>CM031235.1:348731882-350002592 GCA_018340775.1 Taxus wallichiana var. yunnanensis
ATTTCATCTGAGAAACAAAGATGTGATTCTCTTTCTACCATACTTCTAGTCCAAAATAGTAGTGCATAAGCCCGAGATCTTTCATGTCGAATGATGGCTTAAGATCTTTCTTTGTTTCATCAATCATCTTCACCGAACTCGCCAAAGTGATGACTAGATCATCGAATAAACTACAACAATCACCATCTCCCCCTTGCTTTTTGAGGTAGAGATTGGGATCGTATGGATTTCTCAAATCCATGTTGTACGAGATGCTCATCAATCTTGATGTACCATGCCCGGGGTGCCTGTTTGAGGCCATACAGAGATTTCCTGAGTCTGCATACCTTATCTTCTTGACCAGTACTACATATCCCTCAAAGTTGAGTCATGTAGACTTCTTCTTGTAAATCTCCATTCAGGAAGGCACTTTTTACGTCCATTTGATGGACTTTCCAACCAAACTGAGCAGCTAGAGCAAAGATCATCCTGATCGTTTTGATCTTAGCTGTGGGAGCAAATGTCTCCTCATAGTCAATGCCTTCTTTCTCGTATGCGTACCTTTTGCTACAAGTCTTGCTTTGCACTTGTCCACTGTCCCATCTGGCTTTGTACTTAGTTTTGAATATCCATCTCGCAACCAATGGGTTTCTTCCCGTGGAAGATCGACAAGCTGCCAAGTGTTATTCTTCATCACTGATTGATATTCAAAATCCATGGCATCTTTCCAAGATTTTGACTGTAGGGCTTCCTGGACTGTAGATGGCTCTGTCTGCTTTCAATAACTCTACTCATCAAAGCAAAAGTTAACTTCTTCTCTTTCTTTACTGCGAGTCCGTGGTCCAGGGGTGGATGTATCCGGTGGAGCATCCAATCTTGCATCTCGTAATGTACTTGTACACCATTTAGGCATACGTTGAGCTGTTCCCATGGGTTGTGGTTCTATCTGATCAACACCATCATCCCCATCATCACTTTCATCTTCTGAGGGAACATTAGCTTCAGTTTTTATAACTGGTGAAAAATCTACATCTTGCGAGTCCGGAGGAGGAGTCTCTGCTTCCTTCTTCTCGAAAACTCAACATCTCTACGCTTGTGTAGACTTTTCTCGGTCTTAGGATCCATCACTGTACTCCAAGAGTCTCTTCACCGTATCCAATGAAGATGAGATTTTGTGACTTCATGTCCAATTTCTTTCTGTTCTGTTTGGGTATGTGCATGCTGGCTTTGCACCCGAATACTCTGAGGTGTGCAATGGATGGTTTCCTTTTGACC
Organism: Taxus wallichiana var. yunnanensis; assembly: GCA_018340775.1. NCBI lineage: Eukaryota > Viridiplantae > Streptophyta > Pinopsida > Cupressales > Taxaceae > Taxus > Taxus wallichiana. The sequence continues at coordinate 348,733,137 of CM031235.1, forward strand.
ATGCTTCTTGTGGTGTAATTCCATCAAGAGCAGTTGTGGGCGCTCTGTTTAACAAATACACTACTATTTTTCCTGTTTCTACCCAAAATGTCTTTGCAAGTCCGAATCATCGATCATGCATCGCACCATTTCCATGATAGTACGATTTCTTCTCTCGACAACACCATTTTGCTGCGGTGTGTGTGGAGGAGGCATTTGTCGACAAATCCCGTGAGTTTGTAGATAGTCTCTCGAACTCATCACTGGTGAATTCCCCCTCGATCTCGAGCGAGAGTTCTCATGTGACGACCGACTTTCTTTTCTCAACCGCCACTTTGAACTTTTTGAATGTTTCAAAGGCTTCACTTTTCTTGCGAAGACAAAAATCCACATTTTTCGTGAATAGTCATCAACACAGAGCATGAAGTACTGAACCCTCGAATGACTTGGCCGCATCGACCGCATGATTGGTATGAACCAGGTCAAGTTTACCATGAGCTCGAAAAGTACTTGTTTGAAATGAAACTCGTGTTGTTTTCCTCGCTAAGCAATGAGGACACTTGTCTCGTATCCTTCAAGAGATGGTAGCCCATGTACCATATTACACCGGCGAAGTGTGTGTCGAGATATTTGAAGCTTACATGACCAAATCTCCGATGCCACAACCGAGCCGAGGTGGAGTTTTTAGCCACAAGTGCTTGATCATTTTTGAATGAAATCAAGTTGAAACATTCGTCCCACATTTGAGGCTTTTGCAATTATTTTCGAGCCTCGGATTTATCTCGAATCGTAAACACATTTTCTTGCCGGATTGACTATCAAAGTCAATTTTCAGGTTGTGATCTAGGAGTTGACTCGACCGAAAGAAGGTTCTTTGTCAACCCAGTGGACATATAGAACATCCGATAGTTTGCATTTGCGTGAACCAAGGGGTAGAGAAATGTTTCCAATCCCCGAATCAGTATATGAAGAATCATCTCCCAACGAAACATGATTTTTGATGGCGTGTCCTCATTGAAATAAACCACTGTCTCTGGGCGGTCATGTGTCGAGTGGCTCCCGAATCAACATACCAGACGTCACTAGATGACGTGGATGGTTCACTTGATCGAGCAGTGAACAAGAAGTCTTCATTGTCTGACTGATCTTGTTGCTCAACAATATTACCTTGCTGGTGGGGTCTTCTTTTCCAGTTCCCCTTTTTCTACCCGTGATAGTTGTTTGAATGTCCCTTGTAAGTTTGTTGTTGTTGTGGTCCAGAATTGCTTGATGAACCTTTCTTATATGTGTTGAACCAACATTCTTGCAAGTCATGTCCTCTTTTGCAAATGGGACATCGCTTCTTCTGTTGATTGTCCCCATGATACTGATTTTGATGTGGGGACTTCTGATAGGATTTAGGTTTTCCTTTACCTTTTCCTTTCCATTTTTGATGTGAAGACAGTGCCTGCTCCTCTTCATCATCCTTGTTGTGCATTGCTTCCTCTTGTTGCAAAAAGAGGTTTACTAACTTGTCAAACTAATTGTCGTATCCGATTTTAGAGTTGACAAAAATTTGGTAAGAAGAAGGGAGAGCTCTCAGAACAATGGGAACGAGAGACTCATCTTTGACCTCTTCTCCTAGGGCTAGAAGTGAAGCCCTCAACTCTGCAACTCTTCTTAGGAAGGCTTCAATTTTCTCATTCTGTTTGAATTTCAATGTATGTAACTGACTCTGCAAATTGAGTATGACATTCTTGTTCTTGGCCTCATATATTGTGCTCAGCTTATCCCACGCTTCTTTTGCTGATGTGGCATCTCGAATGTGGGCTTGCACATCGTCGGACACTCCAAACAAAATGATGAGCTTTGCTTTCTGATCTGCTCTATCAAATTTTCATTTTTGTGTTGCATCCGCAGTGATCTGGTTAGAGTACCAAACAACAACAGCCAGATTTCTTCAAACTCAAGTTGTGTTTTGATTTTTGTCTTCCAAGCAGCATAGTTGCTTCCTCTGAGCAATTGTGAATTTGGAAGAAAAAATTTGGGGGCATTGGTGCCCATTTTGCAGAGATCACTGACAAGGTTTGGCTCTTATCACTCCAGGTATTAGGTCTCCCAATCTATATACCATCAATCCGATATACCGAACCTTTCTATATACGTGCCCTTCCGATATACCCATCGGTACGTGGAAGAAGCTCCCTTTCTATATACCCGGCAATACGTGAAAGAGGTGTTAACGTACGTGAAAGAATTCGATACGTGGTACCAAGACAATACTGATGGGGTCTGTGTGATTATTGACACCGGCTCAAAGAAATATCCTCATACGCGCGTGTAACTTCGCTATATACTCGGATAATTTCTCAATCCGGATTTATGTCTTGCAATCGCTCACAGATTTGATGGGATGGTTCATAGTGTGTGCACTGTGACCTTATTACTCCCCGCCGATTTATAGGACGATGCCTGCATTTACGTTATTGCAGACTATATTAGGCATTAAGTGCAAAGTAGTAGTCACACGGCTTTACCCGTAAGCACTTCCTGCAGGCACTTTGTATATACCGAACGCTGCGAATGAGATCTAGGATCTCGTGAGTGTTACAGAACCAAATTTACTATTTTTAATTACAATTCTACCAGTTTCTGAAAGAAGCATAAAGTTTTGCAGTTGACTATGGCAACCTGCAAATTAGTACAATATACAATACAATTTGAATGACAGGGCAAAAATTACAGCCTGGGTCCTCGTGACCTCCTCGAGCCCTAAATGCTAAAAATTGCAAAAAAATAGCTGAAAATGCAATTTTTAGGTGGGTCTCCTTTTTGCAAAAATGTCCTGAATGAGAAAACAGACTGTATAGGAGAAATTTTTTTTTTTATTTTTTACCCTAAGTTAGGGATTTCTCCGCTAAATTTAGTTAGCTGTAACTAAATTCAAAAAAGCCTGCTAAATTTAGCAGTTCCACCAAAAAATCCGCCAGATGCAAAAGGAGAGTTTTTGAGTGTTTTTAGTGGGATTTGATCCTCAAACCTCTCACTTCTAAGGCACATGCACTAACCAACTTGGCCACTTGGGGCGCTTGGACTATGAAAGGAAGGAATTTGTATTTATTGACAAATAAATTGACTTACCTCTTGGAAAATGAATGACACGTGGCGCATGCTGGTGAAGGGGCATTTTTAGGGTTGTAATTGCCCAAAAACCGGATCTGAGGCTTTATTTCTTTTACTTGCTCAGCCGCATTTTCCTTCCCACGCACCGATCAATGCGTATTTTCTTCCCGGGCACGTTTTTTTTTGTTTGGGGCGTATTTTTTCCTCCATGTTTCTTTCCGCCCGGCCGCGTTTTCTCCTTTGGGCGCTTGCTTTGCCGTTTGTTGTTCAGTGATTTGCAATATTTTTTTCTTGGACTGCATTTTCTTTCCTTTGTACAGCCGCGCACGCTTTGAATTGCTCTGTTTTTTTATTGCACAGGCGTGTTTTTTGTTTATATGCAACAGCCGGGGACAGCAAAGGGCGCATATGCTCACAAAAAATGTTTTTTTTTGGTTTTAGCTTTTTTTCCCAGGCGCGTTTTTTGACTTGGGGCGATCTTTTTGCCGCTTTTTTTTCCAAATTTTCTTTGCTCTTTGCTTTTGATTCACTGCAGGTGCACAGACAGACCTCCAAAACAAGCAAAACAACCTCCACATACAGTAGATAAAAAACCTTTATTGGAAAAAAAAAAATATTATTTCCAATACCTGTAGCTAATTTTGCCTGGTGCTGAGTGCACCAGTGCAAAAAAAAAAATTTGCCTTCCAAGTACCTGGAAGGAACAGGCGGATGTGGGGGAGGCAGGGATGGGGCTGGGAGTTTGCACGAGGCTGCACAGGCTCTCAAATGCTGCAAACACGTCTCCAATCTCCTCTCTCTCTGCTGCTCTCTCTTCCACACCTTCACAGGGCCAGAATTTCGCTCTGGTACCAAATGTTGATTGAGAAACAGGGACGGAAGCCTGTGTAGATTTTATTGATCTCAATCAGTAAAAAATTACAGAGGATGGGCTGCAATATTTATAGATATTGCACAGCCAAATACATCCGGGAAAATGAGTTGCACAGGTGCAACCACAAACCAGAATAAACAAGCTTCCAATAACATCCGGGAAGCAAAATTACATAAAAACAAATATATTGTTTATAACAATATAACAATGTGCATACAGACAAATATGGTTGTTTAACCATATAACAATATAACCATTTATTATTTAAAATTAATTAAATAATCCAACTATGCAAATTAATATTAGGATAATAAATTTTATCCTAACTATTCCAACCAAAGAACTTAACCCAACTGTACTAGAAAAGGAGACCTAACAGGATCTGATCCCAATTTAATCTTTTCTTTACAACTTAATTAAATAGTTTTACCTCCTCTCATGCATACCGTTTAAGCTCTTGCAATAGTTCCAAAGATAGAGAACAAGATCAACTTAAAGGAAAAGAAAACTAATTGCTACTTTCCCTTCCAAATCTTCACATTATAATGCCTGGATTATGCCATCCATTGAAACATTGTAATAATGAAGTTCATACACAACCCACAATCAATTTTGAATCACAATCAATCTTCCAAGACATAACATACATTTATTGGACCCAATAAGAGGTAAGAATCTGAGAAGTTGCTAACACTCAAGCCTTCCCAATAGTTTAGGCAAAGTAGAACCTGTCTCAATGGTATGCCAACTCATCAATACAAGAACTACATATTGGGTTTCCAACAAAAGACAAGATCAAACATCAAAAATAATACGTACAGTCTAGGACTCAATTACAATTCCGAGCACAATGCAAGCATAAACACCATCAAAGAATCAAGACCATTCAAATACATGTAACCAAGTTAGGGTAACAACATGTTCCTTCAATAGTTTATAAAATAATCAAAAGACTATAATATCTGAATCAACACAATGTTCAGGTTACCATTTCAATTTATAAACACCAAGTAACAAACTAATTGTATAGTGATGCATCTCAATATCACAATCACAAATCCCTAAATACACCAGCAGCGTAAAGCTAGATCCAGTAAGAAGAAACTTCTTATAAATAGTTCATTCTATGAACAACTAGCTTCCATTTTCAGTTAAAATCCTTTCAAACCTAGTTTCCCATACTGAATGTAAGATACTTAACAGAGTTCAGTCCAAACGACTACAAAACATGAAAGTTGGGTTCATAACGAACCTACAGTAATAGCTAAATAGTCACAAGAAATAGTTCACAAGCACCATGCCTTAAGCGGCTTCGAACACAGTACAAATTATCAAAGATAACAAACCCAAGTTTCAAGTTTGATACTGTTCCAAAAACAATCAAGTTTGCGCAGGATGAAACACAAAACTAAACCATATACGGTTTCTCCAGTGCATGTTGTTTCAATAATGAACGATGTTTGACGCAAGAAGAAAAATAGAACTAAACCATATGCTAGCTTATCCACAAGTGCCTTCATGAATTACAATAAATCGAATGCTTTTGCAAAGAAGAAATACAAAACTAAACCATATACGGTTTTACCTATGCATGCAAACTTTACAACAGTCAAAGTTTCCACAAGGTGATACAAAACAAGCCATTTACGGATTTATTCACAGTCCAAATAACCATGAAATAAAATCGCTAACATCATAGAGAAAATAATCTCTACAACGGTTCCATCCACTAAAACAAGTTTCCAATCAAATAGCTTGAACTAGTTTGTGAGTTTCCATAAGTACTAGAGTTTCTTACCAGCTTGGGTATATAAAACACAACAGTTTGCAACACTAAACTCAACAAATACAGACATATCTCTGTAACAATTAAAGACCACAAAATAAGTCAAAACCAACAACAATTTCAAACCACTGAAGAAGCCAAACAAAGTGACCAGGTTTTGTTCACATATGCACAGTTCCTTGGTGAAAAGGCAATGCAAAACAAGCTTCCAACAGAATCAAGTAAAACACAGTTTCAAAACCTGAAATACAAGTTTTACAAAACCCATCTATCAATTTACCAATTAAGCATGAATGCACAAACTCATCAGAGCAAATTTTTTTAATGAAAACACTTAGAGGAAAGCAAGAGATTTTAACAGTTAGGGCCTATCATGCCTGATAGTGTCACTGTAAAATCGAAGAAGACCTCTAGCTGAGCTCACTTCTTCCCTTCTCCATGAAAGATCAAACAACAAAATACTTCTTCCATAATGCCTCATATACTCTCCATGAAAAAAAATAGATTTGAAACCTCCAAAATAGCCATGCAGTGTAGTTTAAACTGTTGGTTTGAAAAACCATAAGCGCATGAAGAGAGAAAATGGAGAGCATGCAAAATGAAACAACCAAACAAAAATCCACTGGCATGCCTTCCAAAGTAGTTCAGGCTCGTGAAAAAAGTTCATTAATTGCATTAATTCCATATCTCCTGCCCAATATTCCTTGCCACCACTTGCCAAGTCTGGCAAGTTCCCAATCAAAAATAACATGCGTTTCCATTTCTAGTGATACTGCCACCTAGGCCTCTGCCAACCAAACTAGCCCCTACCAAAGTTGGCAGTCCCACATGTCCTTTCATCCTTATCAACAACATTAATGCCTTAGGAACCATTGCCCAATACTTGCGACCCCTTAGGTTCCCCTTCATGCCATTAGTTTAGGGTAGATTACTGGCTTAGGTTAGATCTTAGGTAGAATTAAAGTTTATACCTTAGGATATAACACTAACCACTAACCCCTAACATAGGTCCTTAGAAATTAGGTTAGATAACTCCACATAGGTAAGTAATCAAAAATACAATAGCTTTTAGAAACTAGGTTAGATCACCAAATAACCTTGTAGTGTTAGGTTCTAGTTTTAATACCTAGCAACCCTTCTAACTCTTTAGTACCAGTTTAGGTTAGAAACAAAATTGTATCAAGTAACATAGCTTAGGTAGGAAATACTTCCACCTAGCTTAGGATTTCATAAGTCAATCCTCAATAGGGTCCTGGGTATCCCTTATGTCATGTACAGGCTGCATGCCTATTTTATCAGCAATGACCTGTCTTGGTCGATCTTCAAAGACCCAAGCCAAACAACCTAGTGAATGGAAGTACGTTCACATAGAAATCAAAGAACTTACAACAACAAAGTTCAATCTAGCATGTACCTTAACACATGGAATGTTGATTTTACCATTCATTCAATAGAGCAGTTTTAAAACATTCCTTGGATCACTAAAATTGATCCAAGGATGAGTCGATAAAAAGACAAGTTTACAACTCTTAAACCAGATTGCAAATCACCTACCAGAAGTGAAAAATGGATTCAGAGAAGTCATACCAGTTCGATCAAAGGATCTTAAGAGTAGAAAAGACATTTCCATATCAAGCATGATTTCCAATAATCAAAAGAACATATCCATATAAGGAAAATCACATATCAACGGTTGAATGCAAAGGAGGAAAATAACATCAGTCAAGGGTGTTACACATATGGATCTTAAAGGAAAAGAAGTTGGAGGAAGATTATGTTTCTGTGTTTATTTTTCATTTCTTCATTGATAATCATTTGTATAATTCATTTTACTTTGCCAAGGAAATTTTTGGGTAAAGAAGAAATTGCTTCTAAGAAGCTTTCTTTCTTTCCCATAAACCAGAGGTAGAAGTAGTTAGAAGAAGCTTCATTTTTAGAATAATAAATTTAGAGTATATATTCTATTTAAATTAGATTTAGTTTCATAATCCTACAATAGAGGAATAACCACATCCAAATATTCCCTGTTTATTTTATTTTATTTTATACATAGTTTGTTTCATTTTAGATTAGTTTATTTATCTGTCTACAATATTTATTTTATTTAATTCTTTAAAATATAATTTTGGAAGCACAATGGACTGAGAGGGGGGTTGAATCAATCCTACAAATTCTTTATTTCATTTACCATTAATTGTAGCATCCATTAACATTCATTCAATTAGAGATTATTAAGTGTGCACAATACATTCAAACAACCATAACACATGAGAATGAGCACATAGACACAAGATATAAGTGGAAAACCCTCATGGGAAGAAAACCCACTTTGAAACATAAACTTTATTTATCCATGCTTCAAATTTAGTAAGGCACCAACCCCACAAGGAGCACCAACCCCTAGTTTAGTAGAGAACTAACCCTATAAGGAGCACTAACCCCTAATTTAGTGAAACACCCACTCCACAAGGAGGATACGACACCCTAGAATAACTAAGAACCAAATTAGCCACATCATGATGATGATATCTATTTTTTTTTCCTTCCACAACTGATGGATATCTCTAATTCAACTCACAACTTCATCTACAAACCCTCATTCCCACAACTCGCTCTATCTTCTTCATTATCAACTTTTCTTGGCTCTATAAAATTGCACACATGCTCTCAATCAGTTTTTAACCTATCACAATCTTCCTTAGATTCCATATCATGCCTTTATACTTGCAATATACTTCCACTTGGGTCATACTTTTCACCCATGCAAGACTAGTTCAAAAATAAACCCCAAAAATGCTTAAATATGCTTTTATTCTTTATAACCCATCATAGGTTAGTCCTATACCATTTTTTAAAAATCATCATAATAACATCCCAATAAATTCATTACAATGTTCATATATGACCCATATAGGTCTTACATGTCCAAAACCACACAACTTGCACAAAATAGGCTTTAAACCATATCACCAGGATGAGTAAAATCCACTCACATGAAAACTATGATTATTAAAGCTCCTAAATTCACCATACATGTGTAATATAACATTAAAAAATCAACCATTTTTGTTAATTATTGTTATCCAAAATTACCCCTAGGTTATTTTGGCTTTAACAATTTAAAAAATGGACTTAGCCATTTTATAGGTCTGTGATGGTCAAATGGTCGTCAAATTGCACTTCCCAAATGCACTGGCCATTGGTATTCAAAACCCATGGGAGCACAATTTAAAAACATCATTGGCGGGTTGGTTATAAAAGATGACTAATGTTCAAATTCCCATAAAACTCAATGACAAAATCAAGCACAAGCTACGTGGTAAGAGCTTAGCGTTCCAAATAATTTAGACAAGGTCAAAGATAGCTGTGGTAATTTAAAGGGCTAAAAGTTCTAAGTCCATGGGAATATGCCACATTTTATATTTCGTCAGTCTATTGAAAAGTTGCGATATAAAGGAAAGCAAAGAGCTATGTGGCACAATTTCATTAGGTCACCTTTCGTAAATCTAAAAATATGAAGCCTCCTCCAATAAAATCCAAGCACGAGGCAAGTAGATTGATAGGTTCCGACACTTGAAAAGCATGGAGTTTTCTTATTGGATCGTACTTCACCATTATCTAAGGAAACTATTCAAATTCTAACAACGCATTAAGACATGGAGTCTTCCCATTGGCTTGCATTTCACAAATGTCACGAGGGAAAATGAAAATAAATGTGGTCATTTCTTATTGGCTCACATTTGTAGGGGTCTAACAGGTCTATAATATGAAATATTATGGAGCCTTTTATTGGGTACATGTGTCATAGAGAATGACAAAGGCAAAGGATAGCCTGACATCCCAAAGGAACGTGGCAAAGTTTTATTGGCCCATATTTTCATAAATGCATCCTAGAAAGGTAAAGAGACAAGGAAAGATGGTGCATGGATAAGTACACATTTGCAAAGCTAAATCTCCGAGCCAATCTAGAGCTACCATGTGTTAGATTCTTGTGCCTCCCAATAGGAAAATCTTCAAATGGCCATATCTTTTGATTCCTTGCACCAAATTAGATAAAATTTATATCACCAGAAATCTCTCATCGATCCCTTCAATTTGACATCATTAGAATCTGATTTTGGTGGCTTTTGGTGGGTCAAAATGGAAATCAAGGATTTTGGAGACAGAGGAGAGATATTTTTGCACACAATGGTCAAATCAGACAACCCAACCACCAGACTTGATGAAGCATGGCTCTATTTGCTTCTACATGATGGAATTGACATAGTAATGGCTCTGTGAAGTGCCCATGTGCTTTGTAAATGTCTTTAAGATATATTATCGGTGGTTCAAGAGTGAAAATAAGCCCCCATTCTTCTCTCTCCTCTTCTTCTTTTTCCTTCTCTTTCATTCGAGCTATATATTGTAAAATATTTCATTTTGAAAAGAGGAATTCAAAACTGCGTAATCTGTTGTGAGTTTTGAACCTCCATTTTGGGCTTGGCAATGTGTTCTTATGCCTTCCTTTGCAACTGTAATGGTATTTGCATACTTTTATTACAATAAAACTTGTTTTGTGACACATTTGTCTTCCTTTCTCATTTTAGATGTAACCTTGCCTCTCTTTTTCTTATTGTGTTTTGTTGTGAATTTATTTCTCCTATTAAGTTCATTATGTTATGTTTCATGTGATAATAGATGGTAAATGAAGTTTGGGTCTATTTCACTTATGTCTGGCCTTTCCCTTCTTCCTTTCTTTCTCTTTCTCCCTCACTCTCTTGTCTCTCACCTATTTTCTTGTGCTATCACCACCTTTTAGCTTAGGATTTCCCTTCATGCATATTTTTAACCCTCTCTCTCTCCTCGGGCCCTTGCAATGGTTATTTTTATTAGTTATTTGTATTTTCCTTTCTACGAGTAGGAGTAGTTTAGTATTAGATTAGGTAGAGGAACCAACCTTCTCTAGAGGTCTATCTCAAGAAGTAAGTCTCAAAACTTAAAAATAGTACCCATGTTTCCTCATAAATCTTGGCCTTTCATGATCATATCCATGGTAAAATTTTTATCTCCAATAATTATCTTATACCAATCAAACAATTCATAAAGCACAACTCAAAAGGCTCAAAATAGTTGTTTTCAACACCCTGTCTTTACCTTTGGGCATCAATCATAGTCCAAAAACAACTCAAATATGGCATGTAATAACTCTATGTTATCCACATAAACTTTACATCACATCCATTAATTTAATACCTCATTATTAATTCATATGGACAAACCACATCAACTTTCCTCTTCACCAAATCAAGCTGCCCAAAAACCACTTTTGTAAACTCAACTAGTTTTCACTCTTTCTGTCACTTCCAAGACCTCCAAATTCCTATAATAGTAAAAAAATTCATCCCTATTCACTTTACATGTGATATAAATAATCATATAATTCATTACATGCCTCATTCAGTTCATTATTTCATCCTTGAGAAAAATTGTTCTAAAATCAGCATGGTGTCTTATCCACAAAATGATCTAAAAGACACATCAAATAAAATCAACAATACACAATACATATACCAATATAAATACCTATAAATCATATTTACATAACATATTATAAATCCTTTCAAATCTAATTGGAAGGCCTTCAACCAATCCAATCTCTACAAACTACTTCTTAAGCCTTCTAGGACTCAAAAATTGACATTGAGCTCAACTTGCTCCATCACCTCAAAACTCACTTCCATACTTGAAAAAATCATGGAACACACTTATAAATTATTTCTAAGCACTTATAAACCTTCACTCAACAATAAAAATGAGAATCGTCACTTTACCTCTTGTAGTCACTTAGCACCCTACTAGAACAAGCACTCTCCGGATCTCACCTTCACAAAACAGCTCATAACTTTTTCATATCATATAAAAACACAAGTTTTATATACCATTGGAAATATATCTAAACCAATATCACAACACAACTTTAATGGAGTCCTAAATCCTCTTGTAGCTCCTGCAATGTCAATTTTACCACAAGCTACTCCAAACTGCCCCAAAAACCAATCTTCATAAATAGGGCACACTTTTTCATTTATAAGCTCAACCATGACCTAAAAAATTCATTAACATATATAAAAACTCAACGGATAAAACAAATTTCAATTTATTATTTACTTTCTTTGGAGAAATTTTCCACAAACCAAAATTCTTCAGAAACAAACCATTTCAGGTGTGGCCCACATATTATCACAAGCATTAATCACATTTTTGGAAATATGGAAAAGTACTATACAATATCCAATTATCACTTTCAAAAATCAATCCATACATGCTCAATATACCTATTCTTCTTCAAATCACTCTTAGTTAGGGTTTAACTAAGGTTTCGAACCAACTTACCTTCTTAACAATCATTCATAAAAACGTGACGATCAAACCACCTCATTATTTTTTAAAACCTTCATAACTTAGCTAAAAATATATTAAAAAATATATCAAGTCCCCATTCAAACCATACAATTCACAATGAGCATCGAATGTCCACTTTTTCTTCAAAACCACACTATAACTTACCCAAGCATTTACAAAACTTACATATCTTCAAACATATTTTTCAAAATGACCTAAAACTTGTCATGAAGCATGATGAAAACACCCTCTCACTTTGAATAATAACCATCTAGCCTAAATATCTCTCAAACTCTCCATCTATTAAGACTTGTCTATGATAAACTACATGTTCTCACTTGTTTGCTTTCCAAGGACCTCAAACATGCATCATACCTTTACGTTCTGACCTAAAACTCATCATACACTTTATATATCATGTCAAGACACTATTCATGTGATTTTATAATAATAATTCTCTAAAATTCATACCTCCTTACCATTTGACATGCTCCAGGGAAAGGAATAGGCCTGGAAAGACTTGACTCAACCATGACACCTCATGTACTCACCATGTTGGCCTCTTGCAATTAACACCTATAACACACCTCATAGACCATGAATGAACTTATTACAACTTTCAACCAACTCTAAAGATCTCATATCATGATTGTGCCTAGCAAACCAATCTCCAAGACCTCCTAGAACTCACCAAATCCTACCACTACTAATCAACCTTATGTTTGATCATTGAAAAACAAGACATGGAGACTCATACAACACCATGACACCCTTTTCAATAAATTGACTTGATATCAATGACAAAAAAACACACAATGGCCAACAATATCCCCCTTTTTCATTGATGGCAACATTCAAGACCAACACACCTACATGAATTGTTTTCATATTTCGATGCTTCTCCCCCTCTTACATCCATGAAAAATGCTATAATGATGAAAAACCATGGAATATAGAAACACAAGACAAGACACAATGAAAATAGTTCTAAAAATGACTTCGTTGACTCAAAAATCTCTCCTAGGATTGTACTTTCTTCTCTTTGACTCCTTCGGCAGCATATGATGATCCTATGGACCTAACTTGGTCATGCAATAAGCTCCCCTCATCTAATATCCTCCTTTTTGTCTTCATTTGTGTAAAAACTTCTCAAGACTTTTTTCCCCCTTTTTAAGTATGAAATCACTATAACATACCCTTAACAAATGTGCAAAACTCATATCAAACATCTTTTGATCATATAGTAGCATAAAAACATCGACTTACATCTTCCCGGAATTTTTCACATCTTGAGATAGACTCAAACTTATCCCAACACCATAACTTGACCTCATACCTCCTTAAGAACTTATATCCCTCAATTGAATTTTTAGTGCTATTTGGAAAAACTTGGACTATTTCTAGATGCACATACACATCATGACTTGACTACTTATGAATCCCCTTGAGAAGATACTCCCTCTCTCTTGCTGAAAACACAAAAATTTAAGGACTTAATTTGATTTCATGAGCTCTAGATACTTCATCCACACTTCCACTATCACGAGACTCTAACTCAATCCTTTTGACCTCAAAACATGCTCTTATAACCTTCTTGGGTCAAATACTAGCTTGCCTCAAAAATACATGAGCAAACCATCATTCAATTTTCCTATAAGAATTCATAATCCCTTTACACCTCCTTGACACTTTTCATACATGATCAAGATCAAAATGATCTCCCCTACCTCTGTCATCATTATCAGTCTTGTATATAACATTTTACATCTTAAAGCTTTGATTTGACCTTAATGGCCATACACTAACCTTGATATGATATCCATCCTTGTTTAAGTTTAAAAGTCATCAAATGATTACATGTCCCCTGTAATATACTCATTTTTAGTCCAAAATTACCACCTATAGGCCTAGTCATATCATTTTATTTCTTTCACAATTCACTGTACAATCACAATCACATCTTCCTTGCCACACAATTCTTCTAAACACCTTAACAACAAAAAAATTACCCTTATCTTAGAGGACTGATACATATTTGTGGCAACGCCAAGTTTCCTTCCTCTCACCTTTACCATGATTTAAAAACTTATAGAGACCTCTAAGACAACATTTCACACACTCACAGGTTTTTCAGACCTCATAAAACTGATACACTCACTTGAGATGATACATAGTTCATCCTTGGAACAACACAAATTCTCATATCTTCAACATGATGTAAGAGATCATTTCACCCAGTTTTCCTGTAACATATTCTTTCTTCATATTGATGTCTTATTATACCTTCTGAGATGTAATCTTGTAACCCTGAGAAAATGATGGATATTCTCCTTTATCTAAGTATACACATCCTTTTTCCTAACCTGTAGCACCACCCTTCTATTCTATAATCCTTGAGAAAGTAATGCTTCATGAAATAACATACCTATATTTTGCATATTAGTTCACCGGTTTCATGGTCTAAAAACTTTCATAGAGTAACAACATCTTGGTCATCTTTAAACAAAAACTCTACATGTATCACACCATTAGAATTCATGATTTTTCATTCTTATCACATCATTTTGTGAGACCATTATACTATTGAGTCAATCCTCTTAGGTCCTTATGATAGTGAGGTTACAGAGTAGGTTTCCCAAGATGCAAACCCCAAGCACAAAATAGAGATCAAAAAACTTTAAACTATATGGATTTTCACTTGATGTTCAACACAATAGTCAACACATAGAGTGCATGTCATCATGGTACAGACACATAGAAATCACCATCACCCATTTACAAGCTTTCTCCAACATATCCTAACCTCCCCGTGAGTGTACATCACCTTGAGATCAATTGATCACCGATTTTCATGCATATATCCATTCTCATGAGAAAATCCAACTTAACATCTAGATGGAATTTTTGTGTCCTCCTGTGAATATGTAGATTTATTACACACCTATTATTCCTAGAAACAGCTTACAACATGCTTTCATGCTCCTTTTTCTTTCTTATTATTAGGTTATAACACAATTTTTCTAAGAATATGGCTTCAAGACCATCCTCGTCATGTATTGCAACAATAAACTATTAACTCACCACACTTCTAGGTAACTTCATGTATGGAGAGTACCTTTAACTTTTGTATCAAACAACAATTGAGAAATCTCTAATTACTTTACCTTAAAGAGACTATATAGACTTATAGACCTTTAGTTGTAGCACACACCTTATTTCACTACTTGATCAACCTTTAAAGCTCATATTTGATCTCTTGGTAGACTTGAATAGACCAATTTAGGGTCTAGAACAACATTTTATACATTCTACCTTGAAACTCTTGATGACATACTTGACTCTTAGCCTTTTTGTTACAAACCACAACTTATAAACTTGTGCATTCGACTTCATCCAACTCGAGACACTCAACATATATGGATCAAAAAAGTTAGATACCATGAAGGAACAAGATCTATAGGACATCATTGGTTATAAAAAAAGGATTACACATCTTAATAAGTATTTTTGAAACCAATATAACTCCTTTTACTACTTTGAGAATCCTTAAAAAATTAACATAGAACTCCACTCCATACTTTGAGAACATGACTGGATAGATCCATTGACACTAATGACTTGTGAAACAAAATAATGAATTAGACACTCATGCACATCTTTCATGATCGATAATCCCTTCTTTTGACACCAACATACTTGGTCATACACCATTTACTCTTATGATACCTACAACACATATATTATGACATCTTTGTAGCTTGACTTAATCATTTATATAACTAACTTGGATTCAAAAAAATTTAAAACATGAAATACTTCCTTTAAATCATATAGAAACCTTGAAACAATTGAAAGGAATAATATTTGATAGTAAAGGAATAAAATTATCTCAAACATATCATTCTTAGGATTCCTCCTTTTGAAATCTCTAGCGCTATGACCAAAATCATGTTAAACATAGAAATAACCATTGAATGAAGAACCATATCTCATAACATTAGGTTGTATAACATAATTAAAAATTATCAAATCATCCTTCTTATTTACCTTTTTCTGATTTAGTACTTGGTCCAGCAACACGATCATTCTTCACATTTTCTTTGTTAAACCCTAGGCCTATTTTTGGACTAGTTATTCTTTGGTTTTCCAAGATCCCCTCAAGTGTTTTAGAACTCTTATCTAACTTTCTATACACCTTCAACCTATTTAAAACATCCTTTATATCATATTCCAAAATTTTCAATCTCTTTCATGCCTAGAACAAATGACTTCTTTTTTCCTTTAGGGATTTAGACATACTTTCAACATGTGACTCCAAAATCTTGATGGATTGATCATGATATTTATCCATATCACTCATTTTATCTTGCAATCCAAATACCAAAGACTCAGCAATCTCATACTTTCTCCTCCAAATATCAGCTAACTTACCCATTTGTGCTTCTAGGATATCCTTCAAGTTGTTAAACTTGTTTCACAAGGACCTACTCTGATACCAATTGTTGGAAGAACAATGGATTGAGAAGGGGGTTGAATCATAAAAATTCTTTATTTCATTTACCATTAATTACAACATCCATTAACATCCATTCATTCACATACATTAATGAGATCTTATTAAGTGTGCACAATACATTCAAAAAATCATAACACATGAGAATGAGCACATAGACATAATATATAAGTGGGAAAACCTCATGAGGAATAAAATCCACTAGAACATAAACTTTATTTATCCATGCTTCAAATTTAGTGAGTCACCAACCCCATAATGAGCACCAAAATCTAGTTTAGTAGAGAGAACTAACCATACAAGGAGAACCAAACCCTATTTTATTGAAGTACCCACTCAAAAAGGAGGCTATAACCCCATAGTATTACTAAGAACCAACTCAGCCACTTGAAGATGATGAAATTTGAATTTTATTACTTCCACAACTAATGGAGATCTCTAATTCATCTCAAAAATTCATCTACAAACCCTCATTCACATAGCTCACTCTATCTTCTTCTTTCTCTACTTTTCTTGGATCTAAAAACTTGCACATATTCTCTCAATTAGTCTTCAAACTATCACACTCTTACTCAAACTTCATATCATGCTTTCATATGTGTAATATACTTCCACTTGGGTCACACTTTTCACCCATGTAAGACTAGTTCAAAAATGAACCCAAAACATTGCTTAAATATGATTTTATAATTTATAACCCATCATTGGTCCATCATATACCTATTTTTAGAATAATGAATCATAATTAAATCCTAATAAATTCATAAAAATGTTCACATATGACCCATATAGGCCTTCCATTCCCAAAACCACTCAACTTGCATAAAACAGGCTCAAAACCCTATCACTAGGATGAGTAAAATCCACTCACACAAAACCATGATTATTAAAGATACTAAATTCACTATAAATGTGTAATATAAAATATCAACATCAACCATGGTATTTAATTATCTTAGACGAAACACAAATTTCTTAACACAACTTATAAGGACTCGTGGAGGAATGACGAAGATCCGGAGGGAATCCATGAGCACCAAAATGTTTCACTCAACCGCAAAATGATGTAGCTTCAAGATTAAAGTAAGAAATCATACATGGAAGCAATGTGCATGCAATGAGTAAAAAAATATGAAAAAACCAAACTCTATTCCATTCCCCATGTGTTGCTTAAGATGAAAGGGTGTACAAATAGTAGTGGGGTGTGTAACTCCCCCACAAATGTAGTTGTCGAGAAGTGGGAGTTACATTCCTGGAATAGACGATCAAATGTAACTCCAATGATGCTCTATGACATGTGTAAGAGCCATAATGACACCCTAGGACACCTAAGCATGGTGAATCACCTATGTGGAGGTATTCCATGTATTTAAAATAAATACATGGAAAATAACCTACACCAACACCCCCAAGCATAGCTTAGGTGGAGACATAGATGAAAACAAGGAGAGAAGTGGGTCCCGACAAGAAGCCTAATGAGGTACCCACGTACAAGAAGCTCTCAAAAAGTGGAGTAAAAGGAGAAAACCCAGTGGGAAAAAACTCCCCCCAAAGAGAGACAAGTCCACTCTCTAATCTAAGAAAGATGCCAAGGATGGGTCCCAGCCACAGACAAGCTTGTAAAGGTACCCATGTACAAAGAGGAAATCTCTCGGAAAGAAGAAGAAGAGAGAAGAAGAGGGAGACAAGAGGAATGCAGAAGATGCCATGGACGGATCTAAACTCTGCAGCTCTAGGAGGTCTCCTAGAAGAATGTCAATCACAAGATCCTCTACCTCTAGACTAAAGAAGAGCCACCCGTAATGAACTGTGTGCCTACCCTTAGGAAGGATAGAAATGATGTGCTAGAAGTCTACCCACTCCACAAAGGAAACTGAAGGTAGCAACATGAAGAACTCTAAGTTTGGTGCATTGAAGTGTGACATAGGTCTAGCGAGTGAGTGCCAAAGAACTGAAGGTAATGCCACATGTGTAAAATCTGCCGAGTGAAGAGTGAACACCTATAAAGGATGTCCACATGTGATGTGAAGGGAACAAAATATCCTCCACAACATAGAAAAGGGATCCACAGCTGAGGGTGGATCAATGAAGGTCTCTGAAAAAGTGGAAGTGGTAAGAATCCCAAAAGGGGCACTCCCAACAATGGAGATGATGAACTCCTTTGAAACACCTATAGATGGATGAGGGACCTGTAGTGCATCATGAGTAGACTCTGTAAAAATACGACTAGGGTCAGGTAGATACTCATCCCAATGAGGAGGCTCAACAAACAGAAGAGTGAGTTCGGATAGGTATGAGTTATCCAATGAAGGTAGAGGAGTGGAAGGGGCCTCACACACTAGAAGTGGAAAGGAGGTTGGTGTAATGATGGTGTGAGACTGAGTATGAGACTGCTCGATATCTGATGAGATGTGGGATGTGTCAACACTCTCTGGAATAGTGAGAGAAAGAGGAGAAGAGTCCTTCAGTAGTACTCTCAACATCAAAAATTGGGGTGCACAATCCTCATCATCAGCAGAAGTAGAACCAAATGAGTCTATGTCAGTGGAACTATCATCACACGAAGAAGAGGAGACAACTGAATCAAGAAGCAACAATGGCGGCAGTATGTGAAGGGTCTCCATAGAAGGACTGAAGAATGCTCTAGACACGGTGAGGTGGATCTGAGTCTGCCCACGTGAAACCAGAGAGATTTAGATACATACATCATCATGTGACCAAAGACATGGTCACAAGTGTCAAGAAAGTCCTCTAGATGATGATGATCAGTGGGTGTAGGAACTGGCCCAAGCAAGAAGGGTAAAAGACCCTTGTGGGTGAAGTAACGTTCCATGGAAGAACACCAAGTTGAATAGTTCCCTCTCCCGGTGAGAAGTGGTGGAGGTCAGTAAAGTGATCCTACGATGCTCAAGTCTAGAAAGAGCACTCTCCATGATGAAAAATGCAAGATGCACAAATGCAAGACGTCAGACTCGGCCAATAATGCATTTACGTGTGAAAGCCCAAGAGTACAATCAACCCCCCCATAATGTGGAACTTTATAAAGTAGTGCATTTACAAAACTAATAATTTCATCATGTAAAGTGTGAAAAATCATGCAAATTTGACTAAAGAAGTGCTCAAAAATGAGTAGTGAGTCAAAAGTTATAGCAAAAAGATGATTCCCACAACTAATAGAAAATGTCAATAGGCCTTGCAAATGCATTAAAAAGTGCTCAAAACGAGTGCAAAGGGTATCATGTGATTACTCATTGGAAATGACATCAAATTTTAGGCATAGTTTGTTTTGACTGCGAGGGGGATTAGCCTCCTACCAACCCTAGACCTCGCCCTCCATCTTCGACACGCGAATGAAGGACATAATACAAGCAAAAATGCAGCCCAAAATTTATTACAATGCCATGAATGAATGTTTTTAACCTTAAAACATTAAAAAAGGATTATTTTAACTTGCAAATAATTCTAAAAGGGAAATGTGGGGGTCCACGTTGACTCAAGGTGTGGTCCACGTGTTTGAACCACTGCCCGACAAAAAAAATAGCGTTGAACAGTGCTCGCATGCGATGGAGCAGGTGGGAGGTTAAAACAAGATTCCCACCAAGTATTCTTGCAAAATCCACGGAGCTTAGCTGTCAGAGAGGGGCCACGTGCTATGCATGGTCTAAAAACATGTGAAATGGCTATGCACAAAGCTGTTTTGGCGTGGGCAGAGAATCCACAAGGGAAACGGCAGAATAGAATGCGTAGACCATCACAGGTTGACCGGAGCAGAAGAGAAGAACCAGTCAGATAGAAGGCAGTAGAAAAACATGAGTGTAACTACCAAGTGCAGAGCTAAACATGCCAGACTGAGCATTCAAATGTGAATCCAACTCAAACCATGCCTGAGCATACAAACCGAGCATGAGAGAACACAACAGTAACCCGAAAATGGAGAACACAGACCAAGGAGTTGATGCAGGCAGCGAGCTCTTCACGGAACATGCAACATGAAGGTAGTGGTGGAAACTAACTATTCAAGAATCCATAGCTGGTTTGTGAGGGCCAAGGCAAGCATGGGTGGATTTCAAATGCAAAAAGGAATAAGCGCATCCAGAAACAAGGTGGAGCGACGTGAGGTGGAAAAGAACAATACTGAGTGCATGCACAGAGAAGGGAGCTCGAGAGAGGGCCGAAGTAACTAGTTGAGCCCACAATGCACAAGGCATGAACCAACACTCAACATTCATGGCAAACAAATGCCAGCAAAATAAATCCCCAACCAATACGTTCAAACTGATCTCGAGTAATGCAAAAAACCTCCCCATAAAATGAATGCATGAGTTGTAAAAACGTATCACCAGCTGTGTATGTTGAACACGAGTGGAGATACCAAGCTAATGCACAACGACACAATACGAGTTACAGGATCAGCGTGGGTAGAGTTGAAAGAATGATGCAGGAATCTGAAACCCAATGTAACGTTGCATGCAAGACCACAAGTGAGGCCATTGAATCAATGCAAAAGGTGTGAGTTGGTCAATGCAAGGGACGAGCTGCAAAAAAATGAGTAACCCAAGTCACCGGAAGACCAAATCATGAACAAGGCATGATTCGAGTAATGCAAATGCAATACATGAGTTGTGGGACAGCTCGAGTTCCCAACTTTGTGAGCTAGAGCTGAGTTGGGCCCTTAAACCACCCTTGAACCTCTTCAAAAACTTGAAGCAAATACCTTCAAACTCTGCAAGGAAACACACTAGCACAAAACCAAGAACCCTTGAAAAATGCAAGTAGAGCACATGCAAATGATAGCTTGCACAAGAAACTATGAGATGGAGAGTAGTAAGCAACTATTGCGAGCAACACGATTCCGATCCCCGAGCTCTGATACCATGTCGAGGAATGATGAAGATCTGGAGGGAATCCATGAGCACCAAAATGTTGCACTCAACCGCAAAATGATGTAGCTTCAAGATCAAAGCAAGAAATCATTCATGGAAGCAATGTGCATGCATTGAGGAAAAAAAAGCTGAAAAAACCAAACTCTATTCCATTCCCCATGTGTTGCTCAAGATGAAAGGGTGTACAAATAATAGTGGGGTGTGTGACTCCCCCATAAATGTAGCCATTGAGAAGTGGGAGTTACATTCCTGAAATAGCCGATTAAATATAACTCTAATGACGCTCTATAACATGTGTAAGATCCATAATGACACCCTAGGACACCTAAGCATGGTGAATCACCTATGTGGAGGTATTCCATGTATTTAAAATAAATACATGGAAAATAACCTACACCAACAGCTCAAATCCTTCTTAAAACAGCAGTTGTTTCCTATCTTTACCTTTGGGCATCAAGAAAACTCCAAAACAACTCAAATATGGCATGTAAAAATATATTGAATCCTCAAGACATTAAAATAACAACCATGCATGTTATACTCATGAATAATTCATATGATCAAACCATAACAACTTTCCTCTTCTCCAAATCAAGTTGCCCAAAAACCAATTTTACAAATGCAACTAGTTTGCACCCTTTCTATCACTTAAAATTCCTCAAAAGGAATTTAATAGGGGAAAAATAATCCCTCTTAACTTTACAAGTGATATAAAGAATCATAAAATTAATTTCATGCATCATTCACTTCATTCTTTCAAACTTTGAGTAAACCTATCCCGAAAATCAACATACCTTCTTCTTTACAAACTAACATGAAAGACACATAAAATCAACTCAATAAGACATAAGAAATATAACACTATAAATCCCTATAAATAATCTTTCCATAACATATTATACCTCTTTTAAAATATAATTTGAAGGCCTTCAACCAGTTAATCTCTATAAATTACTTCTAAAGCCTTATAGGACTCAAGAACTAACATTAAGCTCAACTTTCTCCATCACCTAAAAATTACTTACATACTTTACCAAAGCATGAAACATCATTAGACATGATTTTTAGTAACTCGTCAACCTTCACAAAGAAATAACAACTCAGAATCATCACTTTACATCTTATATTCACTTAGCACACTGTTAGAACAAGCACTCTCTGTATTCGACCTTCACAAAAAATATCATAAATTTTTCATACCATATCAAAAACGCAAGTTTGATATACCATTGGAAATATCTTTAAAGCATTATCAAAAAACAACTTTAATGGAGTCCTAACTCCTCTTGTAGCTCATGCAATGTCAATTTTACCACAAGCTGCTCCAAACTACCCCAAAAACTAGTCTTCATAAATAGGGAACAATTTTCCATTTAGAATCTCAGCAATGACCTAAAACCTTCATGAAAATATATCACAAATCAAGGGATAAAAATAATGTCAATTTATTTTATACCTTCTTTGGATAACTTTTTTACAAACCAAACTTCTTCATAAACAAGTCATTTTAGGTGGGGCCAACATACTATCACAATCACTAATGTACCTTTCTAGAAATATGGAAGAGTCCTCTACAACATCTAATCATAACTTTGGTAAAATCAATCAATACAGACTCAATATATCTTTTCTTCTTCAAGTCTCTCTTAGTTAGGGTTTAACTAGAGTTTCAAACCAACTTACATTCTTAATGATCGTTCATAAAAATGAGATGATCAATCCACCACATTATCTATTTAAAACCTTTATAACTAAAATAAAAAGTTATGTTAAATAGACTAGGTCCCCATGAAAAGCATACAATTCACAATGATCTATTCAAAACTACACTCGTAGCTTACCCATTCTTTCCAAAACTTGCATATCTTTAAAAATATTCTTCAAAATGGCCTAAAACTTGTCATGAAGCATGACAAAACACCCTATTATAACATGATTTGGTTAACTACTTGTGTGTTATTGTTATGAGTTGGTTGCAGGGTATATTTCCCTTGGATTGGAGGGAGAACATCATCAAAGAGAGGAGAGTAGATACAAATTTATGGTACCAAAAGAGAGAGGGAAATGTGTATCCCTAAACCTTAACAACTTGGCATAGTATACCACCTGGGAATAGGGTAAGTATTTTTGTGCCATTTTACGAATTCTCTTATTAGGACACTTTGTTCTTTCTTAGCATGCAACAATACCAAAGAGTACTTAGGTGACCTTGTTAGAATTTGAGTCTCCATCTTAACTTGGGTCTGCTATAGGTCCACCCTCACATACAATTTAAAATTGCATTGTATGTTCCATGTTTTTAACCATAATGTACTTATAAATTTTTGAACTAACCATCTCCTCCTTGATTTATAATATAGATTTATATTTATATTATTAAATGTACTTAAAAATAAATCAATACATGTATATTGTTAATTAAAACAAATGATTATTTCTAATGATATTTTCCAAAATATGGAAGAATATTATAGAAAAATTAATGTCAATAAAAAGATAAATAAAATAAAAAGGAAATAATTTATTTGACAAATATGGATGGCCATCATTTAAAAATTTATTGCATTAACTATTGAGTAGAGAAATAAAGGAAAAAAGATATATATAAAAGAAAAATAAACGATTGTTTCTAAGCTCACTTTGTGAGGTTGGAAGGTGTGCCCTTTCAATTAATAGGTATGAGCAATTTTAAATGCTCTCTCTAAAGTTCATTAAGAAAGATGGGCTCCCATGTTGTAATTAAAAAGAAGAAAAAGAAAAGATAAGATTCCTTTAAATTAGGGACTCGTATAAAAATCCTCAAATCTATAAATAAGGAAACAAATAAAGGAAGATACACACTTTCTTTTTAGAAATTTTGGGAGCAAAAAATATCATTGAGCAACATATTATCTTGGAGAAAATATGCAAGTGGTAGAGAAGATATGAGCACATAAGAAGAGTGGAACAGGAGATTAGAAGAATTGGTTGGTTGTTGAATGTTTGGACTGCAAACCAGAGGCAAGTTATTTTAATTAAAACATCTCTCATCACTCTTCAAACTTTTGAAAAAAAAATCTCTTCTTCCATTAAGAATAATAATTTGTAACTTGTTTTAGAATTTAATTGAATATCATATATTCAATCAATAAATCTAATAGAGTGCAATTTTTCTTCAAGTGTTAAGAAAATGAAATGTATCAATTCTTTATATTGGGTAAATGTTGGGTAAATTATCTTTTATTAAAATAAATAAGAATGTGATAAAATTTATCAATTTTCTTACAAAATAATAAAATTGGGTAAATGATGGGTGAATTAAACTCATCAATTTTCTTATACTCGGACAAAATAATAAAATTGGGTAAATGTTGGGTAAATTATCTTTTATTAAAGTAAATAAGAATGAAATAAATTTTCTTATCTTTTATTAAAATAAATAAACTTCCCCTAACTCGGTGGAAATTTATTTAACATAGATTTTAACTAATCTAATCAGAATCGATTTATGTTTTAGTAGGAAAAAAAGGCCGTGTGATTATAGCTTAGCTTGAATATGACTGTGGATTATTCTTGATAATAATATAATTCTTTAAAGACTTTTGATGATTTCCAAACCTTCCATCTTTTAAGAATTTTAATAATCTTTGCATTTTTACCTTTTTTAAACTTAAAGGCATGTTAGCCATTTAAATCTATTTAAGCCACGTGGACTTTTATTTTTTGTAGTATGATGCCCTTTAGCTAGAAACTTAGGATTTGAAACATAATTAAGATTTTAATTATTTAATCATTATTTTTAATTAAAATGCCTAATTTATTTAGTGGTGCATATGGATATATTTAAATTTATTATAAAATTGAATATGTAAAAAAAAATGTTTTATAAATAATCATAAATAGGTTATTAAGATCCCAAGAAAGGTATATTTGTTTTTAAAATATTTTCTTTATTATCATAAACTTATTTATGTGCTTATACTAAACAAACTTCATATTTATTTGTGAGACTTTGAATTATGTTATAAAATTCCAATCTAAGTCCTAAAAATGGTGTTCCCTTAGAATAAATAGAAGGGGATGGGGCACCTCAAAATTCTTAATATCAAACTTGAATTAATGTGGTTAGCTTCACCTCCTTTTACCTATCACCTTTGCATAGGTAAGAATAAGTAAACATTTGGTGGCTAATAGTGAAATTTGTCATGCATGTTCATCTAGGAACCTTATGGTACCTTGTTCAAATATACAATTAATTTTCTTTTTATTAATTTTATTTTTTAAAATTGAATAGGAAGTGAAAATTACTGCAATCTTTATTATCATGTAAACTCTAGTATAATCCTTAGAATTTTCAATCATTGGGAGTTTACAATCCCCAGTGTCGTGTGAGGAAAATAATGCTTTGTGAAATGGTATGGAACATTGATGTGATGCATTATCACCCACATACCTATGAGAGTTTTTTCACATGTTAAAATTTTACTTATCTTGTGGATATTAGTTTTCATCTAGTATGGGGTCAGGAGGGATGAGATGAATCGGTAGCTATGAGTTAATGTATAGTGAACATTGGAAAGTGGGACTAAAAGGATAAGGGAATTAGTTTAGTCTTCACCATGACTCAATAAGAGTGGATATGGGTCCTTTTGTGGGGTTACCAAAGATTGACCCAATGTTTGGGGTTACCAAGCATACCTCGTATACGAGTTAGGATACATTGGGGTAACCCTTTGTAATCTAAGTCTTATGGCCATAAGCAATTAATACTTAGTATTAATAAAAATGTATTTATTCTTTTCAATTCACCATCTTATATCACATCATGACATGTTAGGTTGTATGCAATTGAGATTTATATACATGGAACACTCTCTTTTTGGTATCAATTTTCGTATCTACCTTCTTTGTGAAGGGTAGGGCCACTCTCGGGATATGAGAGTTGTGCGGGGGAACCAAACTGGATATATGGTTGGAGGAAAAGTGTGATGATGATGCTCTCCCTCTCCTTCTTTAATAATGCAACCTCGACATGATCTCCAGGTGTTATCTCGATGGTTATCACATTGAGAATTATCCTTATGTTCTTTCATATCAGTGTCTCTCAACAAAATATTGTATTCTTATTTGTAATATGTATTAAAAGAATAATAAAATCATGTTGAACATAATGATCATGTAGTGTACTTAAAAACTAATATGTACAAAGTTAAAAACACATAATCTTTCATACCATTAGTATCTTTATTGCAAAAGGAAATGGGTAATGAATTAACTCCTATGTCATTACATTCATATGTTAGTATGCTCTCTATGCTTAATGAATTGAACAAGGTGGAATGAATTCATTTTCTTATGTAATTATCTTATCTTATTACAATAATATTAGTCAATTGATTAAATTGTAAATAGATGATGCCCTTTGATTATTGTACTTTCCTTTAATAAACAAGCATTAGTTTTTCCTTTGGTTTCTACATCATGGATAGTTTAAGTTAAGAACTAGGTTTTGGTGGAATTATATGGAAATTCACATGTAGGGCATGTATAATAATAAGAATAATAATAATAATAATCAAATTAAAAAATTGGGGTGTTTTTCTAGTATTCTACCAAGGGGTTCTTACATTTTTACTAACCACTTGGTAGAATACTAAAAAGCACCCCGATTTTTTTATTATTATTATTACTTATATACATTCCTTCATGTGAATTTCCATATAATTCTACTAAAGTTTAGAATCAAATCCATTATTCTTACCTTAAACTATCCATGATGTAGAAACCAAAGGGAACAACTAATGCTTGTTTATAAAAGGAAAGTACAATAATTAAAGGGCATCATCTATTTATGTGTGCATGTATACTTTGCTTAGTGCTAAATCAAATGAAGCAAGAAATACCACCTAAAATAGTTCTACAATTTAGCTAAAACAAAGCATAAACACCATCAAGATAGAGAACTAAGCAAGATCTAAACTAACATTATAACTTTAAAAACATGAGATCAAAACTATGCATGTTATTTTAATATCTCTACTCTCCTAGATTACCAACAAGAATGAATGGACCTATTTAGCTCCAATGGCAATCAAAAATTGATTTGTTTGATCCTTAAAGAATGCAAGATAGGAATCTTTAGCTCTTAACAATGGTGACCTCTCAAGAAAAAAAAAGGCAACCTCTTAGTCTCTTTGCTATATGCTTTGCATTTGCTCTCTTAGGAGTTTAGGTGTAGGTATAAAGGTAGAAGGAGGGCTCCTTATATAGCCCAATGGATAAAGGAAACACTTCATCCCTTTGCATGTGGGATAAAGGTAAAACATGATTAGGAATGGATAAGGTTGCTTTATTAAAGGTAACCTTACTTTAGAAGGGTTTAATTTATGCTTAGCAGATAATTAATCAAAGGTGATTAACTAATAGGTAGATGTAAGATTATAGAAGATAATTAGAGAAATATTAGTATGATTTAGGATATTAGAAGGGGATTAAATCAATTAAATATTGATTTATTAGTTAAATGGAAGGAAAAGCTAATTAATTAATAATAATTAAGTAGTCTAGGTAGAAGGGTGATTTATTAACGAAGGTCATTGATTAGGTATTTGTTGGATAGGAAACTTAATTAATTAGCTTAGTTTAGTTAATTAATGATGATATGAGGAAAAATGAGTGCTTTTGACGATATATCGTCGATTTGTGAGAAAGAGGATAATTAACGCAATTTAAGTATTTAAATTGCTTGGGCGTAATTATGGGTGTCTACATTTGCCCCTCTTTGGGGTGGCGTAAGTGACGCCACTTCAAAGATAGTAGATAGGTGGAATTTTGAAGAGGTAGAAGAAAAATTAGTAGAAGTGAGAGATGCCCCCTCGAGTGTCGATGGGGTGATGAAAGAAGACGATCGATGATTGAAAAAGGTGAGAGATAGATAGAAGAATGGGAAGAGGCAAGATGCCCCAGTAAGATGGAAGAATAGGGGTGAGAGGAAAGTGATGTAGAATGAATATGGAGGAGGGGAGAGAAGAGCTTAGCCTCTAGCCACTATGTATTGGAATAATTTCGGTGTCATCATATTGCCATAAGAGCTACGTCATCGGTCCTTATGAAAAATATAAGCATACGACAAAGGTAGAACGACATGAAAATCCATACTATGAATGATTGTCCATTGCTGAAAACACCAACTCCATGCAACATACAAAATGTAATGCAATACGAGAAAGTGAAAGATTCCTAACTCCATGCAACATACAAAATGTAATGCAATACATAAAAGTAAACAAGATAATGTAATGTTTTTATCACCAAGCTTCAATTACGACCTATGTAAATTAACGACAAGGGTTGATGATGGTGCCCCAAACAAGGATACATGCAAGGGGAATAACGAAGGACACTTGGGTCTGATGGAAAAGTAATGTGCACTACAAAATAGTACCAGGCAACTCGTTGTGCCCAAGTATAAATGAAGTAAGCAACCTAGCTTTTGTTGATGGAGGTAGATCAAGATGATCCACAAGTCACACACATGAACAAGTGAGAACCAAAGAGTGATGTTTTATAGGATGATTTTCAATTTTTAGAAGTTTTTTAAAACATATTTGAATGTTTTTATTATTTTTCTAACATATTTGAATGTTTTGGTTGATTTTGAAAGTTTTATGAAACTATGTATAGGAATATAAGGAAGTGTGGATGCCCCTAGCGATAGATGGGATGTACAAGGGCATAAGGCCACGTGCGTACCAGAAAGGTGAAGATGTAAAAATTCCCCAAAAATTAGGTGGGAGTATTCAAAGGTAAACTCTTCACAGGTAGAAATGGGACCCAAGGCCATTATGGATAGGTTCAACATGATGGTGAATGTAAACCCATGAAGTACTGAGGAAGAGGCAAGGATGCCCCCAATGTAAGTTGGCCTAAAAGCACATGATAGAAAGGAAGGAGAAGATTATTTTTGTGGAAGGGGAAAAAGGTTTCCACAAACATGGAAAAAAGTAATCTTATACACATGGATATTCTTAATGAAGTAGAAGAATGATGTGAATGATATGAATGTAGCTTAGAAGCATTGTGATGAAGAAGTGATTAGCCAAATGCATAAATCGTGAGATGAGATATGGACTAGAGTAAGAGTCTAAACAAGGTCCAAAAAAGACACTTGGTAACATACTAATCCTATTTACTCATAGAGATCTAGTGTGTGCACGTGGATTTTATTACCTCTTGAAGTGAAGATTTAATAGACAACAAGTGAAGATACCCTAGCCAATGTGTAGGAATGATTTATTTTGATAAGTGATTTTGTGAATGGAGGGTGAAAGGATAGCATACATTTCTCTGCTGCCAGCCAAACATCCATAGCCCCGATGGAGATGTATTTGATTCTAATTCACAACATTGCTCTCACCCGCTTAGGCATCCATAGCCCCGATAGAGATTATTGAAATACCCCAAGATAGAGTTATATATTAATTTGCTTTTGCTTTTAGCTTTTAGCTTTTGAGTTTTGATTGATTTTGAATCTTTTGCTTTCCAAAACTTATTTCAGCTCTCTTGTTTGACAAGGGGTTAAGAACCACTGATGGCTTAATGGAAGGAGGTGGAAGTGATTGTGATGATGACATTGGCTAGTGTCAACAAATATGTCCAAAATTTCTTCACAACAATTTTATTAGATGTTTGAATGTGATAGGATCTCCATGAGGTCAGTCGTTCTTTAATTTACCAAGGTGATAAAAGACCAGGGGCAAACAGATACCATAGAGATAAATTTCACAAAATGCGTGTGAATAAGCTAACCAAAATATCACCGAAGGGATGAAAATGGTAGGAAGACTTGCAGAAGAATAACAAGGAAGGGAAGAAAGAAATATCCATGTGTACACAACACCTGATTATAATGTTTGATCTTTGTACCTTTGATTTTTTGTTTTTTTTTTTTTCATGTTTTTTTGTATTTTTGTATTTTTGCATTGTTTTTTATTTTTAGATTTTTGATATATATATATATATTGAACCGTTGTTACTAACAAAGTCACTCTGTGTGATAGGATCCAACAACGATGTTTGTGACTTCCTTGATAAGGGAGACTAAGCGTGTTTTTTATCAAGAGTCATGTTTTCCCCAATCTCGATGATCATGGTGAGTTCACACTCAACAAAGGACTATGATTTATCCTGAAACATGGATTTTGTATGCGGGAGCTTGAGTTCCCTATCCATAGGTTTATGCACTTTGCACCATACTTGATGGTTATGTTGATGTGCATTCTTGAATCGCGCTTGATTTATAACTTTGAGATTGTTCCAGTTGTTGGGGATTTTGATCTCTTGGAAGTTTTGACCTGAGCTTGATAATGAACCTATTTGGGTTTCTTATAAGCTGACACTTGAATTTTCTGACCTTGAGAAGGAGAAGAATGTGAACATTTATGATTGATGATAGGAACGATAGAAATGGTAGTGGGCTTGCCACAACCATTGATAGAAGAAATATGTGATAGATGAAAAGGATACGGTCCAAGAATTGAAGAGGATGGGCTACCAAGAGGTGAGCCATGGATAGAAGGTGAAAGGCTACTAGGATGTGGCCCAAGAATAGAAGAAGAAGGGCTACTAGGATGTGACCCATCGATGTAAGATGATGGACTACCAGGATGTGGCCCAAGAATAGAAGATGATGGACTACGCGGGGTGATCCATACATAGAAGATAAGGGCTAGTTAGACTTGCCGCAATAATCGAAGATAGTGGGCTACTCAAAAATATCCCACAAATAGAAGAGGAAGGCTACTAGAAGGTGACCCACACCTAGATGAAGATGAAGGGATACTTGTGCGCTGACCCCATAAGAGATTGTGATTGAGGAATTATGATAGATGAAGAGTTATTGGGTGATGAGAAGATAGGCCATGGATCTATGCAATACCAAGGAGTTTCATCACATAATGAAGAATGTGAAGATGGAAGAATAAGAGGAGGATCAAGTTGCATGATCTGAGGCTCTTCCTCCATTTCTTGATCAAAGGAATCAACCTTTTCCTCACAATATGCGACGCATCAAAGTCTACAGAGATTCCTTTTTGTAATCTACTAAAAGAATATCTTCATATGCCCCTATAAATTCCCCGATTGTTTCTTCATTCTGAAAGAGATCAATCGGTATGAGTTGTTGATTGATCCCTAGGGGTTTATTGGAAGAAATAGGTTCACTTGGTGTGGAAGACTTAGAAGATGTTTGATGATTATTGATAGAAGAAGATGATGTGGGGGGACGAAGAATATGTGTAGCTAGATGCCTCAAGAGTAGAAGAAGGTGGTGTGGACCTACCTATACAATGGTATGTCATATGTAAAATAGTAGGATTAAGTCCAAAGTCTCGTAGATTGTGATGCATGGGTCGCCTGGATGTTTGTCTCGAAGGACTTTGAGTCACACGAATCTTCATAAGGAAGATTCCATGGGAGTGATTGATGAATAAGGTTCTGCAAAGAAGGGAGGAATGTGATTCAAGCATCGCATTAGATGAATGATGACAAGGGTCCTGCAAAGAAAGAGAGGACCGTGATTCAAGAATTATATTATACTTCTGATTAGAGGGATTTGGAGTCACGTGTATCTTCAAAGGAAGAAGACATTGTTGGGGTGACTGATAAAAGGGGTCCTATGAAGAAAGGGAGGACCATGACATAAGAGTCGCATTAGATGATTGATGAAGAGGATCCTACAAAGAAAGGGAGGACCATGACTTAGGAGTCGAATTAGATGAATCTGAATAGTAGTTTGGATTTGAATCCTCAGAAGAGTCAGAGGAAATATTTGGATTGGAATCCTCAGAAGAAGAGGAAATGTTTGGATTAGAATTAGAAGAAGAGTGGGGGGAACTCGAATAATAATTTGGATCAGACGTGTCCAAATCATACCACCGACTATGAGATGAAGGTGGGGAATGAGTTACCCGGATGGGTTCTCTAGTGTGAAGAACCAATCGAGGTTTGGTCATGATGGGCATCCTTTGATGTGAATGCTGAAAGTTGGATTCCTTATTGTCGTAAGCGTGAGGAACCACACGATAATCAGTCATCTCTTGTGTCATTTAAGCACAAATGTCTAGACCTAGATAGTGCGATCAAACTTCTTCAAAGTGAAGAAGGCTCCATGCCGATTTGGGTAGCACAATGGCAGCCAACTAGACATTCATTATGTATGGAGATGCGTGTGTGATTTTCTAAAGGGGGGCTAAGGAAAATAAACATCGTGATGACGCAATCTCGATGAGATCAAAAGGGATTGTCCTAGAAAACAAGTTTTCTGAATGAATAATCATAAAGAACAATCATGAAAGTGTGAAACACAAAGCCAATCAACAAGGAACTACTCCCTATGTAAAATGCATGTGCAAAGTGATAGTCTGATGCAAAAATGATCAACACAATGGAAATATTTACGTCAAGCTCAAAATTAACAAGGTGTAAATATTAACAAAGGGTAGATGTGACTCCCAATCAAAGGATACCATGAAAATTTTAACAACCAACAAGGCCTAAATGTTAAAGGGTGAGGATTACAAACGTAATCCACATAACCACACCAATTGGACATGTTAATCAAGATTTACAAAGAAGTGAGATATTAGTGTCAAAGTGGTATCAAAATGACACAAACAAAGTAAGCAACACTCTTTAATATTTTGGACAATGTTTGAAGCCAAACCAAGTCAAGGTATACTGAGGATGTGTTAAAATGTGTGCGCGTAACACCACAATGCGAGATACTTAGATCACATTTATGAAAAACATGACATAAGTATTTTAATTGTGTCAAGACAATTCACACAAGGTAACACATCAAAGGGATATCAAATGATGAATTAATATAAAATATGATGATGATCTTGACGTGGGTATCAAGATCACGAAGTCTACCAATGATATAAATATGCCTCTGCACACTTTAGACGTTTAACTTACCTAGCCACAAACATGGATGGGCGTAAACAAACAAAAAAGTGGTAGAGACAATCGATTGGTAACACAAAGGTAGTCACTCTCCTTCGATCAACAAAGTGTCAAAAGAATGTGAAGGAAACAAATCAAAAGAATGATGAAAAATTCTAGCTTCAACTTTGGCGATTGGTTATGAAGTCCTGGCAAGTGGTTCTCGCCTTAAGGCAAGTAAAAATTTACTAAAAGCAAAAGTACTTACCCCCTTTAAGAATAGTAGGCATATTTCTCAATGAAAATGTGATTCACAACTCAACACTATTTTAGATTGGTCAAAGTGGGCCTCTAGCCAAAGTATATTCTCCTAAGTGGTTATCTCGCCTTTTTAGGTGTTAATTAGGTGTGGTTTGCTTTACCCTTTTGGACGAGCGAGAGTGCGATTTACCTAAAAGGATTAAGAATTGCTTTCAATTGTCAAGATCATCCAAGGATGCAAGAGAATAGCATACACAACAAATAATTCACTAAAAAGTAGTTTGGAAGTATCTACTAAATTTTACTTTTTACCCCCCAAAATAGTAGGCAACTAGTGAATCTTACGTGTACTATCACTAGGGTCACCACAATGGACAAGACTTTAACCTCATTAGCACAAACTAATGTAAATGGAAAACTTCAAATCTATCTCAAAAAAATGGAATCACTAGTCAAGTAGGTAAGTGTTTTTGAGCACTTCCCATTTTCCACAAGGTTCCCTCTTTGGTCTAAATCGGACTACTTTGGGGTTCTAGAACCACCCCCATTGTTGTAGCTTAAGGCATTATGCCAAAGGGGTTATATTCCATAGTTAACTGAGCGGAGAGGGAGTCCCTTTTCAAGAAACCTATAATATAATGTTTTGAATATGTTGTTCTTTTTATCTTGTTTTTTTCCAATTAGGTGTGGTTTGCTTGAACACCTTTTGAATAAGACTCAACGCTATAACATTAACATACATGCATTAGTAGTTTTGATTTCGTTTTGATTCCTCCTTTCTTTGAAAAGTGTTTTTCTAGGTCCATGTTGACCATTAGTATGTAAATAGAAGACTCAGCACTATCAAACACTAACCTACATGCTCAAGAATTTAAAATTTTCAAGAAATCGACAAAACTAGCATGTAGAATGTTGAAAAAGTAAGCTCTAAAAATGAAAACATGGAGAAATCTTAAAATTTTCCATCAATTCCAATTTTGACAGCACCTCACCTCCTTTATACCTACAAAAATACTCAACACATGCAAACTCAACAAAACAAGTTAAGAAAAACAAGTTAGATCAACATGTGTAAAAGAGGGTTAGTAACCAAAAATGAAACTTAACTACAAAAACTTGAAATTAAGTGCAAAGGACAATGGAGTAAGTCCCACCGGCATGCCAAATGTGTGCATGTATACTTTTCTTAATGCTAAATCAAATGAAGCAAGAACTACCACCTAAAATAGTTCTACAATTTAGCTAAAACAAAGCATAAACACCATCAAGATAGAGAACTAAGCAAGATCTAAACTAACATTATAACTTTGAAAACATGAGATCAAAACTATGCATGTTATTTTAACATCTCTACTCTCCTAGATTACCAACAAGAATGAATGGACCTATTTAGCTCCAATGGCAATAAAAAATTACTTTGTTTGATCCTTAAAGAATGCAAGAATAGGAAGCTTTAGCTCTTAACAATGGTGACCTCTCAAGAAAATAAAAGGCAAGCTCTTAGTCTCTTTGCTATATGCTTTGCATTTGCTCTCTTAGGAGTTTAGGTGTAGGTATAAAGGTAGAAGGAGGGCTCCTTATATAGCCCAATGGATAAAGGAAACCATCCCTTTGCATGTGGGATAAAGGTAAAACAT
The DNA here is from genome assembly GCA_018340775.1 of Taxus wallichiana var. yunnanensis. Lineage (NCBI taxonomy): Eukaryota > Viridiplantae > Streptophyta > Pinopsida > Cupressales > Taxaceae > Taxus > Taxus wallichiana. The sequence continues at coordinate 348,768,478 of CM031235.1, forward strand.
GATTAGGAATGGATAAGGTTGCTTTATTAAAGGTAACCTTACTTTAGAAGGGTTTAATTTATGCTTAGCAAGTCATGGGAGTTGGGGGGTGTTTTAATTAATCAAAGGTGATTAACTAATAGGTAGATGTAAGATTATAGAAGATAATTAGAGGAATATTAGTACGATTTAGGCTATTAGAAGGGGATTAAATCAATTAAATATTGATTTATTGGTTAAATGGAAGGGAAAGCTAATTAATTAATAATAATTAATTAGTCTAGGTAGATGGGATGATTTATTAATGGAAGGTCATTAATTATAGTATTTGTTGGATAGGAAAATTAATTAATTAGCTTAGTGTAATTAATTAATGATGATATGAGGGAAAATGAGTGCTTTTGATGATATGTCGTCAATTTGCGAGAAAGACGATAATTAACACAATTTAAGTATTTAAATTGCTTGGGCGTAATTATGGGTGTCTACAATTTACAATTTAATCAATTGACTAATATTATTTTAATCGGATAAGATAATTACATAATAAAATGAATTCATTATACCTTGTTCAATTCATTACACATAGAGAGCATACTAGAAAATGAATCTAATGACATAGGAGTTAATTCATTACCCATTTCCGTTTGTAATAAAGATACTAATGGTACAAAAAGTTTTATGTTTTGAACTCTGTATATATTAGTTTTCAAGTACACTACATGAAAACATATTAGTTTTCAATCATTGTAATCTTGTCTGACCAAGAAGGAACTTTGTGACATTGATTGATTGATATATAGAACTTTTGTCTCTCATTTGTTAGTCTTATTGTTTATTTCAAGGTTGAATTTTTCTAATTGAATGCACATCTACTCTAGTTATTTTTGGTGAGAATTTTCTAGTTCCTACACACAACATTAACCCTCTCTCCCTATTTCTCCTACTCCTATTTACCTCTCTCCAAGATAATTCCTCCCTTATACATTATACAAGCACTTTTCCATTGGTTTAGTAGAGTATTCTTGTGTGATCCCTATATAAATGGTGACCTCACGCTTTTAGTTAGTTTACATTCAATAATGGGATCCTCCCCATACCCAAGAAGGAGGGGCTTAGCCTGTAACCATTGGTGAAAACCAATAATCTACACTCGACAAATTATTTCACGAACACTTCCATGTGATTTTCCATTTATCAATGATTGTATTCTTTTTCCCTAACTTTATGATTAGATGTAATTTTTGTATTTATGGCTTTTGATAGATTTATTTCTTCTTGATATAATAAGTAATACCTTCCCTTTAACTAGGTCCATGTCCCTTATCATCTCATTAATAAGGATCTATCTACGGCTGATCCAAGTGTTGTTTATGTTGATGTATTATAAGCTTAAATTATTCATATAATTACCCAATGGGAAATGGATTTAAATGACTAGTTTACTCTCCTTATCATAATTTATGTTCATATTACACTCTTGATAATATTTTTGTTCTTTTTAATCCTCTCTCAAATTATAAGTTAGTGGTGCCTCATACATCCCCTCCCATGAAGTCTTATTTTCTTGTGAGAAAATTGTAAAGTCTAACATTTCCCATACATGAGCCATATTCATATAATATTAATTATGATTATGTGGATGAATATATTTATTCTTGGTATCGTAATTGTAATAATATTTCACTTAAACCTACACTTGTTTTGTTTGACCATGTTTCTAATAATAACAATAGCATTTATGTTGGTAATGTTGGTAATGAATGGTAATGTTGATTACTGCTATTATTGGTGATGTAGAAACTGATGAATTTGAATGGAATACCTTTCCTTATACTAAGTACATAACAAATGTTTAATCTTCTACTCTTGATGTACATATGGATGAAAATGATTTATATTTTGATGATGAATTCGATAAATTTATTATATTATTTCTTTAATCAATGAAATGCTTGAGAATGATGTTCTAAATAGCAAGGATGTAGCTACTTTGTGTCATTTCCCATCCTCTTATACATGATAATGTGGAAAATTCTAGTATTGAATCTATTTCTTTAAAGGGAATTGAAAATGTTATAATCAATCCTCATATTCTTGCTTGTGTTGAAAACAATGACAGTTTCTTCTACCATTCATGTTACAAATGAATTACATGCGCATATTCATGTCATATCTTTATATCTCCAATGTGATGTCAAACCTATAATTCCTAGTGTTACATATGTAGTTACTACTAATGTTTCAATCCATGATGTTTTATATCCTAAACATCCTTCCCCTAGGTAGAATAATGTCATTTTGGATAATCATAATGGTTATATTGCAGCCTCTCATTGATCCTTTTATTACTTATGTTATCCCTCCTCGAGAGTTCATTTCTTTTATATGTTTCATATGTTATTTATAACACAATGTCCATGCCTTGTCCTTAGAAAAAAATCTTGTACTACTTGGATTTACTCTAATGCTATATACGAAATCAAATAAGTCATAAGATCTTCCAATCTTTGCCTTCCCTAGGAATTTTAGTCTACCTAAATTTTAATTGTATGATGGGGCCACATATCCTTATCTACACCTTAAGAGATATAGACATTCCATTTCCTCTTATAATAATGATCAGTTATTACTAAAATATTTTCTTGAAATCATTACTAGTGTTTTTACATTTAGTTTAATCATTTACCTAGTGGATCTTTGAGCACATTTTTTAAAACTTAAAGATTCATTTATTATCCATTTAATTGACATTAAAGGATCTATAGTCATTATGAGTGGTAACCTTCTTTGAAGCATGGAAAATATGAGCATGTTTCTAAAGATATTTTGTGCTTCAACATAAATATGCAACAATTAATTTATAATCACAAGGATTTAGCAAGTATAGTATATATTTTGTTGTAGTATCATTCACCCTCTTAAGGTGAAGTTGCATTATGACACACGGTTCATTCACTAATATTTTTATCATGTTCTTAGCTTGGAGTAGGAAATTTCTCCTCCACCTATATCCACACCCTTACATGTTTATGTTATTATTTCTATTATGGTATTAATATTATTAATTCATCTCCCCATGAAATTCAAGTTAATGGCATGCATTGTGTTAATAATTTCCATCCTGCTAATTTTATCCCTAAAATCCCCACAGATTATCATGTTGTTCCTAAGCTAAAACCACTTTTTTATAAATCCTATGATTGTTTATATGATATTTTTATTAGCCTCTTAGATAAACATTTGATTTTATTACCATTTAATTATTATCATCCTCCTCGGTGGCTTGAGTGTGAAAAATTCCAACCTTTTTGTAATTATTGTGGCACCAATGAGCATTTTGACAATTATTGTCATGTGTTAGAGAAGAAAATTAAGTTTCTTGAAGAAAATGTCATTATATATTTCATTACATGATATTCTAATAGATATAATTTTCATCCTCCAATACATTTATCTACAAAGGTTGTTAGAAATGATGGTCCTTCTTATGATGTGTTTGTTTCTCATTTTTCTATGAGAAATATTTTTCAAAGAGGATATCATCCTTGTCAGCCATCACAAATGCCTAAATTTAAAATGGTTTTGTGTACACCTCATTTTTACACTTAAGAGGATATCATCCTTGTCACCATCACAAATGCCTAAATTTAAAATGGTTTTGTATACATTTTTACACTTATTAACAATTTATTTTATGTAGGGAAGTTGATGCATCTTCTTCTTGATCGGATTCCTTAAGGGTCCACCTATGATAAGGGTGTGATCGACTTGGTCACATGGGCTAGACCACAACATTTGAGAGATATTTATATTCTTCTATAGTTACTCTACCCTTTCCTTATTTATTCTCTTTATTCACACGTTGTACTCATTGTGTTTACTTACCACCATTATGCATATTTTTATCATTAATTCTTGGTATTTTAATTATTTTCAGTCATCTTTCACCTTCATCATACCTCCATATGTCTTTGTCTTCTATTCCCCATTATTTTAAACCTTTGACTTGAGGATCCCCAAAATTAGACACCATCGACCATGGTAGATGGAGTTCAAATTTTCAAGGCTGATAAGATCAACTACAATTGTTGTTGTTACGTATTTATACTTTGTCATATTGTCATTTTAACATCATAATCATTCATTGTCACTTGCACACTTCACATTTTCACATTACCTCACACTTATTTGTTGGAATTGAGTTCTTGGATATTACCCTCTTGCATTCGGTTCACCATAGTGAGTTAGGAATATAGGTGTTCTTATTAATCTTTCCCCTTCTCCACCCATAGTGATTATCTCTCATGATGTTATATCTGGGAGAATTATGCATTAGTGGTTATACAATAGGTAAGTATTTATAACCCTCTTTTCATTTATCTTATGTTTATTATTGTGTGGATGATTGATCATTCATATATATATATATATATATATATATCAGGTTAGATGTATGTTTTCTTTAATTTATTGATTTGTCTTATTATGTTATGCCCTTTATATTTATCCATATCTAGATATACTCTTATCTTGAATCCTAGTATAACACCTATATTTATCTTAGATATAGGTCTTGGAAACATATAGTTATACTACGATTAGAATCACTATCCTTTAGAATTATTATATTAACACTCCTTGAGCACATTTTTATCTACATCATGTGTCCGGAATTAGATTGGATCCGTACATTTTGAGAACTTGTTTGAAACTTATTTTTTTCCCATCATACACTCTAGTGAACTTGATGTCAATATTACTCACTCTTCCAATTGAATCCTATTCACATTAACCTTTTCTTTCATCTTATATCTTACTAATTCTTCCAATGAATCATACTCACATTTATTTTCTTTATCATTCATGTTCACATTGGCATCATACACATTGGTGAACCCAACATTAATATTACTCTACCCTAGATTAGGTCGAATTCACACTACTTTTTTTATTTTTCCTACTTTCCTTACATGATCATCCACTATGTAAATATATTTACATGGTAAATCATGTCTACACCTAAAATTTCCTTACCTTACACCATAATCCACTATGTAATTTATGCACAATCAGTCTAGTTTACTTCATAGCTCCTCATTCCGATTCTTCCTCATAAGTCCCCATCCCTTATTTACACACTTACATAGACAACCCCATAAATTTATATTACCTACCTCATGTTCCCGTATTTCTAATGCCATTAGTCTATGTACATCTCTACATGGATGATCATGTTAGGATATTGGGGTAGATTCTATCTTTTAGATCCCTATCCAATTTTTCATCATGTCTCTTATCAATCCACTTATATTGCCTATAGTTTTCTCTTTTACTCTTTCTTATATGCTAAATTGTTTCACTATATAGCTAGCACTACTTCAACCCATTAGTATTTCCATCATGATTGACCCTATTAGTCATTATGACCAGACATCTTCTTTTCTTCCTAACACCAACAACCTATGTAATAGATATAGAGGATTCCATATAATCCCATCATATCACTCATCCATATTGATAGAATTGGTCATCATGTAATTTCTCCCCTTTCAACTCCATTAACCACTATGCTTAAGCACAACTGATCTTGTTCAGGCCTAAACTTAAAGTTGAGTTCAATGTGCTAGAAATTAAACAAATTGATCCTAGGAAAACCATAAAAATATAAACACTAATGAATACTTCACACCCAACAAGGAAGTGAAATTAATCAAAGTGTATCAAGTAATGGGTCACATGGAAGATACAATCCTATAACCCTCTTCAAAACATATTAGTTATGAAAGCCTCCTAAAAATTAAGTAAACCCCAATTGGTCACTAAAAACTCCTTTACAAAATAACAATACCAATACTTCTTCCTCTATGGTGGCATTAATCCACCACCTAATCCTAATATCATGATTCTCAAATTTTTTTGATCAAATGGCCACTATGTAATATTCAACCACTTTTAACATGTCTCAAATGTAAAATTATATTGTAAAAATGGATTCTCAATCATCAAAAGTCCTTATTGGTCCTAATCAACATTAAATGTTTCATTTTTGTTGTATGCTAATGGGAATCCTATCCCTCCTCCAATTCACAATAAGGTACTTCAAACATTAAAAAAAAACCCTTGGATCCTCGTATAGCTTCCGAGATATAAGTGGGTATTCCCCCATTTTCTTATAATGTGTCGATTGATCAATCTATTTATCTTTAAATTTTGAAACATATATAAGGAGTGGATCCAAACCAATACCTATGATATGACCAAGATCCTTGCAAAAAAATTTAGGAGATGAATTAGAATAGTATAATCAATTCCCTTTAGACATTATTATCAACTTGAATACCTTATTCCAAGCCTTAGTGAAGGATTTATAATAGCATGACATTCCTAAAAATACCTTTCAAAAATTCATTAACTTAAAATAATCTCCTAATGAATCATATCACAATTTCATCAAGAAATGTAACCTCGTATCTAATCAAAGCCAAGTTTTATCTTGATGATAAAAATATTTGTAAACTCTTCCTTAAGGCCCATATTCATAATATAAAATATAAGGTCTAATCCTTATCTCCCACCACATTTTAAGAGGCTCTTGAATAATCCAAGTGGAAGGGTTACCTTGTGTAAGACTTGTAACTATTGGTGTAGGTGGTATATTTATTCACTTATTTAGTGTTATTCCACCTCACCAGGTGAGTCATCTCACTTAGGTGGACATGGATCTAGGTGTCATCTTAGTTATGATAGATTCTCTTACAGAATCTGTCATATGTGTAAGTGTGTCATAGGAGTTACATTCCCATTTGGGAAAGTAACTCCTCTTCTCCATTATGGAGGAATCTTCTCTTACATGGGAGTTACACATTCACTCCCCTATATGTACACCATCTCTTTTGATCTATGTTAAGCCAATACAAGCTAAGCTAAGGCTTCCATTCCACTCCACTTTTCGAATCTTGAGCTCTCATATGCATGCACATTGCTTTACAAAGCTTGCTTGCTTCAATCTCGCAACTCCTACACTTTGGTGAAGTGCAACTATTCGATGCTCGTGAATTCCTTCCAGGTCTTCGTCCTACACTCCTTCATGGTATCAGAGCGTGGGGACCGGAATCACGTTGCTCACCATCGTTGCTCCATCGTAGTTGCTTGTGCAAGCTCTCACTTTTGCATGTGCTCTACTTGCATATTTTGAGATTCTCGTGGTTGTTTTTGGGGTGTTTGTGGTTTTTCGTCTTTTGCATGCATTGGCCTTGGTTGTTGACGAGCTCTTCTTGGTCTATGGGCCTTGCATTTGGTCTTTGAAGCTCGGGTTTCATCTCTGTTGGTTGTGCTCATTTGGGTTTTCTCGTGCATGGTTCGTGGTGACCCGGTTGCATCCAGAAAACTCGTGCATTGATTTGGGCATCATTTCATAGTTCACCCCATCATTCATGCATTGATTGTTTGTTGGTTGGCCTTGATCTTGAATCGATTATCACTGGGTTTGTGAAGTTTTTTTGCATTAGAAGCTCGGTCTGCACTTGATTTTCGACATATGCACTCATTTTTTGGGCCCATGCATTACCAAATTTTCCGAGTTCGTTTTCCTTGAAGTTGACTCAGACTACGGTTCATTTTTGAGCTTGCATGCTATTTCTTCACTATGTCTACGTTCAGTCTACACAACACGGGTTATACCTTTGCATGATCTGTTTGTGCATTGATCTAACGATTGGTTTGTTGGGCCTGCACTCCATTCGGATGGTGCTCTGCTCTCCTACGGCTCATGCTTGCATTACCGGATCCTTGCATTTGAATCGGCAATGTGCCATTTACCTGGGAGCTCGTGTTCTACACACTCAGCCTTGCACTGCTTGATGTGACACTTCGGCTCTCCCCACTGCCATCTCGGTTGATGTGGGATCTCGTTCAAGTTCATTACTTTGCTCAACTGATTTGCTAGCAAGGAAAGATCCATAGACTCTCTCTTACGGTTATAGCTCTGCACATCCTGCACTTGGCATTCAACCTATGTGGCACGTGGATCTGTGATGGCTTGGAACCCTGCGAAGACTTTTGCATTCAATCGGCATCCTGCAGGGGGCTAACTAGCTCACCATTTGACTCGACATATCTGCTCCTGCCGTTACTTGGCATCCATAACTGCAAAAGCCTTTGCTCATGGCCATTTTTTTGGCGTTTTTGGCGTTTTGGCTTTTTTGGCGGTTTTCTCTCCTCCAATCGTTGAATCTAGCTCAGCTAGTTGTATTTCTTTTGCACTGACCAAATTTATTAGCTCAAACAAAACCTTCCATAGTCCTATTACATGTGGCCTGCTGCTCTCTAACGTGTGGCATTTCAAACCTGCAACTCTGAGTGCATGAGTTTAAAATAACAGTTCAACGCCTTTTTCTTTGGCAACAAGTTGCAAATTCACTGCTCTCCACATAGCACCTCAAAGTGGGACCCATACTCCTTCCTTTTAAAATTGTTTGTAGGTTAAAAAAACCTCCTTTTTAATGTTTTGAGGTTAAAAAAAAACATTCCATGGCATTGTAATAAATTTCAAGGCTGTTTTTGCTTGTATTCTTACCTTCCTACGCATGTCGAAGACGGAGGGCGAGGTCCGGGGTTGGCAGGAGGCTAATCCCCCCTCACAAGCAAAACAAACCCTTGCTAAAATTTGATGTTGTTTCCAACGAGTAGTCACACGACACCCTTTGCACCCATTTCAGGCATTTTTTTAATGTGTTTGCAGTGTCTAGTGCATTTTTCCATCAGTTGCGGGAATCGTAATAATGCCATAACTTTTGACTCGCAGCTCATTTTTGAGCGCTTCCTTGGTCAAAGTTGCATGATTTCTCACTCTACATGATGGGATTTCCAATTTTGTAAATGCACTACTTTTATAAAGTGCCACATTCTGGGGGGGTTGCTTGTACTCTTGGGCCTACACACGCAGACGCATTATCGGCCGAGTCCGACGTCTTGCACCTTGCATCTTGCATTTTTTCATCATGGAGAGTGCTCTTTCTAGACGTGAGCATCGTAGGATCACCTTACAGCCTCCGCCACTTCTCACCGGGAGAGAGACCTATTCAGCTTGGTGTGCTTCCATGGAATGTTACTTCACCCACGAGGGTCTTTTACCCTTCTTTCTTGGGCCAGTTCTTGTACCCACTGATCATCATGTCATCTAGAGGACTTCCTCGACACTTGTGACCATGTCTTTGGTCACATGATGATGCATGTCTCTCGTTCTCTCTAGTTTCACATGGCAGACTCAAATCCACCTCACCATGTCTGGAGCATTCTTCAATCCCTCTATGGAGACCCTTCACATACTGCCACCGTTGTTGCTACTGCTGATTCAGTTGTCTCCTCCATTTCTTCATGTGATGACAGTTCCACTGACATAGACTCACTTGATTCTACTTCTGATGATGAGGATTGTGCACCTATTATGATGTCGAGATTACTACAGAGGACTCTTCTCCTCTTTCTCTCACTATTCCAGACATTGTTGTCACCCCCCACATCTCATCGTATATCGAGCGCCTTCTATACTCACATTTCACACCATCATTACACCAGTCTCCTTTCCACTTCCAGTGTGCGAGGCCCATTTCACTCCTCTACCTTCATTAGATGACTCATACCTATCTAACATCGCTCTCTTGTTTGTTGAGCCCCCTCATTGGGATGAGTATCTTCTTGACCTTGGTCATCTTTTCATAGAGTCTACTTGTGATGCACTACAGGTCCCTCATCCATCTACAGGTGTTTTAGAGGAGTTCATTATCTCTATTGTTGGGAGTGCCCCTTCTCGGGAATCATGTCACTTCCACATTTCTAGAGACCTTCATTGATCCACCCTTGCTTGTGGATCCATTTTCTATTGTGGGGGATGTTTTGTTCCCTTCACATCACTTGGACATCCTTTCTACGTGGTGTGTCCTCTTCACTCTAGGAGTTCTACACACGTGGCATTATTCCTTTGATTCCTTGGCACTCACTCACTTTGAGACCTATGTCACACTTCAATGCACTGGACTCAAGTTCTTCGTGTTCTTTGCCTTCACTTTCCTTTTTGCTGTGGAGTGGGCGCACTTTCAACACATCATTTCTGTCCTTCCTAAGGGTAGGCACACGCTAGTTATATTGTGGTGGCTCTTCTTCACTTAGTCCAAAGGCGATCTTAGATCTCTTCATCAACATTCTTCATTCCCGAGGAGACTTCCTAGAGGAATCTTCAGAGTTCGAGATCCGTCCATGGCATCTTCTACATTCCTCTCGCCTCCCTCTTCTTCTCTCTTCTTCTTCTTCTTTCCGAGAGATTTCTCCTTGTACATGGGGGTACCCTTTCATTCAGCTTATCTTCCACCTCACCGTGAGTCATCTCACTTAGGTGGACATGGACCCATTTTTGGCATCTTTCTTAGATTAGAGAGTGTGTTTTTCTCTTGTGGTGGATATTTTTCCCATTGGGTTTTCCTTCACATTCACTCCCTTGGACTTCTTTTTGTACATGGGTGCCTCATCAAGCTTTGTGTCATATGCATGTGCACCCATTTCTTGTTTCTAACTTACCGCCTCATCCTAAGTTACGATGAAGGGGGTGTTGGTGTGTACGTGGTATATTTATTCACTTATTTAGTGTTATTCCACCTCACCAGGTGAGTCATCTCACTTAGGTGGACATGGATCTAGGTGTCATCTTAGTTATGACATATTCTCTTACGAGAATGCATCATATGTGTAAGTGTGTCATAGGAGTTACATTCCCATTTGGGAAAGTAACTCCTCTTCTCCATTATGGAGGAATATTCTCTTATATGGGAGTTACACATTCACTCCCCTATATGTACACCATCTCTTTTGATCTATGTTAAGCCAATACAAGCTAAGCTAAGGCTTCCATTCCACTCCACTTTTCGAATCTTGAGCTCTCATATGCATGCACATTGCTTTACAAAATTGATTTGTTTTCTTCAATCTCGCAACTCCTACACTTTGGTGAAGTGCAATTATTCGATGCTCGTGAATTCCTTCCGGTCTTCGTAACCTACACTCCTTGTTGGTGTACGTGGTATATTTATTCACTTATTTAGTTTTATTCCACCTCACCAGGTGAGTCATCTCACTTAGGTGGACATGGATCTAGGTGCCATCTTAGTTATGACAGATTCTCTTACAGAATCTGTCATATGTGTAAGTGTGTCATAGGAGTTACATTCCCATTTGGGAAAGTAACTCCTCTTCTTCATTATGGAGGAATATTCTCTTACATGGGAGTTACACATTCACTCCCCTATATGTATACCATCTCTTTTGATCTATGTTAAGCCAATACAAGCTAAGCTAAGGCTTCCATTCCACTCCACTTTTCGAATCTTGAGCTCTCATATGCATGCACATTGCTTTACAAAGCTTGCTTGCTTCAATCTTGCAACTCCTACACTTTGGTGAAGTGCAACTATTCGATGCTCGTGAATTCCTTCCAGGTCTTCATCCTACACTCCTTGTTGGTGTAGGTGGTATATTTATTCACTTATTTAGTGTTATTCCACCTCACCAGGTGAGTCATCTCACTTAGGTGGACATGGATCTAGGTGTCATCTTAGTTATGATAGATTCTCTTACAAAATCTATCATATGTGTAAGTGTGTCATAGGAGTTACATTCCCATTTGGGAAAGTAACTCCTCTTCTCCATTATGGAGGAATCTTCTCTTACATGGGAGTTACACATTCACTCCCCTATATGTACACCATCTCTTTTGATCTATGTTAAGCCAATACAAGCTAAGCTAAGGCTTCCATTCCACTCCACTTTTCAAATCTTGAGCTCTCATATGCATGCACATTGCTTTACAAAGCTTGCTTGCTTCAATCTCGCAACTCCTACACTTTGGTGAAGTGAAACTATTCGATTCTCATGAATTCCTTCCAGGTCTTCATCCTACACTCCTTCGATAATAACCATCAAATCTCGTAAACACTATCAAATCGATGTCTAATTCCATCAACACTCGAAGTACTTTCTAAAGGAAAATCTATCACGCATTCCTCATCAAACAATTATAGTCAAAGATTTATTTTTCATAAACACCAATTGACTTTATCGCATGGTGAACTATTACAAGTTCTTCTCTTGCCTCACAATTTCCCTTCTACCAAGAAACTAGCTTCCTTCAATCTTGACCTCTTTTGTTCATGGCACACCACTACTGGCCATTCCCATGAGGATTGTAGGTATCTTAAAAAAGATACCCTTTTTTATTTCTTAGACCCCAATTTGACATCAATACTATTATTAATGACTATTATGAGGAATATCAATCCCTTATATAATCCCATGAGAACCACTTATCTATGAGCAACCATAAAAAAACCTATAAACAACTATTTAGGCACTATTGAAGGGTCTTATGATTAAAATTATCTCAATTCCCAATATTTCAATGTGATTGAAATTAATTTCGAGGTAAGCCTGACATAAGGAATTCATCTAAAAACCTAAAAATTCCTTCCCCTAAGGATCAAAATCTCATCAATACTTCTCATGAGCAACCTAATGATGAGTCTTATTTCTCATTTGAGCCTTGTCCAAACATCAAACTAAAAATCCTCTCTATATAGTTTATTCCTCTACCCTAAAATAAGGTTTTTGACTCATACAAGCCTCATATAGCCATGGATCCCTCCTCTTCTTCTCATCCCCCAAATAGTGTTACTGAACTTATCCTAGGTTGAAATGGAATTTTTGAAGTCAAATCCATTACTTTAAAAATACCTTTGATAGAACTCATGTTTACTCCACCTCAACATCAAAAATTCCTCATGCAACAAATTTATCACTTAGAGGATGCCTTCGATGATGTGGAAGAACCTCCCTCCATCCCACCTTTCCCTAGATCCCCATAATTTATAATATAAAAACCATCATTCCCTTTAAAAACTCCAAAGCTATAGCCATAAAATTTCTTGAATATTACATCATCAATGTTGAATTATTGTTCCATGTTGATGATCCTTCATCTTTAATATTGTCGTCAATCACAATGCACAAGTGAGGCACATATTAGAGGATGAAGTCTCTGGAATCAATGTCACTACCTTCTTTTTCATTATAAATATCAAATTTTATGTTTATGACCTTAAGCATACCTTACTCACTTGTCAAGGATTTGATAAACTCATCGAAAGCCACTTGGTTACATTTATATCCCCATCACCATGGGCCCCAAGAATATTTACATCAAGATCACAGTACTAGATTTACCTCTTTCTTATAATATTTTGTTTGTCTAACCTTAGAGATATTACAAGTGTGCATTTACATTGTATGGGTACCAATATATTAATTTCATCCAAAATAATCAATTATATAGACATGATGTCGATCCAAATCCTTGGAATATACATGTCCCCTTTATTGACATACCCTTTTATCTTCCTACTTCCTCTATAGTGCCTAGTATCCCATACCCTGAGATTTACAACTATATACATGATATTCATGTCACTTTATCCAACTCATATCATGATGAACCTAATGAATTGTAAAACACAAGTCAATAAAAACCATTTACCAAATGTAGTTATACTATGGCTTCCTCTAGGTCTACTACCTCGAGATTGATTTCCTTCTATTTTAGAATCTAAGTAACCTCCTTGTAATTTTTCTTCCTCTATTCATAATCATATAAACCCACTTGAAAGTGATGAACTCAAGATTACATACCTCTTCATAGACCCTCCATCCCCACACTCTTTTAGTAAAATGGGGATCATGTCCCATGATGATACATTTGGTTATAAAAAACCTAATTGTGATGAATTTATGACTCATTCTACTTCACCTATCATTAATGAAGACTACATCTTATCTCATGCTAAATTGTGTCATTTAGATGTTCTTCATTACCAACACAACTTGGAAAGAATGCATACCTTTAACCATAATACCAACATGATTGAAACTTCTTTTGGGGCATCTCATGATGCCACTTCTTTCACCAAACCATATTTTGGGGCACCTCATGATGCCCACCCTCCCTTCAAATAAAAATTCAACTCCAATAAATCTTCAAAGAATAACACCTCTTTAAAAACATTCTCCAAATTAACTACTTCATCACCTTAAATTTTACTCTAGTTTCATCTTTCTTGGGTTTATCCTTCCCACTTGGGTTTATACAACCATTACTTCCTACCTTAGATACTTTGGTAATTTATCTATTTATCTCTTCAGGCCCACTAACTCTATGGCATCACATCTTGGTTAGTGCCTTTTATCACACTTTATCATCCTTAAAGAATATACCCATTGGTTTTTTAACTCTTCAACACTATTATATACCTCTCAATTATCCTCCCTTCAATATCCTCCTAGCTAGGTGATTTATGTCTTATTTTATTGATTATCTTCTAGTGTTTCTTTTCATTCTTACTTATTCAGGGTTCCAAGTAGTTATTGCACCGCCATAGGAAATTCAAGGAGCACCAAAAGGTAAGTATGAGGTAGGTATATTTCATTTAGTGGAGTTCATTATTTATTTATATTGATTTCATTATTACTTTAATTTCAACATTTACTTTTGATTTTGTGTGTTGCATAGATATTTTTGATTGGGGTATATGTATACACCACTTACCAAACATTCCTTTTATGCGGTGGTTATATGCATGAATGGGTACCTTAGGGTCCTATCATGATTGGGTGTGATCGAATTGTTCACATGGGCTAGACCAAAACATTTGAGAGATATCACTATTATGCCATAGTTACCCTACCCCTTCATTGTTTCTTCCTTTGTTCACACATTGTACTCATTATGTCTACTTACCACTAGTATGTTTGCTTGCTCTCATTCATTCACAGATTTTCATTACTTTTGGTCATCTTGGACCTTCTCCATACATCCATTATGTATCTAGATTCCATTCCCCATTGTTTTACACCTTTTACCTTAATATTTCCTAAAATACGACAACATCGAGTGTGGTAGATGGTGTTTATTTTTATCATTTTTATTTTTGACACCATCAACCATAGTAGATGGAATTCAAATTTTTAGGGTTGAAAAATCAAGCACGGTCAATTTTTTCAAGTATTTATACCCCGCCATATTATCATTTTAACATCATCATGATTCACTATCACTTACACACTTCCAATTATATCGTGCATATTTTTTTTAAATGAGGTATTAGATGTTACCCTCTTGCATTTGGGTCATCATAGTGAGTTGGGACTAGACGTCTTCTTTTTATCTTTCCCTTTCTCCACCCATTGTGATTCTCTCGCATTTTTATTATCTCTAGGGAGGATTCTGCATCAAATATCACACTATATGTTAGTATTTCTAACCCTTTTTTATTTTTATCTTATGCTTATTATTTTTGGATAATTCATCATTCCTTTTTATGTATTAGGGTAGATATATGTTGGATTTAATCTATTTTTTGTCTTGTTATGTTATGCCCCTTGATTTATCAACCATGTCTTGATCTACTCTTATCTTGAATCCTAGTAAGATACCTATCTTTATCTTAGATATAGGCCTTGAAAATTTATAGCTATCATAGGGTTATGTCATTATCCTCTAGAATTACAAAACTAGAAATCTTTAAGAACCTTTGTATCTACATCGTGTGTCTAGAATTAGATCAAATCCCCATATTTGATAACCTAAATAGGAACCTATATTCTCCCCATCATACAAGTTATTAAATCTAATAAGTTTGTTTTGCAAGACAATCAAGTCATAATTAATAATACGAGATACATTGGTGTTGCTGAAAAATATAATATGTCGTAGAAAAAAAACTTCTGAAAACAATTGATTTCAATTAATTTTGACAATAGTAAATTATGATCTTGTTGGAAAGTAAACAAACAAAATTATATAATATGAAACAAAATTATATAATATATAACACTTTGAAAAACTCAAAATTACATGGGAAAATATTTTACAAGATAAAAACTTGAGGAGAAAGCATTGTCCTTTATAAATAAATATCTTTAGTAACTTTTTAGAAAACTAAGCAATACAACACCTCATTTAATTGATACAACACAATGATTTCCTCATATATATAAATGATTTCCTACGATGGGATTTAAACAAGGTGAATGGTTACACCTAGCAAGGTTGAACCATTGTATTTATTCAACTAATACATAGTTTATATTTTGGCATTATATTAACTTAATTATATTCTCATATGTTTATGTTTATAAATTTTTATACATTAAAACTTAGGAATTGATGTTTATTTTTTAATGGGGCCACACTAAGTATGTACCTAAAAACATTATATATTCCGACACTTCACCTTAATGTTTAGTGGGACACATGCCATCATCAAATTTTAATTAGAGAAGGAATTACAAAATCACCTTCTCATGAAAATATTTTACATTTATCATCTTTCTATAAAAGGAATAACATGTGTCACATCATATAGGATAGATAATTTCACAATTTTTCTTAGGCTTACTACTAAAAACTCTCGAATGCTTGAATGATTTGAAAGGAGGGGGACTTATATAGCTTCCTTTCCATGAGATAAGATTTAATAATAACCCATATCACCAACACCAAGCATAGCTGGCTCATTGGTAGGATAGTTGGGTCATCGAGATGTACGCGGTGGTTGAGGGGTCGAATCCCACTAGTTTTGTTGTTGTCATCATGACCTCACCAACTCAAATTCTAACTCCTGCTCCATACCAATATTTCCACATGCCAACTCCCCTATTTCCATGTCCACCTAGGCCATTGAGATATTCATGTCATGTTCTTTGTTTAACTCACCAACTCCCCTATTACCACATCCATGTTGCTCCCACATCGAGCTCACCCGCCGACTCGGACTACTCACACCCTAACTCACCCGTGTTGATCCACCTCAACTCGCTCATTCAACCCACTCACTCCATGACTCACCCATGTTGATTTTTCCCTGTTGAGCTCATCGAGTTGGTCATTATGAGATCGGCCTAGTTGGTGAGTTGATTAGATGGTAGGCCATGTGTCATCATCAAAGGAAAAAATCTTATTTTTCACACGTATGAAGAAGATTGGAATATAAAATTAATGCATCCAATATTTTACCTCAGCCAACTCTAAAATACACAAAGAGGCTCCTTGCAATGAGCCAGGTTACTATAGACTTGTGTCTTCCCTGTTGACCAATTTTGACCTAAACTTTGACCGGTGACAACTTGAGCATACTATGTTTGTTTTATATGTTCCAATAGTCATCGAAAGCCAACATAATTTTCTTTTGTACTATACTAGTTTAGGGAGAACTTGCGAACATAAAAATCCCAAAAATGTCTTTTGGATCACACCTCCCCACTAAGAAGGCTTTTATTCCACCAAAAGCTGAAACTTTTATTTTCCTATACTAGAATTGTTACTTTGCATTGACTCATGGAGATTTTGTAGTGGAATCTATGGAATCTAAAATTATAATCCAAAATGGACAAACTATGTTATCCCTTTTATGTCAAATTTTTTTATTTTAGTGCAAGCACAACATCACATAAAATGATCGGGCTTTGTAAAAGACATCTCCATGCTAAGGAGACCACTCCGACCGATTAGGTGATTTTATAGTGAATTTATCTCGCACTTTGAGTGTTGCATTCCCAAATGGTGAACTTCATGTACTACCGACACAATGTTTCCCATGTATGGGTCTTAACTGCAATCTATCATCAGATGTAATTTTCATAACAATATATACTTCAACTATAAGTTTCAATTAGCTACACATGCCTCAAAAACATGTGTATATTATTGTCACTTCACAATGGAGTTACTTAAAATGTGAGGAAAACCAATCATGATAAACCTTTCGTGAGACTCTCTCATCTTTTACTCTAAAATATTGAAATCTAAAACATGGGTTAAATTTCCTTTCATCATTTAACAAGAATCCTATAACCGAAAGCTCAGAATTATTGCATGTTATCATCAATCGTTAGTAATGTTATATACATCTATCCAAAAAAATTGACTTTTGATTTTCCATATCATAATAAAATGGACTCGCTTGTGTATAATTTGTGGATATATCAAAGGTTGTCTTATTCTCTGTTGGTGGATTAACCTCATAATGCAACTTATTCTTACCATTTACCAAATGGATTGTTGAAAGAAGTTTCTAGAATCTCTCAAACATGTGACCACTCATACGATAATGAGTTCAATAGTTCCTCTTATCTTCCCTCTTGGATGAGGAATCACATTTTCCATTTCCCGCCTCTAAACTAAAAGATTGGTCTTTAACACCTACCTTGTTTCTAATGAAAGGCATCAACTTCTTCAACAATGACTTTCTCTTCCAAAAATTAGAAATGAAATGGTTACTTAACCCACAAAAATTGCAAGGAAAATCATGCCACATTTTCTATATATCATAAACATATTTTTCCTAATGAAATAGAGGATCATAATTTTTGGAATTAATACAATTCCATCTAGTTCTATGTTGAGTGTAAGAACGAGGAGGTGGAATTTCATTACCTCTTCTGGTTGTTCATGTACACCTTTTTTCATCCATCTATGATGACTTGTTCCTTTACATGGAGGGATTCTATGATGCTAGTGGTGTAATCACTTTTTTTTTTATTCTTGTCTTCCTTCAGTGGATTTGGAACTCTCTCAAATTTCCATTTTCTCACTAGTGTAACCCAATCTATAAAATGAGGACAATCCTTGAAATGTATTAGGTTAGCAATACCTTTCTTATTATTTCTAAGACCTTTTCCATAAAAACCAATTTTAAACATTATTTTTAAGTTAATACCTCTGGTGTGTTTATCAAAATCACCAAAATCTAACTCTAAAACCGATCGAGAGGAAAAGTGCATGGTGAACATACAAAGTGTAATTTTCTGTCATGGTTTCTAGATATGTGGAAGGTAACTCCTTATGTTCACTACTTGTAGACACCAATATTTAGTACACTTGTCCCTCATCCCACATTCATTTCCCTTTGTCATCATCTTACATATGCATACCTCTCTTCTTATTCGAGTTCCCATTTTCCCTCCTACATCTAATTTATTTCCTAATTTCCCACTTTCCCATCATTTATTTTATCTTCCCTAATTCATCCCTAATCACATTTAATTACACCTAAAACCTTCCCTTAATCCTTTTATTTTCCCTAAATACCTCTTTTATCATCCCTAGGTCTACATTTACCCTCATTCAATGTATTCGTATCCTCCAACCACCTTTTATCCTTCCTATGCAACCCTAACCTACCTAAATAGCCCAAACCCCTAATTCTACCCTTTAATGCCCTTTACATCAAACTAATCACCATCTCTACCACCCAAATCGATGGTTATCCATAGTCATCAAGTGACCCATGTGGGTTTCATCGACCCTATAAGTATTCCCATACCCCCACTCCTTAGGATGTAATTTTGGATGATTCATGTCTTCTTGTGAGTTTTGTTGTGTTTTTCTCTTTTCCTTGAAGCTATAACCATCAACCGGGAGATACTTATGGAGATATTACATGCTATCTTGGGAGATTTTAATTCCTCTTCTTGCTTAGTGTCCCACCTTTTCTTTCTTGGAGCCTCCTCATTCCTCCATCATCCCTTTTGCATTAGTTTTGTAGGTCTGCTAGTTAGATTGGATCTTTTCGTTCATCTTCCATCACTGATCCTTATCTATGAATATTTTCCATACATCCATCCCCTCAAAACCATAAATCTACCCCAGTCACCATCAAATATTTCTATTCGTTGTTGACCCGATCTATATTTACATTAGTTTTTGTCTTCCATCCATTATGCCATCCATTTTCCAATCTCTACAACATCTCGTACCCTCATCTTTCTATTTTACATACCTAACATCCCACATCTCATCTTCAACATCGCCAATCACCATCGATCAAGATCATTCATCGTTGAATTGATCAACATTTATCATTTTCCTATCAAATCTATTAATTTTTTTGCATCATTTCTATTCTTTTTGTCTCCTAAGACATCTCAATCTCATATCATCCTTTCATAGTTTGTTTTTGATCAGTTTTATGCATACCTTTTTGGTTCTCTCTTTTACATTCACCATCAATCAGAATTATCACTCTCGGGTCATCATTGATCTGATTAGGTTTGGTTTAGTTTATATCATTTATTATTAATCAAATTTTCATCTTATATTATCTAGCACATCTCGTATTTCTGTTTCGCTATATACTACCTCCTATCATTTATCCATTATCATTTTATCTAATATTTTATCAAAGTGGGTTGACATCCATCCTAGGAAGTTATCACTTCTTGGGACTATCATTGTCAGAAACCCACCATCCTATCTACTAATCCATTTTTGTGTTTAGTTCTCTTTGTTGTGTAGGTTATCTAGCTCACAAAGAGAGAGGTTATTTAGCTCATACCCTACCATCCACATATTATCAAGATGTATCCTTAAACCCTCTCATCATTTGGAGTTTATTATTTTCTTGTATTCCTTTCCACTAACTCTGAAACATGAGTGAGAAAATTTGATCTACATTTTGGCACCACTGTGGGACCCACCCTTTCTCTTTGGTGAGTTCTTTCATCATTTCATTTCCATTTTCTATTCCATTTCTTTCTTTCCACTAACCTCACATGTAGGACTTCGATTTCTTACATGCGTGGGGGATAACTTTCTTAGATCAACAACATGTGTGCATAAGCTAAAAGAAAAAAAAAGGAAAATAGTGTTTATTTAGGTATTCCTCATTTTTTCCTATTTTCTCTTTTTACATTTCTCCCTTTCCTTTATTTGCACGATTTCATCATATATAACACTTCATTTTGGGATTTAAAAAGAACACCTTCATGCTTTCTTGATAACCTAGTTTAAGTAGGAGGTAATTCATTACATTCACGCTTCTTCCACACAAAACCAAAATCACAAATCAATTCACACATCTAAAACATCTTCTATCAGGTGGAACTATTGGGATTTCATCATCCAATAGGAAAGTCACCATAGTGTTTGGGACATGTAAGAATTTTTTTGATTATCGATATAAAGTCTAAGCACCTAAAACCCTTATTGTTGCATTGTGTAAAGTGAGGGGGTAGGCCCCAATACCAGGCCATGTTCCTATAATCATCACTAATTTGAGCCTCACATACCTTTGGGTGTATCAAGGACGCCAACCAAAATAACCTAAACCATCCTTAGATTTGTTGCTACTTAGGTTCCTTTTGATCCCATTTCTTTTCTTTTTCACACTCATTCTAATAAACAAGATAATTAACACTTCATTTCCTAATTTCCTTGTCATAATAAAAATCAGCATAAGTTCTTATTTGTTGTTTCATGCCCATTATCACTCACTCTCAAGCCAAAACAATGGAATAGATAACTTCTTCCAACAACATCCCTACTTCCAACAATATTTCCCAACAAAATTTTTCACTTGTCATTGTTTCCTATACACCCATGATCCCCACACCTTCGTTTCCCAACCTCTTATTTCTATGGTCATTTCTTATGAGACCCATATGACCCAAAATAATCCCCATCTTCAAACCAACACTTTTCTCTATCAACATTATATTTCTCCTAGACAATTACACCCCCCATCTTCCACATCCTTATGAGCCTTTGGACCTCCCACTATCCTTTTTGGATGTGTGGAGCTTCAAGATATCTTCTTGACAACAATCTTGTTTCCCTTCATGACTATCTCATCCATAAATCTACTAACCTCCCCATTGATGGGCCACCCTTCAAAAAAATATGCCTATCACTCACAACTTGAATCTACACAAGTCCTTACCTCTTAACTTGTCATTTTTTTAAAGAGCTATGAATAAATTAGCAATGGCCCAAAGTGAACATGGTCCCCATGACTCTTCCACCATGATTCATCAATCTCATCAATCCACTCAATTAGTGGTCCTTATTCCACCCAACTTACCTCACATCAAAACTATTCCCACATCCTCTATCCCCATCACTTCCTCATCTATCATGGTCATTAGTGCCCCTATTCAAGACCTTCAAGAATCTCACCTTCTTCTTCCACCACCCAAGAAGCATGTCCAAATCTCGGTTCCCATCTCTACATCCCAATTCTATACCAATGTCGTCATCTCACAACCTCACCCTTCGGAGTCTACTCAAACCCATCAACCTCTACTCTGAGGTGTCTTTCAACACATCCTCCCCAATCAAACTATCCAAATATCTCAACCATCCTACATGCACATCCCAACTCATCCTATATAATCTCAATCTAATATCCCCATCTCTCAATAACATACTATCTCCTAACCTATCCAATCACAAGTGTTCAATTATCTTCCACCTTATCAACCACCTCCATAAACTCCTACTTATCCTCAACAATATCAACCTCATCCGCAACCCAAGCCATCCACTTCTTATAACATGTAACCCCACCAATCAATCCCTCATCCCCACACATCTAACAACCCCATGAAATTTTTACTAAGTAGGTTGGTCAATCTCAAAGCCACTACTTTGGGTCCTAAGATCTCGTTCACCTATGAACAAATATACAATGAGCCAATCAACCCATCAGTTCCTGTCAAACCTTATCCTCCACATTGGGAACTCCCTAAATTCTCTAAATTCAATAATAAGGAGGACCCTCAACAACACCTTTGTGCCTTTAGGCACACATGTTATCTTATTTCCCACGACCAAGATCTCATGCTTTGCACTTTCCCCATGTTGTTGTTCGAACCCATATTGGACTAGTATAACAACATTCCCAAAATTCACTATTCTCATTCACCCAACTCACACAATTGTTATTAGAGAACTTCTCTATTAATATTGTGCTTAAAATCACCATTACCAGCCTTTATGCCATTAAGCAGTTTGATGATGAGTCCATCACATACTTCATCACTATATGGTGTGGTATCATCAATCAATTTTCCTCACTTCCCCGAGATGAGCTTATGGAAATTTTCTCTTGGTCATGTGTGAATAATATCTCTTCCACTCTTCAAATCTAATCTTTTCAAACCTTCAAGAGACATTCACTATGGCTCACAAGCTAGAACTCCATTCCCTTAAGAAAGGCCATGTCAACCTTCATTCTAATAAACCAAAACTGAATTCACCAAGTCATCTACCCATAATGAAACATCTAAAAACTAAGCCAATGCCATCATATTCAAATCTTCATCTACATCTAATTTTGATACCAACCCCCATAAAGGGCTCCTAGACAAACTCCTAACTACACTCCCCTTGAGATTCTTAGAACTCTATCTTCAAAAACTTATGGCCACAAACCTTTTTCAACTTTCCCATATCTAACCGTTTGATGATTCATGTCCCAAACTTGCATGGTATTACGATGACCACTATCATAAGCATCATCAAGTCTATGGCCATTATATTAAAAAAATATATACTTTCAAAACTTAGTACAACAATTTATAGACCATGGGGACCTCTAGTTGGATAATCCTAATGCTCCCCAACCAACCATTAGATTTATTTAAGAAATCCTTCCCTAACCATCAACCAAATAATAAAACTAATCCCCTACATCACAAGCACCCAATGCCCATACAATTAATACTTTGAGTCAAGATCTAACATCACCTCCCACATATATTTCCCCACTACTTTACCTTCATTTTTCCTACCCACGTCTACTCCAATATCCACCCCCGCATATACAATCACATCTCCCATATGAACCCCCATGTATAGCTATCATACCCATATCCACTTTACCCACATCTATCACATCGACATCTACCACACCCACACCTAACTCTACACCCATCCCTATTTCTACATCTACTTCCCTACCCTTTTCTAAAACTAAATCTACAACTGCAACCATCCATATCCCAACATCTATCTCTACATCTATGAAAAATCCTACATCTACTCCTTTATCCACACCTACAATCGTATCCATATCCATATCCACATCAACATCTGAATCTATGTCAACATCCATATCATCCCTTAAATCATCTATTATTGCAGACATCTTCACTTAATACAACCGTAAGTGATTTCCTTACCTCATCCTTATCCTCAACAACTACCCCCACTTCGTACCAATACCTCCAAGACCCACACAAATATCTATGACTCCTTCCAATCTCATCAAACGTGTTATCCAAAAACCACTTCCATCTTCAATCTTCACATTTACAACTAAATCTACATCCAAATCAACTGATTCTACCTTAAAATATACTCTGGTTGAAATCATTGTGATCCTCACAAAGGTTACATCTTCACAACAAAATCTAAGAATCTTGGCATCCCTACTCAAAAATATCTCACCCATACACATAATAAATTGGATCTCCCTCCTTCAAATCCCCAACAATCCAAACTACTAAGTAATACAAAATCTCATAATCCCTTTTAAGACCTTGTCCATCCATCTTGTGATCTAACCTTTCATCTAAATCCCCCAACATCAAATCTAAATCAAAATAATTCATACCTCTTCCTAAATCAAAATCAGAATCTAAAGCTCCCACAAATCCTCACAAAAGTAAGACATCACTTTTTCCTTCACCGACCACTCACAAATCCAATCCATGTGTAATTTAACCCCTCATCAAAAATTCCCATTAGATCGTATACATAAATATTTCAACGTATCATCCAAGCATATCACATCACTCTTTCTCCCATCAAATCCTTCTATTAAACAAAAAAAAATCCAAATTGTTTGACCCTAATGCCATGTGTTTTTATCATCATACCCCTCGGGCATGATATTAAACATTGTAAGGCCCCTCTAAAACCTCATCCAAAATATCATAGAGAAGGATGACCTTCTCATCGATGAAGATTTTCCCCTCCCATCTACTAGTTCATCCACATCTAAGAACAATCCTATGATAAAATCCTCACCTCCTAAGACCTCTAAATCCCCTTCTTCATCCAAATCATTCATCGCAGTCCCTCCACCTAACACTACCTCTTTTCAAAATAGGTCCCCCTCTCTTTGTCTAAGTTATTCATATCGCTACTCACTCTCAACCTTACGATCCTCAAGCATCTACCTAATCAAAAATAAAATTCATCATCGCTTTCTCCATCTAATGAACCCATTCCATCCTTATCTTCATCTAAAACCAAGGTATCTATCTTAGCCACTCTACCCACCCCGAAGCCTAATGCCATTGAATAAAGTATTGTAATGCATGTCCATTAGGATCCAGTCAAGATGTCCCTCTATGATCTCATCCAAAGCTATCCCAATCATCAAGAAGATATCATTGAAGCCTTACAGCATATCTCAATCACCAATGATTATAGTCTACCTTTTGCGACCCTTTTAAGGATCTCATAGCTTCCGCCATTGTTATTGCCAAATCGGCACCCTCTGAATGGCCAAGTGATGGATAGGGCATTCAGTGTGATTAGGTAACATGGGATCACCTCTCAAGTTGTGGGACTTGTGACTTGAGGTGAACCTCCAAGAAGTCTAGCTTCCTCTTCCTAAACTAGGCACTACACTAATCCTAATGCAATAAAAATGACTAATTAGACCTATACTAACATTTCTAGGGGATTAGGGAGAGATATTTGCAAGAAATAAAACCTACACTAGAAGTGGTGATGCACCAAGAAAGGGTTTTGATAGACAAGTTTTCTATCTTCCAATGAAGAAAGATGAAAATGAGAAGGATGAACAAGCACCACAACCCAACTGCATATAGAACTTCACTCCTAGACAAGCACAATAACTCCTAAAACTTGTAATGGAAACTTAAAGTTGCACAATATACTTGTAAGCATGAGAAAGGAAAAAACAAGTAGAAAAAATAATGAAAGGACTAATAATTAGTCACAGAACATAATTTCTATTACTTCATCACATGCACAATACATCATTATAGTAGGAAGAGGCAATGGATTCCATTACAATCTTTAGAAGAAAGGCTTGAGAGTTCCCAAATCTACAACAACTCAGCTTGTAAAAAGAGAGGAATTAGAAAATGTCTAACCCTTTGAAATGTGTTTCTCATTTACATTTATAGAACATCCAAGCTAGTGAGAGAAAGGGGGAATCCTAAATCTTGGGAAAATTATAGCAGATGGTGTACATGCTTGATTACATCATTAATTGCACCATTGAAGAAAATTCCACCACCACACCTTCATAAATTCAAAAAAATTAATTTATCTTCCATTTTTAAAAAAAAAATATTTTAAAATAATTTGGAGAAGTTAACATGGTCTATGGTGGGACCCATAAGTTAATTTTTACAATTTGTTGAGTTTTACGGCGAGATCCCCTTATAAAGTGGAGATCACTTTATGTATTTCCCAACCAAACTCTCAACATGCATAGTGGGTTCCACATATTTAACCACCAAGCTTTGAAATCCTTACGACTTGCCACATTTTCCTCATTTATCATCCCCACTAAATTCTTCATTGGCTATAACCAATGACTCGCCAACTCGGATGACTTTCCCCTTTACACGATGGTCCATTTGCTATAACTCATCCATCAAATTGAATTGATCGGCTTCCCCAATTGTTGCACGATATTCATGGCACATTTTGTATTGATTGCTTCGCTCACTATATCATGTTGATCTCTCTATATTTCTTGGCATCAAATTAGTGTGTGAACTCTATGTTATGCATTTTCAAGCCACCAACTCAGCTTCCATCTATTTACCACCTCAAAGATATAACTCAACCAAGACATTTGCATTGGCCCCGACATAATCTCGTAGCTTGAAAAAGACTTCAACACAAACCACTATGTCATGCCCACATTTATTTACACCTCAAATTGTTTATAACTTCCACCAACTTCCACTCTACTAGCTTGGCAACAAACTTGGAATTCCCGCCATGACAACCCCTTAAAAACTTCTCCACTATGTATCAATCCTTGGACATGTACCTTCTTGACTAGGTAAATGGCTATGTTGATGTCGAGCTCTGCATTAACCACTCCTTGCCACATGTCCTCGGTAGGCCCAACATCCCAAGATTACCCGGCTTGGGATTCACTATGAACTTCTCCCCGACGATCCAACTTACAAGTTGAGCATGGAATTCCACCATGGCTTGCCACCTTGAAAACCCAAACTTGGCTTCGACTCAAAATTTTCCCACAAACTCATTTGAACGTCAAGTGGATCTAACATCATTGGCATCCTCAAGATCTCAACATGATTGAGCACTAACTTACTTGGATGACCCGATACCCACTTTTCCACCATCTCACCATGATCTTTGCCAACTCATTGTCAAGTTTCCCCAAAGCCTCCACATTTCGCCTCACCCAAATTTGGCTTTTTCTTGGACTTCTCCCGTAATGTCAATCTAATTGAGCCAAGTCACTCGATGTTGAACTCACCCTCTAAGCATCACCTTTCACCTACACACCGATCTATCTCAAGGTCATTTCCATGCTGAACTAAGATTTCTAAACTTCGAGCTCCATACCAAGTCGATCAACTTGTGCATTGGCTTCCAACGCTCCCAAATTGAAGTTAACTCGCTTTGTCCAAGATCTTTCTCAATCTCACTAACTTCATCCCTCAAATGAATCACCACCAAGATCATCACCTTACCATGAGCTAACACATGCACTCACACTCCCGAGCTAAGCTCAATTTCATAGCATGATCATGTTTGAGTATTTTTAGCAAGCTTGAATCGGTTTGATTCTTATAGCAAATCAACTTCTTCATGCCTCCACGCTTTCTCATATTCCTCCATGACCATATTTTAACCTAATTTTCATCGATAAACTCAATTATGTTCAAATCTTCATGTATTTTCTATCACTTGCCTTACGAGCTCCTCCAAAATTGAACCTCTCTGAGTGGTTTAGATTTGTGACATTACGACCTCTTCTAACTTGGATGTCGACTCAATTTGAGAATCAACCTCATTGAACCCTAGTCTCACTTTTATCACATCAAATAATGGCTCTGAATGCCTTCTTTGTTGAGCTCATTCTTGGGATCATTACATCGATCCATCATTATTCCCCTAGCTCAATTTAATTTCACTTCTACCACCTACCACGGAAACTCCAGTTGGTTACACCTCGGCCTTTTTTGACACCACACTCTATTTTCAACCTCCACGCTCAATGGTATTTGGAATTCCTTGATCACCAACAACTCATCGAGCTGATTAAACAAGCTTCCTTCATTACATTGATCTTGTGTCATCATTGAATTATGGACCAAACCGACCTTTGAGCCTCGTTTCTACATGGTTTTCATGAACTCACTTGATTTCATGATGGTGAACCCAATCAAATTCTCCCACCATCACAAGCTCCCTAATGCCATGAGCTTGATCCTATTTTCATTGAAGTTGAGTTAACCCCAACATGCATCGATCTCTCGACTCAAACTCACCCTAGCTCCTCCGTGTAACCGCCAAGTGACTCGCCACCAAATTAACAATACCTTACCATTTTGAATCTCTGCATTGTTGAGTTCAAACCAAACACCTTGAGATATTTTGAGTGTTGAGCTATAGCTTACTTCACGTTTTGACATCATCATCCTTATCACCCCAATATCCTAGTGTTTTCCACCTCCATGCTTGATCCAGGATGTTGTATAACTTATTCATATGTTTCAAACAAATTTTACTACAATTCAGCCAACTTCCATGTTGATCATAGGATGCTTGCTATAAATCACACAAGGAGTCCACATGGGAAAGAAAGCTAGGATCAAGGGCGTAGAGGGACAGGAAGAACCCGTGCATGAAGGGCAAGTTCAACTATTGGGACTTAGCTGATTTTGAGCATGACGACCTATTTTTAGAAGATGGCGTGTGAAACACACCAATGATGCAGGGACGTGTGCGCCATGGATAGTCTATCTTTGGAGGATCGATCAAATCATTTTGCATGGAGATGGGCTAATAATAGGATTTTCACTTCAGTTAACTGCAAGAAGTCTATAGATAGCACACTTGCATGTGTGGCTATTCCTATACATGGCGCATGGATATTAATAGCATGTGGCCTATTTCTAGAATAGATAAGTGGTGAAGAGCAAGTCCCCACCCTATATATATGATGAGAATTACATAACAAAGAGAGATGAACATATAGTGGGGCATGATCTGAGAAAGAGATATAAAATGGGACTATTGTATTAGATCCACATGTGCATTGGTATAAATTGACATTACTGTAAGAAGCTTTTGTGTTTATTAATAGATGGAAGATATTGGCTGAATCTAAGTGTCATTACTTGTGTGTAATTGAGTAGTGCATGTTATTGATTCAATCATGATTACTTTTTAAACTTGTTCTTTCATAGATCCGAAAGCATAGAATGATGGATTAGTTATGGATCTATATGTTTCTTCCTTCATCATGCTAACATCCTACTATAGTAACCCTAAAGAGGGACCTGGTACCTTTATGTGCTTCGGTGAGCACTCAGTCTAGGCTGAGTGATGTGCCAGCATGACTAGGGTGTTATCTGGTAAATTCTAGGCTACATCATTGGTTCCATTGCTGGGACCTCTTTTTCAGTTGTTTTCAAGATGGTTCACAATGAAGACATACCGGTTAACTCTAGAAAGTATTGAGGAATGGATACATGATCTAGAGGAAGAATATGCATGGCAATTCAGCAGTGGATCTGAGTTTAATGCATGCACTTGGGTAGAACATAATCTGTATGATAGCCTATATGAGAGATTTTTCACCATCTTTCTAGTAGAATTATACAAGTGGCTTACTACTTATGCATCTCAGCGAATTGGAGGTATCACGCACTTATCTCGGACACAGGGAATAATTTTAGGTCCTTTATGATGCTGATTTGATCTCGGACTCGCATCAGTGGATATGTGGTTTCATGGTGTACTAAAGAGTTATATTTTAGAATATTCAATTTTGACATATTCTTGTCTAGATGTAGCTAAATTCCAATTTTTACGGTATCCTAGAGGAACATATTTGCAAGGTATTCCATTGGCGATCAAGATCTTGATGGTAACTTTGAACTTGGAGAGTAAACTGATGGTTAACTAAACTTCACCACGCACGAGGGAAGGAATAGGTTTGGTGAAAGATGGTAGACCTAGTGGTAGAGAGGCAGAGAGAGGAGAGGCGGCTTAAGTATAATGAGGCACGTGAGAGGGAGATAGAGAAGCAATGTTATGTTGCAAAAGTATGGTGTTAAGGAGAGAGATGGCTCGTGAAGGATTTACAGCTCACATAGAAGATGTGGAGCCAAAGCATCAAGAACTCCCCCATCTTGGAAAACATGACAGAGATCCCCCTTGGCCTCACACAGAAGTGCACCAACAGAGACTACCTAGGCCATGGGAACACATCTTAATCCATTGGTGACCTATCCCTTTGCTTGGTTTTCCAATATCTAGTATGAAAAATAACTAGCAAGCTAACTTGGGAAGTAGGAGAGTAGGAGTAAGTCAGGGAGCAAGTACATCTATGGCAGGACAGATGACTTTAATGGTATTTGGAAGAACATTCTTAGGCACATCATCCGCACATAACGTGAGTGCACAGAATGTTGGATTCACCTCTGGAAGTGGAACTACCTCACAAACTATACGGGTTCACTATAGTAATATTGTCGAGTACATGGGAGTACATCTGCAAGTCCTATTCCAGCTACGGTGGAGGATTACGAGGTATAGGTGGTTCTATTTTCGGTGGATCTAGTGGTTCTAGAGGTGGGGGAACACATGAGGTTATGGATCGGTGTTTAAGGTCTCCAGCTGAACCACATAACATTTATATGGAGATGTCTCTTCATCTTCCAAAGTATAGAGGCATAGAGGATGTTGTTGATCATGTACACATGTGTGAGATCTTGTGGTGCACTAAAGGGATCATGACTGCTGAGTGCAAGGAAATTCAATTTGCTACTACCTTGCAGGGATGAGCACACAATTGGTATAGGAAGTTTGACCCTGATCAAACTTGCATGGATTATGCACGTTGAAGGATGCTTTCTTAAAAGAGTTCTATATCCCAAAATTTGAGCGAATAGTATTAGTGTGCTCAAAGATATCAAGCAGGGCACCACTGAGAGTATATGTGAGTATGATGCCTACTTTAAGACAGTTCTATCTAAGCTTTATTATGATATTCATGCTAGCCGATACACAATGGTTTGTTGGAGGATTGATTACACCATTTAAAAGGGCATTGTCACATAAGACATACATTGATTCACATGAAGCACTAGAAGTAGCTTTGCATGCTAAGGTAGTTGGGAGCATTGACATTGGCATTAGTCCATTCTTAGAGCTATAGATTATAGCTATGGTAAATAGTTAGAGAAGCTATCTAGAAATTCATCCCATGAAATGTGCTCAGGAACTTGGTGTATAATTGTGAAGTGGAAGGTCACACCAAGGATAGTTGTCCTCAAAGATCTCGTACACTCATTCTCGTTAGATTGTGATATCTTTCATTTGAATCATGATGCTAGTCATTGTCCTTTGTTACAGCATGTGATAAGGAAGAATGTATCCATATTTTGTAAAATTTGTAGGTCCACGACCCATGATACTGAGGATTATCAATTGATTGGTTAGATCTAGGATGCTATAGACATTGGGGTATGATAAACAAGTGTAATAGATAATTCTAAGGGTAAGAATGAGCACCAAGATCGGGATCATAATCAAACACGCTATGACAAGAATGAGGGGTGTTTTGAAGGAGGTCATGGAAGGGGACATGGATATCATGGTGGATATGGAGGATGAGGCCATGGTGGAGGAAGAGGTGAGTTCCCTCATGGAACATGTTATACGTGTGGATCTCCTAACCATTATAGGTGTAAATGTCCTAAAATATTGCATGTTCTTTTCTGTGGAAAGAACCATAG
Source organism: Taxus wallichiana var. yunnanensis (assembly GCA_018340775.1). NCBI lineage: Eukaryota > Viridiplantae > Streptophyta > Pinopsida > Cupressales > Taxaceae > Taxus > Taxus wallichiana. The sequence continues at coordinate 348,800,332 of CM031235.1, forward strand.
CTATGAAGAGTTCCTATGAGCATATGAGTAAGCAAAATAAGGAAGAAAACAAAGGCACGGGATGTTTAGAATGCATCACATGGTAGAAGATCAATGGATGCCCAAGATAGCAGAAGAACCTGAGGCCTTAATCTATAAAGATTACAACATGCACCGAAGTGGCACGTGCCAAGAGGCATTACACTAGAAGCCTAAAATCACCAAGGAGGAGGTTTTGCATGCAAGGTACCCGGATATGGCTCATCAAAAGGAAGTTTACAAGGATATTATGGAAGTGTTAAGAATCTTCGGGTGAGATACAATACTTAAAGGAGCATAAGAAAGCATCGTAGATAGTTCAAACTGATATCAATGATCTAAGAGAAGTGTACAAAATGTTGCACTAGGAGAAAATTATTCCACTATTGGGGAGTTGGTTAAAAGGGAACACTCCATGTGTAAGTATTGAGACAGAACAACAGATCCTACATGCAAATCTCCCCCCTGATAGCATTGACTATGAAAAATAAATTACTTTGAATGTTGTTGTGGATGGATGGTTTTGAGAAACATATTAATTGATATAGGTGTGGAATTAAATGTGCTTACATTAGATGCATGGGTACAAATGGGTAGGCCTCTATTGTATCCATCATCTAATGTGTTGTTTATGGAAAACTGGACTAAGGCCACTCCCATAGGAGTTTTAAAGGATGCATTTATAACCATACAAGGGGCCAAGTTCACTAGGGATTTTGAGGTATTAACACTTGTAGAAGCATATAATTTTTCAACCTTGCTTGGACGCCCTTGGTGTTATGTAAATAATGTTGACTTGAGATTCAATAAGGGGTATATCAACTTTGAGAAGAAGGAGGAAAGGGTTGTGATACCTTTGATAGATGGGAAGTCTACACCATATGTTGAGCCTCTAAGTGAGGACTTAAACCAAATTTATGTATGCACTATTTAGGACCCGAGATCAATGAGCCATCAAAATAAGGCATCCTATAGTGGGAGGAATATCATTCTCTTAGTGATACTACAAGTATTGCTTGTGAAAATTGGGCTTATGGCACATATCAAATAGTAGGGTGCGAGGTGAAAAGCACAATCGCACACAAGAATGGACTTTGTTTAGTTCCAACGGATAGGTAGCATAGTACCTTAGTGTACAAAGGGTAAAGATCTTCTTGTATTTTTGAAATCCATGGAAACACAATGGATAGATCAAGTTAAGAGAATATCTATGTTAGTATATACCTTACACAGACAACAACACACCTTTGGTGGGTAGTCCACAGAGATAATCTTATAGAATGGGAAGATATTGGGATCACCATATCTATTAGATTTGTAAATAACAATGCACCTATGTAGATATGCATTTATTATGGTGATCAACTTGTTCAAGATCACATTCATCAAAGATGAGAGACTATGGACAATAGGATAGGAAGCATTACCACCTTCACTGGGTGCATAGAATGTATTCTAATCTACAAGGATGCGCATGCACTTGGTATGTATAAGTAGAAATACATTGGAAGACCGGAAATTGGAAGAACTTGACTTTAGAATTGATCCAAACCTTTGACTACTTCTTGATTAAACCTCCATTAGAAGAGGCATTAAAATTGGTCAAGCGCTTAACTATGGGAGATAGTGCAAAAGAAGAAGAGCATATTCAGGGAATTATTTGGTGAAGAGTCCGAAGCATGTTTTGAAGAAGAAGGAGAAGACTTCATATTACTTGAACATGATTGCCTTAAAAAAGAGAAAGGAAAGATGGTTTACATCATGGATGATGTAGAAGTTGAGAACCTAGATATTGAACATTCACAAGGGGTGCGCGAGGTCCTAAACCATGCAAAAAGGATATGCGCACCTACCAAAACCCACAAAGAAAAGAAGGTGAATATAGGTTTGGAGGCTAAGCCTAAGGAGGCCATAATTAGAGACTACTTAGTTAGACTCGGACATAGTAAAGATCATTGAGTTACTCAAGGATTATCATGACTTATTCCCTTGAGGGTATCATGAACTTAAAGGTGTGCATGAATCACTTCGGGAAATGAAGATAAAACTTAAAGATGGTGCACACCTAGTTAGAAAGAGGCCTTCCAGAATGAATCCTAATTTGCATGAAAAGGTAAAATAAGAGATTGATAACATGTTCAAATCTGGAATTATCAAGCCCCTTGATGATTAGAATGGGTTAGTCTAATGGTGATAAATATCAAGAAGGATGGAAAAATTAGAATATGTGTGGAATATAGGGAGCTGAATGTTACATGTGTAACAATCCATTCCCTATGCCATTTACTAAGGAAATACTAGAAGGTATTGTAGGGCACAAAATATACTCTTTCACAGATGGGTTTTCCAGGTATCATCAAGTTAGGATTACTCAAGAGGATCAAGAAAAGACAACATTTACTACTGAATGGGGCATCTTTGCCTATACTTTGTGATGCCTTTTGGATTGAAAAATGCACCTGTTATATTCTTGCGAATAGTTTTTCAGGCATTCAAAGATTTTATTAACATATTTTTGTAGGTTTATCTAGATGATTGGATAGTATATGGTCTTGTGAAAGATCATTGGGACAATCTGCACTTAATGTTTGAACAATGTAGATAATTGAGTATCTCTTTGAACATCAAGAAGTGCATATTTGCTACACCTTTTGGAATATTGTTAGGACATATAATCTACAAAGAAGGGTTGTTGGTTGATCCAACTAAGGTTGCAGTCATTCTCACCTTGGGAATGCCTACTACCAAAGTGAGGTGAGTGGATTTTTGAGTCATATAGGTTACTATCGAAAGTTCATAAAAGGGTATGCCAAAATTGTTGCACCCTTGGAAGAATTACTAAAAGGGAAAGGTACATTTTACTAGGGATGGCCGCAACAACGCGTTTGAGAGATTGAAAGAGAGACTTACTACCGCATCTATTTTTATTTTCCTCATGGGATAAACCATTTCATGTGCATGTGGATGCTTCTAAGCATGGCCATTGGCACCGTGTTAGCTCAACCTAGTGAAGGTATTGTAGACATCCAATCTATTTTTCTAGTAGAAGTCGACTCTGCCGAAAGGAATTCTACAACTATAGAGCATGAAGCTTTATCAATGATTTATGTATTGTACAAGTTCCAACAAGACTTGTTAGAACACCATTTGTGTTTTATGTAGATCACATGGCATTGAAGTACTTGGTAAATAAGCTCATCTTATAGGGGCATATATGCGAGATGGTACTCCTATTTCAAGACATTGACTTCTCGTTGTGGTGAAGCCAGGAAAAGTAATTTTGGACTAGACCACTTATCTAGAATTCACTCAAGAGAAGAAGCACAGACAATTGAAGAAACCATGCCAGATGCACATTTATATAGGTTAAAATACATGCCCACCGAATTAGAAGACATTGTTGTCTTTCTATGAACTGGTATGGCACTTAAATGAAGGCATTATAAAATAAATAGCTTGTTGTTATACACATGGCACTATTCATGTTAATCAATTGTGACCTCTACAAGTTAGGTAGAGATAAAATATTATGCCATTGTGTATTTGAGCATAGCGCAAGGATATTATGGAAGAGGCCCAGGTGGTTTACAAGAGGCAATTATGTAGGTGATGTGACTACTCGTAAGATCCTACTCGTTGGATTATGGTGGGAGACATTGTATAAAGATTATAAAGTATATTGCAATGCATGTGACCATTATCAGTGCCTAGGAAAACTAGGGTAAAGAGATGAAATTCCACCGAGACCTATTCTCGAAAAAACCATTTGAGAAATGGGCCATTGATTTTGTAGGACCTATTTCACTAGCCGCACGTAAGGACTGGATCACACTATATCATTACTTGCACAAATTATCTCACACAGTAGGTAGAAGTAGCACCTACAAAGGACTGTACAACAACTACAACAGCTAGGTTTCTATGGGAGAATGTTCTTACAAGATATGGATGTCCTTTAAGCTTGAAAAGTGATAGGGGCACACATTTTTTGAATGAGACAATCAGATCCTATTAGATGAGTTTATGGTTGCACACCATAAAACCACACCCTACCATCCTTAGGAAAATGGAACTATTAAGGCTTTCAACAAGATTTTGAGCCAAACTTTGACAAAAATTTGTGATGTTGGAAGAAAGGATTGGGATGAAAAAGTGTCAGCTATTCTTTGGCATATAGAACAACTTATAAGAGATTAAACAAAGCCACACCATTTCAGTTGGTGTTTGGTGCAAAATTCATTCTCCCTATAGAATTTATGTTACCTTCTTTGTGCATTGTGCACACTAGAGGTCTAGCTGATGAGCAAGATTTAGAAGAGTGTATTGAGAAGATGATTCAATTGGATGAGTGACGAGCCATAGCATGATGGATTCAAAAGTAGGAAAAAGTCAGGCAAAAGGCATGGAATGATAAAAACATAAGGGATAAGAAGTTTGAGATTGGAAAAATGGTACTTCTTTATGACTCTAAGTTCTTATGCCATTTGAGTAAACTTAAGGTATATTGGTTGGGGTCGTATGTCATCACTCACAGACTTGAAATAGGTGCTTTCCAGTTAGAAGCACTTAATGGAACATGGCTACCCAGCTTACTTTAACGAGATTAGGCTGAAGACCTACTATAAATAAGTCTTCTTGATGTTTGTAATAAGGTAGTATTTCCATTTAGAATAGGTTTCCATTATGTATTTCATTAATGTACTTCCTTCATTGTCACTATGCTTTGTCAATTTAGTTGTTCTTGTGTAATAAGTGTGCTTACGCACATGAATCTAATTACTATGTGAAGAATGTTTATGTGCAGAGACTACACATACTTTTTGTGTGGGGTGGTTGTTTATATATAGATACAAAATAGTAGGAATTGAAAGGTGAAAGGAATAAGTTGCTATGGTTGTGCTTTAAAGTCAAAAGAAGATTGATTCTCAAAAGTGACCAAGGATGGAGATGAATGAAAGGACAAGATAACGTGAGGTAACCGGAAGCCATGATAACTACCAGAGAAGTTATAGTGATGGGGTACTTGAGTGCAAGGGTGTGCGCTAAAGATAATTCTATGACTAGAGGGTAGGAGGCGCACTAGAAGGCTATAGGCTGGGACATGAAGATGTACCACGTAGAATGAACAAATTTGGTCAATGAATGAGAGGATATTTTGTAGGTGAAGGATCAATAAGTGCATCAAAATTTGAAAAATCTATAAAAAGATGGGATGTGGATTCATTTTTACCATTGTGACTAAGAGAATTTGAGGAAAGAGCTAAGTGCAAAGAGTTGAGTGATCGGGTTAAGGTGCGAAGGGTTTGAAACCAAGCGTGACAAATAGATCTATGTGAAAAGAATCTTATGTCTCCGATGGTGAAGGGTTTGAGTGAAGCAGGGAGATAGAGAGGAGTTAGGGCACAAATTTTCCACCTAGACCATGATTGAATCAAGCTAAGGTTTAATTCATAAGTTATAGAGTTAAATAGGAGATGTTTGCAAGGAAAAAATGACACCCAAGAAGGTAGCTACAACAACAAAGAAAAGGAAAGAAGAAGGTGATTGTCGAGGAAGAAGAGATGGCACCCGAAAGTGATTTTTCAAAAATGACAATATCCGAAGAGTCATCATCAGCTAGGAATGGATGTAGACACTAAAATTAGGTCACACTCCCTTTTTGTGCCTCGACCAATAAGCACCCTTTATTACATTTACCTAGCCATGATCCCCTTCACCCCACTAATATTAATTTCATTAATTTAATTAAACTAACTCATTATCCTCACCATATTTATTTTTAAATATTTATTTAAATAATACCTACACATATAGTTCACTTAGACACCTCACCAAGCTAACTCAACCTAAGACCTATTCTTAGTAAGTTACAATATCATACTTCCCTGGTTAATTCATTTCATCATTGTTTTACCACCTATTGTCCATCTTGCTCTTATTGACCATCTCCAACATGTTGTACCTTCATAGACCCATCAAAACCTCATAAAAACCTACCCTTGTCACCTAATACCTCCTCCCAACCAACTAAATCCTTTGTGCAATCACAAAGGGGACCAAAACCCCATTCTATGACATTCCCAGATCTCATAGTAATCGGCGTCGGATATACCTAAACAGTGGTCACCCATCGACCGATGCCGGTCTCTATGTTTGCCCACATAGCCTTAAATAGAGACCTATCCACCTCATCTTACCTCACCCTCACTCACCTATGAACTACTCAAGACCTTTATTAAACCTATAGAACCTAGAACCAACATTTTGACCTCATGGATTCTATTCTAGCTTAGCCTGTTAGATTAGATCTATTTCTTATTGTGTTTTTAAGTGAGATACCTAAATCATTTTAAAATAACAATAGGATTTACTTTGTTTACAGCATTGATTTGTTTAAAACAATGGACTGACATCCATCTAGGAAGTATCATACTTCTTGGATCTAGCTTACGCTAGGCAGTTCACTGCCCATATTGTTTAATTCTTTCTGGTGGTCTTGTTTTCATTATAGGTAGTTCCTCCTAGCCAAAAGGAAGCTCTCACGATCAACTGTGGATTCGGAAGTCATATGCATGTAACAACCCATCAACCGACACTTGAATAGGTATTCCTCCTATGCCCTGTTACCCTATCTATTTTGTTAACCATTCAAAGAAACAATCTAAGAAAAAGGTGAAACATTTTGGCACGCCCGGTGGGACCCATCCGGGTTCCTTGCATTTCATTCATTCCTAGGAAAAATTGTGTGTTTGTTTCCCTTCTAAAAGTGTACACACTAATTTTCTTCCCTGGTAATCCACTCCTTTCTATTTTCTCTAAAGGAAACTTTTCTTTTGGTGTATTTAAAAGGAATCATCTCTTCATGTTTTCTGCATTTTAGTGAAAGAGCATCCCTCTTCCTATTCATCTATTTTTTGTCATCGAATATCATACTTTCGATTTGGGTTTAAAATAAGTGCATTTCATTCTAATTTTCTGCATTAGCTCACATTAATTGAGGGCAACCTATATGTTGGATGTCATTACCAACTGATGGTTGACAAATGAATCGTAGAAAAGCACTTCTATCTTTTTCTCTTTCTTTGAGTCTTACCAAACCACACAAAAATTCAAATATATACATTCTTAAACAACATCTTACCTAGAAGAAGTTGTAGGTGATCACACGATCATGGCATAGTGGGCACCCAACTCACTGCTCTGTCGAGTCATACTTTAGAGCGTAGCCCGCCCCCACCATAACAAACCTAAAACCTCACCCTTTAGATCTCCTTCTTTGTAGGAAGCCATCCTCACCAAAAACTCTACTTCACAATTCATGTGTCAGTCCCTAAATAGCATAAGTTGAACAAACATAATAGAATAGGCACTCTAGGAACATTCTTTCTTAGTGTTTTGTTTGATTTACATTTTGAGGTGAGAGATTTTGATCATTATTTTTGTCTTTCCTTGCACATTCCCAATCATAGTCAGAGTATTTTGACTACATCTGAGTGTGTCTGGACCACATCTACATCATTCCCAGAATTTTAGGTCTAATTCCACATCAAATTCTAATTCACAACCACTTTTTCTCATCACTGTTTCAATTTCACAGTGACCGTCATCGGTTACCTCTGACCACCATCGGTTAATCTCAACTAACATGGTTCCCAACCCTTTTGCTAACCTACTCAAAAGGACATTCTCACTTCACTTTCTTCCACCTTCCATAGTCTTTGTCACTATCACTTTTTTTTCGTTGAGGTTTTTTTGTTAGGAATTAATAGAAACTAATGTAGATTAATTCCTCGAATCTCAATAATAAGAAGTATGAATAGAATTACATAAATGAAATATGCACAACATGAAGACAATATTTAACATGGTTCACCCAATGTGGGCTACATCCACCAGAACACTTTCTCGATTTTATTACAAGCCAACAATCTTCACAATTATAATAATCAAATCTTGTTTGGAGCTATGCTCAACAAACCTCCCGAATTCACACTTGAATTCACTCACACTATTCTCCTTCGTAAAACACACTCATACCAATCCTATTGTATGTCCATCTATTTATAAGTACATTAATAGGTAGCCAAAGAGGTGGTTTTACAAAACAATGGGTACCGAAAAGCCAAGGGCCCAAAAATAGCCCATAACAGTTACCCATTACCCATGGGTTAATAAACCACCCATGAAAATTTGCTTCGGGGGCTTTGCCCCCAAACCCCCTTGACCCACTCACCGGTGAGCGGGACTGCCGTAAAAATATCCAAGTGTAACACATGGAAGGTGTACCAAACTCTAACATGAAAATAGGCTCCACAAACATAACAGCTTTTAGACATTCCTAGATTTGGCATACTTGGTAGATTTTTCCTTCTGCCTCATTGTTTACTCACTACTTATTTTCACAAGAATCGAGATTACCCCCGATCGACATCGTTGTTCCTAGCTGTAGCATCGGTTACCCAATTTCACATTCCACACACCATTTGATTCTTCATCCATTTTTTATCACCAGATTTACCTATTGTTGTTATTCTCTATATTATTTATAGAGAAGTAGCCCCACCTGATTAGTACTAGTTCACATGGTACTGACCCAAAGACAAGTGAACACCCTTGTGTTCCATGCCAGTCACCAACCACTCCCACCTAGTCCTTCACCACCCTCTATTCTATCACCAACCATGGATCCCATCCAGCCTACCAATATCGCTACCGGAGATGAGGAGTTCACATGACTCCTTGACCAAAACCATGCTACCTTGTAGTTTTACCTCTCCCATTTGTCCACCCGAGAAGCCTTGGGTCAGTTGATATACAACATGCCCGTATCTATCCCCCCAATGCTTGCACCCACTTCTGCCTCAGCCCCATCTGGCTCTATGTTGCCCGCTTCAACTTTACCCCCAGCCATTTCATAGTTAGGTCCTATACCCACTATGAATGTTGTGTCTGTTACCCCTATAGCACCCATTACATCCACCATGCCCATGGCGACTACCCCCCAAACATGACCTCATCTACCCCTAGTGTCTCATACATACCCGTAGTTACATTCCCACCGCTAATGTCGGTGACCCCCACCCCATTTCAGAAGGTAGTCCTTTCCATTCCACAATCACTAGCCCCTATTGCCACTAGGGTTACCACAACCCTTCCTCCCCCATATACATACTACCAACAACAGCCTATTTCATCTATTGTTCATTTTGGGTACGTACCCTATTTCATTACCTTCTTCTCCACCACCTTACATGGCAGCCCCATACACTGAATGTCACACCCATTATACACCCAAAATTAACCTCCTCATGTTATAGGAGGCATCTAATCATCACAACCCACCAATGACCTAATTAGATTGATGATGGATAAGATGTAAACACTGGAGGCATCGGTTTCGCTCCCACAACACTCTCACTTACGATGAGATTTGCAACGAGCCTATTCACCCATCCATTCCCATCCGTTCATACCCTATGCATTGGGAAATGCCAAAATTCAATCATTTCAATAGTAAGGAAGACCCACAACAACATTTGCGCTCATTTAAACATGGATGTTATTTGATTGCTCATGATGATGCCTTACTTTTGAGAACTTTTCCCATGTCCCTCACTAGACTGCATTAGATTGGTATAGTGGGTTACCCAAACACTCCATATTTTCATTTAATCAGGTAGCCCAAGATTTCTTGGATCATTTTTCCATCAACATCACTAAGAAAGTTACCATGACCGATCTATATTCCACACGTCAATACGAGGATGAATCTATCATAGATTTTGTCACTCTCTGGCGCAGTCAATCAATCAACTTACCTTTCAACTACCACAAACTGAACTCATCGAGCTCTTCACACGAGCTTGTGCCAGACATATCTCCCCGACCTTTCTGGTCCAAAATTTTACAACATTCGATGAGGCATTCATTATGGCACAAAAGTTAGAAATTCAGGCTATTGAAGAGAAGAAAATCCAATTACAAAATAAGAACTCGACATTCAAGTCAACCAAACCTCTTCTTCTTCTAAACCACCAACCAATTATTCAAAGGCTAAAGGTACCACTAACGCAGTGGTACTCAAGGCTAGCCCAACTCATCCATCCAATCAAGCCATGCCCTCATCTAATCTATCACCTATACAAGATTTTCGATTTAGAAAAGAGCAGTGAAAATATACCCCAATTGGGGAACCTTACTCTTCTTTTTTAGAAAAGTTGATCAAAGTGGCACCATCACCCTTCCACCCATAAAACCACACACTAGTTTTGACCCTGCTCACCCCATGCCCGCATGGTATAAGGAACAAGATTTCTATAACTATCACTATGTAAAGGGTCATAGTGACGACAATTGTATCACTTTTAAGAATATTGTCAAGAAATGCTCGAGAAAGGCGAAGTTGACTATGGATAATCCTAACGCCACCCCTAACCAAAATCTACAAATCTTTAAAAAACCATTTCCCAATCATGCCCCTTCATCCAATCAAATCGGTGAGACATCCACTCACGATACCCATACTCGTGAGGTTCATGCGATCTTTAACGAGGTACTGTTGCATCTCAATTACCTCACATCCCTTCCATAGAGGAAATCCTAGCCCGAAAATCCTCCTTCCATGTCTAAACCAACCATCACTATTCCTTCACCAATAGAGGAACACCCTTCATCTCCTACAGAGGAGTCTTCTACTGACATTGAGACCATCTCACCCCTAGCTTCTCCACTTAGCAAACCTTTACCTACCGTAATTCCTCCACCCATAGAGGAGCACCCATTACCTCCTCCACCCATAGAGGAGCACCCATTACCTCCTCCACCCATAAAGGAGCTCCCATCATCTCCTCCACCCATCATAGACCCAGTGGAGATACCTTTACCTCGTGGCGAACATTCTCCATCCACTACCCGACATCCAACAGACCTACTTTCAACTCTCTTACCCACGGAAGTTGAAGCTAGCCAATTCCCCATCTCTAAGATTCATTTTATGGGAATTCCCATTAGGTCCTCACCAACTCCACCCACAAACGTGCCATTCTCACATTTGGCTGATCACTTAGAGTATGTGGATAGAGCCTTGTTATGGGGGTGCCTCTTACTCCCTGTCTCAACACAAATGCAAAATCCCTCGATGACACCTCCACTATCTACCCAAACACATTTCCACCCATCAAACCACATATAACCACTGATGTCACAACCCCGTCTACGTTACCCATTAGCACCCACACCACACCCTTACCTATAACCCGACCTATGCCTAAACCCAAACCTATACCCACAACATTTACCTCCACTAAACCTATTACCACTTTAGGGGTTACCCCGACCACCAACCTCACTCATCCACCTATTAAACTAGATTTAGCTACATCCTCCAACGTTAAAACCACACCTACTCTGACACCCAAGATAAAGAAACAAACTCATCAGCTTTATACCCCTACAACACCAATCACACCCGCACTTGTCCCATCTACCTTAAGACCTCAAACCTAACATGGTTAAACACCCTCACCCATTCATAACCCAATAACACAACCACCCATTCCTACCTCACAAATCTCTAACCTACCTAGTCACACAACATGACTCATACCCACACCTATAGCCTCTTTACCACCAATACCTCCAATACCTTCACCATTGCTTCACTACCTACTACACTTCAGTCATTGTCCCTCACACCCCAAGCATGACCCATGTCATCTACCTTCATAGCACCCCTATTATCCCCATGGGTAACTCACCCTCTTCCTCCATCTACTTTTCCTTCTAGACCCGTATATCCACATCACCTTTACCCAAGAAGGTGCACCCTAAAAACAAAACCCTACTACCCCATAACAAGGTTGTCAAAACAAAACCACACCCACCTACCCATCCATCTACTATAACCCTACCCAAATGAACCCGACCAATACCTCAAACCACACCGATGCCTAAACCCATAACTCAATCCATTCCTACTCTTCCAAAGATAGTTCCTCGACAATCAACCACACCTAAACCCAAACCCACGTTCACTTCCCTTTGTGATCCACTAAGTAGGGTCCTATGCCAAAATTTTAACCAATCTCCTCAAGACTTTTTTATCACATTGCCACCACTGTGACCTTATGACCCCCTCAAACCCAAGCCAAAAGGGTTTGATGATACCAAAATTTATGCATACCATCGTGTGCCAGGGCATGATGTGGAGAACTATAAGGCCTTGAACACCGTCCTTACCAATTGTGTCTAGCGAAAAACCAACTTTGATGATGATGACGACCTTCTCGATGAGGACCTTATTTCACCTACACCCATTCCTAAGCTGCCCACTCAACAACCACAACCTCCACCCTCACAGCTCTCAGAACCACACATGAAATTTGAAATTAACATGGTTCGCATCAGAGAACTTTCCATGCCACCACCCAAATGTCACTGTGCCTAACTGACCTCACAGGGTTTTTCTCCTCCCATAGGTTTTTGCCCTTCATGTCGTTATACCACTTACCCTACACCCTCTCCATTTGACAAATTCCCTCAAATCAACATGGTACACATCACTACACATGCGTAGAAGGGTAAAGAAAAGGTAGCTGACCCACCAACCAATCCTATACCCAACATACCATCTGCACCCATACCTAAGATAACTATCCGCAGCCCCACATACCCCATTTCTAATGGTGTCACACATCACACCATGCTCAAACAATTACACCAATCACCCCTCAAAATGTCCTTATATGACCTCATCCAAACCTCGGAATCCCATCGTCAAGCCCTCATGGAGATTCTTCAATCTATCGAGGTTTTACCCAATGACCCTACACCTATAGCCTCCATTATCACACCCCATCATGTAGCTTCCCTCACCAAATTACCACCTTCATCTTCACCTCACCTTGTTCACCAAGTGGCCTCCTTAGCTTCTCAGAGGAGGAGATCGCGCCATACCAAAATGATGACCCGGACCCAGCCCTCTTCATCTCTATACACATTGATGACATACGGGTATGCCATGTGATGATTGATGGAGGCACTAGCATTAACATCATTTCATCCCATGCATTCTCTCAAATGCACCTACCTAACAATTCCATGCACAAACATCCAGTCATGTTGCATTCATTCAATGATGCTATCACCTCCACACTAGGCACTATCATCCTGCATGTTCGCGTGGGCCCCACATTATTCCATAATTGTTTTATGTTTTGGAGGGGGAATTGCAATATAACTTGTTGCTTGGTAGACCTTGGATCCATGTCATGGGTTGTGTTCCTTCCACTTTACATCGATGTGTAAAGTTTGAACACAAACGACACACTTAACCCATTCCAAATGCTGACCCATCACCTTTCAAAACATGCAAACATGCTTTACTTTGATGTACTCATACATGCACGCCGTCTACCTCCGCAACCATTACCACTTCACCTACACCTCGATTACCAATACAATCGCTACCTCAACTACACATACCTCCTCTATTCCTACTGCTGATATAACCTCCATGGCCGACACATTTAGCTTTCCAATCCGTTAACTCCACCTTCACATCAACCTCGACACATCATCCATACCAACTACCCACATACCAACCATTGATCCCTTGGAAGGTGTTTTCAACGCCTCACTCTGGGGGAGTACCACATGTATAGCGTCAACACATTCCTCATTGTATGAGTATGGAAGCCTTCACCAACACCCTCACTATGATCACCGCATAGAGAACACCTCCTTTATGGTCCTCCTCATCTTTGTACTAGTCTCACCTATGGGGGACCTGATACTACTACCTACACACCTGAACCACCATCACAACCCCACCCATTTTCTCGTTGACTTCCATTCCTTACCAATCGTTGTTTCACCCACACCTTCCTACACCATTTTTCGTGGAAGGGTTTTGGTTTCAGCTTTACAGCAAGGTCGCCATACCATTATCCCATGTACCACCCACAAACATAATGACCATAGTGGTATTGGCTTCTCTCGAACCTCCTACCAAACAAAGCCGCCATTGAATTCATTGAGGACCCTAGCCCTTCTCCACCTTCATCACCACCCTCACCGATGGAGTCGATGGATCCTGAATCTATCCCTCCTAACTTATTTTTTTCATAAACACCATTTCCTTGGGGCCTCTAACTTATCAATGCAAAGGTGAGGCCCCTTCCACTCTTCCATTCCTGTATCTTGAGATGATCGATGATGACACACCAACCATTAATGTCATTCAATGTCAGGATGATGAATCCATACTCACCTACCTTGGTGTAGAAGACTCATATATTCATCGGTCGTTACCCTTTGAGATGCAAACCATGTTTAATGAATCGACTATTGAGATCAACATTCATACTCAGGACAACTCGCACATTCTAAAGATTGAAAAATCTTTAGATGCTACTGAATAGAAGTCATGACTTCTTTTCTCCAAGAGAATAACCACGCTTTTGCTTGGTCTTATGCAGACATGCCTGGTATTGACCCCACCATAGTGGTCCACAATATCATAACCATTCCCGATGCCAAACCTATCAAAAAAAGCTGAGAAAAATGCACCCTCGCATTTCCCTTCTCATTAAAGAAGAACTTCAGCACCTTCTTTCTGTTTCCTTCATCTTACCCATTGATTATCCTCGTTGGATTTCTAACATTGTCCCTATCACTAAAGCAATAGGGGGACTCCGTATTTGCACGGACTTCCATGACCTCAACCTCACCTACCCGAAAGATGACTTTCCCTTGCCCGGTATTGATCAACTAGTGGACCTCACCACGGGTCACGAGATTCTCCTCATGGATGGTTTCTCGGGTTATAACCAAATTTTACTTTCCCCAGAAGATCAACACAAGACCACATTCATTACCCCTTGGGGACCTTCTACTATCGAGTCATGCCTTTTGGCCTTAAAAATGCTAGTGCTATATATCAACATGCTATGACTTACATCTTCCATGATATCATGCATTGCATATTGGAAGATTACGTGGATGATCTCTTGGCTAAATCTAAGCATCGCACCGAACACCTCGCTATCCTCAAAACCATCTTTGATCACCTCATTAAATATTACGTCTGCCTCCAACCTAAAAAGTGTGTCTTCACGGTTCTCTCAGGAAAGCTCCTGGGCTTCATCATTTCCTTACGTGGTATAGAAGTTGACCTAGATAAAGTCAAGGCCATTCTAGAAATGCCTCCACCCACTAACCTTAAACAACTTCATAGCCTATAAGGTAAATTATAGTCCATTTTCCGATTTATTTCCCAATTATCAGATTGGTGTCAACCATTTCATCATCTGATTAGGAAGGACGTCTCTTTCAAATGGGACAATGACTACCATAAAGCTTTTGAGGCCTTAAAACAATACCTTCTCCAACCACCGTACTTATCCCACCTAAAGATGACCAACCCTTCTATCTATACATATCAATGCTGATCATTCATTGGGAGCCATGCTCACTCATCGTGATGAACAACATAGGGAGTAGGTAGTTTATTATATAAGCCATACCCTTTTGGACTACAAAACCCGATACACTCACCCTGAAAAACTTTTCTTAGCCTTAGTTTTTGTTGCCACCAAACTCCGCCATTACCTACTCAACCACAAAACCTATGTCGTGACCAACACCAACCCTTTACACATCATGTATGCTAAACCTTATCAAAATCAATGTACCACACAATGGCTTATGCTTTTAGCTGATCTTGACCTCGAATTCATCCACCAAAAGTCCATTAAGGGCCAGGCTATCGCTGACCAACTAGCTGACGCACCTATTGCCAGGGACCAACCCTCTAATTTTGACTTTCCCAATGAGTCCATTACTACTCTTTCCCTGGATGAACCCCTTACCAAATGACCTTATTCTTTGATGGTTCCAAATGTCAGCATGGGGGTGGTGCAGGCATTATTCTCATTCCTCTTGATGGTGAACCCATGGCCTTATCATTTAAACTCGACTTTGAATGCACCAACAATATCACTTTGAATACGAAGGCTCATATTGGGTCTCATGATTGCCTATACCTTAGATGTTAAGTCCATTAATATCTTTGGTGATTCTCAACTGGTAGTAAACCATGTCAATGGTGTTTATTAGTGTCATAATGAAATAATTCAAGAATACAAATGCTACGTTGGCATCATGTTGACTACCTTTGACCACTATAAAATTCAAACCATTCTGCGATTAACCAATAAATTCACAGATACCATGGCCTACCTTACTTCTATAATACCTACTTCACCTGACGATTCAAACATCTTTGTTACCATAAAACACATATCGAGACCTTCTTATAAATCTTGTTGTATTAACCTCATCCAAACTACCTCACTGAACACACAAGATCTTTGGTATAAGCAGCTCATGACTACCTTTCCCTTTCTATATTACCTCTTGATCTCACACGTAATGGACAACGACACCTTTCTCAAAAGGGCCTCTCATTATGTCATCATGGGTGGCCTTCTCTATAAATGAGGCTTTGACAGTATTCTCTTACGATGCCTCACTAGCTCTGAAATCCCCTATACCATTAAAGAAGTTCATGATGGCATATGTGGAGGTCACTTTAGTGGTCTTGTTGTTGCTAAGCGTATTCTTCGCCTTGGCTATTACTGGCCAACCCTTAACCATGATTGTTGTGACTATGTCAAATGCTACGTGAAATGTCAACAACATTCCAACCTTCATCATACACCCAATCATGCCTTACAGGTCACTCATGACCTTTGGCCCTTCTCTCAATGGGGTTTGGATCTTGTCGAGAAATCAATCCTCATTCTTCCCAACGCCATCAATGGATCATAACTACTACCAAATACTACACAAAATGGGTAGAAGCCATACCACTTATCTCCACGAAAGCTGAGAAAATATGTGAGTTTATTAACCATCACATCATTTTTCACTTCGGTGTCCCTCATTGCCTCATCACTGACAATGGAAAACAATTCAAAAACAAAACACAAAGCAAAAAATTGTGACACCTTCTTCGCATTCACTTAGTTTCTCCTCACCTTATTACCCACAAACCAATGGCCAAGCCAAATCCACTAACAAAACCCTCAATAAAATTCTCATGAAAGTGGTTGACGATACTGGGAAGGATTGGCATATGCACATTCCTTTTGCTCTATGGGCATACCGTACTAGTATTCACACTACCACTGCGGCTACACCCTTTTCACTGGTCTATGGTACCGAGGCTGTTCTGCCTCTCAAAGTCCAAATCCCCTCACTCCTTATTTCTCTCCATGACATGCTTACTGATGATGACTTTCGTTAGGATCGCTTAGCACAACTGGAGTTATTAGATGAATGTCATCTTAACGCTCTGGATCACCTCTAAGTCTATCAAAATGCATCAAGCGTGCCTATGAAAATGTGTTCATGAACATACCTTCCAAGTTGGTGACCTTGTTTTGAAATAAAATCAACACGTAACCAAAGTAGAGAAAAGTAAAATGGGGCAAATTTTCTCCTAATTGGCTTGGACCATACATTGTAACTCATACCTATGGATCAGGTGCCTATCGTTTGTCCTCGCTTGAGGGTAAACCCAAACCTAAGCCCCTTAACACATTACATCTTTGATCGTTCTACTGTTGACCTCTAGTCCTACATCACTATTTATCTAGTTCATGCTTGTCCCTTGAGTGCCATTTACCTTTTCCATACCTCATCTCCAACGACTAAACAAGGATCATGTGATTACCCGTCACCCTTTTTCCTATTCTTAAATATGTGCACCATGGCTCTACACATGGCATGATTCTCATGGATACTTTTCATCTTCTTTTTAGATGAGATCCCATGGTCATTCACCTTTGCCTTCTCAACAAGAACCAAATTCTTTGTTATAGTCTCATCCATGACTTAAAAGCCAAAAACAAAACAAACAAGATGAATCCCTCAAAAGGACATCTTCCAAAATAAGGGATCCACTCCTTGAGTCAAACTTCCAATATAAAAGATGAATCCCTCAAAAGGACATCTTCTGCCTTCAATTATTGCTATAAGTAGACTGCTCCCTCGAAGGACAGCTATAAAAAGCTCACAACTCTCTACATAGTTTTTCCAAAGAGAAGACTATGTTCTTAAAAATCAAAATTCAGAAGCTTCCCACATCGATCAGCTTTGCAAAGACCTCAAGGAGCCATGTATTCATCCCATATAGACTTCCCGCATCGATCAGTCTATCTAAAAAAAAGCAAAGAAAAAGAAAAATAAGATTTTTCATCATGGACTTGCCTATTGTGATCTTGGCTCTATTGCCCAAGGCATTCTACTTCCCATTTTATGACCCAATAAGCTACACCTCATTACCCATTGTCTTTTCACCTCATACTACCTCAAGGGACCCGCTGCACCTACGACATTTGGTGATTTTGTGACTATTCGTCACTCTTAGAGTAATCAATCGTGTAATGTCTTTCGGGTCTTACGTTCATTAGCCTCTCTAAAGATGTGTTTCATATGTTTTGATCCTTGCCAATTGGGTGGCTTTCTTGCCCCCTCTTATCCCACCTTCATCAACCTCAAATCACCCATACCTATCTACCTATATTCCACCTCACTTAATCGATCTTGACCTCATCATACTTATGACCTCGAACCCAACCTAACTATCAACTGCCCTACCTATTCTTCAATCTTATCATATTCTTCCCTAGCTTATGGGAGAACTACATCGAGTCTGAGGTCCCTTTTCACCAAGACTATGTAGGCAAGCACTTCTAGGGCATGGGGCCCTAGAAGGTTAGCTCGACCACTCTTTACCCTAACCATTTTCCTCACCCTTACCTACTTTCCTGTTCATCTCAAAAACCTCGACATTTGAACCATATCCCACATACCTTTTACCACTTATATTATTTCACATTCTCAACATTTTTCACATTTTACACTATCTCATGCATTTACATTTCCATTTGTTACCAAAATACCAAAATAAACATCCATGCCTATCACCTGACTCAATCCATGCCTAAACCGACCTTGACTCAATCCATGCCTAAACCGACCTGACTCCATCCATGCCTAAACCAACTTGACTCAATCCATGCCTATGACCTGACTCTATCATGCCTAGCTCATCTATTTTCCATCCATATCACAAGTAAAGTAAACCTAATAAACATCACAATAGCATCACTTGAATATCATCTATCTCCTCATATATACATGTGTGTATCAATATAATGTACATCTACATCACATAATCGCATATCTCCAAAATAATCATCATTAGCTCACGTGCCGCTATCTAAAACAAATGTCTTCATTTCTGCAGCGGATTATCATGTACAAAAAAGTAAATACAATATCTCTTTGTCTCACGCAGACGGTATACATCCAACTCCAAAAATGCAAAAATAGGTAACATATCTACCTCATCTACCACTTAATGGCCCAACATCTAACACCGACCTCCAGAACTGCTCGATGTCCTCTACTCTCTCCTTTGGGCTCGTGGCCACCTACACTCTCGGCACTATATATGTGAGACTATGTCTACTCACTCGAGACTATCTGTGGTGGTCTCATCACACCATCTACTAATATCTGCAGCTCGGCTCCTCCTCCTATACCTATACCTGAGGCTCTCACCTCTCTACCTGTACCTATGCTTTGGCCTCTCGACCTATACCTGTGGCCCCCGCTTCCCACTGTGTCCTACGGCCTTGCCTCTCATATGGCCCACCACTAGCTATATGCCACTATCACCCCTGCATCATCTGTGTGATGGTCCACGGGCTCCTCCTCCTCCCTTGTCAACTCTACTAGATGGGGTGGAGACAAAGGTCTCTCCACCTCCTCTCTCCTATACTATGGGAAGGGTGGGGGCACATCCTACACTAAACCAAACTGTCACCTCACTTGGTCAATGTATCATCTTGTGTGTCTCCCGACATGACATCCTCTATCCACCTCCATAATTATAGTCTCTCCAACTATGTATACATCCCTTTGTAAGAGGGATAGGTCACATAGGGTCTCCAGACTATATCTCCACTGGAAAGGCTCTCGAGTCACTATCTATAATATGCTATGTTGTATGTAGCCCGAGCTCTCTACACCACCCTTGATGCCCATCTCCTACAACCAACTCAAATGACTCCCGACTCAAATGCATCTACCCAAGGCAGGCCTGTCGGTCACATGCACATAATGTGCTCATAAGCCCAATAGTGCAGAAGGAAAGTGCAACACAAACTATATCTCTGCAATTGCCCTCTGTAGGCCCACAACTCTCTATATAACTACACCAACAAAGCCGGTGCCCATGCAAAACTGGTATGATCAATCATCATGTCCCGAAGGACACCCATCAGCGACCATGGGAATCTCCCACCCTCTGAATTTGGCAATGCGTAGCACCCGATTACCTCCATCATCAACACTATCAACCACATCTCCTCAAGATGGGCAGCATATACCTCTCTGTAACTCAGCCGTTGCTATGGTAATGCAACTCACCTGCTCTCTCTCCAAATACCTCATCTATACACCTCACCGTGACCTCGGATGTCACTAAGTAAACTTGGTCTCCACTAATCGGTAGCCTCAATATCCTATATATATCCTCTAGGGTGATGGTCATCTCCCTTGGCAAGTGGAAGGTGTTAGTCACCGAATCCCATCTCTCAATGAGTGTGACCATCAAACTCTGCTCTCTCACAACCCACCCATAATGGCAGATCCCAATCAGGCCGACATCATCAATGTGGCTCCACTCCTTGAAAGTCACCTATCCATGCAGCTCTAGCAATATAAGCGGCTCCCGATCCCTCATCCGTAGCTCATCCCTGGGCCTACATCCAACCAACACTATATATTAGTATGCTTGTTCCAAATTACCTTGTGTTCACCCCCCAACCACCTATTCTTCCCGACACCCCTCTACCCTAATCCTTAACCAACCCAACCACAACCCATCCCCTCTCTCTTAAACCACACCTTTACATATCTTACCCTACCCATTGACCATCCATTTCCACCGCTAACCCATTTGTGCCTATTTTATGGCCCCATTTCCTTATTTTCCCACAAACCCGCTACCCATGACCTATCACTAGTAGCCTTTAATCGCCATAGGTCACCCGTGTCGTGACCAATACCACTTCTACATGACCAACGTCGGCCTCCACCGACTTCCACCGATCACCGTGGTGTTGCACAACGATGAAACCCCCAACCCACTTTTTTCAATTTTGACCGAAAAAACATCACTACCCAACCAAACCACTATAAACCTTCCCTACTCCCCTTCCCACTCCTATTGACCAACATTCCAACCTCCCCCACCCTAATTATATCCAATTTACCTCCCAATCCAAAATTCAAACCTCCCCCACGTTTTTATTACAACCCATATTTTAGCCTACTTAATTAATCAAATCATTAAGCAATGGTGTGGAGCTTACCTCATCCCTCTACCGCCACCATCACGGTATATCCGGTCACTATACAAGTGGACCACCCGACCCCTCTCCGATCTCTTCCATCCTCCAATGCACAACCAATCCTCAGCCACACAAATTGTGCCACCTGCTCTCACG
This sequence comes from Taxus wallichiana var. yunnanensis, assembly GCA_018340775.1. Taxonomy (NCBI): domain Eukaryota; kingdom Viridiplantae; phylum Streptophyta; class Pinopsida; order Cupressales; family Taxaceae; genus Taxus; species Taxus wallichiana. Next base: position 348,821,934 of record CM031235.1, read on the forward strand.
GCCCCACCTCTCAATCACCCAATCTCACCTATGTGGCTCACCAACCAAGCTCTCTTTGTACTTTATTATCCTTTTCTCCTTTTCTAATAAATAGCACAAATGACTTTTCAAATGCATTTTTCCACTTTTATACCCTACCCGACCCGACCGATGTCGGTTAACCCTTGACCACTACCGGTCTGCTGCCCTAGACTACCGCCGTCGGTTACCCTACACCATCATCGGTTCATTATGACTGATGTTCGGTTACCCTACATACTCATTACCCCCTCATTTACCTCATTTTCCTTACCTCCCTTTTCTTTTTCCCTCCCTACACCTACCTAAACCACTTTACCTTCACCTCTGGCCCTCCACCCTCTTCAACCTCTTCGTGTCCACTATTAACTCCTTATTCTTTTACCCCTTCCTCGGCCTTACCCATGTCGTGATCTCGATATTTGGACCTGGACCATCACTAGTGACCTTTGACCTCATGTGTTTGCTATACCTTGTGACACTATTACCTGTGTTGTTGACCTAATGACCTTACCTAGCCTATTACCATGACTGTTTATCCTGACCCTACCTTTGGTTTACTTTAACATACCTAAACGTTCCTGCACCTACCCTATGTTGTGTTTCCTGACCTTATCCTATACCTTAGATACCATATTCACTTCACTCTTGTTTGGATAAACCTATCAACCTTAGACAATGTGGAGTTTTCCTACTCTTCACTTTGGTAGTGTAGTGTGATGCAGTTTATACATGTGCGTGTGTTTGGATCATTGCTACCTTTGACCCTGACCCATTACCTAGATTGCCTGAGTAGACATTTCACCCTCTTCCCCTACACCTGCTTACCTTTTCTTCACATTTACCTTTTATCAAACCACTCACTGCTCTAACCAGCTACTTCGTCAATTCCTGGTTTGAGGGGATCACCTTCACCCCCACATGGGGCAACCACACCTTATTTTTGTTAGCATCGCTTACCAATACAAGCCACACAACAAAAGGGGGCAAAATGTAACACTAAAATTAGGTCACACTCCCTTTTATGCCTCAACCAATAAGCACCCTTTATTACATTTACCTAGCCATGACCCCCTTCACCCCACTAATATTAATTTCATTAATTTAATTAAACTAACTCATTATCCTCACTATGTTTATTATTTAAATATATTATTTAAATAATACCTACACATATAGTTCACTTAGACACTTCACCGAGCTAACTCTCAACCTAAGACCTATTCTTAGTAAGTTACCATAACTAACTAAGACTTACCCAAACCCCTAAAAATCAATGCCTACATTCCCTCTAACCACATTCCCGCATGCTCACAAGAAGCTCCCAGTTGAATCCACGGGATAACCATACAAGATCCGAGGAAATCAGGAGGATCTCCCTAAGTTTGGTAAACCTAGAAAATCCTACCTTGACCGACGCGTCGGTTACCCCAACTAACTTCCGGTTAAGAAGGACCGCCATCGGTTACCCCTTTTTAACTCCTAAACTACCTTATTCTCAAGCTTAGAAAACATTGGGAGCAAGGAAGTTTACAAGAAAGAACGAGATCTCAAAAGATAACACATCTTCAGAGAGCCAATTCCAGCAAGAACTCATAGTCAAAGGAGGAGATTGAGGATCTTCTCCCGCATGCCATCCCACCATGATCCAAACTATCCAAGCAAAAGAGGAGTGTACATGTAGCCCATGCAGAAGATTTTCTTCAGTTGGTGATCACTTGGTGGCCTTCAAAATCACCATCGAACACCTCCATCCATCACACACAAGCCTTCCAGAAATGAAATCCAAGTAAGTACAATATCATACTTTCCTGGTTATTTCATTTCATCATTGTTTTACCACCTATTGTCCATCTTGCTCCTTATTGACCATCTCCAACATTTTGTACCTCCATAGACCCATCAAAACCTCGTAAAAACCTACCCCTGTCACCTAATACCTCCTCCCAACCAACCAAAATCCTTTGTGTAATCACAAAGGGGACCAAAACCCCATTCTGTGACATTCCCAGATCTCACAATAGCCGGCGCTGGTTATACCTAACCGCATCGGTCACCCTTGAATGACACCGGTCTCTCGTGTTTACTCACATAGCCTTAAATAGAGACCTATTCACTCCATCTCACCTCACCGTCACACTCACATATGATCTACCCGAGGCCTTTATTAGACCTACGTAACCCGTAAACCAACATTTTGACCTATGGATTCTACTCTAGCTTAGCCTGTTAGATTAGATCTATTTCTTATTGTGTTTTTAAGTGAGATAAATAAATCATTTTAAAATAACAATAGGATTTACTTTGTTTACGAATTGATTTGTTTAAAATAGTGGACTGATAGCCATCTAGGAAGTATCATACTTCCCAGATCTAGCTTACGCTAGGCGGTTCACTACCCATATTGTTTAATTATTTTTAGTGGTCTTGTTTTCATTATAGGTAGTTCCTCCTGGCCAAAAGGAAGCTCCCATGATCAGTCAGTGGATTTAGAAGTCATACGCGTGCAACAACCCATCAACCGACACTTGAATAGGTATTCTTCCTACGCCCATTACCCTATTTGTTTCATCAATGATTCAAAGAAACAATCTAAGAAAAAGGTGAAACAATGGGATTCACATGTTAGAAAGAGAAAAGTAAGATAATACAATCATAGGACCATGGAGAACAAGAAGAAGCTCAATTCCTTGCTCAGTGCTACAAAGAACAAGTTTACGGTGGATAACATGTCAATTTATAATGATGTAGGTGAGAAGATTCTGAAGAGAATTGGGTTCTACCAATTGTATGAGCTTCCATATTTCAAGAATTATGAGCCCTTGTATCGAGTGCTCATGAGCAGATTGCATGAGTACTTCTTCTACTTTTCAGGGATGTAGAGTTAAAATCTCATTTGTGCTTATCTCATTAGTTACAATTTTGAAGGCCACGGAGAGGATATAAAGAATGATCTCACGAGATAAAGCCATAATCTAAAATACCGCACAAGAGTTAGGGTACCTAAAGGGTCCATGTGGTATGAATACGAAAAAATTAAAGAACTATCTGGTTGTACAAGCAGACAACACACCTTGTTACAAAGTTGAATGATCAGGAGTGTTGGTCACAGGTAAATACTATGTGGTTACACATTGCACGTAAGATGTCAAAGGATAAATCTACAATATTATAGGCTACATTGTAGAAAAAATAGTTGAGGAAGCACACACAGGAGGGAAGATCAACTTTGGGGTTGTTCTACTATCACTGGTATTTATGGAAATTGGAGTACCAGACGGGCCAATTGAAAGGTATGGGAATACCCCATGGAGAATAAGTCACCAGCTGAAAGGTTCAACAAGTACCTATGTAAAGGGGCCATGACAGATGACGTAAAGAAAAGGGTGGAGAAATGGTATGATAGGCTCCATGTGGCATTTGGAGAAGAGTGGTGCATCCTAAAGGACCTACCATCAATAGTAGGGAAACAAGTCCAGTTTGTTGTATATCAACATTTCTACATCGCATGATTCCCAATGAGAGATGGATTCTGGAGCCCTTGGTGTAAATTGCCTTACGCATTCACTGTAAGGTATTTCTAAGTATCTGTTCACAAATTTATGACACATGCAGATCGGTAATCAATGCAGATAAGGTAGACTGTGACTACCATACGTTGAGAAATAAGCATGTGTATCCTGGAAGAAGTGCCTACACCGAGAGGATCATTTCGGAGGTGTTGAATATTAAGCCAATAAGTCTGGTTGTAGTAGATGTAGGGGCAGCATTGGTGTATCTTCAGCTGAAGCCCAAGATGGAGAACAATAAGTATATAGAGAATGAATTCATGGTCCCAGGACTGCCAAAGGGTAAGCACACAATAGAAAACATACCGGTGCAAAGGCCCATAGAAGTTTTTAAAGTAGAGGGTGAAGAGGAGGAGCATGAAGATAGTGGAGGCTTGGAGCGTAGAAGAAAGCAACCATATGACAGAGAAGAGTCACTACACACGGCCACTCCACCTCAAGGACAAGACAAAGAGGAAGATATAAAGGTTGAATAGGGGGAGTGTAGATTTAAGAAAGTGTTTAAACACACAAGGACTCAAAGTGGAACCCTACAAATGGTATGAAAATCACCTAGTCTCTCCCCACACAAAGAGACCACTTTGAACCAAATAAGAGAAGAAAGTTGAAGTTGGATAAATAAGTGGAGGAATTAGAAGAGAGCGAGCGTACATCTCCTACCCCACTAGAGAAAGAAGATGAGCCAAAGAATGAGGAAGAGCAGAAAGATGAAGAGATGAAAGACGAAGAGGAAAAAGAAAAGGAAATCTTTGGATCCACACATGCATCGCTCAAGATGAAATAGGAAAGGCTCCTAACCTTATAGATACAATTCCCAAGGATCATAGATCGAAGAGGATGAGTGGAGAGCACATTCCACCAGCCATGGGGTATGCAAAGGATGCAGGTAAAATTGTCTATGCCCACTTCCAGAGCATGATAACACAAAAGGATTTATTCGGCTAGGAGCTAATGGATGAGGATATGGAAATTATGCACACTCGAAAGAAACTATCATGGTCAATACACACCCACATGGATGATCATGACTTGATGTATGTGAAGATTCATGTGTTTCGATATGGCTGAAGAAGGCACCACAATCTAGACGTATGATGGTAAAGGCTACTCTCATGTCGGATGAGCAGGTCAAGACACATTGGTGAATGTTTTTGTTGAAGTTGCTAAAAGGAACATGGAAAAGATGCAACAATCGTGCACCATGTGAGGAGCTAAAGACAAAGGATGTTGAGATAACATGGATAAAATAAGAGAGGGATTCACACGGAAGAAGAATGAAGCATTTATCGAGATTGCAAAGGAGATTGGGGACAATGTCATCGTGAGTAAGGCCACACTTGGAGACCAAGGTACCACGGACGTTTCGCTCGGTGATACATTATGTAGGAAATTCGGTGGACTTGGTGCTTGAAGATGAACCTCTATGCATACCAAAAGCAAGGAAATTAGAGAAAGAGGCGAATGAGAGAAAGCCTCAGTGATGTGAAATATTGCATCCTATAAAGGGCTGCTGCAAGCGCTACAAGAAGTATTGAAGAAAAGGACCACTGGATTTGAATATATGCACAACTCCGAGGTGTTTATCAATATAAAGACCACCGGAAGATAACAATGAGGTACAAAAAGTAATTAATGACAAGACATTGGGCCACGTAAAAATATTATCAATGGTTAAATAGAAGCGTGAGGCCACTGTAGTAGTGCAAGAGCCGTATAAGACTTGGTTGGAAGAGCTTGGGAAGCTAATTGCATAGAATATGGATATTTTAGAAGGAAGAATGACATCAATGTCCAATGTTGTATTGGTTCTATAGAATGAAAAAGGAGATATTGTAAAGGATGAGTTGGAATCCATTGGTGTGACATTCCAGAGAAAGTAGAACAAGCACTTGGTGAATGATAGACCTTGGAGGCCGGAATAAAAGAGGAGTATCCAAAGTTGATCCTTTAAACTAATACAGAGGATGTTGCCTCTTAAAAAAATCTTTATTCATCTACATTCTTTCCTATTCTTTCCATTCAATATTCTTTACTACAATTTTTTAATATACCCATTGTCGGGATGACAATGAGATTAGTGTGGGGTAATGTTGATAAGAGGATACTTGCTAGAGATCACACAAGGAGTCCACGTGGGAGAGAAAGCTAGGATCAAGGGCATGGAGGGATAGGAAGAACCCATGTACAGAGAGGAAAGTTCATCTATTGGGACTTAGCCAATTTTGAGCATGACGACCTATTTTTAGAAGATGGCATGTAGAACACACTAATGATGTAGGGACATGCACGCCATGGATAGTCTATCTTTAGAGGATCAAATCGAAGCGTTTTGCATGGAGATGAGCTAAGAATAGAATTGTCACTTCAGTTAACTATAAGAATTCTATAGATATCACACTTGCATGTGTGGCTATGCCTATACACAAAGTGCGTGGCTATTAATAACATGTGACCTATTTCTGGAATAGATAAGTGATGAAGGGAAATTCCCACCCTATATATATGATGATAATTACATAATAGAGAGAGATGAACATATAGAAGGGTATGAACGAGAGAGAGATATACGATGGGACTACTATATCAGATCCACATGTGCATTGGTATAAATTGACATTACTATAAGGAGCTTCTATGTTTATTAATAGATGGAAGATATTGGCTGAATCTAAGTATCATTACATGTGTGTAATTTAGTAGTGCATGTTATTGATTCAATCATGGTTATTTGTTTAAACTTTTCTTTCATAGATTTGAAAGTAGCATGCATTGTAGAATGATGGATTAGTTATGGATCTATATGTTTCTTCCTTCATCACACTAACATCCTTGCTATACAACCCTTAAGAGGGACTTGGTACCTTTGCATGCTTCGTGTGAGTGCTCGGTCTAGGTTTAGTGATGTGTCGGCAAGACAACTAGGGTGCTATATGGTAAATTCTAGGCTACATCATTCCACGTGCAAACCCCTCTAAGTACCCAATTTGTTTTATTCATTCATATCATCTATCCAAGCCACTCAATGAGTTATTCCTAGCTCAATGTCATGTTTCCTTCCAAAACTCGATCATGTCCTACTTTTTCATCTTCCGGCCCTTCTCTTGAAACTAGAGGATCATGGAAGTGCAATAAGACACCCTAACATAACTTACCAATTTTGATCATTTTTGGGTCATGACGACTAAGAGTAGGCCCACCGAGGGCAATTTACAACTTAGGAAAACTTAGAACTTGAAATGCCTTGGAATGCTTCATGAAGACCCTTTTCCAGTCCTAGGGTATAATTGGCTCCTGTTGTCCAATTTTTCCCCAAGTGGCGAAATTGGATAACATTTTTGATGACCACTCGGGATGTTTTCCTATTAACCACTAGTTCAAGAGCCTTACGTGTTCATTGGGAATGAAGTCAATGTCGGCATCCCAAAACTGATCTGATCCTTTGGGATGGATCCTAAAATCCTTCAAGCACTGGTTATCTTGGACCTACCTGTAATGCTAAGTATGAAGTATATTGATTACAATGATCATTTGGCATCTATAACATATTACAAAATTCGGAGTAAAACACTTGTTGGTTTCAAGACATCATAGAACTCTATTAAAACTTCAACCTTTTCCTTCTTCCCAAAACCTCACCTCTAACATATTGTGTAAGGGTAACAATGAAACACAACACACACAACAATGAGGAAATAAAAATAGTAATGACGAAACATAAACCACCGAACAATGTGCAAATTAATCTGAGGAAAACACCTAACTTAATTATACAAGGGGTGGAAAGCTCTCAAAAACAAGCTTTGAGATGTATCACATTCATCTCCATTGATCCTAGATAGGAAAAATGAATTTTCCTCCTTATAACTTGTAATAATGTATGGTCTGCTCTAGAGGGTGTCAAACTTGGCATGCATGCCAGTTTGGCTCTATCAAAGATCCCATTTGAGAACTAAATCTCCTTCTTGAAAACACTTGGACACTTTCTTGTTAAAAGATTTCTTAACTCGAGCTTGATGGTGTTCCAAATTATTCATTGCCTTATTTCACACATATTCTAACTCAATGAGCTTAGCAAACCTGATTGTCATATGATCACTTTCCATAACCTCAATCTGATGTGCTAACTCTAAAGAAGGTAATTCCAAAGATAGTGGAAGTTTTGCTTCTCTTCCATATACTAGCATGAAAGGAGAATTTCCGATGGCCCTTTTAGGTGTGATCCGATCTACCCATAAAGTAGTTTTAAGTTGTGTGTGCTAAGTCCTCCTGTTGGTTTCCATCATGTGTTTGGTAATCCTTATAAGGTTCTTGTTACTAGAATCAGCCAACCCATTCCCTTGAGGATAGTAATTGGATGAAGTCTTGAGATAAAATCCATTCTTAATAGCCCATTCACTCAACTTCAGACCAAGAAAATCCATTACGTTGTCTAAAATAATTATAAATGGGACACCAAACCTTGTCATTATGCCTTCTAGGAAATCAAGAATAGATTTTTCATTACCCCCTTCAATGCTACTTCCTTTGTCTATTTAGTAAAATAATCCATTGCAGTAAGGACCCATTTATGTCCTTCACTGGATGGAGGATTGATCATTCCAATGAAATCTAATCCCCATTGAACAAAGGGTTTATCAACTTGAATTGGTTGGAGGGAAGAGCTACCAACTTCTACTTTCCAGTGAAAAAGGTGCATTCCTTGCACTTCTTTACCTAGAGATGGGCATCCTTGAATAAATCCAGCCAATAGTATCCAACCCTCATGATTTTTATAGCACTTGTTTGTGTAGAGTAATGCCCTCCCGATAGACCATTGTGAAACTCTTCCAATATCTTATTTACTTGTTCTAGCCCTATGCACCGAAGGAGAACACCATTCAAATCCCTGTGAAAGAGAACATTATCTACCAAAACATAAGGAATAGACTGAAGATAAAATTTCCATCTTTGAGTCCTATCCATGTCAACAAGGTATGTTCCTGAGAGAAGGAAAGCCTTCATATTTAATAACCAAGTCAACCTAATCATTTCCTATATCATTATTTAGAAGCATCACATCCTTATCACCTTTTGATTCCAAATCTATAACAAGTTATTGAGAAAAACCTTTACCTTTAACTATCTTGGTAAAATTTATGTGCACGTCATACTCCATCACCTTGGTAATCCACCCAAGTAGGTTTTTTTGCTCATGTCTTTATTCAACAAAAAATCCTTAACACCTGGATGAGACACCATCAAATGAATTCTATTATTGGACAACATGTGCCTAAACTTTTTCAAATCCCGAATGGTAACAAAAACTTAATTTTCAATAAATGAATATTTGAGCTCATAGTATTTTAGAGACTAGCTAAAGAAAGCAATTGGTTGTTCCATCAGATCATCATTCTGCTAAGTGAGGATCCCATAAATACTCTCTAACTTGTAAAAGCATAAAGAATAAAATCCTTATCAAACCTTGGATTCACCAATGTAGGCACTTGAGAAATGGTTGTCTTAATGGCTTTAAATCTCTCCTTTCCTTCCTTTGTCCATGAAAAGGCATATTTTTCTTCAACATAGTTGTTAATGGTTTAGCCAAGGATGTGAATTGAGGAATGAACATCTCGCACAAAATTTATGGTTCCTAGAAAACTCAAAGAACTTTCTTATTACTTGGGAGTGAGACGAATCCTGGTTAGATCAATAGAAATTCCTTCTGCTAAAACCACGTTCCCTATCAACTTTCCCTCATGCCCTATAAAAATTGCATTTCTTAGGATTGAGTGAAACCCCAAAGTCCCTACACCTCTTGAAAACCTTCCTTATATGTGCAATGTGATCCTCCGCATGCTTGGAGTACACAATTATATCATCAATATACACTAGGATAATGTCATATTTATAGCTCATTGGAAAGTAGCTCCAACATTAGATAATCCAAATGGCATTTTGTTGTAGGTGAATGTGCCCCACTTTGTGTAGTAGAAAGTCATTTTGAATTGATTAGATTCTTTGACTAGAATCTAGTTATAACCCGAATATCCATAAAGCAAAAAAACCTCTGAGCTCCTACCACTATTTGAAGGATTTTCTCCATACATGGAAGAGGATAATGGCCTTTCAATGAAGAACGATTCAAATACCTCAAGTCCACACATAACTCGAATCTCCCTATTCTTCTTTCTCATAGGAACTAGGTTGGTTACCCAAGATGAATGCTTGTTTAGAAAAATAATGCAAGCCTCAATAAGCTTGGTCAATTCGTTTCTCATCAGTGGCTCAATTTTGGGATTAAGTGGCCTTTGTTTTTGTCGACCAGCTTAGCATTAGGATCAAGTTCGATGGTATATTGTGTTAAACCCGGGTGAAGCTATGTAGATATTTATAAATCCATGCAAAAACATCATTATACTCTTGAAATTTTTTGACAAAATCCTTTTTCTCCTCTGAGGTTACACACTTTTCCAATCTTTAGGAACTTTTCATTTGCTACCTCAACTTCTTCAAAATTATCCTCTTTGACTACCATGTTAGCACTTTGTCTTCTAACCTGATCATCTAAATTAAAGATGGACTCAAGAGTAACCAAGCCTTTTGGTAGCTTGTTGCTTTTCAATTATATGATCTGGTCACTATATGCTTCTTGCAACTTAGCTTGATTTTTCGTAGCAAACTCTGCTTCTTCTTACCAAAAAAAATGATTTGTTTATCACTGTCAAAACCTACCAAATACCCACATTATCAAGAACCACATGTCAAACGATCATTTTAATAGGTTTTCAATCTTCTTTAATGATATCAATAGGTACATCGTATTGTGAGATCCAATAGTAGCAAGTCGATTAGCATCTTGGTTTTCATTTCTAGGAACCACGTGGATCCCGAAAGCCTTAAAGTATTCAATTAAATCCCAAACTTGGTTCTTGTACGATCTCATAAAATCATTCTTTGACACACTATGAGCTCTTACTTGATGTACAACCAATTCATTGTCACCAAAAATAGTCAAGGCTTTCATCCCTTCTTTTGAGCTAACTAAATTCCTTGCACAAGAGCTTCATATTTAGAAACATTATTGGTGCAACTGAATTACAGTTGAAAATATGAGAAGTACTTATCTCCTTCTGGATAAATTAACATGACACTAGAAACTACTCCATTTTTACTCCTCGAGCCATCAAAAAATAGTTTCCAAAGTCTCGAAAGTTATTTTGGGTTTTAACAAGTTATGGTATGATTGCACCTTCTTCGTGAATACAATATGTACCCAACCCCATCTCCTCTAAAAGAAAAAAACCAACTTCTTCTTCTACTAATTGCTCAAAGCATAAGGATCATACTGATGATCCCGACTTACCTCATCCAACATAGTATCAGGGACCTCTTCCATAAGAGTGGTTGGTTCATGATCAACAACTTCTTCCTCTGGATCATGAATGGTATAATTCCCATTAATAGGACTAGTGGTGTAGGGCTCCACATGATTATGACAAATTAGCTCTACCCTAATAGTCACTATAGTTCTGTATTGAGTCCTAAGGATCATATGTGAACAATCACTTGATAGGTAACCACCCATCTTGGTTGTGAAATCTCGTGATAGGAAAATGGCGAAGAAAGGAGTAAGATCAATGACCGATATGTCTTGTGTGAATGACAAACTAGGACATGTATGGATAATAATTTGGAGTCCTTTGATGATTCCAATGGTCTAAACTATTGTACCATCCAACTAAAAACTCCTTTAAAGACTGGTGTATATTGGATTCCTAGCACATCTATAATTTGCTTGGGCATGACTAAACTGTTGACACCATAATTGATCATGTAATTATGTACCAAATGATCACCAATGATCAGAGAAATATAAAATGGTGGCAGCTTATTCACCTTAGGAATAATTTTCCCTTCCGGTTGACACAAAATTGTAGCATTGTTTCCCACAACCCAATGCTTCATCAGTTTTACCAAAACTTTTCAGAGCCTCTTGCAAAAGGTTTCTTTGAGAAGGAATTGAGAGTGCTTCCCACATGGTAACACTCAGGTTGGTCTTCTTCATCTGTTCTACAATACTAAATGGAATTGCTTATTCTTTGGATGTTATAATCCTTTTGGAAAGTGCTTGTTTGGTATTATGATGCCTAAAAAACCTTCTTTCCTTATGGCCTTACTAGCATGTGTTTCATTGACTTCTTTCCCTCATCTTTGTTGGAAACCACCACTTGTGGCCAAGGCTATGAAGTGGATGTTTGATCATCTTTGGAAGACTAGGATTCCATTTCCTTTTTTTTGGAGTGATTATTTTTGCCACCGATGAATAATCTGCATTCAATCCATTCCGCTTGCTAATTTAATAAAGTGGTTTCTTTAGGTTCCTATGGTTAATCTGCTTTCTTCTTACGTAGATGAATTTTTTTGTCTGCTCTGGAGTAGAGATACACTTTGAACCATAAGGGCCTGGCTAAGAACTCCATTGGGGAAAATATTTTGATTGTGGGGTTGAGAACAAGGATAACACCATTCATATTCTTGAACTAGATTATTCTGGAATGGGTACAAGGGCTCTAGAAGAGCTAACAACAAGAGGATTCCTAAAGTTTAGAGGCTTGATATTTGTAGCTTGATTTTGTGACTGATTATTTCCTTGAAAAGGTGGGTGGTTAGCCTGGTACTATTGATTCTGGGATTGGTAAGGATGAGCATATTGAGACTGTTTCCTCTTGAGTGCAACAAGTTCATTCCCAAAGGTTTGCAATAGTGACTTAACTTCAACTAGATCGTTTGAAGGAGCGGGTGAAGATTGAGTTGGTTGTTTGGAGGCTACAAGAATAGAGCAATAGTAGGTTGGTTATTTGGGAGCTCTGGATACAATGACATCGGTGGTCTTAGAGCTATCTTTCCATCTTGAATCAAATAATTCTCCACTCTTATAGCAACTTCGTAGGCATTAGGCAAAGTGTAGTCCCTCCCATGGACTAGATCATGACTACTACATCACTATTTAGAGCTCATAAATAGTATAAGAATGCATTATTGGGAGAAGGATTTATAAGTGTTAGAATCCTATTCCAAGTCTTTTGGAATCGGAAGTTGAAATCACTCATGTACTCTTGAGGATCTCTTTTATGGTAGTGAGTTGTTCCATGAGCAACAAGTGGTCACTCTTTTCTTTGAACTGTTTGTAGAAAGATTCTCTCCTAACTCGTCCTCAAGTGGTTATAGTGTCATCTTCTAACCCATGAAACCACCAAGTACTTTCCTTTGAAGGAAGTAGGCAAGAGTCTGACCGCAATGTTGTCTTCTATAATATTATGTATTGTACAAATGTTGGCCACATCAATAATATGTTCCACAAGAGTAATATGGGTTTCCCCTATGTAGAAGGGAAAATTTTTGAGTGTTGTAGAAAGGTATAGGATCATGTTGAGCCAACTGGAGAGGACTATTTGCATTGAAAGAAGGAAAATATTGGTTCCTTGCAGGGGCTACCATACCAATGAGAGGTTGATTATTCCTGGGTGGAGGAAACCTTTCATAAGGGGGATTGAATGACCCCTACGAGGTGATGTTACAACTGGTGATGTTGAAATGCCTCTTCTCCTTCTCCTTAGAGGAGACAAGGATAACTCAATATGTTGATAATTTCCTTACTTTGAATAAGCTCTTGTCTGAATTATTCACATAAGTTAACACACTGAGACTCAAAGTTCATAGATATAGAGTCGACGGTACTTTGGTTCATGCAAGTATGAAGAGAAGTACCAACTTTGTCACACCAAGCATGCCAAAATTGTTATCACCAAATCATTGCACCTCTCCGAATGGATAAGCAATGGATATGGCATTTGGTGTGATTAGGTAACATGAGATCACCTCTCAAGTTGTGGGACTTGTGACTTGAGGTGAACCTCTAGAGAAGGTCAGCTTCCTCTTCCTAAACTAAGGACTACTTTACTCCTAATGCAATAAAAATAACTAACTAGACCTATACTAACATTTATAGGGATTAGGGAGAGATATTTGCAAGAAATAAAACCTACACTAGGAAGTGGTGATGCACCAAGAAAGGGTTTTTCTAGACAAGTTTTTTGTCTTCCAATGAAGAAGGATGAAAATGAGAAGGATGAACAAGCACCACAACCCAACTGCATACAAAACTTCACTCCCAGATAAGAACAATAACTCCCAAAACTTGTAATGGAAACTTGAAATTGCACAATATACCTACAAGCATGAGAAAGAAAACAAGAAGTAGCAAAAATAATGAAAGGACCGATAATTAGTCACAGAACATAATTTCTATTACTTCATCACATGCATAATGCATCATTATAGTAGGAAGAGGCAATGGTTTTCATTACAATCTTTAGAAGAAAGGCTTGAGAGTTCCCAAATCTACAACTCGCTTAGCTTGTGAAAAGAGAGAGGAATTGGAAAATGTCTAACCCTTTGAAATGTGTTCCTCATTTACATTTATAGAAAATCCAAGCTAGTGAGAGAAAGGAGGAATCCTAAATCTTGGGAAAAATTATAGAAGATGGTCTCCATGCTTGATTATATCATTAATTGCACCATTGAAGAACAATCTACCACCAAACCTTCATAAATTCAAAAATTTGAATTTATCTTCCATTTTAATAAAAATAATATTTTAAAATAATTTGGAGAAGTTAACATGGTTTATGGGGAACCCATAAGTTAATTTATGCAATTTGGGGTTTCTAGAATGCTAACACAATTAATGGCTCATCAACCGGCTCGTCGAGCTAGCTAGTGAGCTCCCTCTTCCAAATCGACGAGTGATTTATGTCTTTCCTAGTCATGCTCTCAACATGTATGGTGGGTTCCACATATTTAACCACCAAACTTTGAATTCCTTACGACTTGCCACGTTTTCCTCGTTTATCGCCCCATCGAATTCTTCATTAGCTATGACCGATGAATCATCCAACTCGGATGAATTTCCCCCTTTACACGGTGGTCCATTTTCTATAACTCAGCCATCAAATTGAATTGATTAGCTTCCACATTTGTTGCACAAGCTTCATGGCACATTTTGTGTTGACCGCTTCATTCATTATATCATGTTGAGCCTGTTTCTCAAGATCACATTAGTTGGTGAGCTCTAAGTTGTGCATTTTCTCGGGCCACAACCTCACATGCCATCTACTTGCCACCTTGGCATCTAACTTGAAAAGTATGTTTATATTGGCCCGACACAATCTCGAGCTCGACGTAGAATTCAAATCCAACTACCACGTCATGCCCATATTGATTGATGCCTCAATTGTTTATAACTTCCACCAAATTCCACTCTGTTAGCTTGGCAACAAAATTTAACTTCCCACCACAATGGTCCCTTGAAAACATTTCCACTATGCATCGGGCCTCGTACATGTACCTTCTTGACTAGGTAAATGGATATGTGGAAGCCGATATCTATATTTCCCACTTATTTTCACATCTCCTCGATAGGCTCGACATCCCGAGATAACCCGGCTCAAGCTTCACTTTGAACTTCTCCCGACAAGATGACTTACACGTTGAGTGCAAAATTACACTATGGCTCGCTCCTTGAAAAACCCAAACTTGGCTTCTATTCAAAATTTTCCCACAAAGTCATTTCAACGTCAAGTGGATCTAATACATCAACACGCCCTCATGAGCTCAACCTGATCAAGCATCAACTCGGTCGAATGACCCCTAATCTCTACTTTTCCACCAGCTTGTTGTGATCTTTGTGAACTTTCCGCATAGTTTCTTCCAAGCCTCCACATTTCAGCCTCGCCCAAATTTGGATTTTTATTAGACTTCTCCCAGAACATCGATCTAATTGAGCCAAGTTATTAGATGTTGAACTCGCCCCTCTAAGCATCACCTTTCACCTATGCACCAATGCATCTCACAATCATCACCATGCTGAGCCAAGCTTTCGACCTTTGAGCTCCATACCAAGTCGATCAACCGGTGCATTGACTTCTAACGCTTCCCGACTTGAAGTCGACTCGGTTTGTTCAAGCTCTTTCTCAATTTCACTAGCTTCATCCCTCAAACAACTCACCGCCAAGCTCGTCACCTTTCCACAAGCTAACACCTACATTCACACTCCCGAGCTAAGCTCAATTTCATAGTTTGATCATGTTTGAGTCCTTTTGGTGATCCCGATTTGGTTTGATTCTTATAGTGAAGTCAATTTCTTCATGCATCCATGCTAGCTCAGATTCCTCCATGACCATATGTTGAGCTAGTTTTCATCAAGCAAATTGGTTATGCTCAAATATTCATGTCTTCTCCATAACTTACCTTACGAGCTCCTCCAAAATTGAACCTCCCCGAGTAGCTCATATTTGTGACATTACAAATTCTTCTAACTTGAATGCCGACTTGATTTGATAATGAGCCACACTAAACCATGGTCTCGCTTTGATCACACCACCTAATGGCTTAGAATCCCTTGCTTCATTTTTGAGCTCATTCTTGACCTCATTGGATCAAGCCATCATTATTCCCCTAGCTCGGTTCCATCTCACTTTTATCACCTACCTCGGAAACTCCAATTGGTTTCATCTCGGCCTTTTCTAACACCGCACTCGATGGTATTTGGAATGCCTCAATCACCAACAACTCACCAAGCTGATTTGACAAGCTTCCTTCATTACATCGAGCATATTCCATTGCCAACTTATGGACCAATCTAAGCTTCGAGCCTTATTCTCGTGGTTTTCATGAACTCACTCGATTTTATGACAAGGTGGGCCCGATCGAATTCTCCCACCATCACAAGCTCCTCTGTTGTCACGAGCCCGATCCTATTTTTCATTATGGTTGAGTCACCCCAAACATGCCTCGAGCTCCCAAGCTCACCATGGCTCTTAACTCGAAAATCACCCTAGCTCCTCCATGCAACATCGAATGAATTGCCACCAAATTGATCGTGCCTCATCATTTCGATCTCTGCTGCCGATTTCAAACTAGAAACCCCGAGCTATTCTAAGTATTGATTCATAGCTCATTTCATGTTTTTACATCATCATCCTTGTCACCCAAATATCCTAGTGATTGCCACCTCCATGCTTGATCTGGGATGTTGCACAATTGATTCATATGTTTCAAATGACTTGTTGGTCCCATTATTGAGTTTGCATAATGTGCCTTGTTTTTCCATGACCGAATATGCTCACAAATGTTTCATTTTTGATTTCATGGTCTACAGCTTCACATTTCCCAACCGAATACCTTCTTAATCGCCCTCAATGTTGTTATTCTACCCTATTTTGAAGCAAAATCCAAGTTTCCCCTTTATTGTGCCCTAATTTTTCATTTGCACGGCCGTGTCATTTTTTCCCTTGCCCAAATTGTGCAAAAACTCGAAATGGAGGGAATCTGAGTCATTTGTTGCTAAAATCCTAATCCCTAGGCCTAAATCATTGTGAAAACATGATTCAATTGATTCAAAGCAAAAATCTACCTTCCTTGTGAAAAATTTGATTTCAGAAGCATCCCCTGCGTTTTTTGCATTTTGATGGGCATACGGGCATGTTCTACCCGTCAAATTTATCATTGCAATGTTTATGCTAACGTGGCAGGTTTCTATTGGCCGAGGATGTGTGGGAAAAGTTTATAACTTGTCATTTTAAAAAATTTGGTGAGGGGAAAATTTTTGTCCGCAGCCCCGCAGTGCTACAGTGATGTGCCTACGTGGCACGATTTGATTGGTTGATGGATCGGTGGGTGGTGGGCCGCACTTAGGAAATTTTCTTCCATTTTGGAAAGTTTCTCAAAATCATTTTTTTCCCGAAGGCCCGCAGCGAATGGCATGATGACACGTGGCACAGGAGGGTCAGGCAGATGGTGAAGGACTTGGGAAAATTTTGATGTCTTTTGGCTCAGGGTGTCAGGGGAAAAATTTGGCCCGTGCGCCCGCATCCAATGGGAAGGCGACACGTGGCATAGGAGGATCAAGCGGGTGGCGGTGGAGTTGAAATTTTTCAAATTTTGCTCAAAATGCCAAAGGAAAATTCTAACTTGGAGGCCCACACCCAATACGAAGTGGACACGTGTCCAAGAAAGTTAGCATGAAGGAGCGGAGTTTGTGAAATTTTTGAAGCTTTTAACTACAAAATGTTAAAGTTAACATTTGGCCCGCGAGCCCGCATCCAATAGGAAGGTGACATGTGGCACAGGGAGATCAAGCAGGGAGGCGAAGAGTTGAATTTTTTTCAAATTTTTGGCTCAAAACCTCAAGGAAAAATTTGGACCCAAGGGCCCACACCCAATGAGAAGGTGACACGTATGTGGGGATGAAATGGAGGGGCGGAAGTTTTAAAGACTTTGAAGTTTTAACTTCAAAATGCTAAAATTAAATTTTTGCCCAAAGGCCCGCAGCAAATAGGGGATGGACATGTGTCCAAGAGGCAAGATGGAGGAAGGGGCCAAAGGAGAAGTTTGTGATTTTTGCCTCTATGTTTACAAGGTAAAAATGAAGAATAGGCCCACGTCCAATGAAAACAGGACACGTGTCCTAAATTTGGCAGAGGTTTGGAGCACGGAGAGGAAGTTGAAAATTTTGCAAAATTTTAGTGAAAAATCTCAAGGTAAAAAATTAATCCGTGAAAAATTGGAGGTGTGCCCCACATCCAATCAGGGGGGTGACACATGGCATGTTTCAAAAAGAAAAAGGAAGAGCACGGCCCACAGAGGATTTTGTGCTTATGGAGGAATGAAGGAAAATTTGATGAGTCAGCTCTGCATCCAATGGGAGAGTGACACGTGGCAGAGAAATAACGGGTATTCGGGCGCGGAGCATTTTGAGAAAATTTTCCTTTTCTCAAAAAAGTGGAAAAATTCATCAAATTGGCCCATGGTTTTGGTGGAGGCCCACATGAGGACACGTGGCATGTTCAGGGGGACATGCGGGGAAAATTTTCAAAATTTTCTTGGAGTTCAAAAAGGGGTTTAAAATGCATTTTAAGGTTTGGGGCCCACCCCAACCATGTTTTGACATGTCTCACCCTATCCTTGTGGTAAAAAGGTAATTTGGCATTTTTCAAGGGGATTTGAATCTGACACGTGGAGGGTGGAATTTTAAAGTTGATTTTAATCAATGGTTGCTTTGTGTTTTTCATTTTTGGGCGCCATGGATGCTCCAAGAAGTGTGGAATTGTCATTTTTGCACCAAATCACATGAAATTTTATATGAATCTGCATCCCTTCAACCTTCTGAATACAATAGCACTATTATTTTGAGCTGATTCAGTGCCTTATAATGTTTTTCATGAAATATTTTCCTCAGCAGTGAAAAACACGTGAAAGGTAAAAAATGAAAAGTTGCAGAGTTAAAAATGATGAGAGAAAAGGGTGAAAAATGATTGCAAATGCATGTTGGCATGGTGTAACACCAAAAATGTGACCCTGGGATGGATAAGGATCTGATTTCATTCAATATTTTAAAATATTTATGCATCTCTCGGCATTTAGTGAGTCATTTCACGCTTTATATCATTTTTCATCAAATGGATAGGGTTTTGTAACAAATTTGATCCCTTTAGCATATTCTTTGCTTGGGATGCAAGGATCCAAGCTAGAAGAGGGTATATGATGTAATTTGGAAGCATTTTTTCATTTGTTAAGAGATTTAGAAAAAGAGAGAAGAATTTTCACAAGGAAAATTGGAAGAAGTCCATTTTCTTTTGGAGGAACTGCCTGAGAGCCATTTTTTATTCCTGTTCACATCAAATGTTCATCATGTTGAGTTGGTTTCAGCTATAAAGCCATCAACAAACTTTTATATTGTCTAAATAACATTCCCTTGCTGATATATTTGATCAAATTCTTGGATTAACTAGTTTTATCTCTTGGCAAAACTTGCATGCACTTGTATTTCAATATGTTTTCAATTTGTGTTTCATGCTCATGTTGCAATATTGTGTTTGGGATCTTTATTGGTCATACATGGTCTCATTTCTGGTAGAGGGTTTGAAGGCATCTACAATCTTCCATTCAGAAGAGCATTCATTTGAGTGAAGATAAACAAATTTAAATTCATCTTACCTTCCTTGTAAATTGAGGGTGTTTGTAAACTTTTGGGTGTACCTTAAGTCATGATCTAACAAGGGTTTCTAAATGCTTCATTGATATTTTGCTTCAAGCCTTTGTGGTAGGTTATCAAAGTTTGTGTGGAATAGTGTAGATTTGGGCCTCCATTTTTGCACACATCCTGGTTGAAAGAGTACTTCAAACTCATTGAAACATCTCTGTTGTTTAGGTGTTGCAATTCTTTTGCAAAGTTTCCCAAAGAAGTGGGTAATTCCTTATCTTGTCTTGTCCAAACTTCTCCCATCAGAATTTCATTTTAAACTAACTCATCCTACCTACAATACCCCTACATCTACATTGTGTGTCCACAAAAGAATTCAATCCTTTCACAAAAATGCACAAAGTTGATCAGGGTTCTATCATGTCTTTAGCAGCTCTAGCTTTGTTTTGAAAACATTTCCATCATTTAGTAGTGAAAACTCCTTTGAGTTTGGATAATGGATATTTGATCATGTTTTCACAAAGCCTCCTCCACATCATACACAAAATACAAGGATATCTCCATCTCCTTACCATATAGGGGCTGCAATATAGGTTCTCTTACCTTGGTTGATAGGCACAATCTAAAATAGTGAGGGTTAGATCAAAACCCTTATGAAGGTGCTATCCACTCCCTCAATTCTTGAATGAAAATAAGTAGATAGGTGTGATCCCCGGCTACAAACGACACATAAAACATCTATCTATCCTTGATTGTCTTGTGAAAATTCATGATGTCATTCAAGTTATGAAGGAGATTAAATCTGGATACCAACACGAATTTTACTACAATTCAGCCAACTTCCACTTGCAAACCCCTATAAGCACCAAACTTGTTGTATTCATTCATATCAGCTCACCATGCTACTCGGAAAGTTATTCCTAGCTCGGTTTCATGTTTCCTTCCAAAACCTAATCATGTCCCGATTTTTGATCTATTGGGCCCTTCTCTTGAAACTAGAGGATCATGGAAGTGTAATAAGACCCCTAATATATCTTACCAATTTTGATCATTTTTTTCTCATGACGACTAGGAGTGGGCCCACCGGGGCCAATTTCCAACTTAGGAAAACTTAGAACCGTAAATGCCCCGGAATGCTTCATGAAGACCCATTTTTAGTACCGTGGCACAATTGGATCTGTTGTCCAATTTTTCTCCAAGGGGAAAAATTGGATAATAGCCACCATATTTTTTATGATTATGAGATTCTTGACATATTAACTAAGGACTATGACCTTCCTCTTATCATCATTGTCTACATCAAAAATACCTTTATCCACCGATAAATTATTAACAATCATGTTAGCATCAATATCATCTCATCCCATACTTTCGATAAACTTAAAATTCCCAAATCTTGTATCACTCAATAGCTGCGATTCTTAGCATTTTCAATGATGTTGTTTCCCTCACTTTGGGTACAGTTATCCTCCTCATCTGCGTCAGTTAAAAAATCCTTCATGAGCTCTTTTAAATTGTTGAGGGGGAGTTCTAAAATAATTTCTAACTTAGACGTCTATGGATCTGCACCATGTGGTGCATCCCATCCACTCTTCATCAATTCATCAAGTATGAGCATGAGGGGAAAATCCATATGCTCCCTAAAGATCTACCTCCATTCAAAGTATGCCATATGACCTATCAGCCAATGATATGCTCATCCCTAAACCAAAATCATCTTTATAACCATCGACTAGTTCATTTTTACTTGCATCCAAGCTTCCTAATAACAAATCTTTTGATGTCGTGATGCGCCGTCTTTCATTGGGGGAGTATCAACTCCTCGCCCTCAATTCTCTTCCCACACCTAATCAACTCGGTAGACCCAATAAAGTACCCATGTATCAATCAAATGTCAGGGATATCATTTCCTTCATTCCACCTCATCTCAAAACCAATCTCATCTATGGTGGCATTGATCACCCTTCCTCTCACATCGACAGTCAACCCCACACCAAGCCATACACCAATGGATTTGATTTTCTCTACAATAAAGCCTTCACCTATACCTACCTCCATCATTGTGTATGGAAATGATTTAGTCTTGGACACTATGAGCAAGGCATGCATGATCTTATCATTTACCAATCCCGCAAGCCTCATGAGAAATTCGGACTTGGTTTCAAAGAAAAACCCACCGATCTTATCTCATCTACTTCTTCTACATCCCCCATGCATATTGATCCATCACCCAAATATTCTCCATCATGTGACCCCATGGATACATATGACATTTTTCCATTTCTTCTAGCTTTTTTTTAAATCACCATTATCACTTTAGGACTGGTCATTTATCAGGCTAAAGGTGAAACTAGGTCCCTTCTTCTCACATTTCCTTATATGTTATAGGAAGATTCCTCTACCATTAATATACTTCAATGCAACAATGACGACTCCATTCTTTCCTACATGGGAGTAGAATATTCTCATCTTCATAAGTCCTTACCTCCCAACACATCCACCCTTCTCAATGAATCTACTATCAACATCAATATAAAGACTCCCAAGAGCCCCACATCCTCAAATTTGGTCAATATCTTGATCTGTAAGACTTAGAATCCTTCACCTCTTTTCTCTCCAAATATAGTCAAGCCTTTGCATGATCGTACACCGACATGCCCAACCTCAATCCTAACATCATCACCATCCATAGTGCTAAGTTGGTTGGGAAAAATCTACTGACGCATGCACCCTCGGGTTGTCTTCCTTTTCAAAGAGGAATTATAAAACCTTCTATCCATTAATTTCATCATACCTATTGAATATCTGTAATGGGTCTCTAACATCATACACATTGTAGACAACAATTTTTATACGCTTATCACCCATCCCACATTCTCTCCCCTTTGTCATCATCTTACACATACATACCTCTCTTCCTATTCAAATTCCCACTTTCCCTCCTACATTCTATTTATTTCCTATTTCACACTTTCCCATATTCATCCCATCATTTATTTTATATTCCCTAATTCATCCCCGATAGTGTTTAATTACCCCTAAACCCTTCCATTAATCCTTTTATCTTCCCTAAACACCTCTTTTATCATACCTAGGTCCACATTTACCCTCATTAAATGCATTCCTATCCTCCAACCACCTTTTATCCTTGATGCACCTAGAATCTACTATGAATAACCCATGCGCACTGGCACATCACCTAGCCTGAGCTAAGCGCTCACCCAAAGTGTGTAAAGGTACCAGACCCCTCTTTAGAGTTACTTGTGCAAGATGTTAGTGTGATGGTGATAAAACATATTCAGATCCATAATTAAACATAAACATTCCACAGTGCATAATCCAGATCTAGATCTTAGAGAATCATGAACTAAACAATGACTATAACAAGATTAACCATACATGAACCAAATTCAGTTATGTTTAACAACATTATCTAGTCAATATCATCCATTGCATTAAACATTGTAAAACACATAAGATTCTTACATTATACAATATATCCATAAGTCATACGCACATCAGATCCAACAACATAACTCTACAATAATTCACACACACTAAACTACATAGTTCAATACATATTTATAGGGGTGGGGACTTTCCCTTCACCACCTATGCACTTCTTAAAATAAGTCGCATGCTGATAATATCCATGCACCTTTACAATAGCATGCATACATGCAAGTGTTCTAATAATAGATGTCATATAGTTAACTGGAAGAAGCATCATATCATTATCTCAAACCATTCATGGCACTTATCAGTTGCTTGTTCCCAAAATACCATTGTGTGTCACACAAGTCTTCATCCCTATGTGTGCTCCACATGCTATCTCCAAAAATAGCCCTTATCCATAAAAATGGCTAAGTCTTGAGCCAAACTATTCTGGTGCATGTTTCCTTTCCTATCTTCCCACGCCTTCAAATGCACCTTGTTCCCATGTGCATATATTTTGTCTACCTTCTTATTAGAAAAACATTTTTTCTGCTCAACATTGCTCCACACTAAATTACATTTCCATCCTGGTAATGGGAATTCTTTCTGATGTTCCCAAATAGTAAAGAATAAGTGATGAAATAATTAAAGAATCACTATACAAAAGAATGAACCTTTACTCTGCAGCATCCTCTTCTTTAACTGGGAGGATTAACTATGGATATTCATTTTTGATCTCAGCCTCCAATGTTTGTCAATCATTTAGCGCAATCCTTTTCTTTTCTAGAATATCTATGGTTATGGCATCTAGTTTATCCTGAGTGATATTTTCTTTCTCATTCTATAGCACTCAGACAACATTGGCCATACTGATAAAGCATTCCTTCCAGAAGATCCATCTTATGTCCTATGATCTTCCCAATCTCATCTATCCTCTTCTTATGTGGGTTCTAGGTTGTTGCGAGGGATTTTCACTTTTGTTTCACCAGTGTCAATCTATATGTACGCCCTAATGTCTCATCTTGCATTGCTTCCAAGAACTTCATTATCTTCAACTAGAGTTCTGATCCTTATTACTACCTCTAGTTCTACACATAAATTAAGAGCTTGGTCTACTTTCTTTAGCTCATCCTTCAAAGTTTGGAGAATGCCTTGTAAGTTGAAATTTTTCTAATCATAGAGGCCCTTGCTCTCTCTGCTTCTTGTTCAACATATTTTGGTTTGGGTAATCAAATTGGTCTTTCTTCTAACACAAAATCAACCTAAATATGCACATAATGCATATCAAGGAAAATTTTTAGGTACCTTCACTCAAAATGAGCCCTTGCTTTCAGAATATAATCACCAATTTCTTCCACCATGCTAACTAAATCCTCACTCTTTGTCTTCTCATTCCTTCTCTTCCTTTAGGTGTGTTATCTCTGTAGTTTTATCCTTGTTATCTTCCATCAATGCTCGAATGGTGGCATCCTTATCAACATTTCTCCATGCTACCTTAGCAGATACCTTGACCAAGGCACCTACTCATCAAACATTAGAGTAGGATTTATTGTCATGTGCCTGCTTTGGGGTGCCTTCTTCACTCTTTGCGAGACACAAGATTCTTCACATACATCAAAGTCTAGTTCTTCCATATGGGTCTGCATGGACTAGGATAGTTACTTCCTTGTGCATGTAGTGGACATATCTGGATCCATCAGCTCCCATCCATATAACTCCTTAAGGCCCACAATACTCTAAAATTAGGCACAGATGATTTTACTTGTGTCCTCAACGCATAGCCCATACTAGGGACAACATACTCTTCACTTGTTCTTTCTCTTTTTTTCTTGGCCCCTTAGGAACCTAGGTGCCAAGGTCTGAAGTTGGCCCTTCTCCTACCTATGTTGTAACAAGTGCATTGGGATACTCACAAACATTTTCTTCTAGTTCTTTCACCCCTTCCTCTTCATCCTTCATTTCTTCATCCTTGGGTTCCTCCACATTTTCTAGTTGAACTAGGGTTCTGGCGCACTCTCTTCAAACTCCTCCTCCTCCTCATTAAGCTTCATCTTTCTTATTCTCTTCTTCTCTAGTGCTTCTTTCTAAGGGGAGAGTCAAGGTGACCTTCATATAGGTTGATGTGTTCTGCACCTTGGGTCTTGGTGCTTGTGAACACCTTAAACTGGTATTCCTCTTAGATTGTATCTATGTCCAAGTCTTCCTCTTCCTCTTACACCTATGGTAGATTATATGTGTGCTTACTTCCCTTTATCTATGGGCTACCTCTCGGCCTCTATGGTCCAAGCCTCCACTATCCTCATGTTCTTCTTCTTTGTCTATCTCTATGGTTGAGGTAGGATTTAGAGCTTCCACATTCTCAATTGTGTTTTCCTTAGAAGGCCATGGGAGCATAAATTCATTCTCCACATACTTTTTATTCTCCAACCTAGGCTTAAGTTGAAGATATATGAGTGCAGCTCCACTTGTCCCCAATAGCCAAACTTACCGGATTCATATTTATAACATCTAAAATGAGCCTCTCAATGTAGGTAGATCGACCTAGATATACATAAGTTTTTGGAGATTATGGTAGTCACAATATACCTTGTCCACATTAAAGCTCAAACGGTGTGCATCAATAAACCTATGTACTGAGGCCTAGAAATAGCACATTGTGAAGGTGTATGGAATTTTACACCATGGACTCCATGTCCCATCCTTCATTGCAAACCGCATGATGCAAAAGTGTTGATACACCGTGAATTATACTACCTTACCTACTACTGACGAAAGCTCCTTAGGAATATGCCATTCCTCAAATGCCACGCATAGTCAATCATACCATAGTTCTGCCCTTTGTTTGAATGGGCCACTCATTGTTCCTTCACACAAGTACTTCTCAAACCTCTCTGCGAGGGACTTCTTCTCCACAGGGTATTCCCAAATTTTGTTCTTTGGCCCATCGGGCACTCCAATTTCTATAAACACAAGAGATAAGAGGATAGTGCCAAAACTTATCTTTTCACCTGTGTGCACTTCCTCAATAATTATTTCTGCTATGTAGCTTGCTAGATTGTAGACTTCTCCTTATGACATCTTCTTTGTGATATGTAGCCACATTGTGTTTACTTGTGACCACCTTTCTTGATCATTCAACTTAGTGAGTAGATGTGCGATGCCTGAACCACATGATACTTCCTTAATTTATAGATGTCCATTCCACACGGACCCTTGGAGTATCCCAACTCCTTACTTGTGGCTATAACAACTTCCTTATCAGTTAGATCACTAATAATTTATGTCCATGTGCCCTTCAATCCTATCAATGTAGTAATCATGGTTACTATGATCCTTACCCTCCATCCAAAAAATAGAAGAAGTCCTCATGGACTCTTCTCATAAGCCATTGGTATAAACTTTCTAGTTTTCTAAAATATGGGAGTTCATACAGTTGATAAAAACCTACCTTCTTGAGAAAATTATTCCTAGAGTCGTCATACACCGATATGTCATCTACCATGCACTTGTTGATCTTTTTATTTAGCAAAGCATCCAACTCTCCCTTGTTGTTAGTGGTGTGGTGGTTGTAATCACTTACTTTACATCTGCAGATATGGGAATCCCAATCTCATATGATTATCACTTCTTCTGGATACTGCATCTCTAAAAATTTCTCTCAAGAGCAACTTCACCTCGACTTCCACCTTTTTCTTCCCCTTCATGCCTATTGTAGGTGCTTTCTTCAGTGACATGGTAAAAATATCACCTTTTCTTATTTTTCGAGTAAGCCATCATGCCCTAGCTCAAAAACATGTGCCCTAACTCCTCAATGCTTCTACTTCACTCAAACCCTTCTCCAATGGGGATGTAAGCCACTTCTACGCATAAATCTTCTCTCCATGTTTGCTTTTGCAACTCTCTGCACTGCAACACGCTTCACTTGGCTCTATCACAACTACCTTGCTTGAATACTTGTGATTGAAAAGGTAAAAATGAACCCGTATCACATCCTTATATATATTTGGAAATTTATTACATTTATTTCTCCTTCACCTACCACCAATCCTCTCATTAATTGACCATTTTCCCAACTTCTGTGGTACACCTTCACACCCTAGCTATAACCTTCTAGCATGCCTTCCTACCTTTTGGCTACAGACCTCCTTATGTGTGCTCCCATACACCAAATTACCTCACCAATGCACCTTCCCTGGTAGTTTCCACGGCCGCAACTTACCTCGCATTATATTGTTCATTCATTTATTTTCAACTATGGTCTTCTCTAGGATCAATCTTCTTTCTAGCAACTCCTTTCCATTCTTGAATAGCACCTGATACAGTATGTTCTCATGTGTTCCCTTTGTTGAATAATAAATAACAACCACCCCACACCAATGGTATGTGTAGTCCTCTCATGCATAAAAATACTTCATATTATAATTAGCTTCCAATGCATGCAAACATTCTTATTACACAAAACACCAAACTAAATTGACAAAGCATAGCGAAAAATAAGGAAATACATTAAAATAAATACATAAGGGAAATCTATACTAAATGACAATATTGCCTTATTACAAACACCAAGAAGACTTATTTATAGTAGGGCTTCAACCTACTCCTATTGAAGTAACTGGGTAACCATGTTCCATCAAGCACCTCTAACTAACAAGTGCCTGATTCAAGGATGTGAGTGATAACATACGGTCCCAACAAGTGCACCTTAATTTTTCCTAGATGGCATAGAAAATTGGAATCATAAAGAAGTACCATCTTTCCAACATCGAGCTTCTTATTTTTGATGTGTCTATCTTGTCATGCCTTTTACCTATCCTTT
This sequence comes from Taxus wallichiana var. yunnanensis, assembly GCA_018340775.1. Taxonomy (NCBI): domain Eukaryota; kingdom Viridiplantae; phylum Streptophyta; class Pinopsida; order Cupressales; family Taxaceae; genus Taxus; species Taxus wallichiana. The sequence continues at coordinate 348,849,796 of CM031235.1, forward strand.
TCCTACTTTTGACTCCAACGTGTTATGGCGCGCCTCTCATCCAACTGTATTAACTTGTCAATTATTTCTTCTAATGCTTTCTCATCAGCTAGACCTCCCACATGCACAATACACAAAGAAGGTAACATGAATTCCATGGGAAGAACTAATTTTGTGCCAAACACCAACTAAAATGGTGTAGCCTTATTTAACCTCTTGTAGGTTGTTCTATACACCTAAAGTATAGTAGAAACTTTATCATCCCAATCTTTCCTTCCAACATCACAAATTTTTGTCAAGGTCTGGCTCAATATCTTGTTGAAATCCTTAGCAGTCCCATTTTCTTGAGGGTGATAAGGTGTAGTCTTGTGGTGCGTGACCATAAACTCATCCAAAAATATCCTAATCATCTCATTCAAAAAGTGTGTGCCCCTATCACTTGTCAAACTCAACGGACACCCATACCTAGTAATAATATTTTCCCATAAGAACCTTGTTGTTGTAGTTGTTGTATAATCCTTTGTAGGTGTTACTTTCACCCACTTTGTAAGATAATATGTACAAGTGATGATGTAGCGTGATCTCGCTTCTACTTACAATCTTAGGGAAATAGGACCCAAAATTCTATTGCCCATTTTTCAAATGGCTCTCAGAGGAATAGGCCTCAATAGCATTTCATCTCTTTGTTCATGTATTCCAAGGTGTTGAAAGTGATCACACGCCTTACAATACTCTTTACAATCCTTGTATAGGGTCTCCCACCATAATCCAAATAAGTAGAATCTTGTGCACAAAGCGTGGCGTCACCTACATAATTCCCACCTGCAATACCACCATGAGCCTCTTCCAGGATATCCTTGCGCTCATGTTCTAATACACACCAACACAATACTTCATCTCAACCTAGTTTGTATAAGTCGCCACTGATCAACATGAAGGGTGCAACACAAATTACATGGTGTTTCTTCTCTAAGGCTTTCATTTCTTCTAAAGTGCCATACATGTGCATAAAAAGACAACAATATCCTTCAATTATAAAGGTGCATGATGTAACCTATACAAATTTGCATCCGAATTGTATATTCAATTGTCTACATATCCTCCCCTGATTGAATCCTTGATAAGTGGTCTAGGCCAGAATTAATTTTACCTGGTTTTACCACAACTGTAAAGTCAAATTCTTAAAATATGAGCACCTATCGACATATACGTCCCTATAAAATGGGCTTATTTACTAAATATTTTAATGCCATGTGATCTATATAAAATACAAAAGGTGTTGCTAGTAAGTACTATATAAACTTATGCAACATGTAGATCATTGACAAGGTCCTACGCTCTATAGTTTTATAATTATGTTCCACAAGAGTCAAATTTATACTAGCAAAATAAGATAAGATGATCTATAATGCCTTCTCTAAGCTGAGCTAACATTGTGCCAATGGTCATGCCAAAGGCATCCACATGCACATGAAATAGTTGGTTCCATGAGGGAAAATGCAGAATAGGCATTGTAGTAATTCTCTCCTTCAATGCCTCAAATGCATGTTGTTTCGGTTCTCTCTAATAGAATGTCCCTTTTCTTTTAAGTAACTCCTCTAGGGGTGATAATATTTGCATATCCTTTGATAAATTTTCTATAATATCCTATATGGCCCAAGAATCCATACACCTAACTCGACCGGTAGGTCCCTCCGTGCCTACAATAACTATAACCTTAGTTGGATCTACTAACAAAACTTCCTTATAGATGATGTGCCCTAGAAGAGTTCCAAAAGGTGTAGAAAACATGCACTTATTGATATTAAAAGAGATGATTAACCGTCTTTATCTTTCAAACATTAAGCGCAAGTTATCACAATGATCCTTAACAAGCCCATATACCATCCAATCATCCAAGTAAACCTGCAAGAATTTGTGAATAAAATCCTGGAATGCTTGAACAACTATGTGTGAAAATACAACAAGTGTGTTCTTCAAACCAAAGGGCATCACTTTGTATATGTAAAGATTCCCCATTTAGTGGTGAAAGTCATTTTCTCTTGATCCTCCTGTGCAATTCTAACCTAGTGATACCCCGAGAATCCATCTCGTGAAAGAGTAAACTTTGCACCCTGCAACACCTTCTAATATTTCCTTGGTGAAAGGCATAGGAAAAGGATCAATCACACATGCAGCATTAATTTCCTTGTAATCCACACAAATCCTAATCTAACCATATTTATTTATACTGATTACAATGGGGCTAACCCACTCTAATTCTTCTAGGGGTTAATGATGCCAGATTTCACCAGTTTGTCAATTTCTTCTTTAAATTATACACGCAAGTTCGGGTTCATCCTGTAAGGTATCTTCCTAACTTGGCATGCTCCTTCCTTTAGCTTAATCTTCATCTCTCTTATTGACTCATGTACCTTCTTTAACTCATGGTAACCCCTAGGGAATAAGTCTTGGAAATCATGTAGTAACTCAATTATCTTTGCTACTTTAGAATCAGACCAATAATCTCCAATTATGGCCTCTTTGGGTTCAGAATCTATGCCAATGTTCACTTTCTTAGTCTTCATAGGTTCATGATAGGTGCGCGTGTTTTTATCCACATTGTCTAAAACCTCACATGTACCTGTTGAATGATCTATGTCCAAATCTTCTACTTCTTCATCATCCAATATGTAGACCATCTTTCCTTTCTCCTTCTCAAAGAAAGCACGTAAATAGTTTGGCATCTATATCATCTACTTCATCAAAATGCGCTCCTTGTTCTTCCTCACCAAATAAATCCTGAATGAGTTCTTCACCTTTGCACTATCTCCCATAGTCAAGCACTCCATAACTTGTAATGCCTCTCTTACCGGAGGTTTAGTAGAGAAGTACTCAAAAGTATAGGTCATTCATGTAATCAAGTCTTGCCAATTTCTAGTCTCCCTATGTAGTTCTACATAAACATACCAAGTGCGTGCGTAGCCTTGCAAAGTGGAATAAAGTTTATGCACCCAAAGTGAAGGTGGTAAAGCTTCATGCCCCTCTATCTAGAGTCTCTCACATTGTTGAACGTGGTGCTTTGAACAGGTTGATTACCATGATATATGTAAATTTGAGTAGGTGCATTTCTTGAGAAACCAAGTTGTTAGAGCAATTCTTACTTCATTCCATTCTATGAGATTATCCATGTGAACCATCCACCAACGCGTTGTCATCCCACACAGGGTATATACTAACATATTTCTTCTCTCCACTTGATTTGTCCACTTTGCTCCTCCATGACGTGTAGGAATACCATAGGATATCCTTCTCCATTATACTTAGGTACATGCAATTGTTAACTATCCTCCTTTAGTTTCTCCTTTGTGAAATGTGCTTATTACTTCATGCCCAACCATCTCATAGGTGTCATGTGCCCAATTATCACAAGAAATACTTGTAGTATCACTAATAGACTATGCATCTTCCCACTAGAGGATTCCTTCCTTAGATGGCTCAAGTACTTCGGATCTCAATGGCACACACATAAATTTTGTTCAAGTCTTCCTCACTCAATGGTTCAACATAAGGTGTAGATTTCCCATCTACAAAGGGATAATAACTCTTTCTTCCTTGTTCTCAAAACTTATATACCCCTTGTTGAACCATGATCAACATTATTTACATAACACTAAGGGCACCCAAGTAGATGTGGGAATATGTTTGTTTCTACAAGTGCTAATGCCTAAAAGTCCCCAATGAACTTGGCCCTTGTATAGTAATGGACGCATGCTTTAAAATGCCAATTGAGCAGCCTTAATCTGATTAGCCATAAACAATACATTAGAGGATGGTTGTAATGGAGGTCTTCCCATCTACACCCATGCATCTAAAGTAAGCACATTCACTTCCATACCCATGTCAATCAATATATTGCTCAAAATCCATCCATCCACAACAACATTTAGGGTACTTTCCTTGTCATAATCCAAGTTATGAGGGGGAAGATTAGCATGCAGGATCTATCGTCCATTCTCAATACCTACCCATGGAGTTTTCCCCTTTAACTAATTCCCTAGTAATGGAATAATATTCTCCTGGCATAGCATTTTCCATACCTCTTTCAAATCATCAACATCTGATTGGACCATATTTGTTACCTTCTTTTGTTCCAACTTCCACAAATGTTCCTTTAAACAAAATGGAATGATATTTAAGTGTGGTCCTAATTTGGTTTTATGCAGGTGTGTAAGAGAAGATGAAATTTTTGACATCCTCTTATCATGTCATGATGAACCAAGTGGAGGACACATTCGGTGAAAGGAAAAACTCACAAGATACTTGGCACTAGTTATTATAGGCCATCTCTCAGTAAAAGATGTGAAGAAATATATCAAGCGTGTGATCCTTGTAAAAGGATGGGACAACCAACCTTTACCAATGAAATGGCTCTGCCACCTCAAGTAGTGATTGAACCATTTGAGAGATGGGGGTTGGATTTTTTTGGTCCCTTTAGTCCCTCTTCGCAAGGGAAGGAACATATTCTTGTGTGTATTGATTATGTGAAAAAGTGGGTAGAAGTGTAGGCTTTAACAAATGCCACTGAAGAATTAGTTGTTGATTTCCTTTGACACAACATTATGGTAAATTTTGGAGCACCAAGGAGCATAGTTTTAGACTAGGGACCACAATTTATGTCTAATATGATCCAAGATTTCATAATGTATTATCAAATCAATCATAGGAAGTCATCTCCCTATCACCCATAGTCAAATGGACAAGCTAAAGTAATGAACAGAGAATTAGAAAACATCCTTACCAAAACAGTTGAAGCAGGAAGAATAGATTTGGTAAAGAGAATACTTGAACTTGTCTTGGCTTACAATATAACTTGGAAAACTACAACAGGGTTTTCACCATATGAGTTAGTCTATGGGAAAAATCCCTTGTTTCCTATTGAGTTTGAACTATAGACATTGAGGACAATAGTCAAGGTGGGTATTGAGTTGGATTCAACTTAAAAGGAAAGAATCCTTCAACTCAATGAATTGGATGAATTAAGGATGGAAGCACTTCAACAAATAGAGATAATCCAAGATCAAAGGAAGTAATGGCATGATACACATATCAAGAAAAGGTAATTCAAGGTAGGGGACTGGGCATTGTTATTTGATTCTAAGTACCAACAATTCAAAGGAAAATTGAGAATCGATGGTTAGACCCTATCGATTGAGAAAATATTTGACAATGGTTCTATTCAGCTACTTCCCGCTTATGGTAGCGTAAGAACACTCTTGGTAATTGGACATAGGATAAATATTTATAGGAAGCCTCCTACTAAGTATGAATTCTTGAGGAGATTGAAGTAGATAAGAAATTTTATCATATGGAAGAACCAGTTCTTCCAAAATGATCAAATAATCGAGATGGATAGATCTAGAATAAAGGGAGAGAATGAAAACCAATAAATGGTGTTATCTTCCCAAAAAGAAAAACAAGGGAAGAGAGTGAAAACCAATAAATGGCATTCTCTTCCCCCCAAAAAAGATAATTTCTCTCAAAGATCAATTGAAAACCAAAATGGTGGTTGTTCTTCTCAAATAAATGGCTAATTCAAAATAAAAATTCTTTGGAAGTCCAAATTGTTTTCTAACCATTTTCCTTTTATTTCACTTTTTAGGAATGATGAGTCATCATGATAGAGGGATTACATCATCAAATATGGTAGTTATGTCTTTAACTTATTAAAGGTTAGATTAAAAGTTTACATGTGTGATTAGATTTGATTTAAAAGTTGATATGATGAGTCATCTATTGTACATCATGATTAAAAGTGAGTAATCATGAGAAAGATATTGATTGAATAAATTGGTGGCATAATTACAATGAGTTATCATTAGGGTGAAATCAACAAAGTGAAAACTAGTTGTAGAGAAACTTCAAGGAAGAAGCGATGAATTAGGTTTCCATTCCAGCCTACAACACGGAAGTTTTGCAACTAAGTACCATAGCTAAATAATTCCACAACTAAGTGAAGATTTCTTCAGCCAACCCGCATAATATTAAAGAAGAAATAATTTGAATCACTTATGTATCATGGGGATTAAAAATAATTCGGAACCAAAGGATGATACCCAACTCATTATAGATGAAGAAGTGGTAGCTATCTTTCATCAGCAGGATGGCTGGAATTTATGAGGAAGTTCCTAAGTATAATAAATAATTGGTAAGAGATTTTTATAAATTTAGAGCAATCCAGGAAAAAGGTTGGAAAATATTTTATTCCTTTTTCTATGAATACAATAAGTAATGTATCTAGAGTGCCAATTGTGCATGTCCCAAACCCTATCAGAGGGACATTAAAAGACCTGGTTGAAACCTTGCTGAAAAAGGGGGAAGCTGAACCCCAATATATTTACAACATGAAGAAAATCATAAAAGGGGTCAGAAGGGCCAGCTTGCCCAAACCCTTTGATAGAGTGAAATTTTGGATATTCAAGTATTTAACCTGTGATGGTCAATTCGGGTCAGTAGGAAGGGAAGTTCTGAAGATCCTTATATACTTTAGATATGGAGTTACAAAACCAGAATATATAGTAAACCTTCAAGGGTTTCTTTTTTATTCCATCCATACAATGGCACAGAGGTATTCCTACGGTGTGGGAACAATCGGCATCATGGGTTAGTGCATTTAGTGTGTCAACACAATTTTCTTTCAAAGAAAAATGGAGAAGAAATGTGGGAGAAATTTCTTAGAAAGTTTAAGTAGAGCCCTTAATATTCTCAGGAGAGTAATAAAAACTCCTTCTACTCTTGCAATTAATTTGGAAATTGATGCAACTACTAAGGAAAAGAAAGAACTACGTGGAGAGGAAATACCAAAAAGAATAAGATCTGGAAGAAGGACTAAAACTGCAGAACCAATTATGCCTTCTAAAGAAATTCCTTCCTCTGCAGTAGCTACAAGAGAGCTAATATCTGTCTCTAATAGTGATAGTTCACCTAGGCAAGAGAAAGAGGTAAAAATCAGAAGAAGCTCTAGGAGGAGACCCATTTATGTGCATTTTGAGGCTCCTCAAAGAAGGAGGATTCATAAAAGGTCTAGAGAAATTCTAGAGGAGATAAAAGATCAAGAAGGGCTGGAAAAGGAAGCTACTGATATTTTGGGCAGCATGGCCATGACTCCTCCTGGACCAAGCCAAACAAAGATAGAAAAAGAAGATGAGAGATTTGAGGAACAAGTTTTCCAAGAGATGAGTGAATCAATAAAGACCATTACATGAATAAGATGAATTGGCATCTTGGAAATGGAAAGGGAAATCCCCTATGGTAGAAGAAGAATTCTTAACCCCAAGGAAATTTTAGAGAAAGAAGAGAAACAACAAATTAAACAGGATCTATTTTTGTCCAGAGAAGAACTTGTTATTAGAGGAAAGGATGAGGAGTTGAATTTTCTCAAACTTAAATTGGAACAAAGAGAAATGTTCATTGGGGAATTAACAACTCAGCTCATTGACAAGGCTAAGGAATTGACAAGAGTTAAACAACATATAATGGAGAAAGAGGAAGAATGTCAAAATTCCAGAAAACAAATTACTCTATCAACAGTCTTTATACAAATTGAATTAACTTATTGGCCACTTAAACAGTTATGGGATGATACTTGTAGAGAACTCATTGAAGCCAAGACATCTAATGAGGACTTGAAAAGTAAGATAGAAGAAGAGAAGAAAGAAAAAAAAAATGGGAAGAAAAGTTTTACAAAGAAGAAAATGAAAAATTTAAATATCTTGTGAAAATACAAATGGTTTGCATGATGAGTGAGAAATTGCTTGCATGCAGGAGACCTTCTCCTGCATATAATGTGTTTTTGGAGGAACAATTCATTCACTAGTAGTTGTCAAGGATAACATGTGGCCTTCCACATGAAATAAAAGATGAAGCTCATTTCACAACAACCTATTCCTTAGCCAATGCAGAGTAGAAAAAATTTTCTATGAATTTTATCTCTCGTAATTTCATGTTGGAAAAGAACTCAAGTTTTATGATCAATTTGTATGTAGGGGAGAGCTAGATTAATGCATTTGTTTCTATTCTTAAAAATTAGATTGCATGGAAGGAAAGGGAGCCAGGAGGATCTGTTAAAGGCTAGTTCATCTAGTCTCTATATGAGAATTCATTACGGTAAACCATCCGACTTTGTTACACATTTCATATCCCATGCATTTGATAAAAGGTTCAAGGAACCTTATCTTGCTAATTTACAGAGAATTATTAATGCCTTCACCTCTTATGAATAGAAATTTTTTTGAAGATATTTATGAGGCATGTGTGAAAATATGGGAATTGCTCATGGTGGCATTGAGAAGAAGGGAAGTAATATCTCCCACAAACTTAATCTAGAGTTTGCATAGAGCAAAATCCTTATGTACACTAATTCCTCATATCAATGAAAATCATAGGGGCATATGGATAGGAATGAGAACAAGACCTCCACTCCTTCTCACCCCCATGTCACCATGGCAGAACAGAGAACCACAAGATCCCACTGAATTTGATGCATGGTAGAGGAAAGTAGAAGCAGGAGCAGGGTATAGTACCTCTGAATTAAAGCATTGGGATATTCAGTTCCAACCATTTGATCTAAGCAATCAAATGGAATGCAAAATATATAACCCTAAATTTGAAGAGTAAAGTTTGTAAAGGGACTTACAAACAAGTAAGTATGGGGGAAATGATGAGGCCAGAATATGCCCGTTAAATGTACAATAAATGATCTCATCTTACTCTCCTTTTGATTAAGTCTGACTACATTTTGTGACTTTTGTTGATCTGATATGAGTTAGGATGTAATTTTCCATCTTTTTTTGATTATGATTCTAATGTTTAAAAGCTCTATAATTCCTAACAAAGTGTTTTGGAAACTCAGTTTTGTAATAAAGCAGGTCACAATCAGGTGGAAGAATGAAGTATGAAGTGGTCAACATGTTTTTGAGAGCATCTGTTTCAATACAACTTAGTTTTGAAACTTCCAAGCTAGTTCCGGAACTCCATTACACAGTCACAAGATTTATCACCTAGTTCGGAACTTTCAAAATTAGTTCGGAACTCCCCGCGATAGCTCTGAACTCTCTCGCTAGACTTGGAACAATTTCCTTTAGTTCTACGGAACTCTTCTAAAGTTTCGGAACTGATAAGAATCTATTCCAAATGGCTAATGATTTGTCAAATCAATGATCCTATCAATCAAGAGCATATTAGAAGACTTCTAACTCTCCATACTTGCAGATCCAGGATAATTATCACACAACTATACGTCTAGCCATGTTCCAATTCAGCATCTATTATGGGCATGATTCAGTTCCATCATGTCAGTGGAACAGTTACGACCATAAATGCACCCCTGGAAGAAGTATATACATACAAACTTAGATAGATTATATAGAGGAATATAGATATAGAATAAAGGGATATATAGATTGATACATACATATCTAGCATGTTTTTGTAATGCAGAATGTTTTATCAATAAAATAGCCATTTCTATTTTGAGAGAAAATTAAGTTGTCCAATCCTATTTTGAGGTAGAGCAAGGGCCCACTCCTCCAAGAACCAAGATCCTCATTTTTGTTGGTATTTATATTTTCAAAGAAATAGTTTAGATTTGTTAATTTTGTATCACTTTCAATTCCTTAAGTTAAAATATGTTGTAGACTTATCCCTGTAAGTGTTCTAGATTAAATTCTTATTTCTTTGCAATCATTTTCCAAGCATTCTCAATTGTGTGTTTATTTTTGTAATGTTTATTTCCAGCAATTCATTTATGTAAAGTGTGTTTACTTCCAAGGAAAAGTGTGTTTACTTCCAACATGTTTTCATAGTTTGATTCCAATAAGGTTTTTAACCAAGAATTCCTTAAGACATTGAAAATACCCCCATAAAATACAAAATACCTACAATCAATTACTAGATTTCTAAGATTCTTCTTGTTGCATATAGCTTTAGACACACCCCTAGTTTGAATATGACATCAACAAAGAGTTGATTAAATGAAGGGAATAATGAAACCCATCAATAGGGTCTGCATGACATGGACATTGATAAACTAAATAAGTACCCAATCATACAAGTAGTTACACACTTAGTGACAAAGTTGAATGACCAAGAAAGATGGTCATAAGTAAACACAATGTGGTTACACATTGCGAAGAAGATGTCATAGGGAGTGACTTACAACATCTCTAGTTACATGATGGAAACTATCATTGAAAAAGTGCACATAGAGAGAAAATAAATTTTGGGGCTATTCTATTGTCTCTGGTGTTTATGGAAATCGGGTGCCCGATGGGCCAAAGGAGAAAATCTAGGAATACCCTATGGAGAACAAGTCACTTACGGAAATATTTGGAAAGTACTTGTGTGAAGGATCAATGAGCAGACCATTCAAGAAGAGGGAGAGAAGTGGTATGATAGGCTCCGCACAACATTTGAAGAAGAATGACACATACCCAAGGAGTTACCTTCGTAGTAGGGAAGGCAATGCAGTTTACGGTATACCAACACTTTTGCATCACGTGGTTCACCATGAAAGATGGGGCTTGGAGCCCATGGTGCAAATTACCATATGCCTTCACAACATGATATTTCTAGGCATCATTTCACTAGTTTTCAGATGCACACTACCTAAGATTCAATGCAGACAAGGTAGATTATGACTACCATACACTAAGAAATACATATGTATATCTAGGATGGACTACCTACATTGAGAGGATTATCTTAGATGTATTAAACATAAATTTGGTAATCTTAGTTATTGGAGATGTTGGAGCAATGCTTGTGTATCTTCAACTCAAGCCCAAGTTGGAGAACAACAAATATGTGGAAAATGAGTTCACACTTCTAGGTCTTCCTAAGGGTTAGCATACAAAGTAGATAATGTGCTAACCCTAAATCCTAAAAACTATAGTGGTGGATGAGGAGGAAGAGGAACAAGAAGATAGTGGTGGCCTGGAGCATAGAGGAAGAAGGCAACCTTCGACAAAGGTAGAAACAGAGTATGCGACTATGCCACCTCAAGAGCAGGAAGGAGAAGATGAGGATCTAGATGTAGTACAAGGAGAGAGCCTCTTCAAAAGGGTATTCAGGAGAATAAGGACCTAAGGTGCTACTCCACAATCAGTGCACAGATCACCATGACTCTCTCCACAGAAGGATCCAACTGAGAAGAGAAGAAGGAAGTTGAAGCTAAATGAGGAGGCAGAAGAGTCTAAGGAAAGCATGCCTGAATCTCTTACACTTCCATAGGATGTAGAAGAGCCAAAGGATGAAGAAATTAAGGATGGGGAATAAGTCATAAAGGAGGTAGATAAGACAACACAAGGGAATTCTCGATAATGTCGGAAAACTCCAAATCTTGACGCTCAAGCTCCTAAAGGACCAAGATTGAAGAGGACAAGTGGAGAGTATACTACACTAGTCTTAGGCTACACTGAGGACATAGGTAAAATTTCTCATGCCCATTTTCAAAGATCAATGACACTAAAGGAGTTGTATGGGTGGGAGTTGATGGATGAAGATATGGCAACCATGCACACAAGGAAGCAACTTTCATGGTCTATGCACATGCACATGGATGAACTAGACTTTGATGTATGTGAAGAGTCATGTGTATCAAGGAGGTTGAAGAAGACACCTCATGCCAGACACATAATAGTAAAGCCTACTGTTATGTTAGATGAATAAGTGAGTAATGCTTTGGTAAAAGTCTTGACAAAGGTGGCACAAAAAAATGTGGATAAGGCTGCAATAATTAGGGTACTAAGAGAAGAAATCAAAACTAAGGATGTAGAAATAGCATGCCTAAAGCAAGAAAAGGACTTGGAGAAAAAGAAGAATAGTGCATTTATAAGCATGGCAGAGGAAATTGGAGACCTTGTCCTGAAGGCAAGACCACACTTAGAATCCAAGGTACCGGAAAAGTTTCCTTCAATGATGCATTATGTACGTACCTTGGTGGAATTGGTGCTTGAAGATGGACCTATGCACATGCCAACACCAAATAATCCTAGTAAGAAGAAGAGAGATAAAAGGCTTCAATGATGAGGAAGATTACATCATATGAGGCATTTCTCCAAAGCTTACAAGAGGAACTAAAGAAATAAGATCAAGTGCTTAATATTTGTAAGCCCCAAGAAGATGTTATAAGAACCAGGACCATGGTAGAAGATAATGAAGTCCTAAAATCCATGAAGGATGAAACCTTGGGCTATACAAAATAATTAGTACTTGTTAAGCTGAAGCATGAGGCCCTTACAACAACACAATGCCCATACAAGGAAAGGCTAGATGAGCTTGGGAAAATCATCATGCAAAAGATAGACTTATTAGAAGGAAGAATGACTGCAATGTTCTAGCATTATTTTGGTCTTGTAGAATGAGAAAGGAGAGATTGCAAAAGATGAGCTAGATTCAATTGCAGTAGATATCCCAGAAAAGGTAGAAGTCACACTCAATGATTGGTAGACTTTAGAGGTGGAAATAAAATAAGAATATCTAGAATTGATTCTTCCAGTTGAAGTAGAAGATGTTGCAGGGTAAAATAATTCTTTTATTCATAAAAATTCTTTCTATTCTTCTATTCATATTATTTGATTCATTTTGGAGACAACCATTTCCGGGGCAGCAATGCAATTAGTGTGGGGTAATGTTGGTCAGTCAAAATATGGAACTTAGCAAAAAACATATAGAAGGTTCGTGCAGAAGAGTAGAGCACGTTCAAAGGTGTGAAAGGGTCAGGAAAGAATCACATATGAAGAAGAGAGATAGATTTGGGACTTAGCCATTTTCACGTGTACGAGATATTTTTGGAGATAGCGTGTCGAACACACAAACCGGTTAAATAATTGCATGACATGCATTGGCTATTTTTAGAGGATTGGCTATGAAGCACTTTGCATGGGTATAGGCTAAGAATAGATTTACTACTGATAGTTAACTAGAAGAAGTCTATTGTTAGCACACTTGCATGTGTGGCTATTATTGTAATGGTGCATGGCTAATAATAGCATGCGACCTATTTTGGGATTAGATAAGTGGTGAAGGGAAATTCTCCACCCTTATAAATATGTAATGAATATGTGTATAGAGTAGGGACATGTGAGAACTGATTTATTGTGAGGTTATGATGCCAAATTTGATGTGCGCATAAACTATGGTATTATCTATTGTAATAAGCTTCTGTGTATTTATCATGTTTAATGCAATGGAGTGTATTGGCTAAATCATAGTATCAAATCCTGAGTATAATTGGTTATTGTATGCTTGATTTCATCATGGTTATATTTTAAGTCTATTATTCTCTAGATCTAGATCTGAACATGCACTGTAGAATGATATATTAGCTATGGATCTTAATTCATTAATTCTTCATCTTGCTAACATCCCACAATAAAAACCCTAAAGATGGGCTTCGGGTACCTTTGTGCGCTTCGGGTGAGCACTCAGCCTAGGGCTGAGTGATGTACCAATGTACCTAGGATTTTCTGGTGAATTCTAGGCTGCATCAATTTCCTTTAAATTGTACAAGATGAATCTCATTGTGCATTTGAAGTTATTGAAAATGTTGAAAGTAAAGAGTATGATCAAATTTGTATGAATGAGTGTGATGAGTTATTGCAAGCATTACTAGAAGAGATGGATGGACAAGTGAAAAGTGAAGGTATAATTGAGAATGCAATGATTTCATGGGCATATAATGGTCAAAATGAACATCATGAGGATAAAAATGAAGAGTTAAAGCAGCTTGGTATGGTAAAGAAGATGGATAAGCAAGTTAATGAGAAAGAACATGAAGTTTTTGATAAGGGAAATTATGACTACATGGACTGTATATGGATGAGATGCAGTATAAGGGGACAAGAACAATATATTTTTGTAATTTTTGTGTTTATGTGTGTAGGTACAAAGTATGGAGACTTGAGGCTGATGAAAGTACAGATGAAGATCAAGGAGAAATGGAGAATAGAAAAAAAAATGGAAGACCAAAGACTACTATGTGGGACCTATGTGGATATGAGCAAGCAAATGACATTGGGATCAACTTAATAAGAAAAATCATGAGCTATGAAGATGAAGAAATGTGCAAGCAACCAAAGTGTGGGACCACTTTTTTCTCCACCTTGGGAGTATGATGCAAGAGCATCCATAAGAAGACCTTTAATTTCAAAATTCATGCTTCTTGGAGTCAATGTGAGTTGTGAGAGAGCTTTAGAGGTTCTAATGGCTCATGTAATTCTTTTCAAAAAAGTAGTGAGGATGGAAAATTTGAATTATCCTTTCTTTTGTACTTTCCCTCTAAAAGGGGAATTTGAAATTACAAGGGCATGTAATGAAAAAATGGACTTTTCAAGATGTTTTAAGTACATTAGAGGGTGTTGGGAGTTTATTAGGGTTTAAAAGTGTCTTTTTAGGTGATAAGGGGTGTGTAGTGAGTCCTTCAGTGTGGAGTGCATCATTAGGATGCTTTAAAATAATGTAAAAGGGCGCTTATGAGTCTACATGACAATGGAAGTTCAAAGGTCACAAGGATGGGAGTTACATTTCTAGAAATGGGTACATGCATTATAAAATTCGAGGTAGGAAGGGGAGAAATCAGTTTTGTGGATGGATTCCTCATGTGGAGGAAGTGGAGAAGCTATATAGTGAAGAAAATCTAAGTGTTTTGTATGGAAACTTGCATTTGAATATATGTGTCTATGTTTGTGTATATCTTGTCCTTTGATGGATATATATGATTTTAGATCAAGAATCCATTATTTATCCTTTTCAATGCATGGAATAATAACTATATATTCTTTAAGAATGTTGGATGTAAGCTTGATTTTGTATGTACTTTGTTTAACATACAATAAATGCATAGATTGTGTGTGGGTGTGACTGTGTGAGCAAGTTAATGATATGTTTCGAATGATAGCATAAGTTTTTAATTTTAATTCTAAATAAATTGAAGTTTGGACCACAATAGTATAAGGACATTTTTCAGATGTGTTCTCAACTATTTTTTTATGATCGAGAAATTGTGAGTTATGATAAATTTCCCTAGTTGGACCGAGGATGCACACAAATTCTTTAACAAAATGTCTATATGGTATAGTGGATATATCTCACGTGTTGTGAGGAGATATATTATGAAATTTGGCGGGTATAATATTGAAAAAATTTGCAAGTGGGTTTTTATTATTTTTGTAATTTGACACTTCTATACAAAGTTTTAATAAAATCTTAGTCGAGACTTGTTTTATGCTTGTGTTTAGATCCTCTTATACGAGACAAAGTTAGGTGGTTGTTTAAAAACTCCTGGAAGTTAGATATATGCTAAAATGAGTAAAGCAAGAATGTTAATCCTAATTCTGATATGTGTAAATAAAAGAGGATTGTTGGCCCTAATTGAGAATAAGCCCGTGGTTAAAGAAAACCATATGTTTTTGAGATGTTTCTAGTCTATAGAAAAGGGAAGGTAGATGCAATCATCAAGTGTAATGTGTCAAAGAAGAGAAAGAGGGCCTCAAAATCTAAGTGTAAACTAGATAAGAATAAGGACATGGAGATTTGGGACTCTCATGAGGAATTCATATTGTTTTAGCATCATAAAAAACATTGGGTGTCTTCATTAGGCTTCTCAAGACATTCATCGATTAGAGGAAGCATGGGTGTGTATTATATTGACTCATGAAGGTACAAATTATGAATCATGTGCTCCTAGAATATGTTTGAAAGTCTACAGGTAGGTTTGGTTCAATCATGTCAAGGATGATATATGTATCTATGAATGTTTGTAAACTAGATAAGAATAAGGACATGGAGATTTGGGACTCTCATGAGGAATTCATATTGTTTTAGCATCATAAAAAAACATTGGGTGTCTTCATTAGGCTTCTTGAAGACATTCATCAGTTAGAGGAAGCATGGGTGTGTATTATATTGACTCATGAAGGTACAAAGTATGAATCATGTGCTCCTAGAATATGTTTGAAAGTCTACAGTAGGTTTAGTTCAATCATGTCAAGGATGATATATGTATCTATGAATGTTTGTCAAGATGAAGGTACTAGTATAAGTAAGAAGGAGTCGTGTCATGATAAGTTGTGTATGGAGATGTTTGAGGTATGATTTAGTTTAGTTAATATATTTCTTAATGGACTAATAGTTGGCTAGTTATCTTGGAGAATTTTTGAGGTATGCATCATGGGTTGGTAAAACTAACTATCATGGTGAAAAAGAATGTTTCTTGTGTGAAGAGTTTGGTTTGATCTAGATATATGAGACTACTATGTAAGGACAATTAGAACATCAAAAGGTATGATTATTTTGAGTAGAGTATGGTGGAACCTAGGAAATAGAGTTTTGATACAATCAAGTTTGATGTAGCTTGAATAATGGTTGATCTATACTTGTTTAAAGCCTTTAAGTATGAGTACAAGGTTTATGACTATCAAGGGTCTACAAATGTTGGTTTGAGAGTGCTTTGGTGACTAATTTTTGTTTCAATCCATGTTGGATACTTATTCATGATGTCTTAAGAAGAAATATGATGGTACATTCTTCTAATAATAGTGATTTCAGTTCAACAGTTGTCTCTCGCAGATGGTGTGACCTTAGTTAGGTTTGCATATGTTAATATCATCTTTTATCAATACAAGTTTATATCAAGAAATATTTAAGAAGTTTGTAGGAGTGCAAATAGAGGTGATTTCAATCTCAGGAGAGTTGAGTAGGTTGTGATATGATAAAGGTATTAGAGTTATGGTTAAAATGAAATATACTTGGTGGCATAGTTTGAGTTGTATTTGTGGTGCTATGTAAGGTATGATCCTTATGACTTAAGTGTTAATAGTGATTTCATTGAAATCAATCTTGTTGACAATTGGGTATACATCAAGAAGTGGAAGTGTGATAACTACAGAGAAAGTTGTGCATGCTTGAGATATGTCCAAGACCTTATTTAGATTTGTACTATCTATATGAGGATATTTTGGAAAATTACTATTGAATTTGAGATTGCATAAAGACATAGTTATGGTGTTTCTCATGTTTAATACCTCAAGAATATTGTTGTTGAGATTCACGAGGAAGATTCTCTTTCATTTTATGATGACTCCATTAGACCATCAAATGTCTAAAGGAATGTTGAATGGTGATTGAAGGAATGAGTTTTAAGGATTGTACACTTAGGATGATGAATAAGCATTGTGTCATAAAGGTATAATTGTGTCTTTCATTGATCTATATCATTCGTGAAGAGGTTAGTATAGAGATTCATCATGATGGTGCAAGAAGAGAGGTCTCTTTTATTTTTTATGATGACTTGATCATACCATTAAATTCATAGAGGGATGTTTCATGATATTCATATTAAAGGATTATGTCCATAGGGTTTCAAGTCAAGATGGTTTTGGTCATTATTATTGATAAAAAGGTCATGTATAAAATATAATCCATTGAAATCGAGAGGGTGTATGATAGTTCTAGATAAGTATGCATCATCCTAGGGAGAGATGAATTGAATCCAAAAAGGTTTCTACCCGAGTAAGGTATGATCCATAATATGTAACTTTTCAAGATATTAGTTTTGTTAGATGGTTAATCAAGGATGAGTCAAAGCAAGAAGTATGCAATATGCAATGGGGAGCTAGTTGGATCCAAGAGATATAAAGGCATAAGGTATGCATTTCTCTATTTTTTGGTTTAAAAATGTTGATGAAATATGTTCATGAAGTTGTATATTAGGACTTATAATAAGACTTTGAAGATGGTTATCAGCTCTAAGAAGTTGTGAAAACTATCAAGAAAGTGGGAGTTTGTATACTTTCTTCTTTTACAAATAATAGGACTAAAAATATGTTTATAACATGAGTGATCCCAAAATGGTCGAGTGTCTATTCAGGAAGATAAATGAATAGGGTTGAAGATCAAGTCCATGAATCATCGGTAGTAGTTCTTGTGGTCAAGAGAGTGTGTAAATAACCAAAGGGGAGATTGCAAGTAATTTTGAGTGCATTATTGTTGTTGTTTTCATGTCAAGATGTTTTAGTATCCTTTCTCATATATTTCAAAGGGTGAGAGTGTGCTAAAAAAATGTGAGGTATGAAGGTGCTTCTATGTTTAGTTTCCATTAATGTTTCTGAAGGTGGTTTGCATCAATGATAAAGTGGGAAATTGTTAGACATTATGTTATTATTGTTGTCATTGATGTCAAGTGGAATTGATGTAAAAGGGTGTCTAGGTGGCATAGGTGAGTCAAAAATAGGTTTAATTCATTATTAAGCTTGAAGGTTGATTGGTACTAAAGTGTCTTGGTGTCATAGTGTGTTATTTTGGTGTTATAGTGGAATGTATCTTGTGTATGCATGGTATTAATACATTTTATAGAAATCATAGTAGCAAATGAGATCTAGAGGTGGTCAAATGTCTCCATGATGTGGTAGAAGTGTGTGAGTGTCCACAAGGTAAAGAACAAGTCAGTTTCAGTATGCCATGTGGTGATACAAGCCATTATAGGCCTAGTCCTAGTCTTAGATCAATAAAATGATATGGTAACATGAGATATGAGTCGAGAGAAGGTTAGTATGAGCACGTGAAATATTTTTAAGGTTGCATAGCATGTGTAGAAGGTGTACAAGGCCATAATTCATGTTCATAGTGCATGTTCAAGGTCCTTTGAAGAAATAAAATTGAATACAAGGAAATAAATCATGGGAAAACCATGGTACATGGAGATTTTAAGATGTTACATAGAATAAATGAGCATCTACAGTCATGGAATCGGTCATCCCGAGGTGTATTCAAAGATTTATGTGATAAGTTAAAGAAAGAATCAAGAAAAGTGGATTTGAGCTATACTAATCTCTCAAAATAGTCATTCCCATCTCAAGGGTTAACTTTGAATGCTCACCCAAACATGTGTACTATTCATACGGACCTGATCCTTTTTGGATGATAGGGAATGAAGCTAATAAGGTTTAGCAAGTGGAATGAGGTCAAATGGGCATTAGAAATTTATGAACGATTATTAAGAAGTTGAGTAGGTATAAACCCTCCCCAAAACCATAGAATAAAAGCAATTTACAAGAATTTTGGAAGCACAATGGACTGAGAGGGGGTGAATCAATCCTTACAAACTTTAATTAATTTTAGATTTGATTACTTAAACCTTAAACCATTCATTAATGTGTGCATAACACTCAATCAAATCAACACAACCATGAAAGAAACACCATAACATAAGATATAAGTGGGAAACCCTCAGGGAAGAAACACCACTGAAAATTTGGATTAATTAAAAAAATAGAATTATTTAGTGAATCAATAACTTCACAAGGAACACTAACCCCTAGTTTATTAGAGCACCAACCCTTCAAGGAGCACCAACTCCATAAGGAGGATATAACACCAAGGACTCACTCAACCACCTTTATATGAATATATTTGATGTCTTATTTTTCAACAACTGATATAGATCACCTATTCAGCTCACAACCTTCAAACCCTTTCTCAAACCCTCATTCACCTAACTCGCTCTTTCTTCCCCTTTCATGGAATTCTTTATGCTTTAAACCCTTACACACAACCTCTTTAAAACTTCCTCAACACTAAATAAATTTCTTCATACCTTTTACAATCACACACATGGGTTACAATTTTCCCTCTCTCACAACTAGTTCAAATTTGAACTCAAACCCTTGCTTTATACCCTTCTTTACTCAAAAACATAAAAAATGTTAGTCTCCCTCCTTTAGCTCAACCAATACAACTTAAAAAAAACCAACACATTCATTAAAACATTCATAATGGACCCATATAGGTCATCCATGCCCAAATTCACCAAACAAGTAAAAAAGCTCAAAACCCCATCACCTAGATGAGCTAAAACCACAAATACCAAAACCATGACTAGTCGAGCTCAAAAATTAATCACACATGTGTAATATGACATATAAAATCTTTCCAAGGTCATAAATTTTCTTACACCAATAAAATTTATCTTAACTAATTCAAGAAGGCTCATATCCTTCACAAAATAGTTGTTTCCAACAACTTGTCTTCACCTTTGGGCCTTAAAACCACTCAAGAACAACTCAACTATTAATTCTAGCACCCTTTCTTCACCTTTGGGCCTTAAGACCATGCCATAACAACTCAACTATGGCATGTATCCAATCATTGGAATCCTTGGGAGCTTTATATCACATCCATGCATATTAGAGCTTATGAAACATCTATATGTGCAAACCGCACTCACTTTCCTCTTCAACAAAATGAGATTCCCGGAAAATATTTTTACAAATTCAAATGGTTTTTACCCTTTATGTCACTTTCAAGACCTCCAAAGGCCTTCTAGCTCATTATTTTATCTTGAGCAATCTTGTCCTAGAGAACCAACAATATACTTCTCCACACATCAAGCTAGATGACCCATAAAATATAATCATCATGAGACAAACATTATACCACTAGAAATCCCTTTAAATCCTATTTCTAGAACATATCACATTTCTTTTCAACTCCAAGTGGAAGGCCTTCAACCAAGTCCATATATGAAAACTATCTGAAACTACCAAAAACTACCTTATGACCAATCTTCATAAATAGGGAACACTTTTCCATTTAGAAGATCCAAAATGATTGAAACTATCATGGAAATTAAGTACAAGTCTTGTACTAAAACAACAATGTTAATTTATTTTGCAAATCCTTTGGACAACATTGCCTCAAAGTGGACTTCTTCATAGAAACTTTCTTGTTTGAGTAGGGTCCACTCATAACCACATGATCTACCACAACTATCTAGAAACTTGGAGGAGTCTTATACATCATAAAATAATCATACTATCATAAAAATAAATTCAATTCACTTATCAAGCAAATATCTCCTACCACTTTCAAGATAGGGTTTTAAGCACACAAAAAATTTTTTACCTTCTTAACATTCGTTCATAAAAATGTAGCGATGAAATGACATAATTATTTTTTGAATCCTTCTTAGTTAAATGAAAAATCATCCTTGAAATCCACAAGGTCCCATGCAAATCACACAATTCAGGGTGAGCATCAGAAGGTGTAATTTGAGCTAGAAAACACTCTTTCTTGGACCTGTTTCACATAAAACATCATAACTTGCAAAATCTTCTTTAGAATGACTCCAATTTTTCTCACACCTCTAGAAACCAATGTTCATCATATCTAATCTTCATCATAGTTTAAATAGGTCTCCATATTATCATCCCATCTCATTTTCATGACTAGCCCTTGGTGTTTTACATGGTTTAGGCTAGGGTCAATTAAACCAACACTATAACTCATCATGAAACCTCTCTAAAAGGTCATAAAAAAATTAATACATCATGAATAAATAGCATAAATGCATCCATAACCTCTCATGGATCTAAAACTCATCCTCATACCTCCAATCACCTAGACCATGTCTAGATGAGCACCTACAACTAAGTCTTCAACCTATACCTACACCCTAAAACTAATGTGGTGCCTAAACACTCCCAAAACAAGATCTCCATGTTTATACCCTACTCCTAAAGCAACCAAGCCACTCAAACCACCAGGCACCATCACCTAGGTTGGCTAGGTCATCGATTGGGCTTGCTAGACCAAGCCAATCTCACTAAAAAAATCATGCCACCATGAATCCATCTAAAACTCCATGTCAAAATCATATTGAGCATCCTTTGACTTTACTACATTAACCTCTTTGTCATTAATTATATTTTACATCAATGACAACACAGAACTAGAACTCGATATGCTAAAAATCTCCCTTTTTCATCAATGGAAAACTACCTAACCTTCTCCCCCTTTTACATTACTGATAAAGCATATATGTACTTGCATAATATTAATCTTTCTCAGCTTCATGGGGTCACCCTCTTGGTTTGAAACATCAACCAAAATCATCAAATTCTAGATCACAAACTTGTTTTTCTTTATCTTGACTGATTTTGACCATCTAACATAACTTGAAACAATTGAGCTCCTTGGAAAATTGTATTCACATCACCCATACATACCAAAAACCATGAAAAAAACATCATTTTTCCTCCTTGAGTGAGACCATCATCAACCCTTCATACAAGCATGCAAAATTGGCATTTCTCACTAAAACTTTGTTTTCCTTCTTTCTACATCACAAAAACAACATAAAGCAGATCTTAAGCTAATGCATAAAACTTGTAAACGTGCCAAAAATCATGAATTGAAGCCAAAATATAATTCATACCTCTTTATTTTCATATTTCAACTTTTCAATGCTCAAACTAGGCTAGTTTCTTTCATACCTTATCTTCACATCAACAGTTAGGACTAAAATCACTACGACTATCATTCATTGCATTATAGACTAGCTTATCAAATCCATAGAATCTCAAGTGTCCTATGACACACATCCTTATGGATCCCCTGGACTCATAGTATCTCACTCTAGTATAAAAACACAAAACTTGGCTCCTTACCTTGATTTATTGCCTTGGAAGAGACACAACCACTTTGACACCGCTACCACAGAAGCTTTTTCTCGGTGTTTTCATCCTCCTCTGCATGCTATTTTGAACTTATTGAGTCAAGAAATGATTTATCTTTTATAGTGCACATGTATACACCATCATTCACCATACAAGCATGTCTTGATGTATATCCATTCCCCTTTTATCTTTAATACCCTTACATGTCATGGGCATACCATATACCTTGCCACACAAGTTACCAACTTCAACTTGTAGCATGAAAATTTTAGTGTTCTAACATCATGAAGAATTCACTCTTGCAAGAAATTGACCATATACCTATGAAATCACCATATATTTTCCATAATAACTACTCTAACCACCTTACACACCTAATTATTTGATGAAAAGTCTCCTCCCATCTTGGAGACACTTCACAAACTCAGTAACTTTACATTTTAGAGCAATAATGACCATCTACAAATAATCATAACAAAGACCTATTTACCTTCTTATTTTGTAATCATGAATAGTGCCACACTTTTGGTACTACTAGAATCTTACATGCTTGATTCTAGATCAAATTTGGTTCTCTTTGCCTTATTAGAATCACTTAAACCCGTGGCTTACCTTTTTTTTCTTCTACCTCAATCATAGTATCTTCATTCAAATGATGAAACTCAATCACATACCTGGGTTAATCATGCCTTTATTTAATTTCTAGGTGCAAGCTGAAGAAGCAATTCAATCTCCTTTTCAACATAATCCTCCATAAGCATGATGACCCCTTCATACTCTATTCTCATGCAACACCTTTTGATGAGAAATGTCTCTTCACATATTTCTTTGAGAGCATCATCTTTCTAGGACATAATATGTCAAGAGTTAGAGTTCCTTGAAACTTTCATGAGTCTAAGATATGACACACAACATGTATATCCTTCCAAGACTTTTACAACTTGATAAGACCCTATTTAAGAAACCTTCATCACCATTGACCACCATGATAACATACCATTCTTCTTCAACCATTGTACCTTGATACAACATGATGCTCATCACTATCTAAGCTCAGTGATCAATATTACTATGATATTTTATCATGAAAGGATATTATCTCAACTTTGGGAAGTTAAGAATAATCCTAAATAATTATCTTTGACCTTCGTATTCACTATTTGCATCTTCATTATCTCTTTCCTTGTAGCCCTTCATTAATATTTTCTCATATCTAGTTTTTGATGCATAGGATTTTATATAGAAACCTTACCTAATCTAAGTGCCCATTTTCCCATTCTACCTTATCTATCAAACTTGTAGCATGGTCTTTTAGAAACTTGTCGAGTTTGTAATTTGTTCCTATCAACTAGGTCTCCTTATGTACGGTCTAGAACTATCAAGAAAATGAGCAATCGTATAGTGTCAAAGGACTCTAAAATTTTTAAATATCTCTACACACCATGTGAAGAACATATGGTTAAAATTTCATAATATTCCATTCACTCCATATCCTTGTGTGGTATTTTCTCATAAACCTAGGTTAGGGTTCACAAAGCCTCGAGAAGGATCCTTTTCTAACATCCCACATATTCCATGGTTTCAAGAACTCAAACTAACATAAAAAAATTCTCAAGCATTGAGGTAAATTTATTCTTTAGATATATTTGGATAAAACACTCTGAATTCATTCTAATATTATTATTTTCTTTAGAATCAAGTCTTATTAATTTGATATACATTATAAACCTCTTTTCTTTCTTTTAGCTCCTTATCTAAATAAGGGAAACCGACTCACACCAAGAACATATGTTGAGTTGTGAAGCTCAATTACTTTGGTTTAGCATGCAATGTGAAACTTGCTAGAAAATATAGTAACCATAATTGGTTAGGTGGGAACCCGGCATCGATCACCTAGGACCAACGTCGATTCACATGCAAGGATGTTTTAATTAACTCTTGGTAATTAGATATATTTTAGCATTAAAATATATCTATTGATTGTAATTACATGGCTAAGCTCCCTAAGTCTATAAACAACTATATAACCATAAAATCTAGGGTTTAAAAGTAGAGAATTAACAAGAATGAACTTGAAAAATTTATGAGAGAGATAATTCTTGGTGATGAAGCAAAAGCTTGAGAGAAAGACAGTATTATACATCGAGAGGTGTGGAATATTACAAATATTCATTGTATATCTTGTCAAAGCTTTAGATAATAGATTGGATTGTTTCTTGGTGGACGTAGCCCACACCGGCCGTGAACCACGTTAAATATGGTGTTGATTTATGTCTCTTGTTTTATATATTTATTTTGGTAAAATATCTATTTTTATTTGCATGTATGCTTAGATCTATATATATTATCTATACAACCGGGTGTCTAACCCCAATAATTGGTATTAAAGATTTTTTGAGGGTTTTGTGCATTGTGATTTACTCACAAAGGGTTTTTGATTAGTGGGAGCTACAACAATGGCGAGAAAGAAAAAAAAAATACGAGGTAGTGAAGTTTGACATCTGAAATTATCAATTATGGAAGATGCAGATTGAGGATTATCTGTATCAAAGAGATTTATATTTACTATTGGATGAGAAGTCTAGACCTACGAAGATGACTAATGAAGAATGGAATATTCTTAACAAAAAGGCTTTGGGATCTATAAGATTGAGCTTAGTAGCATCTGTGGCTTCCAATATTACAGAAGTGACTTATATGGTAGAGTTAATGAAATCTCTTGCTAATTTATATGAAAAACCTAGTGTTGCAAATAAAGTTTATTTGATGCAGAAACTATTTAGTTCTAAGATGCATGAAGGTGGATCTGCATCTAGTCATTTGAATGATTTCCAATCTATTGTAAATCAGTTAAAATCGGTTGAAATATAATTTGATGATGAAGTAAAAGAACTTTTATTCTTATGTTCTTTGCCTAATAGTTGGGATAACTTTGTAATGGCTATTAATAATACAACATTCGCTAATAATATTTAGAATTTTGATGATGTGGTTAGTATAATCTTGAATGAATAAATTTGTAAGAAGAGTACGAGGAATCCTCATCCTGGAAATTCTTAAAATGTAGAAAGAAGGGGTAGAAGAAGGATAGATCCAAGAGAAAGAGTAATGAAAAATCAAAGTCAAGGGATAGCAGATCTAAATCTAGAAGTAAGGGAATTACTTGTTAGAATGTGGAAATAAAGGACATGTAAAGAAATATTATTGGTCAAAGGATAAAGAGAATGAAAAACCAAACAAAGGTAAAGAATAAAATCTTGCTACATCAGAGGTAATGCAATATGCTCTTATTTTTCTTTAGATAATAGAATTAAATCATGGGTTTTAGATTCAGGAGCTTCTTTCCATGTAACCCCTAATAAGGGTTTTTCAAAAATTATGTCTAAGGTAATTTTGGGCATGTTTATTTGGGTGATGATGAACCTTGTAGTATTACTTGGTAAAGGGAAATTCATCTAAAATTGCAAAATGGAAATACATGTTTATTAAAAGATGTGAGGAATGTGCCAAGCCTCATGAGGAATCTTATTTCAAGGGCAACTAGGTGAATCTAGTTGCATGGTTACTTTTACAGAGACTCTTGGAAAGTCACCAATGGTTCTTTATTTTGTGCAAGAGGTAAGAAGGTAGGAACGTTATATTTATCTACTCAGTATTCGATTCCTTTTTTGCATTATCTACTTGATTCGATGCATGCATGTGGCATAATTTTTTGGCCATATGATTCAAAAAGGAATGCAAATATTAAAGGCTAAGGGTAAGTTATCAGATTTGAAAGATTTAGATCTTGATTTTTATGAGCATTGTATCTTTGGAAAGAAAAAGAGAGTGAGATTTCTCAAAGTTGGGGTAACTAAGAAGGAGTATAAATTAGAGCTTGTACACGCAGATGTGTGGGAACCATTCGAGTAGCTTCTTATGGAGGATCCTAGTATTATTTTACTTTAATTGATGATGCTTTGCAAGAAAAATGTATGGGTTTATTGTATTAAATGAAAATATGATGTTTTTAATACTTTTAAAGATGGAAAGCCCTTGTTGAGAATGAATCAAATTCTAAGTTAAAGTACCTTAGATATGAAAATGGTGTTGAATAATGTCATGAGGCTTTTAATTATTATTGTTCGGTGAATGGGATACGTAGAGAAACAACGGTTCCAATAACACCATAGGAGAATGGTTTGCAAAAATAATGAATAAGACAATAATGGAACATGCTAGAAGTATGAGAATACATTCTAGATTTCCCTTATAGTTTTGGGCAGAAGCAGTTGATACAACGGTTTATTTGATTAATTGTGGGCCTTCAAGTTCACTAGATGGAGGAATACCAGAGGAAGCTTGGACCAGAAAAGAGGTAGATCTTTCTTTTCTTAAATTTTTTGGTTCAAAAGCTTTTATGCATGTTGATAAGGAAAATAGGAAAAAGTTGGATGCAAAATCCAAGAGGTGCACTTTCATTGGTTATGGATCTAGTTATTTCGGTTTCATTTTTCAGATTTAGATAATTCTAAAATAATTAGGATCCATGATGTTGAATGGAATGAAAAGAGAATGTACAGGGGATCAAATTTTGGTACCCAAGGATGAACTAGTTGAGAATTTTGTGAATGAGAATGAAGTCTTAGATTTAAAAGTAATCCGATAGAGTTACACAACTGAATCTAGTGTCGGTTTACCCTTGATCGACATCGGTCAACAAAACTGTATCGATTCTGAAGATCCAAACTAGGCATTGGTTAGCGAAATGATGTCGGTTAAAGGTGACGACATCGATCATTATCAGATTTGGATACAAATGTCCAGGAGGTCCAAATTGATCCTCCTATACCCCAAACTCCGGTGAGAAGGTCACAAATGGTAAGTAAACCTCCGAAATATTTACACCTTCTCTATTTTATTTATTATTAATTGATAATGGTGAACCGGAGATATTTTAAGAAGTAATACAAGATAAGACTTGTGTCTAGTGGGAGCATGACATGGATGAGGAGATGGACTCCTTAGAATAGAACAAGACATGATATTTGGTTAAGTTACTAGCAGGTAAGAGAACATTGTAGAATAAGTGGGTTTATAGGATCAAGGAAGAAGAGGGTGGATGTAAAAAGGTACAAGGCAAGGCTTGTAGTAAAGGTATTTACACAAAGTAGTAGTATTGACTTTGATGAAATATTTTGTCTTGTGTTAAGATGAATTATATTTGTACTATATTGAGTTTAGTTGTAGTAGAGGATTTTCATTTAGAGCAACTAGATGTGAAGATGAATTTCCTTCATGGTGATTTGGATGAAGATATTTATATGCAGCATCCACTTGGGTATGAAGTCAAGGGTAAGGAGAAATTAGTGTGTAGGTTGAAAAAGAGCCTATATGGGCTCAAGCAAGCTCCAAGACAATGGTACATGAGGTTTGATAGTTTTATGCAAGAGCATGATTACTTGAGATGTGAATCTGATCATTTTGTTTATTTCAAGAATATTGAAAATGGGAGCTATATTATTTTGTTATTGTATGTGGATGATATGCTTATTGTAGGATCTAGTATGTAGGACATTGGTGATCTTAAGGGAAAGCTAGCTCACACATTTTCTATGAAGGATTTAGGAGATGCAGAAAGAATCCTTGGCATGCAAATACATAGAGACAGAAAAAAGATTGTATTTATCTCAAGAGGATTATATCTACAATATGTTAGAAAGGTTCAACATGCGTAATGTAAAACTTTTAGTACACCTATGGATGGAAACTTCAAATTAAGAAAAGATCAGTGTCCCTCATCTTATGAGGAGGTCAAATACATGACACAAGTGCCATATGATTTAGCAAACTTGGGAGTCTCATGTATGCTTATGGTTTGTACTGCATCAAAAATTACACAGCAAAAGTGGGAGTTTTGAGTAGATATATGGCCAATGCAGTAAAGAGCATTAAAAAGAAGTCCAATGGATACTCGGATATTTGAAAGGGACATCTAGCATATAGTTATGCTATGGAGGTTTGGATATTTAATTACGTGGCTATGTTGATTTAGATATGGTTAGAGATCTGGATGGTAGAAGGGGCACTACCGGATATATTTTCATAGGTTTGAGGGATGATAGTTAGCTAGATTTCAAGATTGCATAAGGTTGTGGCTTTTTCTACTACAGGCAGAGTATGTGTTGTAGCTATAGTGGCTAGCAAGAAATGATATGGATGAGTAGGTTCATGGAAGAGTTGGAAAAGGAGCAAGGTGATTGTAAATTGTTCAGTGATAGTCAAAGTTTAATTCATTTGGAAAAGAACTCAACATTTCATTCGATAACGAAACACATTTAATTGAGGTATCACTTAATATGGTAGGTATTGAGGATGAAAATTGAATCTGGAAAATATTCATATGAGCGAGAACCCTATGGATATGATAACAAAACTATTAGCAAAGGAGAAGTTGGAGCTACACTCCACTTATGTTTGTCTTCGAGTCTTAAACTTGAAGAGGAAGAAACAAAGCTAAGGAAGGATCTAAGAATAATGTTGTATGCAGGTATGGTGCAATAATTAATCTCCAATTGGGAGATTTTTGACTTGTGGAGCTCAATTACTTCATTTTAGCATGTAATGTGAAACTTTTAGAAAATACATTAACCGTCATTGGTTAGGGGAGAACCAGACATCAGTCACCCAGGGTGACATACGGTTACCTGTGAGAGGATGTTTTAATTAACTCTTAGGAATTAGATCTATTTTTAGCATTAAACTATATATATTGTAATTTCATGGCTAAGTTCCCTAAGTCTATAAACAACTATATAAGCATAAAATCTAGGGTTTAGAAGTAGAGAATTAACAAGAATTAAGAAGAACTTGAAAAATTTGGTGAGAGAGATAATTCTTGGTGATGAAGCAAAATCTTGAGAGAAAGAAAGTATTGTACATCTAGAGGTGTGGAAGATTATAAATATTCATTGTATATCTTGTCAAAGCTTTGGATAATAGATTGTCTTATTTCTTGGTGGACGTAGCCCACATTGGGTGAACCACATTAAATCTGGTGTTGATTTATGTCTCTTGTTTTGTATATTTCTTCTGGTAGAATATCCACTTTTATTTGCATGTATGCTTAGATCTGATATATTATCTATACAACCAGTGTGCTAACCCCAACAACATACTATATCTAATGAAAAGTATTTTATGATAGAATGAAAGAATTTGTAGAAAATTTACACTCTAATTAGAGAAACTACTCCATCCTTTCTTGAATGCTTCATGCGTCAACGCACCTATAAGATACCTAGTTGAGGCATTAATCTTCATGATGCACCTAAAATAATGACTTGAAGAGGTCCCAAGACCTCTTAGACACCTAAAATTCACTTCCATTTAATTATTTCTCATATATACCATGGCTAACACCTTTATTATCATTCATATCTTCTCTTGAAGAAACCATATTATTCCTTCTTAGATCTCATATCTTGTGTTGACTACTAGTATGTAATCTAGATCCCTAAAATCCTCTTTCTTGCATTCTATCACCTTAAGATATATGATATTTCCTTGAAAAACCATAGTGACACTCTCTAGAAACATGACCACCTATATTTCAATTAAAAGACACAACCGAAGTCTATCCTTTGAAGCCTTAATCTTGACTAGGTGGATCCTATAAACAATAAAGAGCAACATGACCTCTCTCATGGAAATTGTAGCATACCACATTCTTAACTTCCTCAAACCTATTATATATCCATATGTTTCACCTGATTCTTAAACGTTTCTTCAAAATGATGAAACCGATAGGGTAACGGCGTAGGTGGAATACTGTCAAAATGCTAGTTGATAGGCTATTGTGCACGTATGACTTCGAAATCCATAACTGATCGTGAGAAATTCCTTTTTACTTAGAGGAACTAGCTAAAATGGAACACAAGACCACCGAATAAATGTTAAACAATATGTACGGTGGACTGCCTAGCGTGTGCTAGATCTAGGAAGTTTGATACTTCCTACAGAGGCTATCAATCCACTGTTTAAAAAAACTTAATGCTGGTAATAAAGTAAATCCTACTATAGTTAAAATGATTTAGGTATCTCATTCATCTACAATAAGAAAATTCATTCACAACAGGCTAAGCTATGATTGAATCTAAAGGTCAAGGTCACTGTCAGGATACTATTATTGGTCAAGGTCAGATTTTGGTTAGTTTAGGGTATTTGGTGGTGGTTTTAGGCTTTGATCTAGTTTTACAAAAAGACACGAGAGATCGGCGTCGATTGAGGTTAACCAAGATGGTTATGGGTGACCGGTGTCGGTATGGTCAAGGTACAGAAACTCAATAAGACTTGGTTGGGTGATAGATCTATTAGATGAAGGTGGAAGGGCAATGGCGAGATTTGTATGGATCTTGGAGATGTACAAGAATGATGAAAATTCAGGGTATGGATAGTTCAATGGTGTGGGTAAAGAGGTGGTTGATTTTTCATGGAGATAAAATGGTGGGAAATGGAAATGAAAGTAGAAACTAATAACAAATGTAAAAGGATTTGCTCAAATGACAAGGAACCAATGCAGGCTAACAAACTTACTGTTTGTACGAGCTTGATGCCTGGTTGGTAATGGTGGGTGATCAAATGGAATTGGTGTAGTGTTGGCTCTTCCTTGGATGCTCCCATGAAGGTAGGTGGTTGTGTGATTGCTTCGTCGGCTGGCTATGGGTGTTATGATGCTTGTACGGATGTTAGTTCTTGCTTACATGCAGCTAGTTTCGTCACTTGTTCTCAAAAGATCTCCCTCTTTCTCATAAATGTACCAACCTCCAAAAACAATGTGCCAACCTTGAAATAAGGTTGCTTTGGGAGTTAAAAGGTAACCGACTGAGTTACAGGTTAACGGCGAGGTTAAGGGTAACCGGCGTCGATTAGGGTGGGATTTCCTAGGTTTACTAAACTAGGTAGATCCCCTTGATTTTTGGGATCTCGTTTCATTTACTCTGTGGATTAGACTAGAAGCTTCCTTCTCACATGTGGGAATGTGGTTAGAGAGAATGTAGGCATTAATTTTTAGGGTTTGGGTAGGTCTTAGTTAGTTATGGCAACTTACTAAGAATAGGTCTTAGGGTGAGGTGGCTGGATGAGGTGTCAGGTGAGGTGGATATGTGGGCATTATCCCAATTAGAATATTTAAATAATAAATATTGTTATCACCGAATCACAGACTTTTGTGTGTTGCATATACTTGAACTCACAGTGTGATTGGATAACATGGTACTATCTCCAAGTTGTGGGACTTGCTACTTGAGATAGACCTCCGGAAAAAGTGGTTCTTGCTCCTAAACTACACCGCCACAATCTACTCTAATGCGGATAAGCTAACTATTCTAATCCAAATTTCCAAGGGACCAGGAGAGAGAATACATAAAATGAAAGCCTACACTAAAGTGGTGATACACCGAGAAAGGAGGGTGTGAGAGTAATCTCCAAATGTGTGAAATACAGAGGCAAAGTGCACACTAGAAGAGGTGATGACAGTTCACCATAATCTAGCAAAATGCATTCACAACAATATTCCAAGCATACACAATGATAATGAATCCCTGCAAGAACATAATAAATAGACACAATATTCTTATAGAAATATCAAAGGGGCAAGAAGAATGCAAGAAAACACAATAGGGAAGATACATCCACAAACTGGTATTTTATTGCTTCATGATGCTCATTCAATCTATTACAAGATAAGGGCCTGGATCACCATGCAAGGAGTCCACTACAAGGGCCTGCAACACACTGGCTTCACAAAGCAATTTTGGTAGAGCTTTGCTACCCAAAAACTCTCTCCTTTACAATGAGCCCAACACTCCAATTTATAGAAAAATGAGAGAAGGAAAAGAGAAGGGAAAATGGAAATCCCGAAATCTGTCCTTCAACCACCTGTAAGAGGCATTAAATTGAGTGAAATGGTTATACATTACTTGCAAAAGGCTCCCATACTATCCCATGTGCTGCAGCAGAGAAAGGATGATGACCATGCCTCTTAATTGCACTCCAGGCTACCAAATAAAACACTTTCGAACCCGACCACGTTTTCTTAAAAATCTCAATCAAAATCTAATCAAATCTAATTTCTTGATTGCTATGAATTGGGCTCAGAACCACAATTCCAACGGTACTAATTTTTGTGATTTCGTTGAGAAATGCAAAATTTATGGCCTTCTAAGTGCGGGCAACTATTTTGGGCCTGGCAGGCGTTTTCTGTCATTTGACGGGAATGAGCATTAACTGACTGGAGCCGAATATATTTCTCTTATTTAAATATATCTACCCTCATCAAAAATAAGAAATCCATTTTTGTGGCATAGAGGATGTCGTGCTCGTTCCAGAAAGTCCAATTTTGTGAAAATCGGAGCTCGGAGTCAAAAGTTATGGCCGTTTGAAGTTCCACGGGTCGAATGTTGACTTTTCTCCTCTGCCTTTGGCCGCTTCGGCTTTTCGCGTCCCGCGCGTCCCTTTGTCCCAAATGTCCCAGTGCTGTGTGGGACAAATTCTTCCGAACCACCCGAAATGGGCTTCCATGTTCCTTTTCTGCCGGTGACACGTGGCGTGATCTGATTGGCTTTCGGCTCCTTCGGCTTTTCACATCCCACGCGTCCCTCTGTCCCATTTAGCACAGTGCTGAAATTTCCCATTTCGCCGAACTGCCGCCCATTCGCGTACTCGCGGCCCCGGATGTACCATTTGCTTTTGGACTGCTTTGGGACAAATTTTCCCGGTCGCCTTGGTTCGGCGGTTCGCATCCTTTTGTCCGGCGTCCACGAATTTGATCCTGGCCGTCGTGATTTGTGGCAGCGCCCTAAACTTCCTGTTTCAACAGTTAGTCAAATTTTTCAAATTTTTCAAATTTTCAGCCAGTTCGGATTTCCGCGTCCCGCGCGTCCCTTTGTCCCGAATGTCCCAAATGCTGCGTAGACCACCTGGCGGCCTTTCGGCCGGTTCGCGTCCAGATGTCCCGTCTGTCCCGACTATTGCAAGGACCAGGACTTAGCCATTTTTCATGATTTTTTCTGGCCCGAGCTTGTTTTTGCAATTTTTTCACATTTCCTCAGAACTTGCTCTCTTCTTCTTGGACAGGGGAGTTAAGAAAAATATGAGGGGACCCTAGAAACATGACTTTTTGTCCGGACTCAATATAATTGCTTGGGACTAAAGAATTTGATGCATGTTATCAAAATTACCTTGAGGGGTGAATTTTGGATAACAAATATTATGAGGATAATGAATTAATTTAATTAAATGAATTAAATTAATATTATAGTGGGTGAAGGGGGCCATGGCTAGGTGAATGTGTTTAAGGTATTTATTTGAGGAGGGACTAAGGGAGTGTGACCTAATTTTAGTGTCTACATTTTGCCCCTTTTTGTTACATTGCTTGTATTGGTAAGTGACGTTGACAAAATATCAAGTCCCCATAGGTGAGACTAGTACTGAAGGTGAGGAGGACCATAAAGGAGGCATTATCCTATGTGGTGATCATACCGAAGGATGTTGGTGAAGACTTCCATACTCTTGTGCGAAAGAAGAAATGTGTTAATACTATATAGGTGATATTCCCCCAGTGAGTGAGGCATTGAAAAATGCCCTCCAAGGGATTAGTGTTTGGTATGTGGATAGCTAGAATAAAAGATGTGTCGAGGTCGATGCGGAGGTGGAGTTAATAGATTGGGAGGTGATGGGTTGGTCGTGGAGGTTGTGGCAGGGGTAGGAATGAAGGAGTTATGTGCGGTTGAGGTAGTGACTGTGTACTTTGTAAGCGGAGGTGTTGGGGAAGTGCTAGTGGTCGTGGAGGTAGACACCTTAATGGGTATAAGCACTTCATTGGGTTGGTAAAGCATGTTGCATGTTTTAAAAGGTGATGGGTCAACTGGAATATTATAGGTGTGTCATGTTCAAACTTTACATAGCGATGCAAAGTGGAAGGAACAAATCCCATGACATGAATCCAAGGTCTTCCAATCAACAAAGTTATATTCAAATTCGCCCTCCAAGACGTAAAGTAACTCTAGAATAGTGGGGGCCCACACAAATGTGGAGGAAGATGGTGCCTAGTGTAGAGGTGATAGTGTCATTTAATGAACGTAACATGATAAGATGTTTATGCATACAATTGTCGGTATATGCGCATTTGAGTGAAAGCATGGGATGAAATGATATTAATATTTGTGCCCCCATCGATCATTACATGTCATACCCATATATTTTCGATGTGAACAGAGATGAAGAGAGCTAGGTCTAGGTTATCGGTTTGGTGCGGTGTGATCTCTTCCTCTGAGAAGCTAAGGGAGGCAACTTGGTGAGTAGGGTGAGGTGTGGATAAAGGTGGAAATTTGGTGAGAGAGCCTACAGCTGTAGGGTCATTGGGAAAACCTCAATACATTGAAGAACCTCCATGAGAGCTTGATGATGGGATTCTGAGGTTTGGATGAGGTCATATAGGGACATTTTGAGGGGGTTTAGTGTAGTTGTTTTAGCATTATGTGATGAATGACCCCATTAGAAACAAGGTATGTGGGGCCACGAATAGTAATTTTAGGTGTGAGTGTAGATGGTATGTTGGGTATAGGATTGGTTGGCGAGTTAGTTTCCTTTTCCTTTTCTTTGTCTCTTTGAGCACGAGTAGTGACGTGTATCATGTTGATCTGAGGGGAGTTGGAAAATGGAGAAGGTGTAGGATGAGTGGTATAGTGACATGATAGGCAAAAACCTACCGATAGAGAAAAGCCTTGTGAAGTGAGCTAGGTACAATGATATTTAGGTAATGGTGTGGCAAGTTCTCTAATGTGAACCATGTTAATTTTGAATCTTGGGGGAGGCTCTAAGAGTTATGGGGGTGGAGGTCATGTTTGTTGAGTAGGTAGTGAGGGAAGGACTATGGGAATGGGTGTTGGTGAAATAGGGTCCTCATCAAGAAGGTCATCATCATCAAAGTTTGCTTCAGGAGGACATAATTGGATAAGGACAGTTTTCAAAGCTTTATAGTTCTCCACATCGTGCCCTGGCACATGATGGTAGGTACACAATTTTTAGTGTCATTAAAACCTTTTGGCTTGGGTTTGAGGGGGTTATAAGGTATAAGCAATGGTAATGTGATGATAAAAGTCTCAAGGAGGTTGGTTAAGATTTGGCATAGGACTCTGCTAGTGGGTTGCAATGGGAAGTGAAAGTGGGTTTAGGCATAGGTGTGGCTACTTGTTAAGGAATAGTCTTTGCAAGAGGAGGAGTGGGTCGAGCTATGGTTTTGGGTGTTGGTCATGTTTTCTTGGGTAGGGGTATGGTAGATGAACTGGCAGGAGGGTGTATGGTTGTTTTGACTACCTTATTAGAGGGTAGCAGATTTTTGTCTTTGGGTTGCACCTTCTTGGGTAAAGGTGATATGGGTGTATGAGATCTAGAGGGAAAAGTGGATGGGGGAAGAGGGAAAGTTACCCACGGGATAACGGAGGTGCTTGTGAAGGTAGATGACATAGGTCATGCAGGGGGTGTGAGAGACAGACTGAAGTGTAGGGGGTAGTGAAGAAGTTGCTGAGGGTATTGGAGGTATGGGTGGTAAAGATGTTGTAGGTGTAGGTGTAAGTCATGTTGGGCACTTGGGTATGTTAGAGGTTTGTGAGGAAGGAGTGGGTTGTTGTGTTTTTGGTTTATTGACGGGTGGAGGTTTCTTAACCGTGTTAGGAGGTTGAGGTCCTAAGATAGATGAAAAGGGTGAAGGTGATGTAGGTGTGATTGACACACTGGGGTGTGAGTTCTATGGGCTTGGCTCTTCTATTTGGGTGCTGAAGTAGGTTGGGTGTTGACTATGGAGGATGTATCTAAATCTAGTTTGATAGGTGGATGAGTAAGGTTGGTGGTTGGGATGACCCCTAAGGTAGTAATAGGTTTAGGTGAGGAGGACGGTAGGTGGGTTTAGGCCGAGATGTATGTTGGGTTATGGGTAAGGGTGTGTGTTGAGCTATGATGGGTGTCATGGAAGAAGTTGTAATAGAGGTGGTTATGTTTGGTTTGATTGGTTGAAATATCTTTGGGTAGATAGTGGAAGTGTCAGCAAGTGACATTTGCATCTATGTTGAGATAGGAAGTAGAAGACACCCCCACAGTAAGGCTTTGTCCACATAATCTAAGTGATCGGCTAAATGTGAGAACGACACATCTGTAGGTGAGGTTGATGAGGACATAATGATAATTCCCATAAAATTTGTCTTAGAGATGGGGAATTTTAGCGTTAGCTTCTATGGGTAAGAGAGCCAAAATTAGGTCCACAAGATCTTGGGTAGCCGATGGAGAATGCTTTCCTAGAGGAAAAGGTATCTCTACTAGATCTTTGATAGGTGGAGGAGAAAATGGGTGCCCCTCTCAGTAGGTGGAGGAGATGATGGGCACTCCTCTATGGGTGGAGGAGATAAACAAGTATCCTCCATGGATTGAAGAAGTACTGTGGGTGATGACTCTCTAAGTGGAGAAGCCAAAGGTGAAATACCCTCTATATTAGCGTAAGGCTCCTCCACGGTGAGGAAGGATGTGAAAGGTGTTCCTCATGGGTGGAGGAGGAATAGGTGAATTTGGTTCAAGTGTAGGTGGGGACTTTGAGATAGAATTTCCTCTATGGAAGGGATATGAGGTAATTTGGAAGCAATGGGTGTGTCACTGAAAATAGTGTGGACCTCACGGGTATGGCTATCATGAGTCCAGTTTCACCGGTTTGATCGAGACAAAGGGGCATGATTAGGAAAAGGCTTCTTAAAGAGTTGTAGGTTTTGATTTGTAGGTGCATTAGGATTATCCATGGTTAACTCACCTTTCTCGAGCATTTCTTGCACAATGTTTTTGAAAGTGATGCAATTTACATCACTGTGACCCTTTACTCAATGATAGTTATAGAAGTCGTGTTCTTTATACCATGCGGGTGTGGGGCAAGAAGGGTCAAAACTAGTGTGTTGTTTTATAGGTGGAAGGGTGATGGCCACATTTTTAATGAGCTTTTCTAAGACAGAAGAATAAGGCTCCCCAATTGGGGTGTATTTCCATTGTTCTCATCTAAATTGAAAAGTCTAGATGGGTGAGAGATTAGATGAGGGGATAGCCTATTTGATGGATGAGTTAGGCTAGCTTTAAGTACCACTACATTATCGGTCCCCTTGGCCTTTGAATAATTATTTTGTGGTTTGGAAGAAGAAGAGGTATCATTTGACTTGAATTCCAAATTTTATTGCATAATTGGATTTTCTTCTCTTCGATGGCCCAAATCTCTAGTTTTCGAGCCATGGTGAATAATTTATTGAAGTTTTGGAAAGTCTAGACTTATAGGGTTTGTGAGATATGTCTAGGAAAGCCCACGTGAAGAGCTCGATGAGTTCGGTTTGTGGTAGTTAGAATGTGAGTTGATTGATCAGGCTATGCTAGTGAGCTATGAAATTTGTGATAGATTCATCATCATACTGACGTGTGGAGTATAGGTCAGTCATGGTAACCTTCTTAATGATATTGATAGAGAAGTGATCTAAGAAGGCTTGGGCTACCTGATTAAATGAAAATATAGAGTGTCTAGGTAACCCACTATACCAATCTAATGCAAGTCTAGTCAGAGACATGGGAAAGGTCCTCAAGATCAAAGCATCATCATGGGTGATTAGGTATCACCCATGTTTGAAATATAGTAAATGTTGTTGCGGGTCTTCCTTCCTATTAAAATGGTTGAATTTAGGCATTTCCCAATGCATGGGGTATGGACGAAGAGGAATGGATGGGTGTATAGGCTCATTATAAATCTCGTCATAGGTGAGAGTGTTTCGGGATCTAAAAATTGATGCCTCTAATGTTTGCATCTTGTCCATCATTAATTTGATTAGGTCATTGGTAGGTTGCGATGGCTGGGTGCCTCCTGTAGTGTAAGAGGGTTGGTGTTGGGCATATGACGGGGGTGGCATTCCAAAGTATATGGTGTAGCTGCATAGGTGGATTGAGAAGAAGGAAGTGAAATAGGGGCACGTACCAAGAATTAATGATAGATGAAACGGGAGGCTGCTGATAGTACGTATATGGAGGTGGAAGGGTCATGGTGACCCTAGTGGAAATAGGGGCTAACTATTGTGGAATATAAAGGACAACATTTTGAAAAGGGGTAGGGGTCATAGATACCGGG
The DNA here is from genome assembly GCA_018340775.1 of Taxus wallichiana var. yunnanensis. Taxonomy (NCBI): domain Eukaryota; kingdom Viridiplantae; phylum Streptophyta; class Pinopsida; order Cupressales; family Taxaceae; genus Taxus; species Taxus wallichiana. The sequence goes on from CM031235.1 coordinate 348,888,442, forward strand.
GTGGTAGTGTAGTTATGGGTATATACGAGATAATAGGGGCAGATGAAGTGGTGTTTTGGATGGTCGGCAAAGGTATAGTGGATGTGGCGGGTATAATGGATATAGTAGATGTGATGTGACAGTGGAATGGGTATAGGGCCTAGTTGCTAAAAGGGGGTAAGGTAGATGTGGGTAGCGTAGAGCCGATGAGGGTGACGCTAGAATAAAAGTGAATGTTAGGGGGATAGATATGGGCATTTTGTATATCAATTGACCCAAGGCATCTTGAGTGGATGAGTGGGAAAGGCAAAATTGTAAGGCGGTGTGATTTTGGTCAAGGAGTCGTGTGAACTCCTCATCTCCGAGTAGTGATAGAGATAGGTTGGATAGGTTCCATGGTGGGTGATGAAATGGAAGGTGGTGAAGGGATAGGTGGGAGTGGTTGTCGACAACTGCATGGAATACGAGGGTGCTTGCTTGTCGATGCGTCGCACCATGTGAACAAGTAATAACGTGGTAAGACTGTTTTTACGTAAGTGACACGTAAATACAAAGACATGAAGGATAAATAGGTGGTTGTGGGTGAATTGGGGTTAAAAGGTTAGCTGGAAAATGACATAGATGAACTAATGCTTGTTAGGTAAATCGATGCTAGTCACAGTAACCATTGCTTTGTCACTTTGTGGAAAGTAGACAATTGGTCAAAAACAAGGTATAAGGCCAAATTTACTAAGTATGCAAAATGCTATGCAAAATATGATGAGAGTCACAGGGACTCAAAATAATTAAAGAAGGTGAATATGTGTCCTTTTGGTTAGGTCAACCAAAAGAACAAGTGAACCGATGCCAATTGGTATGGGTATAACCGATGACGGTTAGAGGGTAACCGATGACGGTTGTTATACCGACACCTGGTCACTATGGAATTGAAACAATGATGAAGAAAATGTGGTTGTGAATCAAAATTTAATGTGGAATCAAACCCAAAATTCTGAGAATGATGCAAATATGGTCTAGTCACACTCGAAACGAAGCTAGAATACACCAACTATGATGAGGAGCATGTAAGGAAAAAAAAGAAAAATGAAGAATGTGACCTCTCACCTCAAAACGCAAGTCAAGTAGAAACACTAAGAAAAATACGATCCTAAGAGTGATTTTTCTATTACGTTTGTTTAGCTTATTCTATTTTAAGGATTGAATCATGAACTGTAGAATAGATTTTTTTGGTGAGGATGGCTTCCTCTAAAGAAGGAAATCTATGCATGAAGATGTTTTAGGTATGTTATGGTGGGGGTGGGCAAGCTTTGCTCTGAAGTATGACTCGACAGAGCAGTGAGCTGGGTGCCCACTGTGTCATGATCGTGTGATCACCTACAACTTCTTCCAGGTAAGATGTTGTTTAAGAATGTGTGTATTTTCAATTTTTGTGAGGTTTGGTTAAGACTCAGAGAGAGAGAGAGAGAGAGAAAGAAGTTCTTGTCTATGATTTGTTTGTCAACCATTAGCTGGGAATGACTTCCAATGTATAGGTTGCTCTCAATTAATGTGAGCTAATGTAGAAAATCAAAATGAAATGCAATGATTTTTAAGCCAAATCAAAATATGGAACTCGATGACACAATAAGAGAAAAGGAGAGAGTATGATCCTTCACTAATGCAATACTAATGAAAGGGAAGAAGTGTTCATTTTAAGCACCAAAGTACGATTACTTTTAGAAAATAGAAGAAGAGATGATTCCAGGGGAGAAATTTAAATGTAAGAACCTTTTGGAAAGGAAAAAAACATGAAACTTTCCACCTAGAAATGAATCAATGCAAGGAACCCCGAATGGGTCCCACCGGGTGTGCCAAAATGTTTCACATGATTCTTAGACATTTCTTCAAAAATGACGAAGCAGTAGGGTAACAGGCATAGGAGGAATACCTATCAAAATGCTAGTTATAGGCTATTAAGCACGTATGCCTTCGAATCCACACTCATCGTGAGAACTTCCTTTTTGCTTGGAGGAACTACCTAAAATGGAACACAAGACCACCAAATAAAAGTTAAACAATATGTGCAGTGGACTTCCTAGCGTGTGCTAGATCCGGGAAGTGTGATACTTCCTAGACGGTTATCAATCCACTATTTAAAACAACTTAATGCTAGTAATAAATTAAATCCTACTGTAGTTAAAATGATTTAGGTATCTCATTCATCTACAATAAGAAAATTCATTCATAACAGGATAAGCTATGATTGAATCTGAAGGTCAAGGTCACTGTCAGGATACTGTTATTGGTCGTGGTCGATTCTAGTCGATTCGGGGTATTTGGTGATGGTTTTAGGCAATGATATAGGTTTTTGATAAAATACATAGAGACTAACATTAGTTGAGGTTAACCAACAATGGTTATGGGTGACCGTATTGGTATGGTTGGGGTACATGCAACTCAATAAGACTTGGTTGGGTGATAGATCCGGGATTAGATGAAGGTGGAAGGGCAATGGTGAGATTCGTATGGATCCTGGAGATGCACAGGAATGATGAAAATCTGGGTATGGATAGTTTAATGGTGTGGGTAAAGAGGTGGTTGATTTTTCATGGAGATAAAATGGTGGGAAATGGAAATGAAAGCAGAAACTAATAACAAATGTAAAAGGATTTGCTCAAATGATAAAGAACCAATGTAGGCTAACAAACTTATTGTTTGCATGAGCTTGATGCCTAGTTGGTAATGGTGGGTGATCAAATGGACTTGGTGTAGTGTTGGCTCTTCCCCGGATGCTCCCGTGAAGGTAGGTGGTTGTGTGATTGCTTTTGGTTGGCTATGGGTGTTCGATGCTTATACGGATGTTTTTTTTTTGTAGCTGGTTTCGTCACTTGTTCTCAGAAGATCTCCCTCTTTCTCAGAAATGTGCCAACCTCCAAAAAAATGTGCTAACCTTGAAATAAGGTTGTTTTGGGAGTTAAAAGGTAACTAGACGGTAGTTCCATCTTAACCGATGGCGGTTAAGGGTAATCAAGCGTCGGTTAGGGCAGATTTCCTAGGTTTACTAAACTAGGCAGATGCCCTTGATTTTTGGGATTTCATTTCATTTACTCTACGGATTATACTAGAAGTTTCCTTCTCACATACGGGAAAGTAGTTAGAGAGAATGTAGGCATTTATTTTTATGGTTTGGGTAGGTCTTAGTTAGTTATGGCAACTTACTAAGAATAGGTCTTAGGGTGAGTTAGTTGGATGAGGTGTCTAGGTGAGGTGGATATGTGGACATTATCCCAATTAGAATATTTAAATAATAAATATTATATGAGGATAATTAATTCATTTAATTAAATTAATTAAATTAATATTATAGTGGGGTGAAGGGGGGCATGGCTAGGTGGATGTTTTCAAGGTATTTATTTGATGGGGGACCAAGGGAGTGTCACCTAATTTTAGTGTCTACACCATGGATGATCATATATAGCATACCTCCTACACTCCTTTTCCATGTGACCAAAACCCTTACAAGTGAAACAATAACCATTAAATTATCTTTCATACCTTGAAGCATTGGGATGCCTAACTGATTTTTTCTTCACATTGTCTTTGGTGGAGTTCACTTTATTTCCTTCCTTGAGACTTGGTTCTTCATCCTTATTTCTTGAAACACTATCATCTTGCATCTTTTATTTTCCCTTGAGGTCATCACTAAACCCCAAACCTGCTCTATCACCTGTTGATCTTTGTTTGCCAAGAATATCATCAAGATCCTTGGCACTTTTCTCAAATTTCTAAAAGGACATAGTATTCTTACCAACCTCTAATAATTATTCTCTAAAAATCTACATCCTCTTCAAATTTTATGCACATTCTTTCTTTTTCTTGTAAACTTGTGATAAGGAACTTTACCTTTTCTTCTAGCATCTTGATTGACTCATTAAGCTTGCTTGTTTCAAACCAATGCTTCTCTTCTATATCAAGAATTTTATCTTCATATTCTTTGACCTGAGATCTCATATTCTTTTTCTTCTTTTCAACATGCCTTAACTCATCTTGAATACACACAAGATAATATTAAACATCATCTTATTCTTCCTCAGAATCTCTGCAAGAACCTAATATGAAATCACCTAATAATGAAGAGCCACCACTATTAGATCTCATGGAATATTTAGTCATGAAAAATACCTCATCTCGCAACATCTTCATGATCAAATTCAAACTCAGAATCTGAAACACCATGCATTAGACAAGGAATCCTCTTCCTTTGTATAAAAACTTATTTTTCCTTTCTTCTTATAGTCAAACTTCTTGAAGTTCTTCTTACATTTACTAAAATTATGATACTTATTATCGTCATGATCATCCCCATGGTATGCATGACCTTCCTTTTCATTCCTATGATGCCAATTAGCATAAAATGACCTACTTAACCACAATTAAAACAATTAAAAGGAAGTTTAAATTTGTACTTACATGATCCCAAATTTATTGCTCTAGCACCATGGAAAATAACTCATCATCATCCAACTCATGAGAAGCATCATCAACCTTAGCCTTCTTGTCCTTTGTCTTCTTCTCAGCCTTGAAATTTATCTCTTTCTTAGCTTGTTTCCAATCAAAATTCTCATTTCATAGGTAGTCAAATTCCCATGTAACTCATTCATTTTTAAAGTAGTCTAATCCTTGTCTTCTTCAATAACAGATACTTTGGAATCAAACTTAGATGTTAGAGATCTCAAAACCTTCTGAAATACAACTTATTCCTTCACATCTTCACCTAACCCTTTCATGGTGTTGAAAATCTTGTCAACCCTAAGAAAATATGCAACAATAGACTCATCATCATTCATTTTTAGTCCTTCAAACTGATTTCTAAAAGTTTACAACTTAGCAATTCTTACCTTGGAGTCTCCTTCATATAGAACCTAAAGTTTCTCCCACATAGCCTTGGATGATTAGAAATGCATCACCTTCACAATCTCATATTCACCTAGACCACACATGATAGCATTCATAGCCTTTGAATTATCACTACATAACTTCTTGTCTACATTACTAGTATAGTAGAAGGAATAGTATATTCCATTTTCCATAGCTTTCCAAATATCAAACCCTAAGGACATGATGTGAGTCCTCATCCTTAGACTCCAAAAATCATAGTTCACTCCATCAAACAAGGTGCCTTACTAGTAGAAGAGCCACTCTGCTGACTCACCATTTGTTTGCTTCAAAGGATCTCCTTTCAAGTGATCAAACTTCTCCAAAATGACCTGATTTGATACCAATTGTTGGAAGAAAAATGAACTAAGAGTGAGGGTGAATTAGTCCTTACAAAAAAAAATTAACTTCAGACTTTATTAATTAAACCATAAACCATTCAACCATTCATTAATGTGTGCATAAAATTCAATTGAATCAAAAAAACCATAAAAGAGACACCATAACATAAGATATAAGTGGGAAACCCTTAAGGAGAAGAAAACCCACTAAAACTTATGATTATATTTCAAAAATAAAAAATTATTTAGCACTGAAGAAAACACAAATTCCACAAGGAGGATACAACCCCATAAGATGATCAAACCCTAAATGTTTGATGTATTTTAGCACTAACCCTTTCAAAAACACCAACCCCTAGTTTAGTCAAACCATTTCAAAACCTCTAAAATCCACAAGGAGGCTAAATCAATGTCTTTTAACCCCATAAGATGACTCAAACACCCACTCACAAGGAGGATACAACCACATTTCAAACACTGACTCAACCACATTTAAATGAAGATCTATGATGTCATTTTATTGCAACAATTGATGGAGAGCGCCTATTCATCTCACAACCTTCAAACCCTTTCTTAAACCCTTATTCACCTAGCTCGTTGTTTCTTCCTCTTTCATGGACTTCTTTTTCTTTCAAACCATTTCACACAACCTCTAAAATATTATTCAACCTATTTCACACTTCCTCAGCACTAAATCAATGTCTTCATACCTATTACAATCACACACATGGGTCACACTTTTTCCCTCTCTCACAACTAGTTCAAATTTAAACTTAAACCCTTATTTTATACCCTTCTCAACTCAAAAACATAAAGAAAGTTAGTATCCATACTTTAGTTATAACTATTAACCTTAAAAACAACCAAATAAATTCATTAAAAATTCATAATGGACCCATATAGTTCGGTCATGCCCAAATGCACAAAACAAGCTTGAAATCCCACCATCCGGATGAGATAAAACCAAAAATACCAAAACCATGATTATAAAATCTGAAAAATTCATCAAAATGTGTAATATGACATATCAACATCATCCATGGTCAAATTTTCTTACACCAATAAAATTTATCATAACTAACTCAAGAAGGCTCATATCCTTCTCAAAACAACTTGTTTGTTTCAAACACCCGTCTTCACCTTTGGGCCTCATGACCACTCAATAATAACTCAAGCATAACATGTAACCATGAATTAAAATCATTAAGACCTGTACATCACATCCATGCATGTTATATATCATGAAACATCCATATGTGGAAATCACATGTACTTTCCTCTTCACCAAAATGAGCTTCTCATAAAGTATTTTTACAAATTCAAATGTTTGAAACCCTTTATGTCACTTTTATGACATCAAAATTCCTTAAATATTATAAAAATTAATCCCTATTCACTCTCCAACTGATAGAAAGCATCAACTCATCCATTTCATGTCACTTCTAACTCATTCTTTCTTTGAGTAATCTTGTCTGAGAACCAACAATCTTCTTCTCCACAAATCAAGATAGATTACCCATAAAATATCATCATCATGAGATAAACATTATACTAATGGAAATATCTCTAAATCATTTCCATAACATATCACATTTATTTCCAAATCGGAGTGGAATACCTTCAACCAAGTCCATCTCTGAAAACTACCTAAAACTACCACAAAATTCCATTATGACCATTCTTCATAAATAGGGAACACTTCTCCATCTAGTATCACTTCCATGGTATAAAAACATGATGGAAATAAATTTAAAATACCATACTAAAAACAATGTTTAATTTATTTTGATACTCTTTTGGATAACCTTTCCTCAAGTTGGACTTCTTCATAAACTTTCTGTTTGAGTGGGGTCCACTCGCCACTACATGCTCTACCATACCTTTATGGAAACCTGTAGGATTAATATACATTACTCAATCATAATACTAGCATAAAAATCAATTCTGGTCACTTACCAATCAAATATCTTCCTCACTTTTAAGCTAGGGTTTCAAGCACACAAAAAGTTGTTTACCTTATTAACATTCATTCATGAAAATGAGACAATGAAATGAACTCCTTATTTTTATAAACATTATCATTTTAATGTAAAATAATCCCTAAAATCCACAAGGTACCATTCAAATCAAAAATTCATGGGTGAGCATCATAAGGGTGCAATTTGAGTTAGAAAATACTCTTTCTTGGACCCCATTTCACATAAAACATCATAACTTACAAAATATTCCTTAGAATTACTCCAATTTTTTTCTCATACATCTAAGAAACCCCTATTCATCATCTCAAATCATCAAAATATCTCAAATAGGTCTCCATATTCTCATCCCATCTCATTTACATGACTAGCCCTTGGGGTTTTACATGGTTTAGGCTAGGGTCAACTAAAATAACACTATAACTCATCATGAAACCTCTCCAAAATGTCCTAAAAACATTAATACATCATGAATAACTCACCTACATATATCCATGAGATCACATGTCTCTACAACTCATCCTCATGCCTCCAAGCACCTAGATTAGGTATAGATGAGCACCTAAAATTGAGTCTTCAACCTATACCTGCACCCTAAAACTCATGTGAGTGCCTAAAAACTCCCAAAACATGCTCTCCATTCTTCTACCATGCTCCTCAAGCCAATCAAACCACTATGCACTATCACCTAGGTTGCTAGGTCACCTGATTGGTTTGCTAGACCAAGCCAATCTCACTGAAACAACTCATGGCATCATGAAGCCATTTAAAAATCCATGTCAACATCATACTGAGAGCATCATGAATCTACTACATCAACCTCTTTGTCATTAATGAGATTTTAAATCAATAAAAACACCTAAAACTTAAAATTCCAACAAATAAATTATTGGTATGGGCATGAAATGGATTAACAAAGCTGGTGTGATGGTTTCAGGGATGTAAATAATTCATTATAGGTCATTTTGGTGGTGGGTTCATGTTCCAGTGTAATGAGAAGCTACAAAAAACCCTTATTTTGTCAAAAAAATTTGGTACAAAGATGAGTTGTAGGTTTCGTGAAGTGATAAATTTTTGGGATCAATATTGGTACATGTGTTATGTTTTCATGAAAATATCCGGTAGGTTCAATGCATAAATTAATTAAATCAGTCTTCCAAGTTGGCCTACCACTTAAGGCTTAAAGATGCAAAACTAGTCATGAAGGTTCTAAGAAGCTTGTGATGTTTTACATGGATTAACAATTATGAATGGGCATGGATATCATGTATGTGTACCATATGATGTGTTTTATGTCTTTGTTTGATTAGGTAAGGCGTATTTTGGCTTAATCCCTAATGGTTTAATCATCCCTATTAGGCTTTCCAAGAAGATGCTTGGAACATGTATGCAAGAGTAAAACTATGAGTGTGACCTATGCATATGAGTGTCCGAGCATGTTGTTTGATTTTTTATTTAAGTGTTCCAGATAATATAAGTTCTTGGAAGGTTCACTAAAGGTGTTGGAAGTTGAAGAGTAGAAGATTGGTTCTTGAGATGTAGAACCCGGTTTGAGCAGTCTTGGAGATACGAGTGTTTTAGAGTGTTATGCCTTGATTTGAAGGTTAATATGCATTATTTTTATTTCTTGAGGTTATTACCATCCTATTGATATGATACACATTCCTTGGTGAAGTGTTTTGAGGTGATAAGTTTCTCGATCTTGGGGAGTGAAAATTAGGTGCTTAAATACGTAATAGCCATTGCTTGCATTTTGGAGTGTTCCATGGTGAAGATGGATGAAGAATATTTTTTCAAGCTTGTATTTGATTTTTATAGGATTTTATAACATGTCATGATTTTATGGAGCCTTATTGGAGCTATCTCATGTGTTTGAAGTTTAAATTCTAACCGTTGGAGTGAAGACCTTGTTTTAGGCCTAATTGAGAAGCATTATGGAAGTTTGTGTTTTTAAGGCCTATGCTTGACCTAAAGATTCATGTCATATCATTTTAATATGTTTTTAAGAGTATTATTATTATTTTTATGACCAATATTGTGGTCTTTTCTAACCTAAGGGGATTTATGAGATGATTCATGTATATAAACTGAGTTATGTTTGTTCATTTGAACTAGTGGAGTAAAGGCAATTATGAATGATAAAGATGATCTTGGAGATCGTTTTAAGGGATATAGAATAGAGAGAGAGGAAGAGGATGTGAATATGATAAGGTAAAATAAGGAGAGAGAGAGAGAGAGAGAGTTGTTTGAGAGATTTTGAGTGAGAGAGATGAAAAAGTGATCATAATCAGTTGTTGAAGCAACAAAGACATCAGTTGATCTTCATATTCAGGTGCCTTGGTAGGTGTTTAGTCAAATTTTGGGGTTGTATCCTCCTTTTAGAGTTAGATACCTACTAAACTAGGGGTTGGTGTTCCTTGTGGGGTTATTTCCTCATTATAGTTGTTGGGGTTGGTGCTCCTTGTGAAGTTGGTGATTTACTAAACAAATCCTTTATGTTGTGTAATATATGTAGAAGTTTAATGGGTTTTATCCCCCTTGAGGATTTACCACTTTATATTTTGTGTCATTGTATTATTTTTTTTATTCATGTATGATTATTTTTAATTATTCATAATGGTTAAGATGAATGATTAATGAATAACTAATGAATGGTTGATGGATGGTTAAGAAATGTTTACAAATGTGCATGGTTTAATTGAATGGACATTTTAAAGTACCGATTCAACTCCCCATATTATTCATTGTGATTCCAACATGGAAATAAAATGGGAACACTTAGCGTCATTCACATCTCCTCTCAAAGTATCAAGCATCTATGGGATCCTATCTCGAGGTATATGGTGTCTCTACGCCTACAAAAACAAACAAAAATTACATCACTTATAAATTTTAAGAAAAACTTAACCAATCACCGTTGATTGTGTATCGGTGATGATTTTATTTATAAATATAAATGACAATCAATGCAATCACTTCCAATCATATGATCACCAAAGATTGGTGTTCCCACCTAAATCTTTTCCAGATTAAAAAAAAAATTATAAAACAAAAAAATAAAAACAAACAAAACTTAAACATAATTACCCCTTTCCTTGTTTTTGCCTCTTCCTTCCACTTTCACTCAGCTCCATCTCTAAAAAATTATCAAAATCAACCAACTAGATATCTCAAATCACAAGTTAACATGTTCCAAATGATCCATTTGCATGCCTAACTTATATTTTATAATCTCCATTTCTATGATCATCGGTGATCACAAATCACCGCCAATCATGTACCATAATCTTAGGTGATCCATAATCACCACTGATCCCAACCCTTTTTCCACACCTTATCAATTGCAGTCACCTAGACATTTTTTAAACACATTGCAATGTCATCAAGATCTTATATGCCTTTGTTTTGATGTCCAAAACCTTGATAAGGTGATCCATTTTTTAAACACACCTTTGCAATGTTCAAGATCTTAGGTGATCCATACATCAGACCATTTTCAAATTTTGCACACATTGTGGATGTCTGAATTTGAATCTTTTGGTTCTATTAATGTTCTTTTTGAGCTCGCACCATGTTTTGAAATGTTTCCTAAAAAAATGTCTACCATGCTTACTAAGGTTTGTAACACATGAAAATCCACATACCTTTGAAAAAAAATCAATGTTGAACTAAGAAAGGTATTGAATCTATGTGTAAATTTGTTGTGCTAAATCCAAGTAGCCATGCCCATGTTTTTTTGTAGAAAATTCCTTCCTGAAATTTCTAATGAACCATGTAAAAATCCCTACAAAATACTCTATGTGTCATTCAGTCTAAGCTCTTGTGAAAATTGCATTTTATTCCCTAACACCCAAAAACATGTGGCATGTTTTGGTTCGCTTCATGGTATCGGGTCGTGCTTGAATGTTTTTAGAAATGATATAAGTATGCAATGTGAAAAATAATCCCCAACGCCCGATGTAATATTATAAGTAATATTCTACAAGAGAATAATGCAAAATATAGACGTAGCCCCACTCCTCAAAACAAAACACATGTAAAGATATCATTGGAGTGGGGAATGGGCCTTTATTCACCTTTTCATTTTACACCGGTAAAGTGCAAAGTGTAGTTACAAGTCCGAAGCCCAAAGGGGGCATGTTTTAACCGTAATCAAATTCAACAGTAGGTGATTGGGTTAAATCTATAGTTTTACCCCCCTTCAACAAGTGAACAAAAATTAGAGAAAACTCCCCAACCCCTTCATTCTTCAGATAGACACATGTGGACAACTCACATTCAAAAGGGAATCCACATCGAATGATTAGGATTTGAAGCATTTATACCTACCACCATTAATGCATGTTGTGCGGATCAAGGTGAGACTTTTAAAAGTTTCTTTGATCATTTCAAATCTTCACTTGTGCACATGGAAAATCTAGAAGCCCTAGCTCTAAAAATTCATAGTGTAAAGAGAAAAGATCGGTCATGGAAGGTACGTTTAATTCAAGGAGTTTAAGAAATATGGGTGCAAAGAAGAATTTCTAAGAATCTATGGAAAATGGGTACATTCTCATGTACCACTTGTGTTTTTCTTGTTTTACCAAGTCTGTAATTTGTGAAGGGTCGAGAAAGAAATCTAAATCACATAAGATGAAGCCTATGGAGTCGATTTCATGTAACCTCTGTTATTACCAATAATCGGGACATAGTTACATATACAAATGTGATAAAAATTGACTTGGGTGAATTTTTAAGATGACTCTATGCCCCAAATAGAAGTAATTACATGGAAACCATTGATGTCACCAAATTTCCCCAGTTGTAGCATTCCCACCTTCCATACATTCTCCCAAACTTGTGTGGATTTGTGTTGAGAATTATGATCTAATAAATAAAGAAGTTTTGGATGGAAGTGGAGAAAGAGTGTTAACCCTAACACCCGAATCCTTTTAATTAATGTTAGGATTACCAAATGTGGAGAAACCAATAGGAATTGATATAGATTTAACACAGAGTGATTATGAAGCTAAAAATGATGATTATGTTGTATTAATGAATTCTAAGTGGTTGATAACTAATAGAGGATCTATCAAAAGAATCCCTAAGAGGTTAAACAAGGAACTATTTTTTGAGGAGGTCAAATATTTAATTGTGATGTTGAGTAGAATTGCAGGATTGGAAATGACATACATGTTCCAGGAATGGATGTTCCCTTTCATAAGGGTTATCTTAGAAGAAAGAGGAAAATTTTGCTAGGAAAATTTTATATCTACATCAATCCATGCCCAACTTATGGAGATGGCCACAAAGGTCAGGATGGGAATCACCTACAATATTCATTTTTACATGATGTCTTATTTGATTTACAATATTTCATGCTGCAAGACATTCCTTGGTCTCCCATGAATTGTAAGTTTTAAAGATCACAAAGTGTATGATGTGTATCCCCAACTAAATCTGGATAAGTGGAAAGGAAATGTTAGACAAGTGAATGATGCATTTATTGCACCTGTGGTATGCCTTTTCAAACTAGAGTGGGAGAAATATAGGATATCTACTGAGGCCAGAAATGCAATACTAGAATATGGTTGCTTCTTCATTCAATACAATTTTTTTACTTACATTAGAGCTAGTGGATTTAATGGACATCCATACAAATTACCTAGGTATGTGGATAAAAATGGGCCTTGTGTGAACTCTCAAGGAAGTTGGCACCAATAAAAATAGATTATAGGGAAACACAAGACTAACATTAAGTTTCCTATCAAAATTGGGAGGTACTCTTGCCCCACTATTGTAAAGGCCAGGTTGATGGAAGAGGAGATGGAAAGGTTCAAGATGGATAAATTTTAACCTAGACCCAATTATGATATCATGTGGGTTGTTAGTTCAGTTGAGCATGAACCTCAATTTGAGGATTATTGGATGAACTGTAGGGATGAGGAAGAATTCAAGCTCAAAGATTTCTCCAAGATGACCCTTAGGAAGGTCATTGATTTTAAGATTGTTGTAGTGCCTCAAGGAATTACAAATGATTAACAAATAGTGATTCAATATTATATTGACCATAGAATTGAGTCATAAAAATTAATCCTATAGTTTCAAGTTAGGAAGAGTCATATAATCCACATAAAAGACTAACTAATGTAACAGGAAGGACCTTGACTTGGATTCAAGGAAAAGGTATGGATTTATTTGTTCAAAACAAAAAAGTGTTAAATGAGTTCGAGACTTATAAATTTTGGGGGAGGATCTCCCTCCTCTGAAAGAGGTAGCTAACAAGATGGATCCATTAAATGGGAAAAATCCCCAATTACCTAGAAAAAGACCCACTTCTGGAATTATTGATGAATGGAGTGATGTTGCATGAGTGAGATTGGACCTTCTATGTCTATTTTGAAACAAAATATAGAATATATACTCTTGAAATTTATGCAAAATCACCCTATCAACAAAATAGTACCCATACAGACTAAAGGGGTAGGTATAACTAAACCAAGGACTCCCTCAGTAACATTTCCAAGATCATCTAGCACAAGGAAAAATATGAGAGGATTCTTGGCAAGTGTTGACCCAAAACTCAAAGTGTAAAGTGCTAAAGAGAGAGAGGCACCTGACCTCAAATATTTTGAAAGATTTAAAAATAAATCCAAGGTGATACCACCATTGGTAAGGGATACTAGTAGTCCAATAAAGGAAGGTGGTCATGTATCAAAGAAACATAAAATTAAAGATCCTGAAGTCATTGATCTAGTCCCACTCACCAAGGCTCAGAAAAAATTGGTTTCCACATTAGTAGAGAAAGCAATGCCACCACAGGTCTAGGAAAATTCATGTTACTCCACCTATACCACCAAAAGTTGCAACTTCAGTCTTATTTCCAACAGGAATAGTGGCAGAGTTGGCCCATGAACAAATAACTCATACTATCCCCATGTCTAATCATCCCAGTAACATTATGATAGAATAGGGAAAGGGGAATCAAGTGTAATGTAGTCTAAAGATCATAATGTTCCTCAATTCAGTCAACCACATGAACATATGAAGAAACCAATTGAAATAGTTTATGTATATGCATTTGAAGAAGTTTCTATGCTTGAAATGACCGATGTAAAGGTTAAAATTTATGCAGTGAAAGATGAAAGTATCCCCAAGAAGAAATACAAATGAAAGATACTTCTCAAGCATTAAGTGTTGAATTGGAAGTGGGATCTCAAAGTACTCAAGTTGAGACTACAACACTTTTACAAGAAAAGGAAATAGTGACTCAAACAATTATAAATGAACCTCCTATAGTAGATGATGTCTCCACTAAGGATCAGTCTCCAAAAGAATCAGAAGTAGCAAAGGATGGTAAAGTCCCTCAAAGTGTAGACTCTATAAAGGGGATCATGATGGAAACTACATAAGAGGTCACAAAACTAGTTGAAGCCAATGTTGAGAAGAACATACCAATTGATGACAAGGATCAAAAGTTAGTCATTGGATCCCAACTAGTAGAGTAGTAAGAAGAAGAATCGAGTGGGACATAAGTATATTGGTGGAAAACTCCATGAAATTATGTCTACAAAACAAAATCCTCTAAAGGAGGTAAATAATTAAGAGAATAAAGAGCCACTCAAAGTTTCAAGTCTAGTTAGGAGGCTTAAAAGAACTTGTAGACACACAATTGTTACTCCAAAAGAGAAAATGATCGGGGTGAAACATCAATTGGTGATAAGTGTTGAGTTGTGGAGCTCAATTACTTTAGATTAGCATGCAATGTAAATCTTGTTGGAAAACACAATAATTGTCATCATGGTTATGAGGGACCACATCGATTAGGGTGACATCCAAAGAAAGAAGGAAGCTGACATTGGTTAAGGAACCAACATCGATAAACATCAATTGTGATAAGTGTTGAGTTGTGGAGCTCAATATCTATTGAATTGTAATTACATGGCTAAGTTACCTATACTAAGTTTATAATTGTAATTACATGGCTAAGTGCCCTAAGTTTATAAACTTATATAAGTATAAAAGATAGGGTTTAGAAGGTAATAATTAACATTAATTAAAAGAACTTGATTATTGTGAGAATAATTGAGTGAGAGAGAGAATTCTTGGAGAAGAAGAAAAATATTGAGTGAAAGAAAGTACTGTACATCTGAGAGGTGTGGAAGATTGTAAATCTTCATTGTATATCTTGTCAAAGCTTTGGATAATATATTGGCTTGTTTCTTGGTGGACGTAGCCCACATTGGGTGAACCACATTAAATATGGTGTTGATTTATATCTCTTGTTTTGTATATTTCTTTTGGTATAATATCCACTTTTATTTGCATGTATACTTAGATATGATATATTATTTGTACAACCGGTGTGCTAACCCCAACAACTAGTATCAGAGATTTGTTTGAGGGTTTTGTGTGTTGACATGATTTACTCACAGAGGGTTTTCTGATTGAGTGGGAGCTACAAAAATGGTAGAAGAAAAAAAATACAAGGTAGAGAAGTTTGACGGCCAAAATTATCAATTATGGAAGATGCAGATTGAGGATTATCTGTATCAAAGATATTTGTATTTACCGTTGGATGAGAAGTCTATACCTACGAAGATGGCTGATGAAGAATGGAAGATTCTTAACAGAAAGGCTTTGGGATCTATAAGATTGAGCCTGGCAGCATCCGTGGCTTCCAATATTATAGAAGTGACTTCTACGGTAGAGTTAATGAAATATCTTGCTAATTTATATGAAAAACCTAGTGCTTCAAATAAAGTTTATTTGATGAAGAAACTATTTAGTTCTAAGATGTATGAAGGTGGATCTGCATCTAGTCATTTGAATGATTTCTGATCTATTGTAAATCAGTTAAAATCAGTTGATATACCATTTGATGATGAAGTAAAATCACTTTTATTCTTATGTTCTTTTCCTAATAGTTGGGATAAATTGGTAATGGTTGTTAGTAGTAATACAAAATTTGCTAATAATATTTTGAATCTTGATGAGTTGGTTAGTATAATCTTGAATGAAGAAATTCGCAAGAAGAGTACAGAGGAATCATCATCTTGGGAATGTTTGAATGTAGAAAGCAGGGAGGCAGTAGAAGGAAAGATCCAAGAGTAAGAGTAATGGAAAATCAAAGTCAAGGGATAACAGATCTAAATCAAGAATTAAGGGAATTACTTTTTGGAAATGTGGAAAGAAAGGACATGCAAAGAAATATTTTTGGTCAAAGGATAAAGAGAACCAACAACTAGACAAAGGTAAAGAAGAAAATCTTGCTACAACAGAGGTAATGCAAGATGCTCTTATTCTTTCTTTAGATAATAGAATTGAATCATGGGTTTTAGATTCAGAGCTTCTTTCCATGTAACCCCTAATAAGGGTTATTTCAGAAATTATGTCCAGAAAATTTTGGGCATGTTTATTTGGGTGATGATGAACCTTGCAGTATTACTGGTAAAGAGGAAGTTCATCTAAAATTGTAGAATGGAAATACATAGGTATTGAAAGATGTGAGGCATGTTCCAAGCCTCGAGAGGAATCTTATTTTTGCAGGGAAACTAGATGAATCTGGTTACATGGTTATTTTTACAGGATACTCTTAGAAAGTCACCAAGGGTGTTCTTGTTGTGGCAAGAGATAAGAAGGTGGAACATTATATTTATCTACATGTGTTACTGATTCCTTTTCTACATTATCTACTTCAGATTTAGATGCATGCATGTGGCATAATCGTTTGGGCCATATGAGTCAAAAAGGAATGCAGATCTTAAAGGCTAAGGGTAAGTTATCATATTTGAAAGATTTAGATCTTGATTTTTGTGAGCATTATGTCTTTGGAAATAAAAAAGAGTGAGATTTATCAAATTTGGGCAACTAAGAAGGAGTAAAATTGATCTTGTACACTCGGATGTGTGGGACCAACTTAGTAGCTTCTCATGGAGGATCCCAATATTATGTTACTTTCATTGATGATGCTATAAGAAAGTTATGGGTTTATAGTATTAAATGTAAATCTGATGTTTTTGAGACTTTTAAAAGATGGAAAGCCCTTGTTGAGAATGAATCAAATTCTAAGTTAAAGTTCCTTAGATCTAACAATGGTGGTGAATATTGTAGCAAGGATTTCAATTATTATTGTTCAGTGAATGGGATACGTAGAGAAAGAATGGTTCCAAGAACACCACAGGAGAATGGTGTTGCAGAAAGAATGAACAAGAAAATCATGGAACATGCTAGAAGTATGAGGATACATTATGGATTTCCCTTGCAATTTTTGCAAAAGAAGTTGATACAATTGGTTTATTTGATTAACCGTGGGCCTTCAAGTTCACTAGATGGAGGAATACTAGAGGAATCTTGGACTGGAAAAGAGGTAGATCTTTCTTTTCTTAAATTTTTTGTTCAAAAGATTTTGTGCATGTTGATAAGGAAAATAGAAAAAAATTGGATGTAAAAATCCAAGAGATGCACTTTCATTGGTTATGGATATGGTGATTTTAGTTTTTATTTTTGGGATTTAGATAATTCTAAAATTATTAGGAGTCGTGATGTTGAATGGAATGAAAAGAGAATGTACATGGATCAAATTTTGGTACCCAAGGATGAACCGGTTGAGAAGTTTGTGAATGAAAATGAACTCTCATATTTAAAAGTAATACCGATAGGGTTACACAATAACCGGTGTCGGTTTACCCCTGATCGACATCAATCAAAAAAATTGGTATCAGTTACAGAAGATCCAAACTAGCATTGGTTAGCAGAAATGATGTCGGTTACGGTGTGACCGACGCGTCGTCACCTTTGTCATATTTGGATACAAATGTCCAGGAGGTCTAGATTGAGCCTCCGAGTACCCCAAACTCCTGTGAGAAGGTCACAAAGGGTAAGTAAACCTCCGAAATATTTACACCTTCTCTATTTTATTTATTATTGACTGATAATGGTGAACCATAAAGTTTTGAAGAAGCAATACAGGATAAGACCCACATCCAGTGGGAACATGGCATGGATGAGGAGATGGAATCCTTGGAAAAAACTAGACTTGGGATTTGGTCAAGTTTCCATTTGGTAAGAGGACATTGCAGAACAAGTGGGTTTATAGAATCAAGGAAGAAGAGGGTGGACATAAAAGGTACAAGGCAAGGCTTGTAGTAAAGGGATTTACACAGAAAGCAGGTATTGACTTTGGTGAAATATTTTCTCCTGTTGTTAAGATGAATTATATTCGTACTGTATTGAGTTTAGTTGTAGTAGAGGATTTTTATTTAGAGAAACTATATGTGAAGACAAATTTCCTTAATGGTGATTTGGATGAAGAGATTTATATGAAGTAGTCACTTGGGTTTGAAGTCAAGGGTAAGGATAAATTAGTGTGCGGGTTGAAAAAGAGCCTATATGGGATCAATCAAGCTCCAAGGTAATGGTACATGAGGTTTGATAGTTTTATGCATGAGCATGGTTACTTGAGATGTGAATCTAACCATTGTGTTTATTTCAAGAATCTTGAAAATGGGAGCTATATTATTTTGTTACTGTATGTGGATGATATGCTTATTGCAAAATCTAGTATGTAGGACATTGGTGAGCTTAAGGAAAGCTAGCTCACACATTTTCTATGAAGGATTTAGGAGCTGCAAAAAGAATCCTTGGCATGCAAATACATAGAGACAAGAAAAATAAGAAATTTTATTTGTCTCAGGAGGATTATATCTACAAGGTGTTAGAAAGGTTCAAGATGTAGAATGCAAAACCTATTAGTACACCTATGGCTAGACACTTAAAATTGAGAAAAGATCAGTGTCCATCATCACAAGAGGAGGTCAAATACATGACAAGTGTCATATGCTTCAGCAGTTGGGAGTCTCATGTATGTTATGGTTTTTACTAGACCAGACATTGCATAGGTAGTGGGAGTTGTGAGTAGATATATGGCCAATCTAGGTAAAGAGCATTAGAAAGTAGTCCAATGGATACTCAAGTATTTGAAAGGGACATCTAGCATGCAGTTATGCTATGGAGGTTCAAATATTTCATTATGTGGCTATGTTTATTCGGATATGGATGGAGATTTGGATGGTAAGAGGAGCACTACTGGATATATTTTCATAGTAGGTGGGATGAAAGTTAGCTAGATTTCAAGATTGTAGAAGGTTATGGCTTTGTCTACTATAGAGGCATAGTATGTTGTAGCTACAGAGGCTAGAAAGGAGATGATATGGATGAGTAGGTTCATGGAAGAGTTAGGAAAGGAGAAAGATGATTGTAAATTGTTCAGTGACAATCATAGTGCAATTCATTTGGCAAATAATTCATCATTTCATTTGAGAATGAAACACATTCAGTTAAGGTATCACTTCATATGATAGGTATTGGAGGATGAGCAATTGAATTTGGAAAATATTCATACGAGGAAGATCCCTATAGATATGCTAACAAAGTCATTAGAAAAGGATAAGTTGGAGCTACACTCCACTTCTATTGGTCTTTGAGTTTGAGACTTGAAGAGGAAGAAACAAATCTAAGGAAGGATCCAAGAATGACCCTATACAAGTATGGTACAGTAATTAATCTCCAAGTGGTAGATTGTTGAGTTTTGGAGCTCAATTACTTTAGATTAGCATGCAATGTAAATCTTGTAGTAAAACACCATAATTGTCATTGGTTAGGAGGGAATGGCATCAGTCACCTAGGACCAACATTGGTCAAGAAAAGAGGAACTAACATTATTTAGGGTGAACCGACATCGATTACTATGCGAGAGTGTTTTAATTAACTTTGGGAATTAGATATATTTTGAGCATTAAAGAAGATATATTGATTGTAATTGCATGGCTAAGTTCCCTAATTTTATAAACACTTATATAAGCATAAAAGCTAGGTTTAGAAGGTAAAGAATTAACAAAAATTAAGAAGAACTTGATTATTGTGAGAATAATTGAGTGAGAGAAAATTCTTAGAGAAGAAGCAAAAGCTTGAGTGAAAGAAAGTACTCTACATTTTAGAGGTGTGGAAGATTGTAAATCTTCATTGTATATCTTCAAATCTTTGGATAATAGATTGACTTGTTTCTTAGTGGAATAGCTTTGGGTGAACCATGTTAAATATGGTGTTGATTTATATCTCTTGGTTTCTATATTTCTTCGATAGAATATCCTCTTTTATTTGCATGTATGCTTAGATCTAATATATTATCTGGTGTTGATTTAAGTTCCCAAAAATATTATCCAAACCCAATCTCAGGAGCAATAAAAAGAGCAACCAAAGACAGTGGCACCAAGTAGTGAAAAGCAAGTAACAAAAGTGGAGGAGCCACATGAAGAAGTACCAATACTACAAAGTTTGCAAGATACATCTAAGAAAATGACACTCTTTTCAAAGACTCCACAACTCACACTACAAGGGATAAGTATGGGGAATACTCTTATGACTGGATGGTTGGGAACACTCCTTCCAAGAAAGGAAAGGAAAGTGGTTCAAGAAGAAGTTGTAGATATCACAAGTATTGCATTCTCAAAACCCAAAAGATCCCCAAAGAAAGATAAGGTCCTCACTAAAACTCATGTGGACCAACAAGGGTTTAGAAATCTAGAAATAACAACCCCACAGGAAGGTAAATTGAAAGATGAAATCACATTGAGTGACTACAATGTTACACACATTAAACTGGGAAACCAACTAGAGAAATAATAAAGCAAGGTATCACAGTAGTTGTTGGGGATTGTTGTAAAAGATTGATGAGGATAAATTATTAAAGAAACAATTAAAGTAACAAGTTAAGAAATTGACCTCATATATAAAGAAATGGGTGCATCCTAGAGATGAAGGGAAATAATTCACTACTGCTATAACCTCGGAGGTCCTAAATGAGGTAGAAAAATCCAGAGAAAAGTTCAATGCTTTGGATAAGTGGAAGGAAGAGTTGTCCAAAAACGGAAACAAAATTATAGAGGACAAAATAAAGTGTTATGGCCAATTGACTAAGAGAGTTAATGAAAGAAAGGACCTATAAGAGAAATGTGAAGATTAATTACAGTATTGGGAAGGAATTATTCCCAAAATGAAACACTAAATGAGCTAAATGATCAACTGATGGAAGAAGAGGGAGTTATTTTTCCTCAAGAAAGAGGAGAACAACAAAAGTTTGAAGGATTTATCAGTCTTATAGTGAAAACCCTAAATCAGGTTAATGAAAAAATGATTGAGGAAAGAGACAAGATAGTAGTATGCATCGATTATATAGACAATAAGCTAGGGAAGATGATATCAAACTAGGATAGATTTACCTATGGAAATTTGGGAGCACTTAGCTTAATGTAGTATTTTGATCAATGTATCTCTAAGGAACCATTCACTCATGACACTATTCATAGGTTTGTTAGTGTGGAGCACATGATGGCCAAAATATCAAATAAGATTAGGAAGATAAAAACTATAATGTGGGAATTTGATCAAATGATGAAAGGACAAGACTTGATATTCAAATACCATGTCAATCCAGATGAAGAACACATCTTCTAGATATTCCACATATTTGATACATATTTAGAAAGGATATCGAAAGCACAACAAGATGATGTTAAGGAACTTGAGGATGACCCTAATGTACCATGAACAAGTTTAGGCTTGTTCCTTTACAACTTTCTTGCTTCATTTTGATTATTCTCATTCATGATAATCATATATTTTCTTAATATGCACATTTCAATTATGTATGTTGGATAATGTAATGCAATATGATTTCATTTGTTTTGATAGAAATTTAGATCTATTGTAAACATGAAGTACATTGTAATATTTTGAATCATTTACATTTGTAAGTAAAGAAAAATGGGGATTCTATAGGGGCCCCATCCCATGAAATATCTACATACATTTTAGTATATTTGTAGAAGGATAAAAGATACAATATCATCCTATATTTATGAATTCCTCCGTGAAGTTAGGAATCTTTCCCAAAAATTTATTTTTCCTTAACACAAATTCTTTAGTATTTTCAGCCCCCTGGATGAACAGAATGGCCTCTTGAGAAGATCACGAGACATGTCCTTTTTCATAAATTCACCAATACTTTCCCTAGGGCCATTCAAAATAGGAATCAATTCCAAATTCTTCTTATAAAAGAGACCCAATCCTTAAGGCCTAAACCACCCTTGATATAAGCTTTATTTCCTATAGATTTTGATGTGGAAGGTGGTAGAGAAATTCTTGTAGAAGTTGTAGGTACAATTATGGAAATTCTTAGAGCTGGAATCACCGCTACACTTATTCGGAAATATGATGGTACTCTAAGAATAATTTGTAGCTAAGGGATCCGATGGTTTTTTCTCCAAAATAGAAAGACGTTTCTCAAGTTCTGCGATTCTGGGAAAGTGAAGACAAGTTTTCCACAAGAACCTCCTCCTGAAAAATATATGCATCCATGGGAATTTCTTTCTCACAAATTTTTTATTAAAAAATAGGGGATACTTGTTAATAGTGTTGTTGGCAATTTAGGGCCCACATTGATGCCAAAATTTTCTCAATTGTTTGGGATTATTTTGATCCTCCCAAAAAAAAATAGGTGATAATACATGATTTGGAAGGTAGAGAAGAATGGGATCATCTTGACGAACCTTCATATTAATGCCACTCAAACGATACAAGAAGTAAGTGGCCCATCATATTCCTCCTAATATTTAATTTCAAATAACATTTATAAAAATGTTGTTGCACCTTGTTACATTGATGGAAAAGGGAGAGTGCAATAACATGCATATCAGGTGGCATTTAGGTGGTTCTCAAAGGTTCAAGATGATTTCATGTGGTTTCAAGAAAATAGGGACTTGAAGGTTGATTGAATACTTTGTAATTTCAGGTTGGTTTTAGGTGCATAATGAGGTGTGAAAGGATGGTATAGGTCAAAGAAAGTATGGGAAAACCCTTGAGAGAGTGTCACACCATGTGTGAGAAAATTTGAGGCTCTTCTCACCCTAAGAGTTAGATTTCTATATTGCACAAAAATGGTCTTGAGAACTAAAAATGTTATTGTATGAAAATGAGATGGGTTGGATCAATTAAGAGATATTATTGTCAAAAAAATCATAGGATATGATGGAATAAGGTGTCCTTATGCTTCATGCAAAATTTCAAGGTTCTAAGTTGATGTTTGGGCATCCAAAGGTGATTGCACAACATCAAAACCTCTCCAAGTGTGGGACTTGCAAGATGAGAGAGGAATCTCCAGATTAGAGGCTGGTTCCTCAAACTCCTCTGATTAGATCTATATTTGCACAACTGCAGAGGTTCAGATCCTAATTTTATCCTAATTTGCAAGGAGACAGGGATAAGAAATGCAAAAATTAAAACTAAACTAATAAGGGTGATACACCAAAGGAGTGGTGAGCACTTCTTGTTCATGAAAATTGACACAAATCAGAAATTGCAACATAAAACATCATGCACAGGTTGATAAGCTGTAATCAAGAGTTTGAAATGAAGCAAACAACACATACAAAGGACTGAAAGCATTCACAGAGCCTGCATTGTGATTTTCAACATCAAAATCCTTGTATTCCAACACCAAAGAGGCAGAAAAACTTGTTACAATCCCTAGAAGGTCTGATACTTCCAAAATCACTTGTTGAAGGTGAAAACAGAAGCTTGCTATGCAAAAAGGTGTTCATCCTTTGAAAAATGAGCCAAATCTGGCTTTTACAGTGCATGGGTCGAGCCCAGGAGAGAGAAAACATGAAAAAACATGGGAGCCATTCCCCATTGACCAAAATGCATTAAAAACAGCATGGAGGTCCTTACAAACCCATGCCCTGACATTTTTGACCATGCTGGAGAAGAATGCGACCCATTTTGCATTAAAATTGGTTGTTGAAACGTCAGTTTTGTCCATGGGCACGTACCAGAAGAGTTTTTTTGATTTTCTCCCTCCAAACTAAACCAAAATTCAAAATTGACCATGGAATCTTGTAGATAATTTCACCATCTTTCCATTGATATAAAGAACGTGAAAATCCGAGCTCTGATCGAAAGTTATGGCGATTTGAAGTTTTAGGCAAAAACAGGCCAAAATCGGATCGGCGGGCAAAAAGTTTGAATTTTTACCCGTTTGGTCTTTGGAACATTTTTCAAATTTTCCCCACACTCCGCCACTCTAGGTGCCACATGGCACATTCTGATTGGGCACGGGCCCTTCCTGACCATTTTTTCCTTCGGGTCGCTTGGTGTTTTTTTCGCCTGACACGTGGCAGCTCTCCCGATTGGTCATGGGCCTTCTAGGGAAAATTTCCCACCAAAACTCCACGAGCCATAACTTGAAAAATACGTGGAGTTAGGAGGAAAAATTTACCTTTCTGGAAAGCTGAGAAAGAGCTCTATCCAATGGTGCCATTTCCAGAAGGTTTTGAGTGCCTAAAAAGTAAAAATTTATGACTGAGGCACAATAGAAGGAAAGAATGAAAGGGAGTTAGCCACAAAATGAGCAGGGGGCACATTTGATAACAATTTTGGTGACTCGAGGGGTCATCTCGCCCGCTGATGAATGATCAAGAGTTCAAGCAATCCATTGGGCATGGAGTCATGAGTAGTAGCCTCAAAACTGATCTAAACTTTGAAAACTTCCTCTCGAACCGCTTGAATCCCACTCGACATGGAGTTGTTCCCACCAAAATGCCATCAAAACGAATCAGGCAAGAGTGAAACCAGCAAAAGACCAAAACTATGTACAAACTGAAAATCATACATGCTCCAAATGGAACATGCAGTGTGCACAAGCACTTCTTCTACCAAAGCAAACCTACCTACTCTACTCTAACTCGAAGCAAAGGTGAGCTAAACGAACCCCGCAATCGGTCAGTGCAAAATAGCTTCCTTTCTTCAAAATTGGCAGCCATGCAAATGATTTGAGCTGAGTATGGCTGATCGATGAGTGGAAAATCAACAAGAAGCTGGTCTTCTACCCAAATTAGCAAGGTGTCAACTAAAAACAAATCCAATACCTCTTTTAGTTGCTCGCATTTGATCGAGAGGTATGACAATGCTGATCCTCGAACTTTGCAGCTCATCCTCATGCTTAAAGCAAGCATGACTGGTCAGGCTTCTCCTTTGGCTCCAATGAAGCCAAATACCTGATTGGGCAAGGTCTGATCCATTGAGTATGCCCATAATTCTGATTTTCAATTCCAAGAATGGAGTTCTCTTGTAGACCTTGAATGGATGGTGTGGAAGCAATGGTAGAACCCTTCTGCCCTTTCTCTTCCTCCAATGAAGGACATGAAAGATTAAAATCTTCCAATCTTGGTTCCAAAGAGCTTCTATAAGATGCAAGCTGCTGCAAATGAATACTCTCCTCCATGACAGTAGGCTCTTGTGTTTGGAAGATGGATGATGAAAGAGAGAATGGTGGAAACTCAACCGGTTCTTCTTCATCAAAACAGCCTCCAAATCGATGTAAACCGCCTCATTGTTGTCCCGCCGCAAATGTTCAACCTCTCTCATGGCATTCTCTTGATCTAAAACTTGATCACCATGGTTTCTTTCATCCTCCAACATTGAGTTTGAGGGATCAAACTCTTCTTCAGTACTAGAACTTGAGAGAGATGAAGTAGAGAGAAGAACTGAAGGTTCTTCTATAACCTGCTTTGTGCTCAAAGCCTTTGGATCTGCACTTTTCTCCCCCATAGCTGGAATGTGCTCCTCTTCTTTTGGATTTGGAGCAGCTTCTCCTTCCTCTTGCTGTCCCTCATGACTGATTTTTGCAATTTGAATTGGATCAGCATTTCCTTCAAATAGGGTGCCAACATGGACACTATATTCTGAACAAATTGATTGCTGATCTGCAACTCCTTTTTGCTCTTCTTCTGCTGCAACAAAATCAGTCCTGACCACCATTTGTTCTTTAACTCCAACCTCTTCTGAAGGTTTCATCAGCAAAGGGATCTTCTTCATCCCAAATTTAAGAGCCCAACTCTTCAAAATTTGAATTTCTTCATCCTTGTTTGGCTTCTCTTTTTGCTGTCCTTCATGACTGATTTTTGCAATTTTTTGTGGTGGTGGAGGAGGTAAAACCTCTTGTTTCTTTGGAGGAGAGGGTGTTTCATTTAGCTCTTGTGGAGGGGATGACTGTTTGGAAGGGAAAAGGATAGAAGAATTGAGATGAGGTGGAAGACTAGGGGGTGGAGAAATGGATTCAACACTTGGGACAAGCAGATGGAGAGTTTAAAACTTGACACTGCTGAGATAAAACAGATTGGGAAAGAGGAAAAGAAAAGGCATGAGATGGTGTGCTTACCCATTGACAAGGTTGCTGAATACTCCTCTCATACACCTCTATTCCTTCAATCCACTTTGCAAGCAATGGCAGCATTGCAATCATGAAGTCAAGCTTCTCTTGAGGGTCAGAATGCCTTGGAAAGGTCCCACCCATGGACAGGGTGCTCCACAACCGATTCCAAATGCTTTCATTTGTGCTTGAGTCCTGATTGCACCATGTTTACCTCCATCTTTTGATTTTCTCCAATGCACCAGCATCTTGCATCTGATTGTCTTCATTGTATGCACACCCTTGCTCTTGGAAAGCTCCATAGCCAAACTGATTTTGGCATTGCTGCTCATATGGGTATGTATGCTGATTTTGAATTTGTTCAAAATGCTGATTTGGAGGATTTAAAAAACATGTTGGAGGTGGGAAACATTGCTGCTGTTGTAAATGTGAGTTCCATGATGGAAATGAAGTCATGATTGCACAACTTCATGGAATGGAAAAGAATGAAAGAGATGGAAAGAATAATGGATGGAAATGGATGAAAAACAGGTCTGCAACTTCAGAAATGGGTTATTGATCAGATGGAGTCACCAGATGTGTTTGCAAGTGCCTCCAAAGGCTGAAATCTTCACAGAACACACCAACCTGCAAAAGATGAAGTGGAAGACCTCTAAGGTCCCACCGGCATGCCAAAACCGTTGTTGCAAATCAGCAAAGCACCCCGATGCAAATCAAGGTTCTAAGTTGATGTTTTGGCATCCAAAGGTGATTGCACAACATCAAAACCTCTCTCCAAGTGTGGGACTTGCAAAATGAGAGAGGAATCTCCAGATTAGAGGCTGGTTCCTCAAACTCCTCTGATTAGATCTATTATTTGCACAACTGCAGAGGTTCAGATCCTAATTTTATCCTAATTTGCAAGGAGACAGGGATAAGAAATGCAAAAATTGAAACTAAACTGATAAGGGTGATACACCAAAGGAGTGGTGAGCACTTCTTGTTCATGCAAATTGACACAAATCAGAAATTTCAACATAAAACATCATGCACAGGTTGATAAGCTGTAATCAAGAGTTTGAAATGAAGCAAACAACACATACAAAGGACTGAAAGCATTCACAGAGCCTGCATTGTGATTTTCAACATCAAAATCCTTGTATTCCAACACCAAAGAGGTAGAAAACCTGTTACAATCCCTGGAAGGTCTGATACTTCCAAAATCACTTGTTGAAGGTGAAAACAAAAGCTTGCTGTGCAAAAAGGTGTTCATCCTTTGAAAAATGAGCCAAATCTGGCTTTTACAAAGGTAAAGGTATGGGTCGAGCCTGAGAGAGAGAAAACGTGAAAAACATGGGAGCCATTCCCCATTGACCAAAATGCATTAAAAACAGCATGGAGGTCCTTACAAACCCATGCCCTGACATTTTTGACCATGCTGGAGAAGAATGCGACCCATTTTGCATTAAAATTGGTTGTTGAAACGTCGCCTTCATGGGCAAGTACTGTAAAGCATTTTTTTTTTTCTCCTCCAAACTGAACCAAAATTCAAAATTGACCATGGAATCTTGTAGAGAATTTCACCATCTTTCCATTGATATAAAGAACGCAAAATCCAGCTTGATCGAAAGTTATGGCGATTTGAAGTTTTAGGGCAAAAACAAAGCCAAAATCGGATCGGCGGGCAAAAAGTTTGAATTTTTACCCGCTTTGGTCTTTGAACATTTTTCAAATTTTCCCATGCTCACCACTCCAGTGCCACATGGCACATTCTCGATTGGGCGCGGGCCCTTCTTGACCATTTTTCCTTCGGGTCGCTTGGTGTTTTTTCGCCTTTGACACGTGGCAACTCCCTGATTGGTCAAGGGCCTTCTAGGGAAAAATTTCCCACCAAAACTCCACCTTGAAGCCATAACTTGAAAAATACGTGGAGTTAGGAGGAAAAACTTTACCTTTCTCGAAAGCTAGAAAGAGCTCTATCCAATGGTGTCATTTCTTTCCTCTCTGAAGGTTTTGAGTGCCTAAAAAGTAAAAATTTATGACTAATTTGAGCACAATAGAAGGAAAGAATGAAAGGAGTTAGCCAATTAAATCTCTTAGTTCTCTTATTGAAGGTTTCTAGGGCTTCTAACTAAGTCTTCTTACTCAAAAATATAATTATGCAACTTTCCTCTTTCCTTGCTCAATAACAAAGATGTTTTCAAGAAAAATATAAGATGTTTTTACTCAAATTTATTAGAGATGAAGATAATATTTTTCTCATGACCACGAAACTCATAGTTTTTAATTTTATAATATTTTTGTAACAAATTTTCTTTTTACCCTTCTCGATCTACAACTAGTATATTCCTTGATTTAGGGTTTTTGATCGAAAGTTTTTCTCGGTTCTTCAAATATAGCCAAGTAAAAATCACCAAATTCAACAAGATATCTGTAAACACATTTACAAATGATTTCAAAAGGAATGAAGGCACTTGGTTTGGTATCAAAGAAGTTATCCTTGATTGTGTGTTGCAAAACAATATGCAAAGTGATAAGAATGAATCTTATCAATTTTACTTGCATTTTGTCATTGTCAAAGATTTTTTTTTTTTTTTTTTAGTTGTAAGGACAATGTGAATCATTGTGGAAGATTTGGTTGGATGGGGATGGTCTTAAATATTAGAGAACACATAGGTTGAGCTCTTCAAGACTGTGAATGCACAATAAGACTGAAAAGTCAATTTGTCGTTGAATTTTTCAAAATTTATTCAAGTCTAATAAATTTATGGTTGTTTTAATATGTAAGGGAATTGGCATATGGCATAAAGGATTTGATTGAATGGTGTCTAGACTCAACTAGCAGATATTCCTAGACTATGTTCTCCTACAACCGTGAACTAAAAAGTATGACTATAAAAGTCATTTGTTTCTCTTATATTTTTGTCAAAAATTGAAACACACACACACACACACACACACACACACACACACACACACACACACACACACACACACACACACACACACACATATACATACATACATACATACATACATACATACATACATACATACATATATATATATATATATATATATATATATATATATATATATATATGTATATATGTATATACATATACATACATACATACATACATACATACATACATACATACATACATACATACATATATTATATATATATATATATATGTATATATGTATGTATCCATTCCTTGTTATCTTTGGTGACAAGGGAGTATCATATTCTTGAAGACCATTCAAAGTGAGTTTGAACAAGTCACCTTCCAAGTAAGATCAAGTCTTTTGTTCCATATCAGATTTTCATGCTACAAAGATTATTATTAGAGACATTCAAGACACTTTGAATGAGTAAACCACATGCTAAGAGTTCACTACAGACTTGAAGTGTTTGAATTCTTAGTGATTGGAATATGAAAGGTTCTTAACAATTTTTCTCTAAGTTTCAATTAGTTCTTGAAGAGTCAAGACAAAGAATATGAAAGAACATATATTGTCTTTTCCTCTCAAAACCTTCTAAGCTTCCTTAAAGTAGTCCTGATAGTTTATCTTGAGTTGAAATTTATTAAAAACTCTCCTAGCTCATTGAAGAATTTGATGAGTCTCCATTTTTTTCTTTTTTGAATATCTTGACTCTTGGTGTTCAAATTAGTAACCTAATTATTTTGATAACTATCCCGAATATGTATGAACTACATAATGAATTCAAAGTTATTGAAGATGTATGGACTTTTCATTACCTGCAAAACTTGAGAGATTGAGGTAAAGGAAATAGTGTGAAATTTTATATTCATAAAGTAGGGATAAGACAATCTAGTAATTGGTCATAAAATAAGATTTAAAAATAGTGAATGAAAGAAGAAGATATTTTATGAGAAGACAGAGTGTTTCTATAAAGAGATTACACACAAAGGATATGCATGTGAGAACAAGGTGCATTTGAAGGTGCGGAAGATACAAAAGGAAACACACACCAAAACACTTTGGCTTAGGACTTAGCCATTTTTATGGATAAGGGCTATTTTTGGAGATAGCGTGTGAAGCACACATAGAGATGAAGACTTGCGCTACACACAATGGTATTTTGGTAACAAGCAGTTGTTAGGTGCCATGCATAGTTTGAGCTAATAATGGGATTTCTTCTTAGATTTAACTATATGACAACTATTATTAGAAAACTTGCATGTGTGCAAGCCATTGTAAAGGCACATGGCTATTATCAACATCGACCTATTTTGAGAAGTGCATGGGTGGTGAAGGGAAAGTCCCCACCTCTATAAATATGTATTGAACTATGTAGTTTAGGGTGTGTGAATTATTATAGAGTTATGTTGTTGGTTCTGATGCGTGCATGACTCATGGAGATACTTTATAGTGTAAGAAGATTCTATTTTTTTATAGTGTTTAATGCAATGGAGTATATTGTTTGGATAATGGTTTTATACCTAACTAAATTTGGTTCTTGTATGGTTATCCTTATCATAGTTATTGTTTAGTACATGATTCTATAAGATCTAGATCTGATTTATGCACTGTGAAATGTTTATGATTAGTAATGGATCTAAATGTGTAGTATCATCATCACACTAACATCTTATACAAAAAAACAAATCTAAATAGGGGCTTGGTACCTTTACGCACTTCAGTGAGCACTCATCTTAGGATGAGTGATGTGCCAACGTGCCTAGGTTTTCTATAGTAGATTCTAGGTTGCACCAATATTAGACATTGATTTGATGAGAAAAGATAATTTTTGGTGTGAGAAGAAAGTTTAACAAGGGAATACTTGAGTTGATGAATAAAGAGACTAATTTTGATGTGTGAAAGATATTTTTAGTTCTTTGTAATGTAATCGAGAAAAGATATAAAACAAAGAATGCATGAAGAGTGACATAGAATTTGAAGTGTGGAAGATATATATGAAATGTTGAAGGTTTAATTGATTCTTGAAGAGAAAAATGTCTCAACATAAGTATCTAAGATATTCAAACATTGTAAACAATGAATGAATAATATGAAACTAAAGTGTGTGAGGAATTGATGAGTGAAGGTAGTAGTCCCAGTCCAAACTTGCAAATTAAGTGAAAGTAGAAGAATTCAGATATTGATAGGGAATTAGAGAAAGATAGAAGATATAGGATCATCATCAAATGTTCAGATCATAAAAGTGAAGAGTAATCAAAGTTTGTTTGTTTCAAACTGAGTTCCATCTCAGTCATACCAGGGACTTGTTTCTTCCTTGCAAGTGGCATCTTGCAAAAGATAAGTAAGCAATGAATAAATAGTCCATGTAATTTTTTGCTTCCCATACCAAGTTTAAGCTTGAGTGAATACTGAGGTTACAACCTCAAGAGTTGAGTTGTAGCTCAACAAATCTTTGTAACCTTTTCCCATATAGTGCACTGGTTCAATGGGTTTTCTCCCAATTTAGGTTTCCCACTTAAAAATACTTGTCTCATGTGTATGTGTGATGATTATTTCTATTTTTGAATTTATTTTCAGTTTTATTAATTGATTTAATTGGTTTGATAAAGTTGAACTAGACATTAATTCAGCCCCTCTCAGTGTTCTAATTTCAAAAAATTGGTATTAGAGAAGGCCCTAAAAAGTGAGTCTAACACTCAAAGGAGATCCAAGAAATTCAAATATGGAAAGAAACCAATCAAATGGCTTCTCTACCTCTAAAGCATCCATTGTTCAATGGGTCAAACTATGCCTTATGGAGTGTCTGGATGAATACCTATCTAGTGTGTCTTAGATTTGATATTTGATAATCATTTGAAAGTGGATATACTGCTCTCGACAATGCCTCTCACCGACAAAGTAGGAAAGAGAGCAACCGCAAAAAATTATAAGGCCATGAATGCAATTATTGTGGGTTAGCTGAGGTTGAGTTTATAAAAGTTATGCATTTTACTACAACCCAAGAGATGTGGGAAAAGCTGAAGATAATCTATGAAGGAGATAACAAGGTAAAGATAACAAAACTACAAACTTACAAAGCATATTTTGAAAGCATCAAGATGAAATAAGGTGAGAGTGTTTCCTCATATTTACATAGAGTTGATGAAATTGTAAATCTGATCAGAGGCTTGGGAGAGAAGATAAAAGAGAGGGTGATTGTACAGAAAGTGCTTAGATCCTTGTCCTCAAAATTTGATGCCAAAGTGTCAATAGTAGAGGAAGATAAAGACCTAACTACTCTAAAAATGGATGATCTTCATGGTATATTGACAACATATGAAATGAGAATCAGTGATTCAAATTTAGTAAATAAGGAGGTGACCTTCAAAGTAGAAAAAGAGTCATAAGAAAATAACAAGGCAACTGATTTTGACATGGACATAGATGATGACAAAGTAGAAGCCATGTTTGTGAGAAATTTGAAGAGAGGTTCAGGAAAATACAAAGGTAAGCTCCCATTCAAGTGCTTCAGTTGTGGAAAAGTTGGTCATTTTGCTTCTAAATGTCCTAATAAACACAAAGAAGATGAGGAATCCTCTAATAGATAAGAATAAATTCAAGAGATATGATGGCAAAAATAAGTACTTCAAGAATAAGAAAAACTTCTACACACAAGAAAGTTCAAGATCCTCATAGTCAAGTGACTCTAGTAGCTCTGAAAGTGATGATAAAGGTATGCTAGCTGAGACTTTGTTTATGGCTATTGAAATATTTGATGCAAGTAATTCTAAAGGAAAATTTCAGACTCAGTATGAAAGTTCAGATGAAGAAGAAGCATTATTTAATCTTGAGGCTGAATTAATAAGTTCTCTAGATGAAATAAATCATCAAAAGAAAAGAAATTAAAAACTAAAAATTATGAAAGATTCTGAAAGATTCTTTTGATGGGGAATATTCTGTTAAATTAGGATATAACTCTTTCTTTGTATTTATCGAAAGTGAAATTAAGTGGCACAAGTTGTGGATGCCTCGAGCTAGCCCCTAGAGTGAACTTCTTTTGGTGGCTCATCATTAATGGCAAGATCCCGACTAACCACAACCTCATCAAGAAGGGATTCATCATGCCAAATAGATGTTGCATGTGTCAGAAAGAGGCGAAGATATAAAACATTTATTCCTCCATTGTGAGTATGCTTCCAAAATTTGGCAGCTTGTTTTTGCAAAATTTAATCAGAGATGGATTTTTCCCCTTACCTATCTTTAGGCCTAGGAACAATGGGACTCTCCATTCAAGCATTGTGTGGTGAAGAGATTGTGGCAACTAGTTTTACCCCACACTATGTGGAGAGTTTGGAAGGCTCGTAATGATGGCATTTTCAGAAACACTAGAAAGGCATGTAACAAAGTCTACAAGGAAATTATCATTGTTGTGCAAGATAATATTGCTAGATTTAAACCTCCTAAAAATAGACTTTACCCTGAGAAGGAAGAATACATCCTGACTGATTGGAATATTGACACTACCTTCAATAAGAATAACAATGGTATAGATAGAAACACCGTCCGATGGATTAAGCCTCCCACTGATTGGTACAAGTTAAATTTTGATGGGGCCTCAAAAGGAAATCCGGGAGACTCTGGAGGAGGGGGAGTCATCAGAGATCAAAGAGGCTGTTTTGTTGCTACTTTTTCTGGGAGAATGGGCAGGCAAACTAATCATTACTCTGAAGCCCTGGCGGCTCTTTGGGGTATAAGACTTACCAGAGATTGTAATATTCTGAATATTATAATTGAGGGTGATTCTCTGAATATCATCAATCTATTAAACAAAAAGCAACACCCCAGCTGGTCAATTAGAGATTTCATTGGTGAAGCTATTGATATATGCAAGAGCTTTGAAAATGTTAAAATCACCCACACCTATCGGGAAGGAAATAGGGTCGCAGATAGTTTGGCAAACCTTGGTGTTACTAATACTTTTCAAACTTGGCTTAGGGGGGATGTTCTACCCACTCAAATCAATAAAGCCATAATCAATGATCTACATGGCTGAGAAAATCAACACTAACGGCTGTATTATGGATGCTAATGTGCGGATCCTCAAGTACAATATGATGACATCACATAAGATATATATGATTGATGCGATATGTGCGAGATGGACTGTCATCATTTCGGGCATAGGAAGAAAGATGAGGTGCGGGTAACTAATTACAAGTATGGTATAATAATTAATTATGCTTTCACGGAAGAGAAAGATTCAAAAACCAACATCAAAGCTCAGCCTGTCCCGCATAGTGATAGCATTTTTACCGTTGAGAACAGGAGCAGAAATAGTGGAAACATGGGGGGTCTCGCCTTGCAAAACTGAACCCACCCACAATCCGGTGTGGAAAGAGGATACGGTGCTTTGGAGCTACCTTCAAATCGGGGGTCTGTCAAATTTAATTGAAAGGATTCAAGGGTTTGATCAAGACATTTCTATTAGATTCTCCCAGGGATGGAAGAATTAAGTTGTCAAATACAACAACATAGAGATTGAGATCACGGAAGAGCTCATTGCCCAGATCATAGGCCTCATCCTGGAAGGCACCAAATTCTTCAATAAGAAGGTTGATAGGGAGGTGGAGATCAAGAAGTTCCTGGACGATGGGGAGAATCTTGAATTTGTGACTGTTGGCATCAAGGTGGTGTCGATTCCTGAGCCTTTTGCTGAGCTTGCTAGGATGGTTGTTAGGTATGTAACTCTTGAAGGAAGATTTGTGACTATACCTCAAAAACATTTGATATTTCTTAATCACTTTCGTAGAAATATTATCATCAGCTTCCCTCACTACTTGATAAACTCTCTAGAGAAATCAATTAGAGAAGTTTAGAGCCACTCTAGGGCTGTCCCTCTACACCAAGGGCTAATCCTCCTGATCCATCGCCACTGTTCTAACTGCCCCCACATGAATCCTACCCCACCCTCTTCCTCCATACCTCCACCTGCTCACACCACTTCCACTCCCCCCTACTGAAAAGGAAGATTGAAGTTGCTTGCTTCTAGCAAGAAAAGCAAGAGCATAAAAACTAAAATCCCTTCCTCTCAACGGGTCCTAAGAAGCCACAAAGACCTAGAGCTGGCTGAGAACCTCCTGCATATCAGCAAACCGATGGAGGAACCCAAGGAGGAGGACTTGAGGGATAGAGTAGATAGGATGGATAAGGAAATAAAAAGAGCTCAAAGGGACTATAAAAAATATGGAAAAAGCCAAGGGAAAAGGAATACTTCAAAGTGATGATGAAGAGGGGGTTATTGCTGAAGTTTTCAAGAAGTTACAGTCTTTGGATGGCAGAATGGGGAACGTAAAAATTCACAATGACTACATACTATCTGCCCTTAAAAGCATTTATAATTTCATTAAACAACATGTTCATAGTGTTTGCAATTTAAGTGGGATTAATGAAGACATTTGGGGCCCCAAAGAGAAAAGGGATATTGTAATTGCTCAGGTAGATATGAAAGATGCCTCTCAGGCCACTGCCATTGCCTTCTTCATGTCGTTGCAGGCTATCAAAACCAAGATTGATAGAGCTATCAAGTAACGGTTGTTTCTGTGTTGTTGTTTTTTGGCTGTGAAGTTGCTGTTATCTGGTGGTTCTGGAGCTGCTTTTTGGCGGAGTTTTTATATGATGAATATCTTTTGTTTGCTTTTTGATCTTTTCTGCTACTTTTTGGATCATTGTTCATCTGGATCCTTTCTTCTCATGTATTGTCATATCTGGCTATTGAGCCATCTTAGGTTGGCCGTTTTTCCCTTCTCTAGGCTGTTTCTCTCACCTATGCTATCTAGCTTTTGAGCCCTTTTGTATATAGGGTATAGTCCCTTCAAAACTATTTGCCCTTAATAAAAAAAAAAAACTGAAAATTATGGTAAAAGAGTATGAAGGAAAATCAGACTTCTTGAAGAAAATAAGAAAAAGGAATCTCAAGAACATGAAGAAATAATCAAGGAATTTGAAGCATAGGTAAAAAAATTAAGATTATTTCAAGGTCAAAGAAGAAGATCATTTGAAGCTCAAAACTAAGATGGAGCAGCTACAAACTTAGTTAGATCAGACCTCTACAAAACTGAAAATGTATCATAAGTTTGAGAATAACACTGATTTGAGTGATCTTTTGAGAAAGAAAAAATATGTAAAAAATGACAAAGCTGGTTTGGGATATGAAGAGAAGAAGGAAGATGACAAATCAGCAAGCAAAAAGATGGCCAAGACAAATGAAGAACCTCCAAAAGTCAAGAGAGCTGATTTTAAGAAGAAAAACTATCCAAGGAGACACTATGCCATGAGGTATGCATACTCATTTTATGGATATTGTTATACATGTAATGAATTTGGTCACAAGGTTGTAAAGTGTAGAATGTATTCCAAAATTCATGGTAGGCATATAAATTCTTATTATGCAAGAAACAAGGATGAATTAATTTTTATAATTGTCAAAAGTATGGGCATGTTGCCAAGTTTTGTTATCAAATACCTCCACGGCAAAACATGAATGTCTACAGAGTTAAAGAGCAAGGATTAATAGCTCAAACAAACTTTCATTCACAAAGTGAAGATATGGAGTGGTACATTGATAGTGGGTGTTCTAGCCACATGATAGGGAACAAGAACAAATTCATCTCCTTAGAGGAAAAGGCATCTGGCACAATGAATTTTGGGGACAACACATCAACAAATATTGTTGGAAAAGGTACGTTAAGTCTTGATAATGGAAAAACTATAACTGAAAATGTGTTGTATGTTGAAGGCTTAAAACACAATCTTTTGAGTGTCATTCAAATGTGAAAACAAGGATATACAATTCTCTTTCATGATAAAGGTTGTGATATAAGGAAAGGAGAAACATGAAAGGTGGTAGGAAAAGAAAAAAGAACCAAAAACAATTTGTATGTGCTTAAGGAAGTAAACAAAGAAAAATGTTTCTCAAGAAAGGTGGATGATATAATGACTAAACCATTTCCTAGAGCTAGTTGTGAGCAGTTGAGGCATAAATTGGGGTAACTTCAGCCCTTAAAAGTCACTAAATGTCTTAGAAAGAAAGGGGGAGCAGATGATGTGCCAAATTTTCTCCAAGAGGGCTCAATTTGAGTCCAGACAGGGGAGTTGGTTTCCCAATTCTAGGAACAAAACATGGTCAAGTAAAGACAATAAGTGAAGGCTGATTTTTCAAGTTTATATCTCAGAGGGAGTGTTGCAGGTGTTGCATGGAAGAAGAATAGCAATAATTTTGAGTCTCTCTAGACAAGAGAACAACATATTCCCAGGGGGAGTTCCGTAAGGTATGAGCATACTTGTACTTTTGTTGAATTTTTCCAATCTAATCATTTTTTTATGTTTGTGCATCTTTTTCATATATTTCAAAGGGGGAGAGATTGTGTTGGAAACTTGTTTCATGGTCTGATAATGTCAAGCATATAGTTTTCCCATCAAGTTTCAGTGTGTTTCCATTAATGAAAAAGGGGGAGATTGTTGCACCCTATTGCATTGATGGTTTTTTTCATTAATTTTTATGACATTTATGGTAAAGGGAGAGTGCAAGAACATTCATATCATTTGAAATTCAGATGGCTCTCATAGGTTCAAGATGATTTCATGTGGTTTCAAGAAAGCAAGGACTTGAAGGTTGATTGGTAGTGCCCTTTCAGGTTGGTTTTAGGTGCCTAATGAGGTGTGATAGGATGGTACAGGTCAGAGAAAGTATGGTAGAATCCTTGAGAGAGTGTCTACATCATATGTTAGAAAAGGTGAGGCTCATCTCAGCCCCAAGAGTTATATTTCTATATTGCACATAAATGGTCTTGAGAACTAACAATGTTCTTATATGAAAATGAGATGGTTTGGATCAATTCAGAGCTATACCTGTCAAAAAAATCATGAGATATTATGGAGGAAGGTTTCCTTATGCTTCATGCAAAATTTTAGGTCCTTAGGAGGTCATTTGAGCAAGTTGTGTAAGTTTTTACAAAACTGGTCTATTGAAAAGCTCATTTTGAGTTACTTGGCTTCTTAGCAGTCATGCAAAAATATAATGTCTCCTTCAGATAAATAATAGAAGGAATTTTGAAGAGGATTCCAAGCATGAACTAGTGCAAAATGTTTCAAGTCATTTGGACTTGTCATTGAAAAAATTTGAGCATTTTTGTGAAGCAGTTTTTTTTTTGTCTCCTCCTACTTTGTTTTCCGAATGAAAAGGAGCAAAAGGTAAAAGTTGATCCCAAGTGACTAATGTGAGCCTATAAAATCTTTATTAGATATTTTTGATGTTTTTACATAATTATTGGGTCATGGTTTGGTGTTTTAAGAAGCTTTTAATAGGTCAACTTGCATTCTCCATCACATGTAGTGATTGCACAACTGAAGTCAAGTATCATTACACTATAACTATCATAAAGGAGAGATAAAGAACTCATTAATGATGAAATAACACTGAATCCTTATCTTTGAGGTTCTATAAAAGGTTTTAAATAATTTTTTACAATGTTTTAAGAGTGAAAGAAGAGTATTGCTCAATGTTGGGTCTCCACAGTTGCTTAAAGGAGCTGGTAATGCAATTGAAGCTTGTTCTTAGATGTGTTTTGTGAAATCCATGATTGAGGGAGTGATTAAAATATGTTATGGTTCTTAGAAGATAAAATTAAATCTCTTAGTGCTCTTAGTGAAGGTTTCCGGGCTTCTAACTAAGTCTTCTTACTCAAAAATATAATTGTGCAACTTTCCTCTTTCCTTGCTCCATAACAAATATGATTTCAAGAAAAATCCAAGATGCTTGAACTAAAATTTGTTGGAGATGAAGTTAATATTTTCCTCATGCACATAGAAACTCATATTTTCTAATTTCATAATTTTTTTCTAAGAAAATGTCTTTTAACCCTTCTCGTGTTTGTAACTAGTATATTCCCGATTTAGGGTTTTTGATCAAAAGTTTTGCTCATTTATTCGAATATAGCCAAGAAAAAAACATCAAATTTGAACAGAGATCTTTGTAAATCCATTTACAAATTATTTCAAAAGGAATTAAGGCATTTGGTTTGGTATCAAATAACTTCTCTTTGACTATGTGTTGCAAAACCTGTATGTAGAGTGGTAAGAATGATTGTTATCAATTTTACTCACATTTTATCATTGTCAAAGAAATTGTATTGCTTGTTGTAGAGTTATAAGGACAATGTGAATCATTGTGGAATCTTTGGTTGGAGGAGGATGAGCTTAAATATCTGAAAACTCATAGGTTGAGCTCTTGAAGACCTTGAATGGACAAGATGATAAGAAAAATTCAATTTTTCTTCAAATTTTGTAAAATTTATTCAAGTATAATCAAGTTATGGTTATTTTAAGATGAAAGGGAATTGATGTATGGAATGAAGGATTTTATTGAATGGTTTTTGCCTCAAATAGTAGATATTCCTAGATTGTGTGCTCCTACAACTCGAATTCGCAAAAGTATGACTACATTTGTTTCTCTTATATTTTGTCAAAAATAGAAAAATATATATAGTTGTTTTCCTTGTTATCTTTGGTGACAAGGGAGTATCCCATTCTTGAATACCCTTCATGAATTTGAACAAGTCACCTTCTAGGTAAGAGTAAGTCTTTTATTCCATATCAATTTTTCATGCTACAGAGATCGTGTTAGAGACACTCAAGACACTTTGAATGTGTAAACCACATTCTAAGAGTTCACTGAAGACTTGAAGTGTTTTATTGCTCAATGATTAGAATATGAAAGGTTCTCTACAATTTTTATCTAAATTTAAAATAGTTCTTGAAGAGTCAAGACAGAGAAAATGAAAGAACATATCTTGTCTTCTCCTCTCAAAACCTTTTGAGCTTACTTGAAGTACTCTGATAGTTTGTCTTAAGTTGAAATTTATCAAAAACTCTCCTATCTCATTGAATAACTTGAAGAGTCTCCATTTTTATCTTTTGTGAAAATCTTGACTCTTGGTGTTCAAATCAGTAACCTAAGTATTTTATAATTGACCTGAGGTCCGAACTACATAATGAATTCAAAGTTTTTGAATATGTATGGAATTTTCAATACATGAAAAACTTGAGAGCTTGAGGTAAAGGCACTAGTGTGAAATTTAAAATTCATAAAGTAGGGATAAGATAGTGTGGTAATTGGCCATAAAGTAAGATATAAAAATAGTGAATGAAAGATGAAGATATTAGATACTAAGTTGATGAGAAAAGAGACTTTTGGGTGTGAGAAGAAATTTTAACAAGGGAATACTAAGTTGATGAATAAAGAGACTAATTTTTATGTGTGATAGAGATTTTTAGTGCTTTGTAGTAACTGAGACAAGGATATAAAATAGATAATGCATGAAGGGTGACATTAAATTTGAAGTTTGGAAGATATATATGACATGTTGAAGGTTGAATTGATTCATGAAGAGAGAATTATGTCTCAACACAATGTTTATAAGATATTCAAACATTGTAAACACTTAATGAAGAATAAAAACTCAAGTGTGTGAGGAATTGATCGGAGAAGGCAATATTCCCAAGTTCAAGCTTGTAAATTAAGCCAAAGTAGAAGAATTCGAGAGATTGACAGGCAGCAGAGAAATAGAGTATATATATGATCATCATCAGATGTTCAAAGCATCAAAGTGAAGAGTGATCAAAGCTTATTTTTTCAAACTGAGTTGCATCTCAGTCATACCAGGGATTTTTTTCTTCCTTATAAGTGGCAACTGTAGAAGGTTAGTAGCAGCTAAATAAATCATCCAGGAATTTGTTGCTTCCTACACCAAGTTGAAGCTTGAGTGAATACTAAGGTTGCATCCTCAATATTTTAGTTGTAGCACAACAAATTTCTGTAACCTTTTGTCATATATTGCATTAGTTTAGTGGGTTTTCTCCCAATTTTGGGTTTCCACTTAAAAATACTTGTGTCCTATGTATGTGTGATGATGATTGATATTTTTGAATTGTTTTTAGTTTGAGTAATTGATTTAATTTGTTTGAGAAATTTTAATTGAACATTGATTCACCCCATCTTAGTGTTATAGTTTCTAAAATATGCTTCATCCTGGGCCTAAAAGATTAAAGACTCGAGTTTAGAGATTCTAAAGAAAGTGTTATCTCCTAGTACCACTTTTGTCATTTCGAAAAGAGGTACCAAGACAATTTTTTCCCACCGAACTTCATAAAAAAAATGAGCTTATGAAAAGAGCAGCGAAAATTTATGGAAAATGGGGTTGAGGGTAGTTAGTGTAAGAAATCATACGAGAGTTAAAGGCCAGATCATTTTTGATACTCACATGAGGTGGAAAAGGTAAAAGTGATTTACGCTACTCATAAAATGAGTTTATTAGCCTACTCACATGAAAGGACATTCAGTTCAAGAAAGAATAATAATGATTATACACATCCCGAAATGGATTTCCAAAAGGATAAAGAGATCGATGTCAAATAAAAGTTGCATTAAAAGAACAATTAAAATAATCATCAGAAGCTTCCCAACTTGCCCAAAATGGAAATAATGTTAAAAGGTGGAAATGATGACATGGCACCCCAGGTTATCATAACATAACAAATGAATACAAATCACATCTGAAATGCTTGTTAACAATTTCTCCACATGGAAAAATATGAATCAAGTGGTCCCAAGGAAAATAATTGAAAACCATATATCTTCATCCGATTGAAAGTATATTCTTCTAAAAATTCTCTCATTGTAAAAGGGGGAATTATTTGTTAGATTTTTTAGGGGAAATGAATTAATGGGACTCATTAGAATTGTATAAGTATGAGGTATGTCCTCATACAAAGGGGGTTAATTTTTCAAAGTTTTAGAAGAGATAGAGATAATTGATGTGCTTTCTTGAATCCTAAATTTTAATGAGATGCATGTGAGTTGTTTTACTTCTTCAAATTTTCTCTGTGTCAAGATGGTTGCAAGTGTACAACCATTGATAAGCATTGAGATCATAGGTTTTATGTTCCTTTGTTAAGGAATTTGAAAAATTGAAAAATTGAAAATGAATTGTGTGCATGTTTATTAAGATTTTTCATGTTTTGTTCTTAGGCAATATACTTTAAATCACCAATTATTTTTCCTTGCTGAATCTTTTTTATGGCTCCTCTGAATTACACTAGATCTAGTCTTGATGGTGGTATTTTGGTAATTGAGTTTGTACTTGTAATCAGAGCCTTATTTTCACAGTACTATGCATAGTTTTAAATTCATAATACATCCATTCTATTGCTAATATTTTTGTAAGCCTTTGAGTGTATCTTAGGTGTAATGAGTAGGGAGTTGTGAATATTTTGTTAAGACATTTACATGAGATTTCATGTGTAATTTCTTGAAGATTTTATGAAATCATGTATTCTTGGGCCTCCATGAATGCATACCTTCTTTCCAAGGGATTGTTTCGATTAATTTAGTGTCCTTTATACCTAGAATGATTTTTGCACTATTGGAGTTCTGAGAAACTTTTCATAGTCAATTTCATCTTGTTTTAATCTCCCATTCACACAAAATATAAACCTACCATTGCTTAAATCCTATAATTCATCTTTGTTTTCTTTTCCTATAAACATTTTTCAAGGGAATTTACAAGTTTTACTTCCCTTTCCATAAATATGCAAAAGTAGATGGAATTTCATGTTGTCTAGAGTAACCTTGAGTCTAGTTGGAGTGACATATGCACCATTTAGTGTGACAAATTGTGAGAGTTAAATAGTGCATTCATTGGCCATGATCATCCATGACTGACTTACTTTCTTTTAAAAGGAAACTAAGAGACTGAAGATTTCAATCATCCCCTTACATTTTCAGGTTACACAATGGGTTCTCTCACCTAGGTCAAAGGCAGGGCCTAAAGTAGTAGGGAAGGCCATC
Source organism: Taxus wallichiana var. yunnanensis (assembly GCA_018340775.1). Classification (NCBI taxonomy): domain Eukaryota; kingdom Viridiplantae; phylum Streptophyta; class Pinopsida; order Cupressales; family Taxaceae; genus Taxus; species Taxus wallichiana. The sequence continues at coordinate 348,931,711 of CM031235.1, forward strand.
CCCTTTGTACATGTCACTCAATCCCTCCAAATCTAGGTTCAAATGAGTTTTTAGACATATTACCTTGCAGAAAAACAACATAAACAAAGTGTATCATCCTCAAAGCACATCATTTTATTCACTGATGTTGTCTGGCCCCGAGGAGGTGTAATATTGGGTACTAATAGGTTCTACACTTCAAACCTCCTCTCGAGAGTTCTCCCATTGGATCCTCTCCATGTAGTGGTATTCTTGAAGCACGTGTCTATAGGACATCTACATTAGTGTCGCCCTCATGAGATCGTATAATGTCCCCTACACAGTGTTTTCAGGATTACTACCATCTTTACATACTCCTTCGGCATAGTCATTTATGACTACAATCGAGCCTTAGAGAATATTTTAAATCAAACCTATCTAATCAATCTAACTCTCTTCAATCCATTGACCAATAGAGTCAACCATTAGCTTAAGGGGGAACAACATATCCTTATAATTAAATATGGGGCATCCTCGTGGTATTTTTTTCCTTGCAACTTATGCCTACAGATTAACTCAACAAAAAGGGGAAAATGTAGACACAAAATTTTCACCTCTAGGTGAACTAGAACACATTAATCGCATCATCATTATTCACATTATGATCACTATCCCAAGTCCATTGATCCAAAAATAATCAAGTTATTACTACCTAATCTCAGACCCTTGTAGGCTTTAATTATTTGCCAACAATTTTCTCCTTTTAAGTAATCAATTGAAAATAATGCAAGAAAATAATGACAATTGCACACAGATTGATTATGGAGCTCGGCAATTGCCTACGTCTCTCGAGTTCTTATCGAACCATTCCACTAGTCAAAACTTGTAAGTTACAATAGTACTTTCACAAGAAAACCTAATGGAAACTATTAAGAACTTTCTTAGAATAATATCCAAACCTTCAGATGACAAGGGTGAAAGATAGCACCCGACTTCCACCTTCCTAGCATATTCGGCAAGCTCGATGGTTCTAGATCCACTGTTCGAAAACCTCCAGTTCTCGATCAGCCTTCTAGATGCTAATACAACGCCCTATGGCTCTCCGATTGATATTCCAGGCTCCACAATAATTTACTATGGTGCTATGGGATGACTAGGTAGTTTTAATAACTCCTAGCCACAAATATTCCATATAATATTGCTAAAATAATAGGCCAATAGACAATATTTGTTGACACATATCACAAATAAGCTTAAAAAATAATAGGCTTCTTGAACTAATGTGTGTCCATTACAATAGAATGGGTTCCCTATTTATACAAAATTTTAGGGCCCTTGAAAAATGCAATTACATATTATCTTAGGCTAATATTAGCCTAAACCCGTACCATGTAATTTGGGATAGAAATTCCCAGTTGGGCAGATTGCATTTTTAATGGGATTAAATCCCCAAATAATGGGTGGATTTTTTTTGAAATGGGATTAAATCCCATATTTGGTGGGAGGAGTATTTGGTAAGGTTTTATTAACCCTTACCCACACCATCCTTCACGTGGAAACATCCACACATGGCTTAGCCCCTACACCGCTTCACCTCCTTCCACATGGTCATAGCTTAGCATGTTTGCAGATTTGTATGGTTAGCAGATTATATTGGCTTTAATACTAATGTTTAACATTAATATGTATATGTGTCATATGTTGCATTTGGGAATAATGCATGGCATTTGGAAAGTGGACTTACCAAGTAAATATAATTTCGACCCATGTAATGTGGTATGGAAATAATTAACTCGGTCATCATGTAGTCCACTTGTCATCTCCCGATAGGAGAATTGAGTGAATTCGATGAGTGGTGGCAAGCCACGTGTCACAGTGCGATTGGTCCAATATTGACCAAATTGACCGAGTTGATTTTCCCATTGCCATCTAAAATTTGACCGCACATATCTAGAGCTCCCGATGTCCATTTATCACGTGTTCTCACAGCTCGTGTTGGAAAGATCTTGAGATGATATTCTACACTAAAACCATTTAGGGATGTTTAAGGAACTTTCAAAAATGATCCCCTGATCACACCTCCCCATTGAGAAAGGCTTTTTGTCCCAAAAAGCTTCCATACTGTCCTGAATCTAAAAACTCTGCTGCCACCTCGGAAGTGCTACTGTAGTAGACCCTTGGGTCTTCTCCTCTAACCTTCTCACTTCGACAACTCTACTCCGATCCTAGACTTGTGGGTTATGGGCCCACCATGCTTCGCTATGCCACTTTGATATCCAAAGAAGACCTCCATGCCTCCGCTGTATGGTGCTAAGTTTCTAAATGAAACCTCAACGCTCCTACTATGCGGTGCTAAGCTTCTTGATATTTGACAACAAGGATATTCTTTTACTCTATAACATAGCTCCTGCTCTAAGTTGATTCCGTAGAATCTAAACTAGTTTGAAGGAACTCCATGTTACGTAGAGCTATGATCGATCTGATGTCGATGATGGACAATGACTTGTCCCTTTTCAGACCTCAACGCCTCTAATGCATGATGCTAAGCCTCTTTCAAGACCTCAAGCCTCCAATGCATGATGCTAAGTCTCTTTCAGACCTCAATACCTCCGATGCATGATGCTAAGCCTCTTTCAAGACCTCAAGCCTCCAATGCATGATGCTAAGTCTTTGTTGACCTCAACACCTCCGATGCATGGTGCTAAGCCTTTTTCAAGACTTCAACACCTCTAGTGCATGATGCTAAGTCTGATTGATCAACTACCATTCGAATGTGTGGTCACAATGCCTTGACACCGAATGATGTTCCAAGCTAATCCTTTGAGATCTCCTCTTGTTGACATACTAATATCAGGTACCATTCTACTACATGGTCACAATGCCTCTACACAGAATGAAGTTCTGACCTGATGTTAATGCCAACGGTGATTCAGCTACCATTCTACTACACGGTCACAATGCCTCTACATAGAATGAAGTTCTAGCTGATATTTTGAGAGCTCCTTTTGTTGACAAATTATATCAGGTACCATTCTGCTAGATGCCCATGATGGCTTCTCCACGAATAACGAAGTTTCCAACCCGATGTCAATGCCCACGATGATTCAGCTACCATTTTGTTGCATGGTCACAATGCCTCTACATAGAATGAAGTTTTGAGATAACCTCTTAGAACTCTATTGTCTGCACAAATGGAATATCAATCTCCAAGCTTATAAATATGATTTAAATCCTGTATCAAAGTTGTAACAAGTACTCACAAGCTGATTAGGAGATAGGTGCCCTAACAGGGTCTTTATACAACTTTCAAATACAAGTGTGAGGAAATTATATCCTAATACACCATGTAAAACTAGTTGTAAAATGCTCCATTTTTGGAGTCTTTGTACAATAAGCTTAAATACCAATTCTATAGGAAAATAATTTTGCATGGTAAACCTGTCACGAAATTTCTCCTACTTGGTGGCTTATGTACTTGGTCTTCTCCACTGCATCGCAATGTGGATTGAATTCATTTGTCTCCTCCCTACCAAACCAATGACTAAACAAGGAAAATATACTACATTTGATGGTGTTAGCAAAATCACCAAAATAATTGCCCTCTGGGGTCTTACTAATGCAAGTATAACAGAGTACAAACATTGCCCAAAATTGGGTCTTTAACTAATGTGCCATGTCTGGTTAGATGTATACAAACATTGTCCCTCAAAGGGGTCTTACCAATACATTCTACCCTACACAATAGTTTTCAGGTTTTATCTACATATGAGATATAATGGAATCATCCAAATAGAAATGTGAGAAAATTACTGAGTATGTTAAACCTGTCTCTCAGTCTATCCCACCAATCTGGAAATCCAGAAGTACAAGCCAATGCCATCCCTATCAAAGCAACCTGTACTGATTAACCTGCTCGATACCAACTTGCTTCAGAGATTAGTAAGTTTTCAGTGTCGATATTAGTAAGTTTTCAAGTGTCGAACAACTAGCTCGATACCAAACATGATTTGAAAATAATCAAGTTATTACTACCTAATCTTGGACCCTTGTAGGCTTTAATTATTTGCCACAATTTTCTCCTTTTAAGTAATCAATTTAAAATAATGTAAGACAATAATGACAATTACACACGTTTGATTACGAGTTTGATAATTGCCTACGCTTCGGGTTCTTATCGAACCGCTCCACTAGTCCAAAACTTGTAAGTTACAATAGTACTTTCACAAGAAAATCTAATGGAAACTATTAAGAACTTGCTTAGAAGAATATCCAGACCTTTGGATGACAAGGGTGAAAGATAGCACCCAACTTCCACCTTCCTGGCATATTTGGCAAGCTCGATGGTTCTAGCTCCATTGTTCGGAACCCTTAGATTCTCGATCGGCCTTCCAGATGCTAATACAATGCCCTATGACTCTCTCTAGTCGATATTCTAGGCTCAAATAATTTATTATAGCGTTATGGGCCGACTAGGTAGTATTAATAACTCCTAGCCACAAATATTCCATCTAATATTGCCTAAAATAATAGGCCAATAGACAATATTTGTTAACACATATCACAAATAAGCTTAAGAATAATAAGCTTCTCGAACTAATGTGTGTCCATTACAATAGAATGGGTTCCCTATTTATAAAATTTTAGGGCACTTGAAAAATGCAATTACATATTATCTTAGGCTAATATTATCCTAAACCCGTACACATGTAATTTGGGATAGAAATTCCCAAATTTAGGGTGGATTGCATTTTTAATGGGATTAAATCCCCAAATAATGGGTGGATTTTTTTAAAATGGGATTAAATCCCATATTTGGTGGGAGGAGTATTTGGTAAGGTTTTATTAACCCTTACCCACACCATCCTTCACGTGGAAACATCCACGCATGGCTTAGCCCCCTACACCACTTCACCTCCTTCCACGTGGTCATAGCTTAGCATGTTTATGGATTTGTATGGTTGGTGGATTATGTGGGCTTTAATACTAATGTTTAACATTAATATGTATATGTGTGGTATGTTGCATTTGGGAATAATGTGTGGCATTTGGAAAGTGGACTTACCAAGTAAATATAATTTCACCCATGTAATGTGGTATGGAAATAGTTAACTCGGTCATCATGAAGTCCACTTGTCATCTCCCGATAGGAAAATTGAGTGAATTCGATGAGTGGTGGCAAGCCATGTGTCACAGTGCGATTGGTCCAATATTGACCAGTTGACTAGAGTTGACTTTCTCGATGTCTAAACTTTGACCGAACATATCTAGAGCTCCCGATGTCTATTTGTCACATTCTCATAGTCGTTGGAAAGATCTCGAGATGATCTTCTACATTGAAACCATTTAGGGATGTTTAGGGAACTTTAAAAAATTTGTCCCGTGATCAACCATCCTTATAATCAAATTTACCGTTATAAATATTAATTTACCCACATAAAATCTTATTTACCCTCCCATAACCACCTAAAACCAACTTAGCATAATTTATCCTACCCATCCTAACCCACTAACCTTCTTCTTACCCAAATTCCTAACCTCCCCACCATTCATCAATCAACCTTAATCCTTAGATGGTAATTGTTTTTAATCATTTGGCATATTTTCATTACTTGATTCTTGACATTTTCGTGACAAATCAACGGCGTGATCATTGTGATGTTGGGAATCCTACTTAAACCACCCTCCTATAATTTTCATAGTTAGACATGTTACACACATAAGAGATTGTTAATATAATTCTCGAGCCTCCACATGACATCACTATGTACCGAAACCCACATTGTGTTATCATTCCTTGGAGGAACTTTGTCAAATCATCTATTAGTTACTTGAGCTTTGTCATCCTCTAAAATATTTGAAAAGTTTGGTACACTTTTATTTATCATCTTCAATCATATTTTACATTAATAATATTCTATAATCTTCATCTACATTACCATCCACATCCACTTTACATCCATTCCTTTATTTAAGCATTTGATCAAAGTTTATAATATATACAATTTCTTCAAGTGCTCGCTAATAATCCTCGATCGTCATCAATCGATGCCTTGATCACATTTTTCTCCTCATTATCCCTATATACTTGTCAAACTATTTGTTTTCTTTTTTATTATCTTCTTCTTGGATCCTCCTAGTTTGTCTTAGCATTTTCAAACATCACTTTACATTAGTTATAACATGTTTGATCATCTTTTATCAAAATAATCCCTTTGACCCCGATCATCGCTCTATTCTTAATCACTATTGATCTCTATCAATTTAGTCATTTTTAGCAATTATCATATTTTCATCAATATTTTTTGTCCTAATATGTTGTCTTGTAAGATGTATTATTTGTAGATGATTGTTCCAGGTACCTTACACCCCATCAAAAGCATATACGATCTCTCGATCCTCCAAAGAACCTTTACGTGGGAACAATTTGATATATCACATGATATAAGTCTTTGTGCCATTAAACTCACACTGAAATAGAGTACATTGATCATAACTCGATGTTATACATGAAATACAAGATGCATCGAACAAACCTGGTATGACTATTTCCTAAACGTTGAGTTTGTTACATCCTTAGCCTCGTGCATTAACAAAATAGTAGGATCTCTCTATCCCTCTTGAATTATAATTTTGTTATCATTATATTATCTTATTATCACATCACTTGATTGTATAACATGATTTGATACCCTCCAGGAAGCCCTTTGGATTCCTCATATCCACCTTTTCAGTAACTTTTCATATCCTTATCTCATATTTGTCTTATCTAGTTGTCTTTTTATGTATATTTTCTCACTTAGAAAAAGGAGAAATCTCTTGTATTGTTCACGTATACACTCATCCCATAATTGCATTTTTAAGTGTAGGTATTAGTAAAACCTATTTTATTTATAGTTTTGGGTATTTCAAAGCATAATAACAACAAACTAAAAATAACCATAAACATTAACATTGAGGTTTAGGATTCAGCTTTTCCATCCCGAATAAGATTATTTTCTGCTCTAATATAAATTTCCTAGGCATATGATAAGGTTACAACCCCATGGATTGAATCATAATAGAGATATCACTATTTAAAGCTCTTAAGTAATAGAGGAAAGCATAGTGTGGTGTAGGCCTTACCATTAATGGGATTTGATCCTGTATTCTCAAACCTAATGTCTAAATCAACAATTCACTCATTGGGATATCTCTTTATTGTTGTTATTCTCTATAATATATATATATGGTCTGACTTATCCTCAAAATGATTGTAAAGAGAAGTTCCAAGTTCATCCCAATTGTGAATTGAAATAGGTCTCAAAATCCTGTACCATTGAAGTTCCTTTCCTTTGAATGATGAAGCCAAGAGTCTAACTACTACATCATCTTCATAGTAACAAAATGGACTGAGAAAACATTGGAAATGTCTTGGATATGATCAACTAGGGTAGTGTGATTTTCACAAGTGAAGAAGGGAATACACTAGTATGCCATGTGGGGAATTTAGAGCCAAGGGATTACCACCATTGAAACTGAGAAAGGAAAATTTATTTGGAGTTCCATGAAAGGGATGGGTCTTAAAACCCTATAGGAAAATAAGAAATGCATACCAAAATGAGGAGTAGAGAGATTTTTATTTGGAGGATATGGTGATCTGTGAGCTAATCTACCTCTTCTTCTTCTCCTTGGTGATAACTACAAGTATTCGAAAGGTTATTCTCTTGCTACACTTGACCTTTTTGAATCCTTCTCATAAGAAACAAACACGTTTCTACATGAAACCAAAGGGATAAAATTCTTGGAGTTTCCAAATGTTTTTATAAAATCCTCTAAAGGATTAAAATCACTAAGAAACACACCAAAACTTAGTGAAATAATAAGAAAACTCAAGGCATCCCACCACACGTGTCAAAACTATTATCACAAAAAGTTATCACCCTCTCCATCTCTCATGAAGAATAACATAACTCTTATGTAACATGGATTTTTCTCCAAGTGTGGGACCTTACAAGTGATAAAAATCTCCATCCAAAGTTTGATTCCTTCTCTTCCAACCCACTACAAACTAACCTACAACCCTAGAACTACAACTAATATTATACCTAAGTTAAAATCTATAGGGACCAAAGAGAAAAGTGTTATAAAATTTGCAAAATGAAGGAGGTGATACACAAAAGCTGAAAGAGGGTAAAAATATAGCCTAAAAGACACAATATATTCACACTTGTAGAGATTCGTTAAAACAAAAAATGTTTAAGATTATAAAATGAATCAAATTAATACGAAATGAAAGTGGGAAACATCCATAACAAACTCAAAGAATTCAAAGGAAACAATGAAAAATTATTTTATTAGAAAGTTTTCACCATGATTATAGATAAAAGGTTTTTTATATTTCATACAACGTGCATATTATAAATGTTTGGAAGAAAAGAAGTTCGGGAACTCTAAGGTAGATCTCCCAATCTAATAGAAAAGGACCATTTTATGTCTTAAACCCTTACATTTTATAGAAAAATGAGAGAAAGAGGGAGAATATGACATCCCTTTTCCAATCACTGACCAAAACTCATTAATTCCCTTGTAGAGAACATGGGTGCCAAACTGATCCATCCCTACACATTGTTCGACCCGTAAATGGAGGAGCATCATTCCTCATTAATTTTGGTGGGTAATGCTGATTTGATGTTTTCGTTTATCCAAAATTTACTTTTACATATTAAACCCATGTTTGCATAATTACCCCCTAAAAATTTATCAAAATATATAAATTCTTAACCCTAGAATGAAGGCGAAAAGGAGACCTTTCCAACGCCACTAATTTTATCAAATTTGGTTGACCGCATCGAGAGTTATGGGAAAAACATCCATCAATAGCTCCACGGATCCTCTGTTCTCTCTCCTTTACTTCATGGCACCTTTTGGATATTTGGCCATTTTTAATGTTACATAGCTTTTCCAAGTGTTTTGTGGCATATTTTTTATTGGGAAAAAATTTCAATGTTCAAAGTGAGTTCACTAAGTTATCTATGGCCTTGCTAATCTAGTAGACATCCACCAAAGTCTTGGAGTTTCTTCTACATCATTTACCTATTCACTCCAACTACATTTAAGTCCACATATTTCCAACACCCATGGAATTATTTCTCATGTGTTGCACAATTTTGGAAAATGGAAATGAAAACCTTAGTTTCACATACTTTGGAAAGTCCGTGGAACATTGAAAATTTGTTAAGTATGCGAAACACTACCACATTGTTCTAGGGATTTGAACCCAACTACAATTTGCATCATGTCATGAAGGGAACAAAATGCCATGCCTAAGATTTTCATCTGATGAATGAAAACCCATATTTCCACTAAGTCCTCTATTTTCCTACCAAGGTCAAACCCTTTGTTCCATGGGTTAGGAGAACCCATGGGGTGTTGACTCCCTAGGTCTATGATACACTGCAAAATTTATGTTTTGTCAATTTCTTACAAAAAATCCCCTAAGTCCAATAAATAGTTATATAAGTTACCAAAGTGACTTAGGGGTCATTTTAGACAACAAGGTCATCAACAACCTTTTTAAAATCATCATCCCATCTAAATTGGATGTATTTTTAAGGAGGTGATGGAAGGGTTGACATTAATATAATAATTGAGATATGAAATGGCAGATAGATTGAAGTTTCCATTTTAGAATGTGGATCTATTTAAGATTATATGGAGGAGACATTTTTATTATGGCTTTGATTTTTTGGAATCATAATACACTGAGGTGGGGGGGTGAATTAGTGTTCTTATAAAACTTTTCTTTCAATTATCTTACATGAACCATCCAAGAAACATATTGATCTTACAATGCATAAACAACCATTCATATGAACACAAAGAAATATAGAACACATATATATATCTTACAATGATTAACAACCATTCAAATGAACACAAATAAATATAGAACACATATATATATAAGTTGGAAACCCTCAAGGGGAAGGGGAAGAAAACCCATTAATGAATTCTACAAATAGAAAAATGTCCTATAAATGATTACAAAATTTTAGATTCAATTGAGCACCCACTCCACTTGGAGCACCAACCCCAACTAGCTAAATACCTACTTAACTATGTTTCAGCAAGCACCAACATGCAAGGAAGCACTAACTCCCTAAGATAATCGGCACCAACTCAACCACATTTGAATTTTTTTCACCTCCCCTCTATTGCTTGATCAAAAAATGATGACCATCTCTCTGTTATTCTTATCTTGATCACTCCTCAAACTTGGATGATATGCTTCTTCACTCATCAATCTTCTTCACATTGACATGTGCATACATAAATTTAATTTTACAAGCTCAACACCTTTAGGTATTAAACATACTTACTCTTCTCATGGTCTACAAGACCTCTTACTACTCACACAAGCATTATTTCACTCATAAACTTACACCACTAGTATAGGCCTTACATTATCTTTCCTATATATACTTTACTCAAGAACATAAACCAACTAGGTTGGTCGTGTGCACTTAAAAAAATTTAGCTTGGCCATACTATAGACCTTATAACATATGAAAAACATGAAATAATTACAACATATCCTTATTTTCGTATGAATGACACAATTGTTCACATGTTGAGTTCTAGGTGTTTTCATTGATGTAAAATATATTTAATGACGTAAGGATGATGGAGAAGGGTCAGAGGATGCTAGGTATGGTTATTACATTGATATTTAGGTTGTTTCATGGTTTCATGAGTGGACAAGGTGAGATTGGCTTGGTCTTGAAAGCCTAATTGGGTGACCTAGTTAGCCTATGTGATGGTTAATGATGTTTTGGGTTTCTTATTGGATTCGAAGCATGTTAGTGGTATGGATATAATTTTTGGAGAGTGTTTAGGCACTCACATATGTTTTATGGTAGAGGTACAGGTTGAATACCTAGTTCCAGGTGCTCATCTTGACCTAGTCTAGGTGTTTGGAGACCAAATGAGGCATGATAATGAGGTATAGATCCATGTGATCTCATAAAGGAATTCAAGGGTGTAATAAATTTTTACTCATGTATGTTAGGAAATTTTTGATAGGTATATTTATGAGTTATGAGGTTATTCTATTATAACTTATCCTAAACCATGCAAAACCCTAAGGGCTAGTCATGTAAATGAGATGGGTTATGAAGATGAATACCTACTTGAGATATGATGATGATTTTATATGGTGAATTTGGGTTTCATAAAGGTGTGAGAAAAATTTCAAGTCATTATAAATAATATTTTGCAAGTTATGAGGTTTTAGGTGAAACAAGGTCCAAGACAAGGTGTTTTCCAACTCGAATTACAACTTTTGATGATAAACATGAATTGTGCCATTTATATGGGACCTTGTGGATTTAAAGGATTATTTTCCATTTATCTAATATAATTTCACAAAAATAATTATGTGGTTTCATCATCACATTTTTATGAACGAATGTTAAGAAGGAAAAAAATTACAAGTTCAAAACCTTAGCTCAAAAGCAAAGAGGAGAGATTTGTTTGGTAAGTTCTCATAATTTATTGGTATTAATATTATGATTATTGGATGTTGTAGAGGACTCATTTATATTTACAAAAGTTTTATTAGAGCATGTGGTGATTTGTGGACCTCACGCAAACATAATAGTTTTTGAAGAAGTTCTATTTGGGACAAAGTTTTACAAAGGAAGTATAAAATAAATTAAAATGTTTTTATCTTGGGAGTTTTAATTGATTTCCATGATGTTTTTAGATCATGTTTGAGCTTCTAAATGGAAGTTTTTTCCTATTTATGAAGACTAGTCTTAAGGCAATTTTGGGGTAGTTCTAGAGCAGTTTCAGAGATGGACTTGGTTGAAGGCCTTCCACTTAGAGTTGGAAGGAAATGTAAGATGTTATAGAAAGAGGATTCAGATAGATTTACAATGGTATATTTTTTGTCTCATGATGATGAGATTTGATAGGTCAACAAACTTAGTTTTGAAGAAGAAGGTTGTTTGTTTCTCATGACATAATCGGTCTTGTTATAAGATGGAGGTAAGAGAGGGATGATATGTTTTATTTTATGGTTTCTATTAGTTGGAGAGTGAATAGGGATGAATTTTTTTCTAATTAAGGCATTTTTAGGTCTTGAAAGTGACATCAAGGGTTAAAACCAGTTGATTTTTAAAATGTATTTCTCATAATCTCATATTGGTGAAGAGGAATGTTGTTATGGTTTGGATGTATGGATGTTTCATGATATCTAGAAATCTGGATGTGATATACAGGTCAATAATATTCCAATTATTTTTACATCCCATATTTGAGGTGTTATTCGGTGATCTTGAAGCCCAAAGGTGAAGACTAGTTCCTGGAAACAATTGTTTTGACAAAGATATGAGCTTTCTTGATAGAGTTATGATAAATTTGATTAGTACAAAGCTAATTTACAAAAATGTATGGTGTTTTTATGTCATAATTTTCATTTGTGACAATTTTTGAGATTGGATAATCATGTTGATGAGGTTTTTATTTTTAGTCATTCAGGATGAGGTTTTGAGTTTTTTAGCTTGTTTAGTGCATTTGACCATGGACAAATGACATTGGTCCATTATGAATGTCTTGGGATGTTTTTTAAGTTTTCTTAGTTGAAATAATCATGTAGGACTGACCTCCCTTATTTTTTTGAGTTGAAAAGGGTATAAAGTGAATGTTTGGGTTCAAATTTGAACTAGCTAAGAGAGAGGGAAAAAGTGTGACCCAAGTGTGAATTTGAAACAGGTATGAAGGAATCATTTCAGATTTGAGGAAGTGTTTCAAATGCTGAGGAATTTTGGGAGGATCTTTACAAGGGTTTGAATTTAAGATAAGTCATAAAAGTGTGAGATATAATGGTAAGAAGAGAGGGTTTGAAGGTGCATGAGTTGAATCAATGTTATCCATCATTTGCAAGACATTTGATACCTTCATAAAATGTGGTTGAGTGGGTTCTTGATCATTTTATGGGGTTGTAGCCTCCTTTTGGAGTTGGTTCTTCACTAAACTAGGGGTTGGTGCTCCTTGTAGGGTTGGTGCTCTTTAAGAATTTAGTGATTCACTAAATAATTTTGATTTGAAGAATATAATCAGAATTTTCATTGGATTTTATTCCCCTTGAGTGTTATCATGCTCTTTCTCATGGCTATGGTTATTTGAATAAATGTTTTATATTATTGTGCACACATTAATGGTTGAATGGTTTATGATTCAATCATTATATTTTGAATTGTAAGTGATTAAATTTTTAAAGGACTAATTCCCCCTCTCTCAGTCCATCGTGATTCCAAAAATTTGTATCGAGAGGTCCTTTTGGAGAATTTTGATCACTTGAAAGGAGATCCTTAAAGAAAAAATGGTGAGTCAACAGAGTGGCTCTTCTTCTAGCAAGGCACCATTACTTGATGGAGTGAAATATGTTTTTGGAGTTTTAGGATGATGGATCACATCATGTCTTTAGGGTTTGATATTTGGCAATCTATGGAGGATGGCTATATTGTTCCTTCTACCCTCCAACAAGCAATGTTGACAAGAAGTTGTGAAGTGATAATTCAAAGGATACGAATGTCATTATTTGTGGATTGATTGAACTCTGAGCTTATGAAGGTGATGCATTACAAATCAGATAAGGCTATGTGGGAGAAGCTTCAAGTCCTATATGAAGGAGACTCCAAGGTAAGAATTGCTAAGCTTCAAACTTTCAGAAATCAATTTGAAGGACTAAAAATGAATGATGATGAGTCTATTGTTACATATTTACTTAGGGTTGATAAGGTTTTTAACACCATGAAAGGGTTAGGTGAATATTTGAAGGAAGAATTTTTAGTTCAAAAGGTTTTGAGATCTCTAACATCTAAGTTTGATTCCAAAGTGTATGTCACTAAATATTCCAAGGATTTTACTCTTGAAAATGGATGAATTACATGGGACTTTGAATACCTATGAGATGAGGATTGTTGACTCCAAACTAGATAAGAAAGAGATTTATTTCAAATTTGAAATGAATACCAAGGGTAATAAGGCTAAGGATTTTGATGATGCTACTATAATTGATGATGAAGAGCTATCGCAATGGCTACTAGAAGACTGAATGTTGGATTTGGTAAGTACAATAGTAAACTTACCTTTAAGTGTTTCAATTATGGTAAAGTAGGTCACTTTTCTACTAAATTTCCTCATGGACATAAAAAGGAAGGTAATTATTATCATGAGGCTATTCATGGAAAGAAAAATTAGAATTATAGTAAAGACAAGAAGGATTTCAAGAAGTTTGACCACAAGAAGAAGAGCAAGAATATTTTTACACAAATTAATAGGTTCATTCTCCTAAGGAAAGTTTTTGTGATAGTGATGTTTCAGATTTTGAATTTGAATCATAGCATGGAGATTTTTGAGATGAGGATTTATTCATGACTAAAGATGTCTTGATATCTACTAGTGGTGAAATTGCACTATTAGGTGATTTCATATCAAATTCTTGTAGATATTTTGATGAAGAATAAGATTATATTGAAACTAAAGTGGTATGTGTCTAATTTGAATTGAATCATTATGAGAATAACAATAAAAATGAGATCTCAAGTCAAATAATATGAGTCAAAGGTTTAGGATCTAGAAGAGAAACATTGCGATATTACGAGAGAATATTGATGAAATAGTCAAAAAGGTAGAGATGCAAATGAGTACTATGACTCTAAACTTACAATCTAAGGAAGAAGAAATGAATCTTCTTAAGAGATAGCTATCGATCTAGGTAACAAAGTAAAATAATTTTAGAAGTTTGAGAAAAGCACTAGGTATCTTTATAATATCTTAAGAAATCATAAATTTGTAGGTGAAAAGACAAGTTTGGGGTTTAGTGATGACCTAAAATTAAAATTTTCAAGTAATGAGGTTGTAGAACCAAGAATCAAGGAAGGAAATAAGGAGAATTTCACCAAAGACAATGTAAAGACAAATTCCATAAGGCGGTTGAATTCTTCAAGGTATGAAATGTCATTTAATGGTTATTTTTTTACTTGTAATGGCTTTGGTCATAGGGCAAATGAGTGTAGGAGGTTTTTTAGAGATGATCATCTATGGAGAGATAGTAGGAGTGGGAAAGTTAATAATGTAGTGTGCTATAGTTTCCATGAGAGAGGTCATATTTATAGATTTTTTTATGATCTTGTAGACACCAAAATTAGGTCATACCACCCTTATAACCCCGTTAATTAAATTAACCATACCTTACATATTCATATCCCATAGTGCACATGATTAATTGAATTAATTACTTTAATTAATTTAATTAACATCCTCACTTGACCACCTCACCTAGCCACATCACCTAGACACCTCATCATGGACCTATTCTTAGCATGTTTCTTTTAACTAAGACTCAATTTCTACTTACCTTAACTAATTGAGACTTATTCTAACCCTAACATTAGATGCCTATTCTTTCTCTAACAACATACCCACTTATCTAAGTGCAAGATACCATTTTAGATCGAGACCAATGGGAAGAATTGGCCAAAAGATAGCCAAGATCTACTATTTTGGAAAACCTAGGATTTCCCACCTTAACCGACATCGGTTAACCCTAAACCAACACCAGTCACCCTAACCATCATCGGTTACCATATATTCATTTTGGAAACCTTGTTCCAGAGGTTGGAAATTTTCGAGAGGTTGATCATTTTTCAAGTTTGGAGAAAGAGATATTTGCATGCAAGCACAAACCAGAGCCTACTTGAGCATCTAGATGACCCTAGCTAGCACCAAGATTGATCTGAAGGTATTTTCATTCACGGTAACATTTTGGGAAATGTTTTGTGGCACTGATCACCAGTTTCATAGATCAACCATTTCTATCCTCCACCAACCAGGCCTATAAATACAAGTAAGTGTTTTCTTATTTGCATCATTCTATACTTACTTAGATTGTGGTTTCTTTAGCTCTGTTTATTAGATCCTATTCTACTTTACATTCCACCATCCCCACCTTCCTGTTAATCCACCCATCCAACAACCCACAACCCCTTTAACCCCCATATCTAACTCTTAGACATTCTTGTCGATTAGTGCATCTTCCTGATGCATTTTCACTAAGTTGACTTTATCACCCCTAAAACCTCACAAAATCCTCACCCAAGCTAGATACACTACCTGAAGCCACTCCACAAACCTCCCCATCTCTTTGTGCAGATAGAGAGAACCTGGACCCCTATTTCTGACATTTAACTATTCTACCCTTATCCACCCTAAACTATCATCTGGTCATAGCTAAATCATCATCGGTCACACTGGACTCGGCATCATTCTCTATGTCTTATAACCCAACTCATGAAAACAAGCTAATACCCACTCCCAAACTACCCAGAACCATTTGTAACCTTTACCAAACCTTTGTCAGACCTGTAGAAACTCAAAACCACCTCCCAACCTCCAGATCTGATCATAACCATGCCTGTTAGATTAGATTTTCTTATTGTATTTGAATAAGATACCTATATCATATCAACTATAGTAGTAGGATGTTATTTGTTTACATTATTTATTGCATTAAATTGTATTAAATAGTGGATTGACAACCATCTAGGAAGTATCACACTTCCTAGATCTAGCACACACTAGGTAGTCCACTGACATATATTGTTTAATATTCTTCTTGTGGTCTTGTTTTGTATTTACAAGTAGTTCCTCCTAGCCAAAAGGAATTTCTTCATGGTCATCCTGGATCGGGAATCAGAAATGCATGCACAAAATTCAATCGGCATCACAAACAGTATTCCTCCTTGGCCTATCACCCTCTATCTGTTTCATTAAATCTGTTAAGAATCTGGTGAAACATTTTGGCATGCCCGGTGGGACCCTCTCTTGGGTTCATTGCATTTTCTTCATATAGGGAAATTTTGTGTCTCTTTCTTTTTGAAAAATACACATTTAATCTTCTCCCTGGTAACATTATTTTCTTCTAATTTTCTAAATGACATTTGTGATTTGGTGTTTAAAATGAATCATTTCTTTTTTCCTACATTTGCATAGTAGTGAAAGAGTACATTCTTGACCTATTCATAATTTGCTACATCGAATTTAATTGTTGATTTGGGTTCTAAAATATGTTTCATTTCATCCTTGTATGTTTCATTTTATCTCACATTAAAAACTAAGGGCAACCTATACACTGGAAGTCATGCCTAGCTAATGGTTGACATAATTGAATCATAGAAGAACTTTCTCTTCTCTCTCTCTTTGTCAAACTGCACAAATAAAAATTCACACATCTTCTTAAACAACACCTTACCTAGAAGAAGTTTTCAATGATCACACGATCAGAGGATTGATAGTGGGCACCCAATTGGTTTCTTTATCAAGTCATTATCTCAGAGAAAGGACTACCCCCACAAAAACATAACCTGAAACCACCCTTTACAATTTTCCTCTTCATAGGACACCTTCCCAACCAAAAACTATGTTTTGAATTCACCAGTCATTCTTAAATAGCAAAAGATGAACACATAAAATTCACTTATAGGATTGCACATTTTTCTTAGCTTTTTCTTGAGTTGTGTTTTGAGTTGTGAAGTTACGTTCTCCACTTTCCTATCCAAAAGGAATTCTTCACAGTCATCCTAGATCGGGAATCAGAAACATGTGCACAACCTTCAACCAGCATCACAAATAGGTATTTCTCCTTGGCTTATCACCCTCTATCTGTTTCATTAAATGTGTTAAGAATTCGGTGAAACAAATCCACCTAGTCAAGTTGAAGGCTAAAAAGGAAAGAGTTCAGTTGTGTGCTATAGTTGCAATGAAGTTGGTCATGTTTGTAGGGATTATTCTGTACCTAAAAGGAAAGAAGGTAGCTTTCAAATTTCTAACATGCATGCTAGAATAAAAATCAAGTCCTGGAGCCAAGAGTGAACAACAATGTACTACCAACAACTATTGTTAATGTTAATTAAAGTATTTCTTAGAACTCGAGATATGAAACAAGATGGAAAAGGTGATATGTAGGTGTCTAATAGTTCTTGAGACTTCTTTAGGTCACTCCTCTATATTCATCATGAAAAAATGTGTCTCTAGAATGCTTTGTAGAGAACATGTTGATCCATATGAAGCATTAAAGGAAGGGGGATTTGACTAGGATGATGATGGTCTCCTCTAAGTTTCCAAGGTATGTTTTAATAGCTTAAAATTATGTCTTGTGGTCTTCCTTGGTTATTCAAGTAGTGAAAATGGTATGTTCACTATCAAAAGGTCTTTGAGTTTGTATAGTTATGTCCTCAAGTATGTGTTTGTCATGTCATGAGGTTTTGGTGGTTAAAGTATTTATGAAGTCTTACCTTGGTATTTTAAATTTATAGTGTATAATGAAATTAAATTTATAGGTCTAAGAGGTCCTTTTGGATCATAAAAAGGGTTTATCTTATCTCATCTTGAGTAATGATCATTTTTTTCTCAAAAGTATAAGGGAAGTCTCTCATGTTTTGAAGTCAAGTTATTGTGTCAAGTCTCTATCTCGAGTTAGTGATGAAATTTTGTGGTATATATAAAGGGAATGATTCTATCATGATAATTCTTCCTTAATTAAATGATGAGTCAAATAAGATGGTTGAGATTAAAGGATGCCCATAGTATTGCAAGTGCTTGTTGGTATATGATGATCTATAGACTCATAATAAGTGTGATGATGTTTTTTCAATAATTTCAAGTGTGCATACTTCAATAAGATGGTATGAGGGGTGTTGAGGTATGTATAATATTCATGAAGAGTTAGCTCAATATCAAGAGTTAGCTATGTCCCATATACTGGACTCTAGGAAACCCTATCTAGGGTTTAGTGAGTATTTGTGAAATGAAGGCCTTAAAATTTGAATCAATCATTACAACCTTGAAAATATAATATTGACATATTCCTTTGAATTATTTTGGTGGTTTAATAGATTAATATATCATTGAATTTCTACATTTCATGAAATTTATAGTTCACAGTGTTGATTCATTCCATAGACCTGATTGGAGACTAGCAAGTGAAGTTTGATACATCTTCTTTAAAGAATCCTATAGTGAAACTTGGTATACAACTAAAATATGAAAATGGTTACTCAAATAGGTAATATATACCTATTAAAGTGAATGAATCATAACCAAGGTGTGAATTCCTCTTGGGGCAAGGCTACTAGCGTGTGAAAGCAAAATGAAGAAGTCAAAGTGGTATAAAGGATGTCTTGATTTTTTGCAAGGCTACTCAAGCATGGGTAAGGACATACATCATCATGAAGGTCTTAGAAAACTATGTAGGGTCATACATATGTGAATTATTGTCTAAATTCATTCAAGAAGTAACAAGGAAGAGTGATCTATGTGTGAGAAAACATAGTGCTACAGGTATGATCATGAGTTGTGCATGTCTACAAGTGATTTTTTTATTCTTACACTTTAGGCATGAAGTGTCAAATGACTCTTATGATTCTTAGAGATGGTGTGAAGAAGGAGAATATAGTGGTAGATCAAAATGTGTCTTTTAAGGACAAGTCATGGTTATAGGTCTATAGGTAGTTCTTTGTAGGCCTACAATGAAGATTTAAACACATGTATAATCATCTAGACAATCTAAAATTCTATTAAAATCTAAACAAGGTAGTATATCAGGTTAAGGAAGATGAAAAGTGATAAATTGCAAGGTAGATGTGTCTTTGTGACAGAGTATTATCAAGTCTATGTAAGAAAAACAAGGTAAGGTATGTGATGAGGTTTTGCAAAGGGCTCATGACTCAAGCATGATTTCAAGCAAGTATATTGTGGTCTTAGATGCCATGAAGGTTATGAAGGCAAGTGTTATAGTTATATTTGTAATAAAATGAAAAATTCCATGTAAAAAAATGGTATGATCTTATGTGTTGAAGTTGTTATAGTTATCAAGATTTAAAATGTTTTGTCTTAGTCTGTGTATAAAGGATTGGTGATGTTCTATGGTGACACATGTTAAGGAGAAACCTAAGTGTTCCTCATCTCAAGGAGATAGAAAAATATGAGAAATGTGGCATGATAAGTGTATCTTGTTTTGGTCTTAAGGACTGTGATAGGGCAATGTAGATTGTGATAGTGATCTACATGACTGTGAAAGTTTCTACAAAGATTATAAGGATGAATTTGAGGGGGAGATAATTTATAGCTTCAAGTAAGAGTTAAAGGAAATATGAAGATATGCATAAAGATAATTCAAGGTAAAGGAATTATAGTGTTGATTATTTTCACTATAGTTGGATGAATACCTTTTCTAGTGATATGAAATACTTTAATAACATCCTACAGGCATGAAGGAGTATTTTAAGGAAGGGGTTGAATATACCTCTTTAAAAAGTGTATAAGGTGTTTGAAGGACTTGATAGAAACATGAGTGAAGGTTGCAAGTTGTATTCAAAAGGTGAGTTGGTCATGCATTTAAGTGAGTATTGTAGAAGGTTTTAGAGTACAAAAGAGTGCTACATGTGTGTGAAATCCTTCCAAGATAGGGGGAGTTCATTGTTGAGATTAAAATTAGGTGTACAAGTGGTTTGAAGTAGCTTTTATAGCTAAATAAAAGATGTTTACAGGTATAATGGCTTGTGGTTCAAGTCATTTGGCTCAAGAAGGTCGTAAAAGTATGAAGAAGGGCTATGAATGATAAAGAATGAACTTTAGGGTAGAGGCAATGTGATAGAGTCATCCTCATGGCGAAATCAATGTAAGAAGATTTTTTTTGTGTTTTCTACTAGAGAAGGGTGTATAAATACAAGGGGATCCATGTGGTGATGATTCATGTTGTGTATAGTTCTCTAGATATTTTTAAAGGTTTTCCAACTAGGGCTTAAGAGTATATTTAGGGATCTTAGCCCTAAATACGTTATGTAACCAAAGAATAGAATAAACAAGCAAAGTTTGAGAAAGAATAGTTGAGATAAGCCATACAAGAGGTAAGATGATAATTTTTATCCCTAAATCCTGATTTTTGGCATGTGTATGAGTTGTGTGCATTTGATCAAGGATTGCTATAATAGCTTCAAGTTATGAAAAAGGTAAAAATAGAGCTTTAGTGAAGAATAACAAGTTTGTGAGCTAATTTGAAGACTTTGGTTGATGTTTCCAACCAAGATATGATCATATGAAGATGATAAATATGAAGATCATGAGGTTCATGTAATTAATTTGTCATTAATGTAAAAAGGGGAGAAGATTAGGTGGTTTTCCATCAATGACAAAGGGGAGATTATTGGCATGTTGAGTTCTAGGTGTTGTCATTGATGTAAAATATCATTAATGAAAAATATGATGATGGAGAGGGTCGAGGATGATAGGTAGGATATGGAATAGAGATTCAGGTTTTTCCATGGTTGCATGAGTGGACAAGGTGAGATTGTTTTGGTCTTGCAAGCCCAATCAAGTGACCTAGTTAGCCTAGATGATGGTGCATGATGGTTTGAGTTGCTTGGTGGATTGAGGATCATGGAAATAGATCAGAGCATGTTTGGAGAGTTTTATGCACTCATATGAGTTTTAGGGTGCAAGTACATGTTGAAGACCCAGTTTTAGGTTCTCATTTAGACATAGTTTAGGTGTTTGGAGGCCAAATGAGGCATGAGGATGAGGATGAGGTATAGAGACATGTGATATCATAGAGGAATGAAGGGGTATCATACATGTTTACTCAAGCATGCTACGACCTTTTGGAGAGGTCTTTTGATGAGTTATGAGGTTCTTCTAGTATGACCTAGCCTAGACCATACAAAACCCTAGGGGATAGTCATGCACATGAGATGAGTAATGAAGATGCATACATATTTGAGATATAATGATATTATTATTGTATATGGTGTAGAGGTGTTATAAAAATTTCAATTCATTCTAGAGAATATTTTGTAAGTTATGAGGTTTTAGGTGAAACAAGATCTAATGTAGGGTGTTTTCAGTTCGAATTACAAAATTTGATGCTCACCATGAAATGTGTGATTTGTATAGGACCTTGTGCATTTTAAGGATTATTTTACATTGATATAAGAGAATTTAAAAAATAATAATTAGTATGTTTCATTATCACATTTGTATGAATGAATGTTAAGAAGGTAAACAACTTTTTATGAGTTCAAAACCTTAGCTCAAAAGAGGTAGGAGAGATTTTATTGGTAAATGCATAGATTTGATTGCTATTTATAGTATGATGATTGGATGTTGTATAGGAATCCTTAAAATTTAGAAATGTATATTAGATCATGTGGTGATTTTGGACCCCACTCAAACATGCTAGTTTATGAAGAAGTTCAATTTGGGACAAAGTTTTCCAAAGGATGTATAAAATAAATTGACATTGTTTTTATCCTGGGAGTTTTAATTTATTTCCATGATGGTTTCAGATCATGGTTGATCCTATAAATGTAAAATTTTTCCCTATTTATGAATACTGGTCTTAAGGTAGTTTTTGTGCGTTTAGGAGCAGGTTTCAGAGATGGACCTTTTTGAAGGTATTTCACTTGGAGTTGGAAGGAAATGTAATATTTTATGGAAATATGATTCATATATATTTACAATGGTATATGGTTTGTCTCATGATGATGAGATTTGATAGTCAACTAACTCATTTTTTTTAAGAAGGTTGTTTGTTTCTATGGAGAGAATTTCTTTGTCTAGAAGATCGAGGTTGAAGAGGCATGAAATGGATTAGTTTATGCTTGTTATCAGTTAGAGAGTGAATATGGATTAATGGATTTCTTATTGAAGTTATTTTGAGGATTTTAAATTGACATCAAGTGTGAAAACTGTTGAGTTTCTAAAACTTATTTAGGCAGCTCGATTGGTGAAGAGGAGAGTTGGTATGGCTTGCATGTATGAATGTTTCATGATATATAGAAAGAATGGATGTTATCTACAGGTCAATTTTATTCCAATGAGTGGTTATATGCCATATTTTAGGTGTTCTTGGGTGATCTTGAAGCCCAAAGGTGAAGACTGGTTCCTAGAAACATCTGTTTTGAGAAGGATATGAGCCTTCTTGATAGAGTTATGAAAATTTGATTAGTGAAAGCTAATTTAAGACCATGGATGGTGTTGGCATGTCATATATTTAATGTGTGATAAATTTTGGAAATTTAATAATCATGATGATGAGGTTTTTATTTTTGGTCATCTAAGTGATGGGGTTTTGAGTTGTTTTTGAGCTTGTTTAGTGCATTTGAGCATGACTGACCTACATGGGTCCATTATGAATGTTTTTATGAATGTATTGGTATTTTTAGAGTTTTTTTCTAACTAATAATTATAGGACTGACCTCCCTTTTGTTTTTGAGTTGAGAAGGGTATAAAGTAAATGTTTGAGTTCAAATTTGAACTAGCTAAGAGAGAGGGAAAACGTGTGACCCAAGTGTGAGTGTGTAACAGGTATGAAGGAATCACTTCAGATTTGAGGAAATGTGTGAAATTTTGAGTAATTTTTGAGAGCATGTGTGAAATGGTTATAGTCCAAGAAAAGTCATGAAAGTGTGAGATATAGCAAGTTGAAGAAGAGAGGGTTTGAACAAGGGTTTGAAGGTGTGTGAGATGAATCAGTGATCTCCATCAATTTTTACAATATATGTATATATATATATATATATATATATATATATATATATATATATATATATATATGTATATTATATATATTTATCAAAGGTGGTTGAGTGGGTGTTTTATCATCTTAGGGGTTGTATCCTCCTTGTGGAGTTGTTTCTTCACTAAACTAGGGGTTGGTTCTCCTTGTAGGGTTGATGCTCTACTAAACTAGGGGTTGGTACTCCTTGTGAAGTTGGTGCTTCAGTAAATACTTTTGATTTGAACAATATAATAAGAAGTTTCAATGGTTTTTCCCCTTGAGGGTTTCCCACTTATATCTTGTGTTATGGTGTTCTTTCTCATGGTTATGGTTATTTGAATGAATGTTGTATGTTTTTGTGCACACATTAATGGTTGAATGGTTTATGATTTGAGCATTATAATTTGAATTGATTAAAGTTTTAAAAGACTGATTCACTCCCCCTGAGTTCATTATGCTTCCAAAATTATAACTTTTACATTTCTAGGACTCATGAAAATCTACTAGCATTAGGTCTACTTGCATAACGATGCATCATGACTTTCTTGAAAATAATGGTCTTCTTCAAAGCTCAAACACCTTTCACATACTATTTCAATGAGCTCTACTAATATCCTCAATGATTCATTTTCTCTATACCAATCATTTATGCCATGAAAGCACCTTGAGAACACACTGTCAAGACACCTTAAGAACCAGTCATGAGAAATTGACTTCATAAGACCACTTAAAGGTTAGAAATTATCAAGAAATCATCATAGATATGAATAATAGCTCACTAAAACCCTTATATATCTATTTGTTCATCTTGTCTAATGCAATTCTTGAGAGCTACAACAAATTCTTTAGAAAACAAACATGTACCTACAAATTTTCTCTCTCATATGACTAACCACCACCACCTGGAGGTACAGGAGATTTCAATACAATCTCCAATGCTTTTTTAGAAATCCAATCCATTTTGAGATGAATTAAACAATATCTTTCCTATCGGATCCTTATTAGAGTTTTAGAAGGGTTTTGAGTAGTTTTGGTATTATCGATTGGTCATAAAGTTTAGGATATAAAATCCAAAACTAATGCCAAAAAAATATTAGCTAGGACCCTTCCCCATATATATTCAATCTCTAAGGTTCCCATACGAGAGGATTAACATGCTTATGAACATCGAAAGTGATTGACATGTTTGGGGTCTTCATTATATGAGCTTGAGTAGACCAAAAATGCATTATCTTGAAAAATCATCTAAACAATGACTTGAAAATTCATCAACATAAATAACCTCTTTCCTTTCTCACACATGCATAATTTCTCTGAAAAATGATCTTTATGCCCTAATAAGATATGAAGGGATTAAGAAAGGTCTAGGTGTATACCTATAATTATGATTTCACCCCTCACATTGAACTCGAATGCCTTTTCCACCTCACTATCATGCCCAAATAATGTTGAAACTCCCTTCACATTCCTGTGAAATCTCCATGGTTCTTCATCTCTCTTCATGCCTCATGACTAGGCTTCTTATGAACTTTATCTGACTAGGATTCTTCAAGAATGATCTTCATTTTGCAAATAACCCTCAAATTTTATTCAAATTATATCTCTCCCTTTGTCTTCAAGATGACATCACCAACCTATGACATAAATGACAATACTTCAACAATATCCACATAATCCTTTGACATTAACAAGGACACTCAACAACTTGACATTAATGACAATTATCAGCAATCTCCCACTTTTTTATTAATGGAAACCACACTTAGAAACACTATGGAAACCAATTTATTTCTCCTTATTCTGAACATTAGACACCATTCTCCCACTTTGACATTAATGAAAATGAGATACCTTCATCCTCTTAGTTCTCCCCTTTGATATCACACTTAGAACTTACCATAATAGAAGCACCAACAACATGTTGGAAACATCAACCAAACATGAAATGTTCCCCTATCTCCATGCATACCTTATCAACACTAATTTCTTTCTCTTGGAGCTAAATAAACACCTAATTAGATCCCCCTAATTTTGTGGATTCCCTAATGACTACTAGGAATAGGAATTACACCCAATTCATATCTTAATTCTCAAATGTTTCCATTAGAATTGGCTTGGTTAAAATGTATGCAATCTGATCCTTAGTAGACACATAATCAAGCTTGAACCTTTTTCACTAACTTGTTCTCTTAGGAAATGATATATTATAGGAATGTTCCTAGTCTTTGAATATATGATTAGGTTCTTTGAAACACTTATGGAACTTGTATTATCAAAATAGATGGGAATAGGACTATTATGCTCCACCTTATAGTCCTTCAAGATTTGTCTCATCCATAAGACTTTAGTATAGCATGAATTTACTGCAATGTACTAAACCTCACAAGTAGATAGAGCCACTAACCCTTGTTTTTTACTATTCCTGAAACTATGAATTATTCTAAGAATAAATTCCCTCCACTAGTGCTCTTCTTGTTATCTAGACTCCTGCACAATTAGCATCTATATAGAATATCAAATTGAGCTCCTTTCCTTAAATATCACAATCCATACTCCATAATACCATTGAGATACCTATGTATTCTATTAAACTTCTTGTAAATGGTTATCCTTTGTATTAGATTCAAATATTCCCACAAGACCTATTGCTTGCATGATATCAAGCCTAGAGGCTGCAATATACAATAAACTTCCAATCATTGATCTATGTGTTGTATGATCCTCTTTCTTCTCTTTCCTCAACTTGCATCCAGTGATCATAGGTGTGCTAACAACCTTGCAACCTTCCATTCCAAACTTTTTCAACATCTCTCTTATGTATTTGGCTTGAGAAATGAATATACCTCTTTCTGATTGAGTGATTTGTAGTCCAAGGAAGAGTGATAGCTTTCCTAGCATAGACATTTCAAACTCCTTCATCACATAAAAAAAACCTTGTTCATGCTCTAATTGTTTCCACCAAATATGAGGTCATCCATATAGAAAACCACTATCAACTGATGGTCACCTTCTGTCTTTATGTACAAATTTCTATCTGTAACTCCTCTCCTGAATCCTTGGTCTAATAAGTACTTGTCCAATTTGGCATACCAAGCTCTAAGGGATTAATCTAGACCATAAAGAGAATTTTCTAGTTTGCAAACATAGTCATTGTCTTCTGATAATGAAAAAACTCCATGTTTATCAATGTACACCTCTTCTTCTAAGTTCCCATTCAAGAAATTTGACTTTACATCCATCTAATAAACCTTAAATCCTTTGAAACTTGCATAAGCTAGAAACAATATGATAGCCTCCAACCTTTCCACATGAGCAAAGGTCTCCTCAAAGTCAACTCCTACTTGTGCATATCCCTTGCATACTAATATGGCCTTGTTTCTAGTGACTTATCCATTTTCATCCAATTTTTCCTAAACAACCATTTTGTGTCAATGACATTCTTGTCTCTAGGCTTGGGGACTAGCTCCCAAGTGTCATTACTTTCTATCTAATCTAAATCCTCATTCATGGAACTTACCCAAAACTTGTCTTCACTTGCTTATAAAAATTTCTTATGCTCAATATTAGAAAAAAATAAAAAACTTCCATGGTTAGAGTTACTTATCACCTTCCTTCTTATTTTCACACCAACATCCTTATTGCCAATGATTTGAGTTTTAGGATGATATTTTTGAATCTATCTTGATGTACTTTTTAAATTCTATTTCCTCAACTTATTCTTCTTCTTCATGGGTTTCTATATCTTCTTCTTCATTAATTGAGTCCACATTCTGAAAATGTGACTTCTTGGAACAGGTCTCATCATCCTTCACATTTATGATTTCCATTATATTCTATAATCTCTTATTGTAGTACTTATAATATGATCCAACTGATGAATAAAATAATAATATTCCTTCATTATACCTTGAATCAAAATTACCTAGGTCATCCTCATCTCTTTTGATGTAGCATTTTCTTATAAACACTCTAAAATACTTCACATTAGCAGTTTCCTTTCCATAGCTCATAAGGGGTTTTATCACCATTAATCCTTATTTTTCCTCTATTTAGAAAGTAAACTACATTTCTTAATGCCTCTCTCTATCATCCATCAGATAGCCTTGATTCATTCAATATTGTGCTTTCCATTTCTTTAACTATCCTATTATTTATTTCAACTACCCCATTTTGTTGAGGTCTCCTAGCTGCTAAAACTTATCTCCTTTTTCCATGAGCCTCACAAAATCATCAAATTCATTTGACCAAAATTCTACTCCTCTGTCAGATCTTAGAAATTTTATTTTTACATTCTTTTAATTCTTAACTAGAGCCTTAAATTCCTTGAACTTGTCAATAACTTTGAAATTGTATTTCAAAAAATCTACCAAGGTCATTCTTGTGTAGTCATCTATGAGTAACATGATGAAACTATCTCCTTTAATGCTTGTAGTCATTATAGGACTACAAAAATTAGTATGAATCAACTCTAAAGGTCTTGAGGTAGAGTAATCCTTAGACTTGAATCTCCTTCTAGTTTTCTTACCATGTTGACATGCCTTACAAAGTGTGTTTGTAGGTTTGGT
Source organism: Taxus wallichiana var. yunnanensis (assembly GCA_018340775.1). Taxonomy (NCBI): domain Eukaryota; kingdom Viridiplantae; phylum Streptophyta; class Pinopsida; order Cupressales; family Taxaceae; genus Taxus; species Taxus wallichiana. The sequence goes on from CM031235.1 coordinate 348,959,833, forward strand.
GATTTTAGGCATGTTCTTCACACACTTCTTGAGATGATCTTGACCAGGTTGTCAAAATTTAGGTGCCCCAACCTCCTATTACATATCCAATATTCATCCATCTTACACATGAAACATATCTCATTCTTTATCTCACTTAAGACATACATATTGCTTTCAGTCTTCTTAGCTTTGGAAACTAGTCGCTAGGCTCTCTTTATGTCACACCCTTTGTCATGAAAAATTAATGTGTTTCCTTGACTTCTCATTTTAATCACACTTAAAAAATTATGTATCAATCCGTATACATACATCACATTCTCTGTCTTGGTCTTCCCATTGTCCAAACTCAAGGTACCCTTGCCAACAATATTGGTAGAAGACTAGAAAGAGGCTTAGACAAGTATAAAGGTAAAGTACCTTTTAAGTGATTCAATTGTGGACAAGTAGGACATTTTTCTACCAAATTACAAACAAAAATAAGGAGGTTTAGTTTGAATATGGTGAATAAGGTCATAAACATGGCAAGAAAAAGATGAACTATAAGAAGGACAACAAGAAGAAGTTTTTCAAGAACAAGAGAAATTTCTACTCAAAAGAAAAATCAAGTGAATCAAGCAGCTCAGAGTGTGAGAGTGATGGATCTCAGTGTGAAACTTTATTCATGGCCTTGGAAATTTCTAATGAAGGCTACACAAAAGGAAATAATGTGGAAAATTATGAAGATTCTGATGAAGAAGAGGCAAGAGTAAATCTAGAGGCTGAACTTGTAAGTGCTCTTGAAGAACTCCAAATATGTAGAATAAGGAACCAAAATCTAAGACATGCCTTAAAGGATTATGAAGAACAAATTCACATCTTTGAAAAGAAGCAAATTCAAAAGGAAGAAGAGGAAATAAATGAACTCAAGGAGATTGAATCTCAAATCTGAAATTATCTCTCAATCCTAGAAAATATCTCTCAATCCTACAAAGAAAAGGAAGAAGAATGTCTAATCTTGAAATTTGATTTAGAAATCCACAAGGATGAATTGGAACAAGTAAATAAAAACTCAAGATGTATGAAAAGATATAAAAGAGCTCAAATGTCCTAGCCAAAATTCTAAGCACTTAAAGGGATGTAAATGACAAATCAAGAATTGGTTTCAAGGAAGAAAATAAGAAAGATAAATTAGACAAGAAGGAAGAAGATAAGTCTACACCAAGCATCTCTCACACCATGAACAAGGAGGTCATAAAATATGCAAAATAAGGACAAACTCTCCTAGAATCACCTATGCTATGAGGTAATCTCATTCCTTCTATGGTTATTTATTTTCATGTAACATGTTTGGTCACAAAGTTACAAAATGTAGAAGAAATGCTAGAGGAAATAGGATAAATTATAACTTGCAACATTCTAGAATGAGTTATAACCCTGTGTGCTACAAATTCCAAAAGGAGGGTCACATAGCTAGCATGTGCAGCTCACAAACACTCAAACAAAGCAAGTGGATATATGTTGTGAAAGATAGATCAAACAAGAAAGGAGAGGTTGGTATGATATCTCAAATTTCCTTCCATGTGCAAGATGAGGGAATGATTTGGTACTTGGATAGTGGTTTCTCTAGTCATATGATAGGTGAAAAAGAAAATTTATTTATTTGTCAAATAATGCATCAAGTTCTATTAGATTTGGTGATAATAATTCAGAAAATATTGTGGGAAAGGGAACTCTTAGTCTTGACAATGGAAAAATAGTCACAAGAAAATGTTCTATATGTTGAAGGGCTCAAACACAATCTCCTGAGTGTTAGTCAAATGTGTAAACAAGGCTACAATCTGATCTTCAATGATAAAGGGTGTAAAATCATTGATGGAATATCAGGAAAGAGAGTTGGAAAATAAAAAAGGAAAAAAACAACATGTATGTGCTCAAAGAAGTAAATAAAGAAAAATGATTTGCAAGAAAACTTGATGACAACTGGTTATGGCACAAAAGATTAGGACATCTTAGCTTTGAAAATCTTATGAAATTAAGTGCTAAAGATGGAGTTAGAAACATGCCAAAGATTGTAAAACTAGTAGATTCTATGTGTAATGCTTGTTTACATGGAAAACAAACAAGAAGGTCATTCAAGTCAAAAGAGTATTCCACTACTCAACCTTTGGAGTTGATTCATACATATTTGTGTGGGCCTACAAGGACTACATTATGCAAGGAGATGAGTATTTCATGCTCCTAATAGATGATTTTACCAGGATGACATGGGTAGCTTTCTTAAGACACAAATCAGAAGCCTTGGACAGGTTCAAATCCTTCAAAGCACTTGTGGAGAATGAGAAGAACACCAAAATAAAATGCTTAAGATCAGACAGGGGTGGAGAATTTTGGTCTAATGAATTTGATGATTATTACAAAGAACATGGAATACAAAGACAATTCTCATCTACTAGACACCTCAACAAAATGGGGTGGTTGAAAGGAAGAACATGACTATGCAAGAAATGAGTAGGACTATGTTGAATGAATCAAGACTTCCTGATAGCTATTGGAGTGAGGTAGTTTGTACAACTTTCTATATTCTAAATAAAGCTCAATTAAGAGTGAATAGTAGAAAAACACCTTATGAACTCTAGAAAGGGAGGCCAACCAATGTGAAGCACATAAGATTCTTTGGGAGCAAGTGTTATATTAAGAGAGATGAAGACAATTTGGGAAAATTTGATTCTAGTGTGATGAGGGCATATTTCTTGGGTATTCATCAGTTAGTGCTGCTTATAGATGCTACAACAAGAGGCTTCAAAGGTGGTTGAAAGCACCAATGTAAAGATAGATGAATCTTATCCTTCTAAAATCATAAATTAGCCTAAATACAGCCATGAATATGATGCTTCTTGCATTGATAATCAAGATGATGATGAAATAGAAAGTACACATGAATAAGTAGAAGAAAGGCATGACACCAAGACACCTTCAAGACAAGTTAGAAGAGATCATCTAGCAGATCATATCATAGGAAGTAAATAAGGTGGTGTTCTTACAAGAAGAAATCTAAGAATTCAAAAAAACAATGAAGACACAACCCTCTTATCTATGATAGAACCCAAGAATGTGAGAGAAGCTAGTAATGAAAAACATTGGGTAGATGCCATGAAGAATTGAGAATAATTAACCCTCTTATCTATGATATAACCCAAGAATTGATGTGAGAGAGCTTGACCAAATTGAGAAGAATGAAACATGGGAGCTTGTTCCTAGGCCAAAAGACAATAATGTTATAGGAAAAAAATGGGTGTTTAGAAATAAAATGAATGAAAAAGGTGAAGTGACAAGAAATAATGTAAGGGCTATGCACAAATGGAAGGAATTGATTTTGATGAAAAATTTGCACCAATGGCAAGGATGGAAGCAATCATATTGTTCTTGGCATATGTTGCTCACAAGAAAATCAAAAAATTTCAAATGGATGTCAAATTTGCTTTTCTAAATGGCAACTTGAATGAGGAGGTGTATATTGAGAAACTTGAAGGATTATCTTTAACTAGAGATAAGGACTATGTTTGCAAATTGAAAAATGATTTATATGGACTCAAACAAGCTCCTAGAGCTTGGTATAATAGGATGGATACTTATCTCATTGAGAAAGGTTTTAGAAAGGGAGTGGTTGATAGCAATATCTACATCAAATAAGAAGAATACAAGCTTGCTAATTGTCATAGTTTATGTGGATGACATCATATTTGGAGGGGATCATGAAAGGATGACTCATGAATTTTCTGATGTGATGAGTAAAGAGTTTGAAATTTCTATGTTTGGTGACCTCTCATTCTTTCTAGGCCTTCAAATAAGCCAATCAGATCAAGGCATATTCATATCTCAAGCTAAATACATCAAGGAAATGCTCAAAAGATTCAAAATGGAAGAGTGTAGACCTATAAGCACACCAATGGAGGTAGGATGTAATTTGAGAAAAGAAGACAACTCACCAAAAGTGGACAAAACATTGTATAGGTCTATGATAGGCAACCTTCTCTACTCCACTAGCATCAAGACATGACATTATGCAAGTTGTGGTTCTAGTAGATAGATTTCAAGAAAATACAAGAGAAACACACCTCAAGGTAGTCAAAATAATACTAAGATATCTCATGGGAACATTAGAATATGGTCTTTGGTATCCTCAGTAAGAAAGGACTTCAACATAAGAGCATACATTGATGTTGATTGGGATGGAAACATTGATGATAGGAATAGTACAAGTGGTGGTTCCTTCTTTGTTGGAAAATGTCTAGTATCATGGTTGAGCAAGAAGTAATCTTCAGTGGCATTATCAACATGTGAAGCTGAGTACATAGTAGTTTCCATGTGTTGCACTTAGGTTCTTTGGATGAGGAAAATGTTGGAGGACTACAAGGTAAGGTTTGATGACCCAACTCCTTTTCTTTTTTATAGCACTAGTGTCATTAGTGTCTCCAAAAATCCAATGTTCCACTCAAAGAATAAACACATTCCTATCATATTTCACTTCTTGAGGGAACAAGTAAATGATAAAAATATCAATCTTGTATACGTGAGCACAAAATAATAAATTACAGATATTATGACAAAGCCACTACCAAAGGCAATATTTGAGCATCTTAGGGATGAATTAGGGTCATTTCTAATCCTATCAGTTGTTAAGAGGACTTGGAAAACTAAAATGATCATTTGTATTGTAAAATAAACTCCTATAATGTGCCAAAAAGAGCTTCTAGTGAGGGGGAGTGTCGTGCCCACATTTTACACACCCAAATACAACAAGAAATACTAGGACAAATTTTTTTTGACTTACAATACACGCTACACACAACATAGCAAGGGCTCCAAGTACAAAACTTGACTCACATGCAACAATCACATAAGTCATCGACTCACATAGACACATGCAGATGACATCAGCATGTCGATGCCACACTTTTCCCAATGAATGAATACTAGCAATAACACGACCACAATAAAAAGGGACTTAAGGATTGATAACCCACCACACAACATTACCATGGTTACATCTAGCGTACGTTAAACATCCAATAACATTATTATGTAAGAAAAATTTTCTTCCTTTTTCCACCTACATGTTCTGAAAATTTGTTTCACCTTTCACTTATTGTTCAACCATTTGATTTTGCTCCTTACCCTTATGCCAATCTTCATAACTTACATAAGTATTTTCCATATTTCAAATTTTATACAAAATTCTAACTCTCTCATTCTTATGTTAAGATTATGCTTCCCAAAACGCTTATTCAAAGTTTAGAATTTAACCTTGCTACACAAGTGAACCTAACGTGATGTCAAGATGAAATCTTGGGATTAAGGAAGACATAGATTTGAAATAGCTTTTTCCCCAAGAACATCCATCGATCACAAAATAGTTATTTCACTACCATTATTATTATAGTTCAATAATTTGTTGAATTCCAAATTTTATTTTTATATGTATATCTTTTGTTTTCTCGACATTTGGTCACACCAAGGTAATTTATATTGTTTACAACGCATGAAAAAGTTTAATTAAGTTATAAGGACTCAAAATTGACCTTAATCCTAATCTCCAATCTTGTGTGCAACATTATATGATATGCTCTTACATCGCACTAAGGTCTTGTTCTTAGCATCATCTCAAAACAAAAGAGTTACGAAAGCACCTGTCTGACATCTTAAGGAAGTACATGGCTAGGAGCATTATAAACTACACATGAACACAAGTGATCTGTGTTCATGAAGATCCCATATCCTTGCATTGCATGATTCCACATAAGAAATATTCTTTATTCCTTAATGCCATAAAATGACATAATAAGGGATTAAGGGACAAGATTACAATTTCTAAGGTTCTCTAGAATCAACATCTTTTAGCTCAATTTCACATACAAGGAGTTAAATTATAGTTTTCTACCCACAAGTTAACATACAAAATCCACTAGGGTTTAGTTTAATTCCAATATGCACCTAACGATCTACGCCTCAACTAAATATGATTTTAAGGCAAACAAACATATTTATACTAAACCACGTTCAAGAAAATACCAAGATGTTATTTTGATAGAAACCAAGGTAGCACCGCTTAGTCGATCCTTCAAACAAGGATTCATAAGGTGACTCCTAAGGCGGTCTTCAACACTCAACCTGGTGTTAGACCTGAAGAGAGGGCATTCTTCTCGTGATTACCAAAACTAGAAGGAAACCCCATACTCTGGATAAAGTTAGACCATGACATTCCTAAAATATGGGTTCACGACAATGACGCTAAACATAAAGACTATGATGGTAAACTCCAACTAGGGGTTTTATTTACCTAACCTAGAGTGTTCTATCGAGCGCAAAGCTTAAGTTCGTTCTACGGTCTTAAATTTCTTATATGGTAAAAAGGGTCACACATGCAGGCAAGTTATGCACGAATATTTTATTAAGGTTGAGTGTTCCCATTAAAACTCTTTATTATGTTTGCAAGGTAAGAAGATAACCTAGTGATTAATTTAATTGTTTATTGAATACTGATAAAGTACTACAATATATTAACTTCAATTTCAATTTACTATGTATAAATCAAACCCTTTTTGCCATACACAACTAAGAATCAAATTGACCAGGTGATTAGATGCACATTTCCTAAGTTATCCCTAAAACTAGCATCTCATGCATATTAACAAATTTCAATTATAACTTTTCTATAACAAGAGACTACATTAGACAGTTATTCATTTTACAATAACCTATAAAAATTACAATAATAATAATTAAATTACACATCACCTTTTTTTTGTCGTCATTCTTCCATCCTACAAAACCCATGTGGGCATGATATCGAGTGATAAATCACCTGGCATGGCATCCACCCTAATTCAATCATAAGTATCATTTTTCGCTTCCCATTTACATCCGATAATAATTACAATTTGTAATCGAAATAAAAAGGTCTAAAAACATGTATTCATTGCATTTCATTTTTTTCTTCATTTTATAGCCCAGAGAGAGAAAGAGAAGGGAAGAGAGAGAAAACACCATTTGGTCAAAAGTTCTAATACACACAACAAGTTTCATTATAGTGTTTTAAATGGTTATTTACATGTGTTTAAATGTTCTCGTGGTCATTTGGCAACCCTAGAGGTCATGCAGCTTCCTATTCTTACATTTTCTCACTAGCTACAAAACGTTCAAAAAGGGCTCGGAGGCTAAGAAACCGCTTCAAAGGGTATCTTCTTATGAGCATGCACACCATGATTAACTTTCTACGTGTCCCCGGATATACCAAGAGTTCATAGAACTCAAGGAATTGAAAAAGAGTGAACGATTTGTGTTTGGTGGCTAGTTTTTGGGGCCACTGGTCATAGTTCACCCAGTTGTAAAATGACAAAAGTTAGCTCGAGGGCCCAGAAAACTGCGTCCAAAATGAACGTTTGATGGAGGATCACGCAACGAGACATCTCCTACTAGTTCCTCTATATAAGGAGAATTCATCGTGACGGGACTGAGAACTAGAGAACCATTTTTAAACGGCAACAAGTTTTCTAGAGCGACAAGATGAAATTGGTCCAGTTTGACCTCGTCAAACTGCAATCGAAGGCCTACAAAATGGCTTCACCAAACTATCCTAAAAAGTGTTCTTTCCTAAACTGAATGTTCCATGCATTTTCTTGTATAAACGCTAGAGTTTTGTGAAGAGGGGACGTGATTTCTCCTTCCGGTTTCAAATGGTGGTTCAAAACAAAAGCCAACTTTCTAGATTTAACAACTTTCTACCATTGCAAACCAATGCAACAGGCTCCTATAAGAGCGTCAAAAGGATGTCATATGTTTGTTTTGGGTCAAACCAAAGGTCAAGGTGACTCCTCATATACCAATGTACACGAATGAAACTTCACATCTCATTTCCAGAGTTACGAAGGGTACTTAGTGAGTCCCCGAAAAATGCAACATTTAACTATTTAAAACAGGGAGAAGGTCAACTTATCAATGGAGAGTCAAATTCGTCTGGTCGATAAAATGATATTGGAGTGATCAAGAAGGGTAAGAGTTTTCTAAATCATCTAGCAGTGAGGGTGATAGTTCATGGTTTAAATTAGGTGAGTTATAATGACTTCGTGAGTTACGACACGACAATTTATTGTTTTGCAACGAGTTGAAGGAACATTTAACTGTATTAAAAATCCCATAATTTTAAAATTCTATTCAGTTGTAAAAGAGAACTAAAACATGAGAATTATGAGAGGTAAGGGAAGAAGAACCATGCCTAGAGAACGAAGTCGGTCAAGCCGCAGAGCTTCGTTTCAAAGATCTTTCTTGGGCACTCCAACCGCCACGAGCATCCTCAGCTCCACCATTTTGCATACACGTCTACTAGGGAAGTTGCATTGCAAACAAAAACATCTTGTTTTCTATGCCTTGATGGTTTTCCATGCTCAATTCTAAAGCTCTTATTTTTACACATGTGGGGAGGATGCTGACAGAGGTTGTGGAATCTGACTTTACACGTACCAATTACATTTGCTTGAAGGTTTCCAAGGCCTTTTTAACCAACTCATTTTTATTTTATTTTTATTTTACACGTCCTGCAATCATTGCAGCCCATAAACCACATTCCTTTCAGGAATTGTCACACCATTAGCATGCTTCCACATTTTTACACATTCTCATGTGCTCATCAAACACCAAGCAAACATAATGATTAATTCTAGGCATGATTCTATAAGAGGCACTCATGCCATCAAAATATTTACAACCCTCATGCACTGAAACTGCATGGATAAATGCTAATTAAATGAAATGAAACTTACATGGTTAGGGTATGTTCCATAAGACCACGTCACTTGAGGCATTTTGTCAAACAGTCCAACCACCTTTTAACAAATCCATTTTGTGCATATGCTACCATCATGGCAGTCCATGAGACCGCATTTCTTTGAGGCATTATGTCAAGCAGTTCACAGGATTCCACATTTTGCATATGTCTCGCACGGGCGTTTGCAACTAGAACATACACAACAAAAATCCCTTCTATCCTTTTCATGCGCTGTCCAAGGATTCGCTCAGGTTCTAAAACACTTTTTTTTTCTTTCTTATCTCACGCACAGCAGAAGATCTATTCCCTGAGAAGTTGTCCCGTTCCATCATTTGGTTAAATAAAAAAAAATGCCCCCCCAAAGCATATACGACTACAACCTCTGACAGAATCCATATTTTTTCTTTTTCTACGTTGAAAATGAACCCACACAGGCATTTGGCACTGGGAGAATGTTGGCATGGCTAGGAGGTTGGGAGGAGGCCCAATAGTGATGGCACTCCAAGAGAAGACATCTGGCGAAGCATTTTTGACAAAAACAAAGAAAAAAACCCAAAACAAACCTGCGACCCAGCATCACACAGAACCACGTTTCCTCTGCCATGTGCACCCACGTTTTGTAGCATTTTCCCTATGCGTGAATAGAGGAAAATGGGACAAAATGCTCTGGTTTTCTCTACCACCCCCCCAAATTTACCCCATTTCCAAATGCCCAAAAAGACAAAACCCTAACAGCAAACGTTTTAGAGCTTTTTTTCCCTAGCCTTCATATTAGTTTTATTTAATTTTATATTAAATTGTATATGTATTTTTATTTAATTAAAAGATTGTGTAAGTTTATGTGTTTTCCTTACAATCACTTATCGATAGATAACAAACAAGTCGATAACAAGTCGACGATCAGATAACGAAGTTATCGTCGATCGATAAATAAATATTATTATTATTATTATTATTATTATTATTATTATTATCACTCATTAATACTTGTTAATCATCTTAACAAGGACAAACTTACGAGCCTGATAAATCGAGCACACCATTCTCCTTTGATAGGAGGAAAACGTAAAGGACGAGGCGGGGCCCAACCGTAGAAAACAACAACATGACACGAGAAGACAAGACGCAGTGGGAGAATTCCAATTGTTCTCTGTGACAAGGGTGAAGCCAACAAAAGATCAATAGGAGCACCACAGCGTTACAAGCTTAGTAACAGGGTCGTCAAGATAGGGACTGGGAAAACATCGAATGGGGCATTATAGGGAGCTAGTCCACTTACTCATGGTGTTGCTCATGATATTATTCCACACAAGGTTGTTGTATGTGAGTCCATGTTTAGTTCGGTCCTGGTTTAAATCATTCTAGTAAAACCTCATGTGTCATAAATGGTATTTATATGGTCTCAAAAGTTTCTAAAGCCCAAGGGGAGAAATCTACTCATGTTTTTCTAGTCATCTCCTTGTTTACCCCATCTTTTTCATGGATGTCAAAGGGGAAGAATATGATCCTATGGGGAGTGTGTTGATGGCGAATCATGTGCATTTTCACTTTGTCATCAATTTTCCTTGGTTTGTGTGAGTGTTGACATCAATGAAAAAGGGGAAGTTTTTTCCAACCTTATGTCATGTTTTCATTGATTTCCTAGTGCATATTGGGTCATTTTTGTCATGGAAATGGTGTTTTCATAGAGTCACAAAGTTACAAAGTCTCGAGTTCATGTTGACTCAAATTGATGTTTCTCTCAAGGTGCATATGAGTTATATGAGTCATGTAGGTTGGTTCCTTGTGGATTGTATCATCCTTTTGGTTTGCATCAAGTCTTTATGTCATGTTTAGGATTCTCTCATGTCAATCAAATACTTCTAAATGTCTTGCAGGCTTATGTTCAGGTCTAGAGCATTGTGTGTCTGTAATCCATTACTTCACATATTTAAGGTTCAATGCACTAAAGTAGATACAATGAAGATAAAATAGTTGGGATACATTTTTCTTAGGTGGATAAACCCAATTCAAGGTTAAGAAGATCAAAAAACATGCTTTGGAGGTAAAGTGCCAATCCTAACCAAAACTGCCCTTGAGAAACCTAATTGTTCTTACAAATAAATGAGATTGGATGGAAAAATTAAATGCTAATTTTCACAAACTAACCATGGTATATGGTGTAGGCAGGTTTCCTTGATCTCCATGCACAATTTCAGGTCTCAAAGAGGTCATTTAAGTAAGATATTCATATTTTAGCAAGACTAGGTTTTGAGAAAGGTCCAAACAGACCACCATGACTTCTTAGGTGTCAAACTAAATTATATATAAGTTCTCAAATAATCATAAGAGGATTTTTATATTAAATTGTCCTATAATTCATGTGCAATAAGTATTTTGTCAAAATGACGTGTGGTTAAAAAGTTCTCATCATTTTAGTGAGGTAACTTTTCTCTCTCCCAGATGACAGAGATCCAAATGCAAGTGGAAGCAAATGTAATTCCTTGTTCTTCCTTTCACTTGGTTAAGTTATTTTACTTCTAAGGACTATTTATTATGTTTTCAGGCATCCTGTGATAAAAATTCTCTCTAAGTCTATATGGTATAGTGCAAGGTTGATGTAAATGGACTAGTTGATGTGCTATTAGGGTGAAAGTGAAGTTGTTGGTTCCCAAAAAGATGTCGAGCCTATTCAAGCATCGAATCTAGTCATCACCTATCCAAATACTTCAATATACTATGATTGATACAAAATATAAGTTTTTTATCACATCTAGCACTATCATTTTTGGCATGTATACATCGTTCATTATAAGGTATGCAAGTTGATGTTCTCCAAGGAAAAGGTGGAAGTATGGTCTCTATACAAAGGTGTAATGCTTGGTTAGGTTCTCAAGATAGTCCATGACTTATATAAGTCATTCACTACTTCAATATAAACTCAATGTAACCATTTTCTTACTCCAAATTACATTGTCATGCACTATATATCATTGTGTTTTGATTTTTTAAAGGTCTTGGAATGTTTTTGAAGGATTCAAGCAAAGAGAATGGTTGAGGAGGATGTAAGTTGATGTCATAATATAATAGGAGTTTTAATTTTCCAAATTCATCCAAAAAATTTCAATAAAACACCTTTTATGAAGCCTTGGTATATACATCTGTCAACCCTATCCCTAGGGTTTCAAAGAAATTTTTCTTGAATCTTTTTGTCCAACTAACCAAAATTTGATTTTTTGAAGGAATCTTAGTTTCCTCCATATATGAGTGTTGCAAAAATAATTTTTGAGATTCATTGAGTATGCATAGAGCTCTCTATGACATAAATTTTTGGGTTTTGTGGAAATGGGAACAGGTTTGTATTTTGATGGTCTTAAGTGAAAACTCTCATTCAAACTTCAAAAAGGATCTATTTAACTTATTTCTTGAGTTCATTCATGTTCTATCAGGTATATAAGAGATCTGATTATTTTTTAAAAGCCAAGTCTTCATGTGTGTTAGTATCGTACTAGTTTTGTGTGCCATCTCAACACTGTACAAAGTTTCATATTGAAGGATTTAAGTGAAAATTATTCACTGAGAATGCAATAGTCTGAATTATAGAGTGTCCTGAATCTCAGTGATGGTCAAGGAAGCTTCAACATCTTAGAGGTCATGATTTAAATGCAAAATTTAAACTACTACAGTCTAAAACCCAATGAACTTTCTAAGCTCTTGTCCTTTGTGAAGGTGAATGATGTAAGGTGTATTCAATTTGATTTGAATGGAGGATTATGGAATTTGGAGAGTTCTAAATAGTCCTAATCTCATGAAATTCTTTCAAAGTTCATCATGACAATGTAGAAATACATTCTTTTTCTTTTTCATATAAATCCAAAGTTTTTACGCTTTTAATGGTATATGAAGAGCCGTAGCTCAAGAAAAGAGTGTGAGACTAAATAAATGGAAGTTGAAGATTTTGTTTTTGTCTTTTCTTGATGATCTCAAGTCAAGGTTGAGGTAGGAAGTTGTAGAATAAAAAGGAGGAGTATACAGAGAGTCATAATTATGTCAAATGAAGGTTCATATAAAGCAGGGAGTTGACATGGATTAGGTGTTGTTGATAGTGTAAAACCAGGGTGTAAGGTGTAGTTATATGAGCAATGTTTTGACTCTATAAAATATGATAAATTAGAGATAACATATAGGGGTATGTAAGCTGTGTTGAAGATGTAGATAGTAAGAAACAGCTTTGAGAACTTGAATTAGTGCAAGTGAGTGTGTGAAAGTTGTTGTATCATAAAGATAATATGTATATGAAGATATAAGCGTATTTAGATCTAGTAAAGTGATCATGATTTGTTGATAGAGAAACAAAGGAGATAAATGATCAATTAAATGTTGTAATTGTCTAAGTAGGTGCTTAGATTGAAGAAGTAGGTGCTTCTTGCAAGTTTGAATCTTGCACAATTAGTTGAGTGGGTGCTCAGTATTCATCAAGTAGGTGCTTGGTGGTGTTTGAATTGGTGCTTCAAATATTAAGTAGGTGCTTAATCAAGTATTTCATGTAAGCTAGGAATTGGTGTTCCTACTAAAGGCTTTGATTTCAAGTGGTTTTTCTCCCTTCATGGGTTTCCCACTATAACTTTGTGTCCTGTGCATTTATTTCTTGCATACACTTCACTTTGATTTCATTGGTTGATTGTTGACTCTAGTTGAAAATTTTAGATTATGAATTTTGTTATAATCTTTCTCAACAATGATTCACCCCCTCTCAATTCTTATGGTATCTAACATAACTCTTTGTTTTCTTCATTTGATCTTCAAGACCTTCCTTTTCATTTTATTTTCTTTTCTTTTGGTATTTTTTGAAACCAAGACCTCCCTTATCATGTGAAGACCTATGACTACTCAAGATATCACCTAGAATTTCAGTTCTCTTTTCAAACTTCTGATGTGTCTTCAAATTATTGGTTTCTGATCCAAACTTCCTTTAAGAACTCTATCTTTGTTTTGAACTTGGTGCATTCTTCCTCCATATTCTCAAGACATTTTTACCAACCCGGTCTAAGTTTGTAGTTGTTTGATGATCTCATCATGTTCATTATCCATGTTACTTATATTTTCCTCATAATATTTGATCAATTATTGATTCTTCCTTCTTTCGATCTACAACTCATCTAGAGCACTCAACAATTTTACCTCCATATTAACTTCTACCTCTTCTTCATCTGAATGTTCATCTTCCATGAAGCATTTCAATCCTTCACTACTTTTTTCTATGGCCATAAATAGATTTTAAGTGCAATCACTATTATCATCACTTTCAGATGTAGTGATGTCACTTACATCGAGAGATTTATTGTCTTCTTTGGTATAGAAATTTCTCTTGTTCTTGAATGACCCTTTCCTTCCTTCATATTTCATGAAACTTCTTTTTTTCTTGTCATGGTTATGGGACTTCTTATATTCACCATGATTTTCATCATTCTATCCATAATCCTTATCTTTTTAGTGAATTTGGATGCAAATTTCCTAATCTTACCATAGTTAAAACACTTAAATGGAAACTTACCTTTATACTTACCTAATCCTTTCCTTAGTTTTTTGAAAAACATGGATTCTATCTTGTCATCATAAATATATAAATTATTATTATCCTTGACCTTTTTACCTTGTGAATTTTTCCATCATTAGTTCTCATTTCATAGGTAGTCAAGATGCCATGAAGCTCATCCATCTCCAATGTGTTTAGATCTTTGATTTCTTCCATAACAGAGACATTTGAGTCAAAATTGAGATGTCGAGACATAAATACATTTTGTTCCATATTTAATTCTTCCAAATTTTCTCCTAAACCAATAATAACATTTATCACTTCATATACTCTCTATATATAAGAATAAATGTTCTCATCCTCCTTATTCTCAAGATTTTAAACTCATTGTCGGTGGGTTTGTAACTTTTTTAACTTGACCTTGGTGTCTCCTTCATATATGGTCTGAAATTTTTCCCAAATCCCTTTGGTTGTATCATAATGCATGGCGTTGAAAATTTTCTCCTCAGAAAGACCACATAAAATGGTGTTTATATCTTTAGAGTTACTTATTCTAACCTTCTTTCCTAATGCATCGAGTTAGGGGGTAGTCAGGTATAGTGTATGTTAGGATTAATGGTGAAAATTATTAATCATGATTATTATTTGTAATATAATGAGTTGGTTAACAAATAATTTTATTAGTTATATGTTTGGTTATAACAATTATTTGTTATTTGAGTTTAACCACTCACGTATATGGTGTTCGGGTGAGATATTCATGGAAGAGTAGTTAGCTACTTCCTAAAATATAGGAAAGTTATTTCCTATATATATGTAAGTTTGTAAGGTTGAATATATGAAGACCGTTTGCTATGTAAAATCTTGAGTTTGCCTTTTATTTGGTATTAGAGAAATATGATGGATATCCTTTGTTAGAAATGATGTGAAGATTGGAAGATTGTTTTGTTCTTTGGTAATGTCTCCTATTGACATCTTGATTTGTGTTCAATTCATCAAGTTCAATTTCATATTTTTACCTACATGCAAATCGCTTAATTCAAGTTTACATTTAGTTTCGGTTTCTGATATTTTTGGATGCACTTAATAAATATCTGTTTATTCTAGCGCCATGCGGATATAGTCTTCTACTAGCATTCTGGATAGCAATTGCATCCTCAACTTATCAAATCCTCAAAGAAATAAATTTACAATAATATCGGGTCTCATTGTACTTCGAGCTGATTAGATCTCTCCAAAGACGCATATCCTCCTCAATGGCTAATAAAAATAATACAATGTATACATTGATAGTCCGATGTGAAAAGGATCCATCTAGGAAGGACAAATGTGTTGGAGCAACACATAAATAACTTGTTGTGCCCCTCAATGAAAATTTTCTTCAATATATTGTATGAATCATACAATGATGGGATATATTTTGTTCTATCTGTCTCTCATGACCTATGGCTCAACATCCACATCTCCACTCTTTTCCTTCATTTGGTCTTCAACTCACCAAGTCACCAACCTTGTTAGATCCAGTGCTTTCGGTTCATTATCTAGCTATTCAAAATTTCTCCTATCAATCGATTTAAGCATCCTATTGTCATCTTCACTATTGAGGATGTGAATTTAATCGGGTTTATCACTTAACTCACTCGATATGCAAAAGGATAATTTTTTCTCATTTGGACTCCTCCTTCCCGACTTGGAATCATTGACATTTTCATCTCTACTACGCATATCTTCTCGACATAGCTTACCACATCTGCCTACTCATGACATTTCACCTTGATTTCTGCCCATAATTTCAACCTGCTTGTCCAAGGATTTTTGACCAGATTGTGCACCGTCCATGGTATTTTATTCTCATTATTTCATTTTAGTTTTTTATCGTTATTTGTAATTGGTTTTGGTGTTCTAGGTTCAAACTTTTGTCAAAGTCAAAATATAATTTCAATTTGTGTCGTACGTTGAGTATCAAATCTCGTAGTCTTGTATGTTCACTGTCAATATAATATGTTTGTGTGTCAATTGCCATTTTTATTAAAAAAGGGTAATGAAATATTACTTTTGCTATTATCAATATCTTTTATATCTCTCATTTTATAGAGATATTTTATTGAGTCTTCATGTCATATATATCTTCAATCACAAAATTGGTTCCTTTGTGATTTGATTTATGCATTACAAGATATTTGATTCCACTTAAGATAATGTCATTTTCATCTTGTTGTTATGTGTTTTGTCTTAACTGTGTCTAGGTGAATAATAGGTTGTATCATTTGTATATATTTGTTACAATGGAAATACCATTGGAAAAATTCAATGGACTTAATTTTCACACCTAGAAAGTCAAGATCCAGATGCAATTGATGAATAAAAATATTGGAGGATAGTAGATGGAAAGAACCAAAACCTTCATATCCAACCAAATTTCTAGAATGGGAAATGAAGGATGAAAAATCCAAAGTCATTATTGGCCTTGCTCTTTCAGATTCTAAATTGCATTATGTCAATCTAGAGAAAACCTCAAAGGAAATGTGGGATACTTTGAGAAAACTATTTTTCTCAAAAGCATTCAATGTAATTTTTTTCTAAAAAACTTCAGTTGTTCAAGGTCAAAATGAGTGATGGAGATACAATTTCTAGTCACATCAATGATTTAAGATCTCTTCTGAGACAAGTTGTAGAATTCAAAGTTCCAGTAGATGATGAGGATACAAAAGCTATTCTCACGCTAGTTTTCTACCCAAGTATAGTAACGGTGTTTTCACTCTTGATCGAATGACTTCCAAATCATAAGAAGATATGATATCAACTCTTTTAGCTGAAGAAAAAGGACTAAAGAAGATGTTGAAGAGGAAAGTGCAATGTACGTAAAAAATAAATACAAACATTTCTCTAAAAACAAAGAGGAATTAGAATGTTTCTATTGCAAGAAAAAAGGCCATATATCTAAATATTGCAAAGTTTGAGCCAAAGATATTCTCAGTGGAAAATTGAAGTCAAATGAAGAAAATATAGCTATAGAATAATCTTCTAAATCAAAAGATGAATGAGTGACTGATGAACTTGATTATAATTTTGAAGACTATTTGTAAATTGAGTTCGATCACTGGATGATGTAGGCACGGGAGGATGGAGGACAAGGCGTTCTCTCATCATCACTAACGACAAGGCTACACAAATGGTTTGGTGACATGTGTGTAGTGTGGTTTCTATTTTTAATATGCTTCAATGTTCATGTTTGCAGTGTGATGGTTTATTGAATAAACCCCTTTTCATAATTTTTAGAGGAATCATGTTTTCATAATATTCACTTTTGGGGAGAAGGAGAAGATTTTGAGGTAGACTCAAGGGATGGTTATCCAGCTATTGTGAAGCTTGTGGATCTTGGAGATCCAGAATTTGGGTGCCACAGGAGGAGGAAGGGAAAGTCCCATAGGAACCCAAAGAGGAAGGGAGCATTCCTACATAATTTGGCTCAACACTACACCTTTATGAGGGTAAAGAGATAATCTATGGAGTTTGTACCTAGTCTAAGCAGTGCTTTTAAGAGGTGGTTCAACTTCTTCAAATATGGTTCTTCATCATGTTCACATTAAGGGGGTGGAGATTAGCGATTAATAATGTTCACACTAAGGGGGTGAATGTTAGGATTAATAGTGTTTAACATTATTAATCATGATTATTATTTGTAATATAATATGAGTTGGTTAACAACTCATATTATTAGTTATATGTTTGGTTATAACAATTATTTTTTATGTGAGTTTAACCACTCACGTATATGGTGTTTGGGTGAGATATTCATGGAAGAGTAGTTAGCTACTTCCTAAAATATAGGAAAGTCATTTCCTATATATATGTAAGTTTGTAAGGTCGAATATATGAAGACCGTTTGTTGTGTAAAATCTTGAGTTTGTCTTTTAGTGTAGCCATCAACCACTGATTTCCATATGTCATATCCTAATGAAATTATATAATCCTTCATTATGATGCCCCAAAATGCATAATTAGTACCATTAAAGAGAGGAGCCTTATTGGTTGAGAATCTTTCTTGAACTTCACTAGACATGTTTTTGCTTCTAGGATATCCTTCAAGTTATTAAACCTTCTCCAAAGGACCAAGCTCTGATACCAATTGTTGGAAGTACAATAAAATGAGAGGGAGGTGAATCATTGTTCTTATTAAATTTTTCTTTCAATTAGCTTACATGAACCATCACAACAACATAGTGATATTACAATGAATAAAAACCATTCATAACACAAAACAAGAGAGAACACACATATATAAGAAGGAAAACCTCGAGGAGAATAAAACCAATAATAAATTTTAAAAATAGAAAAATTTCATATAAATGATTACAAAATTTCAGACTCGGTTGAGCATCCACTCAACTTGTAGCACAAACCCAAACTAGCTAAGCACCTACTTAAATAAGTTTTATCAAACACCAAATTACAAGGAAGCACCAACTCCCTAAGTGACTCAGCCACCTCTTAATGTTTTTCACCTTTCCTTTGTTTCTTGATCAAAAATGATGACCATCTCTCTTCTCTTTTTCTCTTGATCACTCCTCAAACTTGCTTGATATGCTTCTTCGCTCATTAATCTTCTTCACCTTGACATGGGCATGAAAAAAATTACTTTTACAAGATCACCACCTTCATATATTCAACATAAATAATTTACCCATGGTATAAAAGACATCTAATTGCTCACACAATCACTATTTATCTCATACACTTACACCACTAATAGGCCTTAAACTATCTTTCATATATATACATGACTCAAGAACATAAAACCAAATATTTTGGTCATGCAAACTCAAACTAAATTAGGTCAGACATAACATAGACCTTAAAACATATGCAAAACATGAAATAATTACAACATATCCTTCTTTTGGTCTAAAATGACACAATTATGCCTTTTACATTCTTAGGACTCGTGAAAACCTACTAACATTGGGTCTACTTATATAATAATGCATCGTGAATTTCTTGGATAGTCATAGTCTTCTTTGAAGCTAAAAACCTTTGATATACTCTTTCAATGACCTCTACTAAGCTCCTCCATGATTCATTTTATATGTACCATGCATTCATGCCATGAAATCACCTTAAGAACCAGTCATGAGAAATTGACTTCATAAGACCACTTAAAGGATGGAACCTATCTAGAAATCATCATAGACATGAATAATATTTTAATAACACCCTCGGACATCCATTTTTCATCTTTTATAATGCACTTCTTGAGAGATACAATAAATTATTGATAAAATAGACATGTACCTACACATTTTCTCTCTCATTTGACTAACCACCACCACCTAGAGGTACCTAGGAGAGTTCACTACAAGATCCAAAGGGTTTATTTGAGAAATAAAATATATTACGAGATGAATTGAACAATATATATTTCCTATCGAGTCCTTATTAGGGTTTTAGAAGGGTTATTTAGCAGGTTTGGTGTTAACGCTTATTCATAAAGGATAGGACATAAAATCAAAACTAATGAAAGGAAATATTAGCTAAGAACATTCCCCATATCTCCTCAAAGATCATGTTCTCATGCGGAAGATTAATGTACTAATGAACATCAAAAATTTCTTCTCGTGTTTAAGGTCTTCATTTTATGATTTTGAGTAGATAAAAAATGCATTATCTTGCAAAATCCTCCAAAACAAGACTTGAAACTTCATCAACATATTTGAAAAAACATCAATAACCTATTTCCATGTTCACACATGTATAATTTCTTTGAAAACTGATCATGACCCATTAGGATAGGTATGGCTTAAGAAAGGTCTAGGTGTAGACCTAGAATGATGATTTTACCCCTCATGATTAACTCATAATGACTTTTCCACCTCACTATCATGCTAAAAAATGATCAAAACCCCTTCACATGCCTATGAAACATCTATGGTTCTACATTTCTCTTCATGCATCATGACTAGGCTTCTTCAAGAATGATCTTCATTTTACAAACAACCCTCAAATTATTTAGTAATTATTTCTTTGTGTTAAAGATGACATCACCGACCTTTGAAATCAATAACGATACTTTAATAATCTCCACATCAACAAGGACACTCAACAACTTGACATCAATGATAATTCACAACACGATTTTGATGGGATCAACTTTAATTCCCTTATAGAAATATGAATCCTAGATATTTTTGTTAAGACCACGAATACGTATTTAGAGAGGTTGATTCAAAGGAAAATTTGTATTAGACAAGTGAAGATTACATTGATGATGGCGGGCTTGTCTTTTCTATGTTTAGATTTACCTAAGAGATCATCTACGTAGCCTTCTACGATTATGTGGATGAGGTCATGAAATATATAGGTCATGGCATGATGGTAAGTTACTCCTACACTTTTCAATCCAAGTGGCATTACTCTATAGTATAAGGTTCCCCACGGAGTGATAAAGGATGTCTTATGTTGATATTTTAGTGTGATAAGGATTTGATTATAACTAGAGAAACTATCCATAAGAGACAACATTTCATGGCCTGCCATTAGGTTGACAAGTTGATCAATGTTAGGTAAGGGGAAATAATATTTTGGACAAGTGAGGTTAAGGTCTTGAAACTTTGTGTCGATACATAATTTCCTAGAGGTGTTAGGTACATGTAGGATATTTGAAACCCATTTTGGATAACCAATGGGTAGGATGAAATTAGTTGAGAGAGTATGGTGAAGTTCTTATTTAACTAGCAATGCGATGCATTGATGCATTTTATGAGGTTTTTGCTTCATTTATTTAGCATTTAGGATGACTAGAATATTTTGGACAAATATATTAGGGTTAAAACAAGTAATGTCACTATAAGACCATGTGAAGTCTTGACTATGATCAAATAAGAAAGAGGTGAACTCGCGAGCTCGCATGGGTCTAAATATTGGCCAACTTTAATTATACTTCCTATGAAGTCATTATTATAATGTTGATGAGGGATTCATTGAGGAGTGTAGGAATTTCAAGAGGTAGTTATTTTGGAGGTGATGATCTTTAGCATGCATGTATGTCACGATGGAATTATTGTCTTGACATTAGAGAACATGGATAGAAATATAATCCTATTCTATCATACAATGTAACACTAATGCGAGGACATCATTCTTGTCATCACATTGATAATTCAACATTCTAAGGGTGATTTTATTAATTAAAAATGTTAGGAAGGATGGATATGGTGTCATATGTAGTGGGGGAATTTCGACATATTGAAGAGGAGGATTTAGACTCTTGGATTAGGGTGGTGGATTTAGGGAAGGTTCTATGAATCTGAGTCCATGTTTTTCATGGGATTTTCTTAAATCCTTAAAGGGTAGCTCATGTGGACATTTCTCATATCTTCCTAGGAAAAAACCCTTCCATGTACAATGATGGAGGTAGGTTTGGGAAAATTGAGTCTTATCTAGGAATGAAAATTATGTTGTGAATGGTCTAGTGTGGTTTGATCATCTAGGTGTGATGAGGGGTAGTAAATTCCTCTCGTAGATGAGTTATGTTCAAAAAGGGAGGACCAAAGGATATAATATTTCCAACATTAGGCTTATAGAGAGGTTGATTATTGGGTCTCTCATATGTTTTTGGTATAGGGATTGTATTAAGAGCCATGAGTCGATATTATCCCAGTGATAAATGTTACATCATATATTCAAATGATTGATCATAAGGTAATTTGGATGCGGGACAGAGGAACTTGTGGAAGCTTCATTTGAAGATTCAGTGTTTTGTAAGGGAATCAATATGTCATTTGGCCTATAAGTCATATGACATACCTTGAACTAGTTAGGATTAGTGGGGACTATAAACTTCTTATCTTCATGTTGATATTTCAAGCATTGATGTAGAATGTATGGGACATAGTGCATAACATGAATCTAAGGATGTCCTAATAGTATATTATATTCCTTCCACAAGGTAGAAGAGTTCATGGAGGACTTTCAAACCTACTTTGATAGGTAGGATTATTGTGACCAAGGTGGGCGTAAGAGTATCATTGAAAGTACACAAGATAATGGATGACTAAGCCATGATGGTTTTGGGTAGTTGGAGCTATTTAAAAGCATGGGATTATATTATATTGATGTTGGCCCCATTATCAATGATAGATCTTTTCAAAAGGGTATCATTGAATTGGGAAGTGATGAATAGGGGGAGATCGTAGTCTTCAGGATGTAAAGATGGTATTTTAAAGTCATCAAATGCGATGGATGAAGACTTTTTGGGCACAAAAATAGTTAGTAAATGGCTAAGGTTTTCCTTATTATACTTGAGATGACTTAGAGGTATTCTATCATAGCATGTCAATTTTTAGGGAGTTTTGATAAGTTTGTAGAGGGACATATTTACTGGTGTTTGATGTAACTGTTTAGTAAAATTATTCTATATTGAATTTTTAGATTGATTCAAAGGGGGTGTGAGGATGGATATTTCAACTTTAGAAGATGGTGGACATGGTGAATTAGTGAGGATTGTAGAGATGGAGATGTTAGGCCTATATTGATTCTCGTCCTTTAAGTCTTGGGTGCAAGCTCTTATGGCTATGTGAATAGTGTCAATTCGGAAGAAAGGAGATTCACTAGAGGAGGCCACATCCCTACTTGATGGTGAAGTAGGTGACATTTTAAGAGTGTCAAGCTCAAGATTTTTAGGGGAAGGTTTAACCTAATATTTTGATTTTTTGATTTGGTGATTGATAGTTGGACCAATATCATCTTTTTTTTTTTCAGAGGTCACCCTTCTTAAGAATATCTTGGATTATGATGTGAAGGGATTTAAAATATTCAGTGTAATTTCCTCACATGATATGATAAGTAAAAACTACGTCATAATTTTACCGTAGGTTTCCATCTATGGGGATTGAATGACTTGATTAGAGGTAGTGATATGGTTGATGATTGAACAAGATTTTCAAGGTTTGTGGTATAGTGTTTGGAGGGATATTGTTTAGATGGCAAAAAAATTCATGGGGATTTTGGTTTCATTAGATGGTTTAGGGGTAGGGGCTATAGGAGGTATGTTTTGAGTAGTGAGCTTAGGTGTGGTTTTAAGTATGGGTTTGGATTCCATGATGGTGACTACAAGTTTTGATGAAGGATGAGGTCCTAGGATATAAGGTAGTGATGTGATATCCTTAGGTATGATTATTTTGGGTTTATATTATGGGAGCTCGACTTCTTGTGTGGGTGGCTTATTAATTTTTGTATAGGAATATCTAGACCTTTTATATAGTGTTAAGGGACCTCATCCTTTGGGGGATACTTATGATTTCCATAATGGTATTTTTTCTTACAAACCCCAAGAGATAAGATCAACAATATACGTAAGAGTGCTTATGGTAGCTGACTAAGAGAATGTTTGATTTGGATCATTACCAGTAAGAAGATAAAATAAATCTCTTTTTTTAACTCGGTACTTTAGATACATATGTAGATTCTTTATATTGTGGGAGTTGATCAATGGTATTTGTTAGAGATCAAATATACACATGTGCCTAAATCATAGACAATTTGGGATTTGAGACAACATGGGACTGTCTCCAAATTTTGGGACTCGAACTGAGATAGACCTCCAAAGAAGGTTGGCTTCCTCTACTTACTTCTAATGTTAAACTATTCTAGGAATTGAAATGTAACTATCTAACTCTACTCTAACTTTCCAAGGGACCAGGGTGAGAAGGAGATGCATAAAACATAAACCTAAACTAGATAAGGTGATAACACAAAAAAAAGGGGATGAATACTCAAGCAAGAGAGAAAGTGGAATAAAATGATGATGAGGAGGGCTGAAACAAAATCCATAGATCAAAATCACATTCAAAGATCCACCTTCATGATGAAAAATATACAAAGACTTGTGAAATAACACATACAACACATTTGTGATTGAGTGAGAGACAAGAAAGTGCAATAAAACAATAGCTAAGGCCAAAATGAGCCAAAAAACCAAATATTTTATTTTTAAGAGATCATGCAAATATCATCACAATATAGGAGGACTATGTAAAGCATTTGTAGAAGCATAACCCAAGGCATTTAACCTTAGAACACTTTTGCAACATAAAATGATTCCCTCATATTCCCAAAGTATCCAACATTAAAACAAGGCATCACTTTACAATATATATAAAATCAGAAGGAGAGAAGAAGAAAAGAGAGAGAAATTCAAATTCCCCTTTTCCCCCTAACCACCTCCATTTAATTTTCATAGAAGATCAGATTGATCTACGCTTTCACTTCCCCATGCCATTTTTAGTGACTCATAGGGTCCATCTACCTACTATATGATTTGATTGGTAGCCTTAGCATCCATTAGGCATGGATTCATCTTGAAATCATTTAATTTGAGTTAGTTACTCTACATTTGATTTTTTGAGGTGACTGCAACTAATCCTTAATATTTTGAACCTCCTTCCAAAGCATCTTTGAAAACATGATGAAATTGTGCATAAGGACATCTTCAAGAAACAAAATTTTGCAAAGCACTTAGGAAAGAAACCTACACTACCAATAATACAATGTGCTAAAAGCACTTGGAGGAATTGAAATTCTAATCTACTATATACAAGATGCATGAAATATCTTAATGAGAAGGTTTGATATGAATCCTATTTTCTATTATTTCAAGTGCATTCCCATCAAGATCATACAAATCAAAAGAATTATCCACCTTACAAGTGGTGATGACATATGGTCCACTCCAAATAACATCAAACTTGGAGTTTCTACCTAGTTTCACTCGACTGCATTCCACTTAAAAACTAGATATCCAAAATTAAATTTATAATCTCTAGTTTTTCTATCAAACCACTGTTTGGTAAATGCCTGATGTTGTTCCATCCTAACCATGGCAATAATCTTGTTTTCCTCTAGTTGCACCAATTCCATCATTATGATTTCCCTCTGATTTTCACCTTCAAATTCTAGCTGTTGAGCTAACTCAAATGAAGGAAACTCAAGTGACAATGGAAATCTTGCTTCTTTACCATATACCAGTTTGTAGGGAGAAGTGCTAATAGCCTTCTTCATTGTTATCATGTCTACCCAAAGAGCATTTTTACCTTTTTGTGCCACTATCTTTGATTGATGTCCATTTTCCTCTTCATGATTTTGATTAGGTTCTTGTTAGTAGACTCTTCCAATCCATTACCTTGGGGTAATAATTGGAAGAAGTTTTAAGATAAATCCCAAGTTCAAGAGCCCAATTAGAGATCTTGGATCCTAAGAAAGCTTTAGCATTATCGAAAATGATGGTCTGAGGGACACCAAACCTTGTAACAATTTCTTCATGAAATTCTAGGATGACCGATTTAGTGGCTTCCTTTAATGGTGTGGCCTTAGTCCACCTAGTGAAATAGTCTGTGGCTATGAGAACCCATTTGTGACCAATGCTAGATGAAGGATTGATCATATCTATGAAGTCAAGACCTCGTTGCGTAAATGACTGATCTACTTGAATTGGATGAAGTGGCAGGGCCTACCAATATTTTCTTTCCAATGAAGAGCACACATTCTTTGCATTTCCTAACCTACCTATGAGCATTTGCAAACAGTGTAGGCAAGAAGTAACCTACTTTTATAATCTTCATGGTTGTAGCTTTAGCAGAGAAATGTCCACCTAAGAAACCATCATGGAACTCAGTCAGACCTTATCACATTGTTCACCTTCAATGCACCTTAGTAGCACTCCATCGATGTTCCTTTTGAATAGGATGCCATCAACTAATGCATAAGGAATAGATCACAACCTCATATGTCTTCTCTTTTCTTTATTCAAACCAAGAGGGTATGCACCAATAGATAAAAAAATTTGACATATCAAAATCTAGTTATGATCATTAAATACATTTCTCTCATCTTGGTATCATTCAACATCACGTGGAAGCTCATCAATTAAGGGAACTTCATTCTTGAATATGGTCTCTTGAGATTCCACAACATCTAGAGCCAACTACTCACAAAGTGCTCTTCCCCTTACTAATTTTGTAGCCTTAATGGTCACATCATATTCCATGATTTTAGTTACCCATCCAGCTCAATTTTCACTAATATCTACTCCCATAATGAGGTCTCTAGTGCTGAAATGTGATAGTAAAACCTTTACGTGGTTGGAAAAATTATATTTTGAATTTCTTCAAGGATCTTGTGATGGAAAATACCTTTCTCAATGTGATTATACTTCAGCTCATAATTTTTAGTGTTAGACTGATAAATGCCATATGCTGCTCCATTTTTGATCATTTAGTTGCATCAAAACCACATCTATACTTTGGATTCCTCCCCATGAGCATATAGGATGAAATCCTTGGTATAACTGGATTAATCAATGTGGGGGCCTGAGTAATCTCTTGTTTTATATTTTCAAAGTTGTCTTTCCCCTTCATGGTCTACTTGAATTTTGTGTCCTTCTTGAGCATGAGAGAAATATGATTTAAAAACCCACAAAGTTAGGAATGAAATGCCTAAAAAAGTTGATTTTTCAAAGGAAATATTACAAATCTTCTTGTGATCTGGCAAGGAAAGAGTCATGATAGCTACAATTCTCTCTGGATCAATGGAAATTCCTTATTTTGAAACAATATGCCACAAAATATTTCCTATAAATACTACAAAATTTCATTTCTTAGGATTAAAGGACACACCAAATTCACTTAATCTTTTAAATACTTTCTCCAGGTGCCTCATGTGATCCGTTCTCTACTTGGAGAAAATAGTGATATCATCCAAGTAAACCAAGATGAATTGATTAATATACCCTTTGAAGGAAATATCCATTACTCTTTGGAAGGTGGCACCTACGTTTGATAGACCAAAAGGAATTTTATGATATGAAAATTTTCCCCATTTAGTGGTGAACACAATTTTATATTGATCCTCTTCTTTCACTTTGATCTGGTTAAAACCAGAATAGCCATCGAGCATGGAAAATATCTCTGCTCTTGTTACTATCTCGCAAAATTTGTTCCATGGAAGGAAAGGGAAAATAATCCTTATAGGAAGCCATATTCAAATCCTTGAAATCCACGCAGAGTCATATTTCACCATTCTTCTTCCTTATTGGGACCATATTTTCCACCCAAGTAGAATACTTGATTAGAAAAATTATTTTGGACTTAATGAGTTTGGAAAGTTCCTTTCTCATGAGGGCTCAATCTTAGGGTTGATTGAACTTTGTTTCTACCTGATTGGCTTAATGTTGGGATCAAGCACAATGGAATGTTAAACTATATCTACATTGAATTATTTTAAGTCTTCATAGTCCCATGAGAATACATCACTAAATTTTTAGCACAAGGAAATAAAAAATTATTTTCACTTTCATCATATAGCTTTCCAAGTAATAGTTTTTTACCCGAGCAATTGGAACTTCCTGAAAATCTTCTTGATTTTCCACCATGTTATTTTCCACTCCTTTGAACTCATCATCTGGACTAAAACCTTATCCAAAGTTACCAATCTCTCTAGTAACTTGTTTGATTTTAGTTGAATTATCTTATCCCCATATATTTCTTGTAAATCAACTTGCATCTTCAAGGAGAACTTCTCTTCATTTTGGATGAACTTCACAAATTTCTCATCATTTTCAAACACCTACCATAGTAAGCCTAGTTGTCTGGAATAGATGGCCTAACCACCATTTTTATATGTTGGGAATTCCTTTGATCAAATCCTCAGCAGGTGAGAATTGAGAGCCAAGGGCCGTCATTTGGTCTCATGCGTATTTCTTTAAATTTCTCGGGAATAACATGTTGGTTAATGGCATCAAATCTTTCTAGAAAATCCCAAACCTATGTTTATAAGCTTTCAACAACTTGTTCTTTGTCACACATCTATCACAGACTTGGTGAATGAATAATTCAGTGTCTCCAAAGACCTACAACTCTTTAATTTTCCTCTTTTCCACAATCGATGCACTACCATGTACCAATGCTTTGTATTCTACCACGTTATTATAACATGCAAATTTTAATCTATGAGAAAAGAATAACTTTTCATTTTTTGGAGAAATAAGCACAACACCCACCCCGACTCTATTTATGCTTCTAGAACCATCGAAGAGCATCATCGTTATAGTCTAGAAACATTTTTCTTTTCCTATTTGAATATCGTGGGTATCACAAATTCCTCCTAGAGAATACAATAGGTTCCTAGACTAGTCTCAAAGGTTTTAAGCTCTTCATCATAAGGATCAAACTTATGATCTCTCTCATCCCATTCATCTAACAAAAAATCAGGCATGGAAAGAGGAATGACCTACTCCTCTAGAGTTTAATCTTTCTCATGGTGTTCTTGTATCAAGTAAATTTGATTGGATGGGAGTGAGGTCATATGGCTCAATATGGTAAGAAAATATGGGCTCATCTTGTATTGTGAATTGAGTACCATATCTAGATTTTAGAAGTGGGTGATTCCAATATGAGGATAGATAGCCACCTACTTTATGAGTGAATTCTCTATAAAAATAGATGGAAAACATGGGAGGAAGGTCAATGAATGAAATATCATGGGTTATGGTGAGGCTTGGGTAGGCATGAAGTGTTAATTCAAGGTCTTTAATTACGCCCAAGACATTCACAATTGATCCATCAAGTTGTAAAACACCCCTAGACACAAGACTATATTTGAGACCTAGGATATCATAATTTTCTTAGGTATTATAGAGGTACTAGCCCCTGAATCAATCATACAGTTATGAACTAGGTACTTACCCATAATTATTGACAAATAAAAGGGTGGGGTTTTAATATTTTTTCTTACTTGATCATCCTTTTCTTGTGAGACATGAATCGTGACATGAGTAGTATTTTATACTACCGGATCCATCGGAAGAAATTGCTTGAGGGATTCACATAGGAGATCCCGTTGTGATGGAATAACAAGTGCATCCCACATAGAGACATTGACATTAGTCCTTTTCATTTTCTCAACAATGTTAAATGGAAGACCTACAAATTTCTACATCTGCAACATATTTCTTTCTTTTCTCTATTATTATGGAATCTAAATTGGCAATCTTAATTAGACAACAACCTCTTTATCTGGGGCTTTGCCATGTGGTTCATACATCTTGTTTTTCTTCACCGTAGCTTCCTTTTCAATTTCTTGTGGCTTTGGCATGATCTGCGGAAGGTGAAGATTATGATTCTAGCACCCTTTTCTTGTGTTTTGTATTATCAATAATGTTGATTGATGGTATGCTAGAACTTCATGCCACTTGGTTAACCGCACATAAATCCTCATCTCTAAAAACATGAAGTTGGTGTCATTTTTGGTCTCTTGACTTGCTCCTGCAGTTGGATTTGGTGTCTCTAGCAATGGTTCTTGTGATTGGAAGCACCTGAACCATGTATGTTTGATATGCATTTCCCTTTCACAACCAAGTTGATTATGTGGAAGATTACATGGAAAACACCACTCTATTTCTTGTGCTATATTATTTTGCACAAGAACTAAAGCCTGACTTGAACTAGGGAGTAGGAAGTGCTTGTGGAGGAGGGATTGTTGTCAATGTAAGAGGAGCACTTTGAGCCTACCATTTGTTATTTTGTTGGTTCTATGCATATATTTCATTACGATGATAATTTCTCCATGGTTGATACCCATGATTAGAAGATTACCCTTGATTTTGATCATTCTTATAGGATTGGGATTGTTGTTTCTTTAGGGATATAAATTTGTTTTTCAAATTTCTAATCAAATATTTCATTTCTTCATCCTCATTTTTCAAAGCAAGAGTTTGTGAGGTGGAAGTAACAGGTTGTGGATTTGGCTCAGGAATTAGAACAATAAAAGGTTGAGCAACTTTAGGTATTTTAGGATACAATGGAATGGGTGGTCTAGGAGCTAATTTCCTAGCTTGTATTAAGCTATTTTCAGCTCTAATTGAAATTGCATAAGTAGTTGTAAGATTTATTCCTCCCATAGATTATATCATAACAGATATATCGAGTTAAGAGATTTTAAAAAGTAAAGAAAGGCACCTTCTACTACAGGTCTCACAAGAGCTGGAATCTTGTCCCAAGTTCTCTGGAATCTGAAGTTAAAATCCACCATTTTCTCATTAGGTTCTCTCTTTATTGTAGTCAACTTCTCCAATAGAGATAGGTTATCTTCTCTTTCTCCAAATTGATTGCACAAGGTTGTACACAGTTGATCCCAATTTTGAATTATTCCATCCCCCTAGGCTTTTGAACCATTGTAAAGCTTTTCCTTTAAGTGATGAAGCCAAAAGTTTGACTTACATGTCCATCTCAGCAATCTCATGGATAACACATACATTCATAATATCTTGAATGTGGTCAACTGGAGTAGTGTGATTTTCTCCAGTAAAATATGGGATATTCTTCAAAGATGTTATTGGAATAGGATTTTAGGCATTCAAGGAAATCAAAATACTTCTTGTGAAGTTTACAAATGGATTCTGAGTTAGTGTCTATTATTGATGAGCCATTCTAATTAATCTAAGAATTCTTTTTTACTACAAAAAGGGCCTACCAAGTGGATGTGTTAAAATATTTCCACTTGGAAGAGATGGAGATCTTTGAATTTGTCTTCCTCTTTTGCCTCTTCCTGGGATAGATGTAAATACTCAAATACACCTTCTTCTCTTGTTCTCAAACATGTTTGGATCCTTCTCATGAATTAGAGACACTTAGATCACTAGTACTATTGAAACCAGTTGATATCTTGAATGGAGTCACTAGATGTGTTATAGTAAATGATCCAAAGGCTAGAGATTCACCAAGATACACATAAGAATTTGATAAAACTAGAAATATTAATTTCAAGGTCCCACTGGGCATGCCAAAACTGTTGGAGGTCAAATATGCACCCATGCCCAAATCATAGACAAATCTATATTTGAGACAACATGTGACTATCTCAAAATTTGTGGGAATCAAATTGAGATAAACATTTGGAAAAGGATGGGTTCCTCTACTTACTTATAATGCTAAACTACTCCTATGAATTGAAATGCAACTATCTAACTCTACTCTAACTTTCTAAGGGACCAGGGTGAGAAGGAGATACATAAAACATAAACCTAAACTAGAGAAGGTGATAGCACCAAAAATAAGGGGATGAATACTTAAGAAAGAGAGAAAATGGAATAAAATGATGATGAGGAGGGCCAAAAAAAAGCCACATATCAAAATTGCATTCAAAGATCAACCTTCACAATGCACAATAGGCACAAACTTCTGAAATAACACATACAACACATTTACAATTGAATGAGAGGCAAGAAAGTGCAATAAAACAATATCTAAGGCTGAAATGAGCCACAAAACTAAAGATTTTATTGCTAAGAGATCATGCACAAATCATCATGATACTAGAGGAAGTGGAAAACATTCACAGAATCATATCCCAAGGTATGTGACCCTTAGAACACTTGTGTAGCAATGAAATGATGCCCTCTTATTACCAAATAATCCAACATTAAAACAAGGAATCACTTTATAATACATAGAAAATCAAAAGAAGGAGAGAAGAAGAAAAGAGAGGAAATTCGAATTCCCCTTTTCCCCCAACCACCTCCATTTAATTTTCACATAATATAATATTGCTCTGTAGTTTCACTTCCCCACACCATTTGCCTTGCTAAAGAAGGAATGACACCCATACTACATTTAATTCAGTGGTTGAGTCGTCCTGAGTAGACCTTTTGCGTGTTTGGGGAGTTTTCCTTTACTTCGCCCACCTAAATTTATGAAATCCAATTTTTCTACATGGAGAAGGTTAAGATTTCTTCAAATAATATTATATTTGTAAAGATCAAATCATCAGATTGAAATTCATGTTCATTTTAGTAATCCATGGAAAACTATTTTTTCCTTTTATATGTAGATTTTTTTGTTCCAGCCCATGTGGTTTTATGCCTCCATGGCTTCATCTCCCATTTCATAGTTCTACTAACTTTTCTACTTTACTCTTCAACTGATATGGCATGACCTCATATTGGCTTCCATGGAATGCCTATTCTTCACCCCGTAGCTTTTGTATTCTCTATTCCATGGTTTTAGGTATCTCGCAGATATTCAAGTTTTTTCCTTCACTTTATGGTACTCAAAATATCAACGGAAGTGCTTCTTTCACCCTCATATTTTTTTTTGATCTCCACATAATTCTTAAACCCTTCCACATTCTTCATTCCCATCCCATGGCTCCTCAAGTTCAAATTTTTGCAAGGGTGCAAAAATACACAATAGTATTGATAACATGGGAAGAATGGTTCGAGATCTCCGGGCATTAGGCCAAACTATTGTATTGGTCCGAGATGGTTTGGAAAAGGTTGTTTGAATACATATAAGGCTTTATTAAGGGGTACATTAGAATTTTCTAGCTATAATTCATTATGGTCAATAAGGTATTGGATGAAAGTTTTAAAGGAGCGACACTTGTCAACATCATGGTAGTTGTGAACCTAGTGGTATTTACAATATTCTACTTCTCTATAATAGGATGGTTTAGGATGGGACTCATAGATAATTTATATCGAAGGAATTTTTATCAAATGGGAAGCCATAAGTTTATCGAAGATAGAACTCTAAGAATCCCTAGAGGTGTGTAGTGTCAAGGAGGTCGTGGGCTGCTTTCGGGGTATGAATGGTTTTTAGATGTATTTTTTAGGAAGACAACATTTTTCAATTCTTTATACTTTCATCATTGGAAAAAGTCTTAAAAGAGTCAGGTTTAGTCTTTTTAGATTAGAGTTTAAGTTTACCATCTTCAAGGGCTCGAGTTATATTTTTGGGCCATAATAAAGGCTTCACCGAATGTTTGGAATGATTAGATTAGGAGATTGGAATGTGTTTAGAATAGGATCGATAAAATAACATGATCAATTTAGTCTTTAGCAAAGATAAAGATAATTTATTAATCATTCCTTACCACCTAGCGATGAATTCAGTGATAAAATTATCTTCGAATTTTTTTATAGAATAGATTTTGGTGATGGATATTTACCATGAAATAATATTGGGGGATTTTGTTATAATAATCAAGTTTGGGATTGACTTACGACATTGGGAATGTCCATAGTAGAAGGTCCCGATCGTGGGATATGAGGTAACAATAGTGTTGGAAATCCCCGAGATGTTATTGTGGATATTCCTTTCTATATAATTTGGTGAATTTCAGAAGTTCCCAATGTGGTGGGTATGGTTTGAAAGTTATTACTTTATTGATGGGTTAGTTACAAATTTATTCATAAGAGAATACCTTTTTTAGGTCTCATGGTAGTAGCTTCTATACTTTTTATTATACTCATCAAGACTTGCATGGGGTCATTCTGAGGAGATTGTATATTCATTGCATAAGGAGTAGTTTGTTTATAAATAAAAGGATTTTATTGGTATTGTTGTTATAGTAAAGGAGGATTTTGAAAAGAAGGAAGGTTTCTTGGAATACTATAAGTTGGTTGGGAACCTAATGGTTATGATGAAGAGTAGATATATTGGTAAGATTGGGGGACAAAAGTGTTGAGGAAGGGTTGTGAGGGCTATGGATTTTGTTAAGGTGGGATGCAACCATATTGTGGGACACCAATTATAGATGTTGATTGTGAGAAGGTATGATCAATCGGTAACACTTGTATTAATAGGTGGGAATGATGAATGGATGGATCAATTAAGTTTTGGATTGTGTACGGGGGACTGTTGGGAGATCATGGGCTAGGATGTGACCAAGGAGCCCATAGAACGTGAAACACCATAGGATCCTATCGAGAGAGGGGGAGAAGTGGAAGTCATGTGGATAACTAACACAAACAAGGTAGTCTTATGTGGAAAAACACTATGAGAGTTATCTCAAGAGGTGGAAGGCATGGGTCCTTGCTAGGTAACTATATTTTGTGATGAGATGATATTAAGGAAAACTCGACCATAAGAGTTGACGATGTGTGTTTTGATGTTTCTATATAACTAGGGGTAGGAAAAGGAATGACTTGTCGATGACTAAATGATAGGTGGGATCAACATGGTAGGTGGGGTTATAAGTAATGAAACTAATATCCATCATGGGCTCTAGATTGTGATGGGAAATATAGATAGTTCATGAAGTGAGGTAACTACTAAGGGAAATAGGGTTGGTATCTATGATTTCTTCAAAGGTAGTATGTCTACTATAAAATAATTATGGGATGGGTTGTTCATAATTTTTTTACGTGTGTGGTCTAATACTAGGAGAGTGTGACATCTTGGGTTATATCTTTGTATTTTTGTATTGGTTCTTACATAACTATAATATTCATGATTTGGGACTATTGTCTAGTCGAAACCATGAGATATAAAACAAACAATGAGAAAAAGTTATTTGTTTAATGAAAATCACAAAATCAACAAGAAAATTTAGATTAGCTTTAAAAATGTGTGAAAAGAAAAAATGAATTTTATAAGGTACTAATAATTGGGCCTACTAAGGTTGGTTTCATGTATGATTAAGTTGGAGTGCTTGAGATACCCAAAGGTACTTGACACCCATATTTGTGTTGGCGTTAGTATGAGGTGTTGTATTAGGAGCCTACCCCTCACTTCACAAATCCCATAGTGATAAGGGTGTTAGGTTCTTAGCCAATATACCGCCCACTAATTATTTATACTAGGCCAAAACACCGAGTCGGCTTCCCCTTGGTGATGAAATCCAAGTAGGTAGACCTGGGAGGGGATGTTTAGAATGCAAATTTGATTATAAGTGGTTTGGTAGTGTGTGGAGAAAATGGTGGATGAAAATTTTAACCCCTACTTAGACTAGATGACCAAGTAGAGATGAAAATGCAAGTTCATTTTAAGTTTGGAAAGAAAAGTACAATTCTTGAAATGAGAATGGAAACAAGAGAAAAATAAATACCTTTGTTTTTCAAATACTCCTTTTTCTTTTATTTTTACACTCTCCAGAATTCACATGGGAACTTAGTTTGAAAAGTTAGTCAACCTACAAGAAGTATTAAGAAATGGACTCTACAATAGAAATATAGAATTTGATTAAAAAAAGGAATAAGGTCCCACCGAGTGTGCCATATGTTTTATTATAATTTAGCATTAATTTTATTTTATGAAATAAATCACTAAAACTTAGAAATAACATGTTTTAACAAAACCTGTGTGGATAATGATGAAAATATGGCCAAATAAAATGCGTGCACAAAGCTCATCTTCCACATAAATGGGAATCTGCACACACACATAGTCAACTTGACAAAAGAAATATTAGATAATTATGAGGCTATTTTCTTAGAAAATGCCAATTTTATGAGCCAAATGGCTTATTTTAATGGATGTTAACTCGTCTTTAGAAAATTAAGATGGAAATAAGTCAATGATAAGATTACAACTAATAATATAAAGTTATATGGATAGTAAACTATGGATATACAATGTTTGGTTACTATGATTCAATTGAAATCCTCGATGATGGCCCGAGGAGGATTGCAAATTTTTTTCCTAATAGAGGTTCTCCTCATCACTATTCTCAAGGAGAAGATCCACTATTTAGGAATTTCATCTAGATTAGGTGTAAGGATGATGAAACATATGTTTAACTCATGGTTGATATCATATTGTTCCAACACGAATGGTTGATAGACTATGGGGAGATCGTTAATGTAGGTGGGCTCATGAGATGCTCCTAAAATGGTCATATAACAGAGAACCAATCTTACAAGCATGAGAACATTAGCCACAATTTAGAAATATTAAGAAAATATATCAAACTATATTAAGATGGTAAATATGGGAATTTAGAAATTTATTGATGTTGATCTATATGATTAGTGTGATTTTTGTGTATAGAATCATAAACGCTTAATAGAGAGGATTTTCAGAGAGGATGATTAGATGAGGAAATTTAGGTCTTGGATACCTGAATGGGGGAATTAAGAATATGATCCAATTTGAAAACAAGGTTTTTATAAATTTAGATGGGACTTGATTACGTTTATGAAAGAGGTGACTCAAGTGATCGATTGATGAAGATGGTTACTCCAAATGGAGATCAAAGAAAAATGTGTTTTATTTTCTTCACATCTATAAGAAGTTCTTATTAATCACTAGAAATATTCAATACTTATACCTATCACATGTAAATGTTTTACATCCTTTGGAAATGGTTTGGGTTGATTTTTTATATAATCGATGTTATTTCAACAAATCAGTAGCAGTCTGCACCAATCGGCACCATTCATGGAATCATGACCAATTTCTATCTTTTTCGATGAGAATGGTTGAATTTGGTTCTAACCATTTCATTTTTTTGGATTTTTAGGTCTTATACTAGTTTTAAGGTTGTTTAGGCTTATGGGGATTTTTTTAGGGGATTAGGGTTGTTTTTATTGTTCTATTTTTATTTTTGTATTTTTATTTTGTAGTTTTGGTTTGTTACGAGTGGTGAAATGGTGAATATAGGTTGATAAAAGGTTAAAGTGTTCATGTGGGTTTACAAAGGGTGTCATAAGGAGTGTATGTACGTGTAAGAATTAGGGTGACCTAATTATAGTGTCTACAACTACTTTAAATTATAATAATCAATAACTAACTATAAAATAGCCTTAAACAAACCAAAATGAAGACAAGTACCTCTTTGATTTATTAAAATCCTAATTTAATTAATCATTCAATGGAATCCACAAAACTACTTTAATATTTTTTAATATGTTCAAATATTTAAAAACTTGAAAGAAATGGAATTAAACTAATTAATTAAGTTATCTTTTTTTATCTTTTAGATTATTCATAAAGATTGGAGAGTACAAAACTTGAAGAAATGAATATCTAAACTAAAATGAACTAAATGCTTGTTCTAATGGAAATAACATAAATAGGTAATAACTAGATGTAGTTATTCCTTCATTGTAAATATTTTAATCAACTAATATAAATATAGA
Organism: Taxus wallichiana var. yunnanensis; assembly: GCA_018340775.1. NCBI lineage: Eukaryota > Viridiplantae > Streptophyta > Pinopsida > Cupressales > Taxaceae > Taxus > Taxus wallichiana. Next base: position 348,997,039 of record CM031235.1, read on the forward strand.
AACTCTTAACAAGATGTATATAACATTAACAATTAAACAAAAACAAAACTTCATACAATAGATTTCTTGTCTTAGGATTGTTAGGAAGGGAAGATTCTTGGAATATATTTCCATTCTTACTAAAAATATCCATGGAAAGTCAACTTTTATTTAAAATTAAAAATGTGACAAGTTGCAGAAGATTTAAAGATTTCTTCTATTCTTTATTTGATTCTTTCCCAAGAAAATGCACAAGGATAGGATAGCAAGTAATCACCCATAATAGAATATTTTAGATGAAATAAAATAAAATTAATCCAGATATAACATATGTGTTCCGAAGTAATAAGATTTTATTCCTAAATAACAATATAATTATATTTTCTAAATTCTAATCAATATTTGTGTTGAAACTCATAATAAATTAAAGAAAATCCCTAACCTAGTCACTACAATTCTCTCGGTAGATTACCTCAGTTTTTGGTGGTGCTTTCTTCGTCTCCTTAGTGTCCCAAATGATCCGGTGATAAAAGTAGTAACTAGTAACAAGAAATCAATAAAATCAATTCGGTTGGTTTGGTTTATTAATGGAAACTAGAATTTAAGTGGCAGGGAAACAAATACAAAAGAGATAATTGTATTTTACAATAACCTTTAAAAACTTCATTTGCATAACACCTCCAAAACCTCAAAATCACCAACCCATGAAACAAAAAAATGAGTTTTGTAAGCTACCTGGGGAAGAAAGAGTCGATACACAAGTCATCTTGGAAGGGAAGACTTGGCCAATAGAGAAAATAAACTTATTATTTTTAGAAATAAGAGAGGAGAAAGAAAAGATGATTCCAAAGAGCCTATTCTTGGAAAATTTGACCTAGTAATCTTGGAGAACAATGTATCACAATTGAAATATGAATTCAAAAACATGCATTTTTAGTTTGATTTCCATGGTGACAAAGTCATCATTATTTCTAGACCAATTGTTACAAAATTTCCATGGAAGTTTCGCAACCTCTACTAAGGAATAGGGGTGGTTCTACTAAAATGAACTTGCCAAAGGGATTTTGAAGTTTGAAAAGTAACTATAGAGGTTTGGCTAATCCTACGTGGATAAGGAAGAGAAAATAGGAGGGATTTGGAATTTGTTCTTTTCTTGGAAGAAAATCTATCATAATTAGAGATGTATTCTGTTAAGTGATGCATAGGGTAAATTTTAAGACCCCCTAAAAACCATAGATATTACTTGGTGAATTCCATGAATTGAAATGAAATTTGTTCATCCAAGAATAACTCTTTCCCGATAGAATAATGCTATCATCATATAGAAAATTTATCTTTTTTACATGTGGTAAAGGTGATTTGAATATTAATTTTTGCTATTATCTGTAGATTCTAGGAAAATCAACCCAAAAATTAACTTATACCTAGAAAATTTAGGTGAAATAGCAAGTGACCTAACACCTTAAAATTATCCAAATCCAAATTTCAAAAACCTAAATATTCATGAATTAACAAAGATTTTCCACTAAAATTACATTGGTCTATTGCATTGTATACTTTTTTGGTGCATACATATTTCCCCCTCATAATAGTGTTTTAACCATCAATGGGAAAATATGTGATTTCTGAGTATGGTATGTCCTAAAATTGGAGGGTTAGAAAGTTACTTGATCTTTCAGTAAAGTGATGCTAGCCAAGATATTTTGCCACTTATGACTAAAAGAATGGAATACAATGTAGTACTAAAATAAGATCAACAAAATATCTCTGAATGAAAAAATAAATCTACTTACCATCTATGTAGGGCGGAGAATACTACCTACTTCAGATTATCATCGGTGTTACACAACTTCCCAAAAGGGTGCCATAACATCAAATATATGTTATATATACAATCTTTATTATTTTTATAAAAAAATTATCCCTCCTTACAATTTTGGGGATTTATATTTTCATTTATTATTTCATGCATAGGTACATTCAAATCAAAGGGCACTTAGACATGATGGAAACAGACTCCAAGAACAAAATATGGAGCTTATGGACACGTTATTTATGAGTTTTCTTGTTCATTTTCCATAGGTTTCTATTTTTTATTGAAAATTTCTCCAGGGAAGGTATTTTTAAAAATATGTACTCAAAATAATCATTGAGGGATGGTAATTAGGAATATGTATCTTATATTTGTATTTTTGAGTGGTTTTTGCATATTTTGGATTTTTATATGTTTAGGGTTTGTGTCATAGGTCATGACATGACCATTGTGGTGGTGCACAACCCCATGATGGTTGTGTAACTATTATGGTAGTTATGTAAGCACCTCTTTGTTTAGATCAATTTATAACCATCACAATAGTTGCACAACCACTTCTCTATTTAGATAATTGATTGTGCAACCACCACCAATTGCCAAAAAGAGGGAAAAAAATATTTTCCTATATCTTTCACATTTATTATTTGTATTATTTTATTTATGATTTTGATAAGAAATTATAACACTTCTCTTTTCTCTTGATAGTGTAAGGGGATTTTGTCGATGGAGTAGAGCTCAAGATTGGGACTGGGTTTCATGTCTCCTACCTTTATTTATTCTCACACTAAGATAGATCATCTCGAGAGGGTAGGGATATGAAAGCTAGCATAGACTAGAAGAGTTTCCCCATCTAACAAGATTTTATGTGACGTCCTAACCTATTAAGACATGGATAATAATACCTTTTAATTTCCTTGTGTCCATAGAGAGTGGACCATTACCATTTAAAACATATATAATATATTGGGTGTGTCAATTACATAGAGGAGATTAGTATTGAAAAGGGTTAAGTCATCAAACAAGGCTAAAAATGGGTGACATATTTGGGCAATGGAGGGGTACTTGATATGAGTGCTAATCACGGTATCGACTCTTGTCAATGGAGATAACCCCTATCCCCACTCTAAGTAATGCCATCATTATTGTATTGGCTTCATGTCTGATTAGGGATAAGGGTGGAGGAAAATTTATGTATTTTTTTACCCTATTATGTAGAGAATTTAGGAATATGGTCAACTATACTCATGGTCTCGGATATCTTTGCCACTATGTACCAAAATTTATATAGGGTGGTTAGTGTAGGTCTAAATCCTTGATCCATCCTACATTATTTATGTAATAGATCTACGAGATGATTATTACCTATGAGATGGGTATAAGTATTTCCAATTCATCTATTATTACATTAATAAGGTGGGTGGACATGACACTTGTTATATAAATCCTATAGACTACCACCGATATGTTTACAAAACCTTATGAGGATATACTTGGATTATGGGCCGTAGAGCATATTGTATTGAATACTTTCTCAAGCACTACGCAAATGATTGAATATGGAGATCAAAGAGAGTCGCACCCTATAACATAGAACCCCAATAATTTTGTCATCCATATGTTGACACCTTCCTATAGTTCGATTGTACATGAGGCACAAGAGAGGCTAGAGCTATTCATTTTCATAGGATGATATAGACAATAGGGTATCGGGTGTTGAGAAAATAAAATGGATAAGTACTAGACATGCATGGAGGTTAAAGACCACATGCAAGAGGGTGTGCACGAACTAAGAGGAAACAACAAAGGCCGAGTAATGTGCGTAAGCATACACATAAGAAGTGAATGTCTATATAAATAGTTCAATTTATGAAACGGATGCACGTGAGGAAAAATGAGATCAACACAAATGGGTTTGCATGTACATGGGTTCAATGAGTTGATTAAATTCCTAGTGAAGGCTAAAAATAGGAAAAATAGAGATGACATAGCAAGAAAGGAATGTCTAGAAATAGATATAGCATAGTCTACAAGTAAAACACATGAAAAGGAGGATATCTAATTATAGGATCAATCATGGATGAGGCTGACCTATTTATATCTTGATATAGAGTTAAAGTGGCATTTTAAAGGTATGTGGGATATATTTAGAACATTTATTGTTAGAATTAAATCATGTAAGTGGTGAAGGGAAATTTCCCACCCTATATAAATCAAAGTGTTGCACTCTTTGTATGAGAAAAAGAGAGAGAGAGAGAGAGAGAGAGAGAGAGAGAGAGAGAGAGAGAGATTGGTTCATAGATATATAATGTATGTGTGAGTTCCTAGACTAAGTACTATGCACATGGATGTAATTAGTGAGTTTATGAATGAATTATGTTTATGATGGACAAATTTGTATGTATTTCTAGAGTTAGTAGCGATGAAATGGTGAAATAGGAATCCAAATACTAGTGTTAATTGTTTATATTAATGAATGAGATGATTTGTTGTTAGTTGTTGATGTTACTATATTATATTTTTGTCTTCCATCCCTAATATAATGTTCAAGTTCATAACCCACATCTTGACAAGTGAAACATAGGAGTAACTTGGTAGGTTGGGTGCACTTTGGGTGACTACTTATACATTTGTCTAAGTGAAGTGCCAAAGGCATCCAACAATGTGAAGTGTTGATAACTAGACTCTAACATTTTTGTTCCATTGTTGAGACCTTATTTTATTCTTACCTATAAGTTGTCATGTGCACATGGAATTCTAGTTGTTCTTAAATAATATTGAGAATTGGGTACAAGACAACTAGGACGTATTTTTCATATATACAACACTTTGGATGAGATTTTAATGTGTGAAAATGGGTGGAAGATAATTTATATGACTCATTATATGAGACATTATTTTTCTCCTCGCAGAGATTTATATGAATGGTTAGCAGATTATACGTAGAATAGGAGTGTATGGATGGGAAATAAGTAAGTGTGGAGCACATATAAGTACCAAGAACTCTCTAATTTGGATGAACTATGGACCCAAGCTATAGATTGTTGGTGGGAAGGTGTGTTGTGTAATTATACCTCGTAGTATGTGATTTCAACATATTCATGCCTCGGAAGAAGAAAAGTTCCAATTTTTTTATGAGTCAAGGGGATTATACTTATGTGTGCTACCTTTGGCAATGAAGATCCTGATGATTGAGCTAGGAATGAGAACTTACCTATGGCAAGATAAAACCCCACCGCATGTAGGGGTAGGACACGGTTTGAGAAGGATGGTGTCGATCCAAGTGGAAGAGAGACTATACAAATATATTATGTGTGTGAGATGGTACTTTAAGAGGATCTTAGAATGAGAGGAATGGATCTAGGTGAAAGTGATGAGAACCCTGCGAGAAAGGTGAGGGACCATATGAGCATTCCTCGTATATTGGTGTAGATTAGCAAAAGTACCCGTTTGACATTTGATGAAAACAAATACAAGGAAAGGATAAGACCCATTATTACATATCTAACCCATCCTAGATATGTAGCCCTTGTGTTGGGTGTTTAGAATCAAGAATTTATTCTAGAAGATCAACATAGTGATGATGAACAAGAAGATAATCAAGGATCACCACGTTGGGATGGAGATACAAGTAGAATGTGTTAGTATCAACATAATAGGTACAATGATTAAGGCAACACATATAATAACGTAATAGGCTTCTATTTTTAGACATAATTTGTTTGGAAGAAAATTGATAGGCACAAATTCAAGATAGAGAAGTGGCATGCTACCCATTATAGGTACTCTTATAGGTGGAATAACAAGCCATGATTGTTGTGAAATTCAACACTATAACAGGGATGCAAGTAGTACTTATACAAGTCCCTAAGTCACAAAAAGAGGCTCAAGAGGCTCAGGTCTTGCCCCATGCAAAGAAAATACTTATGGAGGATTGGGATCAAGATTTTCCCACTCCGGGATAAGGACCACAACAACTAGCAAAACAACCACAACAAAAAAACCCCTCTCCGATATTTTCCGAGATGTCCCCTTTTTTTGAAATATTGAGGTGTGGAAGATGTAACAGAGCATGTGCACAAGTGTGAAATTTTATGGAGGGCCAAGGGAATAATAGCCCCAGCACTCAAAAGGATAGTCAATTTTCTATAATACTTCAAGGTGGTTGCACACATAGTTGGTATATGAAGTATGATCCACACCAGATAACAATGGACTATGATGTATTGTGTGTCACTTTCTTGGTTAAATTCCACATACCTAAATTTCAAATAACAGAGCATTAGCGGGCAGAAATACATGAAATTGAGTTTAGCTAAGAGTGTAAGAGAGTATAATGTGCATTTCAATACCCTTTTATCCAATATTTCTTATGACATTCATTAGATTCAACATGTGCAATGGTTTGTAGGAGGCTTGTTGACACCTTTCTGAAGGGTGTTATCACATAAGATGTTCACCGACCCATGCAAGGCCTTGAAATAAGTATTACACATAAAAGCGGTTGGAAGCATAGACATGGGGGTAATTTCAGTTTTGAGGCCCGAGATCACAAAGAATGGCCACTTAGTTGGAAAATTTATCTACTAATTCATCTCATGAGATGCGTAGTGGACTTTGGTGCACTAATTGTGAAGTAGAGGGGAATTCAAAGGAAATTTTTCACGCAAGAATGTGTGCATATTATCGATAGGCTACAAAATTTTTCACAAGAACCATGGTGTTTTAACTATCTACTTGTGCAACGCACTATGTATAAGAACATTTAGTTTTACTTGTAAAATATGTGATGTGCATACTCATGCCACGACCAATTGTCATGATTTATCGATTCATAAGGCTTGTGAAATAGGGTTAAATCATACTAGTATAGAGAGTAGCTCATAGGCACAATGATAGAATAAAGAGGGGTGAAATAATGGTAACAAGTATTTTGAGGTGATACTGAGGCAGAGGCCATAGTGGTCAAGGAAGGTTCACACAGGGAAAATGTTACACTTGTGGGTCACCTGATCACTATAAGTGTGAGTTCTCGAAGGATCCAACTTGCGCGTATTGTGTAAAGGTACATAATATCAAATAATTTCTAGATTTATATGCCCACATGTGTAAAAATAAGAATAAGAATAAGGGTAAAGAGATGATTCATGTTTAATGTGCTAAGAAGGGGAAATGGTCACCTAATAAATTGGATCTAATAGAAGATTAGCCATTATTGGTAACTATGCGCATGGAGAGGAAGCACACATTTTAGAAAGGGAGATTAAGACCACTCATCGAAGAGAGAATTTTAGTCATACGAAGCATCCATATGTGGGAAAAATAAGGAATTATATCAAGATACAACTGGCATCATCAGGGAACTCTAAGAGAGATACAATATTCTAAAGAGTACCCACATAACAGGGAACATGCAAATAATGTTGAATTACCTTAGAAGGATGTATATTACCTCATAGAGGTATGCATAATTCTAAGAAAGGAGAATATCATACCACTTTTGGGAGAATGATTGAAGTTAAAAATGTCATGTGTAGGTGTAGAAAGGGAGCATCGATTCTCCATGTTAACTTACCACCTCAATACCATGAATACGATAAGGAAATCATGTTGGATGTAGTGATTAATGGATTTTTGGTATATAATATCCTCATTGATATAGGTGTAGAGTAAATTTCCTCACACTTGATGCTTGGAACCAAATGGCTAGATTGTTATTGTACCCATCCTCAAATGTGATGTACATGGCCAATAAGATAAGGAATATTCCCATTGGGGTTTTAAATGATGCTTTTATCACAATTCAGGAAACCAGTCTAAGGGTGACTTTGAGGTCATGTATTTAGTGAAGGCATAACTTCCCCACATTACTAATTCATCCTTGGTGTTATGCCAATAACACATACCTATGCTTCAACAAGTGTTATGTGAGTTTTGAGAACAAAGATGAGTGTGTTGTGATACCAATGGATGACACAAATATTATGCCTTACATAGATCCCATTAGTGAATAATATCTTAATAGAATATATGCACATATGGTGTGCGACCCATAGAATTTGGAGCCCTCAAAGGAGGGCATGATTCAAAGGTGAAGATACAAAGTCCATAAGTGATAATACTAGCGTGGCTTGTGATAATTGGGCTCATGGTACTTATGAGATGGTTGGTTTCAAAGTTTAGGGAAGATTAATAAGGGTGATTACACCATGACCAGTTAAAGAAATTGGGTAAGGTCATTTTTGGAGGTAAAATGGAGACAAAAATAAGAATGAATCTTACACACCATGGAGAAATAGTGGTCCAATGAGGGTGATAAGATAAATATGATGGTTAACTCATTGAGAGGGACAACAACATGTTGGTGGGATACACATAGATACAACTTACTTTATTTATGCAAGATCGAGTGGATTTCTTGACACGGTTTATCTGGAGCAATCTCCCCCTTCATTAATATAAGATTATGATAGAAATACTTCTCCCATGGTACATGTTCACAATTTCGAGAGGAATTGGATGAAGGGGAAAGAATCTCAACCACCATCACTATAGGTACATAAGTTTTAGTTTACTTTGCGTGAGTGTGCATGTTCTTGGTATATACATAATGAGATGAAGTATGAAACAATGAATTGTCGCAACTTGAATGCATGTATTATTCATGATTTTGATTACTTTTATACTAAACCACCGGTCTATGAAGCTCTGGAGATTATGAAGCACATTACATTAGGGGATAACATGATGGATGAAGAAATTATGACTCATTTATTTTGTGGCATTTATAATGAAGTGCGTGATGACATGGTAGAATCATATGATACCATGTTGGGATGTGCTTAGAAAGAAAAGGAAAAGGTAAAGCTTTTCTACCTCATAAATGATGAGGAGGTTTAGGATCTGGATATCAAGCACACAGAATTTGTATGTGAGGTATTGGAATCAGTAGATGAGCAAGCACAATCCTACCATATACCATTGAAGATGAATAAATTCAACATCAAAATAAAGAACACACCAAAGGAGGTAATTATTGGTGACTACTGGTTTGAACCAGAGGTAGAAAAAATCATTAAACTACTATGTGAATTTCAAGATCTTTTTATGAGAGGATATCATGAGTTAAAGGGTGTGCATCCATCATTTGGAGAAATTAAAATAAAACTCAAAGATGGTACATGCATCCAATTCGAAGAGGCCTAACTTGATGAGTCCTAATCTATTTGTCAAGGTGAAGGATGAAATTGAAAAATGCTCAAATCAGGAATTATTGAGCCTATTGAAGAGTTATAATGGATAAGCCCAATGGTTATCAACATTAAAAGGGATGAGAGGATAAGTATTTGTTTTGATTATAGATTTCTAAATTCTTCATGTGTAAATAATCATTTTCCCACGTCATTCATTTAGGACATCTTAGAATGTGTTGTAGGGTGTGAGATCTATTCTCTTATAGATGGATTTTTAAGCTATCATGAGATAAGGATTGTGCTCAAGACCAAGAAATGTCAACTTTTACAACAAAATGAGGATTCTTTTCTTACACATTAATACCCTTTAGCCTGAAAAATATGTCATTGGTGTTCTCATGCATTGTTGTTCAAGTAGTTTAGGACTTCATTCACAAGTTTATTCGGTATATTTAGATGATTGGATGGTATATGGTCTAGTTAAAAACCATTGTGGTTTCTTTATATTTATGTTTTAAATATGCAGAAACTTAGCACCTCCATGAATATTAAGAAGTGTATCTTTACGATTTCATTTGGTACCTTACTTGGACACAGTATATGTAAGGAAGGATTGTTATTAAACCCCACCAAAATCGTTGTCATTTTGGGATTGGATGAGCCAACCAATCAGCATGATGCATGTGGATTCCTTGAACATACTAGGTGTTACCATAAATTTATTAAGGGGTATGCAAATATTTTTGTGCCACTTGAAGAATTGTTAAAGGAAAAGGGAAAATTCTATTGGGGTGACACACAATAGTTAGCATTTGATACTTTAAAGTAAACGTTGACCACCATTCCTATTCTACATTTACCTTCTTGGAATAAATTGTTCCATGTTCATATAGTTTCCTCTAGTACAACCATTGGAGCATTTTTAGCGCAACTAGGGGAAGAAAATATAGAACATCTTATCTATTTTTCAAGTAGGAAGTTGGCATTGGCTGAGCAAAATTATACAACCATAGAGTGTGAGGAGTTTTCAATGGTGTACATGCTTCAAAAGTTTAGAAAATATCTACTAGCCACATTGTTTATCTTCTACATTGATCACATGAAACTTAAATATATGGTTACTAATCCAGTTTTGCAAGGGTGCATTTTTCGTTGGATCCTTCTATTCCAAGAGTTTTATTTTTCAGCTATAGTGAAGTCTAGAAAAATCAATTTAGGACCAGATCATTTGTCAATAATTAACTCTAACGAGGACATACAAAGCATAGAAGACACTATGTCAGATGCTCCATTATTTAGACTACACCCCACATCAGCTAACTTATAATATATTGTAGTATTATTCCGCACATGAGTTTCACCTGAAGGTTTGAAGACCCTAGAGAAGAAGTAGCTAGAAATTCACACATTTCCCTACTAGCTAATTAGAGGATAATTATAAAATATTGGTAGAGATGAATTCTTATACAGTGTGTCTTAGAGTATAAGCATGAAGCTATAATAGAAGAGGAGCATGGTGGGGTTTCAAGAGGAAACTATACAGAGAAGCAATGATGCAAGATATTACTAGTATGATTATGGTAGGAAACACTATATAAGGATAACAAGGTATTTGTTAAATCGTGTGATCATTGGAAAAGGATAGGAAATATAGATACTGGGATGAAGTGTCACCGCAACCTACCACAAGTGCATAGCATTTTGAGAAGTGGAAAATTGACTTTGTCGACCCAATCGCACCAGCCACCTGAGAGAGGGCACGCACGTGTTACATCATTACATGCACAAATTACTTGACAAGGTGGGTAGAGGAAGAACCTACAAAATATTTCACTGTAGCTACAACAAAAATATTTATATGGGAAAATATCATTAGTAGGTATGGCTATCCATTGAGCCTTATTAATGATAGGGGAACTCATTTTTTGAATGAGACAATTTGAATACTATTAGAAAATTTTATGGTAGCACACCATAATACTACCCCTATCAACCATAATCCAATGGTATTGTAGAGGCTTTAAATAAGATCTTGGGAGAAACATTGACAAATATATGTGATGTAAGAAGAAATTATTGGGATGATAAAGTGTATGTTGTGTTATGGGAACATAGAACTACATACAAGAGATTGAGTAAGGCCACACCTTTTCAATTGGTGTTTGGCGTGGAAGAAAATTTTCCCATGGATTTCTTGTTACTATCCCTACATATTGCGTGACGCAGGAGGACTTGATGGCAAGGCAATATAGGATCACATTGATAAACTAATGTAATTAGATGAGCATAACATAATTATGTGATTGGGTAAAAATATAGAGAAGGATAGACAAAATGATTTTCATTTTAGGCATATTAAGAATAAGTCTTTTGTAGTAAGGAAGATGGTACTTTTGTATGACTCTAAGTTTGTGCGTCATCCTAGGAAGCTCAAGGTGCATTGGTTTGTTGGAAAATGTTTCATTACTATTTTCATTTATGTCAAGTAGCGTTGATTTCAAAGGGAGTCTTGTTTACATGTTGTTTTCATTGATGAGGTGAAGTGTCATGAAGTGTTACATTGGTGTCTTGGCATGATATCTTGGTGCATTTACATGGTTTAGTGCATGGTTGATCATGTATTGTCTAATGTATGAGATACAAAGGTGGTATGAAGGTTGGTAGAGTTTCTATCATGATAACAGTGTGTCGAGGTATTCTTGGGTATGAAAGGTGGTGAATAGATTAGTTTAAGTGAAAGCATGTGTTGAGGAAGCCATTTTAAACCTAATCCTAGACCTAGTGCATAGTATATTGCATGACAACATGAATTATGATGATAATAAGGTTGGTAAGATCATGTGGAATGTGTTTTGAGGTTACATATCATAGGTATATGGTGTAACATGTTACAATTCAGATGTATAATGCAATTTTAAGGTATTTTGAAGTAAGAACACAAGACAAGGCATGTATACATGGGTAAGTCATGGTGTATAGAGATTATTAGGTATGTGAAGGAATGATTGATATTTAGATATTTTTTGATAGGTTGATATGATGGTGTGGACCAAATTTTAGGTTAAGGTGATGAATATTTTGTAAGATATTGAGTTTTTTCCAAAACCCGGTTTCCAAAGGTGGGTTTTTGAGCTAAAGTTTGACTCTCGATACTAGTTGGGAAGTGTTTGCTTTACACGGGGACCTAATCTCCTAGGGGTATTTTATTAGCTTATTTATGAATCTTTTCCAATAATATTTATATTGTTTGATCATCACATATTTTTGAACAATTGTTAAGAAGGTAAACTACTTTTTAACTCTCATGAAACCCTAGTTTTAGAGTGAATTAGAAGAAAATTGTTGTACAAGTCCAGAATTGATTCCTTTTGAAAATTTTATGATTTCAAGTTATAGAGGAATCTTCCATATTTCCATTTATATATCACGCTTAATTTTTGTTGATAATTGATGAAATTATGATCTGTTCTTTGAAGGCTAATTTTGAGGGTGTTTGGTTATGCATGCTCTCATGAGGGTTTCATGGTGTGATGATTATTCTAAGTTATTTTCATGATTTCTAGATATTATTTATGTATTATTAAACATTTCTAAGTGTTTTTATATCCTTGGTGAAGTTTTTTTGGTATTTCACATTCATATTTGGAGAGTAGGCTTATTGAAGTATTTTAGGGCTTGTTGTGTCCTAATGGAGGTCTAGAAGGTTCTTGCTTGATAGTGGCGACCTACTTGGTCTTATGGATGATTTTTCTAGGATTTTATAATTATGGTTTAAGTTTTTTTACTATTTAAAGGCCGACCTACATGTTATATGATGAAGAGAAGGGTATAAAGGTATATTAGAAAGCTAATTTGAGTTGGTTGTGAGAGCTAGAGAAGTGTGACTTAAAGAGGAGATCATGGAGTTGTTAGAGGTCTTTGTGACCATAATGAGAGGTTGGGAATGATTTATGATATTCTAAAGTGTGATCAAGTATGGGCAAGCTAGGGAAAATGATGAAATAATCTTAAAGAAGAGGCATGTGTGAAAGGAATGCAAGAGAGGTGTTTTGAGCAAGATAAGGAGGAGAGTGAACATCATGGTGTCATATTTAGTTTTAGTAGAAAAAAATAAGTGGTGACAAACACTTTTAGGTGGCTGAGTTGGTACTCAATCATCTTGGGGGTTGTAGCCTCCTTTTATAGTGATTTATCTACTAAACTAGGGGTTGGTGCTCTTTGTAGGGTTGGTGCCCTCCTAAACAAGGGGTTCGTGTTCCTTACGGGGTTGGTACCTCACCGAAGAAATATCTTATAATTTTTAATATTTTTAGGATTCCTTTTTAAGTAATATAAGTAGAGGTTCTATGTTTTTTCTTCCCCTTGAGGATTTCCCACTTTATATCTTGTGTTTGTTGTGTTATCTTGCTTATGTGGAGGTTATACATGCTTTGATTGAATGCATCATGAATGATAATGTATGATGAATGAAATGGATATAAATTTTTAATGACCGATTCACCTTCCCCTTTTATTCATTTTGCTTCCAATAATTAGGATTAGATCAAGGTCCTTGTGAAGCAATTTTAACCACTTGAAGGAGATCATTAAAGTAGATGTATGATAGGTATTCAAGTTTAAGATGGAATGACATCCTTGTTCATAATGAGAAGTTTCTCAAACCCTTGGGGTTTGTTATTTGGAAATCAATTTTTCATGTTTTCAATTTTATCATGTTTCACTTACAACTATATGAAAAAATTAGTGATGATTTGATATAAGAAGGATTCCCTAAATAAGAATATAAGGGAGTTGAAGATTGCCTAGGAGATGATCTTGAAAGTGTTCTAGATGTAAATGCAAAGGAATAAGTTGTTTAGAATTATTAATCCCTAATCATTGAGTCAAGAAAAATATAATCTTGAATCATATTTTTTTTGCCTTGAGTCAAGTAAAAACTAAGTTTATGTGTCAAAAATTGTTGACACTATGAGAGTAAGGATGTGTGCTAAACCAAAGACATAACTACAAGCAAAAAGGAAATGGAATTCTCAAGAAGCCATCTAGATGATGGCTCATCATTTTATTAAGATAGGTCTAGGTGTTTCTTCAATATATATCTCTTTTCATTCATGAAAAGTGAGCATAGGATTGTACACAAGTTGAAGAAGGAGCATAAATCTCCAAATAACTAAGGAAGATAAAATGTTATAGTGGTTCCAAGTGCATGAAAGTTTGCTTGAATATTTTCAAGTTAGTAATTGATTCATGGGATTCAAGTTAAATCTTTCATTAATTTGCAAGGTTCTAAGAAATTTCATTAAGGGAAGAGATTGTCATGTTTTTAGGAAAGTTGTGATATTATACATGATGTCATTGAATCATAAAGAAAGAATCCTTGTCATATGATTAATTTGATTAGTTTTCTTGAATGCAAGAGTCAATCGATCATGAAGGGATCAGGTCTTAACAAGTGCATCAATTAGACTTGTTACAAGTTGTGAAAAGGGATAAATATGAAATCAAGAAGGAATAAGGGTATGAAGAGCCATTAAGTAGGACAAAGTTAGAAGATAAGAAGGTATACGTACATCAATGAGTAGTGTATGATCAAAGTTCAAATCATGACCAATCTTAGCATAGCTTCTAGAAGATCTCAGCAAGTCATGGGAACGTCTTTATACTATAATAGCTATGTGATGACCTAATCAGTCATGTTAGATCTATAAGAAGGACTACAATTTATGACAATAATTTAAATTGTGTTGCTCTTTATTTTTAAGGTATGTGATGACTTCATGCCATGAAGACAAGAAGGTATGGTTCATTCAAGGAAAGTTGATATGCATTGTCATTAATATCTTGGTATCTAAATTTTAAGTATGAGAGTGCATGAATAATAGAGTTATCTAAGTTTAAAGTATGATGACATGTTCAAGGATATGTTCAAAGTGATATGGATTGTTGAGGATAGTGTGAATTGCATCTCGAGTCTATGTCTTAAGATCAAAGTTTTGTCTATTTTCTTGAAATATGGAAAGAGGTATTCAACATGAAAAGATGATGAGGTGTTTGTTGAGAATCAACATGAAGTGGTTTTTATGGAGAGAGCATTAGTATGGCTTAATCTGAGCTTAAAAGTGGTAGTATTTTCGTTAGTATTGTTTTGTTGAAAACTTGAAGAAGTGATCACAAGAAAGGACTCCATCGGGGTATACTCAGTGTCCGAGAAAACATAGCAAGGATTTTGAACCTATTCATGATAATATTAACATGTAGATTATAGTCATATGAAGGTATGTTGCCCATATTCATTTAGTCGCATTTCTTATGTCTTTCTCATATGAAGCATGGTGGTCTCAGTGTTTGAAATTTTGAAATATGATGATGTTCTCTTAAGGCTTGGAGAGACTTTCATTTGGTAAGAGTTATCCATGGAATATAATAAAGCTTCTTCAAGGTATTTTTAAAGGGGTGATAACTAGGTATAGTATGGATCATGTGTGTCTCAAGAAGGTTTCAGGAAGGTTATGAGTATGTTGAAGATACTTTTAGTCTAGTGAAGATACTTGAAAGTTTCCATGATGAAAACAAATGTGGATCCTTATAAGTATTATCTCAATTAGTTGACATTCATGATACTGCTAGAAGATTCTTAAAGAAACACCATGTTGTCAAGGTTCTTTTTTGAAGTTGCATCAATAAGAGAAGATATCATGTTCTTGCATTTAGAATAGCCTTGGTCGGGAGTAGATCTAGTACATTCACATGAAAGTACATTCTCAAAGTATGCAAAGTAAGAGGGTATAGTTGTTTTGGAAGATGTATTATCTCAGCGGGAGCTACTTATGGCAATGGTCTAAGAACACGACATTGTATGGTATGAAAAGGTCAAAACAAGATGTTACAAGATTATTGGTATGGGAATCAACTCCATGAATAGAGGTTTTACACCTTAAGAAGGTCTCCATTATAATTTTGAAGGATCGGAAAGGATTCTTGGAGTAATTTAAACAGCCAAGAATAATCCAAGTATTGAGTGCCTAAATATAGGGTGCTGAAATGCACAAAGGCTATAATAGTAGTGAAGCGCCCAAAATCATGACATAGTTGTTTTGTGGATAAGGGCTATTTTTGGAGATAATGTGTGGAGCACACATAGAGATGAATACTTACACTACATGCAATGGTATTTTGGGAACAAGTGGTAGATAAGCACCATGCATAGTTTAAGCTAATAATAGGATTTCTACTTGGAGTTAACTATAGGACATCTATTGTTAGAACACTTGCATATTGTGCATACTATTCTAAAGGTGCATGGCTATTAATGAGCATGTGACCTATTTTGAAAAGTACATGTGTGATGAAGGAAAGTCCCCACCCCTATAAATATGTATTGACTTGCATAGTTTAGTAGGTGGCAAATTATTGTAGAGTTGTGTTGTTATTTTTAACGCACATAACTCATGGAGATGCCATTATAGTGTAAGAAGCTTATGTGTTTTACAGTTGTTTAATGTAATTGAGTATATCAGTTGGATAATGGTATTAGACATGACTAGATCTAGTTCTTGTATGGTTAATCCCATCATAGTTATTATTTAGTTCATTTATCATGATTCTCTAAGATCTAGATTATGTTTATGCACCGTGGGTTAGATACTAATAATTATGAATCAATATATTTAAACATTATCATGCCAACATCCTATACAAGTAACTCTAAAGAAGGACCTGGTACCTTTACACACTTAGGTTGAGTGATGTGCCGGTGGGCCTAGGTTACTCATAGTAAATTCTAGGCTACATCATTAGTTCCATTATGGGGCCTCTTTTCCAGATGTTTTCAAGATTTTTCATGATGAAGACGTATCGGTTGACCCTATCAAGTGTTGAGGAGTGGACAATAGATCTAGAAGAAGAATACACTCGAGATTCATCATTGGATCTGAGTTTGATGGACACACATGGGTGAAGTAAAACTAATATGAATGTTTACATGAGAGTTTATTTGTTATCTTTCTGAAAAATTTGTACACATGGCTGGTTGCTTATGCATCTAAAAGGAATTGGAGGTTTCACATACTTTTCTAGGTGTAGGAAGAATTTTAGGCCCTCTATGATGTTAATCTAATTCGGACACATGATGTGGACACTTGTTTTCGTGGTGTTTAGAATAGCTATATTTTGGAGTACTAAATTTCCACTTATTCTTTCTCGAGTATCCGAGTTCCAATTTTTACGTTATCCCAGGGGGAACCTCTCTATAAGACATTCCACTTTGGTGATTAAGATCTTATTGGTAACCCTAAATTTGGAAGATAATCTTAAGGCTAGCTAAACCCCACCACGCGGGGGTAGGAGAGAGGTTTGGTGAAGTATGGCAAACCTAGTAGCAGAGAGGAAAATAGAAGAAAGGTGACTTAATTATAATGAGGCACATGAGAGGGATTTAGGGAAGAAACATGATATTTTAGAATAGATGGAGTTTAGGAGAGAGATGAATCATGAAGGATTTGGAGATCACATAGAAGTCATGGAGCCGAGCATTTTGAACTCCCCATCTTGGAAAGCATGATAGCGAACCCTCATTGTCCTCTTATGAGAGTGTGCCAACAAAGACGACATGGGTGGCAACGGTATGCATGCATCTCGAATCTACCTAGCAACCTAGCCCTTGTGCTTGGTTTTCCAGTTTCTAGTATAACTAGTAGTTAACAATCTAGTTATGGTAGTAGAATAATAGGAGTTAATCACATAAGCAAGTACAACTATGGTTAGGAAGACATATTTCATGTTATTTGGTGGTACCTTTTAAGGCATGTCATCGGTCAGAACTTAGGTACACATAATTTTGGACTCACCTCTGGGAGTAGTACCACCTCACTGCAGACTATAGGATTTTAGTTTAGTGCCATTTTTAGGACACATGGCATTACATCCTCTTATTCACTTCTTGCTATAGGTGGAGGATCAAGGGGCATAGGTGCCTCTGGTTTTGTAGATCCGGTGGGTCTGTAAGTAAAGATAACATAGGGGTTATGGATCCGATAGGCATGGTCCTCACCGAACCTAGAATATTTACATGGAGATGTCACTTCATCTTCTAAAGTATAGGGGAATAGAAGATTTTTTTGAGCATGTGCACATGTGTGAAATATGGTGGCATGAAAAAGGGATCATGGATTCTGAGCACAAGGAAAATTAATTTACAACTACATTGCAAGGATGCACACACAAACTTAGTACAGAAAGTTTGACCATGATCAGACTTGTGTAGATTATACAACATTATGGGATGTTTTTCTTAAGGAATTTAAAACCCCGAGTTCAAGTAGAAGATTATAAGTACGGTCAAGGATATTAAGCATGGCACTCTTGAGAGTGTTTAGGAGTATGATACTCATTTCAAAACACTTTTTTCCAAACTTTCTTATGATATCCATGCAAGCTAGGATGCACAAAGTGGTTCGTCGAGGCATGATCACACTTAGAAGGGCATTATCACATAAGACATATATGGATCTATGTGAAGTGCTTGAAGAAGCATTGCATGTTAAGTCAGGTTGGAAGTATAGACACTAGAGTGAGCCCATTCCTAGAAGCTTAGATTACAGTTATGGAAAAGTAGTTGGAGAAACTATCGGTCAATTTAGTGCATGAGACATGCACTGGGATTTGGTTTACATATTATGAAGTAGAAGGGCATACTAAGGATAGTTGTCCCCACAGTTAGTGCATTCATTATTGTTAGACTACGAGATATTTCATTTACACCATGATGCAAGCCATTTCCCATTTTTACAACGTGTGATAAGGAAGAACGTATCTTTCTACTGTAATATTTTCTAGTCCATGACTCATAATACTGAAGATTTTAGGTTGATTGATCAGATCCATGATGCCATTGATATTGGTGTATGACAAGATAGGAGTATCGGATAACTCTAAAGGTAAAAGTGATCACCATGATCATGATCAAACTTAAGGGTGCTACGATCGAACAAAGGGAACTTTGAAGGAGGTCCCGGCGAGAGTCAAAGATACCATGGTGGATTTAGGGTTTTGGCTATGGTGGTGGACGAGGTGAGTTTCCTCATGCAACATGTTATACATGCAGATCTCATGACCACTACAAGTGTGAATGCCCTCAGAATATTACTCATTATTTTTGTGGAAAGAATCATAACTATGAGGAGTTCTTAAACTTATATGAGCATCTTAGCAAGCAGAATAAACATGAGAACAAGGGTGCAGGGATGGTTAGAATACAACATGCCATGGAAAATCAATGGATGTCAAAGTTGGCACTGAACCTGAGGTAGTACTGTGAAGATTACTACACTTGCTTTGAAGATGTGCGCACCGGAAATGTTGCAAAAAGATCCTACCATTACTAATGAGGTTTTACATGCAAGATACCTAGATCCTACACATCAAAAGAGGTTTATCAAGAAACCATGGAGGTTGTCAGAAATATTCAGGGTGAAATACAATGTTTAAAGGAACAGTCACGGAAGTTGGAGCAAAATAAGGTAAAGCAGAGATAGTCCAAGTCAGATGTTGATGATTTGAAAGAGGTATACAAGATGTTGCACTAGGAGAATATTATTCCATTACTAGGGAATTGGTTAAAGGAAACACTATGCATGTAGGTATTGAGAATGGATGGAAGATCCTGCATGCTAATCTCCCCCTCATAGCTTAGATTATGACAAGGAGATCACACTTTGAATGTTGTTGTGGATGGGTGGCTTTTGAGAAATATATGGATTGACACATGTGTGGAAGTTAACATGTTTACTTTAGATGCATGGGTGACGATGGGAGACCTCCATTACAGCCATCCTCTAATGTATTGTTTATGATAAATCGAACTAAGGCCACCTCAATAGGAGTTTTAAAGGATGCATCCATTACTATACAAGGAGCCAAGTTCACTATGGACTTTGAGGTTTTAGCACTTACATAAGTAGATAGCTTCCCAAATCTACTTGGGTGCCCTTGGTGTTGTGTAAATAATGTTTATCTATGGTTTAACAAGGGGTATATAATTTTTGAGAATAAGGAATAACGAGTTGTTATCCCTTTGACAGATGGAAAATCTGCATCTTATGTTGAACCTTTGAGTGAGGAAGACTCGAGAAAAATTTATGTTTGTGTCATTCAAGATGTAGAAGTACTTGAGCCATCTAAGGAAGGAATCCTCCACCGGGAAGACACATAGTCTATTAGTGATACTACAAGTATTTATTGTGACAATTGGGCACACCTACGAGATGGTTGGGTACAAAGTAAGAAGTGCATCTATGTGAGGAGGAAGACCTCGTTATATTAGGAGGATAGGTAACAACTTTGTACCCCGGTACACTAGAGAAGGAAACCCTGTGGTATTCTTGTGTGCCATGGAGGAATAGTGGAAGGATCAAGTGGACAGAAGAAATATGTTAGTATATACCCTACGCGGATAGAAGTGCATTAGTGGATGGTTCATAGGGATAATCTCATAGAATGGAATGAAGTAAGAATTTCTCTAACAACCCGGTTTCTCAAGAGAAATGTGCCTACTCAAATCTGCATATATCATGGTAATCATCTTGTTCAAATCACATTCAAAGCGGTGTGAGAGACTCTAGATAGAGGGCAGAAGCTTTACCACCTTCATTTTGGCTACACAAACTTTATTTTACTTTAAATGCCTATGCACACGCTTGATATGTTTATGTGGAACTTCATATCAACACCGAAATTGGCAAGACTTGACTATAGGAATGATCTAGACTTTTGACTACTTCTCCACTAAACCTCTGGTGAAAGAGGCATTACGGGTTATGGAGTGCTTGAATATGGGAGATAGTGCAAAGGATGAAGAAATCATTTAGGATTTATTTGGTGAGGTAAACCCAAGAGTTTGTTTTGATGAAGTAGATGAGATAGATGTCGCACTACTTGAGCATTCTTTCCTTGAGAAGGAGAAAGGAAAGATGGTCTACATAGTGGATGATGAAGAAGTAGAAAATTTGGACATTTATCATTCAAAAGGTATGTTTGAGGTCTTAGATAGTGCAGATAAGAAGGCGTGAAAATATCATGAACCTATGAATAATAATAAAGTGAACATTGGCACGGATGTTGAACCTAAGGAGGCCATGATTGGAGATTATTGGTCTAATTCTGAAGTGGCTAAGATAATTGAGTTACTACATGATTTCTAGGAATTATTTCTTAGGGGCTACCATGAGTTAAAAGGATTGCATGATTCTTTGGTTGAGATGAGGATTAGGCTAAAGGAAGGTGTGCATCTGATTAGGAAGAGACCTTACAGGATGAACCCTAACCTGTGCGTAAAAGTTAAAGAAGAAATTGACAAGATGTTGAAATTTGGCATCATTAAGCCCCATAAGAATCAGTGGGTTATCCTCATGGTAATCAATATAAAGAAAGATAGTTGGATTAGGATTTTTGTGGACTAAAGGGAGATTAATTTTGCATGTGATTGATCCTTTTCTTATGCCTTTCACTGAGGAAATATTAGAAGGTGTTGCAC
The DNA here is from genome assembly GCA_018340775.1 of Taxus wallichiana var. yunnanensis. Lineage (NCBI taxonomy): Eukaryota > Viridiplantae > Streptophyta > Pinopsida > Cupressales > Taxaceae > Taxus > Taxus wallichiana. Next base: position 349,018,550 of record CM031235.1, read on the forward strand.
GACGTGCGTGAAATTTACTTTTTTACAAATGGATTCTTTGGGTATCATCAGGTAAGAATTGGAAAGGCAGATCAAAAGAAGACAACTTTCACCACTGAATGGGGAGATTTACATATACGGTGATGCCCTTTGGTCTGAAGAATGTGCTTGCAGTATTTTCAAACATAGTTGTTCAAGAATTTCAGGATTTTGTTCACAAAGTCTTACAGCTTTACTTAGATGATTAGACAAGATATGGGCTTGTCAAGGATCATCATGACAACTTGTGTTTAATGTTTAAAAGATGCGAGACAATTAGGCATCTCCTTAAACATCAAGAAGTGTGTATTTACTACACCTTTTGGAACTTTTCTAAGGCATATCATCTGCGCAGGAAGGTTTATTAGTAGATCCAAAGCTAAGGTTGCAAATATTGTAGGCCTGGAGGAGCCTACCAATCAGAGTGAGGTGCGTAGATTCTTGGGCCACACAAGGTATTACAAAAAAATATCAAATGATATGCTAAGATTTATGCACCACCTTTGAGGAGTTACTAAAAGGAAAAGGGAAATTCTATTGGGGAGAACCGTAGCATCGTGCATTTGAAGCATTGAAGGAGAGGCTTAAGTACTGACACCTATTCTACATTTTCCCTCATGGAACCAATCTTTTCATGTACATGTGGACACCTCTCGCATGGCCATTGGCATGCAGATATTAGCTCACCATAGAGAAGGTATTATAGATCATCCTATATGTTTTTCTAGTAGAAATTTAAATCCTGCATAATAGAACTATACAACTACAGAGCATGAGGTCTTGTCAATGATCTACATGTTGTATAAGTTTAGATAGTACTTGCTAGCAACACCTTTTGTTTTATATAGATCACATGGCATTGAAATACTTGGTAAATAATCTTGTTTTACAAGGGCACATATGTCGATGGGTGTTATTATTCCAATATTTTGACTTTACAGTCATGTAAAAAATAGGAAAAATTAATTCTTTCCTAGACCACTTATCAAGAATTCAATCAAGAGAGGAGGCACGTACAATTGAAGATTCAATACCAAATGCACAATTGTATAGGTTAAATTACACGCCTTTAAAATTGGACAATATTGTTTTATTTTTATGCATGGGTATAGCGCCGAAGAAATGAAAGCCTCGGAGAAGAAAAAACTTGCAATTTGTGTCACAACTTTCATGTTGATCGGTGGTGACTTATACAAACTAGGCCAGATGAATTATTGTTTTGGTGTGTAGTAGAACATGAGCACGTGGATATCATGGAAGAGGCTCATGGTGGTATTCTTGATAATGAATACTTGAAAACAATTTTTGACACAAAATCTTTACATGAAACAAGACAATGCTTGTATATTTTATTAATATCAAATTCAAGCATTACAGGAGAAGAAAAAACTTGCAATTTGTGTCACAACTTTAAAATTGGATAATATTGTTTTCTTGCAAACGTGGATATCATAAATGAGAGAGCTATAATATTTATAGATATTGGACAATTTCTATCTCACCCAAAATATATGGAAACAAATCATCTAATCTAAGAAAATATGCAGAAATAACATATTACCCCTAACTGCCCTATTGCCCCTCATGGAAATCATCCGGGAACAAAATATGCAAGATATAATATGATCCCACAAACATTGGGATGAGAACACTATCACTTAGTTAACTAACAACTAAGGACAACTAATATCTATTGACATAAGTTTAAAGTATTTAATTAAATACTTTAACTTATTACATTTATTCAAATATCAACTAATGATGAATTAAGCTAAGTTTTATTCATAACATCCCCCCTTAATTCAGCATGGTCTCAAGTGAACAGAGAGAAATTCTCTAAAACCCTCAAATTTACCTCGAGCAAGTGACTTTGTGAAGACATCTGCATACGTTGCATATCTATTGGGAAATATTGGAGCTGGATGTTGTTGTTTTGAACATGTTCATGAATGAAATGAAATGTACCTATACCTCAATGTGTTTGGTGCGCTCATGAAAAAACTAGATTCCAAACAAGTTTTACTACTCCTTAATTATCAACATGTAGGATAGTTGGATATTTCCTCGAGCAAGGTATTCCCAATCCTTCAAGTATACGTCGAGCCATATCACTTCACAAAAAACTCCACCTACTTGCACAATATTTTGATTCTATGGAGGATCTTGAAACACAAGTTTGCTTCTTACTCCCCCATGATATCAGTCTAGATCCCAAAAAGAATACAAATCCTAAAGTGGATTTCCTATCATCTATGTTTCCTACATGATCTAAATTTGAATATCTTGTCAAGAAGAATTTATTATTCTTCTTGTATTCTAGGCCATAGTCCATAGTTCCTCTGATGTACCTCAATATCTACTTTACTACTTTCCAAAGGAGAAACCCTTGGTTCTTGCATGAACCGGGAAAGATAGCTGATATCCGGCCTAGTGTAAGTCAAGTAGATGAGACTCTCGATCAACTTTCGATAGAGAGTTGCATTTACTTATGGTGATGGATCTATTCGAGACAATTGAAGTCTTGTCTCCATAGGTGTGGAAAATGGCTTACAATCCATCATATTGAATTTCTTGAGTGTTGTCTTGGTGTATTTCAATTGTGACACAAAGATATGATTTTATTTTTTCCAAACTTCAAGTCCAAGACAATAATGCAGAAGCCCGAGATCAGTCATGTCGAATGATCATGTTAGATCTTTCTTTGTTGACTCAATCATCCTCATTGATCCTCCAATGATGACTAGATCATCAACATATACTACAACGATCACTATCTCCCCCCTTTTTTTGAGATAGAGATTAGGATCATATGGACTCCTATTGAATCCATGTTGAATGAGATGCTCATCAATTTTTATGTACCATGCCCTGGGAGACTACTTTAGACCATATAGTGATTTTATTAGTTTACATACCTTTTCCTCTTTACCTAGTATGACAAAACCTTTTGGTTGAGTCATGTAAACTTCTTCCTATAAATCACCATTAAGAAAGGCACTTTTCACATCCATTTGGTGTATTTTCCAACCAAATTGTGCATCTAGAGCGAATATTAACTTGAAGTTTTTATCTTAGCTGTGGGAGCAAAAGTCTCCTCATAATCAATGCCTTCTTTTTTAGCATATCCCTTAGCAACTAGTCTAGCCTTATGTTTATCAATTTTTCTCATCTTCTTTGTACTTTGTTTTGAAGATCCATCTGCATCCAATCATATTTTTACCCTGGTGGAAGATCTGTAAGTTTCCATGTATTATTTTTCATAAGTGACTTATATTCTGCATCCATAGCATCTTTCCAAGGTTTAGATTATAGGGCTTTTGAAACTGAGGATGGCTCAATAGTTTCAACAACTTTACTCATTAAGGCCAAATTGACCTCATTTTGAGCCATACTGCGAGTCCTCATTCCATTGGTAGATGTGTTCGGGGACACTATCCAATTTTGCATCTCTAATCATACTTGTATACCATTTAGGCATACTTTTGTGGTTCCTATGGGAGGTTGAATTTCATTATCTTCCCCATCATCATTGTCATCATCAAAGTGATTACCATCCTCTGTTTTTACTTTATAGGGATGATTTTTTCATCATGTGAGTGTATGGAAGGAGCATCTTCTTCTTTCTTCTCAAAGAACTCAACATCCCGACTAGTGTATACCCTTCTTGTTCTTAGATTCATAAGTCTATAGCCAAGTGCTTCATCACTGTATCCCAAGAAGATAAGTTTTTTTGATTTCATATCAAGCTTAGTTCTTTGTTTCTTAGGAATGTGCATACTTGCTTTACATCCAAAAACTCTAAGGTGTGAAATAGATGGCTTATGCCCTAACCATGCTTCATGTGGTGTTACTCCATCAAGAGCTGCAGTGGGAACTCTGTTTAGTAAATACACTATTGTTTTAGCTTGCTTCGCCCAAAATGTTTTTGATAAACCTGCATCATCAATCATACATCGCACCATATCCATGATAGTATGATTTCACCTTTCAAAACAACACCATTTTTTTGCGGTGTGTGAGGAGGAGCCATTTGACAACGAATGCCATGTGTTTTCAAAAAATCATTGAACTCATTGTTGGTGTATTCTCCCCCTCGATCTGAGTGGAGTGTTTTTATTTTCCTACTAGACTCTATTTCAACAAGGGCTTTAAACTTCTTGAAAGTTTCAAAAGCTTGGTCTTTTGTAGAAATACAATATATCCACATTTTTCTTGAAAAATCATCAACAAAGAGCATGAAATATTGAAACCCAGAGTGGCTAGGTCTCATTGGTCCGCACAAATCGGTATGCACTAAGTCAAGTTTTTCCTTAGCTTGAAATGTACTATGTTTGAATGGTGCTCTATTTTTTTTCCTGCCAAACAATGTTGACATTTATCTGTACCCTTTTTTAGAGGTGGTAAACCCCTAACCATGTCGTATCGATGAAGTGTGTCAAGATAGCCAAAACTCACATGTCCAAGTCTTCGATGCCATAGTTGAGTTGATGATGTATCCTTGGCTAAAAGTGCTTGATCATTTCATTGAACAAAATCCAACTGAAACATTCTTCCAACATTCAAGCTTTTACAAAAAATTTTGAGCTTCGTGACTTATCTCGAATTAGGCACATATTTTTACCACCTTTACAATCAAATTCAATTTTGAGATTGTGATCTAATAATTGACTCACGGATAACATTTTTTTAAACCAGGGACATAAAGAACATCTGTAATTTTACAATTATGTTGCCCAAGTGGTAGTGAAATGGAACCAATGCCTTCAACACTGTATGATGTATCATCACCCAAAGAGACATGATTTTTGGTGGGTGTTTTACTCATTGTGAAGAACCAATCTTTCTTTCCTATCATGTGTCGAAGTTACACCCGAGTCGACATACCAAATTTTATTTGTAGAATTAGATACTTCATTTGACTATGCAAAATAAAGGAATTCATCATCATCAAATTGATCTTCCTATTTGGCTACATTTCCTTGTTGAGTTGGTTTCTTCTTCCACTTTTGAGAATGTTTTCCCTATTTACTTTGTGGTTGGCCTAATTTTGTTTGTTGGTAATTAGTATTTTTACCACTTGATGATCCTTGTTGGAATGTTTTGTACCAACAATTTTTTAATTCATGTCCTTTTCGACCACAAATAAGACATTTTTGTTGGTCCTTTTGGCCTTGTTGAGAATAACTTGCTTCGAGGTCATTTACTAGACTTCACCTATTTTTTCCTTTTTGATTAGAAGCAAGTGTCCTCTCTCTTCAGTTTCAATAGTTGAGTGAATAGATTCTTCTTGTTGAGCATATTCACTAACTCTTCAAAAGTTGTTGTTTGACCAGTTATGTTTAACATGGTCACAAAAATCCTATAAGGAGGAAGAGCTCTCAATACTATAGGCACAAGTGATGTATCAGTTACTTCTTCTTCCAAAGCTTGAAGTGATGCACATAAAGTTTCCACTCTTCTCAAAAAAACATTTCAATTTTCTCAGTTGGTTGCATTTTCAAGTTTAATAGTTGACTTTGGAGATGAAGTATTGTGTTCTTATTTTTTGACTCATATACCATTTTCAACTTGTCCCAAGATTCTTTTGTTGTTGTGGACTCACAAATATGAGGTTATACCTCATCTAAAACACTAAACAAGATTATTAACTTTTCTTTTTTATTTACACAATCAAATGTAGCTTGTTGTGTAACATCTGTTACATATCTTGTTAATGTACCAAAACAACGGTCCATAGATTTTCAAAATCAAGTTTGTGCATAAATTTTTGTTTTCCATGCTAGATAATTATCAAAATGCAAAAGTTGAGAATCTAGCAAAAAGAACTTTGGTGTCGTAATTGCGGCCATTGTGAAAACTGAATAATGAAAGAAGAAGAATTGAACAATTTCCCCCTTAAAGCATACACACCCCCCAAAAAATTATTTTATTTATTTTTGGCTCCTTTTCGGCCATGTACAATGAATTTTTGGCACTATTGGCCCTATTACAAATTTGGCTCTGTGGCTGATTTGCAAAAAAAAATGGCTCTCTTGGACTCTTTGGCCTCTTTTCAAATACAAAAATCTTATTTTTGCAATTTTTACAAGATAAATATTTTCCAAATCTGATTAAAAACTAGACCAAGACATAGAGCTCACAAAAACACACACTTTCAAAAAAATGACACCTCAATCCGAGGTACCAGTTGAAAGTTATGCCTTTTTTAAATTGTAATTTTAATATCTTTCCAAGCCCCTTTCCAAAAATGGAAAAAAATCTAATTTTTTTCACAACGTCCAAAAATGGAAAAAATATAATTTTTTCACCACATCCAAAAATGGATTTTTTTTAAAATCATTTTTAAAACCAAACATTGAGTAATGACTTACATGCATGCGTAGTGCATTTTAGGCACAAATTGTAGTTCATCTACTTTGCATATGCGTTATAATAACCCTTGGCCACACTTTTCTTTTATTGTTTCTCTTTATGCAGCAATTTCTTTTGCTTGGAGGCAGCTTGTTCTTCCTTCTTCCAACACAACTCTTTTGTTGCAGGTTACAAATCTTCTCCCCGTTCAATTTGTAGTCTTCATTTTGGATGCAGAGCATGTTGCAGATCATTCAAATATGTGATCTTCTACTCCTCTGGCAGATGCAGGTTCATAGAGAACCTTCCACATTTGATTGGATCTCATTTTTTTAAATGCTCAAATACAAAGAAGAGGAAGAAGAATAAAAAGTATAGAGAAGAGGAAGAACAAGTAATGTGGGGAGCTTGAAAAGCTTGGGTACCCATAGATCAAAATATTATATATATATATATATATATATTTAAATGCTTCCAATTTTTAAAAAAATGCACGTACATGTAATTTTTTTTTAAATACCAGAGAATGAAACAATGTCACCTTTTACAACATATTAGCATCCAAGTCTCAAAGACCTATGATTGTGATCTAGGTGTTCTTCAACTACAAATCAACCATGATTTAGGGTGTGGAGCCAGGTAGGGGCTGTGAAATGGTTGGGGGCATCTATGGCTCCTCCTAGCTCTGTAATTTCTCCAGATCTCCCTAAACTTCCCTAAAACTTCCTACACTCCTCTCTAGGATCAGAATACTACTCTGATACCAAATCTTGACAATGAATACTTGAAAACAATATTTGACACAGAAGCTTTGCATAGAAACAAGACGGTGCTTGTATATTTTATTAATATCAAATTCAAGCATTACAGACAAATGAGAGAGCTGCAATATTTATAGATATTGGACAACTTCTATCTCATCCACAATATATGGAAATAAATCATCTAATCTAAGAAAATATACAGAAATAGCATATTGCCCCTAACTGCCCCTATTTCCCCTCATGGAAATCATCCGGGAACAAAATATGCAAGATAGAATATGATCCCACAAACATTGGGATGAGAACACTATCACTTAGTTAACTAAAAACTAAGGACAACTAATATCTATAGACATAAGTTAAAGTATTTGATTAAATACTTTAACTTATTACATTTATTCATATCAACTAATAATGAATTAAGCTAAGTTTTATTCATAACAAGTATCAAGTGGGCACTATGTAGGTGACGCCACTTACGTGCAAAGATTCTACTCATTGGTTTATGGTGGGAGACCCTATAAAAGGATTGTAAAGAGTATTATAAGGTGTGTGATCATTTTCAGTGCCTTGGAAAACCTAGACAAAGAGATGAAATGCCTTTGAGGCCTATTACTAGTGCAGAGCCATTTGAAAAATGGGCAATAGACTTTTTGATTCCTATTTACCTAGCTGCACGTAGAACCGGATCATGTTACATCATCACTTATACATATTATCTTACAAGGTGGGCATAAGCAACACCTACAAAGGATTGTATAGTGGCTTTAGTAGAAAGGTTCTTATGGGAAAATATTCTTACTAGGTATGGATGTCCATTGAGTTTGACAAGTGATAGGGGCACACACTTCTTGAATGAGACAATCAAGATATTATTGAATGAATTTATGGTCGCGCACCACAAGACTACACCTTATCACCCTTAATAAAATGTGGTGGTGAGGCCTTCAACAAGATATTGAGCTAGACCTTGACAAAAATTTGTGATGTTGGAAGGAAATATTGGGATGATAAAGTTTCTGTTGTACTTTGGGCATATAGAATAACCTACAAAATGTTGAATAAGGCCACACCCTTTCAGTTGGTGTTTGGCACAAAATTATTTCTTCCCATGGAATTCATGTTACCTTATTTGTGTATTACGCATGCATGAGGTCTAGCTGATCAAAGAAGAATTGGAAGAAAGAATTAATAATTTAATATAGTTAGATGAGAGGTGTATTATAGCACATTAGATTCGAGAATCACGAAAAGGCTAGACAAAAGGCATGGAATGACAAACACATCAATGATAAGAAGCTTCAGGTTAGGCAAATAGTACTTCTTTATGATTCAAATTTTTCTTTCACCCAGAAAGCTTAAGATGCATTGGTTGGGACCGTATGTTATCAATCACATGCTTGAATCAGTGCTTTCTAGTTAGAGGTACTTGATGGAACATTTTACCCAGCTTACTTCAATGGGAATAGGTTGAAGCCCTTTACTATAAATAAGCCTTCTTAGTGTTTGTAATAAGGTAGTATTTCCATTTAGATTATATTTCCTTTACTCTATTTCATTTAATGTATTTCATTTTATATCCATAGAGGACTATACATACCCTTAGTGTGTGGTGGATAAAGGAGGTATGGAAAATAAATAAACTCACAAGTAACCACAAGAGGAACATGATTTGTCCATTTAAATAATGCTAAAAAATTAAGACCACGCATAAAGCATTGGTCGCTCAAGTAATACAAGGGAATTTGCAACATTAGAGACTATGTTGTTGGGTCACAATATAAACACTTTTCTTAAGCAGTTAGAGGAGATCGCGAGGTGCTAGGAAATTATGATTGAGGCTCAAAAGTTTGAGTCACGAGAAATTGAAGCATGAGATAATGAGGCACGTAACATGCTAAAGTTAATTTATACGGTGGTAGGTGGAGAAATTAATGAAGGTAATTTTGAAACTTGGTTTAAATTTGGCATTCTCAATGTCATTTTCTACGTTACAAACTTGAAAAAAATTGCGAAGTGTGATAAAGAGGGAGATGAAAGCATAAAATTGAAATCTTTTCACATTTTGAAGCATGGTGTTGAGTGTCACAAGTAGGAATCAAGCAATGGTGTGTGTGTGCGATGGAATACCGCAAGGTTTCATTTTGCAAATAGGTTTTTCATCATTTACTTCAAAAGAATGGCACCATGAAAAGATCCAATAGTAGAGAAGGATATTGATGATCCACGAGGAGTGGCTAGTGGAAATATTGTATTGGTCACTCAAGATAATACTCAAGGGAATTTGCAACATTAGAGACTATGTATGTTGGGTCATATTGTATAAAATTAACCATCATACTATAAAATATATGAAGGACATACTTCTTCTTTTGGAAGGAATCATGGTTAGAGGAGATCTATGAGGAAATAAGGATAATTTTGATTTGATTGGGATGCTAATGGGGCTACACGACATGGGCTCGAGATCTTGGCTCCTATCGATGATGAGGGCATTGATTCCACAAAGAGCCCTATACAATTATAAGAAGGGGGCCAAGATTTCAAGGTCATGAGAAAACATGAGCCACTAGAGTTATAACGTGGTTAAGAGAAATTAGGTTTCATGAGCAATGGAATGAGTGAATATGTGTTGGTTTCATATAGCACATGAAATGGCCAACAAGACCTACTACAAATTACATTACTGAATGAAGGTAGGCGTATTTTGTGAAACTATGGGAGTTTAAATGTTGGCAAGTCTCAACGATATGACAAGTTTTCTAATTGTTTCGAATATTGAAACTTAAAAAGTGGTTCTAGAGACTACACAAGGCATTTGAGGGATAATGGCTGAGCTTCCAAAGGTTTTGTATGAAGAAGATGATGGAGATGACCAGAGCACTTCCACATGAAGTCAGGAGAAGAGCCCGAGTGTAAGTTTCTTTTGTTCAGATATTTTAAGGACTTTGTAAATAGATTTCATGACATGCGTCATCTTTAGTTCGACACTAAAAATTGGATGGAAACATTCACATTATGTGTAAAACATATGTATGTCTAGGTAAAGAGGCCCATGTCAAAAAAAATGGTTCATAATGGACATCACGAAAATATTTTGGTTGTATGGAAGATTTAACCAATGCACATCTATATATACCTCAAACCAAGGTTCAAGGATGGAAAATTGGTGAAGGGTGTGGATATGGCTCTTCTAAGACCTCCTAAGAAGAAGAAAACAGTGGGGACTTCAAGGAATGTTGCATCTATGCCCCCTTTGCTCCAGAAGACCCAATACATACAGACTAGAAAACATCCTAGAACAAGAGGAACCTAAAGACATTTCTCGGACTTGTGTATACTAGAATAATTATAAGGAAGAGGTGCACTTCAAGTGACACTCTGGTGCTAGAACTTCACATCTAGTAAGGAAATCACCATGTGTGACTCTTGTAAAGGATGAAGAGAAGGAGAGGAGAAAGCACATGAAATATGTTCCTATACAAGATAGTGAGGAGGAATCCCCACAGCCAAGTGTGCAAGAAGTAGAGGAAACTCCAAGAATGAGTGGAGATAGATCTGAGGCCACCCCTAGTGTGGAAATATAGGATGATGAAGATATTGGCAAGCATGTAGTCTATGAGACTATAGACCCTAGTGTGAGTATTCACAAAGATATCTCTGGTGAAGGAGAAAGTAGCGTTGGTGGGGATACATAAGTCCTCATGTGCCCCATGCAGGAAGAAGGGAAAGATGAGGAGGAAGTCAACTAGGTGGTTAAAGGTGTTGTCCCATGGGATGTAGGCATAGCTAAACAAAAAGAAGAGGACGCATTAACACACGAGGATGTTAGCGAGCATGCGAGACACACATAAGGAAGAAGAATCGGTAGGTAATAAAGACTTGGGTTATATGAATGACCCTTAAAAAACTATTTGAACCCGTTTTTAGAGTACACTACCAAACAAACAATTATATGGCTGGGATTGGATGGACCCTGAAATGGCCAATACATGCACTTGCAAGTAGCTATCTTGGGGCATGCAGACTCACATGGATGAGCCTGATTTTGATGTCTGCAAGGAGGCATGCACTTCGAAGAAGATGAGGAAGGCACCTCATACATGCCATATGACCATTAAGCCAACCTAGTTTTTAGATGAGTAGGTAAGAAATGCTTTGATTAAGGTGTCCATATAAGTAGCGCGGTAATAATCCGGGTACTATTGGAGGATAAAAAGGACAAGGACATAGAAATCAAGTGCCTTACTCAAGAGTGCGATAATGCAATTACGGAGGCTTAGAATGTAAAGAAGATGGCGGAGCAGATTACAAATGATATTTTACTGAAGAGGCCTAAGTTTCAGGAGAAGGTGCCTCAGGAATTCAAGTCTGAGTTGCACTATCTACGCACAATAGTTCACCTACTTCTAGAGGAAGGACCAATGTGCCTCCCTAAGAAAAAGGATGTAGGAGAAGAAGCAACAAGAGAAAGGGTCAGTATTGTTAGAAAAGTTTCAATTTATGAGGCATTGCTCCAAACATTGAAGGATGAGCTGAAGAGATCCATCAAGCTCTTAATTTATGTGTGGTGCTAAATGTCATAATAAGGACTAGAACTTTAGTAGAGGATAATGAATTTATGAAGGTGATGAAGAATGAAACACTTGGGTGTGCAGAAAGGTTAGCACTAGTAAAACAAAATTGTGAGGCCCTCAGCAGAGCCCATGATCTACACAAGGAAAGGATTAATGAGATTGGAAAAAATATAGTGCAGAAGATGGAACTCATGGAAGGAATGTTATCAGGTATGGCCAATGTTGTCTGATACTACAAAATGAGAAAGAGAAAATATCTAAGGACAAATTAGATGACATATCCACTGATATTCTAGAGAAAATGAGGAACACACTGAGTGACTGTAGACCTTGGAGGCTGAGCTCATAAATGAATATCCATAATTAATCCTTCCATTTGAAGAAGAAGGTGTTGCAGAATAAACTTCATCCTTTTGTATAGAGTTTGGTTCATTATTTTCATTCTTTCATTACCTATTCTCTATTATTGAAGACATATGAAAGGATTCCCATTTCCGGATGATAATGTACTCTAGTGTGGGGTAATGTTGAACAGCCAAAAATAATCCAAGTATTGGGTGCCTAAATATAGGGTGCTAGAAGCGCGCAGCTATATAATAGTATTGGAGCACCCAAAATCGAACATAATTGTTTTATGGATAAAATATTTTTTTGGAGATAGCTTGTGGAGAACAAATAGAGATGAATACTTGTGCTACATGCAATGGTATTTTGGGAACAAGTGGTAAATAAGTTTCATGCATAGTTTAAGCTAATAATAGGATTTATAGTTAGAGTTAACTATAGGACATATATTATTAGAACACTTGCATGTTGTGCATACTAATTTAAAGGCGCATGGCTATTATCAACATGTGACCTATTTTGAGAAATGTATGGGTGATGAAGGGAAATTCCCCACCCCTATAAATATGTATTGACTTATGCAGTTTAGTAGGTGGTGAATTATTGTAGAGTTGTGTTGCTAGTTTTGACGTGCATAACTCATGGAGATTCTATTATAGTGTAAGAAGCTTCTATGTTTTACAATGTTTAATGTAATGGAGTATATTGGTTGGATAATGGTATTAGACATGAATGGATCTAGTTCTTGTATGGTTAATCCTATCATAGTTATTGTTTAGTTCATTTATCATGATTCTCTAAGATCTAGATCTGGTTTATGCATCAGTGGGTTAACTACTAATAATTATGAATCTAAATATGTTTAAACATCATCATGCCAACATCCTATACAATCAACTCTAAAGAGGGACCTGATACCTTTATGTGCTTTGGGTGAGTGCTCATCTTAGTCAAGGATGTGCCCAAGCACCTGGGTTATTCATAGTAAATTCTAGGTTGTATCAAGTAAAGATCAGTTAAAACTCAAAATTGCAAGTTGATAACTCCAAATAAGGTTTGTATAGTTGTGAGTAGGGTCAATATGGCATGAAAAGTGTTGAGAAAAGGTCTAAAGGTATGTTTTTTCTTTCTTCATCGTATTGTTTTTGATATTGTAAGGACTATCAATAGTATGAAGGTCAAAGTAAAGTATTTCATAGGTTACAAATTTTTTGAGATCTGGGTCTACACTAAGAGATAAACATGAAATCAAGTAAGAAAAGTTACAAGTTAGATTACGCAGAGAAATGTTGTAATGGAGGTTTAACTATGTTACAATATTTTCATCAAAGAAATATATGGGTATGTAGGTTGAAGATGAATACAAGAGTCTTAAGTTAGGCCTTTAATGCCCATGTTAGATTATTTTGAATTATGTGGTAACATAATTTGATTTACAAAGGTATCTATGTTGTTAGATCATTCATGACTCTATGTTACTAGTTAACAGTGTCTCAAAGACTTGCTTTTAGGGGGGGGAAGTGATGCAAAGTAAAATATGCAAGGACGCCTCAAGAGGTATGTATTCTTGGGATTTACATTATCTTTTGATAAAATTTCATAGATCTAGGAAGAGTATTTTTATGCCATGATGAAGTACCATATGTCTTATGAAGAAGCATCAAAGTTGCAAAGATTAAAATATGGTCGAATGCAAGTTCAAGTATCACGAATGAGTTTTTTTATAGTGTTGATTATGTATGACAGGATGAAGGGCCTAGTGTGTTTAAAATAGTGTGCCTAAATCTCAAGGGAAAATGGTTAGAATGATATAAGGAAAATTTATGGTATTATCTTGTTGCAAGTGCCAATGATTCATTGAAATGTCTAAATCAAAATTTGGAGTTGTCTACATCAAAGATCAAAATTTTGAAAAGAAATAATATACCATGCAATCAAGCTTGATAAGACAAGTTGATGAGAGTTCAATATTAGAGGGAGTTTGGTTCTATGAAAGATAAAGTTTGATGTTCTTATAAAGTACTAATGGGAAGAATTAGATATTGTTGCTCTGTATTGTCTCATATTACTTGACTTTGATCTATTCTTGTGAAACATATTGGCTCTATCTTGTTTGAGTGTTATTTTTTCTTAAATAAGTTCACGAGGTGTGTATGGTATTAGAATATGCTTGTCAATATTATGAATGTATAGAGTACATGTGTAAGAGGTAAACATGTAGGTAAACATGTTGGTTACTTGAGATCTATAAAATATTGATCAAGGACTATGTTTGAAGTTTGAGAGTTAGAAAAGATAAAGATGGGTCCGAGTGAACACATATTAGAAGTCGAACAAAGCAAAGAAGGTATGGATAAGTCTATGGAGTGTAGATGATAGGGGATCTATTTAAGCTCATTATTTTGATGATACAATCTTTTTGATGGCGCCTATAAGTTGAGAAAGAAAGGGGTTGATTCATTATTCTTTGTAGTTGGTTAATGTGTATTTGACATTGGTTATGTTGAAAAATAATGGTTCAGGTCAAATTCATATTTGAAGATGTGCATTTGATGAGGTAAGGTGTTTTCATTTATGTTGTCATTAATTATGATTTTGAGACAACTAAAAGCAAGGGGATTTGTATGGTTGTATAGTTGAACCTTATAAGAAAAGTATGAGCCAAATTTTGTCATTTTCTCTTGAATATGTCATTTGATGCATATTCAAGGTCCGAATCAATTGGAAAGAATGCATGTGCAAATGGGGAGCAAGTGTGTATGATGTTTTGATTTATTGTTGTTTCACATGTCAATAAGGTATAGTATCCTTTGTCATAGATGTCAAAGGGGGAGAATTTTCTCGAAACAAGAGTTTTGAGGTCTAAAGATGCTTGTTTGTGTGGTTGCCATCAATTTTTTTGAAGATGGTTTCCATCAATGAAAAAGGGTAGATTTTTGACAATGTGACATTGTTTTTATGTCATTTTATGTCAAAGGGATTCTTGAGTAAATTTTACTATCATTGATGATGCGAAGTGTCATGAAGTTTTGCATTGGTGTCTTGACATGAAACCTTAGTGCATTTACATGGCTTAGTGCATAGTTGAGCTTGTATTGTCTAGTGTATGAGCTCCCAAAGTGGTATGAATGTTGGTAGAGTGTATATAATGATCATATAGGTTTTTAAGAGGTATTATTAGGTTTGGAAGGTGGTGACTAGATCAGGTTCAATGAAATCATGTGTTGAGGAATCCATTCTAGACCTAATCCTAAACCTAGTGCATAGTAGATGACATGGTAGCATGAAGTATGGGGCTGAGAAGGTTGGTACAAGCATATAAAATGTGTTTTGAGGTTGCATATCATAAGTATATGGTGTAACAGGTCACAATTTAGATGTATAATGCAAGTTCAAGGTCCTTTGAAGTAAGAATAGTGAAGACAAGGCATGTAAGCATGGGTAAGTCATGGTGTTTGGATTTTTTTCAGGTATGTTCAGCCATGATTTAGTTTTGGAGATTATTTTTAGGTTGATGTGGTGAACACTTTGTAATATATTGAATTTTTTTCTGAAATCACGTATCCAAAGGTGAGTTTTAGAGCTAAATTTTGGCTTTTAGATGCTCGTCGGAAGTATGTGCTTTTCATGGGGGCCTAAGATCCTAGGGGTAATTGATTGTATTAGCTATGAATATTTCCTCCGAAGAATGAGGTTGTTTGATCGTCATGTTTTTTTAACAATCATTAAGAAGGTAAACTACTTTTTAACCCTCTTGAAACCCTAGCTTTGGAGTGACTTGTGAGAAAATAGTTCTATAGGTCTAGAATTGATTAGTTTTGAAAAAATTATGATGGGAGGTTATAGAGGAATATTCCATTTTTCCATTGATGTATTTTAGATCTTGTGGCATTATGTGGCCCCCACCATAAAGGGTAAGTTTATGGAAAGTTCTAGTTTTTGTAAATTTTCTCCATTAAAACTATTGACTAATTTACCATTTATTGAAGCATGGGAGTTTTATTGAATGACTATGATGATTTAAGATCATGGTTGAGGCCCTAGGATGAAAAGTTTTCCCTATTTATGAGAACTAGTTTTTAAGCAATTGTTATCCCAAATTCACCCCGGAAAATTTGGTCAAGATAAGTATTGCACATAAGGAAATTATGAAGGAAATGACTCGAGACTACAAGCTCACATTCCAAGATGACAAACAAGGTTGCAGAGGGACTTTACAATGGAGTGGCGGGCCTGCGAAAGATCAAACGACCCCATGCAAGAAGAAATTCAAGAAACAAATCTGTCGAGTGAATCTGTGCCTCAAATCCAACAAACAAATTACAGGTGGGATTGGAAATGGAATGACAGTGGTCGGGAAGGAGGTCGAATGGTGCCAAAGGAACCAGAGACTCAAAAGAAAAGAAATGGAAAAGATTCAAAGTCTTTGGGCTCTAAAATAGTTCAAGACGGACCCCAAAATCGACTAAGTATGGAGGAGACAGCGGAAGCTGCCAAGTGTCCAAACAGTGCACCTCCAAAATTTAAAACCAAAGGGGTAGGATGAAACAAGTGCCAAGCCTCCACGTGTCCAGAGCTCCAAAAAGTTGCACTAGTCGTTGAAAAGTATTTGACTTTGCGGAAGGGACCAAGTGTTAGCTTAGTGCAATTCCAAAAAGGGAGACCAAGGTGAGACTCAAAGTTGTGCCATCCCTCCACATAGCCAATGGTCAACAGAGATCAAAAGGAGAATAGGCCAAAAATGGATAAGTAATGGATGCAGATGGAAGGCGTCGTGTCCAAACAAAGGCACGTTTAAAAGTGGGACCCCGAGCATATTGTCAAATGAGGGCAGCCTTCCACGTGTCCTAGAGCCTAAAAGGTGAGGGTGACCATTTAAAATTCCAAAGGCCCACAGAGGTCTCCACGTGTCATATCGACATTATTTCAAAGCTAAAGTCCAAAGGCGCTTTCTAAACATGCACAAAGCCTCCACGTGTCTTGGGTCGATACATTACCTTCGCCCATGGAAAAAATCAGATGAATAAAAAGGAAATAAGGAAACCCTAAGGAGCTTGTGGAGGCTCGACATGTCGATTGGAACTATTTCAAGAGTGAAGGGTAGGGGCCAAATCTCCAAGGTGCGCGAGGCCGCCATGTGGACCCTACAGGGGCAGACTCTTTAAATATTGTGCCCCGCAACCCTAATATTCAAATGGCCATATCTTTCAACTGGAGAATCAAATTTGGGTGGGAGAAGACTTTCTGGAAACGTCTCAACACCCTCTATGCCTTGGGAACATAAAATATCATTTTGGGAAGGCTCTAGTAGGTAAAAAATAGGAAAAATTCTTCCAATCCATTAATGCAGAATCTGATCTCTTCAACTACCAGATCTGATTCGATTTGATCCACCGGAGAACCAGAAGTGACATATTGTGGGTGGATTTATAGAAGGCATTGATATTTAATGGTTGAGATTTCAAAATGGGATTCAATGCATATCTTAGGGTGGTTGGAGCAGGATTCAAATTCTTCCCTCTTCTCTCTCCCATTCTTCCTATATATTGTAATAGAGGGGCACATTTAAATGTTGTTCGTTGTTTCTTTTCTCCCCTCTCTCCCTTTCTTCCTTAGGGTCGAATGTGGAGTCTAATCCTCCTCTCATGGATTTGTAATGGTATTTTCTTTCATCTTGCCCATTAATGGTGCACTGTGTAACATTTTGGAGTAATAAAATCTATTTTTTGATGCATCTGTCCATCCTTGGCTTATTTTGTTATCTCTCCTTACCTCTCATTGTCACATGGTATACTGTGCATACTTTTGATGTCTATTGCAGGTCTTGGGAGCTATGTTTAATGGGTTTCAAAGTGGTGTTGTGTCTAAAATCTATCTCTCGGTCAGTGGTGAATTTTGTCCACCCTCTCCTCTACTCACCTCTCTCTGTTTCAAGCATTTGGGTCCGTGATCATCCACTTCCTTCTTTAGTGTATCACCACTTAGTGCGAGCTCTCTCTCTCTCTCTCTCTCTCTCTCTCTCTCTCTCTCTGTCCCTCTCTCTCTCTCTCTCTCTATGGTTAGATTAGGATAGAATAGGTTTTTCCTGCACTAGAGTAGCTTGTGGTAGGTAGATTAGGAGGCAAGAATCGGATTTCTCTAGTGGTCCATCTCAAGTTTTATAAGTCCCACAACTTGAGAGATGGTCCCATGTTGTGTAATCACACCGATGCCCCACTTCACACTTGGGGCATTTGGGGGTGCTATGATTTTGCACTAACAGTTTTTGGCATGCCCGGTGGGACACTAAGGTTATATCTTCCATCTTTCCAAGGTGTCTCATTACAATAGCAAATCATAAGCCACCGTGTGACCACACTAATAGTTTTGGCATGGTGGGACAGGTCTGAAGCACCTTACCACTTCATCTTAGCAGTTGATGTGTTCTTGTTAAGGGTCATCCTTTTAAGGCACTTTCAAGCACATCGGTGACTCCATCCGGTCAATAACCCATCCTTTACTAAGTTGCAAACCTTTTCCATTTTCCATTCATTTTAATTCATTTTCTTCTTCCATATCTTCCATTCCCCCATTCCATGAATTTGTGTAATCATGACTTCATTTCCTTCATGGAACTCACACTTATAAACAGAATGCGCTTCACCTCCAATGCATTTTTAAATCCTCCGGATCAGCACTATGATCAAATCCAAAGTAACTATGCTTACCCATATGAGCAAGGTCAAATTTGATTTGGCCATGGAGTTTATCAAGAACAAGGGTATGCATACGATGACAATAGTCAAATGGAGAATATTGGTTTGCTAGAGAAGATACAAAAATAGAGGTTGGCATGGTTCAGTTAAGGGCCATAGCACAACCGAAGGCATTCAAGATTGATTAGAGGGCACCTTGTCCATGAGAAGGTACTTTTCTAAGACATTACAACCCTCAAGAGAAGCTTGACTTCATGGTTGAAATGATGCCTCAACTTACACAAAGGATTGAGGACATTGAGGATTTTGAGAAAGGTTTGAGATAGCCTTGTCAATGGGTAAGTCAATTACCAACTCCCTGTCCTTCCTTTTCTCTTTCTCAAGCTTTATCATTTCAGCAGTGTCATGAGTCAAACCCCTCATGTACTACCCCAAGTGTTAATTTTTTTCTCCATCTCTTGATCTCCCATCCCATCTCAGTTTCTCTCCCCCTTTCCCTTCCAAACAGTCATCCCCTCTAAAAAATAAGAAGTTCCACCTCCCTCCCCACCACAAAAATTGTAAAGTTGGTTGAACCCCAACCTGTCACTCCTCTTGCTTTCCCAAGTCCATGTTGGGAAGAGACTCAAGAATCTAGTCAAGGAAAACAACAAGAAGGGGAGCCCAACAGAGAAGAAATGATAGACAATCTGAAGAGTTGGGCTGCCAAATTTGGGTTTATAAAGATCCCCTTGATGGTCAAGCCAATAGAGGAGGTCAAAGTTGAAGAGCCAGTGGTGGTTGAGACCAAGTTTGCAGTAGAGAAGGAACAAAAACAAGAAGAAGGAGATCAGCAGTCTAGCTGCTCTCGGATGTAGTTTCCATGATGACACTTTGTCTAAAGAGGATGTTGAGCTGACCCAAGCTGCATAACTAGTTGAAGAGGAAGAACAACCAGCTCCAAGTCCCATTGAAGAGGAGCAATTGGGAGAGATCAAATCAGAGTTGAGGCCACTCAATGAAGAAGGCATCATTGAATATTTTTGCTTTCATTTCAAGGGCCTAATTTGATTGATGAACCCATGATGGAGGAGGACCATACAATTTCAAAGGTTCCAAGTGTGGAGTAGGCTACAAGAGAACCTTCAGTTCTTCCTTCCACTTCATCCCCTTCAAGCTTTGATGTTGAAGAAGAGTTTGATCTTTCAAACTTCATGTTTGAGGAAGAGGGAAACCATGGTGAGCAAGTTTCAGATCAAGAAGACACCATGGAGGAGGTTGAGCACATGTAACAGGACAACAATGAGGCAGATTATCTATCTGACTTGGAGGATTTCTTTGATGGAGAAAATCCCATGGAGATCACATCATTTTCTCTTCCATCATCCATCTTCCAAGCACATGAGCCTACTGCCATAAAGGAGGGCACTCAAAGATAGCAGCCTATGTCTCACAACATCCCTCTGGAACTAGGGTTGGAAGATCATGGTCTTCCATGTTCTTCACAAGAGAAAAAAAGTAAGGAGATGTCATCATCTCCCTCTCACCATCCATCCAAGAAGGTCCACAAAAAGACTCCATTTTTGGAGTTAGAGTTCAAAACCATGGGCAGATTCAAAGGACCATACCTTACCCAATTAGATATTTGGTTTCATTAGAGCCAAGGAGAAGCCAAAACTAGTCATGCCTACTTTAGGGCATGAGGATGAGCATCAAAGTACCAAGGGTCATCATCAACATCTCTAGGAGTCCAATGTCAATCAGCTTGAGGAGGTATTTTTGGTTAATGTAGATACCTTGATGATTTGGGTGGAGGATAGTCTTAAAGTCAGTTTTTTATTCATCTAGGTAGCCATATTCGTGTCGAATCATTTGCATAACTTCCCTTTTGAGAAAGGGAAGCTATTTCTCCCCTATAGCGGGATTTGTTTAAGATTTTCTTTCTTTCTGGTTATTATAGGAGTAGGAGTAGATTTTTTTTTAGAAAAAAGTGCTTGTGCACACTCTGCATGTCTCATTTGAGGCATGTATGATTTGATTATTTGTACATAGCATTGTTGTTGTGTTTTTTGCTCCAAGGTTATGTCATTGCGAAGTTCAATGTGCCCTGTAAACATTGTAACATTCCATTCTCGGGACAGACCAAGGCCAAGCTCTTTAGTATTCACGATAGAAAGATCCATAGTTGTCTGTAGTAGTTGCTAGTTCCAAAAAATGAAACAAATGTAGAGCAACCAAAGGATGTTTTTAAGTCAGTCCATTCAGGGACAAATGAAATCCCCCGGGTCAATACAATTTTGTACTCTCAGAAACTCCATTTCAAGATTTTCTTATGAAAATTGAGAGTGCAGATGCATAGCAGGGCTCAGGGACAGGAAGAACATAGAAAGTGTAGGCGAATGGGAGTCCATTTTGAAGGAAGGGTCAGTACCAGGCCATTAATTATGACTCCATGCCCAATGGACACTTCAAGGCTACTTGGTCTCTTCATCTAGCAGGTAGATGTCCCCGTGAGTCACCAAATTTTTATCCCAAATTCATCCCAACAAATTTTCTCAAGAAAATTCCTACACATAAGGAAATTATGAAGGAAATGACTCAGACCCGCGAGCTCACATTCCAGGATGACAAACAAGGTTGTAGAGGGACTTTACAATGGAGTGGCGGGGCCTGCGAAAGATCAAACGACCCCATGTAAGAAGAAATTCAAGAAACAACTCTGTCGAGTGAATTTTGCCTAAAATCTAATAAAAAAATTAAAGGTGAGCTTGGAAATGGAATGGCAGGTTTGAGGAAGGAGGCCAAGTGGTGTCAAAGGAACCAGAGACTCAAAGGAAAAGAAATGGTGAAGATTCAAAGTCTTCGGGCTCTAAAATAGTTCAGGATGGACCCAAATTGACTAAGTATGGAGGAGACAGTGGAAGTTTCCGGCAAGTTTCCAAACAAAGTGCACCTCCAAAAGTTAAAACCAAATGGGCAAGCTGAAATAAGCACCAAGCCTCCACACATCTAGAGCTCCAAAAAGTTGCATCGGCCAACCGTTGAAAAGTCTTCGACTCGGCGAAGGGGCCAAGTGTCGGCTCAGCGCAATTCCAAAATGGGAGCCCAAGGTGGAGACTCAAACTTGTGCCAGCCCTCCACATAGCCAATGGTCAACAAAGGTCAAAAGGAGAATGGGCCCAAAATGGCTAAGTAATGAATGCAGGTGGAAGGTGCCAGTGTCCAAACAATGCACATTCAAAAGTGGGACCCTGAACAGATTGTCAAATGAGTGCGGGCCTTCCACATGTCCCAGAGCCTAAAAAGGTGAGGGCGACCGTTGAAAATTCCAAAGGCCCATGGAGGTCTCCACGTGTTGTATCCACGCTACTCCAAAGGTAAAGTCTGGGGGCAGTTTCTAAACATGCACAAAGCCTCCACGTGTCTTGGGTCGGATACAATGCCTCCACCCATGGAAAAGACTCAAGAAGAATACAAAGGAAATAGGAAACTCATGACACTACCACATGTCACATGGGCACTATTCCAAGAGTGAAGGAAGGATTCAAATCTCAAATGAGCATAGAGTTGCCACAGGGGACCCGGTACAGACATGAGACTCATTTAAATATTATGCACCCATGACCCAAAAATTCAAATGACCATATCTTTTGACTGAGAACTCAGATTTGGGTAGGAGAAGATTTTTTGGAAACGTCTCGATGCCCTCTATGCCTTAGAAACATAAAATATCATTTTTGGTACACGTTGGTGGGTGAAAATGGGAAAATGTCTTCCAAGCCATTAATACAAATCCTGATTTCTCTAACTACCAGATATGATTCAATTTGATCCGCCATTCTTCTTCAATACGCTGGATAGATAGAGGGAGCCGAACCAAAAAAATTGGGGTGGATTTGAGAAATTCATTGATTGATAGCGGTTGAGTCTTCAAGGTAGGATTTAATGCATATCTCGTGGTAGTTGAAATAGGATTCAAATTTTCCCTCTTCTCTCTCTTATTCTTTCTATATATTGTAACACTTCTCATTTGAAAAGGAGAGATTATTCTAGGCGTAGGGAAACTCTATCAAATTTGTTTCCTAACTCCATTTTGAGTTGAAAACCTTCTCCTACACCTAGAAGAATTTTTTTGCCTCTAAGTAGAAACGTAATGGTCTGTGTACCCATATAGAGAAATAAAACATTTTTTGTGGTGTTTCTTCAACCCTTTGTATTGTTTTGTTGTCTCTTCATGCCTCTCCCTTTAAAATCTATTTTATGTGTATGTATTTCACATTTATAGGTGGAGGGTGTTGTGTTTCATGGAGTTTTGATCATGGATTAGGGTCTAGGTTTGTGTCACTTTTGTCTGACCTTCCCATCTTCCTTTCTCCCATGTTCATCCTCCCTCAACATAGCATCTCACCCCTTTCCTTCTCTGGTGTATCACCGCTTTAGTGTAGGATTTTCTTTCACCCTCTCTTTCTCTCTAGTTCCTTGGAATGGTTAGATTAGGATAGTTTAGTTTTTTGCATTAGAGTAGCTTATGGCAGGTAGTTTAGGAACAAGAACCAACTTTCTCTGGAGGATCATCTCAGGTTTGCAAGTCCCACAGCTTGAGAGATGATCTAATGTTATGCAATCACATTGAATGCCCCATTTTAACCACTTCACATCTTTGGCCATTTGGGGGTGCTGTGATTTTGCACTAACAATGAGCTTTGGGGCATTTTGGAGAAGTCTCGTAACATAGTGGTTTTGGAGGTGCTACAGGTGGATTTATGACTTGGCTTGAATTTTTTTATGATCCTTACATCAATATATTTCCAATGTTATATAAAACTTTAGTTTTTAATGAGAATTTAGGAATTTTGGACATGTTCTTTAAGGCTAAATTTGAGGGTGCTTGATTGTGCATGCTTTCATGAGGGTTTTATGGTGTGATGATTGTTTTGAGTTGTTTTCATGATTGATGGATATTTTGAGTGCTTATAAAACATTTAAGAGTGTGTGGATTACCTTGGTGAAGTTTTTTTGGTCTTGCACATTCAGATTTGGTGAGTAGGCTTCTTGAAGTGTTTTAGGGCTTGTTGTGTCCTAATGGATATCTAGAAGGTTCTTCATGATAGTGGCAACATACTTAGTATTATGAATGTTTTTAATAGGATTTTATAATATGTTTTAATTTTTTAACTATATTAAGTCCTTCCTACATGTTCTATGATCAAGACAATGGTATAAAGGCATATTAGAAAGCTCATTTGGGATAGTTGTGAGAGCTAGAGAAGTGCAACCTAGAGGGGAGTTCATGGAATTGTCAAAGGTATTTGTGAACATCATGGGAGGGAAGGAATTATTCTATGATATTATAAAGTGTGATTAGGTATCGGTGAGCTAGGGAAAATGATGAAATCATCTTGACTAACAAGCATGTATTTAAGGAAGAAAAGCGAGGTGTTTTGAGAAAGATACGAGGAGAGTGAACTTCATGGTGTCATCTTCAGTTGTGGTAGCAAAAATCAGTGGTGACAAGAAATTTTAGGTGGTTGAGTTTTAATTTTCCATCTTGGGGGTTTAGCCTCTTTGTAGAGGTTTTTCTCTACTAAACTATGGCTCCATGCTCGTTATAGGGTGTAGACACAAAATCACACACTTGGGTACATTTTTAGGTCCTAATCACATACTTACATTCATATGATTATTAAATGATAAAAATAGTAATTAACT
Source organism: Taxus wallichiana var. yunnanensis (assembly GCA_018340775.1). Lineage (NCBI taxonomy): Eukaryota > Viridiplantae > Streptophyta > Pinopsida > Cupressales > Taxaceae > Taxus > Taxus wallichiana. Next base: position 349,042,988 of record CM031235.1, read on the forward strand.
ACTATCTTTAGCCTTTTTGTTTTTCTTATTGTCTTCTTTCTAGTCTTCTACACCTTACTTCCCGCTTTACCTTTATTGTTTTATCTCTCTTGGCTCTAGACACTAGTGCCTGGCTAGTTAGGAAATCGGTGCCTAGAACCCTCATCCCCTTTGGGAACCCCTAACCTATTTTTATCTTTCTCACCCCTTTTGGGAATCTTTTATCTTTTGGGCATCTTGTTTTCTTATGGGTATGCCTTTTAGAGGTTAATTACAAAATTAAAACAATAGAATTATATAAATACAATGTTATGTAATCCAATTAAGTGACTAATATCTAAGCACTATTATCATCACCTAAGGTTACATCTAAAGGCATCTACGAGCATCAAAGGCATCCATATAGCTTCATTGAAGGGACAAGGGACTACTAATTCTACATAAACACATAAGAGCATAAGTTTATTTTGTTTCATCTACACATCCATTTACATTGGTACATCTAGTTATCTCTCGCTATTAATTACATCTTACACAAGATCCTTCTAGGACACAATTCTTGCTCACACACATAAGAACTACATGTATTCCGAAATGTAGTGTAATACTCGATCGTAAGTTCACTCAATTAGGTGACCTCCGGGTGGTCAATCAATCCCCCAATTGCATCTTTTTATTTTTAGAATTTGATGTGTCTTGGGGTTTTTCGGGATAGATTTATCTTTACATGTTATAGGATAACATTTTGGACATGGTGTGACATATAGTGACCAACAAATGCGAAGGTTGGCAACCACCTTGCAAATACAAAAACTAGATTTTTATCTTTTATATAGTCATAAGTGCCCAACAAGGGTCTCTGCCACCCCATCACCATCCACGTGCCTTGGTCCAACATATTCTTATAGTTCTACATTTTTTTGAGTTTGGTTGTGAAAATATCTTCCTCTTTCTCTTCTATTTTCCAATCCAGTTACCTTCGGGAAAAGCACTAATCAGCTAATTATTTTATTCTATCTCTTGCACTTAGGGTTTTAATTTCTAATTTCTTATTACCATTTTCCTATTTTTCCTTTTATCATTTATTTATTACATGTGACTCTACAATATCCTAAGGTTTTGATAAATTTCAATATTTTTTAAATCATAGGGTTGGTGCCCTACTAAACTAGGGGTTGGTACTCCTTGTGGGATTTGTGTCTCACTAAAGAAATATCTTATAATGTTTAATATTCATAGGATTCATTTTTTTAATGATATAAGTAGATTTTGAGTGGGTTTTCTTCCCCTTGAGGGTTTCCCACTTTATATCTCATGTTCATTGTGTTATCTTGCTTATGTGGATGTTGTACATGATTTGATTGAATGATATAATGGTTGAATGAATCATGAATGATGAATTAAATGGATTTAAAGTTTTAATTACTGATTTACACCCCCTTCTTAGTCATTGTGCTTCCAATATGGTTAGGACCATTTCTAGTAACCAAGATATTAGAATCATGTGTTTTTCATTACATACATGCAATGGGATAACACTATGTTACCTCGGTTACTTTAATGGGAATAGGATGAATCCCTACTATAAATAAGCTTCTTATGTGTTTTTCATAAGGTAGTATTAACACTTAGATTATATTTCCCTTTCTTTTTATTGTAATAAGCATGTTCGTGTGTAGGAACTGATTACTCTTTGTTAGAATGATGCGTAGAAAACCGCACATTATTCTAGTGTGGGTTAGGTAGGAAAGGCGCATTGGGTAAAATATGTTAGTGAGTTCATGATAAGAAAATGGAGTATAAAATTAGTTGGGAGGTTAGTGGATGAGCACGTGATAGGGTGAGATAATGGTGCATCAAAAAAAGAATCATGAGTGGAATGATACGGTGCAGTGGATAAATATGGAAGGTGTAAATGAACTTGAAGTTGATAGAATGTTTCATACCAAACCATGATGAAAGGTGCAATGCACAATGTAACTTAATGGAGGCAGCAAAAAGGTAGACTACTTTTTAAGTGGCATAGAGGAAGAAATTTTATGTAATAATATGTGTAAAGGAAGGTCTAAAACTTGGGAAGTGGTAGTGTGCCAAAAGGTTACAAACTATCATGTATGGGATATGTTCTTTGAGATGGAAAACACAAGAAAAATCATGAGAAAAGAATACAAGTGCTTTAAATCGGGAAATGGTGGTAGGTGACTGTAATTAATGTTGTTGGAAATTGGAAAATATTTAAAAGTGGTGTGAATGAATTCATTCTTACCTTTCTTTGAAGAAATGGTATGTAAAGAGCTCGATTATAAAAATAGAAAAGTGTGAAGACCAAACTAGAGAGCTACGAATGAAGTATGAACTAGAGTTGATTGAAGTAAAGAGAGAATGAGCATAAAACCTTGACGAAGAGACATATCCTTAGGAGAAGTGTAAGATAGGTGAAGGGTTTGAAGGCAAGGAAATGATCTAGGGTTCACAGTGAAGATGCATAGCTTCGTAAAAAAGGTCTCACAAGTTGAGTTAGGGCACATAGTCCTACAAATTGATGCAAGTACACAAAGTTGAAAAAACAAGTGTAATGATTAAAAAGAAGTTTGGATTCGACAACAAAGGCATGAATTGAGTAAGTGGTTAATATATAGCACCTAGGGCACATAATTTTTAGGATTAAAGGAAGGAAAAATCACAAAAATTGAAAAAGATAAAATGGCACTAAAAAGAACACTAAGAACAAAAATCATGTGGATGAGTCACCTAAATATTAGTTCTATGAGATGTAGTACTTGATAGAGGGTAGTGGTAGGACAACTATGGGAATCACCTCTTTAAAAATGCAATATCAATGAATATAATCATCGAAGCACAATAGCATGAGGAAGACATCAATAAGGATGTCTTGCAAGACTTGAATACAAGGATCGTAAAAGGGAGATAGTCCTTGATGATATAGTAGATAGAATATTGGAGGAAGTAGGGTACTTTAATTGTATGAGTTACCTTTCTTTGGGAAGTATGCACGCATTTTTCAATGGTGGTGTCACACGTGCATGAAGACTATTTTTATTCATAGGAAGAAGAATGTTACTAACTTCCAAGTTAGTTGGTAGAGTGACAAGGTTACGTGACACTAGGGAAGATATAGATCTTTACCTACATGATCAAACAAAAAAGAGGAAACAACCTCCAAGTTGTAATATCGTAGGGGAATTCGAGCCTTCAACATTGATAATATTGTTTACCCTAGAAAAGATTACTTGCATGCTTGATTATCTTTAATTTGTGAGCCTCTAAGTGCTAAATAGACATAAACAAGAAATTTCTACATATCTCGCATAAGATGGCACACAAGACCAAGCACAACATTTATTTGTACATAGCTAAGGGAATTATAAAGAGTAAAAGGATCGGGACAGATAAAGGAGAAAAAATTACTTGGGGCTCCATCCTTCTATTGATTATATTTTGGTAAATTGAGGTGCAAGACAGACCAAAAGATAATATGTGGGAGCACCCCATTGAAGACAAGTCTCTAACAAAAAGGTTCTCCAAGTATACATGTGATGGCATAATTATGAATCCATACAAAATGTGCCTTGAGAAATGGTATAGAATAATTCATGAGGCATTCAAAATGAATGGAACGTGCCTAGAGAGATGTCATCATTATCCAATATACATGTAGAGTTTTCATTGATGTGACACTTTAGCCTTGCAAGATTTTGTTAAACAATGATGAAATGGGGCAATGGTGCAAACTATCATTTGTATTCATAGCCAAGTATTTCAAGTGTGTAGTAAATAGAATCAATGATGTGCAACACTTGAATTTCAATGTAGAGAGGGTTGATGTGGAATACCATATGCTATGTAATAAATATGGGTATGTATCAAAGGTAGCGTATGTGGAGACTATGGAAACTGACAAAGATGGACCTTAGTCCGATTATGACCCTTATATTTGGAAAAAGGTTTGCATAGTTTATGTCTTCCTACGGCCAAAGATGAAGGACATAAAGGAGGTCAAAATGCATGACATAGACATGCCACAACCACCACCAAATAAACATGTGGTGAATATCCCCAAGATAAGTGCAAGCCCACTCCAAGGATGAAGAAAAAGATTTAACTAAGGGGTAGTTTTATCACAAGTAGAGAAAGAATATGAGATTAGAGCTCCAAGAGATAAGTGCATCACATGCATAGAAATATCCCCAAGTGAAGAATAGCAAAAATTGAGCCCGAAATGGGAACACAACCCCACATCATCTATAATTTGGAAAAGGAATATGAATAGCATCCAGTGCAAGAGGAACCACATGTGGAGAAGAAACATGAAGTGGAGGAACATAAGGAAGAGTTCTAAGAGGAAGACGGCCTTCATAGGAGAGGGGATACACATGATGTGAAATGATAATAACATAAGGGAAATACGAGAGATGAATAATAGAAACAAGAGAAATAAGGGGGTGAAGATGAATAAATGTTGGAGGAAGGCCAAGGCACTCAAGGGATACGATTCGTGAGTAGTTCAATATACGGAAGAAACCCTACGGAAGACACATCCAGAGGGGAGAAAGAAATAGAAACCTCAACAAGTACCCATTATGTCCTACCTTGATGACCCTCAAAGGTGTTAAGGGCCAAATTTCAGATTTCAATACCAACAAAAGACCTATTCTATGGGAAATGTTTGATCAGGATGAGGCTATCTCATTCACAAGAAACATTCTCTCTTGGAACATGTAGACTCACATGGAGGAAACCAAGTTCGAGGTGAGAAAAGAGTCATTTTTAGAAATAAATATAAAGAAGGATATAGGAAGGGTGTTTCTTATAATTAAATCCACTAAGATCTTAGATGAACAAGCATGAAATGCACTACACAAAATGGCCACCAAAGTTGGGAGAAGGAATATCAAGAAAAAGGTCACAATAAAGAGGATGTAACATGATATAAATTTCAAAGCATTGATGAACCAATATCTTGTGGAAGAGTTGAATGATGAGAAAAAGAATAGTCAACACATGATAAAGAAGATAATATAGTGAATAATATTATGCACACATGCCCAGACCTTGTGGAAAAGGCTAAACCAAAACATGATACATAAATGGAGTATTTGGAGGATCTGGTTCACTTGTTGTTAATCAAGGTGAGAAGTTGGGCCAACCATAAGCAAAAGAATTATCCATAATTAATAAATAAAATGCAGAAAAAAAATTGAAGAATATGAGGCACTTATCATAGAGATAAAGGGGGTCACGTAAAAGGTAGAGAAAGTTTTAGACAACTTCCAAGATTTTTCTACGATATGTAATGCACGCACCACAAATTTAAGAGGCTGAGTTAAATAAAATACAATCCATGATGAAAACTAATAAGGTCAAGTGTGAGAAGGAAATGTAGGAGGTTTCAGAGAAGAGAGTTAATAAAATCCAAGTGCGATGCTATTGATGAAAGTCTCAAGGAGATCCATTCTATGGTGATGTGTAGGATGGATAGTTTGCAAAGTCTCATATAATACTTTTATCTAATTGTGAAGGAGTTGAAGGAGAAGGTAGGTGAACTAACCTTGGAAAGGATACCAGATATTATGGAGGAAGCACTAGACAAGGCCACCAAATAGCTCAAAGGATTGAAGCAACTAGAAGTTTTAATAAAAGAGAGTTTCCATAACTCCTCCCATCACCTCGGGATTAAATTTTGGATGCATGTGGAGGTAACATACTTCATTATTTTATTCCTATGGGTAATTTCCCATATTCTTTATTCTTTAGAGATTCTTTCATTATTTCAGCTATTATTTTAGGTATTATTCTTTGATTCATATTATTTTCGAGGGTGGACAATACTTCTAGTGTGGGGTAATGTTGAATAAATAAAATGGCTAAGTATTAGACATGTGTGGAGGTAAAACATTGTATGTAGGAGGGTGCACATGAACTAAGAGGAAATAACTAAGGAAAAAGTAACACGCAGAGCAGCACATGTGCAAGCAGAGATAATTCCTAGATATATAAGTCAATGCAAAAAAGGTATGTGCATGAGTAAATGTGAGATCAATATGAAAACATTCATGCATTCACATAGGTTTAAGTAGTTTTCTAAATTCCTAGTGAAGGCTAAAAATAGGAAAAGTAGAGATGGCTTAGCAAGCAAGGAACATCTAGAAATAGTCAAAGAAATGAATACAAGTAAATTACATGCAAAGGAGGATATCTAAGTATAGGATCAATCATGGATGAGGCCAAGCTATTTATAGCTTGATCTAGATTTAAAGTGGGATTTTAAATGCATACTACCTATATTTAGAACATCTATTATTAGAATTAAAACATGTAAGTGGTGAAGGACAAGTTCCCACCCTATATAAATAGGTGTTGCACTCTTTGTAGGAGAGAGAGAGAGAGAGAGAGAGAGAGGTGCATATATATATTGATGGATATATACAATGGATGTGTAAGTTCCTAGAGCTAAGTACTAGGTGCATGGATGTAACCAGTGAGTATATGAATGAATTGTTTTTATGAATGGACAATTATGTATGGATTGCTAAAGTTAGTAGTGATGGAAATGGTGTAATAGGAATCCAAATACTATTTTTAATTGTTTATATTAATGAATTATATGCATTGTTGTTAGTTTTTGATGTTACTATTTGTATTTTTATCTTCCATCCTAATGTAGTCAAGGTATCCATTTTTTCATGTTTTCATTCAATGAATAGGATTTAATTAGTAACTTATACAAAACTCTACAAAAGGAGCATTCTTACCTATGTAAAAATGGTTCAATTCCTATTATAACCGACATAATCACCTTATGGCTTTACCTTCGTCATTCATGTCCTGTCATCCTCATACCATTGTTAAGAAACCATTCATAAGGACTCAAAATGAAAGAAGTTCTCAACTTACCCAATGACACCAAATTGATCAGTTTCTTGCTTACTAACTAATTTCTCAAAAGTCCAACCTAGTCCTTTAGTTCCTTTGAATCTCTTCGATATTTTCCCCTTGCCTCATACACTTCATTCAAGCAAAGTAAACAACATTTATTTACACAAGTAATTAAATTTAACAATAGTTCACCTTTACCTCACTCTTCCCTTTTGAGGAGCATTTCTATTCTATGAAAGGCTTATCCTTGATCATGGAATAAAAATTACCTTATGTAGATTCATTACCCATTTTATTTTTCTTCACACACCTCCACTCATAGTTAGTTGGTCATCAAAACTGATTCATAACACTAGGCTTACAAAGCTACTCTACTTTAGCCAAATTTACCTCTTAGTTCTTGAGATAATATGTATTGTATCATCTAGGAATAGAGAATTTTGTGATCACTCTCAAGGTTATCTCATATTTCTCCAATCCTCCTAGTCATGCTTGATATGTGCCCCAATTTTCATCTCTTAATTACTTAGGCTTTACTTGTAAAGCTATGTTTCTTAAATATGGCTCATTAGCTCTAACTAGCCCTATTACATGCTATTGTCACTCATATTTTCTTGTATCGTAGAGTATCCAAATATAAATTAGATTTTTTAGAGCACCCTTTAATATATTTTCCCTCTCCTAGAATTTTTAAGGATTAGCTCTAGGAATAAGACTTGGTTTCTTTGTAAATTATCCTCTACAAATAGGTCTTCCACTATAGAAATATGTCTTGTTTATGGAATGTCAAATAAATCTTTAATATTACCAATGAAAGTCAAAATTTCCTCCTCTAAAAGGTGAAAGACATCTTTGAGATAGTTTTTATAGTATTTTGGAGTCAAATTTAGAGTTTGGATATTTTTAAACCACTTTCTCCTCTCGAAACCCTAAAAAGCTTTAATCGGGCCCGAGAAGACTTAACATGTTTTATCTATCATTATAAATTGATTCAAAGTATAAAAATTTTCATGCATGTTTGTAGTGATGAGAAGAAACTGATAATCTTACTAGAACTCATGGCAATCAAGTTTCAGATCTACCTTCAGTGACAAACCACTTTTTGCTTATTGGAATAGGGTATAAAACCTTCAAAGATTAACAATGAAAGAAAAATAGTGGTTATACCTTGTGAACTCTCTCTTATTCAATGCATCTATATCTTCCAATGATCTTCAGGTCTTCAAGATCTCTTATAAGTAAATTTTCTTTGAATCCTTTAAGTTACATATTCAAATGACTTTTCATTCTAACTATAACAATGTATTCAATCATACACCTCTAGGTTTTACATGGGGATCCTACAATGATCATTGTCTCTACTCCTTATGATCACTATCCATTATCTTAGACTATCTTCACACACACAAATAGATTTACTTAGCCAAGATAGAGTTCAACAAACTTTCAATATGCATTAATTCATAAAGAATGGAGACACACCAACTCACTGAGATGGCTTCAAGATAAAAACACCCTATCATGTCTAAGTAATATCCATCAAACATAGGTATACCTCATATAATACCACAGAATCAATCCACTAATTTTCTTGAAGGAATCTACAAACACTCAACTCTAAAACTCATATGTTCCGTTTTCCAAATATGAAAACACCAAGATATTCATAGGAAAGCAGAGCATCTATATGCAAGCCCACAAATACCACAATGGTCTATTCTTGGCCTTTAAGGAATACAACTACTTTGACAAGCCATTTATAAGCATGCATGATACACAGACAAAACCTCATATTACTTCAAACTCCTTTTTTATTACATGTACAAATTTACATTCGACTTCCTTACACAAAACCTTCACACACCATCAAGGGGAAAATAATACTCAAGGATTAATAAAATCATTTAGTGCTCATGAACATGTTAAGCATATCCTTTCTGAGCTCAATTATCTCTTCCAAGTAGAGCAACAAACACAAAAAAACCTACAAGTAATATCACAAAGACTAAGTTAACATATTTTCATGCAAGAAATGTCACCAAACAAAATTTTAAACTTCCAATTCCTTCTTGAAACCTTACAATTAGGATTCTTACCTAGGTAAAATCATGAAATACATTTACATACAAAACATTATATTATTTTTCACCCTCCTCGTTCAAGGTTCTTCTCATTGTGTTAGTTACAAAATAGTCTCATAAGGAGATTCTTACTCAAAAAGGGTTACCTTTGCTTGATAGGTCTAAGTTTGGTAAGACTAATTCCTCCTATGTGACCTAGAAGGTTCTAAACACTCCACACTTACTCCATTCTACCCTTACACATGATTTCCAAGTTCCAATAACACCTTACAATTCTCAAATTAAGCCAAAAATGGCTAAATATTCAAATTTTGCAAAAATGGAGGGAAAAGCTCCATTTGAATTTTGAAGGACCTAAACACTAACTAACCCCTCAAAATAACTTGAATTAACACCTAGGACCTATAACCTCACATGTAAGACAAAATTTATGTCATCTTTATCTATTTATAGAGATGAATTTTATGCTCCCGCATCATACTTTAGGGTAGGAAAACCCCATAACTCAATTTTCTTCTTCTTCTTTCAATTTCATGATATCTTTATTCTTACTCAAATCTGATCTTCACCATCATATTTCTCTATCTTATTTTATTTCATCTTGTAATTTTCATTATTATCATGGTTCTCTTCATCCTTATAAATGAGGTATGGTACTTCATAGACTTATTTTTCTTCTTTATTCTTCATATCTTCCTCTTGTTCTTATTGTCGTTGCTCTTCCTCTATCCTAGAACTGATTTCCATCTTTCCTCCACATGGTTCCTCTTTGTATAAATCATTCTCCAAGGTTGTTATCTCTTCTTAAAATTTTCCCAACTCTCATTAAAAATGCACTTTCATGTTTACTTTTCATACCTGCAAATACAAACTCACACACAATGTTAATTTCATAATTTTGAGGCTTGGTTGCCCCTTTAGGTTCCTCTTTTCTTGACATCACTTCATTTTGTTCTTTCTTGAAATTTTTTTCTTCCACATCTACATTCCAACTCCTTCCATCATAATCATCCACCTCAAGAGAATCCAAAAATGCTTCTATGATCTCATCATCCTCACTCTTATTCTCTACCAATACCATTTCTTTAACCACCTCTCTTTCTTGCTTAGTCATCCTCTTTTTCATCTTTTTTGTCTTACTTACTCTTACTTTATCATCATTCTTAGTTTCTTTAATTGGTTTCTTTCCAAAATAAATTTAACTAGACATTTGGCTTTCAACCATAATTTCGTTAAGTGTGGACATTTTACAATCTATATTAAATATTGAAATCAGCTATGTTGGTTTTAATTATACCAAATATTGGAATTTTATTTGGATTTTATTGGAATCCAAAAAGGGGGATTTTGGAATTTGATTTGACTATTATTGGAATCCAAAAAGGGGTTTTCGAATTAAATAGCACGTATGAGGATTTCCATTTTAGGGGTTTACGCTTTTATCTTGTATTAAATGGGCATAAGCCCATTCTCATATAATAATCATAGAATAAAATAGAGGTAATATTTAAATTTTTTAGAATGGACAAATTGCACATTCTCACATCCCTTATAGTGATATTAAAATTATTAAGTTCAATATTGCTTCAATGAGTTAGAATGGTTAGAATAGGCATATGTCCATTCTCATACAAACAAAGAGTTTTTTAATTGTGATAAGAATGGACATATGCCATTTCTCATACAAACAAATATTTCTATCATTGTGATATGCCCATTCTCATAAACTCAATATAGAAAGAAAGAAAAAAATTTGATGTGATTTATTTTAACTATGAGGTCATGCACATTTGCATGTTGTATATTTTACATATTTTGATCATATATATTTGTGTCCAATATTGCTTCTAATTTATGATATCAACAAAATTTAAAAAATGTTTAATTATAACATGGATTGATTTGCATCGAATGAAGGTAGGAAATTTGTTGTTAAGAGATAAATATAACATAAAATGATGGTGATAAATGAATTGTTAAGGGATAGTCTACAAAATAAACTAATATTAATATATTGTTATGAGATAGACTACAAAAAAAAACCAATTAATTTATATTTATTAATCAACATAATAGTAACAAGTAAACTCAATCAAGCTCAATAATTGTAGAAATGTGTTGTTATGAGATAAATATAAGTCACAATTCTTTTTGCATATAATGATGACGATAAATCCATTGTTATGAAATACACTAAAAAAACCAATAATAATAAATATTTATGAGAAATACTACAAAAATAAACTAAATTTATCTATATATATTAATCAACACAATAGTATCAAATAAACCCAATCAAGCTCAATAATTGTTTCATTAAATGTTTCCAAAAATGACGTAAATTTGGGTGTGACCCATATGATTTAACCATGTACATAAGTGTGTGAAAAAATTTCTATCAGAATGCATTGTGCCATAAAATTTCAACCCCCAAAACCAATAACTTCTTTCCATGGAAAACGAGATCTATAAAACCAACTAGTAACAAAATTCTTTTTCAATAAATTAAATCATAGATTATATTATCTAATTTTATTGATAATTATTTTCTTTTATATAAACCTATCAAAGCTAGAATTGAGCATTATATGGTAAACTATAAATAACATCTTTCATAACATCCTAAATTATCACTATATACTAATCACATCATTTGGATGGGATGTGAAGAACTATAAAATTGTAATAAACACATTTTTAGCATTACATACTAATAACCATTAATAACATATTATTAAAGAGTATATAATAATCACTTCAAAAGGAAAATGGGAAGAAGAACTACAAAAAATATAACAAACACAATTTTATATCATTGATTTATTCCCACTATTGTTTGAAATAGAGAACATCCCCCTTTAAGATGTCTCTTACATCATCTGCAACCCCTACTATGGCTAGTTCTCAAATAATGATGACATAAGCCACTTATTATTTTTAAAGTCTTTGTCAAAAAAATGTTTGGAGACACCAAAAAAATCTTCAGAACTCCTCCTTTGTTGATTACACTAATGTAGTGCCCCACAAAATTCTAAAATAAAATAATAAAGTATTTATTACTACGTCAGATGTAGCTCTCACTTTTAGCCACCTTTTGTCCTTGTTCTTCCATTCTAGTTGTCTTCTAATTAACTCTGACCTGCTGCCTTCAATATTTTATTCACACCTTGGTTTTAGCCCATGCATTGGGGAAGAAAACTGTTTGGCGTGGCGTGGGTTTTGTGGAGGGAGTCATTTAAGATAATGGTAATAAATGGAACAAAATGCTCATAATTGCATCCAGTAAAACACTGAAGGGGTATTGAAATGGAAGGAAGACTGTCTAAAATCGTTTCAATCCTGAATTGATGAAAGCGTAAAAGCCTCAAATATAACTCATTTCCGCCCTGGTTATATTTCTTTGTAAGGTTGACATTAGCCCTATTGTTGCAACACCATAAGCCATGAGAGACCTCTCTCGCGTCCCTTCAATCCTTCCACAATGGGTGTGTGAAGAAATAGTATTGAATATTGGGAATTGTTTATGGGTTCAACATCTTAGACTTTCTTGGAGGACAAGAAAATACAGTAATTGATAGGACGTCACATTAGCAGGTAGAGAACAAGGAAAGGGCTGAGAGGTGTACAGAAAAAGATAAACCATACATCAACTCACCATAAACAGTGTTCTATCATTGGAGCTGCAACGTGATGGATGGTAATCATAATTCCACGTATGAAATGGCCGTGGGAATGCAATGGAGATAACAAGACAGAGGGATGCAGAGTGGGTGCGCCTTGGTTATTCAAATCTCTCGCCAATGTAGGAAAGGTCCTCACCTGTTTAGGTAGCAGCGGTGATCTGAATACCTGGAATAAACTAAAATTAAAAGTAGTACCATCTCTATCTTTATCTCCAGGCGAGTAGGGAGAGGCAGAACAGTGAGCTTTGGCATTGGCACTGACTACCAAGAAAGAGGCGACTCTGTTAGAGTTCTACTCACCCAAGTGCAGGCTTTGCGCTTCTCTAGAAAATACTGTGGCCGAAGTGGAGGCCAAGAATGGTGCATGGCTCAACGTTGTTATGGCCGATGTTGAGAAAAAATGCTATTGCAGGATCTACACAAAATGAGTTTTATAGCTGTGGATATTTAAGTGTCTTATGAACAAGGTGCCATGGACGTTGGTAGTCTGTTGTATCAGAATCAGTCAGGTGTTGTTGTTATCCTTGTCAACATTGGACTATAAGTGCACACTAATATGCAGAACTTGTGACATCTTCAATTCAGTGCTTATGTCTTGTTAAATTCACAAACCCAAAAGGCATAGATATTATTTTGCAAGATGACCATTTGTGTTGCTTAGTGACCAAAGAGAGAAGAAATATACCAGAATCATTTTGCTTTTGCTCTCGCTGAATGAAAGCTAAAGCACACCCATTTTGGTTGGGTGTGTCCTTTTTTTTTTCCTTTATGCATAGTTATAAGAACCGGCTTCCGTGTGAACAAGTCTGGATATGCACTTAATGGATTTGTCCAAAAGGCTTTAGAAACTTTCAAGCAACTACACTCACAGGTGTAGAGCCTCCGTCCGTTGCCTACATTCTCTCAGCCCGTGTGCAAGAATGGAGCCTTGTGTAGGCCCTAGGAAATTGCCAGAACATGATGGGCACCATATTCTATTGGAAAACATCAAGTGATCGGGAAATTGGTGTGACGTGGTGGAGCTGAGGATGCTCGTGAACTGGTTGATGAAGTGCCCAAGCAAGATGCTAAACCGAAGCCTGCGGCTTCGACCGACTTCGTTCTCCAAGCATGGTTCTTCTTCCCTTACCTCTCATAATTCTCGTGTTTTAGTTCTCTTTTGCAACTAAATAGAATTTTAAAATTATGGGATTTTTAATACAGTTAAATGTTCCTTCAACTCATTGCAAAACAATAAATTATCATGTCGTAACTCACGAAGTAATTATAACTCACCTACTTTAAACCATGAACTATCACCCTCACTTTGAGATGATCTAGAAAAATCTTACCCTTCTTGATCGCTCCAATATCGTTTTATCAACTAGATGAATTTGACTCCCCATTGATTAAGTTGACCTTCTTCCTGCTTAAAATAGTTAAATTTTGCATTTTTCGGAGACTCACTAAGTACCCTTCGCAACTCGGGAAACGAGATGTGAAGTTTCATTCGTGTACCTTGGTATACGAGGAGTCACCTTAATTTTTGGTTTGACCCGAAACGATCATATGACATCCTTTTGACACTCTTATAGGAGCCCTGTTACACCGGTTTACAACAATAGAGAGTTGTCAAAACTAGAAAGTTGGCTTTCGTTTTGGACCACCATTTGAAACCCGGAAAGAGAAATCACGTTCCGTCTTCACAAACCTCTAGCGTTTATACTAGAAAAATACATGGAACATTCAGTATAGGAAAGAGCACTTTTCGGGATAGTTTGGCAAAGCCATTTTGTAGGCCTCTAGTCGCAGTTTGACGAGGTCAAACTGGACCAATTTCATCTTGTCGCTCCATAAAACTTGTCACCATTTGAAAATGGTTTACTAGTTCTCAATCCCATCGACTCTGAGGAATTCTCCTTATATAGGGGAACTAGTAGGAGATGTCTCATTGCATGCTTCTCCATCGAACGTCAGTTATGGATGCGTTTTCTGGGCCCTCGAGCTAACTTTTGTCATTTTACAACTGGGTGAACTACGACCAGTGGCCCCGGAGAACTAACCGCCAAACGCAAACCGTTCGCTCTTTTTCAATTCCATTAGTTGCTATGAACTCTTGGTATATCTGGGGACACGTAGAAAGTTGATCATGGAGGGTGTTCTCATCGGAAGATAACTTTTGGAAGCAGTTTCTTAGCCTCCGAGCACGTTTTGTACATTTTTGTAGTTAGTAAGAAAATCTAAAAATAGAAAGCTATAGACCCTCGTAGGGTTGCCAAACCACCCTGGAAACTTTTAACACATGCAAATAATTGTTTAAAACCCTTTAGTGTATCTATTGTGTGAAATAGAACTTTTGACAAAATGGTGTTTTCTCTCTCTTCCCTTCTCTTTCTCTCTCTTGGGTTACAAAATGAAGAAAAATGAAATGCAATGAATACATGTTTCTAGACCTTTTTATTTCGATTGCAAATTGTAATTATTGTCAGATGTAAATGGGAAACTGAAAAATGATAATTATGTTTGATTAGGGTGGATGTCATGCTAGCAATTTATCACTGATATCATGCTCACGTGGGTTTTGCAGGATGGAAGAATGACGACGAAAAAGGTGATGTGTAATTTAATTATTATTATTGTAATTTTTATAGGTCATTGTAAAATGAATAACTGTCTAATGTAGTCTCTTGTTA
This sequence comes from Taxus wallichiana var. yunnanensis, assembly GCA_018340775.1. Lineage (NCBI taxonomy): Eukaryota > Viridiplantae > Streptophyta > Pinopsida > Cupressales > Taxaceae > Taxus > Taxus wallichiana. The sequence goes on from CM031235.1 coordinate 349,058,300, forward strand.
CAGAAAAGTTATAATTGAAATTTGTTAATGTGCATGAGATGCTAGTTTTAGGGATAACTTAGGAAATGTGCATCTAATCACCTGGTCAATTTGATTCTTAGTTGTGTATGGAAAAAGGGTTTGATTTATACATAGTAAATTGAAATTGAAGTTAATATATTGTAGTACTTTCTCAGCATTCAATAAACGATTAAATTAATCACTGGGTTATCTTCTTACCTTGCAAACATAATAAAGAGTTTTAATGGGAACACTCAACCTTAATAAAATATTCGTGCATAACTTGCCTGCATGTGTGACCCTTTTACCATATAAGAAATTTAAAACCGTAGAACGAACTTAAACTTTGCACTCGATGAGACCTCCTAGGTTAGGTAAATAAAACCCCTAGTTGGAGTTACCGTCATAGTCAATATGTTTAGCGACATGGTCGTGAACCCATATTTTAGGAATGTCATGGTCTAACTTTATCCAGAGTATGCGGTTTCCTTCTAGTTTTGGTAATCGCGAGAAGAATGCCCTCTCTTCAGGTCCGACACCAGGTTGAGTGGTGAAGACCGCTATGTAAGTCACCTTTTGAGTCCTTGTTCGAAGGAACGACTAAACGGTGTTACCTTGGTTTCTATCAAAATAACATCTTGGTATCTTCTTGAAGGTGGTTTAGTATAGATATGTCCACTTGCCTTAAAATCATATATAGTTGAGGCGTAGATCATTAGGTGCATATTGGAATTAAACTAAACCCTAGTGGATTTTGTATGTTAACTTGTGGGTAGAAAACTATAATTTAACTCCTTGCATGCAAAATTGAGTTGAAAGATGTCGATTCTAGAGAACCTTAGAAAGTGTAATCTTGCAATATTTCTTATGCGGAATCATGCAATGCTAGGATATGGGATCTTCGTGAACACATATCACTTGCATTCATGTGTAGTTTATAATGCTCCTAGCCATGTACTTCCTTAAGATGTCAGACAGGTGCTTTCGTAACTCTTTTGTTTTGAGATGATGCTAAGAATGAGACCTTAGTGCGATGTAAGAGCATATCATATAATGTTGCACACGAGATTGGAGATTAGGATTAAGGTCAATTTTGGAGTCCTTATAACTTAATTAAACTTTTTCATGTGTTGCAAAGAATATAAATTACCTTGGTGTGACCAAACGTCGAGAAAACAAAAGATATACATATAAAAAAATCAAATTTGGAATTCAACAAATTATTGAGCTATAATAATGATGGTAGCGAAATAACTATTCCGTGATCGATGGATGTTCTTGGGGAAAAAGCTATTTCAAATCTATGTCTTCCTTAATCCCAAGATTTCATCTTGACATCACGTTAGGTTCACTTGTGTAGCAAGGTTAAATTCTAAACATTAAATAAACGTTTGAGAAGCATATTCTTAACATAAGAATAAGATAATTAAGTACTTTATATGTGATTTGAATTGTGCCAAATAAGCAAGTAAGTTATGGAAATTTCCGTGATGCATAAAGGAAGCCAACCTAAATTGGTCGAACTGTAAATTAAAAGTGGAATGAACTTAAGATCTTGTAGATGGAAAAAGGAGAAAACTATCCTTGCACAATAATGTTCTTAGAATGTTAATCGTAACTAAAATGTAATTAAAGAAATGATGTGTTGTGGGATTCGCGTTCCTGAAGTCATGTTCTTGTGGTTGGGTCATTTCCAGTATTCGTTCGTTGGGAAAAGTGTGGCATCGACATGCCTATGTCATTTTCATGTGTCTATGTGAGTCGATGATTTATGTGATTGTCTTATGTGAGTCGAGTTTCTGTACTTGAGCCCTTGTTGTGTTGTGTGTAGTGAGTAATGTAAGTAAAAAAAAATTATCCTGGTATTTTACTGTTGACATTGTGTGTGTAAAATGTGGGCACTACATATGGTATCAGAGCAGAGGTTCATGCTCTCGAACCTCTGGGATGGATTGGAGTTGTGATGATTTTGCATGATAGTGATGGTGTTACATGATGGGTTGCATGATGGTGATGGTGTTTCATGATGGTGATAAATATTGGAAGAGTAATGTGTTTTAAGAGTGATGTGATCTATGTCGTAATTGTGATAGTGTGAACGCACATGATGTGTATGTCACTTAGTGTGCTTTTGTTATCATGTTGATGTGCTGGGGATGGGAGTATTCTCTCTCCTTCGTGTGGATTCTATGAAGAGTCCACATGTGGGAATTACTACTTGTAATGTGTAAAAAGAATTCTAATGTGATGACGGGTGTTGGATCATTGTGGCATATTGTGATATGTGGGTGTGTTGATATGTGGTATGACTAGATTGATGTAAAGTGAATTGAATTGTATCATGATGTTTTACCATGTTTTGAAGAAATGTGTGTATCACTTTGTATGTAGCAAATGAATGTTATGTTGTGATGTTACTATGTCCATCATATGTATGATTTGTGTAATATGTGATGGTTCATGTCGTGATTTAGGGGCATATGGTGAGTATGATCCCTAGTGTACAATGATTGCACTTTGGGTGGATGTGATAATGTGATGTATCGTAACCCGTGAAAGTAGTGATTGTGTTATACCCTGTATATATATATACCATGCGTAATACGTTATGGTTATTGTGTGTGAATTACCATTGTGTTAGTGATGTAGTTATGTGTATGTCATGGACCCTACACTAGACGACCCTAAGGGGATAAACTGTCAAGAGTGTATGTGTGGAGAGAGGAGGCGTGGACCAGGTTTTCATAATCTTGAGCCGAGTACGAGTGAGGAAGTGGAGTCTTATATAGACTGAAAATCCACTTCTATCTGTTTAGTATACTTCAAGCTTGCTCAGTATATTGTGGGTGCACACCACCTTAGGCTCAACTTATGCAACCTTGTGTCCCCTGCTCTTTCCTATTGGATTGTTCATTGAATAATCCTATGTGATTTTGACTATGTTGATCCTTGTGGGAGTATGGAGGAATGGTTCAGCAAAGATGATGACAGATACATTATTTGATATACTCATTTCTAGTTACATGTATATTTTCACGAGCTGAGGCTCGATGTCCGAGTGCCAGCAACTCGATGAGTACCCCTTTGGTGGCGGTATGAGGCCACATAGTGATTGTGATGTGCTATTTTCTCATTACGTATTTTATTCGTAAATTAATCTTTCTTTTTTTAGCTAGAACCAGCCATTTTTTCTTGATTGACATGTTCTTATATTTTGGGCATTTATTTGATCGTTGCATTAACATTTGGATTTTGCACTAACCAAGGCTAATTAGCCATTTGTTTTTCTTGGTTTTAAAACTTTCTTTTCATATTTGAAAATTTTGTAGCCTAGCCCAAGGCTTTTGATTTTGCCACTTGGCATTTGAATGGATTGTTATGCTGGTTCTAATGTCATAATGTGTTGGGTTAGGGTCATGGGATTAACCATGGAGTGGTTAAACCTATGGACCCACTTCGTTGTATGGGGGTACGCCCCAAGGAGTTACAAATAACTAGTGGGTTATTGAACCACGAGTTATTATGTCACTTGGGTTGGGGGTAATGGGGCTCTATGTGCCTAGGGCAATAGGGTGACCCAGCCTCATTAAAAGGAGAAAGGAGACGAGACTCTATGGTTGAGTGACCTGTTATTCTTTATGACACTCTATGGTTGAGTGACCTGATATTCTTGATGGGGCTCTATGGTTGAGTGACCCGACTTGGTTTCTGGCACTATGTTTCTTCCTCTTGGGAGGTATATGGAGTTTATCTAGTGATGCTTTGGGGAGGTATATGGAGTTGTATTCTGTTGCTTTTGGAGATATCTGGAGTTGTTTCATGATGCCTTGTGATGTGAGGAGATTGGTATAGTGAGTTATGTGTACCTGTATGAGTCTTTTTGACACCTTGTTATGTATGAGGCTTGACTCTCCTCCTGGTTGGTATGGACTATTGGATATTGTCTTGGCACTATGTTGGTATAGTCATGGATTTTGTGTCATGTGATGCCCGTTGTATATGTATCAACGTGATCATTTTGTTTGTCAGTCATATGTGTGTACTAGATCTATGTCTAGGACGTCATTGTTGGAAATTCTTTGCTATGTGGACTACTTGTTGTCATTCCATGGAGGAATTAAAAGACATTGTGTTATGATATAGTCATGAAAGTAGGTAGCAAGATGTCTCATGGGTCATTTGTGTTGTGTTAAGTTTTGTGTGACATCTTGATGTTAGTTATTGTTGGGCACCCACGAACTTAAGACAACTTGAAAAATTCTAAACGATGAATATTATAATCTTGAGATAAGAAATACTATAAAAGAAAATGCTAACTAAGTAATAAGGTAAAATGGAACTACCAATCTTCACAAAACCTTGAAAGTTAAAATTTCTACCAGATGTTCCTAGGGCCACCCCATGGTCGTGATTTTGTGTCTGAAATCTTAACCTTAGAGCATACCTTCACCCATATTTGTTCCTTGTTGCTTCTCATTTCTCTTTCGTCATTGTATGTCACATCGAGGGCGATGCTCTTATAAGGGGAGGGGGATGTAGTGCCCCACAAAATTTTAAAATAAAATAATAAAGTATTTAGTACTACGTCAAGATGTAGCTCTCACTTTTAGCCACCTTTTGTCCTTGTTCTTCCATTCTAGCTGTCTTCTAATTAACTCGACTTCTCGCCTTCAATATTTTATTCACGCCTTGGTTTTAGCCCATGCATTGGGGAAGAAAACTATTTGATGTGGTGGCGTGGGTTTTTGTGGGGGAGTCATTTAAGATAATGGTAATAAATGGAACAAAATGCTCATAATTGCATCCAAGAAAACATTAAAGGGGTATCAAAATGGAAGGAAGAAGAGCTTGCGAAATCATTTCAATCTGAATTGATGAAAGCGTAAAAGCCTCAAATATAACTCATTTCCACCCTGGTTATATTTCTTTGTAAGGTTGACGTTAGCCCTGTTGCTGCAACACCATAAGCCATGAGAGACCTCTCTCGCGTCCCTTCAATCCTTCCACAATGGGGTGTGTGAAGAAATAGTATTGAATATTGGGAATTGTTTATGGGTTCAACATCTTAGACTTTCTTGGAGGACAAGAAAATACAGTAATTGATAGGACGTCACATTAGCAGGCGTAGAGAACAAGGAAAGGGAGAGAGGTGTACAGAACAAGATAAACCACACATCGACTCACCATAAACAGTGTTCTGTCATTGGAGCTACAACGTGATGGACGGTAATCATAATTCCACGCGTATGAAATGGTCATGGGAATGCAATGGAGATAACAAGACAGATGGATGCAGAGTGGGTGCACTTGGTTATTCAAATCTCTCACCAATGTAGGAAAGGTCCTCACCTGTTTAGGTAGCAGTGGTGATCTGAATACCTAGAATAAACTAAAATTAAAAGTAGTACCATCTCTATCTTTATCTCCAAGTGAGTAGGGAGAGGTAGAACAGTGAGCTTTGGCATTGCACTAACTACCAAGAAAGAGGTGACTTTGTTAGAGTTCTACTCACCCAAGTGCAGAGCTTTGCACTTCTCTGGAAAATATTGTGGCTGAAGTGGAGGCCAAGAATGGCACATGGCTCAACGTTGTTATGGCCAATGTTGAGAACAAATGCTATTGTAGGATCTACACAAAATGAGTTTTATAGATGTGGATATTTAAGTGTCTTATGAACAAGGTGCCATGGACGTTGGTAGTCATTGTCAGTATCAAAATCGGTCAGGTGTTGTTGTTATTCTTGTCAACATTGGATTATAAGTGCACACTAATATGCAGAACTTGTGACATCTTCAATTCAGTGCTTCTGTCTTGTTAAATTCACAAACCCAAAAGGCATAGATATTATTTTGCAAGATGACCATTTGTGTTGCTTAGTGACCAAAGAGAGAAGAAATATACCAGAATCATTTTGTTTTTTCTCTCGCTAAATGAAAGCTAAAGCACACCTAGTTTGGTTGGGTGTGTCCTTTTTTGTTTTCCTTTATGCATAGTTACAAGAACCGGCTTCCGTGTGAACAAGTCTAGATATGCACTTAATGGATTTGTCCAAAAGGCTTTAGAAACTTTCAAGCAACTACACTCGCAGGTGTAGAGCCTCATGTCTGTTGCCTACATTCTCTCAGCCCGTGTGCAAGAATGGAGCCTTGTGTAGGCCCTAGGAAATTTCCAGAACATGATGGGCACCGTATTCTATTGGAAAACATCAAGTGATCGGGAAATTGGTGTGACGTGGTGGAGCTGAGGATGCTCGTGAACTGGTTGGCGAAGTGCCCAAGCAAGATGTTGAACTGAAGCCTGCGGCTTCGACCGACTTCGTTCTCCAGGCATGGTTCTTCTTCCCTTACCTCTCATAATTCTCGTGTTTTAGTTCTCTTTTGCAACTAAATAGAATTTTAAAATTATGGGATTTTTAATACAGTTAAATGTTCCTTCAACTCGTTGCAAAACAATAAATTATCATGTCGTAACTCATGAAGTCATTATAACTCGCCTACTTTAAACCATGAACTATCACCCTCGCTTCAAGATGATCTAGAAAACTCTTACCCTTCTTGATCGCTCCAATATCATTTTATCGACCAGATGAAAATTTGACTCCCCATTGATTAAGTTGACCTTCTTCCTACTTAAAATAGTTAAATTTTGCATTTTTCGGAGACTCACTAAGTACCCTTCGCAACTCTGGAAACGAGATGTGAAGTTTCATTCGTGTACCTTGGTATACGAGGAGTCACCTTGATTTTTGGTTTGACCCGAAACAATCATATGACATCCTTTTGACGCTCTTATAGGAGCCATGTTACACGGTTTACAACAATAGAGAGTTGTCAAAACTAGAAAGTTGGCTTTCGTTTTGGACCACCATTTGAAACCCGGAAAGAGAAATCACATTCCGTCTTCACAAACCTCTAGCGTTTATACTAGAAAAATACATGGAACATTCAGTATAGGAAAGAGCACTTTTCGGGATAGTTTGGCAAAGCCATTTTGTAGGCCTCCTGGTCACAGTTTGACAAGGTCAAATTGGACCAATTTCATCTTGTCGCTCCAAAAAACTTGTCACCATTTGAAAATGGTTTACTAGTTCTCAGTCCCGTCGACTCTGAGGAATTCTCCTTATATAGGGGAACTAGTAGGAGATGTCTTGTTGCATGCTTCTCCATCGAACGTCAGTTATGGACGTGGTTTTCTAGGCCCTCGAGCTAACTTTTGTCATTTTACAACTGGGTGAACTACGACCACAGGGGGCCCCGAGAGAACTAACCGCCAAACGCAAACCGCTTCACTCTTTTCAATTCCACGCTATGAAACTCTTGGTATATCTAGGGACACGTAGAAAGTTGATCATGGAGGGTGTTCTCATCGGAAGATAACTTTTGGAAGTGGTTTCTTAGCCTCCGAGCATGTTTTGTACATTTTTGTAGTTAGTAAGAAAATATAAAAATAGAAAGTCTGTGGACCCTCGTAGGGTTGCCAAACCACCCTGAAAACTTTTAACACATGCAAATAACTGTTTAAAACCCTTTAGTGTATTCTTGTTGTGTGAAATAGAACTTTTGACAAAATGGTGTTTTCTCTCTCTTCCCTTCTCTTTCTCTCTCTTGGTTACAAAATGAAGAAAAATGAAATGCAATGAATACATGTTTCTAGACCTTTTTATTTCGATTGCAAATTGTAATTATTGTCAGATGTAAATGGGAAACTGAAAAATGATAATTATGATTGATTAGGGTGGATGCCATGCCAGCGATTTATCACTGATATCATGCTCACGTGGGTTTTGCAGGATGGAAGAATGACGACGAAAAAGGCGATGTGTAATTTAATTATTATTATTGTAATTTTTATAGGTCATTGTAAAATGAATAACTGTCTAATGTAGTCTCTTGTTACAGAAAAGTTATAATTGAAATTTTTAATATGCATGAGATGCTAGTTTTAGGGATAACTTAGGAAATGTGCATCTAATCACCTGGTCAATTTGATTCTTAGTTGTGTATGGAAAAAGGGTTTGATTTATACATAGTAAATTGAAATTGAAGTTAATATATTGTAGTACTTTCTCAGCATTCAATAAACGATTAAATTAATCATTGGGTTATCTTCTTACCTTGCAAACATAATAAAGAGTTTTAATGGGAACACTCAACCTTAATAAAATATTCATGCATAACTTGCCTATGCATGTGACCCTTTTTACCATATAAGAAATTTAAAACCATAAACGAACTTAAACTTTGCACTCGATGAGACCTCCTAGGTTAGGTAAATAAAACCCCTAGTTGGAGTTTACCGTCATAGTCAATATGTTTAGCGACATGGTCGTGAACCCATATTTTAGGAATGTCATGGTCCAACTTTATCCAGAGTATGCGGTTTCCTTCTAGTTTTGGTAATCACGAGAAGAATTCCCTCTCTTCAGGTCCGACACTAGGTTGAGTGGCGAAGACCGCTATGTAAGTCACCTTTTGAGTCCTTGTTCGAAGGAATGACTAAACGGTGTTACCTTGGTTTCTATCAAAATAACATCTTGGTATCTTCTTGAAGGTGGTTTAGTATAGATATGTCCGCTTGCCTTAAAATCATATATAGTTGAGGCGTAGATCATTAGGTGCATATTGGAATTAAACTAAACCCTAGTGGATTTTGTATGTTAACTTGTGGGTAGAAAACTATAATTTAACTCCTTGCATGCAAAATTGAGTTGAAAGATGTCGATTCTAGAGAACCTTAGAAAGTGTAATCTTGCAATATTTCTTATGCGGAATCGTGAAATGCTAGGATATGGGATCTTCATGAACACATATCACTTGCATTCATGTGTAGTTTATAATGCTCCTAGCCATGTACTTCCTTAAGATGTCGAGACAGTGCTTTCGTAACTCTTTTGTTTTGAGATGATGCTAAGAACGAGACCTTAGTACAATGTGTAAGAGCATATCATATAATGTTGCACATGAGATTGAGATTAGGATTAAGGTCAATTTTGGAGTCCTTATAATTTAATTAAAAATTTCATGTGTTGGAAAGAATATAAATTACCTTGGTGTGACCAAACGTCGAGAAAACAAAAGATATATATATAAAAAAATCAAATTTGGAATTCAACAAATTATTGAGCTATAATAATGATGGTAGCGAAATAACTATTCCGTGATCGATGGATGTTCTTGGGGAAAAAGCTATTTCAAATCTATGTCTTCCCTAATCCCAAGATTTCATCTTGACATCACGTTAGGTTCACTTGTGTAGCAAGGTTAAATTCTAAACATTAAATAAACGTTTGAGAAGCATATTCTTAACATAAGAATAAGATAATTAAGTATTGTATATGTGATTTGATTTGTGCCAAATAAGCAAGTAAGTTATGGAAATTTCCATGATGCATAAAGGAAGCCAACCTAAATTGGTCGAACTGTAAATTAAAAGTGGAATGAACTTAAGATCTTGTAGATGGAAAAAGGAGAAAACTATCCTTGCACAATAATGTTCTTAGAATGTTAATCATAACTAAGATGTAATTAAAGAAATGATGTGTTGTGGGATTCGCCATTCCCTGAAGTCATGTTCTTGTGGTTTGGGTCATTGCAAGATTCATTGCGTTTGGAAAAGTGTGGCATGTTTGGAAAAGTGTGGCATCAATTGCACTACAATGTCATTTTGTATGTGTGTTTTCCAAATTGTTTCCAAATTTTTAATAAATTTGTCTCCCTCTTTTCACAATGATACCATAAAAAACAAAGATGAACGTCCACTTTATGTGAAATAGTTTCGTTCTGCTAGTTTTTCTACAGTGAGTTTTTCGTATATGAGCCCTTAATGTTATTTGATGAAACTCTTGAAAATACAAAAGTTAGAAATTGGTAAATAGAATTTCATGTATGTGATTTTTCAATGTAAGTAAAAATTTTGAAATACCTATTTCTTTACATATATTTTTGGATTTTCTCCAATTGTATCTGCACATAAAAATTGAAATTAGGATATATTTATCAAATCGATTCCAACTAATATTGACAAGTAAAAAATATTATTAAATTTTAAATAATACTTTATAATTTTTCATGAGCCAACTATCATAATTGATGGTGAATGGTTTGATGTAGCTTCAGTATTAATCACCGATTTACATTTTTATGTGTTTTATTGGGAAACTTCTTATTGGTCGATGGTATCGTCTTTATTGTTAGGAATAGTATCTTCCTCTAATGGATTAACCTCATGGCTTGCACTTTGTTATCCACTCATAATCATTTGTAAGGGCTCAAAATTTTATGTCAATGAACATAAATAGTTAGAATGTAAAGTAAAAATTGTAAACAATGGATTGTTGTCCATTCTCACTTAATCATTGTAATACCTATTTAATCTTGTATTCACTGGGTGGATACCTATTCACTGTAATACCTATTCAATCTTGTATTCACTGGGTGGATACCTATTCTCATTTAGGAATCATAGAAGAAGAATAGAATGTTGCATAAATTTATTTGTTTGTATGAGAGAGATGTTACATAATCTGGTTGTCTGATGTAGATCCTAAATCACTTGTAATCTATCACCAAGGTTAGAATGATCCAAGACTTCAAAGACTACCTTTTACTTGGCCAATAAATACTTTTCTCTAGGTCTCCACTCTTCAAAACTTGTAATTTTTGCCTTATGAAATTATCTTTAATTATTCATAATTGTCTTATATTGGTTGGACTATCCCTAGCGAAGCCAAGTGTTGCACTACATACCCTCGATGAGAGGGATCAAGCCTTATGTATTTCACATTTTTATAAGGTAGAAGGGACATTCCCCATGATTTCTAATATACTTTATAGAGGTATTTAAATGATTAAGTTCAATCTTGTACTGAATGTGCAGATGCATGTACTTCTATAGGAATCATTGAGGAAGAATATATGATTGATATATGATAATGGACATATGCCCATTAAATACATGCAATATTGAACTTAATCATTTTAAAACATCTATAATGGAAGTGGTTAAAAAAATTAGTAGAGTGATCTTATCCACACAATAGTGGAAATTTATTGGCAATTAATGTTTTCAAAGGAAGTCAATTTCTTGGGAATGGTAAGCTTCACTAGGATGCTATTGCAAGCAATCTATTTGTTTGATTATAAACACCAATACATTCATAGGCATGATGGTTTCTAACTCTACCCATGATTCAGAATATCATCTGGTTTCCTTTCCCTTTCATGTTGGACAATTTCCCATTGTAAAAAAATATACTTTTAACTCTTCATGTCAAGCCCATTCTCAATAAAAATAATAGAGATAAAATTTATTGTCTTACAATGAGAAGTTGTGCATTCTCATAGCCTTATCTTGTTTATAATGGGCACAAGCCCATTCTCAAAAAAATAAATATTACTTTGTTTTATAATTCTTTTATAACTTAGAATGTTTTTAATACGTTTTATAAACAACATTTTCTATTATTGTAAAATCCCAATATCATATAAACAAATTAGTAAAAACAAATAGTTTTCTATTTATTTATAATTGCATTATACTAGGTGGACTACATTGACAATGTTGCACTACATTACCCCAGAGCCAAGTGTTACACATATATCCCATTAGTAAAATATAAATAGTTTATATATCCTTTTATATTATTATATAATTGCATTATACTATGTGGACTACCGCTATATGACATATCCAAGTGTTGCACTACATACCCTCGAGAGAGATCCACCTTTATGTAGTTCTCATCATACAATATATATATATATATATATATATATATATATATATATTTATAAAAATTATACTTTTTATAGAATAGGTTATGAGAATGGGATGTATATGTATATATATATAGAATATATAATTCACATTATGAACTTTGTGCAAGGGATGTCATATGTATATAGGTATTAAACTATATAAATATATATAAACTACATAACGTGAATAATATTGTCTTGCTCTACTTCCTTGGCTTTATCAATCCAACAAATTTAATTCTCTCTATGAGTATGGTCATCTACCCATTCAATACAAGTACAAAGGCTGTGAGAATTCACTACTTCTCATTCTAAAACAAAGTGAATATTTAGAGGTATTAAATGTTTTATATACATATATATACATATTTATAAAAAGAATGGGCATATGCCCATTATGAACTTTGTGCGAGGATGTCAATAATACATATCAACTACAAGCTACATAACGTGAACTTAATTATTTTAATACCTCTAAATATTTCAACGTATTCTTCTAAAACATATTTAATTTTGTCCCTATTCATTCAACTACAAGTTATTTTACCTCTAAATATTCTAAAACATATTTAATTTTGTCCAATAAATATTGAATTTAATAACTTTAAGAAATCTATAAAAGTTGTGAGAATGGAGAAATTTTAACTCTATTCTTCTAATTAAACTTCTAACTTTTGTTTACATATATTATATAATATGAAAAGAACTTTTAGGAGTAAACTATATGAAGGATGTACATCTTAATATTAGAACAAAGTAAACATTGTTAAGAATTAATGTATACATAATGACTATAATAAAAAGAACAAAAAAATCGTAGAGGTTATTCACTGGAGGCATAGTTAGACATTTATAATATTGTTGGAGCATGATCTCCTGCTTGTGATTCTCCACCATAAAGATAAGTGAGGACCTCTTTGTATTATGTTCTTCATTTAATGCATTTGTCCCACCATATAATATTAATACAGGAGATGCATTAGAGTTATATCTCTCAATCATGTGCTCCCAAAAATGTACTGATCTCAATCATTTGAAAGGATGTTAAGGGATGAAAACTCTAATTTCATTCAATTTTATAACATCCAAGGGCTTTGAATGTTTCCAATCCAGATCCATTGTCACATCTTCCACCTCCATACCAGTTGAATTATGAACACCATATATGGAAAAAATCACTGACATCCCTTGAAATGCATGTTCTGCATTCATAATTGTTTATAATTGTATCATATTGGTTGGACTATCCCTAGCAGAGCCAGGTGTTGCACTACATACCCTCTAGAGGATCAAGCCTTATGTATTTCTCATCATATTGAAGACTGATGTTTATCAAGGTAGTAGTAATAGAAGTGAAGCATTTCATTTTGAAGGCAAAGTGAAGCATCAAGGTAGTAATAAAAGTGAAACATTTCATCCTGAAGATGTGATTCATGCACATAATGGTATTTCATTACCAAACATCAGCATGAATCACATATTCAGGATTAAATGATAAACTTCTGTTATGACTGCTATTTGAATATCCCTTGCTATAGAAATGATTAGGTACTCATGTTTTCCTGCATCCCATCCTGAAAGCACAAAATGGGAAATCATTCATTGCATAGCTTAAGTTCTTGTATATAATTATATCATTTTGGCTATAGTAATAGATTCAAGAATAATATATGTTTAGAATGGGCATATTATGCTTTACATACCCTCAAGAGGGATCAAGCTTTATGTAGTTCTCAAATATATATATATATCTATATAGTTTATATTTATATATACTATATATAATATATAATATATATACATTTTTACTTTTTATAAATGAAGGCATAGATACCCACTTTGTTATAATGTATGACTAATTGTAGAAGAATAGAGTTAGATAGAATGGGAAAGAAGAATAAATTATTAGAAGAATAAAATTAACTTTTTATTCTCTCACATATATGTCTAATAGAAGAAGAATTTTTTTAGTAAGAATAATATATTTGTTTAAATATTTATACATATTCCAAATATTATAGAACTAAGTCAATTTTAATTATATTAGTCTTATTTGATCCATACATGAGATTCCTTATTCAACAAGGTCAAATAATAGTAATAAAACTAAAACATTTTATCCTGAAGGAGAATATTGTCCATCCTAGCCTTGTATCATTGGTGGATATTTGCCTTGATATTGTATGTGTCTAATTGCATCGATGAATGATTTACCAAGCATGCAAGGCTAATATGCACATGTTCATCCTTCGGATTAAATTTTGAACTTCCATTACTATGATTTAACCCTGTTGAACAAAGTTTGTAAGTGGGATGCCCCGTTCGGCGGTTACCCCGGTTCTTGTCACAGTGACCCTATTTGCTGAGCGTCGAATGGTCATGTGTGTAATTCCGTTATCTTAGACCATGTCTCGGTGATGTTTTAGCACCTTCCCTCTCCTTGCTCTCTCGAGTCGTTATCGACACCTCTGTATGTGGACTGTGTAATGTCTTGTGCATTAACCTATTTAAAGGAGGACCTTGTTGTCGCATGGTTAAGTTGGACCATTGGTCATTATTAATGTGAATAGTGATTATATATATATTTATAATATATAATGATAATAATGTTATTTTAATTTAATTGTCGATTGGCCTCTATTTTATAGTATTATTGTTTTACCTTATTGTCGAGCTAGTATGTCAGTCTTTGTTAATATGATTAATAATTATTTTAAGTGGTAATAATAATAATAATAAATAATTAAATAATAATAATAATAATAATAAAATTTATTATTTTAATTATCGATGGACGATAACTTCATTAGTTGATCATCGATTTGTTGTCAATTTTATTGTTGATTACCATAAGCGATTTTATTTGTTTGGTTTGGTCACTTCGTGGATCGATCGATTGATTCAAGAAGAGGAGGGTATCTTGTTGTCAACATCCCACCATCTTTGTTTCCTTGCGAGCTACACATTTTAGTTTTAATTAATTCTGGTCAGTTGTGGAAGTGCCTTGGAGGATGGGAACCTATTTTTCCATTAATTTATTTTGTGTAAGGAGAAGACATGTTGACCCTTGCTTGGTCTTAATCCAAGTTGGGAGGTGGCCACCTTTTTGTCCTTGTTTCTTTTCCATTCTAGCTCTTCTAATTAATTTTGACCTGCTACCTCCAATATTTTATTCATGCCTTGGTTCTAACCCATGCGTTGGGGGAAGGAAACACTTTTCAAGGAGTTGAGTGCGCAGAGTAGATGGGATGCCTTATCCTCCTGGCCACACACTTACTTGGTTTGTTGCATTCCTGTAGATCTTCATTGGTTTTGGCTTCCAGTGGTTTATGGCCGCCAGATATTTCTATGAGCTGGCTCGAGCCTCCTGGTTCACTGTTCTTTTTGCATTATTAAGCCATGAATAAAGCTTTGGAGCTTTGAATGTATATTTTCCCACATCCCTTGCTGGGTTTCTGTCTTGAAAACATGTGGCCGCCATGTAAGATGTATAGAGATTGCAATTTACCCCGCACAATCGTCATTATGACCTTTCAACCTCTCGATTTCTAAATATATGATCTAATTGGTTATTACATCATACGAAGGTGTGGGTTTCCTCGGCAATGAGGCAGTCACACTATTTCCTGCGTGCAACAAGCAGAGTTGTTAACCTTCTATGTTTCCTTTACCAACACCCTCATGGCCTGTGCCAGCATTCACCCAACCTAGTATTAAAATGGGGGAAACCCTTGGACTGGCATGGATATCCATTTAAAGCATAATGGAGAGGGAGGGATTTTGTCATATGTTTTAGTTGCAAGTGCCCTGGCAGATACATATGCAAAATGTGGAAGCATGTGAACTATTCACAATGCCTAAAAGAAATGTGCCTTATGGACTGTAATGATTGCAGGATGTGTAAAAAAATGAGTTTGTTGAAAAGGCCTTGGAAACTTTCAAGCAAATGCAATGGGCACGTGTAAAGCCAGACTCCATAACCTTTTTCAGCATCCTCCCAGTCTCTGTCAAAATGGGAGCTTTAGAGCAGGCCTCAGACAACCGTCAAGGCATAATGTAGAGGATTTTTAGTTACAAATGTGCTAGTAGACAAGTTTGCAAATTGCGGAAGCTTACACAAGGCAAGTCAACTATTTGACAAAACGCCTCAAAGAAATGTTGTCTCATGGAATGCCAGGATTGCAAGATATGCACATAATGGATCTATTTAAAAGGTTTTAGAAATGCACAAGCAACTACTTACTCTGTTGGAAAACTTCAAGTGATCGGGAAGTTGGTGTGACATGGTGGAGGTTAGATCCAGGCTCGTGAACTGGTTGACGAAGTGCCAAGCGAGATACTGAACCGAAGCCATGGGTTTGACCGACTCCGTCCCTTCCAGGCATGGTTCACCTTCCCTCATCTTTCATAAGTCTCGTATTTTAGTTTTCGTTTACAACTTAAAATAATTTTAAAATATCAAGATCTTAATACAGTTAATTGTTTATTTCAACTCATGCAAAAACAATGAAATGTCTTGTCGTTACTCACGATGCCAAAATAACTCGTTACATTAAAACATGAACTTCCGCCCTCATTCTGAGGTGATTTAGAAAGCTTCCTACCTAGTTAGATCACTACACTATTGGTATATTGACAAGCCGAGTTTGACTTCCCAGTAATATTGTTGACCTTCTTCCTGTTAAATAGTTAATTTTTGCATTTTTCGAGACTCATTAAATACCCTTCGAACTCGAAAACGAGATGTTAGGTTTCATTTGTGTACCTTGTTATGTGAGGAGTCACCATGACATATGGATTTACCTCAATGAACATATGTGATCTTTTTGATGCTCTTATAGGAGCCCTGTTACACTAGTTTACAACAGTAGAAAACTGTTAAATCTAGAAAGTTGGCTTCCGTTCTGGACCGCCATTCGAAACCTGGAAAGAGAAATCACTTCCCGTCTTCACAAACCTCTAGCGTTTATACTAGAAAATTGCATGGAACATTCATTTAGGAAAAAGAACTTTTTGGGATAGTTTGGCGAAGCCATTTTGTAGGCCTCCGGTCGCAGTTTGATGAGGTCAAACTGGACCAATTTCATCTTGTCGCTCTAAAAAACTTGTCGCCGTTTGAAAATGGTTTTCTAGTTCTCAGTCCCGTCGACTCTAATGAATTCTCATTATATAGGGGAACTAGTAAGAAGTGTCTCGTTGTGTGCTCATCCATCAAATGTCAGTTTTGGATGTGGTTCTATGAGCCCTCGAGCTAACTTTTGTCCTTTTACAACTGGGTCAACTACGATCAGTAACCCCAGAGAATTAACTACTGCCAAACGTAAACCGTTCGCTTTTTCAATTCCATCAATTGCTATGAACTCTTGGTATATTTGGGGACACGTAGAAATTAATCATGGTGTGTGTTCCCATCGGAAGATAACTTTTAGAAGCAGGTTTCTTAGCCTCCGAGCCCATTTTGAACATTTTGTAGCTAGTGAGAAAATGTAAAAATAGAAAGCTACGGGACCCTCGTAGGGTTGCCAAATCACCTTGGAAAATTTTAACACATGTAAATAATTGTTTAAAACACTATAATGTAACTTCTTTGCATTAGAACTTTTGACAAAACGGTGTTTTCTCTCTCTACCCTTCTCTTTCTCTCTCCTGGGTTACAAAAAGAAGAAAAATGAAATGTAATGAATACATGTCTCTAAACCTTTTTATTTCGATTGCAAATTGTAATTTTTATCTTATGTAAATGGGAAATTAAAAATGATAATTATGATTGATTAGGGTGGATGCCATGCCAGCGATTTATCGTTGATATCTTGCTCACGTGGTTTTTTTAGGATGAAAGAATGATGACGTAAAGGCATTGAGTAATTCATTGTTTATTTTTGGTATTATATTGAAAGACTTATTGTTGAAAATTGGTAGTATGTAAAAGTCGCTAGATTAATAAATGCTTGAGAAATTGGTATTTCTTTCATGGATGTTATTTTGATCCCAAAATTGTTATGGTAAAAGTGGAATACAAATGTCAAAAGGAATTGAAATTTATACCTTGTAGTGAACTTTCATTGTGTAATTATTTGTTTAATAATTGTTGTGTTTCTTACCTTGAAAATGTAATAAAGGAACCTAACCACAACAGTCAACCCTAGTTCAAAATTTGTATATAACTAACTTGCCTATGTTGACCCCTTAGCATAGAAAATTGTGACCTTCAAATGAACCTTTACACTCGATGGAACATCCTAGTTTAGGAAAATAAGATCCCCTGAATGGGTTGATCATCTTAGTAGGTACGTTTAGTGACATCGACATAAACTAGACATATAGGAGCAACACAGTCAAACTCGACCTGGAGTAAGTAGAGCTAACACTTCCTTCGTGTCCTAGTGGACTGCCTTGTCTTCCGAAGATAGATTTAGAATTAAATTTTCTGCATCGAATGAATTTCTTGTGGGATCCAGATGACATCATGGAGCTAGAGAAATAGTGGTTCTATCACTTAAAATTTTGTTAATGAATAGATCCTCTTAGCTATATGTACTATCTTTGGCTAGTGACATTATAGTGCTTTGATCTTTTACGGTGGGTTTATAGGGTGAATATGTTTTGAACCTTAGTCTAATCTATAATAGAGCATAAAGCCCTAAGTGGAAATTGGAATTAAACTAAACCCTAGTTGACTAGGATGTTAACTTGTGGTTAGAAAACTATAATCTAACTCCTTGCATACGAAATTGTTTTGAAAGATGTTGATTTTAGAGAACCTTAGAAACTGAATTCTTGTCTCATAATCCCTTGTTATGTCATTCTATGGCATTAAGGAATAAATAATATTTCTTATGCGGAATCATGCAATGCAGAGATATGGGTTCTTCGTGATCATAGGTCACTCGTGGTTCATGTGTAGTTTATAATGCTTCTAACCATGTACTTCCTTAAGATGTCAGACAAGTGCTTTCGTAACTCTTTTGTTGTAAAACGATGGTAATAATGCGACCATAATGTGATGTAAAAGTAAAGTATAGAAGAGAAAAAAATGAGATTTGAGGTTAGGGATACTACCCCTCTTGGAGTCCTTATAACTTAATTAAACATTTTCATGTGTTACAAAGAATATGAATTGCTTTGGTGTGATCAAACTTTGAGAATATATATATATATATATATAAATCAAATTTGGAATTCAACAAGTTATTGAACTATAATAATAATGGTAGGGAAATAACTATACCGTGATCAAAGAATGTTTTTGGGAAAAAGCTATATTGAATCTAAGTCTCCCTCAATCCCAAGATTTCATCTTGACATCACGTTAGGTTCACTTGTGTAGCAAGGTTAAATTTTAAACATTAAATAAGCATTTGGGAAGCAAAATCTTAACATAAGAATGAGAGAATTAGAATCTTGTAGGCAATTTGAAATATGGAAAATACTTATGTAAGTTATGAAGATTTTCATAAGGGTAAAGAGCAAAATTAAATGGTTGAACAACAAGTGAAATGTGAAATGAATTTTCAGAATATGTAGGTGGAAAGAGGGAGAAAATTATGCTTACATAATAATGTTATTGGATGTTTAACGTATCCTAGATGTAACCATGGTAATGATGTGTTGTGGGTTGTCAATCCTTAAGTCCCTTTTATTGTGGTTGTGTTATTTCTAGCATTCATTCATTGGGAAAATGTGGCATCGTCATGTATATGGTGTTATCATGTGTCTATGTGGGTCGATGACTTATGTAAGTGTCGTATGTGTTATGGAGTTTTCCTTACTTGGAGCCTTGTGGCGTTGTGTAGTGAGCAATGTAAGTCAAAAAAATATATTCCTAGTATTTTTCTGTTGTATTTGGGTGTGTAAAATGTGGACACTATAGTAAGTTTTAGAGGTTCAACAAGATTTGAACATTTCTAAAATATTTTGTTAGACCATTTCAGCTTATAGAGAACATTGCTTGTGTAATTCTGTTGATAATGAGCACAAGGCCATTCTCATATAATATAACATCTTATAATTGTATTGTACTAGCTAGACTATCCTTGGTAGATCCAAGTGTTGCACTAAATACCTTTGAGAGGGATCAAGTAGAATATATGATTGCTACAAATGTATGATTGCTTAATGACAATGGGCATAATTATGTCCATTCCAAAATCTAAAATAAATTTTAATTCTATTAAAGGTAATTGTTTTAATACAAGACCTGGACCACTCGTAATAATGATAATAGGCATTAGCCCATTCTCTAGACATTCCAACATTTTGTTTTGGTCATATTTTTGGTCAGTTGTATTGGAATATTTAGAAATATGGTCAATTTTTGTCCATCCTCGAACAAACAAACATTTATTTTTGGGTGGTTCCCCATTTTTCATCGAAGGAGGACCATTGCAATGGAAGGAGGACCATATTAGAAGAAGAATAGTGTAAAAATATTTTGACAGCCTTTATAGAGTTAATAATTGTATCATATTGGTTAGACTATCCCTAGACAAAGCCTATTGCTACACTGCATACCATTAAAGGGTGATCAAGCCTCTATCTCTAATTGTTGTTTATTCTTTCACTTTTGGGCTCTCTTTCTTTTCATGAATAATATCAAGGAAATTTCTAGGAAACAAAATGAATATTTCTAACTCTTCTCAATGTGAAGAATAACATTTGGTTTTCCTTCGATTGCCAAATGGGGAACCACCCACTTCATCTTCATGTCATGTCCATTCGAGTAGACAGATTCCCATATGTGGTTTTCCTTATGCCTATTTTTCTTTGTGATTCCTATATTATAATGGGAATATGCCCATTATCAATGGGCATATGCTCATGTTCTAAACATTCTAATACAATAATTGTTGAACTAAAATTTCATATGCTCATTCTAATCATTCTAATACTTGCAATATTGAACTTAGTTTGTTTAGTACTTCTATATTACTCATAGCTAGTCCACAATGCAAGATGTTAGTGGAGAGATAAAATTTATTTACTTTGTCTTTATTTAAGAATGGGCAGTTGTCGGTTCTCTCATATAAACAAGCAGACATTTTTCTAATTTTATCTTGCATACAATGAAATTTTTCTAATACGTATAATAGAATAAATTGATACAAATTGAATGGGAAGATGCCCATTCAATTATAATATGAGTAATAGAAGAAAATTATTGTCATTTTAGCACTTCATAGACTTGATCATATCTAACTCCACAATGCAATATGTTATTGGAGAGATAAAATTTACTTTACCTTTTGTTTAAGAATGGAATGTGCCCATTCTATCATACAAACAAAACAAAAAATCATTTTATCTTGAATACAATTGTATCATTTTGGCTGGACTATCCCTGGTCGAGCCAAGTTCTACCTCCACCAAGTGCTGCACTACATACCCTCAAGGGGGATCAAGCCTTATGTAGTTCTATTATTTTGTTTTAGGAATGGGCATCTTGGCTCTACCAAGTGTTGCACTACATACCCTTGGGAAGATGCCCATTCTCATAGTTCTATTAATTTTATTTAGAAATGGTAGATGCCCATTTTCATATAGGAGAAATTAACATATATTGTTTAAGACCATGACATATCGAGACCAGCATGCAAATATATTGTTTACCACCGTGTATTTATTAATTAAAGGTAATTATTTTAAAACAAGACTTGGACCACTCGTAATAATGAGAATAGGCATTAGCCCATTCTCTAGACATTCTAAAATTTTAGTTTGGCCATATTTTTGTTAGCTATATTAGACTATTTAGAAATATGGGAATTTTTCCATCCTCGAACAAAAAATTATTATTATTGGGTTGTTCCCCATTTTGTATGGAAGGAGGACCAGATTAGAAGAAGAATTATAGTGTAAAAACATTCTGACAACCTTTATAGAGTTAATAATTGTATCATATTAGTTGGACTATCCCTGGAGGAGCCTAGTGCTACACTGCATACCCTTAAAGGGAGATCAAGCCTCTATCTCTAATTGTTGTTTATTCTTTTACTTTTGATCTCTCTATTTTCATGAAAAACAACAATGAATATTTCTAACTCTTCTCAATGTGAAGAATAACATATGGTTTTCCTTTCATTGCAAAATGGGGAACTACCCACTTCATCTTCATGTCATGCCCATTTGAGTAGAAAGATGCCCATATGTAGTTTTCCTTATGCCTATTTTTCTCTGTGATTCCTATTATTAGAATGGGCATATGCTCATGTTATAAACATTCTAATACATGCAATATTGATCTAAAATGTCATATGCTCATTCTAAACATTCTAATACATGCAATATTGAACTTAGTCTATTTAATACTTCTATATTACTCATAGATAGTCCAAAATTTCAATTTTAGAGGAACACACTTGATAAAACTCAAATTATGATGTTTTTATAAATTTGTCCAAATAGGGACGATCACGGTCTGTGCAACGAGAAATATGGTTTCTCTATCTTTTAAGGTATTAGTATTATGACCCCAAATTTTGAAGGAAGGTCTTTAATAACACTTATAACATACATATATAATTCCAAGACCTAATTATTTCCCAATCTCTTGAAATTTGTGTTTTATCAGACATATTTATGGGTTCCTACTAAAGCCCGATAAGAGAAAAATGCATTTTAAAGAGTTTCACTCAACATTAAGCCACCAAACTTTAGAAACAGGTATATTCCAACATTATTCACCTACAGGAATGAACTCAATTTTTTTGTATCCTTATTAACCACATGCAAAATAGAAAAATACAGTCATACAAAGTTCAAGAGATACCATACATAGTCCAAATTTTGATTTTGGCACACCTTCCTTACATAGAAACTCCAGGTGGGGTATTAAACCATTGAATAAGTTAAAAACATGCTTCATACACATTACATAATCACAAGGAATAAATTTTAATTGTGTTCTTACAAAATAAACAAATTTCCTTCTTCAAAAGCTTGTTTTCTTGACTGATTTCCTCTCATCTACAGTCCCTCCTTTTTATGAAACATGGTATCTCCCTACATATTTTTATTTTATTTTATCCCATTGATAATACTTTCATATCCCTCTCCTAATTCTGAAAAAATCTCCTATTTTTTATTCCATACTCTAATAACTAACTTTTCTTAGTTATAGCCTTAACTAGGCTTTACAAACTACTAACTCACTTGAGTTAAGAGACCACCATGGAGTTAGTACAAGAGTTTATGATCCCAAGAAGGGATAAATACATTATTCAAATACTTATAAGACATCCTAGACCCCACCAAAACACCAATAATACCAAATTTGACAAAAGGTGTAAAATCCTTCCTAAGAAAATTCAAAAACAAGTTTTGGAGGGAAAACTCATATAGCTCAAAGTTCAAATTTTAAAGACTTCTAATGATTCCAAACCACACCTATAAACCTATATTTACCTTAAAACATGAATGAAGATAGATTTAGTCTTTCTGATATTTTCCAAGTGATGCTCCTACATCATCTTGCTTTACTTGTACTTTTTCGAGTCAATATTTATTGTAGATTTAATTCCATCCTAACTGGCCTTCCAAATTATTTTTGCCACGAGAAGATAGTCCTATTCTATCTACTTCATCTACCCTATTCAGGTGTTCTATCATATTGGATTTAAGTTCCAAATATGTCATCAAGATAGTTCAATCAATCGAGTAACTATACGGATGAAAATCAACACGCAACCTTTAATTGCCCTCGACTCCCCAAATCATGCCAAGGCAACCGATGTGGAAATGTGGATGGATAAATATAGGAGAATCAGTGACTAAGATCTGGTAGTGTGAATTCTAGTAGCTAAATCAGCAAAGGGGGATTTAGTGGTTATGAGCAGTAGCATAAATTCCCTATGGCTTGATTGAACCTAAGTGTTAAACTACATTGAAGTGTCCATTTTAACCAAGATGAATTTTGACAATATAATCTACTTGCTTAAAGGAAACTAATTAAATAAATCAACTAAACTAAACTATTACAAACAAAGACAACAAATTACTTCTATTCTAAATAATTAAAGCTACTTCTACACTAAAACTAAATAAGTAAATAACCCAATGTAGTTATTCACCTATGTTGAGTGTATCTAGTCTATTTTAATTAAATGAAAGCTTCACTTTAAACTATGGATGCAAATCTAACCCTCTACTTTTCCTCAGAAGCATGGGAAGAAATTAGAGCTTCTCATAAGCTTTTCTTCCCTGTAACTTCCCCGACAAGAGTAAAGAAGACTTCTATGGAGGATTTCCTATATGAATTGATTTATTGTAACTATTGAATGATTGTAACAATGGAAATGCTTCTTTTCTACTCTATTTGATATAAATGTATGCATATGATTCAAAAATAACAATGTAAAGAATTGAAGAAACCAATATCAAATCCAACCTAGAAGCATAGAGTAATGGAAAATCCAGTTGTTTTGTTCTTTGTCCCCTCAGCTTGTCTTTTCTTTCTCTTGTGTTCACATGAGTCCAAGGGATTGGGAATGTAAGTAAAGAAGCAATGAGAAGGTGTGAGAGAAATGGTAGCTTGATGGCAATGTGGCGATGTGCAGGTGGAAGAGAGATAGCACAAGTGAATAGAGCTTGGCTATGTAATTTCTAGCAAGAATGTGGCAACTCAACAATGCAAGAATACACAAAATGATCAATTTATAGAAAAAAATGGTTTATAGGCTTGGCTGGTAAATGGTTCAATTCATATGGCAACTATGGGGGCACATCAACAGTGAAGAGGGAGTTTGAACTATCAATCACAATCAATCACAAATTACAAGTGAAGAAGAGAATGCCACAAGGTAGTCAGGCTTGAAATTAGCCAAAATGGGTAAGAAACATGCATTCAAAGTGAAGTTAAGTGAAACAACATGTGTCCCAAATCATGTTGGAACATTCTAGAAAATGTACACATGACCTCCGCCTTGTGCGAGCGGTGGTTCTGAGAACTTCCATTGCCCAGTAGGCCACGGTTTTGACACTAAAGGCCAAAAACAAAGGAAAAAGAAGCGAGAAGCTAAGAAAAAGCATACAAAGGCTAAGTAAGGCAATCTAGGCTACAAATATAAGTTGCAAGTAGGTTTAGGAGCTTGAACACCTTTAAAAATATATGAATCATCATTGGGGACATTTTGTAACCGTTTCCCAATAATGTAGCATGTGAAAATTTAGGTACGGATAAAAATTGACACGTGACCTTCAACCGCACTCAAAATCCCCAAGGTCATGCCGAGAGCAACCGATGTGGAAATGTGGATGGCTAACTATAGGAGAATCAGTGACTAAGATATGGTAGTGTGAATTCCTAGTAGCTGAATCGGCAAAGGGGAGATTTAGTGGCTATGAACGGGTAGCGTAAATTCCCTATGGATTGATTGAACCTAAGTGTTAAACTACATTGAAGTGTCCATTTTAACCAAGATGAATTTTGAAAATATAATTTACTTTCTTGAAGGGAAACTAATTAAATAAATCAACTAAACTAAAC
Source organism: Taxus wallichiana var. yunnanensis (assembly GCA_018340775.1). NCBI lineage: Eukaryota > Viridiplantae > Streptophyta > Pinopsida > Cupressales > Taxaceae > Taxus > Taxus wallichiana. Next base: position 349,083,536 of record CM031235.1, read on the forward strand.
TATTACACACAGACAACAAATTGCTTCTATTCTAAATAATTAAAGCTACTTCTACACTAAAACTAAACAAGTAAATAACTTGGTGTAGTTATTCACCTGTGTTGAGTGTATCTAGTCTATTTTAATTAAATGAAATATTCACTTTAAACTATGGATGTAAATCTAACCCTTTACTTTTCCTCGAAGGCTTCTTGGAATCTTTTCTTCCATACAACTTCTTCAACAAGAGTAAAAGACTTCTATGGAGGATTTCCTATATGAATTTATCTACTGTAACTATTGAATGATTGTAATAATGGAAATGCTTCTTTTATACTCTATTTGATATAAATGTATGCATATGATTTGGAAATAACAATTTGAAAATATGTAAAGAATTGAAAAACCAATAAAGAATCCAATATCAAATCCAACTGGAAGCATAGAGTAATGGTAAATCCAGTTGTTTTGTTCTTTGTCCCCTCATATTGTCTTTTATTTGTCCTGTGATAACATGAGTCCAAGGGATTGGGAATGCAAGTAAATTAGTAGTGATAAGGTGCTAGAGCAATGAAGTAGCTTGATGGCAGCTTGGAAGCAATGCAGGTAGAAGAGAGATAACATAGGTGAATAGAGCTTGGCTATGTAATTTCCAACAAGAATGTGGCATCTCAATAATGCAAGAATACAAAAAATTATCTCCAGCCATTTGCTTGAAAACAAGTGATCATTTTATATAAGGTTAGGTGGGAAATGGTTTAATCCATTTGGCAACTACGGGTGCCACATCAATAGTGAAGAGGAGTTTGAACTATTAATCACAAATTACAGTGAAGAAGAGAATGCCACAAGGAAGTCAAGCTTGAAATCAGCCAAAACGGGTAAGAAACATGTGTTCAAAGTGAATTTAAGTGAAACAAAATGCATCCCAAATCACATTGGAAAATTTTGGAAAATGCGCACATGAGTGTTGCGGTGTAGAGAGCGCGTTATAGGACCTCCGCCCTATGCATAGGGGTAGTTACATGACCGTCTCCCTATGCATAGCAAAAAAAAAATCATAAAAAGGCTAAGGAAATCTAAGCTACAAATATAAGATGCAAGTAGGTTTAGGAGCTCGAACACCTTTAGAAAATATATGAATCATCATTTTGGAATTTTTGTAATCTGTTTCCCGACAATGTAGCATGTGCAAATTTGGGTGTGTCTGATAACCCTCTTCGTATTGTTATCATTCAACTCAAGTTGTTTGACTTCGCTAATCCTGCTCACACTTACCATTTGTTGCATGCATCCTTCTAGTTTAGTTTATCACAAAGGATTGTTAAACTATTATCTAGCTTCTTTACCACTGAACTTGAGGCATAGTTTGATCTGGTTCATTTGCCACGGTATATCCTTCTCTCATCCATTTTATTTTATTCATAAAATCTGAATTTTATTAAGCGTAAGGACCTAATAAGTCCAAGATTTGCAACCTTCAGCTCTGATACCAAATGTAACAACCCAAAATTTGACTCTCAATTTAGAAGGATTTTTTTAAACAAACAAACCTTCCTCTGCATATATAATTCAGGTAACTAGTTAAGCTAATTAAATCATAAATTTTTATTATCTTAACAAAAGCAGACATTCCCCTGCATAATTAAATTAAATAACTAGTTAAGGCTAGCTTATGTAGCATGTCATAATTAATTAATCCATCCTATAACAATGTGATAAACCTTGTGCAACTGTAAGGGTTAATATATCCTTGATCTCCACAATCACTCTTAACATTCATTACAATGATATTACTTAGCCTCACTTGGTCTTACCACTCTATGTTAGTGAGAACATGTGATTGATCCTCCAATGTCTACCTAGAGTTTCACTTAGTAAACTCCATCCTGCATCCTACACTTTAGGATTTGAGGAATCACGATGATTAGACAATGTACCCAACAAGCACATTACTTTGGCCAAAGTTTCTAGTTGTACTATGTACGCTTAGTATAGATGAGTGCACAACCCATCTAAACTTGTCTTCCCATCACCTCACTATTGTCTCATCACAGTTATCTGGATTTATTAAGCTTAAGTAGATGAACCTATTATGACTCACTTAGCTCATAACAAGTTCATTCACGCAAGCTCAAGGAACCCCCAATGCCCGTTATTGGTTACCTACAGAGGCCTATCCACTGCTAATACGTTCTGTATTAGGAAGTTGATGGGCTACTCGTAGGCAACCTACATCATGCATTGGTACAAAATTTCCTGCTAGCATTATAATCATTCATGTGTACTTCCTTGCTTATCGGATATTAATATAAGTATTTAGTTACCTTGGTTTGGAGGTTAGGGTCACGAAGTGTTTATTTTACCTCTCTGCCCTAAATGCATTATTAAACATTTTGTTATGGAAGGTGGTATTATACCCTTAAAGAGGTTCCCATTAGGTCCGACAAGGCTTAATTAATCGTGAGAAAGATTAACTTGTTTTTACCCTCCTAGTTAAGGCATTATTGACATCTTTAGGACTGCCCATTTGCCTTTATTTATTCTAGGCTAGGTAATGTCGCTTAAGGTGTACCTCTTACTCCATAAGGTAAATTAACCTCTTGGTTATGATCATATTTCTTAGGTGTAGTAATTTACCATAAAATATTAAGTTCATCGTTCTTTACTTTAGAGATCTTTCCTTTAAAATTGAACTTGACTTTCAACTATAATGTTCAAGATGTGTGCCCCTTATTTATTATTCCCAAAAATCAATTGAGGCAGATTTATATCTTGGCATGGTTATCAATAGAAAATATCATAGCCATTATTAAGTATAGACTAGATTAATATCACTCCTTGTTTGAGGCTAATTCCCTAGCTTGATTAGACCTCCATACCCTTAGCATATATTATAGACCCAATAAATTTGTAGTTATGGAATGCACTATTTCAGTTTATATCTTGATTACATTACTTTCAAGTTTACTTCTCGTTATGAGATTTAGGAAAATACCAAGACAATTACTCATATTCAACATTCTTACTTAAGAGACAAGAATAATATTTTTGCAAGTTAGACCATTTAAAAACAACCTTTTTATTCATTTATGAACCAAACATTGTGTCTGCAATTATCTTGTTAAGGTAGGAGTTTTAAACAATTTCTTACATATGGCTCATACACCCTTTACGTGGTTAACCATTTACCCTTAAGTTTAGATTGTAGTACCAATTGAGTTTGTCATTTAGGCATGCACTAGCTCATTTCATTTCTTGCCTAGACTACTAACAAGTTTAAATCTCATAATGAAAATTAAGGATTTCTCAAGCCAATAATCATATTCTGATTCCATCCTATAAAGGTAAACTATTATATTACATGTTACTCCTTTTAATTCTGCTTTTATACACATTTCGAACCATTCCTTGCCCATATACAACTTGACAAGGATTTAGATTGATATTAAGAATTTTGCACAATTTAGTAACTTATCCCATTCAGATTCATTCGTGAGGAAAGACATTAAGAGGAACCTTAGATTCGTTAAGGAGGCATAACTAATATTTTAGGATTTTCCCTTAAATTTTCAGTCTCTTTAATCACTTAGCATTCTTTCCATTTACCCATACACAATCTTCACATTCATGAAAACTTACTAGATAAGAGATACATTCTTAGCTTCATAACTGTAATTAATTGAAGCACTAAATAAACGATTGTATGATTTCCTATCTTATCAAATTAATTACCTTTGTTTTCCAACCCACAACACGATCATTATTTATACATACACAAAACTGCCATAATATTTATACACAATCCAATCCTACATTTCATTAATACATATATGAAAAATTTTGTCCACTAAGGACTAATACAAGGTACAACTTGCCAAGGCAAGTATAATTTACTATTAGTACAATTACAATTGGATCCAAGATCCATACTAAAACATTCATTCAACACCAACTTCCACAAGTTAGGGAGTGTAATGATCCAATCATCCATATTTAACCTGCAACATTGTTTAGTTTTTGGGGTGTCAGTTCAAAGAACTGGCAAGAAGTCAATCCACATGCCCAACTAAGTTTTGACAAATAAGAAGATTAGTCATCTTAGTTAGCTAATAAAACATTGCAAAGATATTGCATCCGCAACAATTAGGGAACATGAATCTACCATCAATCCATAGCTAGCAATGGAAGAGGCATAGGAAATATATGTGAAGCATTCCCGAAGGACCATTTCACATACCTTCCTTCCGCTTCCTCAATCGCTAGTCATATGATGGGCGGGGATTCTAGATCCTAAACTGTGTCGGATCCACCATCTTTGCACACACAACACCACTCCAAACAATGAATAAAGCTAAAACATTCAAGGAATTAAACCTGTTTTACATCCAACCTTCATGCAGTTTAATTCTCATGCCAAGAAAGTCAATCATTTATTTAAAATCCATAAATTGACTAAGTATAAAATTCTGGAAAAATTTGCCAGAGTTTCCCCTTGTATTTTCCACTTTCAAAATATTCCAGAAATCATTATTAGCTAATATAATTCAAATAACAAAATAAATGCTATAAATGAAAAGGCATGGATCAAGTGATCCAACCCTCCGAGTCAAAGGAGCTCGGGATAATAATAAAGAAAATGAAAGGAACTAATAACATTAAGAAGCCTTACCCATGCTGAATTTCAGTGTTCTATTTTTCTTTATATTTCAATATCATTTTCCAAAGCATCCCTACATAAAGGGTTAAGCATCTCTACTACATGAAAGAAATAATATTCTAACTCATTTATTGTCCATGAATAGCATTCACCCTTTATTTCATAACTTGAAATGAAAGTATACATGTCACTAATATTTCCCCTTTTGGTTTTTCTTTCAAAGAATAAGTACCAACCAACTAAATAAATGTTGTAACTATAGTTAGCACCAGTTAATTACACATATGATAAACATGGCCATACATTTAGTTAAAGGAAGGAAAGATCAAATGCTCATAAACCAATTTCCTCTATTGTATTCATAACTCATTTTAACAAGCCATTAACTGCAGATTTAAACACAACCATACTTTCAAGGAAAGAACTCAAAACTAAAACCCACAATTTCCAGATCATATCTCCAAGCCAAAGTGGCCATACATTTCCAGGAAAGAATACAAGGTCCAACTTCACAATAAAATCACACAACCCTGCAATGTACAATGTATTACTTACAAAACCCTATGGCCGTACGTATTCACAAACCCATGAAACTTAGAGAGTAAATCAACTCATTAGAAGAGGCCATGCATGGCGGATTAGGAAAAACATTCTTTTCTCTTTTTTTTTATAATTATAAATATGTATCCTTTTTTTTTCCAAGCATACACAACTGGAAACTAATTCTATACATGACCATTCAAATTAAGAGGACAAGATATTAACTGTTTTCGACTATTTTCCAAATACCCATCACAGACATAATAATTTCTTATTGAAACTTCAGTTGAAAACCAAAAAGTCGATTTGCACAAGTAACTAGTAAAACCCATATCATCCAACATGTTTTAATACAGATATTTCAAGCTCAGAAGAAGGTTTCATCATTTATTTTTCCAAAAACCAGAGAAGAATACAGAACCCACAAAAGATAACAATCTTTTTATAAATCAAAAACTAAGAGAACAATAGAGAAACCCTTTCCTGGTAAAATTGATTTCCTTTTGTTTAATTTTCCTCCAAATACTAGCTGAAAACCCTGGTTGATTTATTTGGGTGCTTAAGCTCCAACTTCTCCAAAACCAACCACACTTCCACAATGCACTCTTCAATTAAAATAAAGGGTTAAATAAAAACACCCACCCTCACATACAAGCAAAATTTCTACAGAGTGTCTCCAAGATGGGAGCTCTCTCACAAAGTCAAATTTGAAATAAACTCCCAATTCCATATTTTTCTTCTTTTCCCACAAATCCCCAAAAAACCTAATTCCCCAATCTCTTCATTTTCCAAGTGGACGACTTGGATGCCTTAAGCCAATGTGGGAGGGAAGTATTTCTCTAAGTCAACCAAATAATTCCCAACCCTTTTATCCACGTGAGTGCCCACTTATGAACTTATCAATTATTTGCAAAATTTTATCATTGTCATATTATGGCATTTCCCTTTTTTTAAAATACTTTCAACAAAATAATCACCCAAGAATATACATGCCATTATGGTGTTCCATCACCATGTTTTAATTTTTTTGAAATCAAATAACATTAAAACAACATTGTTTTACGACTCAAAGGGCGTGGCAAGATGCCCTTGCAATTTAATAACAATAGTATTAAATTTGTGCTACATAATAATGTCATAAAACCATTCATCCAGGATTATTAGCCTTAGGTATTTGCCACCATATCCACTTAAAATTCTTTCCGTAGTCGAAAAGTAACAAACACAACGACACGATCGGAACCGTAAACAAGGTTCCGTGATAAAACATATTGCGCTAAATTATACCAACCGATGGTATTTAGTTGTCTAAGTACTTAATTTATAATTAAGTACTTAGATAACTAAGTACCATCTATCTTATTATTAATCGAATAAACATCCTTTACTATATTTTTTGTATTAGATTAATTAAATTGTCTTAGGAAATGATTAAAAAATAGTAGGATGTTACAAAAATCATGGTCATATAATGTCATGATGTGTGGAATAGGAGTGATCATTATCATCACTTGTGTTTTAATGATTTCACTAAACCATTATTATATACCATCGAGGGATACCATGACATTTAAAAAACTAAATCCAAACCCCATTTACATTGTAAGGTACTAACTACCAAGTCTTTAGGTTAGATATTCAAGTGTGTTTGAAGGGACTACCCAAAATTTTATATAGTAATGATACCCAAGAATAGTCTTGAAATAATGGTTCCACTAAGGTTCACCTAAATATAGATATACAACATGACATTAACCTATACATGTGTCCTACAAACTTAATCTCGTGAAGGCTAGGGTTTTGTCCATAGTCATTATGTCATGGAAATTATTTTTAAGTTTAAAGTAAGATAATCATATTGAAATTACATTTGAAATTGTGTTATAACACATATCAAATTAAAAAACCACCCTCCCATTCACCAATTACCATTACGAGTACTAAGCTAGATGTCAAATAATATAGTTGCAACAAACTAAGAAACACATGATTCAAATAACATGAAATCTAAATGTGAAAGGATTAAAAGGGGTTAGCACAAGTTATACCATCTACAAAATCAATATTTCTTTTCAAATTTATGATGCATGTACTTTTCAATTTTAAGTTCACTAACACATCATTATGGAAAATTACAATAATTTATAGTAATTAACCAAGTACACTTGCTTCAATGTGATTTATCTATAAGGTACAATGCAAATATTCTTCAATTCATTCATTACCACACAAGCATGATAAAATTATCCTTTCTTCCTTCAATAGTACAAGTATAATTGTTAAAATAAAATACTTTTCGTATCTTATCAAGATTACACATTATTCAAGTTATAAAAAAAAAAATTAAACTTTCAACAGCTTATTCTAATCCCACCACGCTACCTACAACTTGTCAAGTTATTGTAAAAATGGTCAATGAAAAAATAGCATAGACCCACCATCCTAACTAACATGCTAACAACACTCCTAAATCTAATCATAGTTAAAGAGAAAGAAAATATTCACTTTCCATACTTATCAATTCAAGACAACTTTTCAGGATTTAGACGACAGAGATTACATAGAGAAAACACGCTTTTCTTCTACGCAAATCAAACCAACCATTTCTATAATCAAAGAGTGTGAGATATGACAAAATAAATTTTTATTTATAACATTTACATTCCAAAAATATTTTTGGAGTAATACAAGTTTTGCAACCTCTAGCACGGTTCTCATTCACGTTGGCTCTATAGGGATCTAGGTAAAGGTGCCAAATTAAGCAATTTAAAATTTCCATTAATATTATCATTTAAGTGTATTAAACCATTTATTTATACTCATCATATTTATTTCAAAACATCACATTAGTTTCATACGTTAAAAAAACTTAGAGGGTCAACACGGGTTTATGTGTCTTTGTTAGCTTACTTATGCAATTTAGCCCAAGTGGTCATGGAATGGGTCCACAAAAATGGCGCAAGACACCCAAATGGGATTTATAAATAGTCTACTCTATTATCTACTATACATATAATCACAAAAACTAAAAAAACTAAAACTAATCACCCGAGGATCAAACTACAATAACTTTCCTGGAGTGAGTTGGCTGAAATTGGTATTTTCCTCCAACAAACTGAGCCAAGTGGGCTCTAAAAAAGTGCACAAATTATGTTTTTGAGAATTAAATTTAGAAATAAATACATTACACTATTCTCCATAAATAAATGAAGGTATTTGTATGGTAAATTTTTTCTTCTAGGGTCCATAGGCACAAAATTTGAGGTGATTTACAAAGGTTTGTTTGTAGGCAAACGGTTGATCCCAACAAACTATTTTCTACAAGCAGCCGAAACCCACTTCACAAAAAGGTTATCTTATGATTTTAATGATGTTTATTTATTGGTATAATATTTTCACATATAAAGGAGGGGTTATATTAGTTTTAAAGTATCAAGGAGATTTAGGGACGCTTTGTGGGTCATTTTTAGAGGCTTTGTCACAATTTGAGACTATTTCAACTTTTCGAGTTTGCATTTTAGAATCCATTTGACTAGTCATGAAACATTGGCAAAGGTATGCATGTTAATAATTTGTTTTTTTATCAATACCATGACATGGTACTTTGGTAATCCACCCAAGGTGTCAATTTTTCACATAGGTTAAACATGGTGTGGAAATTATTTAATATAGTTTGTAATATGATATTTTTTAAAAAAAGAAAACAATACATCACTACAAGCTTAGTTCCAGATTTCACATTCCATCTACTATGAAAGGAGTTAAAAAATTTAAATCCAAAGTAATAGAAGAGGAATAGATTGCATGCCTAAAACAATTCATTGAGCAAACATTGAGAGGTTTGAAAACACACGTTCCAATTGCATTTGCTTGTGGGTTCCAAAGCCTTTTCGTCACACCCATTTTTGAATCTCTCACAACCATTGTTGATCCATGAAGACCATGATTCTTTGAGGCATTTAGTGGAATCTAACTTCACATATGTCCCTTTTTATTTTGTATAAAAAATTTGAAAGCCTTCTCAACAAGCCCATTTTGTGCATAATTTGAAATCATTGTCTTCCATAAGACCCCATTCCTTTGAGGTAGTTTGTCACATAGTTCACATGCCTTACATAAACTTATGCATTCTTCATACATATCAAATATGACACTTGAAAATACCAAATCGACAAAAAAAAATTAATTTCTATTCTCCATACTTTGTTCTAAAACTCTCATTTACACATGTTGGGTAGATGTTGGAAAGGCCGTGGAATTTTATTTTAAACCATCCAATTGTATTTTCTTGCAAGTTTTCCAAGGGTTTTTAAATAACCCATTTCATGTGTATCTTGTAACCATTGCATTCCACATGCCCACATGTTTTTGCATAAGCTAGATTGTAGATCTAAAAGTGCCCAACACACAAATCCACACAACCACCATAGTTTTAACTAGCATGTTGATGAAATTTTTAAGTTTCCTCAAGATATCCAATGCTTCCAAGCGATCAACCAAGAAAACAAATCCATGCAACCACCACTAGTTTTAATGGTGCATTGATGATAAATTTTAGAGATTCCCAAGACATTTGGTGTAGCCAAACCTAACAATCTCTCCTCCATTATATTTATATAGAAACAATATGCTATATAAAACAAGAAACTAAATTAAAGCTTACATGATTGTGGTATGCCTCAAGGCACTATGTTTTTCCCATAGGCACCTCCAACATAGTCCAAACACCTGATCAATATCCCATGTTCTTGGTTATTTCTTCCACATTTTGCACACATGTTTATTAATGCCTCTAAAAATGACATTTGGATAAATTAAAAACCTCTCCCATGCTTGATGGATGTCCATGCCTGGTTACAAATATTGTATTTTAGCACGGGAAGTGTGGGGAGATGTTGAACAAGGTTGTGGAGTTTGGATTTACATTGGCTATTGTATTTTCCTTCAATTTTCTACGGTTGTCTCTTCTAACCAAAAATAGGGAACCCTAATCCCTAATTTTCCCTTATGGGCTTTCCTTTATTTTATTTTTTTCCTATCTATTTTAAAATCTCTCCTTTTTATTTTTATTTATTTTAAATCATTTTTATTATTTTTATTACCATTATTCTAATATATATGTGCATATATGTGCATTCAAAATATTATTCAAGGGATCTTAAATATTACTCAAGGTTCTTATCTTGATCTCACATATATCACATTTAACACCAAAAATTATCCCATGATGGAGAGGAAGTGGTTATAACAAGTTTCTCTCTCGATCTCTCTCAAGTAGGTGAGAGATTTAAGGTAGTTACCTTACGGTGGTCGGCCAAACAACTACATCAAACTAAGAACCTTCACAAATGGAAATGACGAAGGAAAATTATAAGGGGCACTACATATCCCTCCCCCTTAAAAATCATCTTCCTCGATGTGACAAAATGATAACTTTTGAAGAAGACTCATGAGAAAGGAGAGGGCCAACATCAACTCAAGACAATAACGAAAAGGAGCCTTGTTTACAAAATGCAACAAGGGAAAACAAAATTTGTAATTTTCTTCAATTTTCTATATTTTGTAAAGATTAGGTAGTTATCCTTACCATGGTGAATTTAAAACTAAATTTCATAATCATATCCAAACTTTTTTGATAGTGTTTTATTGTAAGTGTATTCATAATTAATATTTTTCTCATAATACAAGTGGTTTTATTCGATGTTTCTTAATCATTTTCATTGTTTAACAAGGTTTCCAATAGTGTAAGACATCATGAGATCATCCAACACTCAAAACCATAACACAAGTCACTTCACATTTTCAATATTTCACATTTGACACAACAATTAAAACATGACACTCACCAATAAGGAAGAGTATACACATAACATTCACCATAACAAGGGGAGATAGCACATTAACCACCTTTGAGCTGTGACGACATAAACATATTACCACAAAACATCATATTTCCTCACCAAGAGGAAACCCACATGCCTAGTAAGGGAATATAACATATCATTCCAAACATGGTCCTTGTAACATAGACTCCATACTAATAGGTTCATAATGGGGTACATGCATAGAACAAATAAAAAAGGGTATGATGAAAACACATCTATAAGCGGGGTCCCAAGACCAAAGTAACATATATCTATATGTATAGTGCCCAGTGAATCCAAGTATACCAATATTTTTCAAATAATTTGTAGTCCAATATCTCAACCACTCTTTAAGGGATCTAAAAGAACCAAGAAAAAGTATCAAGTATTGTTAGGTTGTGGAACCTATTTTCATGTTAGATGCGTTGTAAATTTTACACTAAAATTATTGTAAACTATCCATTTATTCTTGACGGGGTTTGAGGCCGAGATCGGGCCCTAAGTGAGGATTCGAGAGTGGCAACCCTCAAGACATTTTTTAGGAGTGACCAAAAATGTGGTCTTTTCATGTGTTGATTTTATGGGTGATATTTAACCCAGAGATTTATGGGTCATTTTTTGGCCCATGCTTTTGGTACCCATGGTATTTTAAAACTACTTAGACAATTACCTAATGATATTCTTATAAATAGTTGGACATGCGATAGGGATATATATGGGTGTGTGAATTCAAGTGTGAATTTTTTAGAGAGTTTGTTGATCATATCTCCAAAAAAATATGAGTTTTGTAAATTGTGAGAAGACTTATCCGATTGTCTATTATACTCGTGTTGGCTCATAATAAAATATGGCAAGTGTTTCTTGGTGGATGTAGCCCACATCAAGTGAACCACCTTAAATTTTGTCTTCTTTTTGTGTATTTTTTTGTATTTTTTTCATCATTATTATTACTATGATTCTATGGGATTTATCCGCATATATATTTATTCTTATCCCTAACAATTATCCCATACATATGATTATTGGTATATCTTGCATACCCCAAATTACATTGTCCTAAAGTAATCCACCATCTGAAAGAGTGTAAAAATTTGAAGCATAACCATGAAGTATGAATTGAATATCATATCCATCTCAATGGTAAATATCATCCTCACATTTTCCAAAGAGAACAATCATAAAAATAATGATAAATAGATCATACCAAGCCATGAATAACTCATATGCTAATTAAACACCATGCTCAATAAGATGAAATTAATTCGCCAAAATAATTTTACATAAACCTTTGCAAATAAATGAGCATCAATATCATATACTATTATGGAACTCAATAAAATACAATGAGAATGGGTATTGTTTATATAGGCAAGGAATATCAATCTAAGAACCATTCAAGGTCGTAGATCAAGCCATAAATCAAGGAAATAAATAGTCAACAAATAACTAGTCAAGACCATAGATTTAGGAAAGAACTAGTCATCAAAGATCTAATTAATACCATAGATCAAATCCTAACAACTAGATCATATCTCCCTAATATATAAATAAAATAAAATAAATATCCACACACATTAGTGGGTGAGGATAATACAATAAAGGTAAATAAAGTACCTAGGTGAACATGAGCTAAGGTAAATACCTACTCTAACAAAAGTGAAGCGTGGAAGCTAAAGAAGAGGAAGTGACCCTATGGGTGAAGTGTATGTGTTGTGTCACATTATACATGTTGTTGTTATCATTTGACATGTTTTTGATGTGACGATTCTTCTTATAAAGACGGAACTAAAAAAAACAAAAAAGAGTAGTCAAATATGAGTATATGAAAAAATCAATCCAAATATGTAAATCATGTGAAAAAGTAGTAAAAGGAACAGTGCATTTGATCCGGGATAAGTGAAAAGGATAGAAAGTGTCCACGAAAATGTTGTAGAGGGATAATTTTTTGGGAGATCTCATGTTAAGGTGATTTTTTTGGGCGATCTCACGCTAAGTGCAAGTTTTTTGGGTGATCTCATGCCACAAAAGAATAAGTGTTGGGGAAAAGGTTTAGTTTTATTCTCCAACCTTGACTACTTCCTGAAATTTATATACCTCCTACAAATGGTGTGATCATGATTTTCTCGAATTAAATATAGTGTGAAAATAATACAAGCAAAGATAGAATTCATTTTGATTGTTGGAGGATTGTTCCTATACTTTGAAAGATGTTTTGTAGGTTATTGTGAACCATGTTGATCTGAGAAAAATGTTATAATTAACCCTTGTTCATAGGTTCCCTTGAAAGTTCGGGAGCACCCAGGTGCTCATGTTTGTATATAGTCTAGCGCTGATGATGTTCGAAGACCCAAGTTAAAATTTGGTTCATTTTTGTAATCATATATTGTTTTGTTCTTTTACTATGCATGTATGAATTGTGACTATGTACTACTAAATGGGGTGAATAATTCACCCAATGTATGCCCCATTTTGGGTGCATGCAACTTCATTAGGAGGATGTGACCCAAAAGAGAGGATCAAATGTTGATCTAAAATTGATTCCCTATGAGAGGAAGGGAATGTGCATGGTAGAAACCAAGGAACATGCAAACAATGTGGATGGAAACATGTGTTAGTGTAAACAAGACAAATACACATATAGAAGACAATGTGTAATCTAGCAAGCAAGAAGACAATGTAGACAGCAAAAGTGGGTTTCAAACATGGGACATTGCTCACAATGTCGTAAGAAAATCAAGGGGCAAAGTGGCCAAAAGCATACAAGCAATGAACATACAAGACATAGGGCATAACTTGCAAGAAATGGAATAAAATGGAAAACAATGGCAAATAGTATGAAGAAAAGTATCAAAAAACCATGGTAGAAAATAGTTCTGTAAGAAAAATGTTGCACATAAAGCACCCATTAACATGTTAGAAAGATGAAAAGTATGTCAAAGTGTATATGTTCCGATATAGAGTAGTTTGCTAGTAATAATATGAAGTAGTATAAAACAAAACAATATTGCATATAGTGTGTATGAAAGTAGATGCCTCGAAGCCTCAACGGAAATAGTAAGAGGTATAGTTCCAAGCATCCATGCTATGTGTAACAATCTTTGTAAAGTTTACATTCATAATTAGAGAGAAAGTGAACGTGCATGTGTATATAGAAAAGATAATGACATACAAAATATTTTTCTAACACAAAGTAAAGTATAACATGTTAGTATAAGCAAACAAGAGTAAGTGCAACAAATATATTCAACATGTTGTGAGTGAGTGAGATGGAATGGTATGAAATTCGAGTATGATAGGAGTAGTGTGCCCCAAAGTGTATGTGGATGGATTGTTAGAGTAGGTATTTACCTTAGCTCATGTTCACCTAGGTACTTTATTTACCTTTATTGTATTTATCCTCATCCACTTATATGTGTAGATATTTATTTTATTTTATTTAGATATTAGGGAGATATTATCTAGTTGTTAGGTATAGTTATTTCCTTGATCTATGGTATTGACTAGATCTTTGATGACTAGTTCTTTCCTAAATCTATGGTCTTGACTAGTTCTTTGATGACTAGTTCTTTCCTTGATTTATGGCTTGATGTATGACCTTAAGCTGGTATTCTCATTGTATTTTATTGAGTCATTGAAATCCTTATCCCCTGGTCATATGGTATGGTCATATGAGGGCTTAAAACTTGTGATTCATACTATTAGGTGCTTAACTTCAGCCCCCTTTGATTTTGTTTTTGTGGTGAAGACAAGAGTATTTTATTTTATTTTAGTGGTAACTAGAATAAATAAATAGTATGATGGTAACTCGGATTTGAGTGTCCTTTTTTACAAAATTGCTTGTTTTTTGTTCATTCCATTGGAACTATTTGTTTTGAGAAACACACTATAATTATAAATTGTCATATTATAACACGCACTCAATTATAAAGTGCCGAAATATGGGGATGTTGTTGCATTGCATGGTTCTTACATTTTTGTTGATTTTTGAATGGTGTCTTTATCTACTTCTGCATTAGATCATGTTGAGCCATTAACAACACATAATTACCACACATGGAAACTAAGAATGGAAATAATCATTAAGTAAAAAGGATTATGGGCTTTAAATTCTTCAGAACAACCAGTGTTCACTAGAGAATATGAGAAATTTTAGTACCAATGCAAATTTGATGAGTGTATGGGTTTGATAGGAACTTATGTAAGTGATAGTCTTTTGTTTCATTTGGAAAAATGTGACTCTCCTTTCAAAATATGGGAGAAATTGGAGGGTTTATTTGGTAAGGTGGATCACATGAGAGCCATGTAACTTGAAATTGAGATCACCTCTCTTAATCCTGAAGATTTTCCATCAATTATATATTATCTTACTAAGTTCAAGCATTTTTGACACAATTTAAAGGGAGTGGAAGAGATAAGAAATATGAAGAGTGTGTTTACTTAATTCTATCCAAGTTGAGAGGACCATTCCAAATATTTTCTTCTACATTTTTCTCTAGCATGGATGCCTTAGGTGACACATTCAAAATGTCCTAACTTAGAAACATTTTGTGAAAAACTTAATAAGGAAGAATCCAAATTGTCTAACCTTGAGTCTTCCACCTCTCAAAAGGCATTAGTTACATCTAATCCTAAGGGAAAGGAAAAACCAAAAAGTAAAACCAAATCCACCCCTTCTCCATCTCAAAGTGCTCCTAAACCCAAAAAAACAACTCTAAACCCAAGGAGTCTTCTAAATCCAAGAATAAGTCTAGCCTTTCATGTTCTTTTTGTGGGGTATTGGTCATGAAGAACATAGGTGTTATAAGAGAATGCAATCCTTAGAGGATGCAATCAAGAAACAAAAAATTCTATCTCCACTCCACTCCTTCTAATTAGCATGGAAAAGCACTTAATGTTGTTGGGAGATCTAAGTCACCACTTGCAGATAGTTGGGTTATAGATTATAGTGCTTCTCATCACATGACTTCTTCTAAAGAGTCTTTTATATCTCTAGGTTTGAGTTCTACTTCCAAAATTGAGGTTGGAGATTCTTCCTTTCTTTATTTTAAAGGAAAAGGTGATATACACCTTGATGGTGGCAATATCCAAGATGCACTGTATGTTCCTAACATCACTACAAATTTACTTTCTATATATATCAAATTTGTCATTCTAGTCAAGGAAAAATAGTGACTTTTACACCACATGGGGCAGAAGTACGAACTTTTTTGGAGCCTTATTCACTTGTTTCTCAAGGTATTGTTGATCATAGTTCTAGACTATATCACTTTGAGGTTTTGATGACACTTCCTCTATAGGGACATGATTGGTTTCTCATGTAGATTTAGAGAGTAAGCTTTGGCATGAGAGATTTGGACATCTCAATTATAGATATTTGAAGGATTTGAGAACTCATGGTATGGTTGATGGTATTCCTAGAGTTTCTTGTCTTGAGGGATTTTTTTCATGGTTGTGCATTAGGGAAATAACACCAAGATCCATTTCCTAAGAATTTTTCAAAGAGATTCTTCACCACTTGAGCTTGTGCATAGTGACTTGATGGTTTTTCCTACCCCCTCTTTCAATGGAGCTAAGTATGCACTTACCTTTATTGATAATTTCTTGAGGCGTACTTGGGTTTATTTTCTCAAGTAAAAAGTGATGTTTTTCACACTTCAAAGTCTTCAAGGCTTTGGTCGAGAAATAATCTTCTAGTTGCATAAAGAACCTTCACACTGATAATGGGGGAGTACTTCAAAGAATGATTTTCTGAATTTTTGGCAACTCATGGCATTATTCACCAACATTTTGTTCCTCATACTCCACAATAAATGGCTTAGCAGAAATGGAAGAATCAAAACTTTGAAGGAAATGGCTAACTACATGATGCATTCTAGAGATTTACCTCCTATCTATTAAGCAGAAGCAGTTAATTGTGCTAACTACATTTAGAATCATACACCACAGAGCACTTGAGCATTTGACTCTAAAGGAAGCTTGGTCCAACACTAAGCCAAATGTCTCATTTTTTTGAGTCTTTGGGAGCCATGCTTGGGCCTTTGTGCCTAAGAAGAAAAGGAAAGCCTTGGATAAGAAGATAAAACCCTTGATCTTTGTAGGGTATTGTGAGGACATGAGATCTTATCAACTTTTAGATCTGATACTCATGAGGTTATTTTTCAAACACATGTTCAATTTGATGAGTGCTTCACACCTCATGATTCTTCATCTTCTTCCATGCCTACTTCTTCTTCTTTATCTCATCTTGAGGATCCTTTCTTTGAGGAGGTTGATGAGGAGGTTATAGATGTTGATGAGGATCATATTCCCACTAATGTTGTCATTATGCCTAAGTGGGATCATACTATAATTTTTGAGGCAACACCTTTCATTCAGGATCTTCCACCCACTAGGCATCATCACACACATTCTACAGGTTTTGGACTTTTGTGTTAGGCAGTTTCTGAGGATCCACAGTCTTTTCAAAGGCTCATGGGATACGAGTGGGATGATGCGATGACAAAATGAGTATTCTTCTTTGATGAAGAATCATACTTGGGATTTGGTATCTCTTCCTAAAGGAAGAAAGATGGTTAGGTGTAAGTGGGTATACCAAACCAAATACAGCATGATGGGTCCATTGACAAGTATAAGGCTCATCTTGTTGCAAAGGGTTTTTCACAAGTTGAAGGTATTGATTACTCTGAGAATTTTTCACATTTTCCAAGATGGATTATGTACACCTTGTACTTTTTATTGTTGCATCACATGGGTGGCCCGTATACCAGATGGACGTGAAGAGTTCCTTCTTACATGGAGATTTACAAGAGGAAATATACATGGAGCAACCTTGATGGATTTGTTTAGGATTCTTCTCTTGTTTGTAGACTTTGAAGGTCTCTCTACGGTCTCAAACAAGCCCCTCGGGCTTGGTATGAGAAGATGGATTCTTTTCTTCTATCTACTAGTTTTGTTTGTTTCCACTCCGATCATATAGTATATCTCCAGCATGTTGGTGAGGATATTGTGATACTTTTCTTGTATGTTGATGATTTGTTACTTACTTGGTAGCTCTTCTTCCCACATTCGAGTATTCAGAGGGATCTTTCTACATAGTTTGACATGACAGATCTTAGGTTATTGCATTATTTCCTTGGATTACAATTTCTCGAGATAGCATATTCAGGGTTCATTTGAGTCAGTAAAGTACACCCATGATCTTCTTCGATGCTTTGATATGGCTGATTACAAGCCAATTCCATCTCCTTTTTCAGTCTGGGGTTACTCTTACTTCCACATGTACCACACCACTTTGTGATCCTACTTTGTATAGGAAGTTGGTTGGAAGTCTCATGTACTTAACCCATACTCACCCTTGATATTTCATTTGCAGTAGGGCTTATATCTTGGTTTACACATTCTCCTCATAGTAGTCACTGGCAAGATGCTAAAATGATTTTGCACTATTTGCATGGGCGATTTCCACTTTGGCCTACACTACACTAGGGGTTCTACTCAGTTGGTTGGATATAAAAATTCATATTGGGTAAGGTTCTATTGATGACAGGTGTTCCACTTCTGGCTATCTTTTTTCTTGTTTCTTCTCTAGTTGTTTGGGCATGCAAAAAGTAACAGGCTATTGCACTTTCATCTTAGAGGTAGAGTATAAGGCAATAATTACAGTGAGTCAAGAAGATTCTTTGGCTTTGATAGTTATTGATAGAGTTTGGATTCCCATAGGATTCACTGATTGTACTTTGGTGTGACAACCAAAGTGCAATTCACATTTCTTGCAACCCTATTGAGCACCAAAACCAAGCATATTGAGATACACATATACTTCATTCTTCATCACATTCAAGATGGAGTTCTTTTCTTGGAATACATTCCGACTCAGCAGTAAGTTGCAGACATCTTTATAAATCCTTTTACATCACCTCATTACCTTGAGTTGTGTGGCATGTTTGGGGTTTTAGAATTTATTCTTGGGGGTGTTCGTGAGAACATATTCCTTCTTCTTCTTCTTTCTCTTTCCTTCTAGCAGGATTCTTTCCTACTTTTGGTTTGAGATTTCTTCATGGATATATTGCACTTAAATACCTAATCAGGTTCAGTTTCCGGGACTCATACTATGGATATGCCACTTTTATTTTGGGCCCCTAGCTTCACTTGAGGGGGTGTTAAAGTAGATATTTACCTTAGCTCATGTTCACCTAGGTACTTTATTTACCTTTATTGTATTTATCCTCACCCATTTATGTGTGTGGATATTTCTTTTATTTTATTTAGATATTAGGAAGATATTATCTAGTTGTTAGGTATATTTCTTTCCTTGATCCATGGTATTGACTAGATCTTTGATGACTAGTTCTTTCATAAATCTATGGTCTTGACTAGTTCTTTGATGACTAATTCTTTCATTGATTTATGGCTTGATCTACGACCTTGATTCTTAGATTGATATTCCTTTCCTATATAAGAAAGTCCCATTCTCATTTCATTTCATTGAGTTCCATAATAATATATGATATTGCTGCTCATTTTTTTGCAAAGGTTTATGTAAAATTATTCTCGTGAATTACTTTCAGCTTATTGTGTGTGTTGTTTAATTATCATCGAGTTATTCTTGGTTTGGTACAATTTTTTTATCATTCCTTTTATGAATATGTATGTAATGAGCTTCATTTATAAATTCCCCCTCAGAAACAAGAATGAACCATAGAAAAAGAGTGTGTCATCAGTCACAAATGGTTTAATAGTGTGCACAAGAAATATAGATCAATGGAGCATACAACGTATAGAGTGTGAATGTGGTGAGTTTCATTTCATATTTAGACCCTCAATAGTCAAGTATGAACTATGGAACTAGATATTTTCATAGGAAGTGTGTTATGTGAGTATGTGATGATAGAAAGATGTGTCATAAATGTGCCAAGTGTATAAATGTGTAGTGTGTGAGGTTCATGGATTTAATATGCCCTTAACACATCAAGTGTGAACCATATCAAAAGAGTGCATCATCGGGTAATGATGATATAAGTGTATCAAGATGTGTAAGATGCATGTGAAATACTAGATGCTGAAAGTGTAGAGTGGACAAGTAGAAATTTGAGACACCTGATAATGCTAAAAGGGGGGAGAAGAGTAAGCATGATTCTCCCAATGTATGATTTGAAAAAGAATCAAGTGGCATCATATAGAGATCATCATTGTCATGATCGAAGCCAAATGGAGATGCGTCAGATACCTAATAAGAAATAGTATGTGGTTGGTCACGTAAATAGCTATTGTGGTGTAAATTATACATGTCTATTGTGTACTCTTCATCAATGAAAGGTGGTAATGGACAATCATGTGCATACCAATGAGTAAGATTTTGTGAATATATGAGGAATGAATCATTGCAAATAAAAACATGGTCAAAGGGCATGGGGAATGAAATGTCGATATGATCAAGATCCAAAGTGCCACCAATATAGTCAAGCCAAGACTTCCCTAGTATAAGTGGAGATGTGCATGAAACAAACATGGATAAATGGAAAACGTGAAGGCCATAAGTAGTAGTAATATGAACATATCCATGATAGAGATGGGGTGAATAAGGTAGAGGGAGAAAATCATCAAGTGTGAATCCGAGATGAGCCAAGTCATCATATGTGCAAATGGTGTTAGAGAAAGTGGAATCGAATAGAATGTGTGGCCAATAAGCATTATTCATGAAAATAGTGCATGTGAAAGGAGGGATCACAGATGCAGGTTGCTCATGAGAAGAAAAAGAAGGTATTATGATGTCTAATGTATGGGCTTCCCCATAAATCACCATAGCATTAGTAGGAGGGGGTGAAAGTGAAGTGGATGGAATGGAACCTAATGCACAAATAGTTCTTCAAGTGGAGGTAAGTTGTCTGGATAGTCTGTGGGTCGCGGATCAGTAACAAGATACATAGTAGTAGAAGTGGGAATAGGTAATGCATTAGTTGGATCTAGGTAGCAATATTGGAATGGGTTACAATCAATGAAAATTGTATATTCAAAGCCTTCGTGTATGAATTTTATGCACTTGAATCATAGAAGGAACTTCTTGCATAGTTTGAAGCCATGGCCTACCAAGTAAGAAATTGTATTGGACTGAGAAATCAATGATAAAATATACAACAAGAATATTTGTTTCCAATTGTGAGCGGAAAGGTGATAGTGCCTATGCATGGATGTATAGAAGAATCATATGCACAAAGAGAAATGGACATTGGGTTAACATTAGCCGAGGAAAGGCTGATATTCTGAATGAATGATAAAGTAAAAATATTGAGCTCAAATCCATTATTAACTAAAGTTCACCTAATACCCAAGTTATTAATGTGTATTTGTATAGATAGGGGAGGATCATTGTCATAAATAGAAATATTAGCAGCTATGTTAGATGGAAAATTAAGTTGTTGAGAAAATGCATCTACACATGTCTAATAACTATGTATGTCCAAATGAGTAGTAGAGAAATTTGATTATTATCCAAGAGAGAAATGATTTTATCACTACACTTATGAATTACTAACAAGAAATTGTGAATGGAAATATTCATGATGAGGAGATCCTATAAAAAATGAAAGAAGTGATGAGATAAGGACCCAATATTATTCGAATGAGACAGGATCACCAAATGATTTAATAAAAAATGAAATTTTGTGAAATCCTAATTGCATTCACAACATAATAATAAGCAATAAATCACATATATGACACAAGTAATAAGCTATAGAAATGAAACCCTATGTATAAGAGAGGGATAGAATACTTAGCTAATTTTGTAATTAATTCCAAAGTGTGTTGGGATGGAAAAATGTTGAATAGGAGGAGGAATCTGTCACAACCACACTTAGAAAATTACATAACTCTTAGATATTCTTGGACTAGATCGGGGGTGCCTAGGTGCTAGAATTTTCTTCAGGCACTATGATTGCAAAAATGGTTGGAATCGACTTTTCATGTGTCACAAGGTGTTCATTGATCTTCTCTATTGGTCACTTGTATATCACACTATGCCCACAAAATTCTCTTATAACCTGCAAAATAAATTATATCTTACAAAACCCCAAAACACATCGAATCATAAAAGAGAAAGATGCAAATGGGGAGTCGATTGACCACGGAAGTCACCTAAAAGAGTGAACTTATGACCAAGCAACTTGCACTACATCTCGGACTCTATGTACTTGTGTGTGTGTGTAGAATCATTCCCAGAAATATCTTATACAAGATGCACTTGAATAGTGAGAAATAACTAGATGTGTGTATGGAAAAATGAACTTCCCCTCCTATGTGTGTATGCGAGAATAAGAAGTCTCATGTCCCTTGAATGATAGCTAGATAGTTTCTTTGATGCTCTTAGAATGCCTTTGGATGAAACCTTAGGTGGTGATAGTGTATGCTTAGAGCATGGTCATTTATTATGGTCACATAGCTTTGTATTTTTGTGTGAGTCATTTTCCACATCATCGGAAATTTGTCTCACTTAGGTGAGATCGTAGGTGTGTGTGTCATTTAGGGGTCATTATGATTTTCCCTTACACCTTAGTGCATCAATGCGTCATGGGATTTACTTCCTATTCTAGGGAATGTAACTCCCCCTCTCTACTCTAGCTATCATAATTATAGCATTAGGGGTTACTCAACACCTGTTATATGTACACCCCTTCAGATCTATGAGATAGTGTGAGAGTTTTTTAGCATAACAAGGTTCTACCCTTTTTACGATCTTTGCATGCACATTCAATTGATTCTCTCTCCTCTCGAGATCTCATCACGTTGTTATTCACACATTCATCGATGTTCACGCCATATCTCATGATCCTCATGCTCTGAGTTTTTCACCCTCTTTCATGGTATCATATCGCACGTCGTGTGGATTCGTGAAACTATTCAGTGATTTTAGTGTTTTCATATTTCTATTCATGATAAACCTGTGGCCTCTTGCATCATTTAGTCGTAATGGTTATTTTGTTCGTGTCTTTACTTTCACAAATTCGGGCTTCATACCTCTTGTTCCGGTGTGTTTGTGCTCGTGTGTTCATGGTTTTAGAGTGTTCAGGATTTTTCATCCTTGCATGTAGTTGTGGAATGTTTTAGGGGTTGCGAGGTTGTTATATTATGGTGGTGTTGGTTACGAAATGTCGAACTGGTTTGTGTGGCCTAACTCCATAGCCCTAGCTCACCGATTTGGGAACCAATTCAGCTCGTCATCTCACCTCTGCATCATTTCAACTTGACTGCTACTGTTTTGTGCATGCATCGTCTTCATTATTTTTCTACTCTCCCTTTACTATCATCGACTTGGCATTGTTTTGTTCTCTATATGGGTTTAGTGATCAATATCCAGCTTGTGTTTTATTTTTTGAGATTGGTTCTCAATCAACGCACTTCCCCTGCTCTTGGACTTGGTTCTCCAACGCTTTGATCTGCACTCTACTTCCATGTTGGTATTTTTTCTATCGTCTTTGAGCTCCACTTTGAATCCTTTGGTCATGCTCTAGTTCCTCACTTTGCACACCTTGATGTTGGTCTCCAAGCTTTGTTGAGTACGTCGGTCACTCCTTCCTCTGCATGTTCACTTTCACTTGGTCATCTAGTTCACTTGGTCACTCTGCCTCCCATATTGGCTCTGGCTCATACGTTATGTTGACTAGCTCGGTGTTTCCCAGAGATCTTTGCCATGGCTCCATCAAGTGTGTTTCAACCAGTCCTAGCTCAAATTTTAACTATCTTCTCTTCCACCGACTGAGACCACCCTCTAACGCATCCTGTTGGACTCCACGTTGGTGACAACTTGGCGCACTCCATGTGGCCTCTGCAGCTCCTCCCGGTGACCTTCGACACATGGCCTCCACATGGCGCTTACCTTCATGCTCCCAATGCATCATGCCCCATATGTCATCTAAATCACCTAAGCTTCACCACTCACCCGTGACTCCTGCCAACTCACCTCCACCGATTGAGCTTTGTAGCCCTCCTACTCCCTTTCGCTCCAGACACCCCAGGACTCCTTCTTTCTAATTTTTTTATTTTTCCCACATTTTATACATTGTACCAACACTTGTAAATGGAAATCAAATAAAAATTTATCGTGTACACGAGGGGTATTTTCCTGGCTCTGTATATAGGGTTATTGGGATTTTTGGGCCACTTTTTTGGCTCATGCTTTGTAGCACTCTTCTTTACTGTGGCTATTTGACACATCCACTACAACCTTATGCAATAGAGCCTTCAATTTTGTGTCATGAGACACCCTTATCTCACATTGAGCGTTGTTGTACCATTGTCTCTTACGCTATTTTTGTTTGATTGCATGTGTTCCTCTCTTACAAATTAGGACTTATTTTTGGCCTCCACTCTCATTTGACTTGTCACCTACTATGAGGTGAGTGGTCAACTATTTGACATCACATGAACGTGCCCTATTATATTCATGCACTTTCTTATAGAGTTCCACGAGACATGGGGTTATAATTTTTCTTCTCGAGTGTTGTATTGCTTGTAGACGCATTATTAGGGCCGAGAGGCGATATCTTGCATTCTTACACCCATCTTCTTGTGCATCTTGCACTTCTTGCTTCCACTTCGCATCATTGAGGATGCTCTTTCCCAACTTAAGCATTGTAGGATCATGTTATAGCCTCTGTCACTTCTTATTGGGAGAGAGAACTATTTAGTTTGGCGTGCTTCTATGGAACGCTACTTTTCCTATGAGAGTCTTACACACTTCTTGTTTGGGCCAGTTCCTACACCCACTGATTCTAGTCATCTTGAAGACTTTCTTGACACTTGCAACCATGTCATTGGTCACCTGATGTTATCTATCACTAGACCTCTCCGCATTCACATGGTTGACTCATATCCTCCCCAGTGCATCTGGAGCATCTTTCAGTCCTTTTTAGAGACCCTTCACATACTACAATTGTTGTTGTTGATCTAGTTATCTCCTCTTCTTATTTTTTTATGGAATTTCCGTTGATACGAGACTTGCATGGTTCTTATTCGATGATGAGGATTTTTCTCCCAGTTCTAATGTTGAGAGTACCACAGAGGACTTACCTCCTCCTTCTTTCACCTTTCCATAGAGTGTTGTCACCCTCCCCATCTCATCGAGATGTTGAGAAGTCTCCTACTCTCGACCTTATACAGTCATTGCATCAACCTCCCTTCCACTTCTAGTGTGTGAGGCCCTTTCCACTCATCTTCCTTAATGCATGGATGATTTATACATGTATGACATCACTCTACTATTTTTTGAGCCCCCTCATTGGGATGATTATTTTCTAGACCTTGGTTGTCTTTTTGCAAAGTCCACTTGTGATGCACTACAAGTTCCTCATCCATCTATAGGTTTTTGGAGTATTTCATCATCTCCGTTGTTGGGAGTTCCCCTTCTGGGACTCTTATCACTTCCACTTTTCCGTATTTCTTCATTGATCCACCCTCTCTTGTGGATCCCTTTTTCTGTTGTGGGGTTTTTGTGTTGCCTTCACATCACTTGGACATCCTTTCTGCAGGTGTTATCTCTTCACACTCTAACAATTCTATGCACATGGCATTACCTTCGGTTCTTTAGCACTTACTTGTTAGACCTATGTCACACTTCGTGGACCAGGGTGGAGTTTTTGTGTTCTACCTTTGGTTTCCTTCACGGAGTGGGAGGACTTCCAGCATTTCATTATTGTCCTTCCCAAGGGCAAGCACATAGTTTGGTGCGAATGGCTCTTCTTCGATCTAGAGGTAGAGGACCACATCATCGATACTCTTACAGGAGACCTCCTAGAGTTTTTAATTAACAAAAATATTTAAAGGCTCCTAGAATAATGAGTATAGGGTATTAATGTTAATCTAATTAGGAGGACTAAAACATTGTATAAATAAACTAAGGCAGTATGTAATAAGTGCAATTAATTATTCTAAGTGAAATAAAACCCTAAATGTGTAAGAGAAGGAGAGAATGGCTTAGCTGATTTGAAGATCTTTGTCATGAGTTGTCGTAGGTCTGAAGCAGAATCTAGAAGTTGAGTTCGACGATCACTCAGAAACCCTATGAAGACCAAATCTCGAAGATTTGAACTGACTGGAGCACCTGGGAGGATACTAGGGTGCCTCGGGGCACCTTGGTCTATAAATTATGTGCCCTAGTCTCTGTAAATGCTCTAGATCTGAGTTTGGTATGGTCGCAATTTGATCTGATACTATGTTTGTCTGTCACACTAGATTCGTTGGATTGTGTCATATGTGGTGAATAATGACCTCATCCGCCAAACTAGTGGTCTTATCACTGAGTGTTGCACTACATTTCAGACCCGGATATAGTTCTGGTGAGTGTGTGCATTTCATGCCCTAGGTTCTCTTGTGTTAGTCATACTTTGTGAAGTAGCGAGAAATAGTAACTATAGAAAATGTAAATAACATGTGTGCATGGAATAGAATATAATCCCTCCCCCTATGTAGTGTGTGTGATGCATATCTCCTAGCCTTGATGCATGGCACTATGTGGATGCAATTGATGCAATGGATGCAACTCTAGATGGAGTGATAGTAGTGTGTGACGTTAGGACCCTCATTATGGTTTTATAACTTTATATTTATAGGGCTTTAAAGCTTAATTTCTTAATTTATCCCGACAAGGCCAAGCGAGAAAAGGATAAGGATGAAAAGGATAAGGATAAGGATAAGGAAAGGTCGTAAAAAGAAGCAGAAAAGAGAAACGTAGATTGGGACACCTAAGGTGGGACTACAATGCCCTGTGGGTGCCCAAGATGCACAGTAGGGCACCCTGATTTTGGGATAGAATGATGGGGCAGTTGCTGAAACAAGTGGATAAGTATATAAAAGTATGCGGGAATGATGAAATAAAATATAAGAATATGATGGCCAAAAGGTGGGATTAATTATTACTTTATACACTTGAGAACCTTCTAAATAGTAGTATAAGACAGGGGCTAAATAATATCTAAAGTGTATAATTTTGTGTCTACAGTTGTAGAGAGTTCGATCCATCCATGGCATCTTTTTCTTTCCTCTTGTCTCCCTCTTCTTCTCTCTTCTTATTTTTTCCGAGAGATTCCCCTTTTGTACATGGGTACCTTATCAGGCTTGTATATGGTCATGACCCATATTTGGGGTCTTTCTTAGATTAGAGAGTTTGTTTTTCTCTTGTGGTGGATGTTTTTCCCATTGGGTCTTCCTCCATTTCTTGGGACCCTTTGTTATGCATGGGTACCTCATCATGATTTTTGTTGGAACACATTTCTCTTTCCTAACTTGCTACCTCATCCTAAGTTATGATGAAAGGGGGAGGGGAGTGTTGGTGTGAGTCATTTTCCACATCATCAGTGAGTCATCTCACTTAGGTGAGATCATAGGTCTACGTGTCATTTACGGGTCATTGTGATATTCCCTTATCTATCATTGCGTTAGTGCATCATTTGCGTCATGGGAGTTACTTCCTATTTCGGTATGTAACTCCCCCTCTCCACTCTATTTTCATGATTACAAAGCACTAGGGTTTACTCTACACCCTCTATATGTACACCCCTTCAAATATATGAGATAATGTGAGAGTTTTTGGCTTAATGAGGTTCTTCTCCTTTTTCGATCTTTGCATGTACATTCGGTTTATCCTCGTTCCTCTCAATATTTCTTCACGCTTTCATTTGCACATCCATCGATGTTCACTTCTTCCCTAGTGATCCTCATGCTTTGGGTTTTCACACCTCTTTCAGTATTTATATGATTCCCTTGTTTGAATTTCGTAATTGAGAACTAAAAACCGACCCATAAGAAAACAAGATGCCCAAAAGATAAAAGAGGCCCAAAATGGGAGAGTAAGATACAAAGAGGTTAGGGGAACCCAGAGGGGATGAGGGCACCTAGGTGGTGGTGTCCTAGCTAGGTGATGATGTCCAAAGCTAAGAAAAATAAATCGGTGAAGGTCAAACTGGCGATGGGGTGTACAAGACCATAGAGAAAGCAAGAAAGAAAGTAAAGAGGCCAAAGATAGATGTCAATTACTAGTTTTCCCACGTAGGAATCATATGAATAGTGGTATGTGATTAGGACCTAGAAATGTACTCAAGTGCATGATTTAGTGTCTATAATAGTATCAAAGCTACTGCTGGTATTAGATTATCTAGTTTTTTTGCAAGTTTTTCATTTGAGATCATTATTTTCAATAGTTTGTTAGTTGGTTTGTGTTAGTTCATGTGGGTATAATTATATTTGTAGGCTTCTTGAGGATTTATTCGACCATATAGACCATATATAATCCTTTATTTGTGTAAGTAGGCCTTGTTTAGCATATTGTTAGATCTACAAATGGAGGTGTTTCAAACCAATAACTCGTGCTTTTGAGTATTAACTAGAGATCTAGTTGTTTTAATCCTTTCATAAGGAGTTATACTATTTTTTCAAAGCATGCGAGACCACTGTCATAGAGAGGTAGATTCCTCCACATTTCTTGTAGACCTCTAGAGCGGTTAATGGAGATGCCACTCATCCCATGTAGGCCCAAATACGCACCTACAAACTCTCTCCTTCCACGCCCCTGTGGACACTCTCCTAATCTGAAAGTTGCAAAAATGTCCCCGTTAATCCATGATTACAACTAGCACATCCTTGGTGCTATTCTTTTCCTAGATGCCACTTTTCACCTCTAGCAAGGAGTTTTTAAAATAGTGTAAAAACACCCGCAATCATCCTAAAAACACCTTTTTTGCTCCAAAACACCTCCTCATAAGCCATCATTTCCTCACAAACCTTCTTTCAACTTCCCACACCCTCATCCAGGACTACAACTACAAAAAATGCCTAATATTTTGTCCAAAACCGTCAAAAAATCACCTAAAACCATCTTTTTCAAAAACGTGGTATTGGTCTTTTTTTGGCGGTTTTGTTCTTTTTAAAAGTGTTGTTTAGGTATTTGAGTTCTTTTTGGTCTCTTTTAATATTTGGGAAAAAATTATTTAAGAGGATTTAATTGTTTAGTTTACCTTGTATTTTTTCCTGTCGAAGACGAAGGGTGAGGCCCGAGTTGACAGGAGACCAATTCCCCCTCACAAACTAAACCATTGTATTCTACATTCTTTATTGATTTCGATGAGTGGTTGGAGGGCTAGATACACCTTATCAAAAGAGAAATTTTTAAAATTTTAGTGCAAATGTATTTAAAATAGGCCTCATTTACAAGAAAGTAATTGTTTAATAAATTTTGATCGGTAGCTTGAGACTCGAGTTCCATTTTTTTGCAAAAGTTCATATTTTTCATTTCCCACGCATTGAACCTATTTGCATTGTAAAACACACTAATTTATAAATTTTCAAAAATTAGGGGTGTTGTAATCACATGCTGAGACGCATTTTCGGATGAGTCGACATCTTACATCCTTCAATGTGTTCTCACATTCATCTATTTTTGCATTCCACATATGCATTTGTGGTTGAGTCTAATGTCCATATGAGCATGCATTACTAATTCCCTATCAAGAAACTACTACTTCCCGCACATGTGGGATTATTCAAATATGTACTTCCCGCACAAGGGATTATTCAAATATGAAACTTACAAAGCATATGTGTCCAAAGTAACTAATCTACTATAAAGAAAATAGAAGGGTAGGAACACGGGTTCCTAACATCCCCTCCCTCTTGGAAAAATCTTTGTCCTCAAAGCTTCAGATGTGGAAATTGTTGTTGAATCTGGAGAAGTGGTTCCCATGTTGTGTCTTTTAGTTGCATGTCGTGCCACTTTGGATTAGGACTTCTGTGATGGAGATGGGAGCGAGTTGGCGGGTCCACTTGTCTAGAATGGCTTCTGGTTCGAGAAGGATGGAGCCTTCATTATCGAGTTGTGGTAAAGTGGTTTGTGCTTGGACATTGGTTCCCAAAACTTTCTTTAAACAAGAGACATGGAAAACTAGGTGAATTCTGGAGGAAGGTGGAAGCTCCAACTTGTAAGCAACCAAACCAATTTTTTGGAGGACCTTATATGGCCCATAAACTTTGGAGAAATATTATGACACCCTTTGAGCTTCAAGGATGACTGCTTGTAAGGTTGGATGAAGGAAGACCATATCACCTGGTTGGAAGGTGCGCTTGGAGCGGTGTTGATCAACCTGCTGCTTCATGTGGTTCTATGTGCCATGTGGAGATTGGCTCGTAGAGTGTTGAGAATCTAATCCTGGTTGTGGAGAGTAGTGTCAACTACATGAACTCTCGAACTCCAGGGTGATATGGAAGAAGAGTTGGTGGCTTTTGACCATAGACTACTTCATATGGGGTCATTTTAGTAGAAGTGTGGTATGAGGTATTGTACCACCACTCTGCAAGGGGAAGCCACTTTTCCACTTGGTGTTGTTGTTCTAAAACAAAGAAATGAAGGAATGTTTCCAAACACTTGTTGACAATTTCTATCTGGCCATCCATCTGGGGGTGATATCCGAGCTCATCTTTAGTTGGGTGCTGTGTGTCGGAAAAATCTCTATCCAAAAGTTGGTGAAAAGTGGCATCACGATCAGAGACAATGGAGGAAGGAATGTCATGCAGATGGAAAATCTGATCCACGAAAATATGGGGCAATTGTGGAGGTTGAATATGGATGGGTGAGGGAACAAAAATGACTATATTTGGAGAGGCGGTCAACCACAACCAAGATCACTGATTTACCTCCCGAACTTAGGGAGACCCTCGATAAAATCCATAGAGATATCTATCCAGATCCTAGTCGGAATTGAAAGGGCTCCAAAAACCTAGAATTGTTGTTGTCTCACCTTTGTTGCATTGTTGGAAGGTATCACATTCTGCCACCATCTATTTAATAACACCCTTCATTCCTTTCCAAAATAAGTTTTTTCATGCATGCCCACTCATATGTTTTGAGAAATCTGAGTGTCCTACTTGATGGAGAAGCATGGATTTCATAGAAGACAACTTGATGAAGGTCATGTGCAATGGGGAAGCACCTAGATGGCCCTTGTGTCATAGAAATGCACCATCCCATGAATAATGTGGTATGGCGGATGGGGTCAATGGCCAATCATTGGATGAGGTGTTGTGAGGAGGGATCAAGTGCATACCCCTTTTTATAGATTCCAGCTAGTTTGGGATGGGAATGGAGATGGCCAACAGGGATGCCTGGTCCTCGAATGCGCGTGAGAGAGCATCGACCACAATATTATCTTTACCCTTCTTATAGGTTATCTCATAATCATACCCCATGAGTTTGTTGACCCATTTTTGTTGTGTTGGGGATGAGACCCATTGTTCCAAGAAATATTTCAAACTCGGTGATCTGTTTTGATGCAAAAATGATTCCCCAGTAGGTATGGCCATTTTTTGTATGCGCATGGAGAATTGCCATCATTTCCTTCTCATATGTAGATGAGGCTAAGTTTTGGCCCGAAAGAGCTTTTCTAGTGAAGGCAATTGGGTGACCTGCTTGGAGAAGGACAACACCCAAGCCATTCCCACATGCATCACTTTCAATGGTGAAAGTTTGAGTGAAGTCTAACATGGCCAAAACTGGTGTGCTACACATAGCTTGAAGAGCCACAAATGCTGGTCAGCTTTGTGTTCCAGTGAAGGCATCCTTCTTCAATAAGGCATGGTCAAGGGGCCGTGATCTTTCCATAGTCCTTGATGAACTTGCAGTAGTACCCTATAAGGCCTAGGAAACCACGAAGGCTCTTGAGAGTTGTTGGTTGAGGCCACTCCTTGCATTGTGTTGATCTTGTCTAGATCTACACGACCCCATTGGCAGAAACAATGTGCCCTAGATATTCCACTTCTTTGAGGCCAAAGGAACACTTGGACTATTTGGCACATAATTTATTGTCTCCTAAATTTGTAATGCCCTGTCAATATGTTGGAGGTGCTCGGCCCATGTGCGGTTGTAGATCGGATATCATCAAAGAAAACCAGACAAATTGATGGAGGAAAGGATGAAAGATCTTATTCATGAGTGCTTGAAAGGTGGAAGGGGCATTTGTAAGGCCAAATGGCATGACCAAAAATTCATAGTGACCCTCATGAGTGCGAAAGTTGTTTTGGAATGTCTTCAGGATGCACTCAAATCTGGTGATAGCCGAGCGAAGGTCCAATTTGGAAAAAATTTTTCCCCATGGAGCTCATCCAAAAGCTCATCAATGACCGAATGGGGAATTTATCCTTGATGGTGAGGTGGTTAAGGGCACAAAATTCAATGCAGAGCCACCATGAGCCATCCTTTTTGTGGACAAGAAGTACTTGGAGAGGAGTACAGGTTGGTGTTGGGGCGAATGATGCCAAATTTGAGGAGGTCCCGACTAGGTTTTCAATTTCAGACTTTTGTAGATATGGATAGTGGTAGGGATGGATGTTGGGGGATGCTTCTGGGAGGAGTGGGATGTGGTGATCTTTGGGTCGTGAAGGGGAAAACCCATTGGTTTGATAAAAATAGTAGCATGTTTGTTGAGGATGGCTTGCAAATCCACAGGGTTGCTAGTGGTAGTGGGGGGGGGTTGGAGTTGGATGGAGTGCAGTTGGGAAATTATACCATGGGAGCCTTTCTTCATAAAGCTTTTCCATGCGATGGGAGTTGATGATGGAAGAAGATCCTGAAATAATCCCTTTAAGGTGTGCTTCTGGCCATTAGTCTATGAACTACATCCAGAGCTCAGAAAAATCCCATAGAATGGGTCCCAAAGTGTGGAGCCATTGTGCACCTAAAACCACATCACATCCACCTAGAGGGAGGGAAAACATATCCGATCGCAGAGTGTAGTCACCTATCAATGCGTACATTCTAACATTTCCCTTTACAAGGAAATGTTCCCCCATTAGCAATCATCACTTCAAAGCTAGAACAAGGGTACACAAAGCAATCTTCCTACTTAGCAATGTGGGGATCGATGAAATTGTGTGTATTTACCAGAGTCAATGAGGATTGTGAGAGGAATATTTTTGAAGCACCCCTTGACCTTCATAGTTTGCGGGGTGGTAACACCAGCTAGTGCATGTAGAGAGATCTCTGGTTGATCCTCCTGGGTGTGGAATCCTCTGCGGGCTTGGTTCATCTGGAGCATCATGGAAGTCTTGGCTATCGGCCTCGTTGTCTACTCTTTGGTGGTGATTCCACATCGAGTAGGTAAATATTTTTGTGTGACACACACTGACCCTTAACCCATTTATCATCATAGTTGTAACATAATCCCTTCTCCTTACGAGCCCACATCTCGACCTCGGTGACGCTTGATCTGGGTGTTGGACGTTGGCCATTGGTTGGTTGGGTTCTTGGTTGTTGATGACAATGGGAGTCGACATTGCATTGAGATTTTATCTTCAACCAACTTAGCCAGGCCCAAGGCTTCCATCATGTTGGTGGGGTGAAACATTTTCACCTCTGAGCGGATTGGCTCCTTGAGGCCACTAACAAAACAACTCTTGAAGAAGTCTTTTGTTATCCCTTCAGTATGATTAGCTAGTTTCTCAAACTCTTGTTGATACTCTCAAAAATACCTGTCTGGTGGAGTTTGGTGAGAGCTCCGGTGAAGTCCTCAAATTCAGAGGGACCAAATCTTCCCAAAATGAGGGATGTAAATTTCTTCCAATCGGGTTCATCATGTGTTATGAGATACCAATGGTACCATTGTAGTGCATCCTTTTCCAAGTGGTAGGAGGCGATTGGAACTTGATTAAAAATAAGTGCCATGAATGTTGAAGAACTACTCGGCTTGATAAATCCATCCTGTAGGATTTGTACCATTGAACTTTGGAAATTCCAAGCTTGGGCCCACGAGGATTGGGTGGAGAAGGAGTTGTGTGAGGACTCCTTTTTCCATTGTTTGATCAAAATATCATTCTATTGATTCAATCCTTGTAACCTTTGAGCCAACTCAGTGACTTGGGCTTTCAATGTTTCAAGTTCTTCCTCCATGACTTTTGTGCCTGTATATGGGTGACAACCATAACCAGGGTTTTTTTGTGGCAATGGATAGAAAAACTCTTTCTAAAACACGTTTAGTAATGGAAATTTGGGATTTGAGCTCAAGAAAATGGGGAGAATGGACTTGGACGGGGTTTTTGGCACTTTCTAGGCAATTTTGACAAAGGAAAAATGCAATTTGGGGTATAATGGTAAGAACTGAAAAAAAATTTTCTTGAGGAAAAAAGGAGCGGAATAGTGAAAGGAAGAATGTGTGTGAATTTTAGGCAATCGGGTAAAAATGAAGAAGTTATGGAAAACCCTAAAAAATTGAAAATGATGATTTCTGAGTGATAGAAGTGGAATTGGGTCTCGGAACCTCAACATATGAAATGTGCGGACTAGGATTTTGGGTGTTCTAGAAAGTTTCAGGGAAAATGAAGCTATAATACGAAAGATATGGCTAAAAACATAATTTCCAATGCCTTTTTTTTATATAAATTTAAATATTGCGTTCATGAGCAGGAGAATTGCCAAGCACCCACCAAAGACCCTACACACAATCCAAAAATGAAACCATACCTTAAATCGATAGAACAAAATGATTTTGGCCCGATTTGGTTTTTGCATGAGAAGAATGGTCTCGAGAAAATGATGAAGGATGGCTTCTGAAGCTTGTGGTTTGGAAATGGAGACAACCACCTGGAACTTTCAAGGTTGCCTAGCTCTAGCCAATGCCCATGCCAGTTTTCGTGTGAAAGTTAAGGAGTGCATGTGCGTGTGAACAAAATGCAATATTGTTGGAAATGGCACAACTCATACAATTTCTACCCAAAATCTACCGAATAGAATGCAATAATGCAAATGCAAACAAATGCAAACAAGATCTGGACCACTTTCTGATCACAAGATCTCACTTGGATCACCAAGATCCCATTTGGGTGAGGTGAGAGCATATAACTTGGTGGGGGAAATGATATTATTAGATCACCATGATTACAATATATTTGTGGATACTTCAGAGAAAAAAAATTCCTATCAAAAACTACTACTTCCCGCACATGTGGAATTATTCAAAGTTAAGGATACTTACAAATGTGAAGACCCTACAACACTATTTTACCAATCACAACAATTTAACTAGAAATGGAAACAACTTTGTAGTCTTGTGGAAAATAACTAAAGTCAAAAAACTTGTAATGATATTAAATCGTTGGTCTTCGAGGGGGAACCTCCTTTTAGAGTTGTTTTCCTATTCTTAGCTCAATACAATATATTCGTGGATGCTTCATACTTCTCAACACCTTAATTATACTAATTCCTATGTAAGCCTATTGGAATGAAAAACATAAGTTTTGAGTTGTGCAAGTTAATGAGTTTATGCATATATGTCATTTAACTCTTGAAACATATTATCAAAGGTTGGGATTTTTATGTGAAATGGTCAAAGAAGCATGATTTAAACTTAAACGTGATTAAAAAGAAGCTAAGAAACTTATAAACATAGTTAAATAAAAGAAGGAATATACCATTTTAATTCAGTGGTTAATAATATTGTGATAATTATTATACCTTATTTTAAGAGACATGTTAGGAATATGAGAGGATATCAATTTGCTTTAAAATAGTAATATTAAAGGAGACAACAACACATGACAAGTCTCGTGAGGAAAGTGAAACCACGTAGTTGATACCATTTTTAATGTTATAAATAACATCGTAATAAGTTACTTTAGTTGTGATGGTTATGAATATAATCTATATATAGTGTAACCTTGGAATAATATAGAACATGTTCTACACTTAGGACACATATGAGAAAAGAAAAATAGTTTTTACTTTTTGTAACATTATAGATAGAAATGTAATAGTTAATTTTAGTAATGGTGATCATTACATTATAACCTTGAATTATTTTAGATGACTTGTTCTACATATATGGGAAATGGAACATAGTTGATGAGCAACATGATTTGACTAAGCGGAGATGCTTAATGTTGATATTATTTAGAGATGGTTGACCTTATGGAAATGGTTTAAATGAACTAAGGATGATTTAGTGAAAAGAACCATGAGTTCAATGTCTTAGATATGAGAATTATGTAAATCCTTGAGGATAAATTAAATGTTTGAATATTAGATATTTTACCTCATAGAGGAGATTGAAACCTAGTACCTATTAATTGAGGTATATGAATATGATGTATATATGAGAAATTGGAATGCTCGCCATACTTTAATTACATTTTGATGGAAACTAAAAACTAGACAAGGATCATCCTTTGCCTTGATTATAGGGGAAATGATCAAAACCTGGTTCATAAGAATAAAAATATGCTTGAGTGAATTGATGACTTTGGAAAAAGAATCATTTAACTTGATTAAAAAAGCAATCCATTTATCTTAATTTATGGTTGGATGGAAATTGGATATTTGTAGAATGGAAAATCCATATGACATAGATGTGTTTTGGTAGGAATCTATAACCCACAAGTCTCATAATTTGAACTTAGCTCCTAAAGATGAGTATGATAATCAAATTATGATTCAATAGAACAAATACTATGGAAAAGTAAATCCTTTTATCTTAATTATGATCTTGGAGGAAATTGGATCCTTCTTTTTGGATATGACCATTTATATGTGTTGGTTTGAAAATCATCGCTTGGGCGTGATCTATGGATAGACGAGCCAACAGTATGCGGGGGCATAGCCCCTCTTTGAGTCAAAGAAAGCGAAACTGGTTTATTGCTATTCTACCAGCAGGAATCTTGTGCAAATCTCACAATATTCTACCTTCAGGGGTTGGGATCTCATCCCAGTAGAGTAGTTCCAATGAAGAACAGAAAGGAATGAAGGAAAGAAAGGAAGGAAGATGGATCGAAGGAGAAAAGAAATGAATTCCAAAGTAGAAAAGTCAGAGGGTCTATGTTTTGGGCTGGTAGTAAATAGAGCTGAGCCTACTTGCATAGACAAACAAAGCAATACTGATGAACAAATGACAAAAAAGTAGAGATAGATCCAACAGAATAAACGCATAGATCTGACATAAGAAAGATCAGATGCCCATAACACACATATTCAACACAAAGTCTCAATATTTGTATTAATATT
Organism: Taxus wallichiana var. yunnanensis; assembly: GCA_018340775.1. Taxonomy (NCBI): domain Eukaryota; kingdom Viridiplantae; phylum Streptophyta; class Pinopsida; order Cupressales; family Taxaceae; genus Taxus; species Taxus wallichiana. Next base: position 349,120,602 of record CM031235.1, read on the forward strand.
TTCTTCTGTTACAAAAAGTACAAAGCCTTTTCTTCTCACTTCTATTTTTCATCTAAAAGATATCCACCCCGAATACAACAAGTATTCAAGTATTTATAGAAGAAGAGAAGAAAAGAAGGCAAAAACAAACCAACCACTTAATTACAAAAATATCTTACAAGAGATTCTAAAGTCATTTGTTGACTTTTTGACAACTTTGTGGATGACATCATCCCATGGTGCAACATGGATGATGTCATCATTTGTGTCAACACACTTTAGATAATTACAAGGAGAAAGTCGGGAAGAAGAAAACTATTCATCGTCGTCCCATGGCTGAAAGGGAGTATCCTACTTTTGTTGCTGCTCAGGCGATGAGATGTGGAACTGGGCACGGTATTCCATGAACTTGCTGATCATGGGTTGAAGTTGATCCTGGGAAGGATCCTTGTGTCGATCACTGATAGCTTCGCAAGTCTCCCGCTCATCCGTGAGCTTTTCTGGGAGTTTGGAATAATCGTTTTCTGCCTCTATCAGGTACCCAATGAAGTCACGACAGCCAAAGAGTTGTTGATGGATTCGGCGTCGAAAGTGACCTCTGGTCCTAGCCCTTGTGAAACGATCTCCTTGAAGATCTAAATAGTTTCCTCTACCTTTCTTAAGGCGAAAGAAGGAGTGAGCAAACCCGAGACATTCTTAAGACAATTTTCTCCATCTGATGCATTGCATCTAGGGCTTCCTCCTTGATTTTTTCAATCTTCTCCAGGACAAACTCCAGCTGATCAACCCGATAATCCAGAGTAGAAAGGATTTTGTTGAGGGCTCTGGGGTGTCCAAAGACGCCGAACTTGACCAGATCTTCGACTGAACAGTCGAGCATTTTCTGAAAGGTCTCATGCTGCATCTTGGCGTGGTCCAGCTCTTCGAGATGGGTCCTGCTATCGCCTGGAGCTCTTTGTTCATCCGATTGATATGCTGATATAATCCAGTGAACTTAGCGATCACTCCCTCACTTTCTTTGAGGATTTGGCTCCTCCAGGCGGAAACTGCCATGCCCTGCTCGCCGATTTTGGTATACTCATTAATCTTATCCTAGCTCAGAGGCTCAGGAGTTTCGGTGGCAGTTGTAGGAGGTGCACTACCCATTTTCTGCAAGGCATGGAGAAGATGTTTATTTTGCTCCTTTAATAGCCTTTTCTCTTCCTTTGCTTCATGGAGCTTCTTGCAAAGGGCGTCAATTGCAGATAGGGCCTCTCCCTGAAGGCTTTCTGAAGATGTCCCCATTGTGACTTGGGTCACTGTGTAATCTGTCGAAGACAGATCCTTTTTATCCTTTAAAGGATTGGGGTATGCTATCTCCATTACTCTCTCCCCTGACGCACTCTGAGAGAAGCGGGTTATAGGCTTTTGCTTCTTGACCCCTTTTGATGGGATGACGGAGAAGTCCATCGGTGCGATGGGAACTTTCCTCTTTTGTTGACTCAGGTGCTGGGAGATCCATGTTGGACTTATGGGGGAAGGACCAGAAATAGAAAAGGGAGTAGCTGCAGTAGTAGAAGGAAAATGCGTGGAGACACTTGGAGGCAGCATTGAGAGGGAAGCCGAGAAAGTGCTCACGGGAGGAAGGGATACTGTAGGGGAGGTAGACATGGGAAAGGAAGGGAGCTGAGAGATGAGGGAAGAAATGGTGGGGGACAGCTCCGAGAGAAGAGAAGATGGACGATGAGGAAGGGGGAACAAGAAGATGGGGGAGAGGACACGACCAAAGGAATGGTCACTTGGGTCACCTGAGGAGGGGAAGGAGGAGAGGGAGAAGGGATAGAAGGGACCTCAATGGTTACAGTAGTGGCAACATCCTGAGTGGATGTGCCTATCGGAACATCTTCTGCTGCTTCTTTCTCCAGGATTTCCGGGATTACAACCCATTCTTGTGAAGCAGAAGGAGGACTTTCAGGAGCTTCCTCTTGGGTGGAGCTTGACTCACCCTCTTTGTCTTTCCCTTTGCTCTTTGGCAGCTGTTTTGGCCTGGAAGGTGCGTTGCCCAACGGAGAAGTGGTGAAATCAACTCCGAGGTAGATGAGACCATTCATCCTGCACCAGTGCTCTGTTCTTCGCAGAGTTTCTTTGACCCTTTCCTCTATTGTCTGAGGCGCTTTGGTTCTGTCAATTACAGCGAAAGGCCAGTCGTCCCCACCCGTGTCAAGATATACTTGATCAACTTCTTGATCAGCAGTTTGATAACCTTTTGGGACGATGGCCACACCGTACTGGATGATTTCAGCCAAGGCCAAGCGGGAATGGTCTTTCCTCCTGAGCTCGACCTCATGATATAGGTCGATATAAATATCCTCGATCTGTGGAACGTGGATCGGATCGAGTTTGGCTCTTGGCAGGCAATTCCTTGGGTCAAAAGTGGGCCTTGCCGAAGTTGTGCTTTAGATTTAGCAGCTCCAGTTCTGCAAACATATCCCGTGCTTTGTGGTGAGAGAGACAAGTATACCTGCCCACTGTGAGGGGGAAAGGAGTTCCACCCTTCTTTCTCTTTAGGCACTTCTCGTGGTAGGTTATAAGTTGTCTTGACAGCTCCAACAGGATCAACTTGGGGCCGGCGTATCTCGGCAATTTGGTTGGTTCCCCCAAGAAGTTGGCTGCCCTTAGATAGGTAAAGGTGGGGAATTGTGTGAACAAGGCTCCCCATTTCTCTGTAGCTGCAACAATGCTCTTGGTCGTACGACCGTGAGTCATGTTTGGCCTCAAAAGGCAGATGATGCCGTAGAAGAAGGCATCGTTAATCTTTGTAAACTGGGGATACTATTTTCCAGCTTTAGTTCTGGATAGTATTCATATATTTTGACTTGGGGCCAAACCCCACACCGCATTAAGGCTGGATAATCTCTTTCTGAGGCCGCAACATAAACTACGTAGGAGTTCATGTAGAACCTCCCCATTGTGGTGAGTTGTTGGAGCTGCTCGGATATAGTGCTACTTATGATCTCCGCCCACTCGAAGCGTTGATCTGGCACATTTTTGTTCATTGTCTCCAAGTATCTAAGCATCCATTTGTGAAAGTAGTGGGCATCAAGAAGCCCAAATACTCTCAGAACGTGATCAGATCACCGAAGTTCTTCTTAGAGAAATTGTCACTGATGAATGACTTGTGGCCATCTGGTCACCACCTTCTTGTTTTTCAGGTATACCTCATTCATCAACTGCATACACTGATCTTCATTATCCTCCCAAGCCTTGGTGCAGTCTTCTTGGCTTACGGCCACAAAGTGACGGTGGTGAGGAATGCCAAGCATAATTTCAAAGTGTCGGGCAGTGAGGTTGATCACGACCTCACCCTTCTCATTCAGGACACACCTGGTGTCTTTGTTGTAGCAGCGGGCCACTACCATCATGAACTCATTATTTACTGCACTGACTGGGATTCCTCCAAAAAATGCAGCCACTTTGCTACCAGTTGTCCATCCAGGGACTTCCTGTGACCCTCCGGGTTCTGGCCCAGAAATCCTCCATATCAATGTGCCCAAGCTCTAAGTCTCTTATATCCAGGTCACACTCTGCCTGGGATTCGAGCATCCTGACCCTCTGATATTTGTACTTCATCTCTTCTTCTGTAAGTTTGGCTTTGCCCTTGGACTTGGTTGGTCTCTTACTTGATGTTGACATATGTAGTTCTGAACTCAGTTGCTGATCTGCAAGAAGAAGAAGTGAAACCCAATGCAGGAAAGTCATATTAGTTGTTTGATCTTCCATTAAAGCATTGATAGAAGGAAGAGTTAGCAATTTTAAGGTCTCAGGGCGCAGGGCGCATGAACACTGTAGGCTGCAGGGTTAAATAGTATGGCACACAGAAAAGAGGTGCTGCAAGGGACAAATCAGCCAAAGGGCGCAGGGCACATGGAAACTGTAGAGGACATTTTTGTTGTTGCAAGCGGAAGTGCGCCTGTGCCATATATATGCATTTTATAACAGGCACTGATATTCTTCATGTTACACGGGAATAGGATGCGCCAGTGGCGCATATAATCTTTATGTTACATGTAAATTTGGTGCACCAAAGGGCGCATATATGGTTTGTGTGACATGCATTATGTGCGCAAAAGGAAACTCGGCATGGCGCAGAGAAGGATTGCATAACATTATGTTGCTTGTAATAAGGGATGCGCCTGCGCTGTTAACAGTTTATACTTGGCGCACATATAAAGTTGATGTTGCATGGATGCAGGGTGTGCACCAATGGCGCAAGTTTTTGCAATGTTGCACATGAGTTTGGTGCGCCAAGAGTGCGCAGGGAAAGCGGGTGTTACAAGCGAGGAAAGTGCGCCTTGAGGGCGCAACTATTTTTTTGTGCAAAGCATGTGTGGATGCACCATTGCCGCGGCGCGTACATTTCATGTTGCAAGGGTGGCGATCACAAAGAGGAAAAAGGTAGTTTACCAATTTTTAAGTCTATGTTCTTCCTCTGGAGGGGTTACATGTGTTCAAGCCTCTTCTGCAGGGTTTCTTGGGTGATGAACAGGATGTAATAAAGAGACCCAAGTGATTTTTTTAGAGGCAGAGTCCTCTTTACCAGCAGATCTGGAAAGGGGGAGAAGTGCATGGGGGAGGACAACAAAACAGCAAAGGAGGGTTTCATGGCTTCACAAATCATACAATCCAACCCCATAAACAAACAGCCAATAAACAAAACATAAAATATGAGAGCAATAAGGACCACATACCAGGATTATAAAATGTGAGAGGTGAAACTGGGTCCACGAAAGTGACACGAATGACAGGCGTGCTGATAGGTGCAGAGGAAAAAGATCAATCACGTGTTTTCTGACTGGTGAAAGTGACAGGGCGGATGCGCCTATATATAGGCAAGGTTGTAATAAATGCGCCAACCACTTTTTGAAGTGGCGCACCAAAACGCCTGACGATAATGAAAAGCATGTGCCCTTTGGCGCACCAAAACACCTGTCGACACGAAGTTATGTGCGCCTTTGGCGCACCAAAAGTGTTGTCAACACGAAATATGTGCGCCCTTTGGCGCACCAAAACACGGTGCAACAAAAACATTGTTGACACAAAGGCGCATGCGCCTTGGCGCATGCAAGAAAGGCGCAACATGGTGAGGCACACCAAAATGTGTGTCGACACTTCAAACCGTGCACCAAAGGAATTAAAGGGGGCGCATGCTTACTCTATGTTGCATAGACATTAGGTGCGCCCGACCAAAAAGACCCAAAAAAGGCTAAGTTCGGAAAACCAGATTTCCGAAAAGGGGTTTTGCAACGTTCCGAACGCAGAGGGGTCCCTGACGAGGACCGTAAACAAAATTTTGGTACGGTTACTCGTAAAATTACCCTTGCCAATTTTACGGGATAACAACTGGCTCTTTCTGGGGACTATCTCTGAACGGAAATCAGGGGTAGAGAATCCCAGATCTACACGTGCCTATCCATTGGGTAACAGAGTCAAAAACAAGGGCGACCAAAAAAGGAAACACACAACCAACAAAAGCAAACACATGACAAAAACAAACACACAACTGAAGTAACCGTACAAAGAAGAGAGCAAGCTCTACTTCCTGAAGATTTTCAGATGCTACCCGCTATAGGGAAGCGGGAGTCCAGTTCCATCTAGATACGAGAGATAGAAGTTGTTCTCTCCATTGAGTTGTTTGATCTTGAAAGGTCCCCTCCATAGGGAATCAAATTTTCCATGCATGCCCTTTGGCTCTCTTCGTTTGTCCCACAAAAGGACGAGATCTCCCACCTGGAAATTTCTTTGCTTAGCTTTTTTATCGAACAATCTTTTCTGATTCTGATGCTCGGTGATCCTATCAACCACTCTTACTCTCTTTTCTTCGAGCTCTACTAGATACATGATCCTCTTTTCAAGGGAATTTTGGAAAGTCTCATCTTCGATTGCTCATGCCAAGTGCAGAGCAGGGAGTTCAACAGAAATGGGAAGCTCGGCATCGGTGCCATATAACACTTGAAAAGGTGACATGCCGAGAGACCTCTTGGGAGTGATGTGGTCCACCCACAAAGTGTCGTATAATGACTTGTGCCACATTCGTTGATTCTCATCTACTAGCTTTCGTATGATGGTTACCAAGTTTTTATTACTAGATTCTGCCTGACCATTTCCTTGAGGGTAATAATCTAAGGCGTGAGCCAAAGTGATTCCGTATTCATAGCAAAAACCGACAACCTCTCATGAGGAGAAGTTGGAAGCGTTATCAGCAACAACCTTGTTTGGAACGCCAAACCTGACAATGATATTTTCTTTGATGAAACCGCAAAACAACCGCGGAAGTGGCATGTTTGATGGGTATGGCTTCTACCCACTTGGTGAAGTAACCTATTCTTTGTTAGGACATAGCTATGTCCGGCACTCGATTGGGGATTGAGTGCACCGATAAAATCAATTCCCCACTTTGCTTGAATGGTTCGGCCGACAACGACCGCCCGAGGGGAAGAGCAACAATTTGGGCTTGCCGACAAACCGCCGGCAAGGTTCACACTTTGCTACCCAGTGGTGCATCTTGGAAAAGCGCCGCCAATAGTACTGGCCCGATGATCTTGTGTGCCGTCACGAGGAGGAGAAATGGCCCCACAGCCGAATTATGAAAACTCTCAAGTAACTTCACTTGATGTGGTTTGTCAACACATCGCAAGAAGATGCCATCTATTCCGCATTTGTATAAAACCATCATCCCGATGATATATCCGGCTGCTCGAGCTTTATAGCGCTTCTCCTTCAGTAGTCGATGGGATGGGCATTCGCCATAGGTGAGAAAGAAAGCAATATCGAATACCACTTGTCACGCTGGTTGGCAAAAAGGACCATGGGCAAGTGAATCGGGTTTCTCCAACCGGCTTTGTGCTCCATAGGTGTAATCATCCTTTCCTCGAGTCTTCTAATCTTGGTCTTCACCATGTTTCGACATAGCCCCTTGCCTCTTACCACTTGGTTGGTTTTATATCTAGATCATACTCTTGGACTTTCGCAATCCAATTCCCCCGTAGGCTTCCTAACTCCTGTTGAGTTAAAATTGACTTGATTGTCGTGTCGTGAACCGTAACCACCGTATGGGAGTTTAGAATGTAATACCTGAAATTCTTGATTGCTTTGACAATGGCGAAGGCATGTTTCTCTAGGCTGCTCATTTTTAGTTCGTGAGGCTTGAGGGGAGAGCTCATAAATGCAATCGGGATTCGACATCCTCGGGAATTCTTTTGCATCAAGATGGCAGATACAGTATGCTCAGATGCATAGCTATACATGATAAAATCCTTGGAGAAATCGGGGCATACCAGGACTGGCGCGTGAGCAACAGAGGCTTTTATTTCCTCAAACGACTTCTTCCCTTCTTCACTCCATCGGAAAGTTGGTGATCCTTTCATCATGTCTAATATATGACGAGTCTTTTCAGCAAAATCAGGAACAAAGCACCTGAGAAAGTTCACCTTTCCGAAAAAAGAGTGAACGCCGGTCTTGCTTGTGGGTAAAGTAAGGCTCTGAATAGCCTTAACTCTTTCGGTATCTATCTTTGTTCCTTCTTTGCTAACAACATGTCCTAGTAACTTTCCTTCTGTGACTCTAAAAACAGACTTTTTCAGGTTCAGGGAAATCCCATGCTCTCGGCATCTAGCCAATACTTGCTCCAAATGATCACAATGATCATTTCGCCGTTTAGAGAACACAGTTAAGTCATCCAAATAAACCACAATGACCTTCCCCATCATACCTTTGAATGCAAGGTCCATGGCCCACTAAAAGTGGCACCAGCATTGGTCAGGCCAAAAGGCATCCTGCTGTAGGCAAACGTGCCCCAGGGGGTAGTGAATGTTGTTTTAAATTGGTCTTCAGGTGAGACTTCAATCTGATTGTAGCCTGAAAAACCATCAAGCATGGACAACATTTCTGATCCAGTTACCGCTTGTAGAACTTGATCCATTATAGGAAGTGGGTAGTTGTCCTTTAAGGATGCCTGATTCAGGTTTCAAAATCTACGCATATGCATATTTCACCATTTTTCTTGCACACTGGCACAATGTTTGCCACCCAAGTACTGTGATGGATAGGAAAAATGATTCTCGCATCCAAAGATTTTCTGAATTTCAGCCTGGATAGTACCTGAGATCTTAGGGTTATAATGCCTTTGCTTTTGGTGAAAGGGTTTGACGTCCTCTTTCAACGGGATGTCATGCCAGACGTCCTTTGGCTTAAAAGACTTTAGATCGGCATAGGACCATGCCAATACATCCATGTATTTCTTCAGCAGTTTGACAAACTTCCGCTTCTCTTCAGGTGTGCAACATTTTCCAATGTTCACAAACTGCGGATGTTCTACCGAACCTAAATTAACCGGTTCGGTTTCTGGGGAGGAGCCAGTATCATCTCGCCTTTTCTTTTTTACAAAATGATCATGCCTATCGAACAACCGCTCTAGAGAAACCAGGCCCTTCGGAATTTTATTTCCTTTGAGCTGACATATGCCGTCGTTCCCTTCGGATTCATCATTTTGACCGGTAACTGATTCACGGCACGTAGAAGTGGATCCTTCAAAATGAAGTTCCTTAAAATTTTCTACCTTTTCTAGAAAGGCAATGAGTTGATTGTCATCATTGAATACTTGCCAATGCTGAGAATTGTCCGAAAACGCTTGGGCGGAAAACCACCTCAATGGTGTATTTGTTTATTTTCAAACCTGGGTGAGGGAGCATGAGGGATGCTGAAATGGCCAATGAATCGCCATGTCATTCTGAGCTCTTGGAATGGATTCTATTGAAAAAGCGTCAAACTCTTTGATGTTGTCCCACACCGCATTGCGGTAATGCCTGAGCCTCTCATTCTTCACTTGATATATCCTTTTAACTTGATTTACGACTAGCTCTACATCACGTTGTACCTTAAGATTTTTGATCCCTCTTTCCTTCGCGGCTTGCATGCCAAGCAGCAGGGATTCATACTCAGCAGTATTATTCGTGTTGAAAAACTGCAGCTTGAAAGAGAGAGGAATAATCTCCTCTTCAGGAGATATAAGCACGGCTCCAAAGTGCTGCACACCCACTAGTTGCACAAGAATGCCGACCGAATCGCAAAGTCCAGATCTTGTTAAGATCCTCTACTGACGAGGACATCCCCTTGTCACTCGGTGAGACAAGAAATAGTTTCCATACCCGATGATTCGAAGAGAATTTGGGCTTTGGGGTCATCGGAGTTAGTAACCAGGTACTTCTTTTCCGATTCTGGCTCTAATGTCTGCATTACACCTTTGACGGGGATTCTAGCCTTAGACCAGTCCATATAAATCTCCCCACCAACTTCACTGCAAAAGCTCCTTCCTAGTAGAATTCCATACGCCTAGGAATATCGGCAACAAGGATGGTCATCTTTACTCTTTTCTCTGGGAATGCCGCAAATGCGAACTGAGCATCCTTGATTTGACCAATCAGCGGAACCTGCTTGGTTTCCAAGGAATAACATCTGCCAAAAGGCTTGGTAAGGGTGAGGCCCAAAGCATGGGCGACTTTTTCCGGCATGACGTTATCAAAAGCTCCAGAATCAATTATGCAGTTACTTAGCTTGTGGCCATTGATTAGGAGGGAGAGATAGAAAGGTTCTATCTTGCCTGATGCAGATGTTGAAGCAACATTTATGCGGGATGCAGGAGGAGTGGAAAGGATTCCTTTTAGGGAGATCTGGGGAGATATGACAGCTTGGCTTTGAATATACTTGGTCAACCTTACAAGTTGTTCGGGTTTGACTGAAGATACTTGGCTTCAGACATTTGGATCTTAGTCTTTTTAGCATGATCTATGATGTCAAATGCAGCCAAGGGTTGCGTTGATGGAGGAATGAGTCCCTCATTTCGCGATGGTAGGGTAAAGTTACTGGTCTTCATGGAAATAGAAGAAGGTTGATTTGGAGGAGAGATGGGAGGAAAAGATTTCTTTGTAAAAGACTTAACAGGGGGTTGAGCAGGAAGAGGATTACCTCTTTTAGCAATAGTTGGGGGCGTGGAAGACGCAACCTTCTCTTTCACACATTGGCAGTGACCTCTGCTTCTTTTCCTTGCAAGCGGGTAAAAATAGCATATGATTGTCCGCTTGCATATCCTTGGGTACCCTCTTCTTCGTCAGATTCTTCCTCATCAAATTCCATATACCCGATAGTAGAGTCGCCAGTCGGTTCACCGACATCTTGATCATCTTCACCTTGAGACGAAGGTTCTTCGTAATTTTGTTCCTCTTCTTCGATTTCGGCCAAAGCGTTGACCGGGGGAGCCTCAAGCGCCAATCATGGAGTTGTAGTATGATCAGAGGCGACGCGCCTATGCGGGATGCTGTTGGGAGTAAAAGTTCTTCGTGGAATATCTCGGTACGAGGAACTGGGGGAAGCTTGGGCTAACTGCTTCTTTAATGCGAGCAAGTCATTTGCCATCTTCTCCTTGAATTTTGGATCGACAAAGTGGCACGAGAAGGATTTGTAGCTTTGAACTTGGATGACTCTCGTTTCAATTCGCCAGATATTAGCAAGTTGTCCTCTATCCGAATGGCAGCAGCCTGGGCAAGAGGCAAGGTAGCTACTTGTTCCTGCAGGAGTAAGAAACTTACTTTCGAGCTCATAGCGTTTACGAAGAAACACTTTTGATTTTCCAGTGTTGGAAGCATGGCAACAGGCACACGGTTGATTAATGCATTGAACCTGGCGATAAAATCGCGCATAGTTTCATTGGCCTCCTTCTTTAGGTGAGTGATCTTTGACAGTAACGCGAACGCGTCTTCAGAAGGCTTATACCTGTCTTCAAAAGCATCCCGCAAGGTGGCCCAACTAGTAATAGATCCGGCCGGCAAATGCTGAAACCATTCCGCTGCGGGCCCTTGCAAAGTTTCTAAGAAGAGGCGAACTGACACATCTTCATGGGTCACATCCAGGATGCTGCATGACATGATGAATGCAGATATGTGTGAATCCATGCTTTGGTTTCCGCTCCCATCAAATTTGGGAAAATTCTTTCGGTTTCCATGTGGAAGTGCGTGAACAGGATGTGGTAATGCCAAAGGGCCCATAGCATTTCCCCATGGCACCGCCATTTGAAAAGCTGGAAAGAGGACGTGAGCTGGAAGTGCGGTTCCGGCCGAGCAATGATCTTTCCTCCCGAGAGCGTTGAAAGTGATGTAGACGTTCCTGATGAGAGACGTTTCCTTCGTGGAGGCAAGACACTCCTGGATGACCGGTTAGCTGAACTTAGTGACGAGAAGTGAGCCGGTGTTATACTGAAGTTGTGCCTTTGAAGCAGGTCAAAGGTAAGATCGACTTCTCCGCGAGCTCTCCTGCTATGAGTAAATGGTTCACCCGCCAGTGTACCTTCCAGATCTGCAATATTGTGGATCGATTTAAAACTCTTTTTTGTCTTACTTGATTTTCCGATTTTTCCGACAAAACCAGCAAAGATGTACTTTTCTAAATATTTAAATTTTATCCTCCTCTTGAAAACCGATTGCGGTTTATTTGTTTGATTAACAAGGATAAAATGATGGTAAAACTTAGTAAGCTGATTTTCAGATCTAGAGTTGACTTTTCAAAGAGTTTGAAAATTTTGGTAAACTATCGGAAACTCAGATCTACGGAAAAATACGGTTTTTTGTAAAAACTCAGCGAACTAAAGATCTCTATCTAGCCCAGATCTATGGATCTCTGAAGAAAATTTTCAGTTTGGGTCACTTTTGCAAAAATTTTGGGTTTTTAAGAAAAAGTTTGGCGCAGTAGAATTATGTTCTTGTAATAAGGGATGCGCAGTATGATCTCCATGCATGTACATAGTACTTTTTATACTTGGCGCATATAAAGTTGATGTTGCATGGATGTAGGGTGCGCCAATGGCGCAAGTTTTCTAATGTTGCACATGAGTTTGGTGCGCCAAGAGTGCGCAGGAAAGCGGGTGTTACAAGCGAGGAAAGCGCGCCTTGAGGGCATAACTATTTTTATGCAAAGTTAGCGTGGTGGATGCGCCGTTGGCACTGCACGTACTTCATGTTGCAGTAAGGGTGGCATGACTGCGAAAGAGGAAAAAGGCGCAATCTATCAATTTTTAAGTCTTGTTCTTCCTCCTGGAGGGGTTACATGTGTTCAAGCTTCTTCCGGGGGTTTCTTGATGAACAGGATGTAATAAAGAGACCCAAGTGATTTTTTTTTTTTAGGCGGCAGAGTCCTCTTTACCCAGATCTGGAAAGGGGGAGAAGTGCATGGGGGAGGACAACAAAACAGCAAAGGAGGGTTTCATGGCTTCACAAATCATACAATCCAACCCCACAAACAAACAGCCAAGAAACAAAACATAAAATATGAGAGCAATAAGGACCACATACCAGGATTATAAAATGTGAGAGGTGGCCCGGGTCCACGAAAGTGACACGAAGACAGCGAGTGTCTTGGCGACAGTGCAGAGGAAAAAGATCAATCACGTGTTTTCTGACTGGTGAAAGTGACAGGCGGATGCGCCTATATATAGGCAAGGTTGTAATAAATGCGCCAACCACTTTTTGAAGTGGCGCACCAAAACGCCTGTCGACAACGAAAAGCATGCGCCCTTTGGCGCACCAAAACACCCCGACACGAAGTTATGTGCGCTTTAACACACCAAAGTGTTGTCAACACGGAAATATGTGTGCCCTTTGGCGCACCAAAACGCGGCGCAACAAAAACATTGTTGACACAAAGGCACATGCGCCTTGGTGCATGCAAGAAAGGCGCAACATGGTGAGGCGCACCAAAATGTGTGTCGACACTTCAAACCGTGCACCAAAGGAATTGAAGGGGGCACATGCTTACTCTATGTTGCATAGACATTAGGTGCGCCCACCAAAAAGACCCAAAAAAGGCTAAGTTCGGAAAACCAGATTTCCCGGAAAAGAGGGTTTTTGAACGTTCCCAAACACGAGGGGTCCCTGACGAGGGACCAGAACAAAATTTTGGTATGGTTACCCGTAAAATTACCCTTGCCAATTTTACGGGATAACAATATGTCATATTTTTCTAGGTTTTGTGTGGAGCAAATCTAGTGACTTTATTATGTGAACGAAATGATGTTCTAGATTTTGAAAATGATGAATCTTTTAGACATGTTATGAATATTGGAATTGTGCGAGGATGGCCTTAGTAAATTGGGTTAGGATTCCGATAATAACGATTCTCATAAATAGTATGGGATAGTTACAGAGTTGTTATTACTAGAGTGTTGCTCCTAGTTTGGAATATCACTAAGTGAACAAACCCCATTTAGAGTCCTTGTAATCGTGACACTCATAAACGGTATGGGATGCTTACAAGTGGTATCATTGCTTAGATATTGTTCTTGGTTTGGTAAACTTTAATCTTGGATTGTGTTTGTATTATTTCGTTAATTTGGTTTGGTAAATTTGATTAGTGAATTATGGGATGTTGCGCTTAATATATTTGATTAATGAACATGATAGGAAACATAATTCATTTTATGGATAATTTAATATTAAGGGAATGAATGAAACTTTGCATTATATTCATCGTGTTTAAAGGGAATAAATGAACCATGTATTCTTGACCTATGTTAAGGTTGTAAACATTAGATTATATTAAGGTGATATTGAATGAATCATGGAAATAATACTTATATTGCTCAAACGAACCAAGAGGAATGAAATGAATGGATATGCTAAGGGAATTAATTGCAATGTCTAAATTAATTGGATGAACAATTAATAGGATAAATTATGTACGTACTTGTACTTGGTTGCGCATACGTGAATTCAATTATGTTATTAATAAACAAATTATACAAATTGAAATGTATGACACATCCTAACTTAAGATGTTAGATAACTTTGAGTGTTAGTATTGTTTTATATAATGTATTTTGCACATGCTTGGATGATTAGGAGTAGGACTAGGAAATTGAGAGTCATCAACTTCCGTCCCCAATTGTATTTGGGTAGTTTGGAAATTTTGTAGTACAAAGTGTGGTTTTCGGTTACACACTAAGGGGTCGCTATAGTAGCCCACCTCATCCATGATGATCCCAACCCATACCAACTAGAAAAAAATTGAATGCATGCTTTAGATAGCTCGACACTCGAAAATAGTTGCAAATCATTAATGGAAGGAAGGCATTGACTAAAGTGGTGGTCAAAATCGCACCAAAGATGGATGATTGCGATGTGGTCGTGCATTAACGACCAAATACATCGTGATTGTTCGCATCTCTGACCAAATGCATCATTGCGGTTGTTTGCTTCGCTATGTTTTTTTTATTCTTTATGGCCCGAGGTTTTCGATTATATGACATTTAATTTGTTGGATAAGATGAAGACATGAATGGAAAGTTGGAAATAAAAAGGTGGGAATTAAATACCTGCATGTCCCACACCTATTCCACGGCTCAAATAGTTCCTATCCACATAATATCTGCTATTTATGCGCCACTTTATGTCTTAGTGTCTCTCACATTATTTGTGTGAGTGCAATTTGCGCTTAAAAGAGCCAAAATATAAAAAAGGGGAAAATCCAATATGTTCCCAACCATATTGCTTGCTTCTTATAAAGACGTTGTAGCACCCTATTTGGTTTTAAGTTCGAGTAATTGCAAGAAAGCAAGGGATGTTGCGCAATGCCAAAGATTTTTATGACATCAACATGGTTGATGGATTCAACCTCCCGTCTCTATGCCACCGACCAAGAGCACTAACAATAGCTACAATGCAACAGGGGATATCTAGTAGACCTCCTCGCAAAGTTGGCCATGAAGGTGGAAAGTAGAATGGTGGCCTGCAAAAGTGCATACGACACCTTCAATTCTATCGAATAAAATCTTCAAGAAGCTATGCCATGCCACCTACAACTATGCCTATGATGATGCTCCCAGTATCTTACCACCACAAATTGTTACCTTTTGCCCTACCAAACCAACCGAACAAGCAAAATTAAAAAAGCAATTAACAATGATAGAATAAAATAGTGTATGTCATTGACATGATTGATTGTGGGTGGTGTCAAAATCAGCAAGCCCCGGTCTACATTAATTTGGTAACCACCTTCGGTGTAAAAGCATCCAACCAAGTACATACATGATGTTAATAATGAATTGAACAAAGAAGCCATCTTAATTTAAGGAACGTCTGCACAAGAAAAATGTCATCAGCAGCAAAATTAATAATAGGCCTAGAGTTAGAAAGGATAAAAAAATCCACAGCAAGACATGATCACGATGAGCACCACAAGGAGTAAGACAAGTATATGGTGGTCGACAGTCCTAATAGATTTTCCCCATAAGGATCCTGAAATTAAAAAGCTGAGAAGGCCAACTTTCATAAAATAGAAGTCCACTCTAATGGGAAACATAGAGATCACCATCAGCTCCTATCAAGTAAAAATCAACCAAAGGATGAAGCATTGTGATCCATCTAAGATGTTTCAAAAAAAGAATTTAAAAAAATCACAATCTTAATGACCTACACAGACACAACATCTTCCTTGGATGCATTACTAATATGCAACCCAACAGCCATTATCATTAAGAAAAGGGTATTATTTGCTTTCCTACTTGGGATGGCAACAAACAAAGAAAGACCCTACACAATTAATTGTATTCTAAATAACAATAGAAGGAAGAAGGCCAAATTGAATTAACCAAAATATGACTCGAGAATTTAGTAATTGGGTTTGGTGATAAAAACAAAACCTAGGTCTTCCTGAGAGACCAAAGCCTTTATTTCCAAAAAAGTGACTTTTGCAATCCCTACAAACCTTGCATATTCAAGAGCATCACAGGCAGGTTGCAGAGAAGAATAAGCTAAAGAAGGTAGATGGTGAACCCGCTAAGCTTTGGCATCCTCACATAATAGCCAATCAAGATCAAAATATTGAACAATTGGGAGAGTAGATGGAACAGCCATTGAATGCAATATATCATCATTTGGTATACCTGCTCCATCAACTTTAGGCTTCTTATGAGTGTAATTGCAGAACCTTTTAAGTTTGTACAAACATGGAAAGTTTTTTTACTGTTACAGTTATATTTTTCTCTCTCCTTTCCACCTCCCTAAGAAAGCCACCAATTTCAGACAATAATATATCGGTTCTCCTTCAATTGGACTATTCAGCTCGGATAAAGTCATGTCTCCATTGAATGCTTGTGATTATGGATGCATAATCACACTGCTTAAACCCACACACAGCAGCATACAAATACCCACTTAAAAACTGTAAGCTAAATGACATCCACCTAGTCATGTCAGCCTCCACAGTTGAGCTTTATAAAATGACCTCTTTTACAGAAAGAGGTTATTTAAGGATATTTAATCATAAAAGAATAATAAAACCGGTATTTATAATGTGGCATTTGTATCTCTCCTGCGTATACAGATTTGAGGGCTTCTCCAACATCCATCTTAGCCCTAATTCATTTGTCATCATATTTGAAACAAAGAATTTCTAGGTGACTTTGACAATTGCAATCAGATTCTAGCACTTTATACACACAATAGATGAGCCTAGCAATGGCAATCATTATGATTTCAGAAGCTACAACTTTCGTTTCACCAACTCCATTTGTTCCTTGAAGTATCACACTTCATTCCACAAAACAGAGATACAAATTCACTTAATCGACATTGATTATTTGACCCTGCTTTGCAGAATCTCTGAGATATAAAACTGATTTAAAAAAGGTGTTTGGTTGGTAAACATCAAAGTCCTTTTGCATTAACAGCTGTGATTCAAACCCTGTATTGTATGCAAACCATGAGCTTGAGCTACTGGCCACATCATATTTTACATGCCTAATTTAAGAGAACAAAGGTTTCAAGCATGGGATTGTCACATGAACAAACAATACAGAACATTGCACATCCTGACTTCAGGAAACAAGATCATCAAGCTTAGACTTATCATCTTTACAGACCCATTGCTTCCAGAGAAATTAACAGAAAAGTGAACTTAGAGCTCAGAAGTAGCCCATTCAACTCTGTTGAGATTGTTATTAATGTATGTATTTAGCAGCAATTTTGCAGATTGCCTGAGAATACAAATGAAAAAGGCAGCCCGTTTTTCACAACTGCAGTTCTTCCTCCTATCCATACAGGTGAAGCAATGGTACGATAACTTAAAACATATTTGAAAACACAAAAAGGCCCAAAAGGAAAGCGAGAGCCATCAAGGAGACTCACTTTTCATTTGCAACAAGATTCTCTTGAAAATTGACTTGCAGAGACATTTGGTTTCATAGGTTCATTGTTTTCTATAATACTGTGATTCCTAAAAGCCTAACGTAAACCCCAATACCAATACAAACAAATTGTCATATCTCCCTTCATCAAATGCTAGATATTAAATTTTCAACAAAACCATTCTTGCAAGAACATATAATTTCAAAACTTATAGAAACAAATATATCCTTCAAGAAAACTGTGACATCAAAGAATGCACTAAAGAAAATTTGATGTTGTCATCATAAGCTGTAGAGAAAAGAAGTATTTGTTCAAGGATTACCACTTTCAGTCTGTTTCGCAAACTTTAAGGAGAGAATATCATTAGAGAAAACCATTCACGGATTTTACATAAAACCCTTCCATATTAGGTTTCTCCACACAAAACAATAGATTGGAGATTGTGTTGACTCACAAGGACTCTCTTTGGTCGGGCAGCAAGGGCTCCTCCACAATTTGAGGCAGGAGGCAGACATGTTATAATTTTCATGTCCTAAAACAATAGGTTTTTAGCCACTAAGAATCAAGTGCTACTTTCAGCCATGTAATGGTGATCAAACTAACAAACTCTGGCCCATGACCCACAGAGAGTGCTTCGTGCCAAGCTTTCATAATGCTAAACTTTCAAATGTAAGCTATCTTTGCCTACAAACCAGATATGCCAACAGGCACAGCATCTTACCATGATTATTTCCATGTCCAACAGAAAAGGGTAGCTCTTTCTTCACTTTTCCAGGCCTTTCTACACATCTGGATGAACCACTTAAGAACATTTAATACATAGAAACCAGGTATTTGATTTGAGTATCTGATTTTTGTATTCAGACAACGAATTTATGTATAGGAGTGAGCAGAATTTTTCTGTTTCCCATTGAGGTTTCTTTGTATAGTCCTTACCTTATCAGCAGAGAGAATAATGTTAGCAACCTAAAGGAATCTTTAGGAGCTCCTACATCAGATGAAATAAATCCATGGACCTTTCCAAGGGATTTTTGTAGCTGGGGTGATTTCCTTTAAACTATGTTCCACCAAGTTTCCAGGACGGGAACGGCAAGGGACGGGGGAACGTGTTTCGGGATGGATTTTTTTGGAGGCCTTTTTTAGGGAAGGCTATTAATTAATTAAAAATAAAGGAAAATATAAAAAATATAGGAAATTTCAAATATTTATATGATAACATTGATAAATCATTCATCACACACAACAAAATTTCAAATATAGAACCTTAATACATAAAATTGGAGCTGAATTGAGATTTCACATAAGGTTGAAGTATTAATTACAATAATAATTACACTGAAATGCCCAAGGGCTGCAAGTCCCCATCCCCAAGTTTCCGAAATGTCCCCGGTACGGGGACGACCCTAAAAAGGCAGGGGATGCGTCCCCGTGGAACATAGCCTTTAAATGGTTGTGCATCTAAACAACAAGAAAAAAGGAATCCATTCAGCCAAAATTAGATAAAAGATTTCACAACAAAAATTCATGACATTGAATGTTGTTCAAGATAAGCAAAACATTTCTTGGTGCGGAGATTAGGTATCCTGGACATGGATAGCAGATTATGCCAACAGGCAAAGCATCTTACCGTCATTATTTCCATGTCCAACAGAAAAGGGTAGCTCTTTCTTCTCTTTTGCAGGCCTTGCTACACATCTTGATGAACTACTTAAGAACATTTACTACATAGAATCCAGGTATTTGATCTGAGCATCTGGTTTTTGTATTCAGACAACAAATTTATGTATAGGAGTGACCAGAATTTTTCTGTTTCCAATTGAGGTGCCTTTGTTTAGTCCTTACATTATCAGCAGAGAGAATAATCTTAGCAATCAAAAGGAATCTTTAGAGGCTCCTACAACAGATGAAATAAATCCATGGACCTTTCCAAGGAATTTTTGTAGGTGCAGTAATTTCCTTTAAATGGTTGTGCAACTAAAGAACTAGAAAAAAGGAATCCATTCAGCCAAAAATTATATAAAAGTTCCCGCCAACATTACAGTCAATATCACAACAAATAAATCATGAAACTGAATGTTGTTCAAGATAAGCAAAACATTTCTTGGGGCAGAGATTAGGTATCCTGGAAGTGGGCTAGCGGACTATTTTGAAAAATAAAGTCCTCAAGCTGGACTACAGTCTTTGTCAAACCCAATTAATTCTTCTAGCATGGAAACTTTCGCTCATATAACATGATGATATTTACATGCTATAACAGAGGAAAAAACAAGCATCCAACAAGTGCACGAAATTCCATTTGTTAGCAATAACTCTAAAATTCCAAATTTCCATAATCCATTGTACAAAAGAATTACCTTAGATATCAATGTATACATTCTCTGACCACTTGAACTTCACCTCTGTGGTCTCTCCAAAGGTCAAACAAATACCAAAAGGCAAATAACAACCTCTATTCAAACATTCTTCAAGCAAACAAAAGCTCATGGATTTAAGCCATCTTGAATTTGATAGCTCATATCACACGCATATAAAAGATACAAACAACAAAGACAGTGATATCCATTCAAAAATGAAAAAGAAACCTTCAAAAACTGCAAGTATAGAATCTGACTCTAGCAATAAACAGACAACATTCATTTTAAAACTTTTATATACAGATTGATTTCTCAATATGATAGTAATACAAGCCACCTTCACTAAGGGTTTTCCTCTATATAGACACCAACTCCATAAACCGATGTCTATCCAAACCGAATCCCAAATACCAATACCAAGAGATAATAAAACGTGATAACATCTTCTTAAGATAGCTGCTGCTCTTGAATATCAGTTAGCCTCAATTAACTGATATTTGATATTCAATTAGCCCAATTAACCCAATTTACATATTTGATATTTCACCATGTCAGCAGATCAGAAGGAAACTAGTCCTAACACAAACCTCTGCTTCCACATTCAATTTCAACATTCAAAGACATGGCCCCTCATCATCGTTGTAAAAAGTTTGGCAATAAGAAACCCTCTAGGACACTCTACTTTGAATATTGATTTCTCTTAAAGGAGCCTCTGAACCAGATTCAGGGGTCTGCTCCCTATTTGAGAGATTCCTCCAAAACCCCACATAGCTCTTTCCCACAACTTCCTCCCAAAATTTTTCAGTACTGACAGAAGGCTGTTCTATTACCATAGCATTTGCACTATGTTTTCTTGAAGTCAACAATTCATCCTGAGAAGAGGTCCCAGAAAAATCTTCCATGTCAGAATCCTCACTTACAGTATCATTTCCCTGCACTGCTTTGCTCTTCTTTCTCCGTTTTGTTTTTACTTTTCTCCACACCTTTTTGCAGAGACGTGCCGGCAGCTTCACGAAGGCAAGAACAGCCAAATGCAACAGAACACAGGGGCAACAAACAACGGCTGCACATTCAGCTGTAGTACCGCCTGCAACCTCACCAAACTTTCGGCTTTCCTGCTCCTTTGTTAGCAAGGGCTGGGTGCGTGCATTCCCAGCTTTTGAGCTCAAATCCTCAACCATAGCTGCCGAAGAAAAATGAGATTAGATGATCATGAGACAGACTTTTTGCGTCCCTTAGGCCATATAGGTTTGTAGCCTATCAAAATGTATTTACTTGTTTATAAGATCGTATTAGTATTGTTTTGATGGGTGTACTGTAATAAAATAAAATTCTCCTAGCAAGATCTCAAGTCTTAGATTATGAACGCAAATATCTGTGTAACTATCATTACATACTTGGCAATTTGAAACGTAATGCAAATGTCATAACTTCAACCTAAATCCTAGCCAAACCCTAATTCAAGGGCTCCATGAGTAAAACCCCGATCTAATCAATGAGCACTATTACTGTAGACATAAGAGATAAAATCCAATTCGCTCAGCGGCGAAAGTCAGATATTTCCACTGCATTCCAAATACTATAATGCCTTCAAACACTTCAAAGAAAACACAAATTTCTGTAACACAAACTTCACAAACAAAGCTCCAAAATCGACAAGTATCTTTTCTGCTTTAGACCAAGGCATAGTACGGTTTAACAAAGACTATACTTTAAAAACGCATTAGATTCTGTAATAAAAGCATATCAATTAAAGCTCCAATATCCACAGCATCTTTTCTTTTAAAAACCATGAACATTTAATTTCAAACCACGCAAAACACCTCTATAAAGCTCACAATTTCAAACATATTTGCCTCCTAACAATCTCAAATATCTTATTACATAAAATTATATGTAAGACGGCAAAACCTTTGAAGAAGATGTTAAAACTAAACGCAGATAATCAAATTATATTAGATAGTGCAGCTTAATCCTGTCAGTTTAAACTACAGAGTCTCAGCCATTGTCTCTAATATTCTGAAAAGAAGGATATAGGATTGCCTACTATATCTCCAGATAGAGCTTGAAAAGAAGGATAATGATTTAGGATTGCCTACTATATCCCCAGATAGAGCTTGGTTCAATCAAGATGACTCTTTAGTTATTCGCTTTCACACATCACAAGATAGATTGGAGGCACTTCGATCAAAGAAAAAATTGTTTGATCGTGTTGACAAAATTTATCTAGATGAGGATTTAACTAAGATGCAACAAGAAGAGGTAAAAGAAAGTAGGAAGAAAGTTATTGATGCCAGAAAGCAAGGGAAATGGGCTGTAATCCGTAATGGAAGGGCTTGGATCAAGGATTCTCCTCCTGATTGGTGGACTAAACCTTGGCCTATTTCTACATGACACCAGAGCTTTGAAACATGGTCTACAACCTCAATTACAATTGCAGTTTGGAATTGTGGCGGTTCTATCTTTTTGCCCCAGGGTCTTCTAAAGATGTGATTCTTAACTCAAATGTCATTTTTCTCATGGAAACTCATGAAACCAAGGAGAAACCTCTACCCTCATATGCAAGATACTCATGGATTAGTGTTCACAGACCACAACTTCGACATGGCACAAAAGGCTCTAGTGGAGTTGCTTGCCTTTATAGAGATCATCTCCATTCCTCTATTCAATTTGAAGGATCTGATGAATTTGCAAGGTTTCTATGGATATCACTTGCAAGAAGACCTCCTTTGCAGAATTTGTATATTGCTGCCTGTTACTTCCCCCCACAATATTCAAATTATGCTCCAGCTCTTGATGGTGAATCCCCTTTTGTAGACTTACAACCGGAAATAACAAAATACTCTACTTTTGGTGAGGTTCTTCTTCTTGGTGACTTTAATGCCCGGATTGGCCACCTTCAGTGTACTAATCATGATCTTCACAATGACCCATTGATGATTTATGAAGTTGATCAACATGAATCAGGGCTTCAACGTTATTCTGCAGATTCTACGGTGAATGCTTATGGACAACACCTAATCAAATTGGGTGAATCTCATGATCTTGTTATCTTGAATGGTACAGAACACTTCCCTAATTCCAAAGGCTTTACTTGTTTCCCTTATTCTGGTGGAGCTAGTGTTGTAGACTATGTTATATCCTGCAAATATATTTTTCTTTGAGTATATATGATCTCCAGATTTCGACTTCTCCCCCACCTCTCATGGATCATGTCATTCTCTCTTTTCGTACGCCTCTTGCCACACCTATTACAACATCCTCCCATGTACTCTCACAAAAACATATTACTATACATTTTGACCATGCATATGATGAGAGTTACACTAATATCCTCAAAACCGACCTCATGAACATTTATGATATCTTAGACCCAGTTGAGAGGGCTACTAGACTATCACAGGAATTATGGATGTTGCATTTAAGGCTTTCCCCCACTCCAATCATACTTCCCGGCTCCATCCCCATGGTCATTGCCTGAGAAATTCTTGGTACGATGTGGATTGTAAAAATGTTCACAAGTTAACTAAACATATTATGACCGAAACTCCCTCTAAAGCCAAGCTAGCCCAAAAGCTTTATAGAATCATTCTTAGAAAGAAAAAACGACAATACTTGTATGATAAACAAAGAGCTACCATATACCAAATCCGGTTTAATCCCAAGTCTTTCTGGAGATCATTTTTACCCAAAAAATCTATTTGTGCCATTACCGACCCACATACCTGGTTTACCTATGCTACCTCTCTCTATGATGCTCCCAATCAGCCCTCCATTCATTTGAATCCTAGACCGCCCAAGTGTCATTTCTTCACCGATAAGATGGTCCTTAAAGCCATCTATAAACTCAATTCCAATAAAGCCCAAGATGTGGAAAATTTAAAAGCTGAATTCTTCCATCATAGTCCAGTTGTTCTTGTTGTCCATATTTCCAATCTTTTTAATTTTATTGTTCCTCATGGTCTTCCTCCCTCTTGGACTTCCCATATTATTCATCCCATCTTCAAATCTGGAGATTCTCTTAAACCAGAGAACTACCGTACCATCATGATTGGGCATACTTTGGCTAAGCTTTTTGCTACAGTACTTGATGATTATATCTCACAATGGGCAGAAAAGAAACGGATCAGGGCAAAAGGTCAAGCAGGTTTTAGGAGGAATCACCGAACTAATGATCACATATTCACTTTGGTTGCCATTATAGAGGAAGCAAAGGCTAAAAAACAGAAGGTATATTGTTGTTTTGTGGACTTCCGTAAGGCATTTGATACAGTACCAAGACATCTTTTGATTCAGAGGCTAAAATATTTGGGTCTTCCTGACATGGTAATTTCTCTTGTCATGACTTTATATGAGAAAATTTTTGGGCATATTCGTACCAAATTGGGCACTACTAATGACATTCATAGTAACATAGGTGTGAAACAAGGTTGTCCACTATCGCCTACACTTTTTGGGCTCTATATTGATGAATTAGAGGATCTTATCTCCACAGACTTAGGTACCATGAATGGTTGTAGCCTCCTTGGGATCTACATTGCTATTTTATTGTTTGTAGATGACATTCATAGTAACATAGGTGTGAAACAACGTTGTCCACTATCGCCTACACTTTTTGGGCTCTATATTGATGAATTAGAGGATCTTATCTCCACAGACTTAGGTACCATGAATGGTTGTAGCCTCCTTGGGATCTACATTGCTATTTTATTGTTTGTAGATGACATTATTTTGCTTTCACACACAATTACAGGACTTCAAAATCAGCTTGATGCATTGAGCGATTTTTGTGATAAGAAAGGCCTGGAAGTAAATCTTGCAAAGACAAAACTCATGGCATTTAATACAACCAAGAAAGTAGCATCTACAATGAATTTGTTGTACAAAGGAAAACAAGTTGAGGTGGTGTACTCTTACACCTACTTGGGTGTGGTTTTCTCTGGTCCACCTTTTAGCTTTGTTCCGGCAATAGAAGCAAGACTGAGCAAAGGGTATGCAACATTGACGGTCTTGGAAAGACAATGTTTTCAGCTCCAATTTCAAGATATTCAGACAAAGATTCGACTTTTTCATACATTGGTTACACCAGCACTTTTATACGGATGTGATGTTTGGGGTCCATATTTGAGACAAAATGATTTCAATCGTATGGAAAGAGTTTTCATTTCCATGTTATCAAAGAATATTCGAGCCAAAAGAACAATTCCTCACTCAATTATTCTTGCCAAGTTTGGGGTATGTCCTCTCTTTATCTCTTTGATTTTCAATGTTATCACTATGTTGCATCGGCTTTGATGCATGGCAAATTCATTTTCTGGTCAAAACAGTATCCATATTTGGCACTTCAATCTTCTGTACAACTTGTCAAAAAGGGTTGCAAATCTTGTTGGTATGCAAGAATTACTACTCTCCTTCAAGTCTGAATATTGATATAGATAGACTCCCTCCTCTTGGGTTTTCTATTAATGCTCCTCAACTCACTAAACAAGAAGTTAATAGGGGTATACGAGAGGAGCTCACTAAGTCTTATTTGAAAGTTACATGGTTTTCTCCAAAAGAGCCTTTGAAACCAAAGCTTCTTCACTATTTTCAATTTTATTCCTACTTCCATGAAGATCAAAACAAAATTCCAGAATACATGAAGAGGTTTTTGCCTTCATGCCTAAGGATCCCTTTAGCTCAGTTTCGCATTTGCTCTCACCCTCTTCGGATGGAATCTGATCATAGCCTTCCACAACATGAGCGGATTTGTCAGTTGTGTTTTCTAGAACCTGAAAGTGAAGAGCATTTTATATTCAAGTGTCCCATCTACTATGAAATCCGTGGAAGATATCATTGTCTTTTCAGAGATTCCAATGGATCTTTAAGGAGTCTCATTCGATATGAAGATAAGAAATGCTTAGCTTTATTTATTCGTGAGATACTTCAAATTCGGGAAAGAACACTCAAATTGCAGTCCTCAAATACAAATGAGTACAGAAATATCAGTTCTTACTTCCAAATTACTGATTTCAGGAATCTTAAGAGATCTCATATGCAGACAACCTGGTCTAGATGTGTCAGACAACGCACTTTCTATTGGTTTCAAGATCTGCAACCTTCTAGCGGTTGATTTGTTGTTTCTTTTTTCTGGAGATGTTTTGGCACTCCCTTTATGTTTTGGTTCTTGGTTTGTATTTTCTGTCCCATAGGCCATTCTTGGCCTTATGTGGACATTAATATCTAAATTAAATTAAATAAATTAAATTAAATATACTAAACTCAATTGGCAGATATTGCAGTGACAATAAGGAATTGCAGAGAAAGATCAAACCTGATCAAAACTGCCCGTTAACAAATGCTAGTGCAACGGAGTTTGGTGTTCTTGGCCTCGATCTGTAGAAAATTTCCAACGGAATCCAACAACTCCAGCCGCTTACATAAAGTCTGAACAAAACTTGCCGGAATTGATGGTATCCACGACGGTTCGAATCCTTCCAACCCCTAAAATGAGAGCATATTCAATCTCAGGAAATTAGAATAAACGAGGGGTTTCCAGTTCCTCTCAATTCGCGACTAAAATTTGCCGTTCGTTTCGAACGGCAGAATGTTGTCCGTCAGATGACAGAAAATCGGCAAAAATATGGGCCGAGGATCTGGGGTGTCAGAAGTTGCAGTTGGCAAAGGGAACAAATCTCCGTCAGCTATATCTATACGTGCGAAAATGCCAGGTCAGCACAAACTCGTAGTAGAAAATTAATGACCTACGATCCACATGGCGTGAATGAAGCAGGTCCCAACAAAACGTAGTATAAAATAATTCTCCGAGGGTTGTTATTTATTCGTTTGTAAGTAGTTGTTATATTGACAAAGTCTAAATCTTTTTCTTAATATAAAATATATATATTTTTTATACTATTATTGTCCATTCTAAGGCTGGGTCCCATGCAAAGGATATTTTAGTATTAATAGGGTTCCATGAATTTTTATTTTTCTCTACATAGACAAAATAGGAATTTTTAGCACTAAAGAAATATGGTCCTATGAATTTAGAATAAGGAAAAATTGAAAGGAAGCTTAAATTGAAATGCCAAGTGTCACAAAAGCTTCCTAAAATTTACAAGCAACAATTTTTTTGTGTACTCTCAAGTGTTTGATGGGGTTGGAAAGCCCTCCCTAAAATGTAGCTCCTAAGAAATTTTAGAAATTTTGTTGGATTTTAATAGGAGTAATATTTTTTTAAACACGAGACCACATTTTCCATACAAATCGGAGCAGTAGCCCCCAACATGAAACCACCCTCTAATACTCTTAACTAAATTTTAAATAATTTTTTTCCACTTGAAACTTGAAATCCTTTGTCAAGTACCTATATGTTATTAAACCTTTTTCTTTAGTATAAAAACATATACTTTATAATATTATTTCCTATTCTAATATTCTTACTAAATTTTAAATAATTTTTAGCGTGCAATCCTTTCTAAGTCCATATATATCATTTGACCATTTTTTGTTATTATTGTTGTTTTTTATTTTTCTTGAAGAAATTGCCAACACAACTAATAAGTACCAAGCAATTTTAGTTGTCAAAAATGTTGTTTATTGCCATGTATTTTAAGAGGTGTCTACTATAATTAAAAAAAACAAGAGGGAGTAGATAAGTTTAAAAGTAACATATTCATTAGGGATTGCAATTTTTATCAAATCAACAATAGTTATGTAGTTTTCTATGTTGTATAAAAATGTTTGAGGGTTCTAGAAAGAGATAATGATGGTAAGAATGTGATTTGTAAGTAGATGTAACTATGTTGCTTTTCTTTGTGTCCTATGTAATTTAAAATTTATTTATGCAAATATATGTGTTTTTAAGTTGTCTAAAGTGTTTATTCTTCTTTGATATCATTATGTTTTGTGATTTTGTTTACAATTTAAATTATGTTGTTTTTCTCCAATGCTTCTACTTAGAGTGAATCTAGTGTTCCTCCAAAATCCTGGAATAGTCATATGTTAAGACTACCTTAAAGGTGTATCAATCTCCCCTTATTTTCACCTCCAACATTTCTTTTTCAAAAAAATACAACATTCATAGAAAAAATCTTACATCTATGGAGCTTTCCTTGTCATTTCTTCTTCCTTTTCACAAATTGTCATCCTCTAAATTGTTTAATCTCTTAATAACACAAATAACTTAATTTATTTTTTACAAGAAACTCTTTAACCCCACAAGCAAAGGGGTTATGGACAAGGTGTTTACAATAACCGGTTGTAAATTGATGTTTCACACATAATATAGACCCCTGGATTTAAATATATTGCCAACATCCTTGGCTAGGGTTGCAAAAAGGAAATAAATTTCTTTAATCCACTAGTGAGCTTTCTCTCTATATATCCTTGAACTCGTCATACCTAGATTAGAAAAATATGTAAAGGGTTATTTTAAAAACTAATCTTCAAAGGGACTTGAAACCTCAATCTCCAAAACAATCTTACTGATAATTTTTTCCTCTTATTTTTTTTCTTTAGTCAAGTTTCACTAGTTGAAACAAATGATGTCTAATTCAAATTATTTGGAATAATTATTTTAAGTGTTTATTAAAAACTCGGGGCCAAGTATTTAGTAGAAGTTGTTTGTGATTTAACGAATAGACGATTGTGTTCCATTCTTTTTTATGATCGTACCTTGTTTATGTTATTGAGAAAATATAGAAAAGAGATGGTGTTTTCCTATATATTTCTACCTTGTCATAATGTGGATGAAAATAGAAGTCTCTTAAACATGTGAGTTTTGTCCATGATTTATCTACTAACTATTGTGTTATTCTAAAGCATAGTGGGGGCTTCAACTATTTGAAAATTCAAATTCTGTACATAAAACTAAACAATATTATCAAGGGTGTGTAAGGCATATTCTTTGGAAGATGTTTTAACAATGAGAACGGATGTTTAGTAAATGAGATTATATAGCCTCTGTCCCCAATTTTTATCCCTCTTAATTTCGATCTCTTTTCAATGTTTCTTCTATCGCTCAACCTAATCTCCTTGTATTGGTTGTTCCTTTTCTCCATGGACAAGAGGAGTGAGGCAAGAATAGTACTAGTACATGAATTGTTTAGGAAGGGTTTTGACAAAGATGGAAAGTGACTTCTTAGTATCAATCCATGACCCACATAACCCCTCCATATCTTGATGCGGTTGTTATTAGGATTCCCAATGAAGGGATACCTTAGACCATAAAACCCTTATCATAGTTAGATCTCACCTAAACAAGATCATAAGTAGGAATCTTAACAAGTTATAACAAAGCTTCTTCTATTAAAATATGAGGAAAATATTATAAAATTAGGCACAATGACATTATACTCAAATGAAATACTTATGAAATAATAGTAAGTGAACTAAGTTAGAGGGCCAAAAAGTGGACGAATTTTTATTTGAAGAAAAACACAAGTGTATTATGAATTATTAGGTTCGAAATTACTAAGCCTAAAACACGAGTGCATTATAATGCGCTCGCATTCTTGTTTGCAATTTGGTATATGTGCTTTTGGGAGGGATATATTTACTAAAGTAAATGGTTTAAAGAATAATGAATGAAAAACTTATACTTTAAATTTATTTTAGTAAATATAAGAAATTAGGGTCACTTTGCACCTTATGGAACTAGTCTCACAACTCCATTAGTCACGATTTAGAAGATAGTTTTTCATATTCTAATATGGTCAATACATAGGTATTTTTTAGGATTTCAGCATTCAGCCTAAATTTTTAGGATTTAAATTATATAATCAATGTCTATTTTGGGAAAAGAATATAGTCATTGTTTAGGTTTTGGGGCCTTTTGGATTGTTTATTGATATTTGTAGGAGTGTTAAATGTGTCAAAACTATATTTTATAAACCTCACAACTCCCAAAGGTAGCAACAATTGCTCAATATATGGACTCATGAAATTCCTTATAACACATAATAAATCAAAACACATATGTAAGTTTTTATCGATTTAAATAATCAAGGGAATGGTCATCATGAGGTATTTGAAGGATTTGAAACATCATGAGGAAAATGGGTGCAATCAGAAAAATCATGAGGTTTGTGAAAGATCTGAAACATCAAGAGCTTCATTGAGATTCAAATCATCAAGGAATGGTCATCAGGAGCATGATAAGAGAATCTCACCATGAGTGATGGTGGCAATCATCTCAAGCTAAAAAATAATGCATATTTTATGAGATTGTTTTTAAACACTTAATCAATGTTTGGTAATGAACTCACATCTTGTAAGTCAGGGAGGTGGAATTTACAGTGTTTCAATACAATGTGGAGGTCAAGAACATGGAATTCATTATCAACATTCCTCCAAGTTTCATTTAGGGATCAATCCTTCTATCAGGAGGAGGAAACCTATCTCCATGAGGAGAAATTGAGAAAGAGGGTGTCCAGACATCATAAACATGCTTCCACTCAGGTGACATCTTGGGTAGGGAGGTGAATTATGAGATTAAGAAGAGATCATCATGTTCAAAGGTGAAAAGTGAGGCTCAAGGAGTGAATTAATGATCATCATATCCTGACTCTACCATTGTGTCCAAATCTCTTTGAGAAAAAATTAAAATGAGCTAGTCAAGCTATTGAGGCATCTAGGACCATCATGTGTGAAGGATCAAGAAGTAATTTATTCTCATGAGAGGGATATGAGAAATAAGTGTCTGGGCATCCTACATCTGATTCCATTGAAGGAGGATTTTGAAGTCTGGAAGGGTAAGAGGATGATCTTCATATGGAGATGTTGTCATGTGAATTGACTAACCAAATGTAACACTTAAACCATGAAAACCAAACCATAATGTGAAATCTTGTTCCCAAATCTTCTTGAATCCCTCTCCAGGCCAACTTGCCTCCTGTGTCATGATCAACTTGTCCTTGAAGGTATTCCTAATACATTGGGTGAATATGTATAAGTTTGCAAAAAGGTTTAACAAGGTCCATTATTCCATTCATTGAAGTGCAGTAAAAGACTAATTCTCTAGACAAGCCTAGAAAGGTCAATTTTGCCATTTTAGAGCATGTGTGCATCCTTCGGGAGGGTTATGAAAAGGTATTAAGTATCCAAAGGTGGTATTTTAAATCCTTGAAGGTGTTGGAAGTAGTTTAGGAAGATTTAGGAAATTTTTATCATTCGGGATAATCTGTTCAACAATGGATTTTCAGTGCAAGGAATGAGTAATAAAATTATGAACCTTGACTTCTTCGGCCGATTATGGAGCTCCGTAAGGAGTTAGGAGGAAAACAAGTAGGAAATGGAAATCTTGAATAATCCTTTACATTGTGGGAGCATCCATTTTGATCCAAGGCCACCAAAGGTGATGCTAGCAATCATCTCATACTCTCAAGCAATACATACCTCCCAAGAGTGTTTCTAAACACTTAATTAGTGCTTGGTAATAAGTGTAATACATTTTGGAGGTCAGAAACATGTGATTAATCTTTGATTTCTAATTCCACGTGGATAAAATTGATCATAAGGGTGTTCTCTGCAATGGTATCGAGTCTTCTCCGCATCCACATTTCAACCTTACATCCACCTTTCAACACACCCATACACCTTACTCAAGCACACCTCAATGCTCCATTACTCCTTTATCCATCATCTTGTTAGATTTTTAACTTTTGAATTTTTAAGACTCCTTGTTTTCTCAAGCTCTAAACAATCTTCTCAACTTTGTTTTTCACCTTCACCTTGACTTTTACTCAATCTTCTTTTCACTCATCTCATTGTTCTTACCCCTCTCCTAATCACTAATGCAAATCACTCAACTCTTCCTCTTTCACTTAAGGATTTTCATACAAACCCTTACTCTCTCTAGACTTCTTCATGGCACTGTGCATGACAATCAAATTAGGTCTTCTTGATTAAATTTTTATAAGGATTTTCCCTTGTTACTCAAGGATTAAAACATTATAACACCACTCCCTCAATGATAGATACAAATTCCTTATGAGTTTCTTTCCTAAGACAACTATTTCTCAAGGTTGGTCTTGACAATCATAAGAAATAAGCATGATTGTACATTTCTTCCTTTACCTACTAACCACTAAATACTCTATCCTTATGCCCTGATTTTATGAGTCCTTAATGCCCTTAGGCCTTCTTCTAACTTATCAGAGACTCCACCAACTTCAAACACATGGAATAAAGACTATTTTTCAAAAATACATCCTTCCTAGCCCTCAAACTAGGCATTAACACTTATATACTCTGTATTTACACATTCCTTTGCTTTTATTCTTATTCCAACATGTACTAGGGATTTTGAAACTCTTGGTATTATTATTACCTTCCTACACACTTATCAAGGACTCTACTAGTCATAAGTATTAACTTTTACAATGAATATTCTACTCTAGGCCCTTAAGACTGGCACACATAGTTAGGATTGTGAACACAAATTTAATTTAAGAAATCCTCCTTTAGATGGATTATTACCTTTTCTTGAATTTTGCAACACCAAGTCCTCGTGATCAATGCCCTAAAATAGACTCAAGGATTCCATTGAATCATTATGTTCATGCTACATACTACTAAACTTCTAAAATAGGGTATAGTTTGGTTTGAGTAAGTCTTTCTATCTATTTTCCATTCCTTGGACACTGTGAGGGTTCCATGAAGCCTTGAACATCATTATAGATAAGAAGACAATCCAAAACAAGATATTTACATGTGAAAATGATTTGAAAAATAGTCTCTAACCTCCAAATATGATATCTCGGTCTGAGAGGATTGTCCAACTTAACACCTAAGCCTATAACATACCTAGAGCTAGTTCAAATATTCAAATTATACATTTGGAGGGAAACTCCCTATTCTTTCTTATGGATTCCAAATGGACTAGTACAAGCTATGACCATCTCAAGTGGACCCAAGACACCCCTAGTCACCTAAGAAATAAAAATTGATTATTAACAAGATGCTCTGCATCACCAGAGGAAGATTGCACAGTGACTGAGAATCCTTATTTTCAATTAAGGGCTTAGTTGTCATGCTTCAATTTTTTTAATTTCCATGCTAGTTATTTTGGTCATTCTAGAGCTAATAAAACACCCTCCGGAGAGTTTAGGAAATATCTTAAGCATCAAGAGGTGATGTTGGGGAATATTGGAAGTGTTGAAGGTAATTTAGGAAGATTTAGGAAAGGTTTGATCATTCAAGGACTATCTTCTCAACAATGGGTTTTCTAGGTGCAGGGAACAAACACTCTAATGGTGAAACTTGAATTCTCTGGAAGATTCCAATTTTCAGGAGTTAGAGGAAAAAAATAGGCATTGAAAATCTATGTGAATCCTCTACATGTTGGAGACATCCATTTTTATCTAAGGATTATGAAGAATTTAAAAATAGTGAAGCTGCCCCTTTTGGTTCCAAAAAAAATACTTCACTAATGAAACACTTCATGAAACCAAAATAGGGAACTACTAATCAACCTTTATGATTCTTGATGATTGACACCTCATGTTAAATCCTGATTAAACTAAAATCTAATATCCTAGCCTAATCTAATGTTATGAAAAATAGTAAATAACAACTAACTAAATAATGAAATGACCCAAGAAACTAAGTAAATAGAAATGTGAAACCCTAAATGTGCAAGAAGGGTTAGGACATCCTTATCCGATTTGTGAAGGTGCAGACTATGTCACAATGCACACTAGGTGAACATGAGGAGGAAACAACCACACAAAAGCCTGAGAAAGTACAGATATGCACCCTTTGACTAGATGGGGGCACCTAGAGAGGGATAGGGGTGCCTATGGGCGTCATAGTATGAGATCTAGGCACCCTGGTTTGCGGAAATGGCTTGAAACCCTCCTTTGAGGTATCGTTGGATGTTTTCCTGTATTCTATTCTTGTCACATTAAAGTTGATGACTACGTCAGATGTCGTTATAAGACCCGCAATAAGGAATCACCTACAAAACCCCAGACAAAGCATTAAAACCCTAAAAAAACAAAGATGCATATAAAGGAGTCAGACTGTCTCAATAATGCCACAATGGTGGAATTACTAATCGATAACTACATTACATTTCAGACCCAATGTAGTTATAGGTGTGTGTGTGTGTGTAAATCATGCCCTAGGTTTCTCTTATGTCACCACACTTTGCGAAGTAGTGAACAAATAACTATATGTAGAATGTATTAAATGTGTGCACGAAAATAATAGAATCCCCTCCTATGAAGTGTGATGTAGATGAACCAAAATTGTGTGCCTTGTGATGGAGCTAGATGGATACAAATGTAGCTTTCAGTGCCTTTGATGGATGCAACTTTAGATGGTAATAGTAGATGTTTAGTGCTTGGTCCGTTATTATGGTCTAATAACTTTATATTTATATAGCTCTCTTATTCTAATTTCGTAGTTAACCCCAAAAAGTTCAACCACCAAAAAGATATAAATGTCAAATGGTTGGGAAGTTCCCAAAAGATGAAAGTAAAGTATAAAGAGGATTAAGGCACCCATAAGGGACCAGGGTGCCCCATTCTAAAAAAAACCTAAATGTAAATAGGATGAATGAAAAATGACAAAACAATATGGGAAAATACATGCGGAAGGTCGAAAGTGATGATAGAAAGTAAAATAAAATGGCCAAAGGACTAAATAGAGTTAATTATTAATTCCTTCACTCAAAAACCATATGAATAGTAGTATGAGACTGAGAATAAATAATGACTCAAAGTACATGATTTAGTGACTTCATTTTCTCCCACTTTATGTTGGTGAGCGGAAAGCTCGGTAACATAAAGTAGATAGAGATGCGTACACTGATAATCCATGTAGAGTGATGTAGAAACCCACCGAAGGAGTAGAAAAAGCATGGAGTGACAAAAATGGAGCTTTGAGATTAAATATGTAAAAGTGTAAATAAAAGTGATGAGCGTGAACCTAGGGCGTAAGCACGTGTGTAGGTGTTAAAGTGTGTAGTTTACTGCATGGTTAGTATCATGTGTGATGTACTCACCATGTGTCTCATTGTTGTTAATTATTTTCTTCCCATACGAATGAACCTACAAAGCAGAGAAGATGATCAAGTACTAAAATACCCATGTATACTCTAAAAATGAATGTATATAGTAAAAATACTACAAATGAAAGTATGAAAATGAAAAAGGAATATGTGCACTGATCTTTGATGAGACAAAAAAGGTGTAGAAAGAATATCCCGATCTTTTGGTGAAGTGTGAGTTTTTTGGGTGATCTCACGCCACTGTGGCCGAAGAAGTGTAGGGATAAAGATGTGTTATTCTCCAACTTGTAACTACTTCCCTGAGATTGGTAAAGAGATCTATGTACTGTCTATTTTATTGGTGATCGATGCCACCGTACGAAGTAGTGTAGGGAGGAAATTCCATTGTATCCTCCAACTTGTAACTTCTCCCTAGAATTCTAAGGATAATCTACCTTGTAAAATCTGATGTGTATGGGGTTCGTAGATTGGTTTAAACCCACTTGCAAACTTGTAGATTGAACTATAGACTCGAATTATAGAATAAAGTGTAAACTAAAGTGTAGACTCAACTATAGACTCGAAATGTAAACTATAAACTGAAGTGTATAATTAAATATATTGGTAATGTGTGTAAACCCCAAATAATGTCACCCCTCTTTGGGGGTGCATGTGATATCGCGAATAAGAGAATGTGGCCCCAAAAGAGGATCGATCACGTAATCAAACTCTACCTTGTAGGGGGAGGAACGTGCTTGGTAAAGACCAAGGCACACACAAACAAGTGGCTAGAAAACAAGTGTTAGTACAAATAAACATGCATGTAGAAAACAAACAATGTGTAAGCTAGAACATAAGAAAACAATGTAAACACCCAAGAAAACAATCATAAACCACGCAAAGCAAGTTGCAAACATGGGATAACACTCACGGTGTCTCAAGACACTCAAGGCCATCGTGACTGCAAACAAACAAGTATGTATGCACAATAAAGGGCAAGGCCCACAAACAATAACAAGTACTAGAAAATAAAAAAACAAGTATAGAAGCAAATAGCCCTCCATAACAAATGTTGTAGTGTATGAACATGGATAGCTACATTAGGTAGTGTGTCAAGAATTGATACTATGTGTAGAAGCTCTATATCTATGATCACAACTAGAAAAGGATGTGAACATGCACATGTGTATGGTAAAGATAATGACATATAATATATCTATCTAACATGTGTAGTAGAGTGAACATGTAAAGACAAGTGCAAACAAGAGTAAATGCAACCATAAAATGTAGTATGTTGTGGATGGATGGAATGGAATGCAATATGGATGATAGGAGATGCATGCCCCTAAGTGAATAGAATTGTATGCAGTGAGGTTCATTTATTATGCCCCCTCAGTATTCAAGAACGAACCACAAATGAGAGCACGTCATCGGGTAGTGTGTGCGGGGTGAAGAGGTGACTATGTAAAATGCATATTATGTATGGTAGGATGAATAATATGTGTAGATTTATAGTAGATATAATACACTTTGTAAGATTACATGTATAAGGTGTAAAACATGCAATATGTGATAACTATGGTGTAGTGTGTGAGTCATGTGTATGATGTATGTAAGACAAGATGTATGATGTAAAGTGTAGGATGTATGCAGACTCGCAATGCCTATAGCCTATGATGTAGTGTGCAATGTGTAGATGATGTAGGATCGTGTGATGATATGTGATGCCTAATGTGTAGTGACTATTGTGTAGTGTGTGGGGTCCATGTGTAGATAATTCCCTCAACATTCAAGTGTGAACCGAAGCACAAGAGTGTGTCATCGGGTAATGAGGTGACAAGAGTCTCCTACCAAAGACCAAGTTTGTGTGAAGTGGTGGAAGAATGTTGGGAAAAAGTAATAGTAGGACCATGCGATGGTGGTGGAATTTGAAATGTGCCTTGACCATTAGTAGGAGAAGTAGTTGCTTTGAAAAAATGATTGGCTATTAAAGTGGTGTATTATTGCATAACAGTGTAGCAATCCTAGTAGAAAGAGGTGTTGAACTAATTTTTAGAGGAGGTTGCTTAGGTTGACTTGGTAGCAAAGGAGGTTGAGTAAGATGAATTTTGAGAGGTGGTTTCATGCTTTGACTTGGTAATGTTGTAATTTCCTTGAGAGGAGGAGGTGCTATATTGATCTTGAGAGGCGGTTGCTTAGGCGTGTTTGACTTTCTCAAAGAAGGCACATTA
This sequence comes from Taxus wallichiana var. yunnanensis, assembly GCA_018340775.1. NCBI lineage: Eukaryota > Viridiplantae > Streptophyta > Pinopsida > Cupressales > Taxaceae > Taxus > Taxus wallichiana. The sequence continues at coordinate 349,157,347 of CM031235.1, forward strand.
GAAATGGTGGCATGATGCTCATTTGACATAGAAGGAACAGATTTAGGAGCCCATGTGGATGTAACATTTGTAGATGGGCATGCAATAGAATGTTGTGCAGTGAATGAGATAAATCCCTAGATTTAAAGATGTTTTATTATTCGTTGTAAAGTGTAGAAATCTTCATCATTATGTCCATTGATTCGATGATAATTGAAAATGGATGACCTTGATATTTTGTTACCCAATAAGGAGGATAAAAATGATTAGATGATAAAGTGATCAAGTGACAACTAAGGAGCTCAAGTAAGAAGGCCATGCTTCTTAAACTAAAATGATTAAACTAAAATATAATATCCTAGCCTAATCTAATGTTATGCAAAGCAACAAATAACAACTAAATAAATAAATGAAATGACCCAAGTAATTAAGTAAACATAAATGTGAAACCTTAAATGTGCAAGAAGGGTTAGGAAATCCTTAGCTAATTATAATGAAGGTGCGAGACTGTGTTGCAATGCAAACTAGGTGAAAAGGAGGAGGAAACAACCACACAAAATCCTGAGAAAGTATAGATCCAAGCTCTCTAACTAGACCAAGGTGCCCTAGTCTAAGATCTGGGCACCCCGGTCCACAGAAAATGGCTCAAACCCTCCTCTTAGGTATTGGCTGGATGTTTTCCTATATTTTCTTCTTGTCACACTAAAGTCATTGGATTGCATCAGATGTCACTGTAAGACCTGCAATAAGGAATCACCTACAAAACCCCAGACAAAGCATCAAAACCCTAAAAAAGAAAGATGCATATGAAGGGGTTAGACTATCCTCAGTGGCCACAATGGTGGACTTACTAATTGAGTGCTACACTACATCTCATACCTAATGTAGTTCTAGGTGTGTGTGTGTAAATCGTGCCCTAGGTTGCTCTTGTGCTAGTCACACTTTGTGAAGTAGTGAGAAAATAACTAGATGTAGAATGTAGTAAATGTGTGCATGGAAACAATAGACTCCCCTCTTATGAAGTGTGATGCATATGAACCAACCTTGTGTGCCTTGTGATGGAGCTAGATGGATGTAAATGTAGCTTTAGGTGCCTTTGATGGATGCAACTCTAGATGGTGATAGTAGATGCTTAGTGCTTGGTTCCTCATTATGGTCTCATAACTTTATATTTATATGTTTCTCTTGTTCTAATTTCATAATTAACCCTAAAAATGCCGACCACTAAAAGATAGAAAACTAAAATGGCTAGGAAGTTCCCAAAAGATGAAAGTAAAGTACAAAGAGGATCGAGGTGCTCAAAGGGTACCAGGGCACCCCAATCCTGGCTGGGTGCCCCGGTTAGAAATAGGATGAACGAAAATGAAAAAATAGACTAGGAAAGTACATGCAGGAGGTCGGAAGTGACGATGAAAGTAAAATAAAATGGCCAATGGAAATGGGTTGATTAGTACTTTCTTCACCAAAAACCATATAATAGTAGTATGACACGAAGACTAAATAATTTCTCAAAGTGTGTGATTTAGTGACTACAACTTCTATGCCACCTCGACACCTTTTTCCATTAATGTAACTTGACATCAATGACAACACTAAGGACACTATGTCCAACACATGTGTTTTGATTTATTATGTATTATAAATCATTTCATGAGTGCATATATTTGAGCAGTTGTGGTTTCCTTTGAGAGTTGTGAGGTTTGTAAAATCTAATTTTGACACATCTAACACTCCTACAAATGTCAGTAAACAATACAAAAGACCCCAAAACCTAAACAATAACTATATTCATTTCTGAAATAGACATCAATTATAGAATTTAAACACTAAAAGCTTTAGGTTGAATGCTGAAATCCTGAAAATCTTATATTATAAAAAACCATCTCCTAAACCATGACTCATGGAGCTATGAGACTATTTCCATAAGGTGCAGAGTGACCCTAATTTCTTATATTTATTAAAATAAATTTAAAGTATAAGATTTTCATTTATTATTATTTATATTTTATTATATCTTTATAATAAAATATAAACAATAGTAAATGAAAATCTTATACTTATACATTTATTTTTGTACATATAAGCCTACCTCAAACACATATGATGTCTATACTCTAAGAAATGCGAGTGCGTTAAAGCGCGCTCGCGTTCCCCAGAATTATGCCCCCAAACCAAGATTTTATAGGCTTGGAATTGATTTGGTTTCCCAAACTTGCACCTTAGACTTGTAACAACACAACAACCTGTGTGTTTTGACAAAATATGAAAAAATCACCTTCCACCATGCTAAATCCTATAAAAACGTTTTCTATCTTTCTTAAAAAAATTCCTACAACATCAAGAAAACTATCCTCTTTCTAAATATATACTTTTTATATTTTTCTGACTATTATAATGTTTCCATTTATATTTATTTCAAACCATGTCTTTTATGCCTCTACTTTAAGGGATTGTAAATGTTGATCTTTTGTCATGTATCTTTTGATTCAAACATCCAAATTGAATAAAATTTATACAATCCACAAATTAGGACTAATTCTACACATATTCAAAAAAATCTAAATTTTGATATTTTTTTAGGTAGTTAGGGGGGCATGGTTGGCTATCCATTATTTTTCAAAATTTAAAATATTTGTACTTGAAAAATCATAAAAATTAAATACTCATTAACAAATCTAAAAAAATTCTATCACAAACGAGATGCTCATATTTATCTTTCTACCAAAGGGTTTTAAAAATACTAAATAATGCTCAAAAATGGGGGACAACCGACTATCTGCTATGTTTTCTAAAAAAATAGGATCACCTATTGGTATTTTAGTTCTTTAACCCACTTACACTTAACCATTTTCAAAACAAATTAGTAGCTTAAAAACTAGACTCAAAATGCTACGATTCATGTTCTTATAACATCTTCCAATTTTGAGTGTAACTATTTCAAATAACTCTTAAAAGTTGAAGATTTTTATTTTTTAGAAAAAATGTCCACTTAATATCCCCTTTCAGCCCCCCAACTTGGTGCACTTACCCATACCTCTAAAATAATTCTACTAATTATTACAATCCTATTACTAATCCTAAGCTTGCAGACTCTGCAAAGCTTCTACAAAACCACACTTAACTTGCTTGTACAACAACACCCTCCTAACCGAGAAGATGGTACATATGTGGCACATCTCCCTCATTTCCTTGATTTGGAACTCAATATATAGGTAGATCGCTTACATGATCAAATATCCCTTATATTTATGGAATTCATAGTGATTTAGGTGAGAGAAAAAGGTTCCTTTTGAGAGTAAAGATTCCTAAAAATATTCCTTAGAAGGCCTCAGATCGCTATTGATCTTCCCATGAAATTTCCTTTATTAGATCAAGCTCAAATAAATCATTGGGTTTTTCCTAAGCCATGAAAAATGGATCAAAGCCCATGTGTGCGTCCCTCTAACTTTATCGATGTTGATAAAAGATCGTGTTAGATGCAGTCTAATCACAACATAAAATGGAAATCGTCATGTAGGAATGCAATACCTCACAAATTTGGCAAGTGTGGAATGATGTATAGAGGGCATCGAGGCATCCTTTGAGGATTTGGAAGTATGTGTAAGGATTCACATCTTTAGCACATAACAATGTGTATTATATAACAAAGAGATAATGTATAGGGTTTGAGTAGCTTTGGAAAGTGTGTGTGACATAAAAAAATTGTGGTTAAGGATACGTTTATATGGTCAATATGGTGTTGTGCAATGTGCACAAGTTTCCATGTCATAAACAATGTTATAAGGATAATTATGAGTTTGTGTAGTGAGTTGAGAATTTGCAGTTTGGCTAGGCTTTTGCAATAAATGGATAAGGCATTGGTTTTACAAGACATGGTTAGGAGTGTCATTGCTTTTACATAATTCCTTATTTTATTAACTCTAAATATTTTTGGGCGATGTGAAATTTCTTATGAACCTAGATGCCCATGCATCATACACCTTAGGTAATAAGAGCCTTTCTTTCCCACTCAAACATGTATTTGAAGGTGTTCAATAAAACGACCAAGTTTAACAATATTTTCTTCTCTACGATAAAACACATCCTTGAATTTTTACCTCTCCATTTCACCATATATTCTTTATGATCCTTTTTGCATGTCATTTTCACTATGTAGTCATCTAGAATGTATTCAATTTCTTTGTATCCTTTTCTTTGGGATTCATTATCTCAAATATACTTCTATGTGTTATGATTCTCCTTTTTTCTTTCCTTCAAAATTCGAGCATATAACTACTACATTGAAAATAGATAGTATTTTTATCCCTTCTAAGATCTCTATCTCATATGCATTCTTTGTAAATTTCCTCATGACTCTTCAAGGTCCAATTTTCTTCATGTTGAATTTATCATAAGTTCCTTGTATAAACTTCTCTTTTTACGTAGATCATGTGCAATAGATAAATCTTCAACCTCAAAATATAAATGTCTCCTCAAATATACATGATCCTTTTACTAATATTTACTCTAATCCAACTATTTGTGCACTTTTCTCATGCACCTATTTCATGTATTGTGAAAAATCTTCAACTTTCACAATTCTTCCTTCTTCTCATGGAAAATTTCACAGCTTCATAACTCCTCGGAGACTTATTCCATAAAATTATGGAAACATGACTTCCCAATGCTATTTTTTACAAAGTTGTTATATACAAACTCTTCTTGTGCAAGAATACTATCTCAAGTGCATACCTTCTCTCTTACCAAACATTTTAGAAAATTGTTAAGGAGTTTATTGACAAATTTAGTTTAGCCATCAATGTGCAGTGTGATATGCACAACTAAATTGTTACCTTGCATTGAATTTATTCCATAGTGTTTTCCAAAAGTGGGCAATAAACTTAGTATCTTGGTTAGACACAATATTACATGACAAACCATGCAATCTCACAACTAGCTTAAAATAAGTTAGAAATATTCATAACATATTTGATTTTCTTACAAGTAATAAAATGAGAAATTTTCAAGAATCCATCCACAAAAAATATATGACCCATCTATGCTCTAGAAAAACCCAAAATAAATCCCATACCCAAATGTTCATAGTGTTTTTGAGGTATTGATAATGGTTGATATAACCTCGCATTATGACTCTTCTAGTTTCTAGTTGACACACTCTGCATCTCTACACATATTTACACATAATTGTATCCATATGTGGGCCAATAATATATCTCACTCAACTACACCAAGGTATTATCTATCATGACGTGACATGCTAGCCCTCCGCAATTTTTCTCCTCAATCAATTTTTTCCTCATTAACCTTCATGGAACAATCACCAAGTTCATTTGTACAACAACCCATCATACAAGTAGTAGTTTAACCATGGTATGTGGGTGATTCTCACTATCATTTTGTATACTATCCATGCTTATTCAAAATCATCACCTTCTATGTAGAGATTCTTCATCACCTTGAAGCCTATATATGCATGTTAGTACAAACTTCAAGTAAGGAAAATAAAGAACAAAACAATAAGATATTAATCTAACTAAAATAATGTACCTCTGATGGGGTAAAGGGAAATAAGTTATAATAATATAAATTAGAGTTCCTATGTCATGTATTTTCCTTAATGTACGTAGACGCTCAAATATCGATGATGCATATGATGAAAATACTATGTTTGCATTGTCTTCTATGGCTAGTGAACCTAGAAGTTTTGAAGAAGCTAGTCAAAGGAAAGAGTGGGTTGATGTTATGAAACTTGAGATGGATTCCATTGAGAGGAATGATACTTGGACACTTATTCATCCTCCTACTGATAAGGATGTCATTGGTACCAAGTGGGTCTATAAGACCAAAGTAAACAATGATGGTACAAAACGCCAAGCTAAAAGTTAGACACATTGCAAAAAGACTTTGCACAAAATTTTAGTGTTGATGGAGAATTATGCTCTTGTTGCAAGGAAAGATACTATAAGAATAATAATTTTAGTTGTTTCTCATAAAGGTTGGAAAATACATCAAATATATGTAAAGAGTGCATTCCTAAATGGAGTGATTGAAGCGTATGTATGTCGGGAAGCCACAAGGTTTTGAGGTAAACGGTAACGAATTTTGGGTATATGGGTTGAAGAAGGATTTTTATGGGCTCAAGAAATATCCAAGAGATTTTACTCAAGAATTGGTAATTATTTTTTTGTACAAGGATTTGTAAGAATTCAAAATGAGCCAACACTTTACATAAAAGCATTCAGTTATAATGTTTTGTATGTTTTCCTCTATGTAAATGATTTCATCTTCACATGTAGCTTTGTGAAGATGTTGAATAGATTCAATAAAGTTATGAAATTATAATTTGAGATGAGTGATATTGGAATTATGAAGTAATTTATAGGTATGGAGGTCCATAAAAAGAAATAGGAAGTATTTATTTTTCAAACAAAGTATGTCCAAGATATGTTGTTGAAGTTCAATCTTCAAGATTCTAAGGCTACAAATACTCCAATTGCAAGTGGAGAAAAAATAATGAGAGAGGATGGAAACCCTTTAGCTAATGAGAATATTTTTAGAATCATGGTGGGAGGTTTGATGTATCTCACTATGATTAGACCCGATATCACTTATGGGGTTTCACTAGTTTCTAGATTCATGGGCATGCCTTCACTCAAACACATGCAAACTATGAAAATAATTTTTAGATATGTGAAAGATACTTATGATCATGGTATTCACTTTAGACCAGAAAGTTCATTATGTATTATTGTATACTAATATTCAGATTGGGGAGCTTATCTTGATGAAATAAATTCTACTTTAGGATATTACTTCACATTGGGAAACAATTTGGTTTTTTGGTCTTAAAAAAACAAACTACTATTTCATTATCCTCTCCTGAAGTTAAATATGTAGACCTTACATTAGCTTGCACACAAGGGATGTGTTGAAAATACTCTTAGTTTATTTCAAATAGGCTCAAATTGAGCATACATAGATATTTTTGATAACATTGGGACAATGTAGTTGTCCAAGAATCTAGTTTTCCATACTAAAACCAAACACATTGAGCTCAAACATCACTTTATCATAGACTTGGTCAATGATAACAAAAATGTCATTGAAATGCGAGAATAGAGGATCAATTTTCTTATATACTCACTAATGGAATATTTAAACACACATATGGAAGACTCAAATAGTTGAATGAAATTTCTTCCCTTTGCATCAAAGGGAAGAATGTTGGGAATGCTACCAATTTCGACATTTGAAATTATACTAAATTTAGATAACTTATATTTTTTAAAAACTGTAAAATATAATTTAGATTTTTTAGGACTTATTTATTTCAATCATATGTTTTTTTAGTCATGTAGGACCAAATAAGTGATTTTTAGTGATTTCCTAAAAATAACCGAAAAGGCTTAAAATAGGTTGTCCTATCGCTTTTCAATAAGTACACTCCTGTGTTGTCATCCCCAAAGATGTGAAAGACAATTTATAATTTAAGGTAACAAAAATATGCAAATTTTAAGACAATACGTAGATTTTGGAACCCTAAGGCACATTCTCTAGAAGAGATCCATAATTAGGCTTTGAATGCATGCCTAACTTGCATAATTCTAGAATTACGGGAAAACTTCTTGTATGTTAACTTTATACGTGATTGCATGGGTATATTTTTGAGTCAATTGAATCTCAAATTAGTTTAATATTAGAATATTATTAGAGTTTCTATTATGAGTTTAAATTGATGGAGAAAACTATGGTGATGCGGTTTCTGCAGTTCTGGCTGCAGAATGTCTGCAAACTAAGCTTAATATTGCTGAGGAGAGGCTGATCTGTGGCGAATCGTATTGAACACGAAAAAGGGAAAGCATCAGTAGTTAATGTCGCTAGTTTCTGCAGCTTCGCCGCAGAAAGTCTACGCACTAAAGCTAAGAGTGCTGAGGAAAGGCAGATCTCCGGCCAAAATCGACGGCTACAAATGAAAGTGTGGAAATGCCTAAATCCACATCTTTGGCCTGGAATAAGTTGCTACAAAGCCCTAGCACCAAGGTGGGTCCGAAAATTGCTGGACAATTCACGTGGGAAAAGGACAATGAGGGTGCCACCTGCCTGAGGGTCCCAGATGGTTGTGTTGATAGAGCTTTAAGCAAAGTGAATCTCTCCCTCGTTGGTAAGTTTCTTGGCTCTAGACCTAATATTGATTTCATTAGAAAATGGGCTTTGAGAAAGTGGAAACCTAAGGGAGCCCTGAGCATTACCATCATGCCAAAAGGCTTTTTTCTGGCAAAATTTAATCAACAAGAGGATTTGGAATCGGTGCTTCTGGGAGGACCTTGGTGGTTGGGAAATATGGGGCTTTTTTTGAAAAAATGGTATCCTGGATTTGACCCTAATAATGAGAATATAAACACCATCCCAATCTGGTGTAGGTTACTTGGACTACCATTGCATTTTTGGGATGATGAAATTCTGCTAAATATTGCAAAATCCTTAGGTGCCCCTATCGGGCTGGATGGACCCACGAGAAACAGATCCAGACTTGCTTTTGCTCATTTCTGTATTTTTCTACAATGGATCAGGAGTTTCCGGAACACATAATCTTGAAATCTAGATATGGGATTTGGACCCAAAAAATTGAGGTTGAAACTTTGAGGTGTAAAAACTGTCATAGCATTGGGCACTCTGATAAAGGATGTTCCAAGAAGAAGAATCCTGCAATGGAAGCCGAATGTACTGTGGAGGACTCGGCCTTGAAATAAGGATAGAGGATTCCTAAGACGGATAATCTGAATGAAAAGAAAGCTCCTAGTCAGAAGGAGTTGGAATTAAATAGAAAGGGAAAAAAAGGGGCTTTAGAACTCAAATAAGGAAGCATCTGGTCTGGCATCCTAAAGTTTCAGCAGCAGCTTTACCTGAAGTTCCGAGCAAAGAAAACCTGGAAAATCCTGTGAAGGTTTTCATGGTGGTGAACGAGCAAGAAGGCTCTGTGAAGGTTAATATAGTCCCTACTGAGCAATCTCAAAGCAATATGGAATTCGAGATAGATAATCAGATGTGTATCACTGAGGAAATTTCGAACAAGGAATGTACTGCTCCTAAAGAACCTTTGCAGAAAAACTCTCCTAGGGGAGATGGTAATTCTTTAGAAGATTTACTTCCTTGTTTCAGCAATATATCAGTGGATTCACCTGCTTGCTTCAGCATCAGAACAACTGATATACATACATCGGACAAGACTCAGAAAGAATGTGAAGAGGGAGAAGTTACGCCCATCTTGGATGAGGAGGATCCAGATTCGGATTCACAAAGGTTATTTCAAAAAAGAAAAAAAGAATGAAAGGTTTTGAATTGATCCCAGAATCACTTTACAGTGATAAGAAAAAAATAAAGATAACTGGGACACCTCCACATCCAGAACAACTAGATCTACTGCTAAACGAATAGTGGACTTTGGAGGAAGTACAAAAAGAGGAAGACCCTCTAAAAAGGCTCTTAGATCTAAGAGAATGGAGAGGGACATTATAGATGGAGTTCAGCGCCAGTTGAACCATCAGGCAGTTCCAACCACCAAATATTCCAAATGAAGATTATTTCATGGAACATCCGAGGCCTAAATGGAAACTCCAAACAGAGAACCATCAAGGAGTTAAGGGACTCTAGCAATCCTAATATTTTGATTCTGCAAGAAACTAAGATGAAAGCTATGACCCTTGAAACTATTAAAAAGAGTTTCTGGGATATCTCTGAAATGGCGGCTGTTGACTCCCAGGGAGCTTCTGGAGGGCTGGCTACTCTTTGGGATAAAAGACACTGTACTGGTATGGTTCTTAATGCTAGTATTAATCATCTTGCAATCAAATTTGTTGCTTTTGAGAATAATGGTGAATGGATCCTTTCTAACATTTATGCCCCTAATATGGTTAGTGGTAGAAGGAAGCTTTGGGCTGACCTTAAAACTTTTAGAAACCAGCATTGTTCTGCTAACTGGCTTATTATGGGGGACTTCAACTCTCCACTAAACCCAGGTGAAAAGTATGGAGGTACCTCCAACTTTTCTAATGGTATGGAGGATTTTGCTGATTTTATAGCTGAACATAACCTCTTAGATGTGGATCTTCATGGGAATAAGTACACCGAATAATAAGGTCGGGGAAAAGAGTTTATTCAGGTAAGATTGGATAGGGCACTAATTTCAGCGAGCTGGATTCTCAGTCAAGACTTCCACCTCTCCTCCTTGCCCAGAGTTGGATCGGATCACAATCCGATTGCTTTAAATCTTCTCAATTGGACTAAACCCACCTGAAGCTCATTCAAATTTGAAAAGATGTGGATGGAGCATGACAATATATATGATAAGATAAAAGAATGGTGGGGATGGAATGGAGAAGGCACTGCTCAATATAGATTGGTCCAAAAGCTCAAAAATGTTAAAAAGCAAGTCAAAATCTGGAACAAAAGCGTTTTTGGTAATGTTTTTGAGAACAAAAAAAAGTTAAAGCAAAAACTTCAGGAGTGGAATTAAAAATGGATATTATGGGGAGATCGGATGAAGACGAAGTCAATGAAAAGAATATTCTTTCAGAGTTGCATACGATCTGCAGTAGAGAGGAATCTTTATGGAGACTTAAATCTAGAGCTATTTGGCTTAAAGAGGGAGACAGGAATACGAAGTTCTTTCATATGACCACTTTGAAGCACAGAGCTTGTAATAGGATCTTAGAAGTTTCTAAAAACAACGGAAATATCATAAAAGATCCCAATAGCATCAAGAAAGAAGCGCTTGATTTTTATAAAAAACTTCTTGAGGAGAGGAATATCAACAACTCTGAAGCTATTTCTTTTATGTTGGAGGCCATTCCCCAAAATAAAATTGAGGAACAGAAATTTAGAAATATTCACAAAGCGGTTACGCTTGAAGAGCTGCATAAAGTTGTTTTTGCTTTAGAGGGTGACAAGGCTCCTGGGCCGGATGGATTTTCCATAAATTTTTTCCAGAAATTTTGGGAAATCTGTTCGACGGATCTTCTCAGAGCGGTGAATGAGTTCTATAGAACGGGAAATCTTTTAAAAGAGCTTAATAACACTCACATTGTGCTGGCCCCAAAAAAAATGGATGCTAAAGATTTCAAGGACTTCAGACCTATCAGCCTTGTGAATGCCATCTATAGAATTTTTACCAAAATTATTGCTACTAGGCTCCAGCTCATTTTGAATGAACTTATCTCAAGGCAGCAGAGTGGCTTCATCAAAGGCAGGATTATACAAGATGGAGTGATTATGGTTCACGAGACCATACATTCAATGGAAAATAATAAAAAGGCAAGTATGGTCCTCAAGCTTGATATGAATAAAGCTTTTGACAAGGTCTCTTGGGTTTTCCTTGACAAAGTCTTAACAAAATTTGGGTTTCCGGAAAAATTTAGAAGAATTATTAAGGCTTGTATATCTACGGCCAGATTTTCTGTGGTTGTTAATGGTGAACCAGTGGGCTTTTTTACTAGCAGCAGGGGTCTGAGACAAGGAGACCCTATCTCCCCCTTACTATTCATTCTCTTGGCTGACAGCCTCAGTAGAACAATTGGTAAAGCGGTGAATGACGGGCTTTTAAGTGGCTCTAAGCCCACCTCCATCAGTCAAGCTGTCTCCCATCAGCAATTTGTGGACGACACTATCCTTCTTCTTCTGGCATCTGTCATTGAAGCCAAGGCTACCAAGGCCTTGCTGCGGCTCTACGAATCTACTTCTAGGTAGGAGATCAATTATGACAAAAGCACCATCTTCTTCTTCAACACTCCTGAGGAAAGACAACTTAAAATAGCTAAAATTCTGGGCTGTAAAATAAGTGAGCTTCCAGCCACTTACCTGGGGCTTCCTCTCGGCACTAGGAAAGTCTCTTGCAAGGTGTGGGATGATTTATTGGAGAGATTCCAAAAAAAATGGCTGGTTGGAAAGGAGCCATTTTATCTAGTGCTGGTAAGTGCCTGCTCATCAAAAGTACTCTCCAAAATCTACCAATTTATATCATGTCGCTCTACAAGATCCCCTCTTCTTTCAGGGATAAGATTGAAAGGATCCAAAAAAATTTTATGGCAAGGCATGGATGAGAAATTCAAATTTCACTTAGTGGCTTGGGATAAGGTTTGCACCCCGAAGTTTATGGGAGGTCTGGGTATAAAAGATATTGAGAAAATGAATGAGGCCCTCATTGCTAAAATGGGCTGGAGAATGCTGACTGAGAAACAACCCTGGATAGATTTAATTAAAGCAAAATATCTTAAACATCAATCTATGTACTCCTTTCTACAAGATGAACAACTCCCCAATGGTTCCATTTTTTGGAACAATTTGGTTAAAAGCAGAAATTTCATCAGCAGGTAGTAAATGGAAAGTGGGGGATGGTAGGGACATAAACTTCTGGGAGGATAATTGGTTTAATGGAAATCTCATGGAGAGTTTTGGGATGGCCAAGGACAGTCTTATAAACAAGTATGGCATCAAAATCAAGGGCTATATTGAGGAAAATGGTACCAGAAAGAAGTGGAAAAAACTTACTGTGGAGAGAAATGATCTGAAACAAATTACTTCCTCCCTTCAAGATCAATTAGATCTTATTCCATTAAGTCAGATGGATTCCAAGGATGAGCTGGTATGGAATAACTCCAATGATGGGAATTACTCTGTCAAAACTAGATACAATAACTTCTTTCATAGTAATCAAACAGAGTTCAATTGGAACAGGATTTGGATGTCTGATTTAACTCCCAAAATAAATTTTTTCCTTTGGCTAGCTATCAGAGGTAGGATTCTTACCAATGACAATCTGATGAGAAGAGGATTAATGATCCCTAATAGGTGCCATCTTTGTAAGAAAGATTCTGAGGATATCAGCCACCTGTTCATACATTGTGAGTATGCCACTAGAATATGGAGTTTTTCCCTTTCTAAATTTGAAGCTCTCTGGGTGCTGCCGAAGGATCTCAATCAGCTATGGACTCAATGGAACCCACCCTTTAGGCATTGTGTTGTTAAAAGGATCTGGAAGCTGGTTATCCCTCATTTAATCTGGAGAATATGGAAGGATAGAAATGATATTATCTTCAGAAATAAAAAGCAAAACTACAAGATTAGTATTGGTAAAATTTCTAATGGTATCAAAGAGAATATTGCTGGATTTAAACCCCCCAAGAACAAGAGATATCCAGAAAATGAAGAATATATTCTATCCAACTGGCAGATAGGATCAATTAATAGTTGGAACAATCCCGGAATAGCATTGATAGATCTTTGATTAAATGGCATCCTCCTGATCTAAATTGGTATAAGTTGAACTTTGATGGGGCTTCTAAAGGAAACCCTGGGATTGCGGCAGGGGGAGGAGCGATACGGGATCATAAAGGCAATCTGATAGCTGCGTATGCTGGTAAAATGGGAATTCAAACTAATCATTTTTCCGAAGCTCTATCTCTTTTTTCGGGTCCGAGAATTGCCTGCACACAAAATATTCGTAACCTCATTATCAAGGAGACTCCCTAAATATCATTAATCTTCTTAAATAAAGTGCTCATCTCCAAGTTGAGCATCAAGGATTTTATCAGTAGTCCATAAGTATTAGTCATACTTTCAATAACATCAGGATCATGCATACCTACAGGGAGGGTAATAAATTGGCGGATGTGCTGGCAAATTATGGCATTAATGTTAACCTTACAGTTTGGGACAATAATAGCATCCCTAAACAGCTTCAAAACAACATTCAGGTGGATCTCCATACGCAAGCAATATCTAGAAATGAGTTATGATTTTTGGGTGTGGATCAACTTCAAAAATACTCCCACACGTGTTGATTTAAAGTATTGGTTTATGCAAATCACGTCTAATAATCAAGATAGTGTGAATCATATGGGGAATTTCAAGTGGAGATACACGGTTTTGAAAATCGTGCATGCGGGCTGCATTGAGACTGTTAAAAGGTGGATTCAAACCTCCACGGAAACCGAAGGTGGCGATAAAGTGATTGATGATAGGGAGCGGGCTATTCTCACATGCGTTTTTCAGCAGGCTCAGATCAGCAGACACGCAGCCGATCGTGGGAAAAGCAACGGCTCTCATTTCCAATATTGTGCGGATTACTATAGCAAAAAGTGGACTGGCTTTAGAGATCAGTTAGGAATTTGTTGCAATCAGTTCAGAGCAGAGAAGATGGGGGGTCCTCCTTGTCAAATTGAGCCTAGTGTGGACCCAGACTGGAAAGATAATATTGAGCTGTGGAGCATTCTTAGCAAGGGTGGCATAACAAACTTCATGGAAAAGGTTCAGGGGCATGATCAGAGCATCTCTGTGTGTTTTGCAAAGGATTGGAAGGAGAGGACAGTGGAATATGGGGGGCAGAAGGTCTTAATCAATGAAGAACTTATTGCTGAAGCGACCGGCCTTGGCTTGGAGGGCTTCCGATTCTTCAACAAAAGGGTCGATAAAGATGCTGAAGAGAGGAGATTTGTTGAGGGAGAGGAGAAGCTGACCTACATAACAGCTGGGCCTACTTGTTAGCTCGATCCCTCCACCTTATGATGAAGTAACCCGCATGATGATACGGTTCATCTCCTTGGAAGGAAGGTTTGTCACTGTTCCTGCGAAACACCTTATTTTTCTTAATCACTTTCGTAGGGATCGTTTGGTTTGTTTCCCCCATTACTTGCTGAACTCTCTTGAACGCTCCATTCTAGAGTTTCAAAAGCATTCCCGGTGGTTCCTTTACACCAAGGGCTCATTTTGTTGCTGCACAAATGTTGTCTCCTCAAGTTTCCCGGTCTCCCATCCTCCCCTAGCTCGATTCCCCCTCTGCCGGGCTCTGCTGCTGCCAGCCCTGTTTCTCCTTTCTCTGCCCCCACCACCGCTGCACCACCCCCTCGCCGCCAGCTATTCAGCTTCTTCTCCCATTCCCCCTTCTATTGCTCCCACCCCCCACTTAGCCTCTTCCTCGCGGAGACCGGTTACCAGGGCTTCTAGGAAGCTTAACCTTGAGACTCTTGCTGTGGAGAAGGGTTCTCATGAATTTGAAATTGCTCATGACCTCCTGAATATCAGCAGTGCCACCCCAGAAGTGCACTTGGAAAGCCCTTCAAGAAGGCTGGAAGCCTTAGAGGCTGATATGAAACTATTGAAGGATGAAGTTAAAAACTTGGCAAAACAGAAAGGAAAGAGGAAGAAGGAGGAGGAGGAGGATGTTGATAGCAGCCAAATTGAGATATCTACAAGAAACTGCACTCCTTAGACTCCCGTTTAGGGAAGGCCAAAACTCGACATGATTACAACATAGCCATCTTTAGGGCGATTGAGGAGTTCATTGAGCAACACGTCAAAAGTGTCTCCAACCTAAGCGAGTTCCTAACAACTCTTTGGGGTAATGATAAGGAAAGTAAGAAGACCGTGGAGCAGCTGGATTATAATGACGCTGCCCACATGACAACTTTGGGTATGTTCAAATCCTGGAAGAATATCAAAACCATCATTGACAAAGCTACTAAAAAGTAGTTGTAGATGCTTCTGCTGTCCTTGTTTGTTTTTTTATTTTTTTTCGGACCCTTTACTACTTTTTTGCAGTAATTTTGTTGTTTTGTTTCGTCTTGGTAGCTGTTTTTTGGCTACTTTGAACTTCATTGTCACATTTGGATTCTGATCCTTTTCTCTCTGGTTCTCTTGCTTATTCTGGCTTCTAGGCCTTCTTTTGTAAACAAGGGTATAGTCCCTTTTAAAAACTATTTTCCATTTGTGATTTGTTTAGATGATATAGATAATATTTATTGGTTATTATACATGATATATCAAAGGTTGATTAACAGTTCAAGTTGTTGGTTTTTCTCCCCTCTACTCCCATTTTTTCATTTGGTATTAGAGCAAGGTTCTAAAAGTAATGACCTCTATGAATAGCCCTATTTTGAAGGAGACAATTTTGATTATTAGAGGGAATAGTTGATAAGTATTCTTGTTTGAAGGTAGTTTGAGACAATATTATGAATGAGTATTAACTATCTTTTGATTGTAATTTTCTCTCTCAAGATCATTAGAGAGTAAAAAGGATAAAAATTAGGTACATGCTCAAGCCTTTTTTAAATCTTCGAGTGTTATAGATCATAACATCTACCCAAGAATTGTTGGATGCAAAAATTCTCATAAAGCACATGTTACCTTAGAGATTTAATTTCAAGGCTCTATTAAGGTAAGAGAATAAAAATACAAACCTCAAAATGAATCTTGGAACTTTAAGAATGTTAGAAAGTGAAGGTGTAGGATATTTTTACATAAGGGTAAATGATGTGGTTCATAGAATAAGAGTTTATAGAGAAACTAGATGAAGATAGAATGATTGTTAGAAATATTTTGAGATCTTTGAAATAAAGATGGCTACACATTATGATTACTCTTGAAGAGTGTAAGGACATGAACACTACAAGTGTTGATGAATTATTAGATTCTCTCTTGTTCCATGAGGATACGATGAATATATATGCATGAAATCTAGAGCATGCACTTGAAACCAAGGATAAATTTAAAATACAAGGGAGGAAGACAAAAAACAACAATAAAAAAATTAAAATAAATTTAATTCAAAGGGGAAAGGATAAACAAATATCACAAGGAAAAGTAAGAAATATTTTATTTGCCATTATTATAAAAACTTGGATGTTTTATAAAAGATTACAAAAAATTAGAATCAAAGAATTCTATGATGAAGAAATTGATTTGAAAGGGGACTCAAATTATTGTATCAAATGCAAGGTTGGAAAAGAGGATGCCAATAATATGTGGTTTCTTGATTCAGGTTTCTCAAATCACATGATAAGTCAGAAAGAGGGTTTTAGCATGCTAGATGACACCTTCAAAAGTCAAGTGCAATTAGGGGATGTAAAATCCATTCAAATTAAAGGAAAGGGAAGCATGAAAATCACCTCAAGTAAAGGTAATGGTGAAATTAATTATGTGTATTTTTCTCCAAGTTTGAATCATAATTTGATCAAGTGTTGGACAACTAGTTGAAAAGGGTTTTAAACTACTTTTTGAAGATGGAGTTTGTTTAATTTTTGATAAGAAATTTGGAAATAGATTGATTGGAAAATCCTACATGGAAAAGAATAGGATGTTTCCACTAAGGATCAATTTGATTAATAAAGGTACTTGTCTCTCTACCATTGAGGATGTTAACATGTTGTGGCATTCAAGATATGGTCATATTAATTTTAAAAGTTTGCATATTCTTGACACAAAGGGTATGGTAAGAGGTCTTCCCAAGATAGATTCAAAGAAGGATGATACATGCAAGTCATGTATTATTGGGAAAAATCATAGAGAGTATTTCCTATTATAAAATGGAGAGAAAACAAACCTTTGGAGTTAATCAATTTAGATTTATGTGGACCAATGTATTGCAGAAGTATTGGTAAGAATTTGTATTTCATTTCTTTCATTGATGATGCTACAAGGTTTATGTGGGTTTTTGTTAAAAGAGAAGAGTGGATATTTTTCATTTTTTTATAAATTTTAAAACTTTGATTGAAAAATAATGTAACACTCATGTTATGATTCATCCAAATTAAGATGTTAGAATCCTGACTATTGAAAATCTTATAAAAAGAGGAATGTAGATTCCTAATAGGTGCTCTCTCTAGGAAAAGGGAAGAAGATGTGAATCACCTTTTTCTTCTTTTCCCCTTCTCTGAAGGAGTTTTTTCTCTGATTCCAGAGCTTTTCAAGATGCATTGGATTCTTCCCTCGAACATTGAGGATTGTGCTACTCAATGGGAGAGCCCTTTAGATATCCTTTTTTTTCCTGGGCGTGGAAGATTGCCTTGCCTCATATTTTATGGGGATTGTGGAAAACTAGAAATGACAGTTTTTTTAGATACTTGAACCCCTCAATTGGGGTGGCCAAAAGGAAAATTCAAAATGATTTTAAGGAAAATCTTAAATTATTTAAAGGAAAAAGAAATTCCAATGTCTGAAAGAGGAACATATAGTTTTGGAGAATTTCACCTACAGTCAGGACAAGAGCAAAAGCCCAGGTAATGTTGTCACTTGGATTAAACCCTTGGGAAATATGATCAAAATTAATTTTGATGGAGCCTCAAAGGGAAATCCAGGTCAAGCGGGGAGGAGGTATCTTAAAGGATAGTGAGGGAGATTGGTTATTTTTCTATGCTAGACCCCTGGGTAAACAAACTAATAATATGGCTGAAGCTAGAGCCCTCCTTTGGGGAGTGTTGATTGCAAAGGAAAAAGGTCTTAAGGATATTCAGATTGAGGGAGATTCCTTAATTATTATAAAATATCTTCTCAATGAAAGTAAGATTAATTGGTCGATTAAAAATATTATCCAAGACATCAAGGAAATGCTTAAATCCTTTGATAAGGTTTCTATTAATCATATTTTGAGGCAAGGAAATAAATGTGCAGACAAGATGGCTAATATGGGAGTCCTTTGTAATGAATACAAAATTTGGCACAAAGGGGAGAGATTACCCTCTAACATTAATGATGAAATCATTAAGGAAAAGAGGCGCTAAGTTTCATGATGCCGACATGAGTGGGGGCAGATATTTTAGGAAACAAGATAGTCTTTACAAAAATCACTGGGTCTTTTTGAAATTGGTTTGGAAATATAGTTCGAGGATTGCCTCTAGTTTCAGCTAGAAAAGCTACTTTGAAAGAGTTTAGATGGGTGGTGATAGGATTCGCGTGGAACCAACCAATTAGAATATGAAAGAGTGCAACATGGATTTGTGGAATAAGTTAAAAGTCGGGTTTTAGCAATTTTATTGCTAAACTTCATGGTCACGACCCTGCTCTCTCTAAGGATTTTGGCCAAGCATGGAAAGATGGGGTTTTTACTGTTCATGGTGTGGAGGTTGAGGTCTCGGAGGCAAACATTGCTAGGGTGACAGAAATGAAGATGGAGGGCTTGAAAATCTATAAGGAAAGAACTCGCAGAGATCTTGAGATTGAGCGGTTTTTTGTTGGTAAGGAGACTTGTTTTTTCTTCACTGATGGCATTGCTTGATCGTGTATCCTGGTATTTGGAAGGAGGTCTGTCTTCAAGTTATGAAGTATATCACTTTGGAAGGGAAGTATAGAAAAATCTATACTCACCATATCACTTTCCTCAACATGTTTCGACATAAATTTATGGTTAGCATTCCTTTTTTCTTGGCTACCTCTCTCTCGAATTCCTTTTTGAGAATGGTAAGCCTATTCTGGATCACCCCTTGGTCTCTATTCTAGAGGAACATGAAGAGGAAGAAGATATTACCTTAGTGGAATGTCTTACAAAGATGAAAGAGGGAAAAACTATTCCCAAGGGGGGAGGTATTGACAGAAATTTCACGGAGGGTGTTGTTGGGGAAGCCAAGTGCTTCCAGGAAAAATGAGTGTGTGGGTGATCCCACTATTTTTGAAGAGTGGAACAGAAGGATGGTTTACTTAGAGGGGGTTCTCAAAGCTATGGAGGAAACAAATGAAGGGAAAAGGGATTCCATCTTAAATATTATTAATATCTCAAGAAAATTAAAAATCGGATGCGGGAGCTTGAGAAATAGGTCAAAGGGCTTCTTGATAGAGTTGAGGAGAAAGAAGGAGAGAAGAAAAGAAGGAGATTCAACCTCCGTATCAGTAGCTCAGAGGAAGATTAGTTGGTGATCCTGATGGGGTCCTCATGTGGTTTCTTGTCTCTCCTGGAAGACTTGTAACTTTCTGAACTTTTTGTGAACTCTGGGTGAACTATATTGCCCTGTTTCTTTCTTGGTCTTTTTGGCCCAATTGGGGTCCTGCTTCCTGCTTCTGTAAAGTTAATTTTGTTTAACTCATTTTTGTGGGACCCTTTCTTTCTAGTTGTGCCTCTCTTTTTTTCTCTTTGGGCTTTGATCGTCATATCTTTCATTTGTACAAGGTTCCTGATCCCTTCAAAATCTATTTTTTACCTAATCTAAAAAAAAAATTCATCCAAATTAAGGGAATTTTAAAATTTAAAACAAACCCCTTAAGTTCAATTAATGCTTCTAATTATTGCCATTAATATTTAGATTGTTGTTAAATAATCCAACATTGTTTAATATTCTAAAATCCATCTGATAACATATGATAACCATGTGTAGCAGAGGTCTACTAGATCTACATGATTGCCCATAAGTACTCTAACCGAGTGTGTATAACTTGTATACTTTTGTTTAAACATTCTTATAGGTTATGAGAACATGTGCATCTCCTTAGAGCCAAATAGTAAAGTATTTATATAACTTCCATTTGGATCCATACATTGCTGGTTTAGAGAAATGGTGAACAGAAAATGCAATCAACATTTACATTACTATGGCCATAGTTTTTAAGCATTGCTTTGCAAGCTAGTTTCGAGACTACACACTAGCCTATGAAACCTATCTTCTCATCACCACATAATCATCTCCATATAGTTACCAAGATTCATTTTCATTGTTTAAGAAATTAAGTTTCAATTTTGAAGAAGTAGAAACCATGACTCACCCTTCTAATTGAAAGGATCCTATCATTTCCACCTTAGGATCCCTATGGGAAAGATAGTGACTACGTAATGAATTTCATCATTACATCCTCACTACCCTTCCCATAGCCATCCTAAGGAGACATAGGTAAGATATTATTGAAAAGATGATGATAGATAGTACCTACACTTTGTTTACACCGTTAGTTATCCATGAAAGATAAATTAAATATGTTCATCTTTACGATAGGTTAAATATATCGTTACACGATATTCGATTCTTGAATGAAGTCTATAGTAACTCATCGAGTTACTATATTTCATTAGTAAATATTATCAAATGAGCACAATATAATGTTTTTCATTACATATAGGTTTACTAATCATATCTCATATTGAGTTGATCAATTAGGTTACTTATTAAGTACATACCTCAATCCCATAAGTTCATTAATTAATATGATTAGTCCATTTATTTCATAAGGTAAATTTATAACTTTATTGTGTTCTCAATATACTAAATCTCTTATCGTTCTATGTTCATCATTCACATATATGTTCATTTAAAATGAATCATTAAAATCAGTAATAATTGCATACCATAATATCAATTTAATTTATTCATACCTAGTCGTAAAAAACATATAAATGCTTTCATATCTATCAAAATATGATACAAAATAACAAAATATTTTATTAAAAATTAATAAGGATAATCCCCTATTTTCGTAAATAATGATACATAATTCATCATGCCAAGACATTAGGAAATATTCCCATTAATCAACTTGTGAAGACAAACCATTAGCCTATAAAAATAAATACAACAATCCATATTGGATTCAAACAAATATCAAATGATGTAATCATGTGTAAACAATCCAATCAATCACTTCATGAATGTCACTCCTTTCTCGAAAATTCTAGGAGAGAGAAAATGTATATATGGTCTAGTTCAAAGAATTGAGATGAGTTAACTAAATCACATTTTTGTTGTAAAATGAAATAATAAAATAAGTTAAGGTTAACTTAACTTATAACTAAGGTTAACTCAACTGATTAGAGGCTCCATTTTTGTTGTTCCAAAAGATAGACATGGTTTTCGCTTAGGATGGGTAGAGATAGGTTCAAAATGGGGTCGTCGTCATTCCTCCACCTCATAAATGATTCTACCCTTTGGAGAATGCTTTGCAGAGGAGGGTTCTCTAAGTACATTCAACGTTTAAAAGGTAACAATCCTTAGATATATGTGGATTTTGGTAATGATAGGTTAGAAGGGGGCTTTAATCTAAGGGGGTTGAAATAAAGGTTACTGAGGAGTCTATAGCTGAGGTTACTGGGTTAACTATGGAGGGTCTCAAAAATTTTAAAGACAAAACTAGGTGGAAACATGAATTAGCCACTTTTTTGGTCTTGGCTAGCATATTGTGTCATATTATGATGACATCGCATGCACTGTCTTCTGAACATTGGGAATATGTCTGTTTAGTGGTGATGAAGTATTTGACATTGGAGGGAAAATTTAGAAAGATATTCTCTTATCACCTTTCTATCCTGAATTACCTATAAAGGGATCAACCCATGAGCTTAGCCTTTTTCCTTTTAGGTCTCTGACTTCCTCCATATCCGACTTTAAGAATGAGAAAATTGATGTACCCCTTCATTAGGGTCTGATTCTTTTAATTTTTCAAAATGGTAAACCTCTTATCCCCGCACAACCAAAGTGATTACTAGTGATACTAATTCGATAATGAAATCGTCACAACTACCATGAAACGTCTCAAGAAAGAGAGTTAGAAAGTTAATCCGGTGGGGATTGCGAAGTTCTTTGAAACCTAAAAAAAGGGATCCATTAAAGGGGTGAGGGATCTAGTTGCAAAGAGAGGGAGAGATATTTGGTTGATTGGGAAGCCATGTTAATGAGAGAAGAGTTGACTGCTGACACAATCCTCATTGTTAACAAGAATATGGTTTAGGAGGTCAAATATTTTCACCACAAAATTGATGTCCAAAATAAGAGGATCGGTGGCATGCATGTTGAGTTTGTTATGCAAGAGCAGAGGATATCTATCCTACAAGATCAAGTGGCCAAGGCCGAGGGAAGTAAATATAAGATGAGGATCATTCTGAGAATTTTTGAAAGTGAAGACACCTTGGACATAGATATCGAGGAAAAATTTGATAAAATTCCTAAGAGGGTGATCATAAAGGTTTCTGGATTGAAGGCTAGTGGGTCGAGTTCTAGGACTCAAAATAAAGGGTCCTCTTACTAAGGTGAAATAATGGTGGGATTTTGGCTGACCTTTTGGTCTTTTTCTGTGCTTTTATTGTCTCTTACTACTACTATAGCTCTTGTCCTTTTGTATCTATGTTAAAAAAATTGTATGTTTAATATTGCGTTGACTATGTGGAGTATGGTTCTGTTTGGGGTTTCCCTCCACCAAGCCTGTTGACTTGGCTCTCGTGGATCTCTTTGGTTGGCTTGTTTGACCATGCTTCTTTTTTGTTAAAGGGTTTTTTGGTCCCTTCAAAACCAAATTTTATTTACCTTATCTAAAAAAATCAATAAACATCCTAGTTAATTAATAAATCTCATATGTCATGCACAAATTAAATATTGCTTCATGATGAATTCTATGTTTCCAAACAATACAATGATTCAATTGAATTACGTAACTTTTAGATTATAAAAGTAACATACTATTTTAGTTATTCATTACAATAATCAAGAATAGATTTTATAACAATAACCTTCAATTTCTCAAGAATGTTCCGTAAAGGATAATATCAAAAAGTAAAATTCATTAATGAGTACAAATTGTTATAATCGATGAATAATCTTAATTGACTCATTACCTAATTCAGAATCGACTAAGCAAATGAATCATTTAACTTAACTGTCCCTAGTCAAAATAGTGTATGCTTTTCAAATTCCTAAGAAATATTTACCATTCTCGTAAATAATACAAAGGAAATGGAACATCATCAAGCTTTACAATTAAATCATACAATTCCAATAGTTGTCCCACTATCATTTATTTTAACAAGAATTCAAACAATCATGATTTCAAAGAGATAATCATTGCTAATAGAAAGGTTCAAAAATGACATATTTCCTCCATCTAAGAAATAAAATAAATAGTCCTTTACAAGGAAATAATCATTGCAATTCTATATAATGAAGAGTTTTGTAACACTTCTACATAAACCTCACATTATCTACTTCTTTAATGTTTCTTTTTAACAATCATTTCATTCAAGCTAAGGATGAACTAAATACACTCTTATAGTCATGTCCAAATAATAACTAAAAATATTAGTGCTTGTAATCTCACAAGATGTTGAAATCAAATTATATCTCAACCAAATCACAATGAAATGTAATTTTTTAAGTAGATAACACTATGCTCTAGATAAACTAAAAATTTTAACTAAAAATCTCATTTTTGGGCTGTGAATACCCCTTTCTACAAATGAGAGTCTCATAACGAGATTAGCTATGTAGTGCCCACATTTACGCACCCAAATACAACAAAAATACCGTGATAATTTTTTTGACCTACACCGCACACTACACACAACACAACAAGGGCTCCGAGTATAGAAACTCGACTCATGTATGACAATCACATAAGTCATCGACTCACATAGAATTAAGCAAACAACATAGGCATGACGATGCCACACTTCTTGCGCAATGAACAAATACCAGCAATGACCCAATCACAAGAAACATGACTTCAGGAACACGCAACCCATAACACATCATTACTTTAAATGTATTTTAGTTATGATTAGCATCCCAAGAACATTGTTATGTAAGCATAATTTTCTCCCTTTTTCCACCTACATGTTCTGAAAATTCTTTTCACATTTCACTTCTTGTTCAACCATTTAATTTTGCTCTTTACCTTGATGTCAATCTTCATAACTTACATAAGTATTTTCCATATTTCAAATTTCATACAAAATTCTAACTCTCTCATTCTTATGTTAAGATTATGCTTCCCAAAATGCTTATTCAATGTTTAGAATTTAACCTTGCTACACAAGTGAACCTAACGTGATGTCAAGATGAAATCTTGGGATTGAGGAGACTTAGATTCAAATAGCTTGTTCCCAAGAACATCCTTCGATCACGGAAAATTTATTTTGCTACTATTATTATTATAGTTCAATAACTTGTTGAATTCCAATTTTGATTTATATATATATCTTTTGTTTTCTTGAAGTTTGATCACACCAAAGCAATACATATTCTTGAAACACATAAAGATGTTTAAATTAAGTTATAAGGACTCCAAGAGTGACCTTAATCCTAAACTCCAATCTCATTTTCATCTTACATGACATGCTCTTACATCACACTATGGTCTCATTCTTAGCATCATCTCAAAACAAAAGAGTTACGAAAGCACTTGTCTGACATCTTAAGGAAGTACATGGCTAGGAGCATTATAAACTACACATGAACACAAGTGATATGTGTTCACGAAGATCCCATATCCTTGCATTGCATGATTTCACATAAGAAATTTATTATTTATTCCTTAATGCCATAAAATGACATAACAAGGGATTAAGGGACAAGATTACAATTTCTAAGGTTCTCTAGAATCAACATCTTTCAACTCAATTTCACATGCAAGGAGTTAAATTATAGTTTTCTACCCACAAGTTAACATACAAAATCCACTAGGGTTTAGTTTAATTCCAATATGCACCTAATGATCTACGCCTCAACTATATATGATTTTAAGGCAAGAAGACATATTTATACTAAACCACCTTCAAGAAGATACCAAGATGTTATTTTGATAGAAACCAAGGTAGCACCGTTTAGTCATTCCTTCGAACAAGGACTCATAAGGTGACTTCCAAAGTGGTCTTCGCCACTCAACCTGGTGTCGGACCTGAAGAGAGGGCATTCTTCTCGTGATTACCAAAACTAGAAGGAAACCACATACTCTGGATAAAGTTGGACCATGTCATTCCTAAAATATGGGTAAAATCCAACTAGGGTTTTATTTACCTAACCTAGGAGGTCTCATCGAGTGCAACGCTTAAGTTCGTTTCTACGATCTTAAATTTCTTATTTGGTAAAAAGGATCACACATGTAGGCGCTTATGCACAAATATTTTATTAAGGTTGAGTGTTTCCATTAAAACTCTTTATTATGTTTGCAAGGTAAGAAGATGACCCAAAGAATTAATTTAATCATTTATTGAATACTGAGAAAGTACTACAATATATTAACTTCAATTTCAATTTACTATATATGAATCAAACCCTTTTGACATACACAACTAAGAATCAAATTGAATCGGTGATTAGATGCACATTTCCTAAGTATCCCTAAAACTAGCATAACATGCATATTAACAAATCTCAATTATAAATTTTCAAAATAAGAGACTACATTAGATAGTTATTCATTTTACAATGACCTATAAAAATTACAATAATAATAATTAAATTACACATCACCTTTTTTCGTCGTCATTCTTCCATCCTGTAATACCCACGTGAGCATGATATCAGTGATAAATCACTGGCATGGCATCCACCCTAATCAATCATAATTATCATTTTTCAGCTTCCCATTTACATAAGATAAAAATTACAATTTGCAATCGAAACAAAAAGGTTTAGAGACATGTATTCATTACATTTCATTTCACTTCACTTTGTAACCCGGGAGAGAGAAAGAGAATGGAAGAGAGAGAAAACATCATTTTGTCAAAAGTTCTAATACACACAACAAGTTTCATTATAGTGTTTTAAATAGTTATTTACATGTGTTTAAACATTTTCAGGGTGATTTGGCAACCCTACGAGGTCTCGTAGCTTTCTATTCTTACATTTTCTCACTAGCTACAAAACATTCAAAACAGGCTCGGAGGCTAAGAAAATGCTTCCAAAGGTTATCTTCCAATGAGCACGCACACCACGATTAACTTTCTACATGTCCCCAGATATACCAAGAGTTCATAGCAATTGACGGAATTGAAAAAGAGTGAATGGTTTATGTTTGGCGGCTAGTTTTCTCGGGGCCACCGGTCGTAGTTCACCCAGCTTGTAAAATGACAAAAGTCACTCGAGGGCCTAGAAAACCGCATCCATAATCGACATTCAATGGAGAAGCACGCAACGAGACATCTCCTACTAGTTCCCTATATAAAGATAATTCATCGTAGTCAACGGAATCGAGAACTAGAAAACCATGTTCAAACGGCGACAAGTTTTCTCAGAGTAGTGACAAGACGAATTGGACCATTTGACCTCAAACCGCGACTGAGGGCTACAAAACGGCTTCGCAAAACTATCCCGAAAAGTGATCTTTCCTATACTAAATGTTCCATGCATTTTTCTATTATAAATGCTAGAGGTTTGCAAAGACAACGTGATTTCTCTTTCCGGGTTTCAAATGGTGGTCCAAAACGGAAGCCAACTTTCTAGTTTTAAGCAACTCAAGCTACCAAGTAAAATGATGTAACAGGCTCCTATAAGAGCATCAAAAGGATGTCAAATGCTCATTTTGGGTCAAACCAAAAATCCAGGTGACTCCTCGTATACCTAGGTACACGAATGAAACTTCACATCTCGTTTCCAGAGTTGCGAAGGGTACTTGGTGAGTCTCCGAAAATTACAAAATTTAACTATTTAAAACCAAGAGAAGGTCAACTTTATCAATGGGGAGTCAAATTCGTCTGGTCGATAGAACGATATTGGAGTGGTCAAGAAGGGTAAGAGTTTTCTAAATCATCTCGAAGTGAGGGTGATAGTTCATGGTTTAAAGTAGACGAGTTAAAAAGACTTCGAGAGTTACGACATGACACTTTATTGTTTTGCAATGAGTTGAAGGGACATTCAACTGTATTAAAAGTCCTAATGATTTAAAACTCTATTTAATTGCAAAAGAGAACTAAAACACAAGAATTATGAGAGGTAAGGGAAGAAGGACCATGCTTGGGAATGATGAGTGAAAACGGGATAAGGTGCTCCAAGTGGTTTACACTCGCGATCCGTTGAGACCACCATTGATGTCACATGATGCTAGATAATCACATGCAAACCAAACCATTCGTTGTGCCCCCATGTCTCGTCCCGATTCCTTAGATGGCATTTTCTATTTCAAATAGATCACATGCCTTTTCAACAAGTCCATTTTGCACATATCCCAATTTAAAACGCTTATTTTGGCACAGCTGAAAGGGTGTTAAAAAAATTGTTAAGTGCTGGTTTACCATTGCCAAATCTATTTCCTTCAAAGTTTCAAACCTTTATAACAAGCTCATCTACCAGTGGTTCATTTTAAGACACCTCCATAAAATTGTAGGTGGAAAATACCCGCGAATATCCCTGAACCGGTTTCAAATAAAGGTGAATTTGACAGTATTCCAAAACAAAAATTTCACCTTGTTTTCATGGCTCCATCAGTGACGCGTGACAACAAGACGTCAATAATCACTCCCGACGATGCGTGTCAATAAAACGTCAATGGTCTCAATCGACGTGCGTCAATCGGCTCCAACCGATGCGTGTCATCGATCCACCGACGCGCATCATTGCTCCACCGACGCGCGTCACTAGCTCCAATCGACGCGCGTCACTGGCTCCAATCGACGCGCGTCACTGGCTCCAATTGACACGCGTCACTGGCTCCAATTGACGTGCATCATCGGCTCCATTGACGTGTGTCATTGGCTACGATTGACGTGTGAAACGGATCATCATGACGCGCGTCACTGGAGCCTATTGACGTGCGTCACTGGATCCGCGCGTCAGCTAAGACAATTGACGCACGCGTCAATTGAAGCCATTACGACCCGATTTAGCCTATAAATACCATTCAACCGGTCATTTTCTCGTTTTCACCCTCCCGCTCTTGAATTTTTGCAGGTCTCAATCATTGTCAAAGATGCAAGTACAACTATAATGTCGACTTCACATGCTTCCCAACTGCAAGTTCAGCAAAAAAATCAAGAGAATCCAATTCAATCGATTTCCAAGATCAACTACAGGAATCCCTTATGCCCTCACATCCATACTGTTTTAAAGATGTCTTCAGAATATAAAGATTTGATGGATGCGTGTGAATTTACAGGGCTCGTTAATATGCCCCATTTCGAAACAGATCTAGATATTTTGAATTACCTTCTGTCATCCTACAATTCAGAGGACGACATTTTTTATGTGACTCTGAACGATGGCCGAATGTTCCAATTCAGTATCGAAGCAAATGACATCCATCGGTTTACGGGCCTTCCGTTCAAAAATTTACCAATTGTTACAACCAAGGCAACACTCCTAGAAGAAGACAAGAAATTTCTCGAATCAACGTTCGGTTTCCATGTTGATTGTAAGTATAATTCGTTTTAATTCATATTTTTATTCTGTTTTTTATTCTGATACAATTTGCTGTTATAAATTTATAGTAATTTTCACTGTTTCGCATTTGCAGCCCATGTCAATAAATCCAGGCGTGGTGTGGATACACAATCAATTGCACACCACTTTCTTGCTGCACTTATTTCATTTTTTCAATCCAGAATTGTTTTGCAGGGTCGCCAAACAGATATACCAAATTGGGCCATTGCATACATTGTTGCCACTATCTCAAAACAAAAATTCGATTGGTGCACATATCTATCCAAAAAAATAAGAACTGACATAACAAATTCAAAACTTTCAGAAAAACCTTTCATTTATTCAACAAACTATCTCCTCGGCCTTTATTATGAGGCACTTTTAAATTTAAAAGATAAAAAAATTCCTACTTGCACTGATGAGGAGTTGATGAAGTTGTCAATTCCGTTTGAAGAACAACAGGTATAAACTATTTAGTTTGTAATTGTATTTCAATTTTCGACATTACAGTGCACAGTTATTAAAACTTAAATTTTAATGTTTTGCAGAGAAGATATCTTGAAGCCCTTCCCCGAAAAAAGGCATTATCGAGAGGAAGAGGCCAACAACACGCTGAGGCTTCGGGGGACTCCCAATCTGAAATGGAAGCTCACTCCTCTCCAAACCCTCAACAGTTTGAACTCGTTAAACGCCAGAGAAGTAATACCTTCTCATATATTATTTACAAATTCTAAAGTTGCATATTTATTTTTCAATTTAAATTTTAACCAAATGAATTGACAACATTTAATATTGATGAATTGCAGGGACTTTGGAACATACACCTGTTTCACAAACTCAACCTTCTTCCCCAACTCACTCCATACAGTCGCATGCATTCATATCTTCTGAACAGACACCGAGTACAACTCCTACAAGGCCACCCGTAGCACCGAGAAAAACAACCCCTCGACAACAAGGTACAACTCTTCGATAGTACGTTTAATTTTGAAATTTTTGACTTTATGAATTGTTTTCCTATTTTTTCATTTTTTTCTTGTACTTTTCAGCACATGTCAGTCCTGATCAAACCGCGGCACCGACACCCACTCAACCAATAATTTTTAAAATGCCAACCAGAGGAATAGTGAAAAAGAACATTGGTAAACACATGCCTTTTGCTCTCGACCCCTAGTGGGACACTAAACATTGCCTCCTCCTTTCGAATTCCAACTCTCTCACTTGGTGGCTTGCCCAGTGCAATGGGCATATCTGTTTTGAACAATATAAATTTAGATGAAGATTATTTAGGCATTGATAAGCAATGACCCAACTGGTTTTTTCGATACCGCGAGATGATTCAAGGCCGCATGGTATACTTCAAATTTCAATTTAAATATGCTTTACAATTTTGAATTACATTTCGATTTAAATTTATTTATCTAAATCTTGATTAATTTTTTTCACAAAACAGGATCAGCCCACCCAAAGGTAGAAACAAGTAGCGGTTGATCTTTCAAAGCCCCCATACTTCTCAATAAGATCGTCTTCATCGATTCGATAGTGAACAGTTGCTACCTTTTCCTTTGGAGAACTTAATTGGTTATGATTGTCAATCCCATGTCAGTGAGTTTATTCTTCCTCATATCAATCAGCTTATAGAATGGGAGAGAAGGGCTAAAGTTCTTATCAATGAGATTATTAGTCATTATGAAAATTATTGGCAACAAGATAGTTTATATGCTGCAGTCCATAATCAACTGCGAAGATGGATTCCTTACTTACCCAAGTAAGAAGTGGGACTATCACGTATAACAACTATAAAGATGACATTTTAGATAAGGCATTAAACAAATTGGAAAATATTAGTGCCGAGGCCCAGGCATATTTTAACAAATGGTCCAAGGACAAGGATTTGGTAGCAATCGCAAATGCCGAAAGAGATAGAGCGGTTGTAAGTACTATTACATTCAAACAATCATTCTTGTTAATTTGAAATTTTCATTTTTTAGTAATATTTTGAATTGACATTACTCTTTTTGTGCAGTTGAAATATGAAAATTTGAAGAGTCAGGCGAAGGTTTTGCAAGTTCACTTGGAAACAACAAAGAACAACTTATCCGCAGCAAAAAATTTGAAGAAAAATATTGTTTTGGTTAACAAACAAAACAATACACTAAAGTGGATAATTAAAGAGCATGGTTTTGACCCTGACATATTATTCAAAGCTAAAGCAGCAGCTGATCCAAATTTGTTGTCGCATGGAGATGCGACAAATCAAGAAGAAAGAATTTTAAAAAATCTGGATAGTGCTGCGGAAGATCTTATAAGTTCAGGGGTTATTTCTGGTGTTGGGGAAAGAGGTACAGCCACAGTGGAAGAAGCCATTGGGGAAGAGAGCAGAGGAGTAGAATTGGATAAAGAAAAAGAGGGTTTTGAAAACTAGAAACTTTTATTATTGAGGAAACTTTAAATATTGAATTTGAAAACTTCTACTATTGAGTATGTACTATGGTATTTGAATTTAATTATATGGATTTATATACAATCTTTAATTTTAATTGCATTAGATGGTGATTATCATGAATTATATGTATGTTTCTTGTTTACTTGCATTGTCATGAATTGTATGTGGACGTAGATGATGAATGATGATAATTGATAATTAATGATAGATGATGATGAAAGATGATGAATGACGATAATGATATGATATATATGGACGATGATCAATTTAATGTGGACGTAGATTTATCATCAAGCACAATAATTGTTCTTCTCTAGACTTTTGTACTTGTTTTAAGATAATTATTCTCTATACTTGTAACGATATGAGCATAATGTCATTAGAATGGATATAGATGATAAATAAATGGAATGTGTTATAATGGATATAGATGACATTAATGATTAGAATGGATATAGATGACATTAGAACGAATAGAATTGTAATGATATGATAATGAATTATTTTAAAAAAACTGAATTGTTTTAATAAATTTAAATTAGATAAATAATTGTGTTAATAATAATTGTAGTGTCAGGAGTCAGGATATGATAATGATATGGTGATGATATGATATATATGGATGATGAGGAATTTTATGTGGACTTATATTTAAAATTGTATA
This sequence comes from Taxus wallichiana var. yunnanensis, assembly GCA_018340775.1. NCBI lineage: Eukaryota > Viridiplantae > Streptophyta > Pinopsida > Cupressales > Taxaceae > Taxus > Taxus wallichiana. Next base: position 349,189,301 of record CM031235.1, read on the forward strand.
ATGTATTGTTTATCCCACAGTTAAAAAATATATCAAAGGATTTTGCACATATAAAAAATAAATTAAATATAATTTTAAGAAATCAAGAAAGAATCATCACTGGTAAGAAATTAAACATAATTGCAAATATGATAGGGTTTAGCTTACCTCTTGTGTATTAGATTGCTGTGAAATCATCAAGGGTAACATGCTAGATCTTTGTTTTACCTGACATTGTAGATAGAGGGGTGAGTTTCCTGACATTGTCAGTCCTGAGAAGTGCCAGCAACATCTTTAAATATATAGACCAACAATATCTTTAAATAAATGTAAATATATAGAATTAGACCTGTAACATCTTTAATGATAACAAGAGCTGAAAAAATGTAAAGTAACAAACAATAAGATTATGTTGAAGAAGATACCTATTTAAAATTGAAATCATCACCGGTAATGTGCTAGATCTTTGTCTTAAAAAAATTCAACACAAAAAATGGATTAGTAGATAGATGGGTGAGTTGCCTGACATTGTCAGTCCCGAGAAGTAACAGCTTCCTCGGACGGATGTCAACCCACGTTTTCAAAAAATAAAAAGATTGTATTTAACTAAATGTAAATACATAGACCTGTAACATCTTTAATGATAACCAGAGCTGAAAAAAATGAATAGTAACAAACAATAAGATTAAGGGGAAAAAGATACCTCCTTAAAGTTGAAATCATCACTACCACTGGTAATGAGCTAGATCTGTGTTTTAAAAAAACCCAACACGAGAAATGGATTAGTAGATAGATGGGTGAATTGCCTGACATTTTTAGTATATAGACCTGTAACATCTTTAATGATAAAGATAAAAGATAGATAAAGAAGATACCTATTTAAAGTTGAAACAATCCATTATCAATAGCTTCATCAAACTCGATGTTGTCTTCTGTAGAATGTGACGAAGAGCCAATTACACTCTCAAGGTTGGGAATATTTGTACTTGTAGCTGTATTATTCACACCTCTTCTTTCACAAAGGGAATTCCAGTGCACAATTGCTCTGTCGAATGGAAAGGTTTCGATGGAGTATCAAGAAACATAACACCTCATGCAACTTTCCAGATTTTTATCCAACCTGTTTCTCAGTTTTGATTTTATAAATGACAATGCACTGAAAACCCTTTCATCCTCCACAGACCCCAAAATCATTGTTTGGCATAACTCATATAATCTGAAATATTCACTGATATCTTCTTGTAAGATAGAACTTTGATAGATTCCTCGCCACAACCTTGTAATAGCACCACTTTCAGAAGGTTGATCTAAATTCTTATATTGGTTCCTCATTGTTGTTGCAAAATTTGTTGACTGAAACTTTAATAAATCGGCATTCAGTATACCTTTGATTTCCATACCCTTGAGCTCTGACGTCTTTGTAAATTGTTCCATTATTGTACCCATTGATTTATGGAAATGCTTTCTGACAAAGTCTACATGGCCACCTTCAGTATTCCAAAAATTAGGATTCATCACACCCATGGCTTCAAGAATTTTATCTTTACAGAAACGTTCCCTAATTTCGATGCTAAGGTTTCAAAAATTTTTTAAGCTTTATTCTTGTTTCAATTATAACAGACTCAAACAAATTACGTGTCACGGGAACATCTTCTCGTTCCGATCCTGTAATATCTTGACGTTTTTGCAAAATGTGCATTGGTATTTCCCTCCCATTAACAGTGATGCATAGGTGATCGTGGATATTAAATCTCAAAAAGGTGTTAGGATTTTTAAGATCTAATAAATCTTTCCAATTTTCAAAAACAGGTGCATCAAAACTATCCTGGGAACAATACAATATATCAAGACTTTGACATACCATTTTCCTCATCCGTATAAAATCCACAATATAGATTAATCTTCCCTATGCATGCTTCATCAGTGTATTGATCTCCTTTAACATTGGAAGAATACCAACCAAAGTAAGCAATGTCTCCAAATCAGTTAAACGGAACACCAAGTCCCTTGCCCTATCAACTTCATGACGGTATTTGTGCATGAAACCAACCAATGAAGGATACTCCTCAAAAAATCTACAAGCGAGTTCATACAAAGATCCATCTAGTCTCCACATCCTTCAAGTTTTTTTCCATCCGTAATTCCAATTGCAAATTTTGGAACTCGAGAAAATGCTTTGGGCTGCTTGACATATAGGCATGAAGTTCTCTTATAAGGTCTTCTAATTTAGCAACATTTTTGTGGTTGCTTACCATTTTATACACTAAATTCATTCTATGAGCCATACAGTGAATTGGTAGCATATATGGGGCCACTGTTGTTTGTAATCTAACACAGAGCCCTGTTCGGTGACCCTGCATGACAGATGCACCATCTGCTCCAATGCATACCAACTTCGTAGCAATTTCATAATCAGTCATTCCAGCAACATCTTTCAAATGAGAAACAACTATTTTATATAGGTTTTCGGCATTGCAGTTTTCAACCATTTTCATAACACCCAACAGATGAGGTGTCCTTATATGATTTTCTAAAGTATAGATGTGGATACATACCCATGCGGTGTTGTCGACTATTGTCACTTCATCAATTGAAAGAGAGATAAAGTTTGCTTTTTTTACATTCTCTTTCAAATCTTCCTTCTCTATCATCGAGAGGCATTTTGCCATTTCCCATCCACTACTTTCAGACCAATGAGACTGAGGTACATTCAACGCATTCCGTTAAATTGATACAAAACTTTGAAATCGAGGAAATCCAAAATCGCTCTTCCTTTTTTTAGTATTTGAAAAAGAGTAGAGAATTGTATGAATTTTGCATGTAGATTTGTTTCTTTCATCTTACCAATATGCGATGTGATCGTTCCTCCCTTTTCCAACAAATGTCTGTGTTTTTTCTACTCTGCCTCATATTCCGCTGCGTATCTAACATGCATGCATTATTTTTCAGTTTTCCACCTATGTGTTTTGATTTTCTGGCCATCCGCCCCCGTTACAGTTAAATATTGTTTTCCACAATGTTTTTCTATAGTGTCCAGCTTCAGTTGCATTTTTTGTTGCTTTCCCAATTTCCACGTACATATTGTACATGTACATTCAGATGGGATTTCTTCAGAATTAGATGATTGTATAGGTTCAATAAATAGAAATTTAGCTTGCCCAATCAAACTTGTATGTCCTGCCAATGGTCCACATATTCTTGTTCATTTTCAATGCTTTACTTTTTTGAGTAGAATTTTGAGCAATATCACAATCACCTAGTTTCCTCTTTCTTGGACCGGAGTTTGATTTTGATTTCTGTCTTCCATTTTGCTGAGTGTTTGTATCTGTGATATCTAGCTGCACTTCTGGTTGCACCCCAACAGGAACAATATCTTCAAGATCTGGCATATTATCGTAGGTTTCATTTGTTTGACTTTGATACTGTGCAGAATGCATGTCCACCTCAATAATACCTTCCACACAGTCAGTATTCTGATTCTTTGTGGTGGCATCTATATGATTGGTATTTACAATATTTGTATCCATAGAGTTTCCAAAATACTTGAAGAGTGATTTATGAGATTTCTTACTTACTTTTAGGTTATTCGTATTCTTTGAGCTGGCACCTTCCATTATTCTGAAAAGAGTCCAAGTAGTGACTTTGTCCAGTGTCTAAGGTCTTGTCGTGCGTCCCCTGTCTGAGGTCTTTGTCACGTGTCAACTCTGCACTTGTCGCGCATCAACAACCCTTTTTCTGTCGCGCATCCATCCGCTCTGCCTATATATACTGTCGCACGTCAACACTGCCCTTGTCGCGCGTCACCTTCTTTGCCCAAGTCGCGCATCAACACTTCCTCTGTCGTGTGTCAGTACAACTATTGTCGCGTGTCAACAATTCCCTTGTCGTGTGTCAACACTGCATTTGTCACATGTCAACAATCACAAAGCAACAAAGAATCAATCTCTTGGTGCTTAAGGGTATGTGAGTTCAAATTTCACAGTATTGGTAATTTGTTAAGCTACTTGAGGTATACTACCCGACGAATCAGCTAGGTTTTTATAGGAGATGTTTTCAAATGAAGGTGAAGCCAACCCCCCCAAAAAAATATACTATATATTTTAGGCGAACAAGACACCGACCCACTCCGAATAATTCACCTTTTCAAATTTTCCTAAAATGAAATTTTCGCCATATTACGAATATTCACCGCTAAAATTATCCCCACATCTACGAATACCTTGAAACCATTGAATTCCATGAGATTGAAATATCTGAGGCATTTTGTCGAGCAGATCACATGCCTTGAATACACTTCCACATTTTTCATACATCTCAGCTGTGAAATTGCAAGAACAAAATCTTGCAAACAAAACAAATTCTATTGCTCAAACCCTGCTCCAAAGCTTCCATGTTTTTATTTCACTAGAACTAAGCAAACACATCCTTCCAGCCACCACAGGATTTTCCCAAACACCAAGCAAGCACATCCACACAATCGCCACAGTTGCTTTATAAGCACCAAGCAAACACCTTCACACAGCCACCACCAGTTTATTGTCATGCTGATGAAAAATTTTAGAGCTTCCTTAAGATAGTCGGGCCTAAATGCACGAATGGCCATTCACACACATAAGAAAATATATTATTATTATTATTATTTTATCTTGCCCTGATAACATCAAAGGCACCCATGTCTTGTTCCAAGGCTTCCCATTTTGGGCACATGCGTGAAGGATGTCTTTGACTTTTTGTGGAGTTTGGCTTTAAACCTGCCAATAGTATTTGCTTGAAATTTTCCAAGGCCTTTTCAACAAACTCATTTTTTTGCACAGCCTGCAATCATAGCACTCTATGAGACCACATTTCTTTGAGGCATTAAATCAACTAGTTCCCACGCCTTTTTGACAACTCCATTTTGGCACAGGCTGGAACTATAATGGTGGATGTAAACTGATTGGGCGGGAGACCTATTTGTTGCATGGTGAAACGTTGTGCCTACCATGAGGAAACCCACGCCTTTTGCAAACTACTGTCCCCAAATTCCATGAGGAGTTGTCTCGTTCTTTCATTGGGTCAACACAGAAAATAGCGCCCCCAAGTATTGCGACTACCACATCTGACAGAAATTCCTCTGTCCTTTCTACTTTGAAAAATGCCCATGCAAGTGTTTAGCGTGGCTTAGAAGGAAACAAGCACATTCAAAGTCATTATCATCTCCATAAAGCTCCATTCAACACACAACCACCATTTAATTTAACATTTTTTTAAAAATATTTTCCAAGGAATCCAATGCTTGAATGGATAAGGTAGTCTGCAAACCTACGCACTCACTTGCCAGTAATAAACAATAATTAATTTGGGATCCAAAGAAATAAAGAATAAAACAAGTGTTCTCGGTAGAGAATAATGGTTAAGGTTTGGTGGTAGGGTGAACAAAATTCATTATTAAATTTAAAAGTCCCCAGGATGATCGGTGTCACTCAAAGATTTGTCTCCTTCCTCCCAACCAGCCCCACACAATACCATTTGATAAATTTCTTTTGGGGCATGATTTTGGGTTGGCACTACATTTCCCTCCCCTTAAAGAGCATCGTCCCCGATGCGACACAACACCGAAGCTCGAAGGATATGTAGGCAAGAATCTAATAATGAAACATGTCGTACATCAAACAACTGGTTGGTACAACATGACCACAAGGAAGAAAACTAATTTTGAAAATACCTTAATTCAAATGTTCTGTGAAGATTGGTAGTTCCAATTTACCATATTACTTTGTTTACATTTTCTTTTATGGTATTTCTTATCTTAAGATTATAATATTCATGGTTTAGAAATTTTCAATTGTCTTATGTTCTGTGGGTGCCCAATAGTAATTGACCTCAAGGTGTCACACAAAACTCAACACATCACAAATGACCCACGTAACATCTTCTTACATACTTTCATGACTGTAACACATCACAAGGGTTTCACCAACCATGGAATGACAACAAGTAGACCACATAACAATTAATTTCCAACAATTACGCCCTAGACATAGATCTAGTACACACATATGACTAACAAACAAAATCAACACATTGATACATATACAATGGGTATCACAAGCCCCAAAAATCCATGACTACACCAACATAGTGCCAAGACAATATTCAATAGTCCATACCAACCAAGAGGAGAGTCAAGCCTCATACATAACAAGGTGTCAAAAAGACTCATATAGGTACACATAACTCACTATACCAACTCCACACATATCAAGACATCACGAAACAAACCCTAGATATCTCCAAAAGTACCAGGTAAAACTCCATATATCTCCTGAAGTATCATAAAGCAACTCCATATACTCCCCAAAGCATCACCAGATAATCTCCATATACCTCCCAAGAGGAAGAAACATAGTGCCAGAACCAAGTTGGGTCACTCAACCATAGAGCCCCATCAAAAGTCTCAGGTCACTCAACCATAGAGTGTCATAAAGAATAACAGGTCACTCAACCATAGAGGCCTGTCTCCTTTCTCCTTTTAATGAGGCCAGGTCACCCTATGGCCCTGGGCACATAGAGCCCCGTCACCCCCAACCCAAGTGACATAATAACTCATGGTTCAACAACCCGCTAGTTATTTGTAACTCCTTGGGGCGTACCCCCATACAATGAAGCGGGTCCATAGGTTCAACCACTCCATGGTTAATCCCATGACCCTATTCCAACACATTATGACATTAGAACCAGCATAACAATCTAATCAAATGCCAAGTGGCAAAATCAAAAGCCTTGGGCTAGGCTACAAAACATTCAAATATGAAAAGAAAGTTTTAAAACCAAGAAAAAAAAATGGCTAATTAGCCTTGGTTAGTGTAAAATCCAAATGTTAATGCAACAATCAAATAAATGCCCAAAATATAAGAACATATCAATAAAAAAAAAGGTTGGTTCTAGCTAAAAGAGATAATGAACAATTTACGAATAAAATACATAATGAGAAAATAGCACAACGACAATCACTATGTGGCCTCATACCGCCACCAAAGGGGTACTCATCGAGTTTTTGCACTCAAACATCGAGCCTTAGCTCGTGAAAATATACATGTAACCAGAAATGAGTATATCAAATAATGTATCTGTCACCATCTCTTCCTAATTCATAACTCCAAACTCCCACAAGGATCAACATAGACAAAATCACATAGGATTATTCAATGAACAATCCAATAGGAAAGAGCAGGGGACACAAGGTTGCATAAGTTGAGCCTAAGGTGGTGTGCACCCACAATATACTGAGCAAGCTCAAGTATACTAAACAGATAGAAGTGGGTTTTCATTCTATATAAGACTCCACTTCCTCACTCGTACTCGGCTCAAGATTATGAAAACCTGGTCCACGCCTCCTCTCTCCACACATACACTCTTGACAGTTTATCCCCTTAGGGTCATCTAGTGTAGGGTCCATGACATACACATAACTACGTCACTAACACAATGGTAATTCACACACAACAACCATAACGTATTACGCATGGTTTATATATACAGGGTATAACACAATCACTACTTTCACGGGTTACGATACATCACATTATCACATCCTGCACCCAAAGTGCAATCATTGTACACTAGGGATCATACGCACCATATGCCCCTAAATCATGACATGAACCATCACATATTACATGAATTATACGTATGAGGAAAACAATGTCTAACATTACGACATATAATCCCTTTGCGATACAACATAGTGATACACATGACTCATAACAACATGGTGACGACATCACAATATGATTCAATTCACTCTACACCAATTTTTCATGCAATACATCAATACATCTTCACATCACATAAGGTCAAAATGCTCCAACACTCTGCAATTCACAATATCATTCCATTCACACAAAACAAGGTGGTACATCACACATGGATTCCTCATTGGATCCACGAAAAGGAGAGTCAATATTCTCATCACAAGCAGTAGTTCACACGTGAATTCTTCATAGAATCCACATGAAGGAGAGGGAATACTCCCATCCCCAGCACATCAACATGATAACAAATGCGCACTAAGTGACATACACATCATGTGCGTTCACATTATCACAATTATGACATAGATCACATCACTCTTAAAACACATTACTCTTCCAATATTTATCACCATCATGGAACACCATCACCATCATGCAACCCATCATGTAACACCATCCCCATCATGTAGAATCATCACAACTCCAATCCATCCCAGAGGTTTGAGAGCATGAACCTCGCTCTGATACCATATGTAGTGCCCACATTTTACGCACCCAAATACAATAGTAAAATACCAGGATAATTTTTTTGACCTACAATGCACGCTACACACAACACAACAAGGGCTCCAAGTACAGAAACTTGACTCACATATGACAATCACATAAGTCATCGACTCACATAGACTCAAGCAAACAACATAGGCATGACGATGCCACACTTCTCGCAATGAACAAATACCAGCAATGACCCAATCACAAGAAACATGACTTCAGGAACGGCGAACCCACAACACATCATTACTTTAAATGTATTTTAGTTACGATTAGCATCCCAAGAACATTGTTATGTAAGCATAATTTTCTCCCTTTTTCCACCTACATGTTCTTGAAAATTCTTTTCACATTTCACTTATTGTTCAACCATTTAATTTTTCTCTTTACCCTTATGCCAATCTTCATAACTTACATAAGTATTTTCCATATTTCAAATTTCATACAAAATTCTAACTCTCTCATTCTTATGTTAAGATTATGCTTCCCAAAATGCTTATTCAATGTTTAGAATTTAACCTTGCTACACAAGTGAACCTAACGTGATGTCAAGATGAAATCTTGGGATTGAGGGAGACTTAGATTCAAAATAGCTTGTTCCCAAGAACATCCTTCGATCACGGAAAATTTATTTCACTACCATTATTATTATAGTTCAATAACTTGTTGAATTCCAATTTTGATTTATATATATATCTTTTGTTTTCTCAAAGTTTGATCACACCAAAGCAATACATATTCTTGAAACACATAAAGATGTTTAAATTAAGTTATAAGGACTCCAAGAGTGACCTTAATCCTAAACTCCAATCTCGTTTTCATCTTACATGACATGCTCTTACATCGCACTATGGTCTCATTCTTAGCATCGTCTCAAAACAAAAGAGTTACGAAAGCACTTGTCTGACATCTTAAGGAAGTACATGGCTAGGAGCATTATAAACTACACATGAACACAAGTGATCTGTGTTCACGAAGATCCCATATCCTTGCATTGCATGATTCCGCATAAGAAATATTCTTTATTCCTTAATGCCATAAAATGACATAACAAGGGATTAAGGGACAAGATTACAATTTCTAAGGTTCTCTAGAATCAACATCTTTCAACTCAATTTCACATGCAAGGAGTTAAATTATAGTTTTCTACCCACAAGTTAACATACAAAATCCACTAGGGTTTAGTTTAATTCCAATATGCACCTAATGATCTACGCCTCAACTATATATGATTTTAAGGCAAGCGGACATATTTATACTAAACCACCTTCAAGAAGATACCAAGATGTTATTTTGATAGAAACCAAGGTAGCACCATTTAGTCGTTCCTTCGAACAAGGACTCATGAGGTGACTTCCAAAGCGGTCTTCGCCACTCAACCTAGTGTCGGACCTGAAGAGAGGGCATTCTTCTCACGATTACCAAAACTAGAAGGAAACCGCATACCCTGGATAAAGTTGGACCATGTCATTCCTAAAATATGGGTTCACGACAATGTCGCTAGACATAATGACTATGATGGTAAACTCCAACTAGGGTTTTATTTACCTAACCTAGGAGGTCTCATCGAGTGCAACGCTTAAGTTCGTTCTACGATCTTAAATTTCTTATTTGGTAAAAAGGATCACACATGCAGGCAGTTATGCACAAATATTTTATTAAGGTTGAGTGTTTCCATTAAAACTCTTTATTATGTTTGCAAGGTAAGAAGATAACCCAGTAATTAATTTAATCATTTATTGAATACTGAGAAAGTACTACAATATATTAACTTCAATTTCAATTTACTATATATGAATCAAACCCTTTTGACATACACAACTAAGAATCAAATTGAATCGGTGATTAGATGCACATTTCCTAAGTATCCCTAAAACTAGCATAACATGCATATTAACAAATCTCAATTATAAATTTTCGGTAACAAGAGACTACATTAGACAGTAATTCATTTTACAATGACCTATAAAAATTACAATAATAATAATTAAATTACACATCGCCTTTTTTCATCGTCATTCTTCCATCCTGCAAAACCCACGTGAGCATGATATCAGCGATAAATCGCTGGCATGGCATCCACCCTAATCAATCATAATTATCATTTTTCAGCTTCCCATTTACATAAGATAAAAATTACAATTTGCAATCGAAACAAAAAGGTTTAGAGACATGTATTCATTACATTTCATTTCACTTCACTTTGTAACCTAGGAGAGAGAAAGAGAATGGAAGAGAGAGAAAACATCGTTTTGTCAAAAGTTCTAATACACACAAAAAGTTTCATTATAGTGTTTTAAATAGTTATTTACGTGTGTTTAAACGTTTTCAGGGTGATTTGGCAACCCTACGAGGTCTCGCAGCTTTCTATTCTTACATTTTCTCACTAGCTACAAAACGTTCAAAACGGGCTCGGAGGCTAAGAAACTGCTTCCAAAGGTTATCTTCCGATGAGCACGCACACCACGATTAACTTTCTACGTGTCCCCAGATATACCAAGAGTTCATAGCAACTGACGGAATTGAAAAAGAGCGAACGGTTTGCGTTTGGCGGCTAGTTTTCCGGGGCCACTGGTCGTAGTTCACCCAGTTGTAAAATGACAAAAGTTAGCTCGAGGGCCTAGAAAACCACATCCATAATGACATTCGATGGAGAAGCACGCAACAAGACATCTCCTACTAGTTCCCCTATATAAAGAGAATTCATCAGAGTCGACGGGATTGAGAACTAGAAAACCATGTTCAAACGGCGACAAGTTTTCTGGAGCGACAAGACGAAATTGGACCAGTTTGACCTCATCAAACTACGACCAGAGGCCTACAAAATGGCTTCGCCAAACTATCTCGAAAAAGTGCTCTTTCCTATACTGAATGTTCCATGCATTTGTCTAGTATAAACGCTAGAGGTTTGCGAAGATGGAACGTGATTTCTCTTTCCGGGTTTCAAATGGTGGTCCAAAATGGAAGCCAACTTTCTAGTTTTAACAACTCTCTACTATTGTAAACCGATGTAACAGGGCTCCTATAAGAGCGTCAAAAGGATGTCAAATGATCATTTCGGGTCAAACCAAAAATCAAGGTGACTCCTCGTATACCCAGGTACACAAATGAAACTTCACATCTCGTTTCCAGAGTTGCGAAGGGTACTTGGTGAGTCTCCGAAAATTACAAAATTTAACTATTTAAAACCAAGAGAAGGTCAACTTTATCAATGGGGAGTCAAATTTGTCTGGTCGATAGAACGATATTGGAGTGGTCAAGAAGGGTAAGAGTTTTCTAAATCATCTCGAAGTGAGGGTGATAGTTCATGGTTTAAAGTAGATGAGTTAAAAAGACTTCGAGAGTTGCGACACGACACTTTATTGTTTTGCAATGAGTTGAAGGGACATTTAACTGTATTAAAAATCCTAATGATTTAAAATTCTATTTAATTGCAAAAGAGAACTAAAACACGAGAATTATGAGAGGTAAGGGAAGAAGGACCATGCCTGGGAACGATGAGTGAAAATGGGGATAAGGTGCTCCAAGTGGTTTACACTCACGATCCGTTGAGACCACCATTGATGTCACATGATGCCAGATAATCACATGCAAACCAAACCATTCGTTGTGCCCCCATGTCTCGTCCCGATCCCTGAGATGACATTTTCTATGTCGAACAGATCACACACCTTTTCAACAAGTCCATTTTGCGCATATCCCAATTTAAAATGCTTATTTTGGCAAATTGAGAGGGTGTTAAAAAAATTGTTAAGTGTTGCTTTACCACTGCCAAATCCATTTCCTTCAAAGTTTCAAAGGCCTTTACAACAAGCTCATCTACGAATACCCTGAAACCATTGCATTCCATGAGACTGAAATATCTGAGGCATTTTGTCGAGCAGATCACATGCCTTGAATACACTTCCACATTTTTCATACATCTCAATGTGACATTGCAAGAACAAAATCTTGCAAACAAACCAGATTCTATTGCTCAAACCCTGCTCCAAAGCTTCCACATTTTTATTTCACTAGAACTAAGCAAACACATCCTTCCAGCCACCACAGGCTTTTCCCAAACACCAAGCAAGCACATCCACACAACCGCCACAGGTTGCTGCAAGCACCAAGCAAACACCTTCACACAGCCACCACCAGTTTATTGTCATGCTGATGAAAATTTTAGAGCTTCCTTAAGATAGCTGGGCCCGGCCACGAATGGCCATTCACACACACAAGAAAATATATTATTATTATTATTATTATTTTATCTTGCCCTGATAACATCAAAGGCGCCCATGTCCTGTTCCAAGGCTTCCCATTTTGGGCACATGCGTGAAGGATGTTGACTGTGTTGTGGAGTTTGGCTTTAAACCTGCCAACAATATTTTCTTGAAAGTTTCCAAGGCCTTTTCAACAAACTCATTTTTTTCACACACTGCAATCATAGCACTCTATGAGACCGCATTTCTTTGAGGCATTAAATCAACTAGTTCCCACGCCTTTTTGACAACTCCATTTTGGCACAGGCTGGAACTACAATGGTGGATGTAAACTGATTGGGCGGGAGACCTGTTTGTTGCATGGTGAAACGTTGTGCCTGCCATGAGGAAACCCACGCCTTTTGCAAACTACTGTCCCCAAATTCCATGAGGAGTTGTCTCGTTCTTTCATTGGGTCAACACATAAAATAACGCCCCCAGTATTGCGACTACCACATCTGACAGAAATTCCTCTGTCCTTTTTGCTTTGAAAAACACCCATGCAAGTGTTTAGCATGGCTTAGAAGGAAACAAGCACATTCAAAGTCATTATCATCTCCATAAAGCTCCATTCAACACGCAACCACCATTTAATTTAACATTTTTTTTTTTAATTTTTTCCAAGGAATCCAATGCTTGAATGGATAAGGCAATCTGCAAACCTACGCACTCACTTGCCAGTAATAAACAATAATTAATTTGGGATCCAAAGAAATAAAGAATAAAACAAGTGTGCCCGGTAGAGAATAATGGTTAAGGTTCGGTGGTAGGGTGAACAAAATTCATTATTTTTAAAATTTGGGGTGCCACTCAAAGATTTGTCTCCTTCCTCCCAGCCAGCCCCACACAATACCATTTGATAAATTTCTTTTGGGGCATGATTTTGGGTTGGCACTACAAGCTACATGTTATCAATGAATACCTAGTTTGAATACTTTCAAGGAAGAGAAAAATACATTGAGTTAAATTTATACATGCATCCAATATTTGATACATAGATAAAACAATAGGCTCATAATGAGCTAAAACCTAATATTCATCAATTTATATTCAAGCTAAATGACATTGGTGCTATAAACCAAATTCAAAGGAGGATAAAACATTAAAATCAACACAGCTCATGAAGAGTTTTATAGATTAAAATGAGATAGAACCAATAGATGGTGAGTTTGTTACGATATTGGAGGAAACATAGTTATCACTCAAATGCCAAATAAGGAATCATATCCTAGTTCACCAAAAAAAAGTACAACTTCTTCTATAGAGCTTGTAAGACTTAAACTTTCATTAAACAGAAAATGGTAAAATATTAACGAGATAATTTCATACTTGATACATCTAAGCCTATAATGGGTTGAAGATTAACATTTATAATTACTAGATTTCGGACAGAAACCAATGAAACTTAGGTCATTAATGAATGCATATACATCAACAACAATAATTGAAAACTTTACAAAGGAAAATGACCGAAATGAAAAGCTTCACAACAATCCCAAAGATACAAAAGATCCTAGTACGTGTTCACTCAAAGAAAGTCTTTTTAATTAAAAAGCTTAGATCTCAAAATAAACAAGGTGTATTTTCCACTATCTTACAACATTGACAATCCGTAAAAACACATTACCTTTTCAATATTTTCTTCACACTATCTTAATACAAACAAAGGAAAACATTTCTAGTTTCAAACAACAAACTCAATCATCTATCTCCATTACCAAATTATTATCAATAAGCTCTAATGAGTTTTAGCACTCTTTAAAATATCTTTCCCGATTTCCATTAAAACCCAACAAGAAGAAGAATAATTTTCAACCAATATTTTCATTCACTTCTAAATTTAAAAATAGATTGAAAACCCATAAGGCATTCTCATATTTCATATTAAAACAAAAAGAAAAGGAGAGAGAAACCCCATGTCCGGTTCGCGTTTGCTTTCTTTTCCAACTTCCTTACAATATGAAACTTTGAATGCCCAAAAAAATGCAATGCCACGAAATACCAAACAAAGATAATAAACATGAATTTTCCATTAAAAATAGCTTCTCCATTGCATGTGAATTCCAAACAAACTTCCAAAATAATATCCTCAAAAACCTCATGCGGTGCTTAAGTTAGAAACCAAAATGAATTCCCAAAAATGCGAATGTAAGAAAAAGTTGTAGTTTTTGGCTTGCAAGCAAGCTTTAGGTTCCCAAGGAACCATATATATTTACTCCTATTTAAGACTATTAGTGTCATGTCCTGCCATGATAAAACCAAAAACCCCTTTGCATGTAATATGGTTTATGACCACTAAACAATAAATAATTACTTTTTTATGCCTCGTGTTCTCGCAACTAGTTTCAATAAACATTAGACATTGAAAATTTACTTTGTCATATGGTCTATGACCATCATAATTAATGCGAAGGAGGGAGGGTTGAATATCATAAATTATTAACCAAACATCAACATTAACAATACATCCACATTATTTTTCAAGTGGTCCATGGCCAATTCACCATAAACATTAAATTTTAAACAATTTCCAAGAAATGTTCTCAAATACCATCAACATCACTTATTTTCTTGCTAAGTGGTGTACGACTAATTTCAAACATTGCAATGTGGTTTAAGACTGATTCCCATCACAATCATCGGTAAACAATTTCAATGCAATGTAGTCTACGACCAATCATTCAAAACATGAAACTATGGAGTTCAATCAACCTTCAAATTCCTTAACCAAAACATTACAATTACCATAAATAATACTAAATAACCTTAACAATCGCAAGGCATCCTTAATTAATGTAAAACAACGGTGGATCTTTAATTAATCAATCTTATACAACAATGCAAACCAAAAGGTGGTCATCAACAATAATCCATTCAAAATTAACAATTATACACACACACACACACACACACACTTATATATACTCATATATACACATGTGTATATGTTTACACGTGTGTGTGTGTGTGTGTGTGTGTGTGTGTGTGTGTGTGTGTGTGTGTGTATTTGTATAAATAATTATATATATAAATTTATGAAGGATGGAGAATGAGCTGATTTTGAATGAGGGAAATGAGCGAGAAATTTCAACGGATTAGAAGGAGTAAGAGAAGGTGCTGAATTTGGAGGAGGATCACATGAATGCTTTGAGAAAGGACAATAAGGGTGAGTTCATGGTGGAGACCACGTGGGATGAATGACTAGTCGGCAAAATACTGGACAAAAAGATTCTAGATGGACTGGAGCCTTCCAAAGAGAAAGGTAATTTATCTCTTAAAATTCCTGAGATTCTCTTTGCTAGAGCTAAATCTATGATGGAAGGAGATTTATTTGTGAAATGTCTAGGTACTAGACCCAACATTGACTATTTCAGAGGTTGGGCCAAGAGGATATGGGCTTTGAATGGAGCCATTGAAGTCTCAACCTATGCGAATGGTTTCTTCCTAGTCACTCTGCCTAGTAAAGAACATGTGGCTAAAATTTTGGCAGAAGGGCCATGGTTTCTTGGAAAATCACATGTGGTAGTTCAAAAATGGGAACCAGCTTTTAACCCTTTTGAGAAAATTGTTTCGAGTTCCCGATCTAGGTTAATCTTCCAGGTTTTCCCCTTGAGTTTTGGGAACCGAGAGGTCCTTATAGGTATTGCAAAGAGCTTGGGCTCTCCTATAGCTTTGGATCCAGTCATAAAAGCTAAGACAAGACTTACCCATGCCAGATTCTGTGTCAACATGTGCCAAGATGCTAGTTTGGAAAGTAATATCAAACTGATGACCACAAAGGGAGTCTGGGTGCAAAGATTTGATTATGAACCATCCCCTTTTTCCTACAGTAAATGCAAGCTGGTGGGCCATGACTTCAAAAGATGCCCTCAATCAAAGAAAAAGAATGAATCAATCACCAAAACCATATGCCAATAAATAATAAGGAGAATTTGGAATGGAGGTAGATTGGGAAAAATGGTAGGGTGGTGTTTAATGAGAAGCTAAAAATTAGGATATACCAAAAGAAGTTAGTCCCTTAGGATTTCCTAAGGATAAATCCCCATCAAGGGATTGTTTTTCACAAAAGATCAAGACAATGACAAAGACAAAGAAAAAGAAAATGAGGATCCTATCTTGGAAGAGGTGGTTCTAGAAATAGAGGATGTGTGTGTCCAAGAATCAGAAGGAAACTATGCTTTACAAGTTGCTTATGGACCCTTGCTAGATGAGGTTTCATCAATAGGTCAGAGTTCATTTGGTCAAAGACAAGATGAGGCCTTTGCTACCTCAAATGTTTTTGGGATTTTAATGGATTATGTTTCAGACACGTATGAAAATGCTACATCTCCTAAAACACCAGTAAGTAAATATAAACTAGTTACTCAAGCAATTCTAGAATAGATGTAGGAAAAGATTCATCTACAAGGGGTAGGAAAAGTAATACAAAATTAAGGCAAAAAAAGTCTAGGAAGGAGGTGGATACTTGGAATAAAAGTACATGGGGAAGGATTTTTCCCACAATAAGAAAGTATAAATGATTATTCTCTCATGGAATATTAGGGGGTTGAACAACCCCAGTAAACATATAATAGCTAAGGACCTTAGAATTAGAAATAAACCTGATATTTTAATGTTTCAAGAAACTAAAATGAGCATGGATATATTTAAAGAGGTGGGCAAGACTATTTGGAAAGAAGGTTGTTGGGATGGAAGTAGCTCCTCTGGAGCCTTGGGAGGTATAGTTACTATGTGGAATCCTAAAGTAGTGAAGGGTGAAGTGATTCTCACTACCCCTGGGCATGTGGTTATAAGTTTTACTGGAGATTGAGTCAAAGAAAACCTAGTATGTTTCAAATATATATGCCCCAAATAATACTTGTGAAAGAAGGAAATTATGGGAGGATCTATCTAAGTTCAAACAAATTTTCAAAGAAAAATATTGGATCATTGGTGGGGATTTCAACACCCCCTTTCCCTTGGAGAGAAGAAGGTGGCTTCATTTATTATTCTGATAGCATGGAAGATTTAGCTGATTTTCTAGCCGAAATGATTTGTTTGAATTAGAATTGGAGGGTCCAAAATATACTTGGGTGAATAGAAGGATGGGGTCTGAGATCATTCAAATTAGACTAGAAAGATTTGTGGTGAGCCATTTGTGCATGATTAACCAACTTTATTCTCTAAAAACCCTTCCTTAATCGGGTCGGATCATAATCCTTTACTCCTAAATTTGGGGATGAATCAACCCAAGAAAAAAGACCTTTTAGGTTTGAAAATATGTGGTTGGATCATCTAGATATTTTCAATAGAATTCAAGAATGGTGGGGTATCCAAGTTCATGGGGTGGCTAGTTTTAGATTGAGTTTTAAACTGAAGAATGTTAAAAGTAATCTCAAAATATGGAATAAGGAAACCTTTGGGAATATTTTCTAGGAAAAAGTAGAATTGCAGAGGATTTAAGAACTATTGAGGAACTAATGGAGGATGATGGCCTTAACCCTGTTCTCAAAGATCAGGAACATAAACTATTGACTGAATACCATGATATTTTAGCTAAGGAAGAGGTTTACTGGAGACAAAAATCAAGGGTGAAATGGCTCAAGGAGGGCGATAGGAATACTAAATTTTTCCACTTTACAACTACTTCAAAAGCCAACCTCCTAAAGATTAATGAAATCAGAGGAGAGAATGGGGTGATCTATTCGGAAAGTAAGGAAATCAATGATACAATAATAAATTATTTCAAGGATCTCTTCCATGTGGGGCAGGTTGTAGAGGAGAATGCTCGAATAAAGTTCTTGATCTTTTTCAGAATGTGATTTCCCTCTTGAAAATAGAGATCTCTTAATGATACCCATGGAGGAGGAAATTCAATTTTTCATCTTTGAAATGGAACCAGATAAATCTCCTAGTCCTGATGGTTTCCCTACTTTTTCTTTCAAAAATTCTGGGAGGTGATCAAGTAAGAGGTTATTGAGATGGTCCAAGACTTCTTCAACAATGGCCACCTCCTAAGATAGATGAATAACACTTTCTTGGTCCTCATTCCTAAATTATTTGGGGCCAAAGAAGTTAAGGACTTTAGACCAATAAGTCTCTGTAATACCAATTATAAATTGATTACCAAAATCATTGTTGGCAGGATTAGAAATGTTTTGGCCAACTTCATCTCAAATAATCAAGGAGATTTTGTTCTAGGAAGGAAAATTATGGATAGTATCATTGTGATCCAAGAATCTATTCATTCTATTGAAAACTCGAGAAGATCTACTATGTTTTTCAAGTTGGATATGCATAAAGCATATGATAGGATTTCTTGGTCCTTCCTTTGGGCCATTTTGATCAAGGTGGGCTTCAATATCTCCTTTGTGAACATGATCATGACATGTATCTCCACAACTAGATTTTTGGTTCTAGTGAATGGAAAACCAGAAGGTTTCTTCCAAGTGGGCTGGGGTTTGAGACAAGGAGACCCTCTCTCACCCTTTCTTTATGTTATTGTGGCTGAGTCTTTAAGTAGGCTTTGTCAACAGGCTCGTCTTCTAATAGTATTTAGGGTATTAAAATCTCTAATGGTCTTCCTTATTTTTGTCTTAATCAGTTTGTTGATGATAATTTCATCTGGGTAAAGCATCTGTCTAGGAAGCCTCTAACTTTAAGGTTGTTCTAAATGACTATGAATTGGTCTCGGGACAAGTTGGTTAATTTTCATAAAAGTGTTATTTTTTTCATTAATGTGGAGCATCTGATCCAAGTTAGATTAGCTCGCATCTTGGGGTGTCGGATTAAGCAATTTCTTGATTCCTATTTGGGAATTCCCCTTGTCCAAAAAAAGATGAATGTTTCTATCTAGAATACCCTGTTGGAGAGAGTGAACAAAAAACTATCTTCTTGGAAGGGTATCCTTCTCTCTCAGGTAGGTAAGATTTAATTACTTCAAATTTCCCTTCAAGGAATTCCTATTTATGTCATGTCCCTCTTTAAGCTTCCTTCCAAAATCATTGGGTCCTTGGAAAAAATTCAGAAAAGATTCCTATGGGTGGGAGCAGAGGATAAGTTCAAGTTTCCACTTGTGCTTGGGAAAAATTTACTAAACCCAAATTATGTGGGGGCCTAGGATTAAAAAACATCACTCTCATGAATGAGGCTCTGATAGCTAAAGTTGGATGGAGGATTGTTAGAGAAGAGGGTCTTTGGGTGGACATCATCAAGAAGAAATACTTGCGGAATATAGGTAGATTGGACTCCTTTTTCAACCAAAATGATTTTCCTAGAGGGTCCTTATTCTAGAATTCATTTGTGGCTTCTAAGGATATTTTGATCAAGGGGTTGATTTGGGAGATTAGAAAAGGTAATAGAATCAGTTTCTGGAATGATAGTTGGATTGAATATTATCCTCTGGCTAGCATGGAGTCTTGGAAAATGGTAGCACAACACTATGAAGATAGGGGAAAAGTTTGGATAAGGGACTTTTGGATTCAGGAGGAAGCCATCAGCTGGGAGGTCATTGTCCCCCTCCGATTATAATGGGGACCTACATCTTTTTTGGGAACTCAACAACAAATTAAGGAATTTCTACATACCCAATTTTCAAAACAAGGAAGATTCCATTAAATGGAAAGAGGAAGAATCTGGGAATTATTCAGTTAAATCAACCTATAGACTAAATTTTAAAGATTCTATTCAAAAAGAGTATTGGGGTAGACTCTAGGTGAAGGATCTTACTCCTAAAGTAAATATCTTCTATTGGTTGGTGGTCCAAAATAGGATCCTTACGGTGGATAATATTAGGAAACGTGGTATGAAGCTTCCCAATAGATGTTCGCTTTACAGGAAAGAGGAGGAAAATTTCAATCATCTTCTCCTTCATTGCCCCTTCTCTCAAAAGGTTTTTGTGACTATCCAGGAACTATTCAAATTTCAATGGATCATGCCAAAGACTATTGAGGATTTTTGTATACAATGGGAGAGTCCTTTTAGTTTCCCCATTTTGGTGATGGCCTGGAAAATTGCCCTCCCACATCTCTTTTGGGGTTTATGGAAAGCTAGGAATGACTGTATTTTTCGTGACCAAAAAGCTAATCTCAAGAGAGTCTAAAGTAGATTCATAACAACCATCAAAGAAAATACCAAATTGTTTAAAGGAAAGGCTAAAAACCCTTCCTAGATGGGAGGAAGAAGTTCTTAAAAGTTTCGCCCTCAGTCCAGTGGAGATCAAAAGACCAAGAATTCACACCAGATGGACTAGGCCAGAGAAAAATGTGGTTAAGATAAATTTTGATGGGGTGTCAAAAGGGAATTCAGTCCTACTGGGGGGAGGGATCATTAGAAGTAGTGATGGTGATTGGCTATTTGCCTATGCTGGTCCGTTAGGGAGACAAAAGAAAAAATGATGGAGGCTAGAACTCTTCGTGGGGTGTCAATTTGGAAAAGGATAGAGGGATAAAAATATCCAGATTGAGGGGGATTCCCTCATTATTGTTAATGCTCTTAACAATAATAATACTATTAATTAGACCTTAAGAAATGTTCTTAGTGATGTCATGGAAATTTTAAATTTTTTTTAAAAAGGTTTCAATTAATCATACCCTGTGTCAAGGGTAATACATGCACGGATAAGTTGGAAAATTTCGGTGTACAAAGCCATGATTACAAAATCTGGAATAAAGGTGATGATTTTCCCCCAACAATTAATGAAGCAATTGGTAGAGATAGACTGCACTAAAATTGATTATTCTTGCACGAGTGAGCATTGGTATCACTTGAGCCGAGACAACTTACTTAAGGGGAGCAGTTTCAATTGTCTCGATGTTTCTAAAGGGGTTCTGAACATTATAAGTGAGAGAGGGTGGGATAGGTTTTGCAAAGGTGCGAGTATGGGTGATGACAAAATCGGGGTTGAGTGGTGAGTAAGAGTATCGAGGATTTCAATCGACCTTTTTGGAAAAATATTAGGATTGGGGGTTTCTACAATTTTATCTCCAAATTACATGGTTATGATCCTTCGTTGTCAAAGGATTTTGGTATGGCTTGGAAAGAGGGAAAGTTTACGGTGAGAGGTATGGAAATTGAAGTCACAGAGAGCACCATTTCTCAAGCTATGGAGATGCAAATGGAAGGGCTCAAGATTTTTAAAGACAGAACCCATAGGGAGCACGAAATTGAGACGTTTTTGTGGGTAAGGAAAGGTTCTATTTTTTCATTGATGGCATTGCTAGATCTTGTATTCTGGGCATCTGGAAAGAGGTGTGTCTCCAAATAATGAAGTACATTACTTTGGAGGGAAAATATCATAAAATTTACACACATCATCTATCTTTCCTTAACATGTTTAGACACAAAATCATGGTGAGCATTCTGTAATGCCTCTGTTTATTATTAAATAATAATAATAATAAAATAAAAATAAAAATTAAAATAAAAGGATTAAAATTAAAAAAACCCATGATTTGTTTTGGGGTGGTTTTAGGGCAAAGGGGGCTCTTTTGGGATTTTTTTGTCTATCTTTGTTGTTGAAGGAAGGAAGTCATGAGCTACCATGGGGAAGAATGGAAGCTCTGCACCAATTCTTGGGTCGCAAATTTTCACCAAACAATGCGCCTTGGGCATTTTTTTGTTTGTTTTTTTGGTCAAAAATTCTACGTTAACTTTTGTTCAATTTACACTGGAAAAACTACGACCAGGTGGCCTTGGAAAACTTACCGCCAAACACAAACCGTTCACTTTTTCCCAATTTCATAAGTTCTTTATGAATTATTGGTATATCTGGGGACACGTAGAAAGTTAATCATGGAGTGTGTTCTCATCAGAAGATAACTTTTGGAAGCGGTTTCTTAGCCTCTGAGCCCGTTTTGAACGTTTTGTAGCTAGTGAGAAATTGTAAAAAAATAGAAAGTTGCAGGACCATCGTAGGATTACCAAATCACCCTGGAAAATTTTAACACATGTAAATAACTGTTTAAAACACTATATTGAAAACTGTTGTGTGCATTAGAACTTTTGACAAAATGGTGTTTTCTCTCTTTACCTTCTCTTTCTCTCTCTAGGTTATAAAAAGAAGCAAAATCAAATGTAATGAATATATGTCTCTAAACCTTTTTATTTCGATTGCAGAATGTAATTATTATCATATGTAAATGGGAAACTAAAAAAAGATAATTATGTTAGATTAGGGTGGATGCCATGCCAAGATTTACCACCGATATCTTGCTCACATGGTTTTTACAGGATGAAAGAATGATGACGTAAAGAGGTTGAGTAATTCATTGTTTATTTTTGGTAATATATTGAAATACTTATTGTTGAACTTGGTAGTATTTAAAAGTCACTAGATTAATAAGTGGTTGAGAAATTGGTATTTCTTTCATGGATGTTATTTTGCTCCCAAAATTGTTATGGTAAAAGTGGAATACAAATGTCGAAGGGAATTGAAATTTATACCTTGTAGTGAACTTTCATTGTGCCATTATTGGTTTAATAATTGGTGTTGTGTTTCTTACCTTAAAAATGTAATAAAGGAACCTAACCACAATAGTCAACCCTAGTTCAAAATTTGTATATAACTAACCTTGCCTATGTTAATCCCTTAGTGTAGAAAACTGCGACCCTTCAAACAAACCTTTACACTCGATGGAACATCTTAGTTTGGGCAATTAAGATCCCAAGAAAGAGGTTTATCGTCTTAGTAGGTATGTTTAGTGTTATCGACATAAACCAGAAATATAGAAGCAACACACACAACTTGATCCGGAGAAGTAGAGCTAACACTTCCTTTGTATCCTAGTGGACTGCCTTGTCTTCTGAAGATAGATTTAGAATTAAATTTTCTTCATCGAAAGAATTTCTTGTGGGATCCAGATGACATCATGGAGCTAGTGAAATAGTGGTTCTATCACTTAAAATTTTGTTAATGAATATATTCTCTTAGCTATATGTACTACCTTTGGCTAGTGACATTATAGTGCTTTGATCTCTTACGGAGGGTTTATAGGGTGAATATGTTTTGAATCTTAATCTAATCTATAATAGAGCATAAATCCCTAAGTGAAAATTGGAATTAAACTAAACCCTAGTGGATTAGGATGTTAACTTGTGGGTAGAAAACTATAATTTAACTCCTTACATATGAAATTGATTTGGAAGATGTTGATTCTAAAGAACCTTAGAAACTATAATCTTATCCCTTAATCCCTTGTTATGTCATTATATGGCATTAAGGAATAAAGAATATTTCTTATGCGGAATCATGAAATGTAGAGACATGGGATCTTTGTGAACATAGGTCACTTGTGGTTCATGTGTAGTTTATAATGCTTCTAACCATGTACTTCCTTAAGATGTCAGACAAGTGCTTTCATAACTCTTTTGTTATAAAATGATGGTAATAATGTGACCATAATGTGATGTAAAAGTAAAGCATAGAAGAGGAAAAAAATGAGATTTGAGGTTAGGGATACTGCCACTCTTGGAGTCCTTATAACTCAATTAAATATCTTTATGTGTTTCAAAGAATATGTATTGCCTTCATGGGATCAAACTTCCGAGAAGACAAAGGATATATAAATATAAAAAGGAAGTCATTAAGTCATTGAATTAGAATAAATATGGTAGCAAAATAAATATTCCGTGATCGAAGGATGTTCTTGGGGAAAAAAATCTATCTCGAACCTATGTCTTCCTTAATCCTAAGATTTCATCTTGACATCACGTTAGTTACACTTGTGTAAAGGGTAAATTTTAAACATTAAATAAATGTTTGAGAAGCATATTCTTAACATAAGAACAAGATAATTAAGTACTTTGTATGCAATTTGATTTATGCCAAATAAGGATGTTATCTATGGAAATATTTATAAAGTATAAGAAGCCAACATAAGATGGTCGAACCGTATTTTAACCGCGGAATGTACTTAAGAATATGTAGGTGGCCAATCGAGAAAATTATCCTTGTGAAATAATGTTCTTGGAGGGTTAACCGTAACTAAAATACAAATAAAGAAATGATGTGTTGTGGGTTCGCCATTCCTGAAGTCATGTTCTTGTGGTTGGGTCATTGCTAGTAACCATTCATTGGGAAAAGTGTGGTATCGACATGCCTATGATGTTTTCATGTGTCTATGTGAGTCGATGACTTATGTGTTTGTCGTATGCGAGTCGAGTTTCGTACTTGAAGCCCATGTTGTGTTGTGTGTAGTGAGCAATGTAAGTCAAAAAAATTATCCTGGTATTTTACTGTTGTAATTGTGTGTGTAAAATGTGGGCACTACATATGGTATCAGAGCGGAGGTTCATGCTCTCGATCCTCTGGGATGGATTGGGGTTGTGATGATTCTGCATGATGGTGGTGGATAATGGAAGAGTACTGTGATATATGTTGTTATGTGAACTATGTTGTGATTGTGACCTTATGGAAGCACATGTGGTGCATGTCACTTAGTGCATATTTGTTGTCATGTTGATGTGCTTGTGATGAGAGTATCGACTCTCCTTTTATGTATTCAATGAGGAATCCGTGTGTGATGTACTTGCCTTGTTGTTGTGAACAGAATGATATTGTAAATTGCAGAGTGTTGAAACATTTTGGCTTTATGTGATGTGAAGGTGTATTGATGTATTGCATGATAAAATTGATGTAAAGTGAATCACAGTTTATCGTGATGTCATCACCATATTGTGATTTGTTGTGTGCATCGTCGTGTTGTATTACAATTGACTATATGTGGTAAGGTTAGACATTTTTTTCCTCATACATATAATTCATGTAAAATGTGATGGTTCATGACGTGATTTAGGGGATATGGTGAGAATGATCCCTAGTGTATAGTAATTGTACTTTGGGTGTAGGATGTGGTAATGTGATGTATCGTAACCCGTGAAAGTAATGATTGTGTTATATTCCGTATAAATACCATGCGTAAGATGCTATGGTTAATTTTTGTGAATCACCATTGTGTTAGTGATGTAGTTATGTGTATGTTGTGAACCTTACACTAGACGACCCTAAGGGGATAAATTGTCAAGAGTGTATGTGTAGAGAGAGGAGGTGTGGACCAGGTTTTCATAATCTTGAGCCAAGTACGAGTGAGGAAGTGGAGTCTTATATAGACTGAAAACCCACTTCTATCTGTTTAGTATACTTCGAGCTTGCTCAGTATATTATGGGTGCGCACCACCTTAGGCTCAACTTATGCAACTAGAGTTCCTTGCTCTTTCCTATTGGATTGTTCATTGAATAATCCTATGTGATTTTGACTATGTTGATCCTTGTGGGAGTTTGGAGTTATGATTCAGGAAGAGATGATGACAGATACATTATTTGATTTACTCATTTCTGGTTACATGTATATTTTTACGAGCTGAGGCTCAATGTTTGAGTGCCAGCAACTCGATGAGTACCCCTCTAGTGGCGGTATGAGGCCACATAGTGATTGTAATGTGCTATTTCTCTATATGTATTTTTATTCGTAAATTGATCATCATCTCTTTTAGATAGAACCAATTGTTTTTTTTTCTTGATTGACATGTTCTTATATCTTAGGCATTTACTTGATTGTGGCATTAACATTTAGATTTTGCACTAACCAAGGCTAATTAGCCATTTGTTTTTCTTGGTTTTAAAACTTTCTTGTCATATTTAAAAGTTTTGTAGCCTAGCCCAAGGCTTTTGATTTTGCCACTTGGCATTTGATTGGATTGTTATGCTAGTTCTAATGTCATAATGTGTTGGAATAGGGTCATGGGATTAACCATGGAGTGGTTAAACCTATGGACCCGCTTCATTGTATGGGGTTATGCCCCAAGGAGTTACAAATAACTAGCGGGTTTTGAACCACAAGTTATTATGTCACTTGGGTTGGGGGTGACGGGGCTCTATGTGCCCAGGGCAATAGGGTGACCCGACCTCATTAAAAGGAGAAAGGAGATGAGCCTCTATGGTTGAGTGACCTATTATTCTTTATGGCACTCTATGGTGGAGTGACCTGATATTCTTGATGGGGCTCTATGGTTGAGTGACCCGGCTTGGCTTTGACATTATGATTATTTCTCCTTGGTAGGTATACAGAGTTATTTGGGGATGGTTTGGGAGGTATATGGAGTTTTACCTTGCACTTTTGGAGATACCTGGGTTTGTTTCATGATGTCTTGTTATGTGTGGAGTTGGTATAATGAGTTATGTGTACTCTTGTGAGTCTTGTTGACACCTTGTTATGGTTGAGGATTGACATTTCCATTTGTATTGACTATTGGATATTGGATTGGAACTATGTTGTTACAGTCATGGATTGTTTTGGGTCATGTGATACCCATTGTATATGCATCAGTGTGTTGACCCGGTTTGTTAGTCATATGTGTGTACTAGATCTATGTCTAGGATGTAATTGTTGGAAATTATTTGCTATGTGGTCTACTTGTTGTCATTCCATGGTTTGGTGAAACCCTTGTGATGTGATACTGATCGTGAAAGTATGTAAAAGTATGCTTGTGAAATTTTAGTGTTGTGTATGACCCTGGTAGGGTGTTGTGACTGTAGTTTAGGATGGGAACCCACATGAATGAAATAACTAAAATTCTACAAAAATGAAATTTTAAAGGACTTAAATTAAGAATAATGTTAATAGAAAGAGATTAATGAAATAATGAATAAGAGGGAACTACCAATCTTCACAGAACCTTGAAAGTTAAAATTTCTACCAAATGTTCCTAGGGCCACCCCGTAACCATGATTTTGGATCTAAAATCTTAACCTTAGAGCGTACCTTCGCCACATTTGTCCCTTGTTGTGTACCTTTTCTCTTTCTTCATTATATGTCACATCGAGGATGATGCTTTCTTAAGGGGAGGAGAATGTAATGCCTCCTTTTATTATTAAATAATAATAATAATAATAATAAAATAAATATAAAAATAAAATAAAAGGATTAAAATTAAAATTAAAAACCCGTGATTTGTTTTGGGGCGGTTTTAGGGCAAAGGGGGCTCTTTTGGGATTTCTTTTGTCTGTCTTTGTTGCTGAAGGAAGGGAAGCCACCGCTGCCATGGGGGAAGAATGGAAGCTCTGCACCATTATTGGTCATGACTTTTCACCAAATAATGCGCCTTGGGCATTTTTTTGTTTGTTTTTTTTTTTGTTTTTGGTCAAAAATGCCACGCCAAATGTCATCTCGTTGAGTGCCATGGATTTGTGCAGCCTCTACTTGGCATTATCTCACTTTACGTAAAAAAATGAAACCCCCACCCCTTCACTGCGTGGACAACTATCAAAGCACATGGAGAGAGGGATTTTGTCAGATGTGGTAGTTTCAAATGCATAGGTGGGCGTTGTTTTTAGTGTTTGACCAAATGAAAGAACGAGACAACTTCTCTTGGAATGTGGGGATGGTAGTACATAGTAGACATGGGTTTCCTCATGAGACAGTCACACTTTCACCACCATGCAACAACAAACATCTCTAGCCCAATTAGTTTACATTGTCAGCATATCTCCAATCAGATGCAATGTGGAAGTAGTCACAAGGCACATGGACTGTGTGACAAAATGCCTACCAAAAAACGTGGCTCATGTGTGGATATGTTTGCTTGGTGTTTAATGAGCACATGAGAATGTATCATCAACATGCCAATCGACCTATGGTGGCTATGTGGATATGTTTGTTTGGTGTTTGATGAGCACATGAGAATGTGCAAAATGTGGAAGCATGTGAACTGTTTGACAATGCCTAAAAGAAATGTGCTTTATAGACTACAATGATTGCAGGATGTGCAAAAAAATGAGTTTGTTGAAAAGGCCTTGGAAATTTTCAAGCAAATGCAATTGGTACATGTAAATCCAGACTCCACAATGTTTTTTTATGAAGATGAGCATCCTCCCACCTCCCACAAAATGGGAGCTTTAGAGCAGGCCTCGGACAACTGTCAAAGCATAATGGTAGAGGATTTTTAGTTGCAAGTGCACTAGTAGACAAGTATGCAAATTGCGGAAGCATACACAAGGCAAGTGAAATATTTGATAGAATGCCTCAAAGAAGTGTTGTCTCATGGAATGCCAAGATTGCAAGATATGCACATAATGGATCTATTCAAAAGGTTTTAGAAACACATAAGCAACTACTTATTCTGTTGGAAATATTCAAGTGATTGGGAATTTGGTGTGACGTGGTGGAGGTTAGATCCGTGCTCGTGAATTGGTTGTGAAGTGCGATTTTCGAGATGAAAATGAGATACTCGAACCCGCCGTTCGATCGAATTTCAATTTGTGCCTTCCGCATGGTCCATCTTCCCTTACCTCTCATAATTATCATGTTTTAGTTCTCTTTTGCAACTTAATAGAATTTCAAAACATTAGGATTTTAATACAGTTAAATGTTATATCAACTCGTTGCAAAAACAATGAAATGTCGTGTCGTAACTCACGAAATCAAAATAACTTTTTTGCATTAAAACATGAATTTCCAACCTCATTTTGTGGTGATTTAGAAAACTTCCTACCCAACTAGATCACTACAACATTGTTTTATCGACCAGACGAAATTGAATTTCAATATTAACGTTGATCATCTCCCATTTTAAATAGTTAATTTTTGCATTTTTCGAGACTCTTTCAAGACTTTCCCTTCGTAAAAAAATGAGATGTTAAGCCTTATTTGTGTACCTTGTTATGTGAGGAGTCACCTTGACCTCTGGATTGACCCCGAATGAACATATGTGATCTTTTAATGCTCTCATAGGAGCCTTGTTACACTAGTTTACAACAGTAGAAAGTTGTCAAATCTAGAAAGTTGGCTTTCATTTTGAACTGCCATTTGAATCCTGGATAGAGAAATTGATTCCCGTCTTCGCAAACCTCTAGTGTTTATACTAGACAATTTCATGGAACATTCAGTCTAGGGAAAAACACTTTTTTGGATAGTTTGGAAAATCCATTTTGTGGGCCTTTTTGCAGTTTGAAAAGTTTGAAGGTCAAACTGGACCAATTTTTGACTTGTTGCTCTAGAAAGCGGGTCGCCATTTGAAAATGGTTTTCACGTTCTTAGTCCCATCGACTCTAATGAATTATTCTCACATAGGGGAACTTGTAGGAAGTTTCTCGTGGCGTGCTCATCCATCGAACGTCGGTTTGGGCATGGTTTTTTTGAGCCCTCGAGCTAACTTTTGTTCAATTTTTTGACCGGGTCAACTACGACCAAAGGCTGGCACACCAAAAACTTTCCGCCAAATGCAAACTTGTTCACTTTTTCCCAATTCATCGATTCTTTATGAATTCTTGGTATATCTAGGGACATGTAGAAAGTTAATCATGCTATATGTGTTCTCATTAGAAGATAACTTTTGGAAGCGGTTTCTTAGCCTCCGAGCCTGCTTTTGAACGCTTTGTAGCTAGTGAGAAATTGTAAAAAAATAGAAAGTCTGTGGGACCCTCGTAGGATTGCCAAATCATCCCGAAACTTTTAACACATGTAAATAATCGTTTAAAACACTATATTGAAAACTATTGTGTGCATTAGAACTTTTGACAAAAAAAGTTTTTCTCTCTCTACCCTTATGTTTCTCTCTCTAGGTTATAAAAAGAAACAAAATGAAATGTAATGAATACATGTCTCTAAACCTTTTTATTTCAATTAAGAATGTAATTATTATCATATATAAATGGGAAATTGAAAAAAGATAATTATGTTAGATTAGGGTGGATGTCATGCCAGCGATTTATCGCTGATATCTTGCTCACGTGGTTTTTGCAGGATGAAAGAATGATGACGTAAAGACGTTGAGTAATTCATTGTTTATTTTTGGTAATATATTGAAATACTTATTGTTGAAATTGGTAGTATGTAAAAGTCACTAGATTAATAAGTGCTTGAGAAATTGGTATTTCTTTCATGGATGTTATTTTGCTCCCAAAATTGTTATGGTAAAAGTGGAATACAAATGTCAAAAGGAATTGAAATTTATACCTTGTAGTGAACTTTCATTGTGCTATTATTGGTTTAATAATTGGTGTTGTGTTTCTTACCTTGAAAATGTAATAAAGGAACCTAACCACAATAGTCAACCCTAGTTCAAAATTTGTATATAACTAACCTACCTATGTTAATCCCTTAGTGTAGAAAATTGTGACCCTTCAAACAAACCTTTACACTCGATGGAACATCCTAGTTTAGGCAATTAAGATCCCAAGAAAGGGGTTTATCGTCTTAGTAGGTACGTTTAGTGTCATTGACATAAACCAGACATATAGGAGCAACACAGTCAACTTGATCTGGAGTAAGTAGAGCTAATGCTTCCTTTGTATCCTAGTGGACTGCCTTGTCTTCCGAAGATAGATTTAGAATTAAATTTTCTGCATCAAATGAATTTCTTGTGGGATCTAGATGACATCATGGAGCTAGTGAAATAGTGGTTCTATCACTTAAAATTTTGTTAATGAATAGATTCTCTTAGCTATATGTACTATCTTTGGCTAGTGACAATATAGTGCTTTGATCATTACGGAGGGTATAGGGTGAATATGTTTTGAATCTTAATCTAATCTATAATAGAGCGTAAATCCCTAAGTGAAAATTGGAATTAAACTAAACCCTAGTGGATTAGGATGTTAACTTATGGGTAGAAAACTATAATTTAACTCCTTGCATACGAAAATTGATTTGGAGGATGTTGATTCTAAAGAACCTTAAAACTATAATCTCATCCCTTAATCCCTTATTATGTCATTATATGGCATTAAGGAATAAAGAATATTTCTTATGCGGAATCATGAAAATGTAGAGACATGGGATATTTTGAACATAGGTCACTTGTGGTTCATGTGTAGTTTATAATGCTTCTAACCATGTACTTCCTTAAGATGTCAGATAAGTGCTTTCATAACTCTTTTGTTATAAAACGATGGTAATAATGCGACCATAATGTGATGTAAAAGTAAAGCATAGAAGAGGAAAAAAATGAGATTTGAGGGTAGGGATACTGCCACTCTTGGAGTCCTTATAACTCAATTAAATATCTTTATGTGTTTCAAAGAGTATGTATTGCCTTGGTGGGATCAAACTTCAAGAAGACAAAGGATATATAAATATAAAAAGGAAGTCATTAAGTCATTGAATTAGAATAAGTATGGTAGCGAAATAACTATTCTCGTGATCAAAGGATGTTCTTGGGGAAAAAAATCTATCTCGAACCTATGTCTTCCTTAATCCCAAGATTTCATCTTGACATCACGTTAGTTGCCCTTGTGTAGCAAACGTAAATTTTAAACATTAAATAAACATTTGAGAAGCATATTCTTAACATCGAGCAAGATAATTAAGTACTTTGTATGCAATTTGATTTATGCCAAATAAGGATGTTAGCTATGGAAATTTTTATAAAGTATAAGAAGCCAACATAAGATGGTCAAACCGTATCTTAACCATGGAATGTACTTAAGAATCTTTAGGTGGCCAATCGAGAAATTATCCTTGTGAAATAATGTTCTTGGAGGGTTAACCGTAACTAAAATACAAATAAAGAAATGATGTGTTGTGGGTTCATCATTCCCGAAGTCGCGATCTTGTGTTTGGGCCATTCTAGTAACAAGTAATTTGGAAAAGTGTGGTATCGACATGCCTATGATGTTTTCATGTGTCTATGTGAGTCGAGTTTCTGTACTTGAAGCCCATGTTGTGTTGTGTGTAGTGAGCAATGTAAGTCAAAAAAATTATCCTGGTATTTTATTGTTGTAATTGTGTGTGTAAAATGTGGGCACTACAATTCCATTTTTCCTTTACATGTCATTGACTTCTTCTTTGAAGGCATTCCAAAAGGACAAGGTAGAGACACCTCTACATGAAGGGATCATCCTTTTAATGTATGAGAATGGGAAACCTATCCCTGTCATTTCCCTGAAAGATAAGGAAGAGGAGGAGGACATAACCCTAGCGGAGTGCCTCACCAAGATGAGGGCTGATAAAATGTCTAGGTATAGGAATGCTGTGGAGGACGAAGGAATGGATAAAGGTGTGGAAGGTAGAGGTGAAGCTAGAACTTCCAGGAACAAGGGTATTGATGGTGGTGATAAGGATCTTGAGGGGTTGATCAATAAGGTTCAATATTTGGAAAGGGTTATTCAGGTGATGGAGGAGACAAATTTTGGCTATCGAAACCATGATGGAAGTCATTCGAGCTTCCAAAAATATATTCAGCCCAAGTGAATTCCAAACATAATATTATTTCACCGAAGACACAAGTCAAATATTTGAGCAACAAGATGGACGTGATGGAGGAGGGCATGAAAAAGAGGAAGTTCAATTTGTGTATCAACAGCTCTGAGGAAGAGCTAGAAGAAGATATGACTGAGATGAGAAAAGAGGAGGGACTCAACAAAGATAGTCCTATTGACAACATGGAAGTTTCCCCTAAAAGTTTATTTATCTTTTGGTCTTGGCCTATTGGCGGGCTTTTTGTGAAATATCTCAACTTGGTTTTTTCTGGTTGTTTCATTTTATACCTTTGGTTTTTGTTCATGGTCTTGGCTTTTCATTGTAATAGTTAAGCTTGTTTAACTTCTTATGGACCTTTCTGTCTCTTTTTTTCTTGTTGCTTTATGCTCCTTTCTTTTGTTCCCTCCTTATAAGGTCTCTGGGAACCGATCCTCGCTTTTACTTTATCTAATAAAAATTATATATGTATATTTATTAAAATAATCTTTATAATTAATCAAGTCATTATCCTTTAATCAACTGCGATGATAATCGCATCAAATTTTAGGGTTTGACATACTTCCTCTCTTAAAATAATCATTTATCAATGATTTAAACTTAAACATTATCAAACATAACAATCAAAAGTATTTTGACATCAATGTCAAAAGAAAAACAATTCATATTTTCATAAAAATTTGAAAATTTTCAAAATTTCATTCAATCTTAGTTCATAATACTTGGTTGTAATTAACCTCATTACAAAATATATTTTCAAATAGTCACCAATATAACAAAATTTTCCATTGTAATAAGCATAAGTATAAAATAGTATATCATAAGTCCATAATGAGTAATCAAGTAATGGTTTTGTTTATTGAAACAGAAAAGGGAATGCAATTTTCATTTCTTCCAAGTTTTCCCAAGTTGCGTTGTCCTCATAATATTGGTCCCATTGGACCTTACATTATGTAATATCACAATTTCTAAGTTGTAACCTATGAGTTTATAGCACTCGGGTTGGTTCAACCATGTCGATTCTTGGGTCGTAAACCTATGATATCTAATATATGACATGTGTTATATCATAAACATAATATTTAAACAAATAATATGAAAAAATCATGCATTCTAAAAAATGTGAGGTGTAATGCTAGTCTGTAGGTCATCGGACTTATAACTTTCGATTTTCAAAAGGTCCCACATATCTAGGTGACGGTTTGACAACTTTGCCAAATAAAAAGAGATCTTTTTGGGTTTTACTCACAAAAAGACTTTGTCTCCTCCGTTATTAAACTTAAAACCTTTATATCTCCTATCATTGAGATTTTCTGCTTATGTAGTTTTCAACTGTTGGTAATACAGATTAGTTTTTAGTTGTTTCTTAACTTCTTCCTTAAGATGTGTACTGGGTCACCATAGCAAAAATATGCTTTCAGCATCTCGGTCTATCAACCACATGATTTTTTATTTCCTTTTATGTAACTAATGTCAAAGTCATATTGGGACAAAAACGTTAGCCTTCTACACCATTTTGTGTTGAAGTTTGGCCGCGTAAAGATATACTTCAACCCCAAATGGCTATTTTTAGTTCAAATGGATTTCCTAGTAGGTAGTGCCTCAAAATTTGTAAGGCATGAACTATGACAACAAGTTATAAGTCATGGGGAGCATAGTTCTACTCATATAGCTTCAATTTTATAACCCCATAAATAATTATATGATTGTTTTTGCAGAAGTATTCAACCCAAACCTTCACCTGAGGCATCAATTACCACAATGAAGCTTCCATTGGGATCTAGAACCTTCAAAACATGTGTTGTTACAGGTCTTTCCTACAACTAATTAAATCCATTTTCACATTTATTAGTCCTTAAAAGCTTCTTATCTCTTCTTTTAATGAAGTTATTGGTCCATCCAATCTTGAGAAATCCTTTAAAAATTGTCTATAATAACCAACCAACCCGATGAAGCTTCTTACCTCATGAACATTATTAAGTGATGATCACTCAATAATGGATTTGATTTTTGATGGGTTAACATAGATCCCATATTTTTTATGATGTGCTCATGGTACTACACTTTGTTCGGATAAAGAGAAAATTTCAAAATTTTACCATAAATTTTCCTTTTTATAAGCACATCGTAACACTATTCCCAAGTGTTCATTGTGTTCCTCTATTTTTTTGAATAAATCAGAATATCATCAAGAAAAACAAGCACAAATTTATCTAAGTATTCCTAAAAAATATTATTCTTATGATTCATAAATGCATCAGGTGCATTAATGAGTTCAAAAGATAAAACAATAAAATCATAATGTGCATATCTTGTTTTGAACACTATCTTATGAATGTCTTTATCCTTAGTTGATGATAACCAGACCGTAAATCAATATTTGAATAAACATATGTATCACATATCTGATTAATGAGGCTATCTATCCTCGTAAAGGATTTCTATTCTCTTATTGTTGCTTTGTTAAGCATGCGATAATCGATGCATAGCCTTAATGTTCCCTCCTTCTAATGAAAATTACCGGTGCTCCCAAGGAGACAAACGTGTTCAAATTAGTGCTTTAGGAAAAATTTTGTGAAGTTATACTTTCAATTCAAATAATTTTGTTGTTGTCATTCTTTATGGTGCTTTTGATACCGGTTCAGTTCTAGGAATGATGTCAATGGTATAATTAAAATCATGTTTAGGAGGAAGTATAGGAAATTCCTCCGGAAGAACGTCCCTATATTCTTGTAACAATGGAAAGTCCTCCAAGGAAGTCTTACCTTCCTCACTAAAATCAGAAATTTTTATTATATACAATATGCAACCTTTATTTTTAGCTTTCTTAAGTTGCATTGCTGAAATGTTTTAACTTCAATCCTCTTTTTATGCCATGAATGTTAGCAATTTTATGTGTGTCATCTATACATTCTATTCATTTTCCAAAACATTCTATGGTTTTCTTGTGTTTGTACAACCAATTTATTGATATAATAGTGTCATGATACCATAAAGGAGTCACATACATATCAAGTTCAGTGGTAAAAATAGGTAATTCCAATGCTGCATTAAATAGACATTGGTCTACCATATACGTTGCATCATTCCCATATTGCACACATCTATGATTTTTTCATTAATATAGCTTTCTTAGATAATTTACAGCTAATTTATTTGAAATAAATCACTCGATTGCACCGATGTCAAATAAAATAGTCAAGAGAAGTCCATATAACTTACATGGAACTTCAATAGGAGTAGCATGTTTCTCAGCTTGGTAGTTAGCCACCGTAGCATGAATTATTTGTTTTTGTTTGTTCCCATAGTTCTTTTGGGAACAATTAATTACATAGTAGTCACCACCACAATTAAAACATCCCCAAAGAGGCCCTTTCCTTACAATTTTGTTTGTTCCAAAAGTAATAATTTCCTTCTCATTCTTCCTTGTATTTACAACATGTTTTTCCACCGTATTTTTCCTAATGAGTCCTTATTTTACTGCCATGTTTATTCCACCAAGTTTTCTTAGGAGCTAATGGTGAAGGTGAGTTGATGCTCTTCTTACACTTTTCCTCTATATGAGCTGAAATTACTTGCAGCTTCTGTTCTTTCCCAATGGATTTTTCAAACACTTCTTCCATAGTAGATGGTCCATGCACATCTACTTCTCCTCCAATATTTGGGTTTAACCCCATAATGGATTTATGGGTCAAAAATTTGTCATCATTAGATAGTTTAACAATCAAGAGATCTCTTTTATAATCTCGCTATTTGTCATCAACTTGTTGATCGAGTTGTTCTTCCTCATACTTATCATTTTCACCCATTACCAACTACTCCAAGGAAGCTATCTCGGTTTGGGGTATCCTGAAGGATTGTTATAATTTTATCTAAATTTTGAACCATTGAGCCTCTAGTATTAATGGAACCGGTTTTATCACCATGGTTCATCCTTCTCCTAACCATCATATCCTGTTAATACAAGGATAAGATGTCATGTTAGCATTATGAACCCATTAATTCTAAGAGCTGATAAACCTCTTGCGATACCAAAATGTAACACCCATGTTATGATTCATCTAAATTAAGGGATTTTTAAAATTTAAAACAAACCCCTTAAGTTCAATTAATGCTTTTAATGATTAACATTAATATTTATCTTGTTGCTAAATAATCCAACATTGTTTAATATTCCAAAATCCATCCAATAACATATGATAACCATGTGCAGTTGTAAGGGTCTACTAGATCTACCTGATCTCCCTTAATCACTCTAACCGAGTGTGTATAACTTGTATACTTTTGGTTAAACCTTTTTATAGGTTATGATAACCTACATATCTCCTTAGTGCCAACTAGTAAAGTATTTATATAACTTCCATCTAGATCCAGGACACATGAATGACAATGCAATCAACATTTACATTACGATGGTAATAGTTTTAAGCATTACTTTGCAAGCTAGTTTCAAGACTGCACACTAGCCTAAGAAACTTGTTTCCCCATCACAAAAAAATTGTCTACATATAGTTATCAGGATTCATTTTCATTGTTTAAGAAGTTAAGTTTTAGTTTTGAAGAAGTAGAAACCATGACTCACCTTTCTAATCGAAAGGATCCTATCAGTTCCATCTTAGGATCCCTATGGGAAAGATAGTGACTACGTAATGAATTTCTTCATTACGTCCTCACTACCCTTCCCATAGCCATCCTAAGATGACAGGGTAGGATACTATCGAAAGGATGATGGGACATAGTACCTACACTTTGTTTACACCTTTAGTTATCCATGAAAGATAAAGTAAATAAGTTCATCTTTATGATAGGTTATATTGTATTGTTACATGATATTGGATTCTCGAAAGAGGTTTATAGTAACTCAATGAGTTACTATCTTTCATTATTACCTCTCATCGAACAAGAACAATATTTTGTTTGTCGTTAGATATAGGTTTACTAACCATATCTCATATTGAGTTGATCCATTATGTTACTTATTAAGTACATACCTTAATCCCATAGATGCATTAATTAATATGATTAGTCCATTTATTTCATAAGGTACATTTATAACTTTATTGTGTTTTCGATATAATGTTTCTCTTATCGTTATATGTTCATCGTTCACATATATGTTCATTTAAAATGAATCATTAATAATTGCATACCATAATATCAATTAAATTTATTTATGCTCATATGTAAAAACAACATATAAATACTTTCATATCCAAAAAAATATGATACAAAAAAACAAAGTATTTTATTAAAAATTAATAAGGATAATCCCTTATTTTCATAAATAATGATATATAATTAATCATGATAGTACATTAGGAAATATGCCCATTAATCAACTTGTGAAGATAAATCATTCACCTTTAACAAATAAATACAAAAATCCATATCGGATTCAAACAAATATCACATGATGTAATCATGCATAAACAATCCAATCAATCACTTCATGAATGAAATTCCTTCCTAAAAACTGTAGGAGATAGAAAATATATATATATGGGCCAATTCAAAGAACTAACATGAGTTAACTAACTCATATTCTTGTTTTATTTAAATGAAATAATAGAATAAGTTAAGGTTAACTTAACTAATAACTAATAAACATCCTAATTCATTAATTAAGTCCTTATTTCACGCACAAATTAAATATTGCTTCATAATTAATGTTAAGTTTCTAAACAATACAAGGATTAAACTAAATTACATAACTTTTAGATTATAAAAGTAACATAATATTTTAGTTATTCATTACAATAATTGAGAATAGATTTTATAACAATAACTCATTATCACCGAAAAATAACACCTTCTGATTTTTCATGAATGGATGAATGAGAAATTAGTGTTTTTGGGTAACATGGGATTGTCTCCAAGTTGTGGGACTTGCTACTTGAGACAAACCTCTAGAGAAGGCTGGTTCCTCTACCTAATCCTAATGCTAAAATACTCCTAGGGAAGAAACTATCTAGCTCTACTCTAACAATCCAAGGGACCAGGGAGAGGGAAGTGCATAAAAATGGAAATCCTAAGCTAAAGAGAGGTGATAATACCAATAAGAGGGTGAAGAAACTCTAATGATGGAAAAGAGAGAAGGGAGAGGCCAAATAGAGGTGACATAGACCCAAGAATTCATTTACCATCTATTCTCCATGAAACACAACAAGATGAACTTGTAAGTGAGAAAATCATACAAAAATACAATAACAAGAATGGATAGGCAAGGAAATGCAATAAAACATAAGTTAGGGTTAAGAGAAACACCACAAAACAAATATTTTATTACTTTCAAAGTATGCATAGACCATTACATGTGAAGAATAAAGAATGAGAACACATTTACAAGATCAAATGAAGGTTTATGACTCAAAGCTTCTTAGAAACAATTTTGACAGAGTTCCTTTACATTTTAGAACATCCTCCCTTCACAAATGAGAGATTTTACAATATATAAAAGATGGGAGAGAGAGATAAAGGGAAAAAGAGAGGGAAACTCAAATTTACCCTTCCAACCACCAAAAACATGTATTAAATTCCTAAAAATAGGTATGGGTACCCTTACAAGACAATTTACCCATGATACTTTGCTTATAATAGAAGAAAAGGGCACTATACTTCATCGAATTGGGTGGTTGAGCTACTTGGAAATGCATATTTTAATACTAGATTGTATTTTCTCTTTCACCCACACACACCCTCACCAAACTTAATAAATCTAGTTTGTGTGGTGTAGAGGATGATGAGACCTTTCTAACAAAGACCAAGTTTGTGAAATTTGGAGATATGAGGAAAACAATATGGCTATGCGTGTTTCGGGGCTTGGGAGGAACATGAAAAGGTTCTTTGTGGGTTTCCACAGTCCACAATAAACCCTTTTTTCTTGGTGTGACTGCATCAATTGATTGGAAAACATGTGAAAGCATGGAGTGGTTCCAAATGTGCTCTTGGGACCTGATTTACCCATAGGGGTCGATGGCTAGTGTGTTACAGGTAATCAAATTTTTGGTGGAACGAGGAATAGCTCTGCTCACCCCCTTTGTTTTCACACCTCTCACATTTACCACAATGCACTTTACCCTGCTCCACTTGGTTCCTTTGTTCCATGCTCTACATGCATCGCTACACTACCTTTTCATTTGTTTAGTCCTCCAAACCCCTTGCAGGAAGTTTTCCAATGCGGGGAACTGCCGATCCAATGGAAATGTTCCACCCACTCCCTCAATTCCCAAAACTCCTCTTCCATCCACAATGCACCGTGAATCCCTTTGTTGCAAAAAATGTGGTGATGTGGGGAATTGATGACCTATGGAACTATTCCATCTCTGCTCCAAAAAGTGAAAATACACTCCAAATACCTAGTTTTTAATTTTTGACTAAGTGTTAGAATGAGGAGCTTGGAATGGAAGAGAGGAGTGCCTCGAAACATTAAAGTCTTCCACATTTTATCAATTTAACTTTTCAAAATCTAAATAAAATGTAAGTTATCAAAATGGCCATAGGAGAGGGTATTTTGGATAACACAACCTTCAATTTCTCATGAATGTTTCGCAAGGACAAAATCAACAAGTAAACTTCATCAATGTGCATTTTTATATTTTGATGAATAAACTTAACTAACTCATTATCCAATTCGTAAATGACTAAGAAAATGAATCATTTAACTTAACGGTCCCTAGTCAAAAATAGTGTATGATTTTCAAATCCCTACAAAATATTTACCATTCTCATAAATAATACAAAGGATATGGAACAACATCAATCTTTACAAGTAAATCATATAATTCCAGTAGCTATCCCACCATCATTTATTTTAACAAGAAGTTGAATAGTCCACAATTTCAAAGAGATAATCATTGCTAATGAAAGGCTCAAAAATGACATCTTTTCTCCATCTAACCAATAAAATAAACAAGCCTTTACAAGGAAATAATCATTGCAACAATCCTATAAAATGAAGAGTATTATAACACTTCTACATAAACATCATGTTACCAACTTCTCCAATGTTTCTTTTTAACAATCATTTGTTTCAAGATAAGGATGATCTAAACACACACACTCACAATCATGTCTAATCAATAACTAAAAGTATTAGTGTCCGTAATCTCATAAGAAGTTGAAATCACATTATATATCAACCAAATCCCATGCAATCTAAAGTTTTTAAGTAAATAATAGTAGGATATAGATAAAATAAAACATTCTAACTCAACAAGATCATTTTTGGGCATGTGAATACCTCTTTCTACAAATGAGAGTCTCATAATGATATTAGCTACATGTTATCAATGAATACCCGGTTTAAATAATTTCAAGGAAGAGAAAAAGACAACAATGTAAGTTTATGTATGCATCCAATATATGATACGTAGATAAAACAATAGGCTCATAATGAGCTAAAACCCAATACTCATCAAGTTCTGTTTGAGATAAACGACATTGGTGCTATCAACTAAAGTCAAAAGAGGATAAAACATTAAAATAAAAAAACTCATGAAGTGTTTTATAAATTAAAACTAGATATAACTAGAAAATTGTTAGGAAATAAGGGATAAAATATGCGGAAAAATCCCACATAGAATCACAATAGTAGAAACTAATATGCAGAAAGATATTACAGATATGAAATACAAGTGCATAAATAAAAGAACACAACACAGAGACAATATTTAATGTGGTTCACCTAATTTAGGATACGTCCACTAAGAATCACTTGCTCATATTTTATTACAAGTCACATCTTTCTCCTAATACAATACCTAGATCTATTTGGATCTATGCTCAACAAACTCTCTTGAATTCACACTTGAATTCACACACATCTATAATACAAATGTCCGAGCTATCAAAAGTAAATCAACATGTAACTACTTAAGTAGTTTTACAATCTTCACAGGTATCAAAACCATGGGGCCAAAACCACCCCATAAACTTATGGGTCAAAAATCCCGCCCATATGACAAGAGCACATTTCCTTATATATTATGCACATTTTTCAAGGATAACCCTAAACCCCAATGAAAAAAATGTGGAGAGTGTAAAATAATTCTAGTGTACAGTTTTCAACACTTCCACACATGAAAAAAACTCCACAACATAACCATCTCCCACTTGGAGATTAGTTTTCCTCTGAGCAATATTCTCAACCCTTCATTTTCATCCATGAAGACCAACCAAAGATGACCATAGCTTCATTTTATCCCTTATGACCACCTTGGTCATCATGTCTACAGGATTCTGACTAGTATGAATCTTCTCTAGTTTCAACTTCTCTTCCTCCAAATTTGTCCTAATGAAATGGTACCTTAAATGTATATGTTTCATCTTAGAGTGGAAAGAAGAGTTCTTAGCTAGGTGTATAACACTCTAAATATCACTATGAAGCTTCCCTTCCTACTACTTATGCCCCAAGTCCTCAAGAAATTTCGCTGACCAAATAATCTCTTTACTTACCTCTATGGAAATAACATACTCAGTCTCCTTGGTTGACAAAGCCACTTATGTAGTCTTGAAATATAGCTCATTGATGTCCCACCTATAGTGAAACTATAACCTATCGTGTTCCTCATACTATCTACATCTACAGCTATGTTTGAATCTACATAACCACACAAAGTGGTGTCCGATCCATTGTCGAAAAAAAATGTTCCCATGGTCCCTCTCAAGTACCAAAGGATCCACCTTACTGCATGTCATTGATATTTACCTAGATCACTCATAAATCTACTCACTGCTCCCACTGCATGGGAAATATTAGGCCTAGTGCACAACATGGCATACATAAAACTTCCAACCACTGATGAGTAAGGTACCATGGACATCTGGTTTCTCTCCTTCTCTGTCTTGGGACATAACTCCTTTGATAACTTAAAATGGCCTGCTAAAGGAGTCCCCACCGGTTTAACATCCTACATATTAAACCTCTCCAATACCTTCTTAATGTACTCTTCCTAAGATAAAGTCAGCTTTTTTTCCTTCCTATCCCGAGATATCCTAATACCAAGGATTGTTTTGGATTCCTCCAAATCCTTCATAACAAAGGAGTCACTTAGTTGCTTCTCGATTACTTTTATTTCTTGCATGTTTTTACCTGCAACCAACATTTCATCCACATACAAGCACATGATAATATAATTGCCATCTTGAAATTTCTTTATATACATGCAATGGTTAGAATTAAATCTAATATAACCTTGCTACATCATGAAGCTATCAAATTTCACATATCAAAAATCTTCTCCACTTTGCACACCATATCCTCTTTACCTTTTACCTTATAGCCATCGCATATATAGATCCTCATTCAAATCACCATGGAGAAATGTAGTCTTTACATCTAGTTTCTCTAAGTGTAAGTATACCTATCACTATTCCAAGAATAGTTCTAATAGAAGTCATTTTTACTCCATCAAAATTTATACCTTTTTTCTGTAAACCCCTCACCACCAACCGGGCATTGTATATCCTCTTTACCTTTTTGTAAAAATGAGAAAGGAATCTCCAGAGAAGGCTGGTTCCTCTTCCTAAACTACCTGCCACAAGTTGTTCCAGTGCAGGCAAGCTAATCTAATCCTAATCTAACCTCCAAGGAGACAGGGAGAGAGAGAAAAGAGAAAAAAACAAAAGCCTACACTAAAACGGTGATACACCAGAGAAGGAAAATGTTGAACATCTATCAAAACTACTATGAACACAGCTCCAACCTTGCAATGAACATTTAAACGTGCACAAATACCTACAATGAAGAGAGGCAAGAAGAAAACAAGCAAAAATACAAGCAAGGATGGACAGATGCATCACAAAACATGTTTTTTGTTGCTCCAGAAGTTTGCACAGAACATCATTTTAATGGTAAAAGGAAAAAAATGCCATTACAGAGTAGGGGAGGAGGTTCAAACTCCATTTTCAACCCTGGGGAAGAAAAGAAAGGAGAGAGCAGAGCAGAAAAGATGAACCACCCTTTGAAAAATGAGCCAAATCTGGCTTTTTACAATGCATGGGTCGAGCCCAGGAGAGAGAAAACATGTAAAAACATGGGAGCCATTCCTCATTGAATGAAGATGCATTAAAACAACATGGGCATCCTTACAGACCCATGCCTTGACATTTTTGACCATGCTGGAGAAGAATGCGACCCATTTTGCATTAAAACTGGTTGTTGAAACGTCACTTCTGGCCATTACCACATGCCAGAGACGTTTCTTGATTTTCTCTCTCCAAACTGAACCAAAATGCAAGATTGACCCCGGAATCATGTAGGGAATTTCACCAGATTTCCATTGATATAAAGAATGAAAAATCGAGCTCTTGGATCGAAAGTTATGGCCATTTGAAGATTTAGGGCAAAAACAGGCCCAAAACGGATCGGCGGGAAAAATTTTGAATTTTACCTCTTTTTTGCATTTTGGAAAATTTTCCAAAAATCCCCACACATCCACCACTTGATGACATGTGTCAAACTCAAGCTTCGATTCGATTCCATGGGCCTCCTTGTCTCTTTTCGGCCATTTCAGCTTTTCACGTCTCACGCGTCCCACGCGTACCTTTGTCCCAACTATCCCGATGCACTTTTGCGGTGAAGCATTGGGACAAATATCTCGAACCTTTGCCCAAATGGGTGTCTTTCGAACAAACCGGCCGATTCACGTCCCACACATACTTTTGTCCCAGCTGTCCCAAACCGCGTGAAACAAAAGACTTAGACAATTTTTCTTGCTTTCGGCCGATTCGGCTTTTCACGTCCCTCGCGTCCCGACGTCCCAACTGTCCCACGGACCACCTGGGACAAATATCTCTGACTTAGCTGATTTTCTTGCTTTTTCAGCCCCAAGCTTGGTACGACGAACCTCGGTCATGACAAGAACCCTTGACCCAACCCTTAAAAT
The DNA here is from genome assembly GCA_018340775.1 of Taxus wallichiana var. yunnanensis. Lineage (NCBI taxonomy): Eukaryota > Viridiplantae > Streptophyta > Pinopsida > Cupressales > Taxaceae > Taxus > Taxus wallichiana. The sequence goes on from CM031235.1 coordinate 349,233,868, forward strand.
GCCTTAAAACAATCCTGCAACCTTATTTTTCACATTTTTTCCATTTTTTCTAACTCGTTGGGATTTCTTCTTGGATGGGAGAGTTAAAAAAAAGGCCGAGGGACCCCGAAAAACATGATTTTGGGCCTCGAATCAATCTTACTTGCTCGGGACTGAATAATTTGGTGCATGTTATCAAAATTACCTTGAGGGGTGAATTTTGGATAACAATTTTGGCGACTCAGCGGGTCATCTGCTGCTATGGATGAAGTTACCAGTTGCCTGAAGCATCCATTGGGCATGGAGTCATGAGTTGTAGCCTACAAACTGATCTGAACTTTGAAAACCTCCTCTCTGAGCCACTTGGAAACCCACTGAAATGGACCGTGCAAGAGCAAAACCAGCACCACAAAAACTATGTACAAAACTGAAAATCATACATGCTCCAAATGGAACATGCAGAGTGTGCACAAGCACTTCTTTTACTGAAAGCAAACCTACCTACTCTATTCTAACTGGAAGCAAAGGTAAGCTAAACAAACCCCGCAACTGGTTGTGCAAAATAGCTTCCTTTCTTCAAAATTGGCAACCATGCAACTGATTTGGCACTGAACATGGCTGATTGGATGAATGGAAAATCAACAAGAAGCTGGTCTTCCACCCAAATCATCAAGGTATCAGCTGAAGGCAAATTCAATACCTCTTTTAGTTGTTCTGCATTTGGATTGGAGAGGTATGACAGCTGATCTTTGGTTCTTTGTAGCTCATCCTCATGCTCAGAAGCAAGCATGACTGGTTGTGACTTCTCCTTTGGCTCCAATAAAGCCAAATACCTGATTGGGCAAGGTATGGTCCGTTTGATATGCCCATAGCTCTGATTTTCAACTCCAAAAATGGAGTCTTCTTGTAGACCTTCTTGAATGGATGGTGTGGAAGCAATGGTAGAATCTTTGTGCCCTTTCTCTTCCTCCAATGAAGGACATGAAAGATTAAAATCTTCCAATCTTGGTTCCAAAGAGCTGCTATAAGATGCAGGCTGCTGCAAATGGGTGCTCTCCTTCATGACAGTAGGCTCAGGTGTTTGGGACGTGGAAGATGAAAGAAGGAATGGTGGGAACTCAACCGGTTCTTCTTCATCAAAACAGTCCTCCAAATCTGACAGATAAACTACCTCATTGTTGTCCTGCTGCAAATGCTCAACTTCCTCCATGGTCTCCTCTTGATCTGTAACTTGATCATCATGGTTTCTTTCATCCTCCAACATTGAGTTTGAGAGATCAAACTCTTCTTCAGCACTAGAGCTCGAGAGAGATGAAGTAGAAAGAAGAACTGAAGGTTCTCCTGTAGCTTGCTTTGTGCTCAAAGCCCTTGGATCTGTAATTTTCTCCTCCACAACTAGAATGTGCTCCTCTTCTTTTGGATTTGGAGCAGCTTCTCCCTCTTCTACTACTTGAAGACAATCTTGCTCTTGATGGAACTCTTCTTCTAGCATGAAGTTGGTCAAGTCAAACTCTTCAATCTGCTGCTCTAGAGGACAAGTTGGGACTGTAAGATCTTCTTCTGAGCTTTCTTCCTCTATGGCTGATTGTGCAACTTGAATTGAATCAGCATTCTCTTCAAATAGAATGCTAACATGGACACTACTTTCTGAGCAAACTGACTGCTGATCTGCTTCTTCTTTTTGCTCTTCTCCTGCTGCAACAAATTCAGTCCTAACCACCACTTGTTTTCCAACTCCAACCTCTTCTAAGGCTTAACCATCAAGGGGATCTTTGTCATCCCAAATTTAAGAGCCCAACTCTTGAGACTTTGAATTTCTTTATCTTTGTTTGGCTCTTCTTTCTGCTGTTGTTTTCCTTGACTGGCATTCTGATTTTTATCCTCCCAACATGGATTTGGGAATGCAAGAGGAGAAGTGGATTGTAACTCAATTGATTTGGCAATTTTTCGTGGTGGTGGAGGAGGTAGAAACTCTTGTTTCTTTGGAGGGAATGGCTGTTTGGAAGGGAAAAGGACAGAAGAATCGAGATGTGGTGGAAGACTAGGGAATGGAGAAATGGAATTAACTCCTGGGGCAGCATTGACTGGATTTAGAATTTGAAATTCCAAATGAGATGATGCTGCTTGAGTAATGGGAAGAGAAAAACCAGATGATGGTGTAGAACTTACCCATTGACAAGGTTGTTCAACACCAAGTGTATAGGCCTCTATTTCTGCTGTCCATTGTGCAAGTTGGGGCAACATCTTCATCATAAAGTCCAGCTTCTCCTGAGGGCTGAAGTGTCTTGGAAAAGGGCCTCCCCATGGACAAGGAGTCCGGAAACCAATTCTGAAAGCCTTCATTTGAGCTGCTGCTCTTGATTGCACCATCTTTGCCTCCATCTTTTGGATTTTTCCACAAAATCTACATCTTCCATTTGATTGTCTTCATTACATGCGTACCCTTGCTCTCGATGTGCTTCACAACCAAACTGACTTTGGCACTGCTGCTCATATGGGTAGATATGCTGATTTTGAATTTGATCAAAATGCTGATTTGGAGGATTTGTAAAACATGTTGGAGGTGTGATATACTGTTGTTGTAAATGTGAATTCCATGATGGAAATGAAGTCATGATTACACAACTTCATGGAATGGAAAAGGATGAAAGAGATGGAAAGAAGGATGGATGGAAATGGATGAAAAAGTGGTCTGTAACTCAGAGAATGAGTTATTTACCAGATGGAGTCGCCAGATGTGCTTTTGAAAGTGCCTCCAAAAGGCTGAATCTTTAACAGGAACACACCAACCTGTCAAAGATAAAGTGAAAGACCTCTAAGGTCCCACCGGCATGCCAAAATTGTTAGTGCAAATCAGCAGCACCCCCTGGATGTTGATCAGATTTCTAGTTTGATCATTCTAAGCATCCAGTGTGATTGCACAACATTGAAACCTCTCTCCAAGTGTGGGACTTGTAAAAATGAGAAAGGAATCTCCAGAGAAGGCTGGTTCCTCTTCCTAAACTACCTACCACAAGTTGTTCCAGTGCAGGCAAGCTAATCTAATCCTAATCTAACCTCCAAGGAGACAGGGAGAGAGAAAAGAGAAAAAAAAACAAAAGCCTACACTAAAACGGTGATACACCAGAGAAGGAAAATGTTGAACATCTATCAAAACTACTATGAACACAGCTCCAACCTTGCAATGAACATTTAAACATGCACAAATACCTGCAATGAAGAGAGGAAGAAAAAAAAACAAGCAAAAATACGAGCAAGGATGGACAGATGCATCACAAAACACGTTTTTGTTGCTCCAGAAGTTTACACAGAACATCATTTTAATGGTAAAAGGAAAAAAATGCCATTACAGAGCAGGGGAGGAGGTTCAAACTCCATTTTCAACCCTGGGGAAGAAAATAAAGGAGAGCAGAGTAGAAAAGATGAACCACCCTTTGAAAAATGAGCCAAATCTAGCTTTTTACAATGCATGGGTCGAGCCCAGGAGAGAGAAAACGTGTAAAAACATGGGATCCATTCCTCATTGAATGAAGATGCATTAAAACAGCATGGGCATCCTTATAGACCCATGCCCTGACATTTTTGACCATGCTGGAGAAGAATGTGACCCATTTTGCATTAAAACTGGTTGTTGAAATGTCACTTCTGGCCATTACCACGTGCCAGAGACGTTTCTTGATTTTCTCTCTCCAAACTGAACCAAAATGCAAGATTGACCCTAGAATCATGTAGGGAATTTCACCATCTTTCCATTGATATAAAGAACGTGAAAAACCGAGCTCTGGATCGAAAGTTATGGCCATTTGAAGATTTAGGGCAAAAATAGGCCCAAAACGGATCGGCGGGAAAAAATTTTGAATTTTACCTCTTTTTTGCATTTTGGAAAATTTTCCAAAAAATCCCTACACATCCACCACTTGGATGACATGTGTCAGGCTCTGATTCATCCATGGGCCTCCTTGTCTCTTTTCGGCCATTTCGGCTTTTCGCGTCTCACGCGTCCCGCGCGTACCTTTGTCCCAACTGTCCCGGACTGCCTGGGACAAATATCTCCGAACCGCCCGAAATGGACTGTCTTTCGGAAAACCGCCAATTCACGTCCCACACGTACTTTTTCCCGGCTTGTCCCAAACCACGTGAAACAAAAGACTTAGATGATTTTTCTTGCTTTCGGCCGATTCGGCTTTTTCCCTCGCGTCCCGACGTCCCAACTGTCCCGCGGACCGCCTGGGACAAATATCTCTGACTTAGCCAATTTTCTTGCTTTTTTGGCCCCAAGCTTGGTACGACAAACCTCAGTATGACCCGAACCGGAAACCCTTCAGACCCGAAATGCCTTAAAACAATCCTGCAACCTTATTTTTCACATTTTTTCCATTTTTTCTAACTCGTTGGGATTTCTTCTTGGATGGGAGAGTTAAAAAAAGGCCGAGGGGACCCCAAAAAACATGATTTTGGGCCTTGAATCAATCTTACTTGCTCGGGACTGAATAATTTGGTGCATGTTATGGTGATGCTCCTCATTCATGGCTTGCTCACACTTCTTCCTATCATCTACCTGTATTGCTTCATCAAAGCTCTCTGGCTCTCCACTATCGGTGAGTAAAAATAATAAAGAGAAGGAGAAAATGTTCAGTCTTTATTCTATCCCTAGAATACCTCCTCATTATAGGATTTTGGGGTTCTTGTTGAGTAGGTTCATGAACTGATTCATGTGTCACTTTCCCATCCAAAATATCCTCTACCACTACATATTATTTCCTAACTTCTTCCCTATTTTCCCACTTCTTCTTCTTATACATAACTTTCTCATTAAAGACCACATCCCTAGATTGAATGATTTTCTTGTCCTTAATACTCCAACATTCATATCCAATTCATCACCTGTCATAACAAATGAAAATGCACTTTTCTAACTTATCCACTAAGTTGGTCCTATCATCCTTGTCAATATGGAAAAAACCTCACATCTAAAGACTCTAAGAAATGAATAATCAACCTTCTTACTAGAACCAAGCCTCCTCGGGTATGCTTCCTTTTAAGGCACTTGATGGTCCTCTATTTATCAAGTACATTGATGTGCTCACTCTTCTATCTAAAAAGAAAGAGGCATCCCGCATGTAACCTCATGCTCCTAACATGTTCCATTATTGTCTTGTTCATCCTTTCTGACACCCCATTCTACTATAGAGTTCCTGGAACTATCTTTTGCCTATAGATTACTTTCTTAGAACAATAATCATAAAACTCATTACTACAATACTCCCCTCTATTACCTAACCCGAGACATTTTAACTTCAAAATTCTTTCATTTTCTACCAAGGCTTTCCATTTAACAAAAGTGTCAAATACATTAGATTTATTTCTAATACAATATACCCAAACTTTCCTTATTACATCATCAATAAAAATGACATAATAATTTGAACCCCAAGAGATGATACATGATATGGCCCCCATACATCGAATGTACCGACTCTAACTTAATCTTTTTTTTTGTAAGTCCAACCTTGAGAAACTTTACTAGCTAATGTTTCCCATATAAATACTTCTCACATAAATCCAAACTTGTTTTACGTAAATCCAAGAAAATTTTCCTTTATGATTTTCATGCCCTTATGGCCCATATGATTGAGCCTATAGTACCACAATGTTTAATATGATTATGAAACCAAAATATTATAATCATTAGTACTACTAGTGGTTAAACACAAGGTTTTAACATTCTTACCTCTTGCCACCACAAGATAACCCCGGTAACCTTCCAAGAGTCCACTATAAATATCACATTACAACCATCATTTCTCAACTTCCCCAATGATACCAAGTTTAATCTTAATATAGGCAAATGTCTGACATCCTTCAATAACCATGTATTCCCATTCTAAATCTTAACCTGAAAAAAACCCTTTCTAACTATGTTGAAATTCTCATCATCACCAAGAAAAACATGGCCAAAATCCCCTTGAACATAATCAACAAAATAATGCCTATGTGGAGTAGCATGGAAAGAAGCCCCCAAATCTAAAACCCAAGATTCAACAATATTATGCAAAGAAAGAATCAAAACATCCTAAAAGACATTACCTATTGCCACATTCACCTCCTTGTTTTCTTCATGTTGTTTCTTCTTATCCCAAAACTCCTAAAAATCCTTCTTTTGCATGAGCCCAAACTTTCCAAAATGCTAACATACCATCTTACTTTTGGATTTTAACATTTCTTGATATTTCAATTTTCCATGACTTCCTCTATTATTTTTTCTCCCTCAAGTTTCCATCACAAAGAATTCTCGTGAATAGAAGATTCCACAAAGATTTTTCTTCGCATTTCCTCTCTTAGAATCACCCCTGTAATGTCATCACGGTTCAACTTTGAGTTAGTTGGAACCAAGTTGCTTACCGCCATTACCAGGATATTCCAGCTCTTAGGTAAGGAGCACAAAATTAATAAAGCCCTAACTTCTTCATCAAATTCTATTGTAACCAAAGCTAGCATATTCACAACCATATTAAAATCATTCAAATGATCTGCTACTAAACTATTCTCAGATATCTTCATATTAAACAACTTTTTGATTATAAATATCTTGATAGAGGATGAGGGTTTTTCATATAACTTCCCTAATGCACCCATAAGTTCTTTTGTAATATTTTCCTTTGAAACATTAAATAATACCGAAGATGCAAGACATATACGGATTGTTCCAAGTGCCTTTCTATCTAGAAAATCCCACTCCGCATCCGTCATGCTTGAGGGTTTGTTCCCTTTCTCGAGAAAATAAAATATAAATGTCCTTCTAATAAAGGTAATCTTCCATTTGCATCTTCTAAAGACTAAAATTTTTCCCATTGAATTTATCAACCTTTGATCTTTCATCATCTGTTATAGCTCCCACTCAAGCTAAAAATTTCCCTGTGATTCAACACTTCAACAAACCAAACTAAGCTTTGATACCAATTATCGAAAATAAGGGATAAAATATGTAGAACAATCCCACATAGAATCACAATAGTAGAAACTAATATGCAAAAAGATATTACAAATCTGAAATAAAAGTGCTTGAAAATTAAAAAACACAACATAGAGACAATATTTAATGTGGTTCACCCAATTTGGGCTATGTCCACCAAGAATCACTTGCTTAGATTTTATAAAAAGCCACCTTTTTCTCTCAATACAATACCCATATCTGTTTAGAGCTATGCTCAACAAACTCTTATGAATTCACACTTGAACTCACACAAATATACAATAAAAATGTCTCACCTATCAAAAGTACATTAATAGGCATTGCTTAAGTAGTTTTACAATACTGTAGGTATAAATACCATGGACCAAAAATGCCCAGTAAACATAAAGATCAAAATTCCCACCCATATGAGAAGAGCACGTTTCTCTATATATCAAGCACATTTTTCGAGGCCAAACCCAAACCCCAATGAGAAAAATGTGGAGAGTGTACAATAATTTTAGTGTATAGTCTTCAACACTTCCACACATGACAATAGGTTACACAACATAACAAAAATGGTGAGTTTCTTACAAGCTTAGAAGAAACAAAGTTATCACTCAAATTTCAATGAAGGAATCATATCTCAGCTTCACCAAAAAGAGTACAATTTATTCTAGAGAGCTTGTAAGACTTCAACCTTTCATTAAAACAACAATGGTGAACTCTTAACGATTTGATTTCAGACTTGATACAACTAATCCTATAATGAGTTGAAGATTAACATTCATAATTACCAGATTTTAGACCAAAAATAATGAAACTCAAGTTGTTCTTGAACTTATATACATAAAAACAATAACCAATAGCTTTGAAAAGGAAAATGATTGAAATGAAAAAATTCACAATAATCCCAAAGATTTAAAAGATCCTAAGTACGTGTTCACTTAGAAAAGTATTTTTTATTAAAAAAACTTAGATCTCAAAATAAACAAGGCATATTTTCCATTATCTTACAGCATTGAAAACCCAAAAACCCATTACCTTTCTAAGATTTTCTTCACACTATCTCTAATAAAAAATTAAGGAAAACAATTATAGTTTCAAAACAACATAACTCAATCATTTATCTCGATTACCAAATGATTATCAACAAGCTTTTATGATTTATATTTCCCTTTAAAATATCTTTCCCAAATTTCCATTAAAACTCAACAACAAGAAGAATAATTTTCAACTAATATTTTCATTCATTTCCAAATTTAAAACTAGATTGAAAACCCATAACGTATTCTCAGATTTCATATTAAAAAATAAGAACATGAGATAGAAAACCCATGCTTGGTTCATATTTTCTTTCTTTTCCAACTTCCTTGCAATCTCAAACTTTGAATGCCCACAAAATCCCAAAAAGAGATAATAAACATGAATTTTCCATTAAAAATAGCTTCTCCATTGCATGTGAATGCCAAAAATATTCCGTATAATCTCTGCAAACACCCCATGCAACACTCAAGCTAGAAACCAAAGTGAATGCCCAAAAATGTGAATAGAGGAAAGAGTTGCATGTTTTGGATTGAAAATCAAGCTTCTGGTTCCTAAAGAACCATATATATTTACTACTATTTAAGACTATTAGTGTCATGTCATGGCCACCACAAAACCCAAAACGCCTTTGCATGCAATATGGTCTATGACTACTAAACAATAAATAATTACCTTTTTATACCTTGTGGTTCTGCAAACCAATTTTAATAAACATTATACATTAAATGTTTACCTTTCCATATAGTTTATTACCATTGTACTTAATGCTAAGGAGGGAGGGTCAAATATCATAGCTTATTAACCAAACATCAACATTAACCATACTTCCACATTATTTGATAAGTGGTACATGACCAATTCAACATAAAAATTAATTTTAAAATAATTTCCAAGCTATGTGGTCAAAGACCATCAACATCACTTATTTTCCTTGCTTTGAGTGGTCTAAGACCAATTTCAAAAATTGCAATGCAATTTAAGAATGATTTCCTTCCCAATCATCATTAAACAATTTCAATGCAATGTGGTTTGAGACCAATCATTCAAAACATGAAACGGTGGAGTTCAATCAACCTTCAAATGCCTTAATCAAAACATCACAATTACCTTAAATAATGTTAAATAACCTTAACAATCACATGACATCCTTAATTAATGAAAATGGAGGTGGAGCTTTAACTATCAACATCATATAATGATACAAACCAAAAGGTGGTCATTAATAATAATTCATTCAAATTTAACACTTGCACACACACACACACACACACACACACACACACACACACACACACACACACACACACACACACACACACACACACACACACTATGTATACTCATATATACGTATATGTATATGTTTCGCATATATACTCATATATACGTACATGTATATGTTTACGTATATATATATATATACATTTATGAAATTAAATTTTATAATTAATCGATTCATTATACTTCAATCATTACAATGATAAACACATCAAATTTGGGGGTGTGAAAAATTAAGTGGGCATTCCGGTAGGTAATTCCTCTATAATGATTTTTCTTAGTTTTGTTCTACACAAGACATTAAGAGGTAGTAAGAGATCCTTACACAATAGAATGGTGTGTTTGAAAGAAAGAATAGGTCCATCATGAAATTAACAAGGAATATGTTGGAAAATAAAGACATGGAACCATTTTTTTGGGCTGAAGTAGTAAATACTACAATTTACATCATAAACAAGAGTCCTACAATGATAATAAAAGACAATACACCATATGAAGCTTGGTATGGTTAAAAAAGGATGTAGACCATTTAAATGTATTTGATTGTTTGGTTTTGTTCATGTTCTTGATAAAATATGAAAAAATTAGATCCGAAGAGTGTAGATCATATTTTCATTGGTTATAATGATGAAAGCAAAACATACAAGCTATATAATCCTACTAGTAAAACTTTAATTATTTCAAGGGGTATGTTAAAATTGATCATGTATCTAAGAGGGTCATAAGTGAAGAGGGAATCCATTTTAATAATATTTTGAGGACTTATAAATTCCTACATAGGTTTCTAATGTTATATGAAACAATACTGATTCTTTACAAGAGACTAGTCATCCATCTGCAACAACTCTAAGTAAGCACAAGTAGTTGTTGAATCCACATCTAGAAAATCAAATGTTGGATTATAATTATGAGATAAGGATTACAAGGCTGAAATATCAACAAGGTAATTTATTTGATGATGCATATGATGAAAATACTATGTTTGCATTGTCTTCTATGGCTAGTGAACCTAAAAGTTTTGAAGAAGCTAGTTAAATGAAATAGTGGGTTGCATATGTGAAACTTGAGATGGATTCCATTGAGAGGAATGATGCTTATATGATTATTTATCCTCCTAATAATAAGGATTTCATTAGTTAAAAGTGGGTCTACAAGACCAAAGTAAACAATGATGGTACATAATTGATAAGCTAAAATCTAGACTTATTGCAAAAGGCTTTGCACAAAATTTGGTGTTGATTATGAGGAGACTTATGATTCTTTACAAGGAAAGATACTATAAGACTAATGATTTCAATTTCTTCTCATAAATGTTTGAAAATACATAAAATAGATGTAAAGAGTGCATTCCTAAATGGAGTGATTGAAGAATAAGTGTATGTGGGGAAGATACAAGGTTTTGAGGTAAAGGGTAAATAATTTTGGGTATGTAGACACCTAATCACGCAGTTTGGGTACATTTCTATCCTAGTTACATAATACTATTCCTATGATTCCTAAGAGAGAAAAGTAATAATTGACCACTATCTTTGGCCTATTTGCTTTCTTTCTAGTTTTCATCTTGGCCTTACACACGCACTTTGCCCGATCTAACCTTCATAAATTTAGCTTTTCCGAGTTTGGGCAATAGTGCTTGACTAGGACGCCAATGCCCAGTGCCCTTGTCCCCTTTGGGTTCCCAAACCTATTTGTATCTTGATCGCATCTTATGGGTATTTTCTAGTTATTGGACATCCTGTTTTCTTGGTGGTCATCCTTTTAGTGGTTAATTAAATAACTTAAACAAGGGAATCATATAAATACAAAGATATGTGACCATAATAAAGGACCAAGATCTAAGAATATATTACTATCACTGAGGTGACATCAAAAATTATTTCAAGAGCATCAAAGAATCCATCTAGCTATTATTTAAGGGGAAATGGACTACATTCTTCTACATATACTTCATAGGAGGGGAAGTTCATTTTTCCATGCACACATCTATTTAAATCTTCTATATCTAAGTATTGATCATTATTCAAGTGCATCTTAGACAAAATCCACCTAGGGCATGATTCCACACACACACACACATAACTACATGGAGTTTGAAATCTAGTGGAGTTCTAGATCGTAAGTTCACTTAGTTGGGTGACCATCAGGGACTAGTTCAAATCCCCATTTGCATCTTTTTCTATTTAGGATTTGATGTGTTTTGAGGTTTTGCATGTGTTCTTTCTCTTTGCATGTTTAAGGTGAACTTGGCTATCAAATAATGACATAAAGATGACTAATAGTGAAATCTTACAAACATCTTACGACCCTATAAAATACAAATTTTGATAGTTTTCGCAGATCACAGGCGCCCATGAGTAGTCTTTGGTGTTTAAGTGCCCCCGACCCATCCAGAAACCTTACTCCCAAAATTTATGATGGTTATGCATTTTTCTAGGCTCAGTTGTGATAGTTTTCCTTCTTATTCCATCGGTTCTCCACTTGGTACAACTTCAAAATTATTACGGAATCAACTAAGTACTTTATCTCTTCTCTTGTACCTAGGGTTTAATATTTTCTAGCTTATTACTTAGATTAGATCAATTCTTTATTACATTATCATTTCATTGTGACTCTAAAATTAGAATTTAAAATAATATATTTCAATATTTGTTAAATAATTTGGTGAACCCGACGTGAGAACCCAACCTTGCTTCTACGTATTTTGTCATATTTTTATCATGGCTCAATCTTCTAAACCATTTACTAAAGCCCACCTTCAAGAGCTCAATGATCATCTTGTTGAACATCCTTAAGATATAGATATACTTTTATTCACTTCTCGTGAGGAGGCTACCAATCTTGTGGAGCTTAATGTTCCTACATCCATCCTCGCTTCTATGCCTATTGCTTTCTACTCTTTTACCTACTTCTACTGCTCCCATTTCTATCCGTACTCCCATCAACCACTTTACTCTTTAGACACCCTAAAAATACATACATATTTATATCCCGCTTCTATCCAATTAGAATTAATTAAATTAATTCTACCATTTAAATACACCTTTTATAATTAATTAAATTAATTCTATTATCTAATTCATATTCCTACTCTTTGGAATTATATAATTTAATTCCATCATGCCTTTGGAATTAATTAAATTAATTTCTACACCCTCTAGCTGATATAATTAAACATTTAATTAAATAAAAGGATAATTATTCCCTCACAATCCCTTTGGAATAAAATAATTTAATTCCATCATGCCTTTGGAATTATTTAAATTAATTCCTACACCCCCAGCTAATACAATCAAACATTTAATTAAATAAATGGTTAATTATATCATCACAATTAAATACTAACTAAATTACTTATTCAATTTATTCTTCTTCTTAGTTAACTCAACTTAGAACTTCACTTCTATATTCCTAGAAATGGGGGCTCTAAAAGTGTGCATACAATCAAATTGCCAGATGTAACTTCTACTTCCAAATATCTATTTCCCCTTTAAAGTTGCAACTACCATTTTCAAGTCTACTTGCTAACCCGGGTGATTCAACCATTAATTTGGAGCTTAGTCAATATTTCATCCACCTTTCATGGATCTACCCTTAGCTATAAAAGCAAGCCATTTCCTTTGTAAATCCATCCCTAGAGCTTTGAACAAATTGCATCCAATTTTTCCAATTTGACATTTGCATCCTTGTGAAATCTGCTCATAGCATTTGTAAATCCCTTTGGATAAATAATATAAAGAGAATCTACAATCCAATCTTCAACAAGATCAAACAAGCTTAAGTCTTCTACGATCTTACTTGAGGTTTTCAAGAGATCTACTGAATGAAGGTAATTTGTATTTATTTATTTATTTATTTATCTTCTTTTGTCTGTGATTTTTACTTTTTTTGCACACTCCACCTCTTTTTTATCACATGTGGTAAATTTCTTCCACTGCACTCAAAATTTAGCCTCTCTTTATCGGGATCTTCAAGTTCAAATCCGTCAATTATAACAACCTACTTTTTGTGCATCTCCATCTCTGGATTCCACATTACTACTACATACTCCTTTCACACCCGCCATTTGGACTTATGCACTTCCTCTAAATTTCATCACTCCCAAGGTACCCATTTTCAATGGCCATGGTGACCCTTAAGAGCATCTTTGAGAATTTCATGTAGTATGTTTAGATTATGTGGATGATCATACTTTATTAGTAAAGATCTTTCCTAGAAGTATTCATGATCATGCAATGCATTGGCTCTATGATCTACCTATCCACTTGGTAACTTCTTTTATGCATTTAGCTGATGCTTTTATCACTCATTTCTCTATCAATATCAGCTCTAAGATATCTTATGCTGAACTTGCAAAAATTAAACAAGGATCTAACGAGCATCTAGAAAATTATGTCTTGCGATATAAGAACAAATTAACTAAGGATTCTAATGTACTCATGGAATCAATTGTAAGATATATTTGTCCAAAGTCTATTTTTGCCTCTCTAGGAGAGTGTCATCTTCGAAACATCTCCATCATTTAATCACTTATCTCATATTATTAAGCTATGTGAAATTAAAATTTTATCTATGGGAAAGCTTAAGTATCATGAGTAGGCTTCATATTCTATGCACTTTCAAAGTAAATCAACTTTCAATCCATCTACAAAACCTACTAAAGCTAAAGATACTATCAACGTTGTATCTTATCCTAAAAATCTTAAATGACAACATCATAAGCATATGTTTACTAAATTTCCTTATGCTCCACATATTCTATTGCCATAACTCGTTGAGAGAAATCTTATTACACTTCCTCCTCCACTCAATCTGGACCCATCTCATCCTAAAGGTCACAATTACAATGAAAATTTTAGATGCAACTATCATCAATGCATTAGGAATTCTACAGATCAATGTTTCAAAATTCATAATCTTATTCAAGATCTTATCGATAATAATGTGATTGATCTTCTTGAACCTATGACATCTACGCTGGTCAATAAGAATAATAAGCTCAAGATATTTAACAATCCTCTGCCTAAATTTGAAAAGAAAGTGACTAAATCTTCCGCCAATCATACATATCATGTAGTGCCTCCTCCTACATCGAGGCCTCTTGATTTCCTAGTTACTCATGTTGATGCATCTCCATCATTCATTACATTCTTTGAATATGATTATCATGCTATATTATCCTTTGACACATTACATATCAATGCTTCTATCAGGCCTCATTCCATCAATAATACAATAGTTGATCCATCGTTTCACATAAGTGCATGCTCTATTATACTTCTGTCGCTATCAATTATTCATTATAAAAAATTCTTATCCCATTCCTGGATCTTATGGTTATGTCAATATTTCAATTAAAGTTGGCCCTATCACCATTCTTGTTTGTTTCCTTGTGGAACCTAACGTCAAAGATTATGACATTCTCTTGAGGTCTTCCTTGGCTCCTCGCATATCAAGTAATCATTTCCATGAATCACTTGTGACTTAAATTCATTCATAACAAGAAAGTCATCACTATCAAAGGAGTCCCACCATGCACACCATGGCCTTAGCCTCCTCTTGAGGTGGCCATTACATCATTAGAGCATCTAGGTCCCCTGGACCTCTAAAATCTAAATAAAAATATGCTCCTAGCTCTCCTACTTGTGCACATCCTACTCATCTTCATCGGTATATTAGTCCATCTCATTAGCCTAGGTACATTACTCGGACGTATCCTTCATCTAGGTGCACATAATGTCATCGGTATCCTTCATCTAAATGCACCTAATGTCATCGTATTCTACATCTAGTTCCATCTCACCTTCGGTCTCCATCCTATAGGTGTTCACCACCTCAAATTTCATTGCATGTACATTGCCGGGATCATTCACTACCACCACCTTTAAAGCATGGTCACACATCTTTATCTCATTGGTTGGAGGACCCTTTCCCTTCACTTTTATCGGATAAATTTCTCATACTCATACACTTGGGGTATGATGCTTATTCTTCCCCCCCTTCTAACATTCTCAGGTGTCTCTCATTTATACTTCACATCTAGTCTTCTTCATTCATCTTACACACAATGATATACACAACTTGTATCGTCATTACACATGATGTAATATTGTGCTACGGTTCACACTTGACTATCGAGGGCTTACTACACTCATCAACCTCACATCATACACACTACACATTTCACACTCGATGCTTTCATGACACATTTTTCTTGCATCACATTCATTAGAACACACTTCCCTATGATGCACCCTTGTTCTATGGTTCATTCTTGACTGCTAAGGGGTATTTTATAAATGAACCTCATCTCATGCATACTCATTCACATTCTCTTAGAGGGCACATTGCTCCTATCACACTCAAATTTCATTCCATTCTATTCACACTCACATCATACTACATATCTTTGTTACACATTGTTCTTGCTTACTTATACTCACATGTTATAGTTTTCTTACTATGTTAGACATATACTTTGTATGTCATTATATTTACTATATCCACATACGCAGTTCAATTTCCTTCTAGTTGTGAATGTATCCTTTACATAGATGATCGTTATATGCAACATAGATGCTTAGCATTATACCTCTTACCAGTCCCACAACAACTCCTAGGGATATCTACTTTCATACACATTATAGGTGTTATTGTTTTGATTTATACTATTTCTTATTCATACTAGCACACTACATTATTGGATCATACACATTTGACATAATTTTTATCTTTCTAACATGTTAATGGTGATTCATGTGTAAAATTTTATTTGTAAGAACTATTTTTGACCATGGTTTTCTATTATCCTTTTCTTGTCATGTTTTTACAATTTATGCCATTATTTGCAAGCTTTTCCTATGTCTTGCTTGTTCACCGCTTTGCTATATGATTTTGACCACTTTGGCCCTAATTGTCTTGCGGCATTGTGAGAGATGTCCCATGTTTGTAACTCTCTTTTCATGGTCTACACTATTTTCTTGTTTATTAGCTTATACTTTATCTTCTACATGTGTATTTTTATTATTTGTAATAAAACATGTCTTCCAACCACTTTGTTTACATGTGCCTTGGTTTTTACCAAGAACATTCCCCCTGTAGGGATGGGATTCGAGTTTCAAATGTACATCGGGTCCTCCTTTGGGTTGCATTATCCTAATGATGTTTCATGCACCCCAAATGAGGGGGACATACATCAGTGAATCAATCACCCCATACAATAGTTCATAGTCACACAAGACAACATATAGTTTAGTACAAAATCAACACTTTCTATAGTCTCATAAACAGGCCAAAATCTGAGTTAGATCTTTAGCAAAACACATACACCAACTCCGAGACATAGACATGAGTGCCTGGTGCTCTTGATCCTTCCTAGGTGCTCCTAACCCTTCCCGTGTCTATGACCAAGGGTAGTTAGAACATTCTTCTCGAGATCAACACAAATTGTCAATAGTCTACACATCAATTTTCACAATACAGGCACAATCCTCCATAAATTAGCATGCACCCTTTCTCCTTTTTCTATTTTTGTGTTGGATCAAACTAGATCGAAATGGATCAAATTTGAAAAAGAAGGATCACACCATATGCATCGATGTATAAATCATCGAGAAGTAGTCAAAGAATGGAGAATAACACTAGACCTTTCTCCCTACACTTCTTCTTCCATAAAGTGAGATCGCCCAAAAACTTGCACACACTGGTGTGAGATTGCCCAAAAAATCATTCTTCTACAACATTTTTAGGATCCTTTCTATCTTTTTCACTCATCACGAATCAGGTGCACATGTTCCTTTTCACATTTTTACATAATTTTTACACACTTTTTACATATTTGGATTGAATTTTTCATATACACATATTTGACTACTTTTTTTCTCTTCTCTTTTGCGGTCCGTCCTTATGGGAAGCAAAGTGGTCACATCATCAAGCATCAAGAGACATATACAATAGGTACAATGTAACATCGCACATACGCTTTTACCCCTAGGGCCACTTCCTCTTCTCTAGCCTCCACGCTTCATATTATTCACTTCACGCTTTTTATTTTCTCCTCGCACGCTTTTGCTATCAATCTACATGGTTATCATGTAAACATCTCTTATCTACTTTATGTTATCAAGAATTTACTCAATAACATAAAGTGTGGGAAAATGTAGACATTAAATCACACACTTTGGGTACATTTCTAGGTATTAGTCACATACTACTATTCATATGATTCCTAAACGAGAAAATTACTAATTGGCCATTGTATATGGCCTCTTTTCTTTCTTTCTAGGTTTCATCTTGGTCATACACACCCTATTACCCAGTCTAACCTTCCTCACTTTAGCTTTTCTTATTCTGCAAACTAGCACATAGCCAATATGCAAACGCCCAAGCGACCTTGTCCCCTCTAGGTGTCCCGACCTCTTTTTATCTTTCTCACATCTTTTGGGTCTTTTCTAGCTGTTGGACATCTTGTTTTCTTGGTGGTTGGCCTTTTAGTGGTTAATTAAAAATTCAAACAAGGGAATCATATAAATACAAAGCTATGTGACCATAATAAAGGACCAAGCTCTAAGCATCTATTACTATCACCTAAGGTTATATCCAAAGGCATTTCAAGAGCATCACAAAGTATCCATCTAGCTATCATTCAAGGGGAAACAAACCACATTATTTTACGTACAATTCATAGGAGGGGAAGTTAATTTTTCCATGCACACATATATTTACATATTCTACATCTAGTTATTCTCTCTATTCAAGTGCATCTTGCACAAGAGCCACCCATGGCACGATTCTACACACACACACACACGTATAACCACATAGACTCTGAAATGTATTTCATTGCCTGGATTGTAAGTTCACTCATTCGGGTGACCATTGAGATCAATTTGAATCCCCATTTTCATCTTTTTCTTTTTAGGATTTGATGTGTTTTAGGGTTTTGCAAGTGCTATTTATTTTTGGAGGTTTTAAGAGAACTCGACGATCAACCAACGAATTAAAAATGACTAACAATGACATCTTACGGACATATTGTGACCTTATAAAATCTAGATTCGATAGTTTTCGCATCATAGGAACCCAAGAGCAATCTCTAGCACCTAGGAACCCCTAACCCAGGTTCGAGCACCTAAGTCTTGACATTCCCGATGGTTATGCATTTTTTTGGGCTCGGTTATGATAGTCTACCTATTGGTGTGTGTATTTTCCACATCATCAGGTGAGTCATCTCACTTAGGTGAGATCGTAGGTCCATGTGTCATTTAGGGGTCATTATGAGATTCTCTTATGCATCAGTGCATTAGCACGTCAGTGCGTCAGTGCGTCAGTGCGTCATATGTGTCATTGGGAGTTACACTTCTATTCTGGGAATGTAACTCCCCCTCTCTACTCAAGTTGTCATGATTATAGCACTGGGGGTTACTCAACACCTCCTATATGTACATGTCTTTTGATCTATGAGATAGAGGAGAGTTTTATGGCTTAACCAGGTTCTACCCGTTTGTCGAATCTTTGCATGCACATTCGGTTGATGCTCACTCCTCCCGAGATCTCTTCACATTGCCGTTCACACGTCTATTGATGTGCACGTTGTCCCTCGTGATCCTCACTTGCAGGTTTTCAAACCCTCTTTCATGGTATCAGAGCAGATCTTGTGGATCCATGCACTCATCGGCATTTCTATGTGTGTTTTTGACTTCCGCGTGTTATATAGATCTCTTTCAATGTGTGTCGTAATGGATATTCCAGTTGTGCTCTTCTTGCATTGATTCGGGTGTTTATACTTCTGTTTGGGTTTGATCACGGTTTGTTTGGTTGTGTTCAAGTTTCTAGTGTTTTTAGAGTTTGGTGTCTCCTCGGGCTTGTCAGTTCCTTTTTTGCATATGCTCATTTGCATTCTCTACATCGGGTTATGCTATGGAATCTTCGATGGTTCATTTTTTCAAGCTCTTCGGGCCTTGTCTATAACTCGGTGTTTGGTTTTGGTCTTTGCTCAGCCTCACTCCATCCTTGTGCATCAAGTTCACCATCAGACATTGCTCTCTCTTTGCTTCATGCACCAAGAGCTCATACTCAGCCCTGCCTTGTTCTCACGTTGGTTAGAAAGCTCCCTTCTTGCTGGCTATGAATGTCTGGATGGATCCTTGCATGGAACACCAACAAACTGCCAAACTGCATTTTTTTGCTTTGGAAAAACGTTTTTGCACTCTGCTCTAGGTCATTGGTCCTTGCTCCTAGCCACCTACACACATCTCAGGCATCTCAGGCACGTAGCTCCTTCCAACCTGGCACTTGGCGCATCTCCAACCGCTCCTCCAACAGCTTAGCACGTTTCAACACTGCAATCAGCCGTTTTTGGGTGTTTTTGGGCATTTTTTGGTGTTTTGGGTCTTCAAACGGCTCCTCCAGCTTGTGCAGACCTGCAACACCTACTCCCAGCACCTCCAGCGACCATTTTACACATCTCCAGCAACCTGCAACCTGTAACGTCATATTCAACGGCTCAGTCTTTGCTTGAAACATTTTTAGGCTTTTGGGTCTTTAAATGACTCCTGCCACTTGTATAGACCTTCCACACCTCCCTCCAAAGACTCACTGCGAAGACTTCTGGGCATGTGGCAAGCACCTCCCACCTGCATTCTGGTCAACACAGCTGTAAAAACAATGGTTACACCAAGTAGAAGTGGGACGTGGCATCTCCTTGCTGTCTAGCTCCTTATGTGGCCTTGACCACTTCAAACGTGGGCCCACCTTCTTTTTTTAATGTTTTAGGTGTTTAAAAAACAAAACATTTCATTTCATGGCATGTAATAATCATTTAGGTTGTTTTTGGCTTGTAATTTAATCCCCTCCTACGAGTGTCGAAGACGGAGGGCGAGGTCCGGGGTTGGCAGGAGGCTAACCCCCTCGCAGTCAAAACAAACCCCTACTAAAATTTCATGCCATTTCCAATGAGTACCCACACGATACCCTTTGCACCCATTTCATGCACTTTTTTAATGTGTTTGCAATGCATCTAGTGCATTTTTCCATTAGTTGCGGGAATCGTAATAATGCCATAACTTTTGACTCATGCTCATTTTTGAGCACTTCCTTGGTCAAAGTTGCATGATTTTTGCACTCTACGTGATGGGATTTCAATTTTGTAAATGCACTACTTTTATAAAGTGTCACATTCTGGGGTTGCTTGTACTCTTGGGCCTACACACGCAGATGCATTATCGGCCGAGTCCGACGTCTTGCTTTTGTGCATCTTGCATTTTTTCATCATGGAGAGTGCTCTTTCTAGACATGAGCATCGTAGGATCACCTTACAGCCTCCGCCACTTCTCACCGGGAGAGAGACCTATTCAGCTTGGCGTGCTTCCATGGAACGTTACTTCACCCACGAGGGTCTTTTACCCTTCTTGCTTGGGCCAGTTCCTGCACCCACTGATCATCATCATCTAGAGGACTTCCTTGACACTTGTGACCATGTCTTTGGTCACATGATGATGCATGTCTCTCGTTCTCTTTGTTTCACGTGGCAGACTCAGATCCACCTCATCGTGTCTAGAGCATTCTTCAGTCCCTCTATGGAGACCCTTCACATACTGCCGACCATTGTTGCTGCTGCTGATTTAGTTGTCTCCTCCATTTCTTCATGTGATGACAGTTCCATTGACACAGGCTCACTTGGTTCTACTTCTGATGATGAGGATTGTGCACCCAGTTCTGATGCAGAGAGTACTACAGAGGACTCTTCTCCTCTTTCTCTCACTATTCTAGATAGTGTTGTCACCCCCACATCTCATCAGATATCGATCAGTCTCATACTCAGTCTCATACAGTCATTACACTAGCCTCCTTTCCACTTCCAGTGTGTGAGGCCCACTTCACTCCTCTACCTTCATTGGATGACTCATACCTATCATACATCACTCTTCTGTTTGTTGAGCCCCCTCATTGGGACAAGTATCTTCCTGACCTTAGTCATCTTTTCAGAGTCTACTTGTGATGCTCTACAGGTCCCTCATCCATCTACAGGTGTTTCAGAGGAGTTCATCATCTCTATTGTTGGGAGTGCCCCTTCTGGGACTCTTACCACTTCCACTTTTCCGAGACCTTCATTGATCCACCCTCAGCTGTGGATCCCTTTTCTATTGTGGAGGATGTTTTGTTCCCTTCACATCACTTGGACATCCTTTCTATGGGTGTTCCTCTTCACTCTGATAGTTCTACGCACATGGCATTACCTTCGTTCCTTGGCACTCACTCGCTAGACCTATGTCACACTTCAATGCACCAAACTCAGAGTTCTTCATGTTGCTTGCCTTCAGTTTCCTTTGTGGAGTGGGTGGACTTCCAACACATCATTTCTATCCTTCCTAAGGGTAGGCACATAGTTTGTTGTGGGTGGCTCTTCTTCAGTCCAGAGGCAGAGGATCTCATCATCGACATTCTTCTGGGAGACTTCCTAGAGCTGCAGAGTTCAGATCCGTCCATGGCATCTTCTGCATCCCTCTCGTCTCCCTCTTCTTCTCTCTTCTTCTTCTTTCCGAGAGATTGCCTCTTTGTACATGGGTACCTTTTTAGGCTCGTCTATGGCCGGGACCCATTTTTGGCATCTTTCTTAGATTAGAGAGTGTTTTGTTCTCTTGTGGTGGATGTTTTTCCCACTGGGTTTTCCTTCACTGCTTGGGACTTCTTTCTTGTACATGGGTACCTCATCAGGCTTTGTGCCAAGACCCATTTCATTTCTGACTTGCCGCCTCATCCTAAGTTACGATGAAGGGGGGGTGTTGGTGTGTGTATTTTCCACATCATCAGGTGAGTCATCTCACTTAGGTGAGATCGTAGGTCCATGTGTCATTTAGGGGTCATTATGAGATTCTCTTACGTGTCAGTGCATCAGCATGTCAGTGCGTCAGTGTGTCATATGCGTCATTGGGAGTTACACTTCTATTCTAGGAATGTAACTCCCCTTCTCTCTGAGTTGTCATGATTACAACACTGGGGGTTACTCAACACCTCCTATATGTACATGTCTTTTGATCTATGAGATAGAGGAGAGTTTTATGGCTTAACCAGGTTCTACCCATTTTCGAATCTTTGCATGCACATTCGGTTGATGCTCACTCCTCCCGAGATCTCTTCACGCCATTCACACGTCCATTGATGTGCACGTCGTCCCTCGTGATCCTCGCTTGCGGGTTTTCAAACCCTCTTTCACTACCTTCATGTTCCATCAATTTTCCAGCCCGACACATCTTTGAGATTATTGGGGAATAAACTAAGTAATTTTCCCTTCTCTTGCACCTAGGGTTTCATATTTTCTATCTTATTTCTTAGGTCATATCTATTCTTTATTACATTATCATTTCGTTATGACTCTACAATTAGAATTTAACATAATACATTTTAATATTTTTAAAACCAGGTGTACATGTTGAAGAAGACTCTTTATGGGCTTAATAAATATCCAAGACCTTGTTACTCAAGAATTATAATTGGTTTTTAGTACAAGGATTTGTAAGAAGTCAAAATGAGCCAAATATTTACATAAAAGCATTCAATTCTAATGTTTTGTATGTTTGCCTCTATGTAGATGATTTGATCTTCACATGTAGCTCTATGGAGATGTTGTATATCTTTAAGGAAAATACGAAATAATGATTTTAGATGAATGATCTTGGAGTTATGAATTAATTTATAGGTATGGAGGTCCATCAAAAGAAAAAGGAAGTATTTATTTTTCAAAAAAATATGTCCAAGATATGTTGTTGAAGTTCAATCTTCAATATTCTAAGGCTACATATACTTCAATTGCAAGTGGAGAAAAATAATGAGAGAGGATGGTATCCCATTATCTGATGATAATATTTTAAAAATATTTTTTGTAAGTTTCATGTATCTCACTATGAATAGACCCGATATCACTTATGGGGTTTCACTAGTTTCTAGATTCATGGGCATGCCTTCACTCAAACACATGCAAGTTGTGAAAAGATTTTTAGATATGTGAAAGGGACTTATGATCATGTATTAAGTTTAGATAAATAAGTTCATTATGTATTAATAGATACTTCAATTCATATTGGGAGGTTCTCTTGATGATAAGAATTCTACTTTAGGTTATTGCTTCACATTGGGAAGCGGTTTGGTTTCTTGGTCTTCAAATAAAATTATTGTTGCATTATCCTCTACTAAAGCTAAATATGTAGCCCTTACATACACTTTCACATAAGGAACGTGGTTGAGGATAATATTAATTAATTTCAAAGAGGATCAAATTTATCATACATAGATATTTTTTAATAACATTTAGACAATACAATAATCCAAGATTCCGGTTTTCCTTGCTATAAGCAAACACATTGAGCTCAAGCATCACTTTATTAGATAATTGGTCAATGATAGATATTTTTCATTGAATATATGAGAATAGAGGATCAATTTTATGATATACTCACCAAGGTATTGTTGAAGCATACACATAGAAGAAACAAGTAGATGATTGAAATTTATTCCCTTTGCATCAAGGGGGTATTGGAAATGATGCCAATTTTGGCATTTAAAATTTTGCTAAATTTAGATAATTTCTATTTTTATAAATAATCTAAAAATATAATTTTAGGATGTTTTAGGAATTATTTATTTTATTCATATTTTTATTTAGTCATGTAGGATCAAATAAGTGATCATCAATTATTTCCTATAAAATAGTTGAAAAAGATAAAAATAGATTGTCAATTGTTAGTTTTCGATAAGTAAAAATTCTTGTGTTGTCATCCCCAAAGAGGTGGGAGAAAATTTATAAGTTAAGATAACTACAAATATGCAAATTTTATGAAAATACCTATATTTTAGAGACCTTGGGGCATATTCTCTAGAAGAGATCCATAATTAGGCTTTGAATGCATGCCTAGCTTGCATAATTCTATTTCGAGAAAAACTTCTTGCATGTTGAATTTTTCCATGGATTGCATGAGTCTATTTTTGAGTTAAATAGAAGTCCAAAATTATTTTAGGAGTATTTTAATATTATTATAGGTTCTATTATGAGTTTAACTTGCTTTGCAAGTTGAGTTGTAATTGGTAATTTTAGTTTTTGAGTTAATAAAAGCATGACCCAAAGCATGGTGCCATAGTAATCTATTATTGAAATTAGTGCAAGTGTTTCTTACTATTTTTATTATAGTTACAAAAATTAATAACCATAAATATTACAAATCTTATTTTGAAGTTCAGTGGTGCATCATACCGTACACACTTTGATCATCAAGAATACAAGCATTATCGCTAGCTTTATCACTAGTTTTTCTCGAGACTTTTTGGATGATATATAGGTTCTTTATGGGTTATTATATAGGTTACATAATAGGATAGTTATCACTTCATGTTTTTGGTTTTGTTACCCTTCCACTTCCATTTTTTCTATAAAAGTAGGTACTTCAATGTTTTGACAAATTCCTAACAAACCTCCTTCCCAAAACATAAATATAAACAAGATTATCAAGGGTGCTCAAGGCGTCTTATTTGGAAGATGTTTAAACAATGAGATTATGTTCTTCAACAATGATATTATATAGAATATACTCTTCAAAATTATAATCCCTCTCATTTTTGTCTTTTTAGTTTTTCTTCTATCATTCACCTAATATCCTAGTATTCTTTGATTAATTTCTCCATGGAAAAGAGGAGTAATGCAAGAATGGTATTATTGTATGAGTTGTTAAGGGTTTCAAAATTCATGGATAATGACTTCTTAGTACCACTCCATGACCCACATAAACCTTCCACACCCTAATGTAGTTGTGGTTAAGAGTCCCAATAAAGGGATTCCTTATACCACATAACTATTATCATAGTTTGATCTCACCGAGAAAGATTACAATCACACATATTAACAAGATATAATCAAGCTTATTCTATTAATATGAGGAAAATATTATAAAACTATTTAAAATGAAATTATACTCCAATGACAAACTTTGGGCATAACTTTATAATAATTCTCCTAGGAATACAATATTATGACTTATACTAAGCTTGAGACTTTGTAAAGCTTATACTAAACTACACTAATCTTAATTATGCAATAATGACCTCCCAATAAAGAAAAGGGTACATATGGGATACATCTCCCTCATTTCCTTGATTTTAATTCAATAGATAGGTAGATTAATTACCTGTTCACATATTTCTTTTATTTTATAGAATTCATAGTGATTTAGGAGGGATAAAAAGATTCATTTCGTGATAAAAGATATCTTGTAAATATTCCTAAGAAGGATTCAAATCATCATTGAGTTTCCCATGAAGTTACCTCCATCAAATCAAGGTCAATCAAATCATTCTTTTTATCCCTCACCATGGAAAATGGATCAAGGCCCACATGTTCCTACCTCTAAATTCATCAATGCTTTGATAGAAGATCTTGGCAGACACAAATCTAATCATGGTGGAAAATGGAAGTTGTTGTCCCACATGAATGTAATTTATCACAAGCTTAAAAAGTGTTTAAAAATTTATAGAGTACATTGTAGCATCCATCAAGATTTGACCACTTGTGTAAGGATTCACATATTTAGTATAAAATGTTTTGTATTCCATGGAAAAGAGACAATGTATAAGGTTTGAACAAATTTAACATGTGCTTGAAGAATATAAATTTTTCCATGGCTAAGGATATGTTTACATGGTCAAAATGGTTTTGTGTAGTGTGAACATGTTTTATCATCATAAACAATGGTGTGACATCAAGTATGAGTTTTTGAAGTGAGGTAAACATTCATAGCATGTATATATAGACACTCAAATTTGGTAACTTATTCTTTGGAAATGATAAGTTTAGATTTGTTATTATGCTAAGAAAACACTCACATTCTAATCTCAATTGACATATTCTTCTCTAGGTCACACTTGTTGTTCCTTACACACTTATTTATCACCCATCCATTCAATACTAATTATCTAGAGCAATAGTATATCTCTAGACATATTTCCTAGACTTTATCTCTATTATCATTAATTTCCTATCTAGGACCATATAAATAATGGTTAGGTCATACTATTTTATAGGGAAACCTATATGGCCCCATACCATCTCATTTAATGAATCTTTTTCTAATTTGAAAATATTATATACATCAAGTCTTCTCTAGGTCATCCATAATGTAAATATCTAGCATATAAAAACCTATATAAGCAAGTCAATTACACTTCATAACTCACCTAACATTATCATAAGTATATATTGCATATATCTACACCAAAATAATCAAGGATATAATAAATCATCCTAAAGTAGTTTCACATCCTGTAGAGAAGCCACCATATAGGTCTAAAGTACTCAAACCATGTATAAGATTCTACCTTCCTCCATTTCCAAGCATGCAAAGGTACTATAGCCATGCTTAGAAAGATCAATCCATTCCAAGAATTTTCAAAGGTATTCAAGGGAAAAAGGGGCTTTGTATAAGCATATGAAGCACACCATATTACATTACTACCATGTTGGGTACATTTTATATTCTATAGTTATCTTGATAACTTTGTGTTAAAAGACACAAGGGCATATAATAGTGGTTGGATTAGATTACATACACTTGTTACACATACACTAGGAGAACTACATGAGGATTTCTCTCACTCAAATGGATGTAGGGAAAATAATATATTAGATCAATAGAGGTTAACTACTAGAGAGGTATTCTAGCCTCACCCACATAGAGATTTCTCATTTTCTATCTAATGGTTTCTATGAAATTTATTGCAGGTGTGTCTGGGTTTTTATTTATCATAGGTCATTACAAGTGGTTTTGAAGTTGTGTGATCCTAGATATGGACACCAAAACTCATTTATATGCTATACAAGGGCAAGTGAAGTTGTACAATCCCATTTTACATAGCTACAAAACCGTATATAGAAGGTACAACCATATTATGCCCCAAAAAAAGTTGTGCGGTTTTGTACATAAGAATTTTCTAGGAACATTTCCATAGATGAGTCATTTTTAGATTTAAATTATCCTTTTACCTAGTCTCCACACCCATATGAATTCTATACAAAACTAATTTGTTATCCCTTCTTATGTTTTGAGCAACCATTGTATCATTTTATCATAATGTAAAGTATACAACGTTTATTCTAAATTATATGGTTAATGCTTATATTGTTTTTAGAATATTCAACCTATAACATACCTTACATCCTCACATGATAAATTTCATCTATATATTAATAGGCTGTAAAAATTTGGTGAAGCTGATGTTTTCTCTTGCACAATCTTATCTTATCCTATTGTTTCAAAAAAATCAATCTTCCAGGTTGGTATTTAAATTTACTTATTCTTTCTATATATGTCATGCCTTAGCTATATTTTTCAAAAATTCCCATAGGGTTTCATGCTTGAATCTCCCTTTAGGGACTCTTTATAGGGTTTCCTAAATGTAAAATCACCTTTCATGACATGTATACATATTTATGACTCTACTTTAAAATACCTTGGATGTTTATTTATTTTAATAAATTGAACAAAAACCTCTTTTTGTTCTCCATAATGTTTTACACAATTTTGGAATTTCAAGATTAAGATTAGTTATAATAAGGGAATAATAAAAAAATATACAATTATTTTCAAATTCCTTAGATTTTTTTCTACATATTGATATCTTAAAATACTTCTCTTGGTTTTGTCAAATTCATCTTCTATCTTTATAAATGGTCATTTTATAAATTTTATGACCGTCACTTTTTGCTAAAAATTTACTTTTGGGCCTACCTTTGTTACTCACTTTTGGATTAGTATGATCTATCTCAAAGAATCCAAATTTTTCTCCATTTTATGTGTTGAATGATATCTTGATAGTATTCATTTATTTGTCCCTCATGGTTACATCATGCATAAATCTATTTATCAAGGGTTATAATTCCAAAGACCCTTTTAAGCCACCTCCTATGTCTCCTTCATTAATCCATGGACATAATAATGACATATTTTATAAAGCTATCCCATAGTATATGCAAGCATTACAACATGATTTTCTAGGGAAAATTCAAGCTATGAGTACTTTGAGATCAAATATCTTAAGGATAAGACGACATATCTAAGGAATCCCTTACATATACATGTCAATCATATCTCTACACATTATGATCAATTCATATACAAGGCCAAAGGAAAGCAATATTATACAAATGATATGCATGATACATATGCTCATTCAAGTGTAGTGAAATTCATCCATATGGGTAATAATTTGTATGCTACAAGAAATCAATCTTGAATGCCTCTTGAACCACATCAGAAAACATCTATTTCATTTGACGAGAATGATATACCACATGATATCCTATACGAGCCACTAGATAAGTGATTAATAAAGGCTTTAAAAGATAAAAACAAATTTATTTTACAATTATCATGGAATAAATGGGCATTGTGACAATGATTATTATGCTTTACAATAAAATATCCACCAACTTGAGCATAAGGGAATTATTTATTTTGATACATAATGTTTCTACTAAATCTACCTCTCCTCCTCCAAGGCATCACTATGAAAATATTGTGATCACCCATGAGGGTCCTTTTAAGTGCATAATAGTTTCCTAGCCTCATATGAGTAAGGTTTCTCAAAGAGGAGACTCTCTTATTCATTCATCTCAAGTCCCTAAATCTAAGTGGGTACCTAAAGTTAACATAACTATATTATACATAAATAATCCAATACTCAATGATACAAATTCATATATGATACAAGATACATATATTCATAAAGAGGATTGAAAGAAATACATTCTTTGAAAATGCAATCACATTCCTTAAACCAAATCATACTTGTAGTGTAAAAATGAAAGGAAACAATATGCCTCGTATAAAAACCAATTGCAAAAGAAACATTGCAAAGCGAGAAATATGAGCTTCAAAGTCTCAAACAAGATAACTTACACATGGATTTATAACAATCAAAGCATACACAATAGTAATAAGATGGATCAGATATTGATGACTCTAATAGTGGTGATGAATAATTTGATATGATAGATAAGTAGATGCGCATGTTAAATTTCAATCCAATGAACATGAAGATGATTCTAGGATTATCTCTATAGGAATTAAAAAAATCTTAATTGATCATTATAAAATCAAGGATACAAATTCCTCTCTTAATACATAGTTTTTTCAAAAAGGAAATGAAGTTCTAGTCCAAGACACACAAGACACAATGTTTAAGAAAATGTTTATCAATAAAGAGAGTTCCCAAAAATATATACCTGCGAGAAGTTAGTATTTCCCAAGATGAATCATGTATTTTTCAATGTCTAGATTCTTAACATTAAGCCAAAAAAGTGTTAAATATTACATGCAACCATCCACTACACCTAATTTATCAAGGAGAAAACAATGGAGTATGTAATAAATGAATAATCCAAGATAAAATAACTAAAATAAATTCTCATGGAATTTAGTGATCAAAAACCCATTATTATGATAACTTATATATTGAATATAAACACCATATCAAGTAGGGGAAACTATCCTATCTTTACTTCTATTAATTTTCCCGATCTTTGGAATACAACCACTCATCATACTAATCCTAGTGGGTCTCTCCCTTTCTAGGCCTCTCATTACATTGTTGAGAAGATAAAGTATGAAACTAAGGAGAAGGCACACGAAATATTCACGCATGGGAAAAAGGCGCATTTGAAGGCATGGAAGGATAGGAAAGGAAATGCGTGCCAGGACAAGCTGATTTGGGACTTAGCCATTTTCATGGTTACGAGCTATTTTGGAGATAGTGTGTGGAGCACACAACAGGATGGAGACTTGCACGACACGCAAATGATATTTTGGGATGAGTGTCTACTAAGCACCATGCATGAGTTCGGGATAATAATAGGATTACTAATGCCAGTAAACTGTAGGGGATCTATTATTAATGTACTTACATGTGTGCATATTATTATAAAGGCACATGGCTATTTTCAGCATGTGACCTATTTTGGGAAGTGCATAAGTGGTGAAGGGAAAGTACCCACCCCTATAAGTATGTATTAGTTTGTGTAGTTAGAGAGAGACACCGAGACACTGTGTATGAGTTATTGTAGAGTTATCTTCTTGCTGGATCTGATGCACGCATAAACTTATGGTAATGTTATATGATGTAAGAAGCTTCTATGTTTTTAGTGTTTAATATAATGGATTATATTGGGTGGATAAAGTGTTAACATGATTGTAATTGGTTCTTGTATGATCAATCTTGTCATAGTTATTGTTTAATTCATGGATCCTTAAGATCTAGATTTGGTTATGCTCTGTGGAATGTTTATGCTTATTATGGATTTGAATATGCTTTATCTTCAACATGTTAACTTCCTACATAAGCAACTCTAAAGAGGGGCCTGGTACCTTTGTGCGCTTCGGGTGAGCACTTAGCTCAGGCTGATTGATGTGCCAAAGCACAGGTTGTTTGTGGTGGATTTTAGGCTATCATTGGTTCCATTTCCGGGACCTCTTTTTCAGTTGTTTCAGGATGGTTTGTGATAAAACCATACCAGTTGACCCTAGCAAGTGTTGAGGAGTGGATAAAAGATCTAGAAGAGAGTACGCATGGAGGTTCAACACTAGATTTGAGTTTGACGTATGCGTGTGGGTGGAAACAGAATTTGTATGATTGATTATATGAGAGCTTCTTTACTATCTTCCTAGTAGAACTGTATGAGTGGCTGGTTACTTATGCATCTAAATGGAATTGGAGGTATCACACATTTGTTTGGACACAGGAAAAATTTCAAGCCCTTTATGATGCTGATCTGATTTGGACACGTGATATGGATACTTGGTTCCATGGTGTTTTGAACAACTATATTATGGAGTAATCAATTTCCACTTATTCTTTCCCGGAGGTAGCTAAGTTCCATTTTTTTATATTATCCCAACAGAGATCTTACTTGTAAGGAATTCCATTGGCGATCAAGATCTTGAGGGTGACACTTGAACTTGGAAGAAAAAGTGATGGCTAGATAAAATCCACCACACACAGGGAAGGAGTAGGTTTGGTGAAATATGGAAGACCTAGTGGAAGAAAGGAAGAGAGAAGAAAGGTGGATTAAGTATAATGAGGCATGTGAAAGGGAGATGGAGAAGCATCGGGATATTGCAGAGCGGATGGTGTTGAGGAGAGAGATGACTCGTGAAGGATTTGGAGCTCACATAGAAGGCATGGATCAAGAGCATTTGGAACTCCCCCATTTGGGAAAGAATGAAAGGGAACCCTCCTCAGCATCACAAAGGAGTGTGACAAAAGAGATGACTGGGCCACGGGGACACATTTGAATCTACCTGTTAATATAGCCCTTGCGCTTGGATTTTTAGTATCCAGTACATCTAATAGCTAGCAAGCTAATTTGGGTAGTAAGGAAGCATGAGTAAGTCACATAGAAAGTACATCCATGGCAGGGAAAACATATTCATTGTTGTTTGGAGGTACCTTTTTAGGCGCATCATCAACACAAAATTCGAGCACACAAAATTTTGGACTCACTTCTGGGAGTAGTACCACCATGTAGACTATAGGACTTTAGTTTAGTACTATTGTTGGGGCACAAAGAAGTACATATTATATTATTATTTTGGATACAAGTGGAGGATTAGGGGGTATAAGTGGCTCTATTTCTGGTGGATCTGGTGGTTCGGAGGCGAGAGGTAACACGGAGGTTACGGATCGGGTGGGCAAGGTCCACACCAACCCCGAGAATATTTACATAGAGATGTCTCTCCATCTTCTAGAGTATAAAGGCATAGAAGATGCTTCTGAAAATGTGCACATGTGTGAGGTACTGCGTGGCATGAAAAAGAGATCATAGTTTCTGAGCGTAAGGAAAGTCAATTTGTAACTACATTATAGGGATGCGCAAAGAGTTGGTACAGGAAGTTTGAATATGATCAAACTTGTGTAGATTATGCAACATTAAAAGATGTTTTCCTTAAAGAGTTTTATATCTCTTAATTTGAGCAAAAGAGTATAAGTACGCTCAAGGATATTAAGCAGGGCACTACTGAGAGTGTTCGGGAGTATGATGCCCATTTCAAAACACTTTTGTCTAAGATTTCTTATGATATTCATGCAAGCCAACATGCACAATGGTTTGTTGGAGGACTGATCATACCTTTTAGAAGGGCATTGTCACATAAGACATACACTGATCCATGTAAAGCACTTAAAGTATATTTGTGCATTGAGGTAGTTAGAAGTATAGACACTGGAGTCATCCCATTCCTGGAAGCATAGATTATAGCTATGGAAAAGTAGTTGGAGAAACTATTAGAAAATTCAACACATGAGATGCACACTGGGATTTGGTGTACAAACTGTGAAGTGGAAGGGCACACCAAGGATAGTTGTCCCCACAGTTAGTGCGTTCATTATTGCTAGACTGTGAGATATGTCATCTGAACGATGACGCCAACCACTGTCATTTATTACATCGTGTGATAAGGAAGAATGTATCTTGCTATTGTAAAATTTTCCAGTCCATGACTCACGATACAAAAGACTGTAGGTTGATTGGTCAGATCCATGATGCTATAGATATTGGTGTGTGACAGATAGGAGTATCAGATAACTCTAAGGGTAAAGGTGAGCACCAGAATCGAGATCACAATAAATCATGCTATGATTAGAATGAGGGGTATTATGAAGGAGGACATGGCAGAGGTCGAGGATACTATGGTAGATTTGGGGGTCAAGGCCGTGGTGGTGGATGAGGTGAGTTTCCTTGTGGAACGTTCTTTACATGTGGATCTCTTGACCACTACAAGCATAAATTTCCTCAAAATATTACTTGTTCTTTTTGTGGGAAGAGTCATAGCTATGAGGAATGCCCAGACCTATATGAGCATCTTAGCAAGAAACATAAATAGGAAAAAGGGCGCATGGATGGTTAGAATACATCGCACTATGGAAAATTAATGGATGCCAAAGTTGGCACCATAACTTGAGGTATTACCTATGAAGATTACTACATGCTACCGAAGCTGCATGTGCCAAAGAAGCATTATAGTAGAAGCCTACCATCACTAAGGAGGATGTTTTACATGCAAGGTATCCGGATCTTGTGCACCAGAAGGAGGTTTATCAGGAGACCATAGAGGTACTCAGAAATATTCAGGGTGAAATATAATGTTTAAAGGAGAAATCATGGAAGATGGAATAAAAGAAGGCAACAGAGGCGGTCCAGTAAGATATTAATGACTTGAAGGAGGTATGTAAAATGTTGTCTTTGAGAGAATATCATTCCATTACTAGGGAATTGGTGAAAGGGAAACACTCCAAACGCAAGTATTGAGAATGGACGTCAAATCTTGCATGAAAATCTTCCCCCTCATAGCTTAGATTACGACAAGGAAATCACTCTAAATGCTATTGTGGATGGATGGATCTTGAGTAATATATTGACTGACACATGCACAAAGGTAAATGTGCTTACTTTAGATGCATGGGTACAGATGGGGAGACCTCAATTGTAGCCATATTCTAATGTACTGTTTATGGCTAATCAAACTAAGGCCACTCCCATTGGAGTTTTAAAAGATGCATCCATTACTTTATAATGGGATAAGTTCACTAGGGACTTTGAGGTTTTGGAAATTACAGAAGCAGATGGTTTCCCAGCTCTACTTGGGCAACCTTGGTGCTACACAAATAATGTTGATCTACGGTTTGTTGTCACCCTCAAATTTCCCTTTAATTTCTAAGTCTAAAATTGTAAAATTTTGAGTTGGTGCCCTTAAAGTATACTTGAAAAGAGGTATTTTGAATTTGGAACTTTCTAAGGACTTTCGGACTCATGAAAATCATTGCATCAGATGGGAAATTTCTTCCCCTTTCCAAAAAGGTAAAGAAGTCCTCCTAACTCCTTGTACTTTTTAAGTTATGGCTCGGCGGGCCTAAGTTGGAAAATTTTCCCTTTAGCGGATTGGCGGAGATGCGGGGTATTTGTGCACTTTGATTTTTTTTGCAAAAGCTAAATTGGTGATATTTGGCCCATGAGCCCAAGGGAGAATTGAAACAAAAATCCCCTAAGGACCACAATCATTCAAAGGCTGCCACGTGTCCAAAGAGCCGATGCGGAGCAATGGGCCGATGGAGGTAAACAAGTTTTTGTGCCTTTTTCCAAAAATTCAAAATGATACAATGAGAGCCACGCACCCATTTCCAACCAGATTGCACCACGTGTCTAGATCAAGTTGGAGCTATGGGCCGATGGGGGTAAATGAGATTTTGTGACTTTTTGCAGAAAAGGTCAAAATGCTCAGAATTGAATGACGATCCTATTTCCAATCATAGCTCGCCACGTGTCCAAGTCAAAAATTCAAGGTAGGGCTACGGGAAATTTGTTCCAAAGTGCCAAAACACAAAAAAATCATGAAAATGAAAGGGGCTTCCCCACACCCACTCCAATCTTCTCCTTCCACATGGACGGTCTGATTTGAATGTTTTAACAACAAATCGACGGTTCATATCAAAACTGGAAAATAAAATGAAATGTCTATGTATTCACATAAATTGGTTTTTCACCATGGTTTTTCTTCATGAATGGATGATTTTGAAAGGGCATAAAGGATGAAATCCATTTAAAAATCATTTGGGAAGTTATAACCACTTTTCGCGAGCTATTTGATGGGTTATGGAAGCCATTGTCGGGGTTGGAAATTCTGATATGTCAAGACTATAATTTTGAATGGAAAAATCAATACAAGAGCTTCTTTTTCTTTTCCTCTATTTCCCTCTCTCCCTCTGCTTTGTTTTGTGAATCATTTGATCAAATAGAAGCTAAGAGACTTTGTGTTCTTCAAAATGCAATTTTGAGAACTTTGTGTCTGTGGGATTGTATCTGGTAAAAATGTGAATGGTTCTTCTCTGTATTTCATTTGTCCAATGCAAATAAGGGTTTTCTCTGCAATCTCTTTTCCCTGAAAGTATTTCCTTCTTCTCCCTCCATCCTCTCCTTCATTCCTCTATCCTCTTGTGCTGATAATTTTCCTTGTAGAAAACACATTTCCAAGATATCAGAAGACCACAAATTGATGAAATTGTACATTTGTATATATTTTTATCCTTTTCTTTCAATAAGGGAACCTCTCCCATCAAAGAGGAGGGACTTGTTTGTCCCCTGACTGTGGTTTCATCTCAAGTGAAAATTTGAAACTCCAACATGGTTCAACAAGGATAAATGAGTGAAAAAAGAGGAAAGAGTTATTATTCCTTTAACAAATGGGAATGCTTTCAATACCTTATTCCTTTGAGTGAGAAAAACAATAATATGATCATTCCATTTCTTTCAATAAGGGACCTCTCCCATCAAAGAGGAGGGATTGTTTGTCCCTACATCTCAAGTGAAGAGGTGACTCACTTGGAGTTTGAAGATTCCTCAAGAAGAACAACAATATTCATTCCATTGACCTACGACTCGAGTACACACATGGTAGAAGAGCTTTTCCTCTTCCTTAAAGCAAGGTTTTCCTCTTCCTTCAACAGGGAGAAATAGAAGAGTTTGTTCTACAAACACACCCCCTGTTAAAGACAGAACCCTTGGGAGTGGAATCCCTCAAGAGAAACTCAGCCCTAATCTCCATGCTTTGATTCTTGTTGGTGTTTCAGTTCCTCTTCAAGCAGTTTTTCCAAGGATGGAAATTCCATTACCTTGGGGCCACCGAGTTGGTCCCTTGGCTCTTCCACAACCTTTACATGAGTTACCTAGGGGTAACAGAAAGAATTTTCCCAAATTCAGGGGTGATGGGAAAGTGCACCCTGATGAACACATTGTAGCCTTCATTATTGCATGTGGAGTCCTCGGTGTGGAACATGAAGATGTCTCTGTTAGGCTATTTGTGGAGACCTTACAAGACAATGCAGCAGATTGGTTTTACCATCTTCCTGCTGGAGCAATTACCAATTGGACCATGATGAGAACAAGATTTGAGAACCGTTTCAAACCTACAGAAGATGTGCATGCTCTGCTTTCCCAAATTTCTCAAATCAAAAAGGAACCACAAGAGCCCATGAGAGAATTTGTGGCTAAGTTTAATAAACTAGATCAATAAGATCCCACAAGATACTAGACCCATTGATCAGATCCAAAAATGTTTCTTTTTGAATGCACAACTACCTGAAGTAAGCTATGCTCTGAGGAGAGCCAATCTAGCAACTTTGGATGAGGATCAAAGGCTGGCAGTCAGCATGGAAGATGACTTGATCATGTCAGGAAAACTAAAAATAGAATCCCATAAATCCAAGACATCATCTTCTTCCTCTTCTCCGGAGGTAATTTGGATCAGTTGGTACAAAAGCTGGCCAATGACCTCATTGCAATCAAAAATAATTGGCTCAGCATGCTCCATACCAGGATGTTCCAAGGAAGAATTTTCAGCCTAGGAATAGACTGCCTTCTTCTCAAACTAGGTTGGCAATTGAAGGTCCACCTCTCAAAGTTCCTATCAATGCAACATGTGAAGTCCTTGAACCTGATGATGAAGAAGAGAATGAATTATATGATGATCAAGAAGAAGATGCTGATGAAGAGTTGGAGCAGCCTAACGATTCTAGAGTCAACTTCCTCACCACTAAAGGTGTTGATGATGAGGATGATTATAATGATATAGTGGCTGACATGAACAACGAGTCATATGTTGTCATGACTCGAGAACAGACCAGAAAAAAGGAGAAAGTTGTGCAGCCTGCAAATAAATCAAAGGAGTTTTCCAATACCATTCTAGTGCTTGCAAAGAGAGGTTCTCCTATCCCCACCACCTCCACACAAAAGGTAAGCTCTGCTAGTTTTTCTCCCTCCAATTATGCTTATAAAGCTTCTACTGTGTCAAATGATAAAGCTAATAGGTCTAAGGTATCTTCCATTTCTTGTAATGACACCCCATCCACATCTGGATCCTTTAATATTATTGATCACATAAAGAGAACTAAGGTTCAGATTTCTGAGGCTGAGTTTTATCAAACCCATTCTAAAGCCTTTGCCAAAATGGTTGATTTTGTCAACTCCAAATCTAAAATCCCATCCCATGTTTCCAAAGGTATTTTTCCAACTCCTTCTTCCCCTTCCCAACCAAATCTTGTAGCTGGTGTCACATCACCTAATGAGAAAATCAGACCTTTCTATGTGACTCTCATTATAGCAGGCCACAAGCTTAATAATTGTGTTATTGATTCTAGAGCATCTGATAATGTAATGCCTGCTAAAGTGGCTCATGCCTTGGGCTTAACCCTCACCCACACATATGGTTCTTGTTATTCTATGGAGAGTAGGGAAGTGCCTTTAGTTGGGAGAATCAAGGATGCACAAGTAGCTTTCACTGCTTGGCCAGAGAAAAAGGTTTTGGAAACCATCTTAGTTGCTTGACATTCCTCCTTCCTATGACATGCTATTGAGTAGGAAATTTTGCAAGGATGTTGGAGGGGAAATCAAAATGGATTGGTCACATGCCATTATTCTAGTTAATGGTAAGATGAGGAAGTTGCTTTGCTGAGAAGCAGGCTAAATATATTGTGCAAAAATAGATGATCCAAAAGCACAAATATTGTATGCAGACATTGGGCGTAGTAATTACATGGTCATGTCAACGATGAGGTAAGTCCACCAAAGGAAGTTTGGCTTGATTCTAATGGTGTCTGGATCTTGGAATTTGATAGAGGCTGCTCTTCAGTTAGTTCTGAAGCTTGCATGGTGCTAATCTCTCCTAGAAGGCAAGGTTCATTCTTTCTTTCCTGAACTCTATTTTGAAAATGCAAATGATATAGCTAGTTATAAATCTCTCATCCTTGGTTTGAAAAGGGAAAAGGAAATGGGAGTGAGAAATATTCTTGCCCATGGAGATTCATAATCTGGTTGTAAAACAAGTTAGAAATCTTTGTCAAGTGAAGAATGGAAGGCTGAGGTGTTACAGAGATCTTGTTTGGGATTCTATTGGATTGTTGGATGCTTTCTCCATTGAATTTGTGCCAAGAAGAAAGACTGCTAAGGCTGATCTTTTCACTGCTCCAGAATCTTTGTTGTTTCCTCTCCCAAACTCTTTGGACAATGAATGCAGAATTCCTTGCAACAAAAAAGAGAAGGTTCTGCATTTCTTAATGCTGCTCATTATGACTCCTCACATTTTCAGGTATTCATCCCTCTGCATTATCACCATTCCAGCAATGAATGCCTTCTTGTTGCTCCATCTGAGGTATGCAAATGTAACACTTCTTCCAACCATGAAGAAGATAAACAACTTGAAACTCCTTTCCAATCTGCAATAGAGTTTGTGAAAGATATGTCATGTGCTGAGGCTGAATGTTTTTGTTTTGAAAGAAATGATCCTATGCTTGTGGAGGTGGATGTTTGTCATAACAAGATGGATCATACTTCTCTCTTTCCCATGGTTGAAGAATTGCAATTTGCAGAGATGAATATTGTTGTCAATCATCCTCTTGTTGTTTCAAATTCTTTCCATGATAAACAAATGTCTGTACCTACAAAAAATGAAATCAGTGAAGGCATTAATTCTCCTATTATTTTTGCTGATAAAATATGTGCACATGGATCTTTTGGTAGTCTCCCAAAATGGATAGAAGATGGAACTTCATGCTTGGAATCTTCTCTTCGAAATTCTGATTTTAATATCTCTGTTTTAGCGTATTCTATGGAGTGTTGGAAGAATGAAGAAGGCATGTTCTCTAAGGATAAAACAACAAATATTCAGGTTGAAGGAAATGATAATGATGAGTCATTTGGTGCTTCTTTCCCAATTCTTCTTGAAGGTTGTTACAAGGAATTTTTTTGGAATACATGGGTTTCAAGATCTATGTCATGATAGTTGTCAAACTTATCACATAGATGTGATCAACAGTTCACTGAAGCAGGGAGTTGGTGTTGCAAAGATTGGATCTTGTCTTGAATCTAATTGTCATACTTTGGTTGAGTACAGAGATCAGTTTGGAAGCAGCCATGCATTTTATGAGATTTTGGATGGCATCATTCTTTCACAAAAGAGGAGCTTTGGGCAGGTATTCAAATTTTCACAAGAATTGGATGTTTTCAGTCTTAGGTATCATTATTTGGGTGGCCTTCTTGTCTCAGTTTTTCTTTTCAAGCCACATAGTATCCACATGAGGTTTTGGTGTGCTCAATTGCTCGTTTTCAAGTCATGGGTATCTCATACCTTTACTTGGTTGTTCCACAAAGGTACTTATTTTTCCCAGCCTGTCTCTGGAGTTGTGTAAAGTCCTAGGTGATTAGGGAGTCCCTTTGTACATTGTGTATAGTCTTTGTTTTTGGTTTGTTTCCTTTCCTACCTTGTGTGTGTTGTCTTGTATTGATTTTGCCTCTTGACTCTATCACCCAATGGATAAGGCACTAGTCTTCATTTCCCAGAGTTGGTATGTTGTTCTTGATCTTTCCTTGTGCCTTTGTTTCAAGCCAAGTCATCCCCAGAAAGAGCTAGTTGTTGTCACCCTCAAATTTCCCTTTAATTTCTAAGTCTAAAATTGCAAAATTTTGAGTTGGTGCCCTTAAAGTATACTTGAAAAGAGGTATTTTTGAATTTGGAACTTTCCAAGGACTTTTAGACTCATGAAAATCATTGCATTAGATGGGAAATTTCTTCCCCTTTCCAAAAAGGTAAAGAATTCCTCCTAACTCCTTGTAATTTTAAAGTTATGGCTCGGTGGGCCTAAGTTGGAAAATTTTCCCTTTGGTGGAGTAGCGGAGATGTGGGGGTATTTGTGCACTTTGATTTTTTTCTCAAAATCTAAATTGGTGAGATTTGGCCCATGAGCCCGCGGGAAGAATTGAAACAAAAAGCCCCAAAGGACTGTAATCATTCAAAGGCCGCCACGTGTCCAAAGGGCCGATGTGGAGCATCGGGCTAGCGAGGGTAAATGAGATTTTGTGACTTTTTGTAGAAAAGGTCAAAATGCTTAGAATTGAATGGCGATCCTATTTCCAATCATAGCCCGCCACGTGTCCAAGTCAAAAAGTCAAGGTGGGGTTGCGGGAAATTTTTTCCAAAGTGCCAAAACACAAAAAATTCATGAAAATGAAAGGGGCTTCCCCACGCCTACTCCAATCTTCTCCTTCCACGTGGATGGTCCGATTTGAATGTTTTAATAGTAAATCAACGGTTCATATCAAAACTGGAAAATAAAATGAAATGTTTGTGTATTCACGTAAATTGGTTTTTCCATGGTTTTTCTTCGCGAATGGATGATTTTGAAAGGGCATGAAGGATGAAATCTATTTAAAAACTATTTTTCTCACCAGAGGAAGTTATAACCACTTTTCGCGAGCTATTTGATGGGTTCGGAAGCCATTGTCGGGGTTGGAATTTTGATATGTCAGGACTATAATTTTGAACCGAAAAGAATCAATACAAGAGTTTTTTTTTTTCCCCTCTATTTCCCTCTCTCCCTCCGATTGGTTTTGTGAATAATTTGATCAAATAGAAGCTAAGAGACTTTGTGTTCTTATGAATGCAATTTTGAGAACTTTGTGTTTGTGGATTGTATCTGGTAAAAATGTGAATGGTTCTTCTCTGTATTTCATTTGTCCAATGCAAATAAGGGTTTTCTCTGCAATCTCTTTTCCCTGAAAGTATTTCCTTCTTCTCCCTCCATCCTCTCCTTCATTCCTCTATCCTCTTGTGCTGATAATTTTTCTTGTAGAAAATGCATTTCCAAGATATCAGAAGACCACAAATTGATGAAAGTTGTACATTTGTATATATTTTTATCCTTTGCTTTCAATAAGGGAACCTCTCCCATCAAAGAGGAGGGACTTTTTTGTCCCCTGACTGTGGTTTCATCTCAAGTGCAAATTTGAAACCCAACATGGTTCAACAAGGGATAAATGAGTTTTGAGAAAAAGAGGAAAGAGTTATTATTCCTTTAACAAATGGGAAGTCTCGCACCTTATGTTGAGCCTTTGAGTGAGGAAAATCTGAATAGGATTTATGTACGTGCCATTCAGGACCCAGAAGTACTTGAGCCATCTAAGGAAGGAATCCTCCAGTGGGAAGATGTACATTCTATTAGTGATACCACAAGTATTGCTTGTGATAATTGGGCTCATGGCACTTATGAGATGGTTGGGCGTGAAGTAAGGAGCACATTTACATGGAGAAGCAAACCTTGTTGTATTAGGAGGATAGGTAACAACTTGTACCTTAGTACATTGGAGAAGGAGACCCTATGGTATTCTGCGCGCCATGGAGGTACAGTGGACATAACCATATGAAATAAGAAATATGTTAGTATATACCCTACACAGGACAATAACACACCGGTGGCTAGTTCACATGGATAATTGTGTAGAATGGAATCAAGTCAAGAGTTATCTAATAACTCAGTTTTCTAGGAGCAATGCATCTACTCAAATCTACAAATATCATGGTAATCAATTTGTTCAACACCACGTTTAGTAGTGTGAAGACCAAGAGGGGGGCGGAAACTTTACCACCTTCACTATATGTGCATAAGATTTATTCCACTTTATAAGGCTATGCACATGCTTGGTATGTATATGTGGAGCTATATAGAAAGACTAGAAATTGGCAGGATTTGATTGCAAGAATGGTCTAGAATTTTGACTACTTTTCTACTAAACCTCCAATGGAAGAGGCATTAAGGGTTATAAAGCACTTAACTATGGGAGATAGTGAAAAGTTGGAAGAGATCATTCAGGAGTTATTTGGTGAGATAGACTCAAGAACGCGCTTTAATAAAGAAGAAGAGACAGATTTTGTGCCACTTAAAAGTGCTTGCCTTGAGAAAGAAAAAGAAAGATAGTCTACATAGTGGATGATGAGGAAGTAGAAGATTTGGATATAGATCATTCAGTGGGTATGTGCAAGGTGTTAGAAAATGCGGATAAAAATGTGTGCATCTATCGGGAACACATGAAGAAAAAAAAGTGAATGTTGGTAAGGATGTTGAACCTAAGGAGGCAATAATTGGGGATTATTGGTCCGACTCTAAAGTGGAAAAATCATTGAGTTACTACGTGATTTTTAGGACTTATTCCTTAGGGGCTACCATGATTTAAAAGGATTGCATGAATTATTAGGGGAGATTAAGATTAAGCTTAAGGAAGGTGTGCACTCAATCAAGAAATGACCCTATAGAATGAACCCTAAGCTTCGTGTAAAATTTAAGGAAGAAATTAACAAGATGTTGATATTTAGCATCATCAAGCCCCTAGAAGAATCAGAGTGGGTTAGCCCCATGATCATCTAAAAAAAAGATGGTAGGATTAGGATTTGTGTGGATTATAGGGAATGGAATGCTATATGTGTGATTGATCCCTTTTCTACACCTTTCATAGAGGAGATATTAGAAGGCGTTGCATGGCGTGAAATCTATTCTTTTGTAGATGGATTCTCTGGCTACCATCGGAGTTAGGATTGCACAGAGGATCAAAAGAAAATGAATTTCAACACTTTGAATAGGGAGGTTTTGCATATACTGTGATGCCCTTTGGTCTAAAAAATGTGCCTATTGTATTTTCATGCATAGTTGTTCAAGCATTCCAGGATTTTATTCACAAATTCTTATAGGTTTACTTGGATGATTGGACAATGTATGGACTTGTTAAGGATCATTGTGAAAATTTGTGCTTAATGTTTGAAAGATGTAGACAATTAAACATATCTTTAAACATCAAGAAGTGCATGTTTGCTACACCTTTTGGCACTTTGTTAGGGCACATCATCTATAAGGAAGGTTTGTTAGTGGATCTAGCTAAGGTTGCAGTTATTGTAGG
Organism: Taxus wallichiana var. yunnanensis; assembly: GCA_018340775.1. NCBI lineage: Eukaryota > Viridiplantae > Streptophyta > Pinopsida > Cupressales > Taxaceae > Taxus > Taxus wallichiana. The sequence continues at coordinate 349,276,923 of CM031235.1, forward strand.
TCTAGAAGATCCTACCAGTCAGAGTGAGGTGCGCAGATTCTTGGGTCACACTGGGTATTATAGAAAATTTATCAAAGGATATGCTAAGATTTCCGCACCCTTGGAAGAGTTATTAAAGGGGAAAGGGACATTCTATTGGGGATAATTGAAACCATGTGCATTTGAGGCATTGAAGGAGAGACTTACTACAATGCCTATTCTACATTTTCCCTCATAGAACCAACCATTTCATGTACATGTGGATGCCTCTAGCACGACCATTGGCACGGTGTTAGCTCAGCCTGGAGAAGGAATTATAGATCATCCTATCTATTTTTCTAGTAGAAATTTGACTCCTATAGAACAAAATTATACAACTACTGAGTGTGAAGCCTTGTTAATGATCTACACACTTTGCATAAATTTAGACAATACCTTGCTAGCAACACCATTTGTATTTTATATCGATCACATGGCATTGAAATACTTAGTAAACAAGATCATTTTACAGGGCACATATGTCGATGGGTGCTCTTATTCCAATAATTTGATTTCACAGTTGTGGTAAAACCAGTAAAAGTAATTCTGGCCCAGACCATTTATCAAGAATTCAGTCAGGGGAGGACACATAAACAATTAAAGATACAATGCTAGATGCACATTTGTACAAGTTACAACGTGCACCTTTGAAATTGGAGGATATTATTGTCTTTTTACGTATAGGTATGGCACCAGAAGGAATGAAAGCCTTAGAAAAGAAAAAACTTGTAATTCACGCGACACCTTTTATGTTGATCAATGGTGACCTATACAAGTTAGGCCGAGATGAAGTATTGTGTTGGTGTGTACTAGAGCATGAGTGCATGGATATCATGGAAGAGGCTCATGGTGGTATTGCAGGTGGGCACTATGTAGGTGATGCCACTGCGCGTAAGATTCTACTCACTGGATTATGGTGGGAGACCCTCTATAAAGATTGTAAAGCATATTGTAAGGCGTGTGATCACTTTGTCAATGCCTTGGTAAACCTAGGCAAAGAGATGAAATGCCTTTAAGACCTATTCCTAGTGTAGAGCCATTTGAGAAATGGGCTATAGACTTTGTGGGTCCTATTTCTCTAGCTGCATGTAGAACTGGATCGTGCTACATCATCACTTGTACAGATTATCTTACAAGGTGGGTAGAAGAAACACCTACCAAGGATTGTACAACAGCTACATAGCTAGGTTCTTATGGGAAAATGTTCTTACAAGGTATGGATGCCTGCTAAGCTTGACAAGTGATAGGGGTACACATTTTTTGAATGAGATAATCAAGATACTATTGGATGAATTTATGATTGCGCACCATAAAATACACCCTATCATCCTTAGGAAAATGGGATTGTTGAGGCCTTCAACAAGATTTTGAGCCAGACATTGACAAAAAATTTGATGTTGGAAGGAAAGATTGGGATGATAAATTTTCTGTCGTGCTTTGGGCATATAGAATAACATACAAGAGGTTGAACAAGGCCACACCCTTTCAATTGGTGTTTGGCGTAAAAGTAATTCTTCCTATGAAATTCATGTTATCTTCTTTAAGTATTACACACGTTAGAGGCCTAGCCAATGAGAAAGCATTAGAGGAAAGAATTAATAAATTGATATAATTGGATGAGAGGTATGCCATAGCATGTTGGAGTCAGAAGCAGGAAAAGGCCAAGTAGAAGGCATGGCATGACAAGCACATCAGGGAAAAAAAGCTTGAGATGGGACAGATGGTGCTTCTTTATGATTCTAAGTTTATGTGCCATCTAGGAAAACTTAAAGTGCATTGGTTGGGACCGTATGTTATCACTCATATACTTGAATCATGTGCTTTCTAGTTAGAGACGCTTGATGGAATACAATTACCCAGTTACTTCAATGGGAGTAGGCTGAAGCCCTACTATAAATAAGTCTTCTTGGTGTTTGTAATAAGGTAGTGTTGCCATTTAGAATAGGTTTTCATTTCTGTATTTCCTTCTTCATCGCTATGCTTTGTCAATTTAGTTTGGTGTTTTGTGTAATAAGTGTGTTTGCACATTGGAAGCTAATTACCATTTGAAGTATTTTTATGCACAGAGGACTACACATACCATTAGTGTGGGGTGGTTATTCACAACAGGTACACATGAGAACAAAATTGTTACATGTGCTAGTTAAGTGTGGAAAGGAGTTGTTAGAAAGGAGATTGCTCTAAAAGATGACCATAGATGGAGATAAATGAGGGAACAATATAACACGAGGTAAGCAGTGGTTGTGGAGACTACCAGGGAAGGCACAATGGTGAGGTACTTGGGTGCATGGAAGTGCACTGAAGAGAAGTTCTGTAGCTAGAAGGTAGGAAGGCACACTAGAAGGTTATAGCTAGGGTGTGAAGATGCACCACACGATATTGGGAAAATGGTCAATTAATGAGAGGATTGTTGGTAGGTGAAGGAGCAATAAATGTACTAACTTTTTGAAAATCTATATAAGGATGTGATGCGGGTTCATTTTTACCTTTGCAATCACAAGTATTTGAGCGAAATAAGTGCGAAAAAGCCAAGTGAATCATTTTGAGGTGCAAACCATTGTGAAACCAAACATGGAGAGAAGACTATTACATAGAAGAGGCTTGTGTCCCCATTGGTGAAGCATTTGAGCGAAGTAGAAGCGTTGAGTACGAGCTAGGGTATGTGGTTTTAAGTGGGGCATGTAGATTCAAGATAGGGTTTGAGATTACTTATTACAAACAACAAAAGGATGAATTTTTATGATGGCACCAAAGAAAGCACCTCTAGCAGGCACGAAATGAAAGAAGGTAGAATTTGAAGTTGAAATTGCTCCCGAGAGCAATTTTTCAGAGATGCAGTACCGGAAGGAATAATAGTTAGAAAAGAGTGGGATTCCCACATCTATAGATGAAAAATAAGTGACTACAACCACCGTACCACTGAAAACAAGGGAGAGTTGGATGCTTTGTTGAATAAGAAGACCAACAAGTGCACAGTGGAGGATATGCCAATGTATGACGACATTGGGGAAAAATTACTAAAGTAGGTAGGATTTTATCAGTTGTATGAGCTCCCATATTTTGAAAAATATGAACCCTTATACCAATGTCTTATAAGTTGAGTCCATGATGAATTCTTTTATTTCACCAAACAAAGGGTTAAGATCACAGTGGCCCTAGTTTCATACTAACAGGATTGAAGGGTATAGGGGTAGACCTTGTTAGTGATCTGACTGATAAAGCAATGATCATAGAAATAAGAAAGGAGTTGGGGTATACCAAGGGTCATGTAGAATGGACATAGATAAGATGAAGAAGTTTCCTATGGTGCAGGAAACCGCACATATTCTCACCAAGTTGAATGACCAAGAGAGATGGTCACAAGTAAACACCATGTGGCTTCATATTGCAAAGAAAATGTCTCAGGGAGTAGTATACAACTGACTTAACAGACATATTATAGATACCATTGTTGAAGAAGCACACACGGGAGAAAAGGTAATATTTTTCACTATCCTACTTTCTCTTGTATTTTTAGAAATTGGAGTGCCTGATGGGCCAAAGAAAAAGATCTGGGAGTAACCCTTAGAAAAGAAGTCCCTCGCGAGAGAGGTTTGAAAAATATTTATGTGAAGGATCAATGAGTGGGTCATTTAAGCAGAGGGAAAAAATGTGGTATGACCGACTTCACGCAACATTTGAGGAGTGGCACATTCCCAAGGAGCTACCTTTGGTAGTAGGCAAGGTAGTACAGTTCGCAGTGTACCAACACTTCTGCATCATGTGGTTTTCCATGAGGGATGGGACATGGAGCCCATGGTGTAAATTCCCTATGCATTTACAATGCACTACTTTTAGGCCTTAGTTCATAGATTTATTGATGCAAACCATCTGAACTTCAATGTAAATAAGGTAGAATATGACTACCACACCCTCAGGAAGAACAATGGCACTCAGGTTCCTAAAGGGCCAAGAACAAAGAGAACAAGTGGAGAATATGTTGTGCCGAGTATGGGCTATGCTGAGGACACAAGAAAAATCATCCGTGCCCTTTTTCAAAGCACAATGGACCTGAAGGAGTTATATGGGTGGGAGCTGATGGACTCGACATGGCCACTACGCACACAAGGAAACAGTTGTCCTGGTCCATGTAGAATCACATGGATGAGCCATATTTTGATGTATGCGAGGATTCTTGTGTGTCAAAAAGAGTGAAGAAGGTGCCTCAGAGCAGGCACATGACTATAAAGCTCACTCTCATGTCTAATGAGCAGTGAGAAATTCCTTGGTTAAGGTATCTACAGAGGTGGAGTGGAGGAATATCAATAAATATGCCACTATTAGAGTGCTACTTGAAAATAACAAGGCAAAAACTGTAAAAATAACATGCCTGAAAGGAGAGAAGGATTTAGAGCAGAAAAAGAATAAGGCCTTCATCAACATGGTAGAATAAATTGGTGACTATGTCCTGAAAGCAAGACTGCATCTGAAGTCTAAGTTACCTGAGAACTTTCCTTTGGCTATGCAGTATGTGCACACATTAGTTGATTTGGTGCTTGAAGATGGACCGATTTGAATGCCAATGCCAAACGATCCTGAACAGAGAAGCAGAGAGAGCAAGGGCCTCTGTGGTTAGGAAGATTTCATCTTACAAGACATTAATCCAAACTTTACAAGATGAGAGATGGCAGCGAGCGAGATCAAGATCGAACATTTATGCAACACCGTAGTGATGATCATGATCAGGACTATGATAGAAGATAATGAAGTTTTGAAGGCAATGAAGGATGAGACTTTAGGGTGCACGTAGAAAGATTGGCATTAGTAAAAAAACATGAAGCCCTTGTAGTAGCACAAAACCCACATAAGGAGAGGCTAGATGAGATTGGAAAGCTCATAGCGCAAAAGATGGATCTTCTAGAGGGAAGGATGTCTACTATGGCCAATGTTGTCCTAGTACTATAGAATGAAAAGGAAGAGATAACCCAGGATGAGTTGGAAGCCATTGCCACAGATGTTCTAGAGAAGACAAGAACCACGTTGGATGACTGACAAACATTGGAGGCTAAGATTAAAACAGAATATCTAGAGTTGATCCTCCCAGTTGAAGTGGAGGGTGTTGTAGAATAGAAGTCTATTCTTTATATAGTGATTCTTTACATTCTTTCCATTCTTATTCTTTATTGTTTGGGACAATCAGGAGAAACCCCATTCTTTGGGACGATAATGTACATTAGTGTGGGGTAATGTTGAGCGGACAGAGTATGCCACTAAGGAGTGATCAGAGGATCATTTTTGATATCAAAATTTCCCTAAACATCCCTAAATTGTCTCAATGCAGAAGATGACTTCGAGAGCTTTCTGACGACTGTTTGAATGTCGAAAATGGAGTCTGCATGTGCAAATGGTGTCTGGTCAAAGATTGGTCAACAACTAGTCAACATTGGTCAATAGAAAATGAATGATTTTGAAATCATCTAAAGTCAGTACCATTGCATAGAGCTCACCAACACCTTTTCGACACATTTTGAACGGACCAAATCTGAGTCCGTATGCGAAAGTTATGACCGGTCAAAGTTTGGTCAATTGGTGGTCAATGAGTAGAGGACACACCAAGTGGATGAATAATATGGTGACACATGGCACACCAGCAGAGTTGCACGTGGATTTTGGCACATGGAATGTGGGTTTATGATTTACCCACGTAAAAGGTTTTAAATCTTTTATAAAAAAGAAATTAATTTAAAAAAAAGAAAATCCACGTGGGGGTTGGAAAGCCTTAAAAAGGCTAAAGAACATTTATCCTTCCCACCTAATGTGGGATGATATCAAAATTTCCTTAAACATCCCTAAATTGTGTCAAATAGTATATATTTACGAGAGCTTTCCAACGACTATTTGAACGTCGAAAACAGAGTCCGCATGTGTAAATGGTGTTTGGTCAAAGATTGGTCAACAATTGGTCAACGTTGGTCAATAGAAAATTTAATGATTTAAAAATCAGTTAAAGTCAGCACCATTACATAGAGCTTTCCAACACCTTTCCGATGCATTTTGAACTAACCAAATATGAGTCCGTATGTGAAAGTTATGACCACTCAAAATTCGGTCAATTGGTGGTCAACGAGCAGAGGACGCGCCAAGTGGACGAATAATATGGTGACACATGGCACACCAACAGATTTACATGTGGATTTGGGCACATGGAATGTGGGTTTATGATTTACCCACGTAAAAAGGTTTTAAATCTTTTTATAAAAATAAATTAATTTAAAAAAGGAAATCCACGTGGGGGTTGGAAAGCCTTAAAAATGCTAAAGAATATTTATCCTTCCCACCTAATGTGGGATATTACCCATTTATAATACATCCACATTCACGTGGGAGTTGGAGGATTATGTGGGATATAACCCACTTAAAAATACATGTCACCCTTATATGGGATTTCAGCCCATTTTTCATGCTACGATGAGGTAAATATTAGCTTTAGATAAAATTTAAAGTATTATTTTAGGGCCCCATTTTTAATATAAATAGGGGACCCATTACATTGTAAAACACACAACTTCGGAAGCTCAAAGTGATAGCTTGAGGAATATTTCCCAAGCAAATGGAGGAGCGTTTATTTTATAAGACCTATTTATTTAAATAGGCATTATTGTGACTAGGAGTTATTAATACTACCTAGTCGGCCCATAGCACCACACCAAGTTATTGTGAAGCCTGGAATATCGACTAGAGTGCCATAGGGCATTATGAAGCATTTGGAAGGCCGATCAAGATCTGGAGGATTTTGAACAGTGGAGCTGGTGCCATAGAGTTTGCCGAATACGTCGAAAAAGGGGAAGTGGGTGCTATTTTTCACCCTTGTCATCCGAAGGTCTGGATATTCTTCAAAGCAAGTTCTTAATAGTTTCCATTAGGTTTTCTTGTGAAATTACTATTGTAACTTACAAGTTTTGACTAGTGGAACGATTCGATAAGAACCTAGAGACTTAGGTAATTCCCGAACTCCATAATCAAACCCTTTTGCAAAGTGTCATTCTTATTGCATTATTTAAAGTTGACTTTAATGGGGTATAAAAATAAAGGGTAATTTGATAAGCCTACAAGGGTCCAAAGATCAAGGTAAATAAAAATTTGATCATTTTCGGATCAAGTTTGGTGTTAGAGCTGGTTTAGCTCCATATTTGCTTCAATAAATCTGATTAACAGAGTGATTGCTTCAAGATTGGTGCAATTGGTTCAATTTTTGTGAACAAAGTACAAGTGCACTATGGACAAGATGTCTAAACAGGCAAAGCTTGATGAGGTTGAAGCTTATAATCACCATATCTAGGTAGAGAACTCTCTCCTACGATCAATGTATTACTTCTTGGAAGAGGAGAATGCTCGCTTAAAATTAGAACTGCAAACCAAGGACGAGCTCTTGGCAAGGTTGCATGAGTGTGGTGATCAAGAAAGGAAATACCTTCAACTTCGATTGCAGGTGACCATGGCAAATGACCTCAGCTGTAAGTTGTTCACCACTAGAATCTTCTTCCTCCCATTCGATTTGATTCTAGTAATGAAGTATTTGGTTTGTTTGAAAAACATACTAGAGGCATTGGATCCAAATTACTAGATAAAATGGAGTTTGATGGAAGAGGCCTTAGTAAAAGTGGCCAAGGCATTACTAACCCAATACAAGTCGAGGATCATCCTTGTTTTATAGGTTTGGGTTTTCCTAGCGTGGGAATGGATATTGGAGAATGCTCCAAGAACGTTGATGGAAGACAAGCTTCAAAGCAAAGTGAATACCCCACTATTCCTGTAAGAAGATTCTGAGCAGGAAAGTTGTGCTTCATTGTCACAGGTAGGATGTGGTAAGAGAAATCAGCAAAGAGGTAATGAGATTCCACCTCCAGTTTCTTACCATAATCATAAGCACAATAAAACTTCGATCCACTTTTTTAACTTAAGAAGTATGGTTATGATTTTAGGAAGATGTGGAATTATTTTCCATGTACTTTTGTGGATTGCATAATCATTCAGTGGCCAGATGCTGGAAAAGAAGGACATTGATGAAGAAGTTGATGCCATTCATTAGGAACAAGGAAAATCAGAAAGACCAATCTCGTCATGCAGAGTCGAGAAATGGTAGAAAGAGTTCCTCATCCCAGAAGAAGGAGATTAAGAGGAATTTTTGTGCTCATTGCTAGAGGAATGGGCACCGGGTGGAAAATTGCTAGAAACTACATCCATATCACCACCAGAGTAATGACAATCCAAAGATGGAATGGAGGCCTATTGCAAAGGCAAAGGAGTTTTATACTCCACCACTAGTTGACAATTCAACCCAGGACCAGGTAATACCTGAAATTGAAAGTCCTTTAAAATGGGTAAGTCAACAATTTTTCAATTATATATTGCATAATTCAGATTGATGAATAGTATGCGGTATTTGTTTGGAGATCAGATTTTGTGAAAAAATGTTGAGAGAAAGGTTAACCATACTCAGTGGATTTTATTACTTAGAAAATTTGATTAATGCTCTAAACATATCTCCTAATCAGCTTGTGAGTACACATTTATAGCTTGAATATAGAATTTGACTCATATAAAGCTTGGAGATTGATCTCCATTTGTGCAGACAATAGAGTTCATAGGAGTCAGCTTAAAACTTCATTCTATGTAGAGGCATTGTGACCATACAACAAAATGGTAGTTGAATCACTATTTACATTGACGTCGGGTCAAAACTTCATTTGTGAAGAGGCCATCATGTGCATCTAGCAGAATGGCACATGATATTGCTTCTCAACAAAAGGAGCTCTCAAAATATTAGTTCAAAACATCATTCAGAGTCAAGGCATTATGACCGTACATTCAAATGGTAGTTGATCATCAGACTTAGCATCACACAATGGAGGCATTGAGGTCTGTAAGAGACTTAGCACTACACAACAGAGGCATTGAGGTCTGAAAAGGGACAAGTCATTGTCCATCATCGACATTGGATCAATCATAGCTCTAAGTAACATGGAGTTCCTTCAAACCATTTTGGATTCTACGGAATCAACTTAGAGACAAAAGCTATGTTATAGAGTAAAATAAGATCCTTGTTGTCAGATATCTAGAAGCTTAGCACCACACAATAGGAGTGTTGAGGTTTCATTTAGAAACTTAGCACCATACAATGGAGGCATGGAGGTCTTCTTCGGATATCAAACTAGTGCAACGGAAGCATCGTGGGCCCATAGCCCATAGGTCTAGGATAAGAGCAAAGTTGTCAAAGTGAGAAGGTTACAAAGGAAAATACCCAAGGGTATACTACAACATAACTTCCGAGGTGGCAGCAGAGTTTCCAGATTCAGGACAGGATGGAAAAATGTTCCAATATAAGATTTTTGGGACAAAAAAGCCTTTCCTATTGGGGAGGTGTGATCGAGGATCATTTTTGATATCAAAATTTCCCTAAACATCCCTAAATTGTGTCAAATAGAATATATTTTCGAGATCTTTTCAATTGTTTGAATGTCGAAAATGAAGTCCGCATGTGCAAATGGTGTTTGGTCAACAAATGGTCAATGTTGGTCAATAGAAAAATTATTGATTTTGAAATATTTGAAGTTAGCACCATTACATAGATCTTTCCATCACCTTTCCGATGCATTTTGAATGGACCAAATCTGAGTTTGTATGCAAAAGTTATGACCGATCAAAGTTCGGTCAATTGGTGGTCAACGAGTAGAGGACTCACCAAGTGGAAGAATAATATGGTGACACGTGGCACACCAGATGATTTGTATGTATATTTGGGCACATAAAATTTGGGTTTATGATTTAGCCACGTAAAAGGTTTTAAATCTTTTTATAAAAAGAAATTAATTAAAAAAAGGAAATCCACGTGGGGGTTGGAAAGCCTTAAAAAAGGCTAAAGAACATTTATCCTTCCCACCTAATGTGGGATATTACCCATTTTTAATACATCCACATTCACGTGGAGTTGGAGGATTATGTGGGATATAACCCACTTAAAAATACATGCCACCCTAATATGGGATTTTAGCCCATTTTTCATGCTACGGTGAGGCTAATATTAGCCTTAGATAAAATTTAAAGCATTATTTTAGGGCCCCATTTTTAATATAAATAGGGGACCCATTACATTGTAAAACACACAACTTGAAGCTTAAAGTGATAGCTTGAGGAATATTTCCCGAGCAAGCGGAGGAGCATTTATTTTATAAGACCTATTTTTTAGGCTTATTATAAAGTTGTGAAGACCTATTTATTTAAATAGGCATTATTATGACTAGGAGTTATTAATACTACCTAGTCGGCCCATAGCGCCACACCAATTTATATGAAGCTTGGAATATCGACCGGAGTGCCATAGGGCATTATGAAGCATCTGGAAGGCCGATCAAGATCTAGAGGATTGCGAACAGTGGAGCTGGTGCCATAGAGCTTGTCGAATACACCAGGAAAGGGGAAGTCGGGTGCTATTTTTCACCCTTTTCATCTAAAGGTCTGGATATTCTTCTAAGCAAGTTCTTAATAGTTTCCATTAGGTTTTCTTGTGAAATTACTATTGTAACTTACAAGTTTTGACTAGTGGAATGGTTTGATAAGAACCCGAGAGACGTAGGCAATTGCTGAACTTCGTAATCAACCCTTTTGCAAAGTGTCATTCTTATTGCATTATTTAAAGTTGATTTTAACGGGGTAAAAAAATAAAGGGTAATTTGATAAGTCTACAAGGGTCCGAAGATCAAGGTAAATAAAAACTTGATCTTTTCAGATCAAGGAGAGGGCACACAGAAGATTCACATGCGGGAACAAGGCACATTTGAAGGCGTGGAAGGATAGGAAAGGAAATGCACGCCAGACAAGATGATTTGGGACTTAGTCATTTTCATGGTTATGGGCTATTTTTGGAGATAGCGTGCAAAGAACACAATGGGATGGAGACTTGCGCGACACACAAATGCTATTTTGGGGATGAGCATCTACTAAGCGCCATGCATGAGTTCGGGATAATAATAGGATTACTATTTCCAGTTAACTGTAGGAGATCTATTATTAGTGCACTTGCATGTGTGCATATTATTGTAAAGGCACATGGCTATTTTCAGCATGCAACCTATTTTGGGAAGTGCGTAAGTGGTGAAGGGAAATTCCCCACCCCTATAAGTATGTATTAGTCTGTGTAGTTAGAGAGACACACCGAGACACTGTGTATGAGTTATTGTAGAGTTATGTTGTTGGATCTGATGCGTGCATAAACTTATGGTAATGTTATATGATGTAAGAAGCTTCTATGTTTTGCAATGTTTAATATAATGGAGTATATTGGGTGGATAAAGTGTTAACATGACTATAATTAGTTCTTGTATGATCAATCTTGTCATAGTTATTGTTCAATTCATGATTCCTTAAGATCTAGATTTGGTTATGCACTATTGAATGGTTATGCATGTGGAATGTTTTTACTTATTATGGTTTTGAATATGCTCTATCTTCAACATGTTAACATCCTACACAAACAACTCTAAAGAGGGGTTTGGTACCTTTTATGCACTTCGGTGAGTGCTCACTTTCAGTGAGTGATGTGCTAGTGCACCTGGGTTGTTTGTGGTGGATTCTAGGCTGCGCATCATATGTCTTCTATTGCACATGATTTTTCTATTGATTCTCATTCTCATGAGAATCTTGATAGGTATTATATATTGGACACTTCTTCTAGTGTCTCTCTCGCTCCTATGCATTCTATTAGGTATTTTACTTCACATTCCATTTCTAATGGGTATGCCCATCCTAGGTCTCTTATGGCACATACTATGGATCACATACAAATTATACAAGGTTATTATTCTTCCAATATGACACATATGAGGCCCACGCATCCTTCATCCTATGGGTATTTATCACCTCCTAATGACGCCCTCAATGGGTCTCTCTTATGTTTCCTCCATCCCTTCACATAACTAATTTCAAAAATACAAAATCAAGACCTACATATGATTGGATTTACTAGTTCTAGGATTAATTATTCATGGGATTTTGTGGAGTTGCAATGGGATAAGTGCATTAATTAATTAATTTCCATGGTTATGTCAAGGACGTGTTTAGCTAGAATGTTGTAGTAGTGGTGGATTAAGGTGTCTATAGTGTGTACTAAACTAAGAAATCACTTGAATATTTAGATTACATTGTATTTTCTTTCACCAACTAATTTAAGAATAGCTAGGTCATTACTTTTTTTTTGGTGTAATTTCTATCAATAACTAGAAAAACTATCATATTTTTGTGGATGAATAAAAACTAATGCCATATTATTGTAAAATTTTCATTATGAAAAAATAATGTGCTAATTCAACATTATTATATAAATTCCATCGTCATTAAATATCTTTAACACTTTTCCAAAGCATCAAAACTTTTTTCATTGCTATGACATAGTTAGATTTGAAAAACTAAATTCAAAATCTAAACAATAAATTTTAACTACCAACATAAAAAAATTGATCGATAATGATACAAATATTATCAAAGATAGATTTTCAATGCTTTCAAACCAAATGAAACAAAAATCAATGCTACAACATTCTAATATCCTCCTAATATAATTCATACTTTCAATCAATAGAAATTTCCTAGGCCTCTCTATAAGTATCAAAATATCTCAACAACTATATATTTAAATCTCAAGAACTTCAACAATATATTTTAATCATATTGAAAATTTTAGTAGCATTTAATTTCTTGTTATAGTCAAATCAATTTCATGTGATAGGTTGTATTCATATTTCTTGAAAGGGAATACATAGTAATATAGTTTGCAATTGTGATTCATATAATGGGGCATAATCAAAATTATAGAAATAAAATCTCTTTGTGTTACCACGTACAATTTTGGTGCATAACACATAAGTATAGCCAACACTTATTAAATAAGTATAATATGAGAATATTATTGTTTTACTAGATTTTTATGACTCTTAAAAACAATTAAATTCATAAAATAAAAATACGTCTATTACGACATCTTATGGAAAGTCGTGGTAGAGATGAAAATTTTCCTACTAATAATTACAATTGCGAAGAGAAATAAATACTTTTTTCTTTTATAATAGATTAAAAAATGCCACAAATTGATTAATGAAAAAAAGATTATTCTAGTGTAATCTAATGCTATAGAAGTAGTAAATAAATGGAATAATGAAATACAAAAATTACTCAAACAAATAAGAAAATGAAAGATGAAACCCTAATGTACAAAAGAGGGTTAAAAATTCCTTAGATGATTTGAAGAAGGTGTAGGACTCGTGTCATAGTGCAAAACCAGGTGAACAGGAGGAGGAAAAACCACTTAAAAGCTTGAGAAAACACATATTTGAGCTATCCGACCTTTGGATAGGGCGCTCGTGGGTGCCCCAATATGAGATATGGGTGTCATGGTCTAGAGAAATGGCTTGAAAACCTCCTTTGAGGTGTCATTGGATGTTAGCCTATAATTTCTCCTTTTCGCACTAATGTCGTTGTATGATCGCCAATGTCTCTACAATACCTACAATAAGGAATCACCTGCAAAACCCCAAACAAAGCATCAAAAACCCAAAAAGATAAATTTTCATATGAAGGGGTCAAACTATCCTCAAAGTGTCCACAATTGTGGAATTACTAAGTAATCACTATACTAAATCTCATACCCGATGTAGTTCTAGGTGTGTGTGTGTGTAAATCATGCCCTAGGTTGCTCTTATGCCAATCACACTTTGTGAAGTAGCGAGCAAATAACTAGATGTAGAATGTAGTAAATGTGTGCATGGAAATAATAGACTCCCCTCCTATGAAGTGTGATGTAGATGAACCAACCTTGTGTTCCTTGTGATGGAGCTAGATGGATGTAAATGTAGCTTTAGATGCATTTGATGGATGCAACTCTAGATGGTGATAGTAGATGTTTAGCACTTGGTCCCTCATTATGGTCACATAAATTTATATTTATATGGTTCTCTTGTTCTAATTTTGTATTTAACCCCAAAAATTCCAACCACCAAAAGATAGAAAGCTTAAATTGCTAGAAATTTACAAAAAGGTGAGAGTAAAGTGTAAAGAGGATCAAGGCACCCTAGAGATGATCCGCACCTCGGCACTCAGGTCTGGTGGTGCCCCAGTAAGAAAAATAGGGAAAACAAAGAATGTCAATACAGATTAGGTAAGTGCGGGCGTAAGATCAAAAATACAACAAGCAATATGAAAATAGCTAAAGACATGGGTTAATTATTACTCTTTTCAATTGAGAACCATATGAATAGTAGTATGAGACCAAGAATAAAAATAACTCTAAGTGCGTGATTTTGTGTCTACATTTTCCCCACTTTATGTTCATGAGTGGAAATCTTGGTAACATAAAGTACATGAGATATGCGTGCACTGATAATCCATGTAGAGTGATGCGTAAAGAACGTGTCGAAGGACTATACAAAGTGTGTAATGACAAAAATATAGAGTGTGGAGGCTCAAGATGTAAAAGTGTAAAAGTGAACATGTAAGAGCAAGTGAAAGAACGAGTAAATGCAACCATAAAATGCAGTATGTTGTAGATGGATGAAATGGAATGCAATGTGGATGATAGGAGCCACATGTCCCCCGAGTGAATGGAATTTTATGCAGTGAGGTTCATTTAGTATGCCCCCTCACTAGTCAAGAATGAACCATAAACGAGAGCGTGTCATAGTGTGTTTTGTGTAGTGCATTGTGATGAGTATGTGGTGATGTTATACGACATAGAGATGAAATATGTGTGACTCTATAGTTTAAACGTATATCATGACAAGATGAGTAGAAAGGATTGGTGATTTAGCCTAAAGCATATACCACTAAACAATGTAAGTGAATGTGATGATGTAGCCAATCATGAGATGATTGTAGAAGTTACCCTATAACCTAAAGTGTATATCAATAATGCTAGGAATGTCACCGAGAAAAATAAGATTGAATGATGAACGTGTGAGAATGATGTGGTATAATTGTAATGTAAACCCTCAATAGTTCAAGATGGACTGGTGAGACTAGAGTGCGTCATTTGGTAGTGAGTGCAACATGTAGAAGTGAATATGAAAAATGTATATTATGTGGTAGGATGAATAGTATATAATGTAGTATGTTTACATGACCTAAGATGTGTATATGTATAGTAAATGTAAGACACAACATTAGAGGACATGTATGAGGTATAATACCATACAATATACAATAGCTATGGAGTGATGTATGTAGGACAACATGAAAAATTTAGGATGTATGAAAACACACACAATTTCTATAGCTGTAATGTGGTGTGTAATACACAAATGATCTAAGAAGATATGATGATATGAAGTGCATAATGTGTACCGACTACTTTGTGTAATGTGTAGAAAATTCCCTCAACATTTAAGTGTGAACTAAAGCACAAGAGTGTGTCATCAGGTAATGATGATGTTAATGTGTATATGATGATGCCTATTCTAGGAGGTTGATAATGTGGGTATGAAACATGTGTTGATGTTAGGATGGTGGGGGTGTGTGTGAATTCTATGCCCCCAAGTGTAAGGAAAAGAATCAAGTAATATCATCAAGAAGATCGTTAGTGTCTGGGTCAAAGTCATATGGTTATGCATCGAAACCTAACAAGCTATAGTGTTGGGTTGGTTGTGAAATGAACCATTGAGGCATAAATGATACATGCCCATAGCATATTCCTCATCAGTGAAGGGTGGTAAGGGACACCCATGCACATACCAACGAGTGAGATTCTATGTATAGCCAAGAAAATAACTGTTGCAAATGAACACATGACCAAAGGGCATGGGAAATGATATATCCATATGATCATGGTTTAATGTACCTCATATATATGTAAGCCAAGAATCCTCGAATGTGATTTGAGAAGAGCGAGGAGTGTGCAATAGATAAACTATAATATGGAAGACACATAAACCATAAACAATAGTGATAATGATGAAGCCATAATATAAATGAGGATCATGAGTAGGAGGATAAAGGTCCTCAAAATCAAAACCGAGCCGAGATAAACCATCATGTGAACATATAGTGACATCGCAAGTAGGATCAAATGGAATATGTTCCCAATATGAATCATTCATGAAAAGCGTACATGTAAATGGTGGGCGTGCTAATGGAGGTGGTGCATGTGAAGGTGTAGGAGATAGAGCGAGTCCGAGAGTGGATATATCCCCGATAAAGAATCATAGTAGTAGTAACAGCAGATGGCATAGAATAGACTACATCTATCACACAAATAACACCTTCTAGTGGTGGTAAATGAGGTAGCTCATCAATGGGTTATAGATCATTAGTAGTGTTAGCCTTTGGAATAGGAAGTGTAGTATTTGGATCATGGTCACAATATTGGTATGGGTGATGGTCACGAAGAATAGTATACTCAACATTTTCATGTAGAAATTTGACATAATGATGTACTGTAGAGGTGATTGCTTGCATAACATGTAACCGAGGTCTACCAAGTAAGCAATTATATGAGACCGGAAAGTCAATAACAAAAAAGACTGTGTTGGGATTTTTTGGCCCTACAGTGATAGGAAGAACAATGTGACCTACGCATTGGCGAACTAAACCATCATATGCACAAAGTGAAAGAGATGATGAACTAACATTGGTAGCAAAAATACTGAACTTTTCAAGGAATGACATAGGACACAGATTAAGTTCAGTTCCATTATCAATTAGAGTATGTTTGATACCCACATTTTAGATGCGAACCATGATATAAAAAGGTGGGTGGTTATCGAAAGTGTTAAGATCAGTTGAAAGATTAGATTTGTATTCTGTGTTTAGAAAATGCATCTACAAATTTTTTATATATTGTGCCAGGATGTATATAATCACAAATGCGAGTAGTAATAAGAAAATGTTGGACTCTATGCCTTAAATCAAGATTTGCAAGCACATAATCGATAATCATGATGATAACTCTAGGATGAAAAACAAAGAATGAGGATCCTAAAAACATGAAGATCAAGTAAGTGAGTTCAACGAAATAAAATAAAATAGAAATTATTCTAGTGTAATCTAATGCTATAGGAGTAGTAAATAAATAAAATAATGCAATACATAAATTACTCAAACAACTGAGAAAATGAAAGATAAAACCTTAATGTGCAAAAGAGGGTTAATAAGTCCTTAGTTGATTCGACGAAGGTGTGGGACTATGTCGTAGTGTAAAACCAGTGAACATGAGGAGGAAACAACCACACAGAAGCATGAGAAAACACAAATCTGAGCTATCTAACTGGACTAGGGAACTTGGAATAGGATAGGGGCACCCATGGGCACCCTTGTCTAGAGAAATGTCCTAAAACTTCTCTTAGGTGTCACCGGATGTTTTCCCGTAGTTTCTCCTCGTCGCACTAATGTCATTGTATGATTGCCAATGTCACTACAATACCTGCAATAAGGAATCATCTGCAAAACCCCAGACAAAGCATCAAAACCCTAAAAAAAGAAATATGCATATGAAGGGGTTGGACTATCCTCAATGGCCACAATGATGGAATTACTAACTAAGCACTATACTACATCTCAAACCCAATGTAGTTCTAGGTGTGTGTGTGTGTGTAAATCATGCCCTAGGTTGCTCTTATGCTAGTCGCACTTTGTGAAGTAGCGAGAAAATAACTAGATGTAGAATGTAGTAAATGTGTGCATGGAAATAATAGACTCCCTTCCTATGAAGTGTGATGTAGATGAACCAACCTTATGTGCCTTGTGATGGAGCTAGATGGATGTAAATGTAGCTTTAGATGCCTTTGATGGATGCAACTCTAGATGGTGATAGTAGATGTTTAGTTCTTGGTCCCTCATTATGGTCACATAAATTTATATTTATATGGTTCTCTTGTTCTAAATTTGTAATTAACCTCGAAAATGTTGACCACCAAAAAGATAGAATAATCAAATGGATAGAAATTTCCAAAAGGTGAGAGTAAAGTGTAAAGAGGATCAGGGCACCTCGGAGGGGACTCAGGCACTGAGGTGCCTTAGTCCTGGCTGGGCACCCCAGTTAGAAATAGGAAAAACAAAAAAGTCAATACATATTGGGCAAGTGCGGTGTAAGATCAAAATACGATAGAAAGCAATATGAAAATAGCCAAAGACAGGTTAATTATTACTCTTTTCACTTGAGAATGATATTAATAGTAGTATGAGACCAAGACTAAATAATGACTCAAAGTGCGTGATTTTGAGTCTACATAAATAAGCTATGATATCTACAAATTTACTACAATGACTATTCGTTAAATATAACTAGTGCAATAAATACACACACACACACACACACACACACACACACACACACACACACACACACACACACACACACACACACACACGAGACATAATTTAACTAGGATGTAGGTATTTGCATGTGATGAATAAATTATGATAGTATTGATATCATATCAAAAAGAAGAACACACACATACATAAATAAATACATACATACAAGAAAATAAAGAAAATGAATTCCCACCTATTTACACCCTAATTAGATTTTTATTAGGTGTTATAGATGTATAACAACTAAAAAGAGTATAAGGATTAGCAAATGTAGACTATTTTTCTCTAATTACCTTCTAACATCAATTATACATGAATTAAATAAGGCATTCTAAATTGAAATGAACTAAATTCTTGATAAAAAATAAGAAACTAGTTTAAAACATAAGATAAGAGAGAAACTTAGCTATTCGAGATGATTATGGAGTGATCTAGGTGTGTAGGGTAGTGGATCAGGGATATTTAGAGCTCTATATTTTCATAGAAGATTAAGAAGATGTAGAACATGTAGGTATAGGACCATACCTATTATATATGGCCTAGGTACGAACTATATAGTCTAAGATAGAGATTGCATGGTTTCGTAATGTGGAATAATTATACTATAAAATTTTTTTGGGTGATTATATTTTATAGAAATGGTGCTCATTATGTTTCAGTCTTTTAACACAACCTTAGGATGACCTATTATCACCAAATCACAACACCACCGAATTTCTTACTTTTTCCTAAGGCATTCCATGTGATTGGGTAACATGGGTACCATCTCTTAAGCTGTGGGACTTGCAAGCTTGATATGGACCTTTAGAGAAGGCCAACTTCCTCTTCCTAATCCTACTACTACAACTAATCCTAAATGCATAAAAACACCTAACTAAACCTATCCTAATACTTCCAAGGAGACAAGGAGAGAGAGAGAGAGAGAGAGAGAGAGAGAGAGAGAGAGAGAGAGAGAGAGAGAGAGAGTGCATAAAAAGGGAAATCCTACAATAAGGGGTGATAACAGTAAGAGAAGGGGTTTCTAGACAATTCCCATCCCTAAAAAATAGAGAAATATGACCATGGAGAGGGTGGACATGCACCATAGACCAAAACACATGCATTCACAATTCGAAATAAGTAAAAAAACCAATGAATCTTGCAATGAAAAAAGAATATGCATAAAACACCTGATAATAAAGAGAGGTAAGAGGAAACAATAACTCATGAAAGGTTAGAAGAGTTAACACAAACATAGTTTTATTGCTCCATTAATATGCACAATACATCACATATAGGGAGAGGAAAGATTTCCATTACAATATTCAGAGTGAAGGCTTGAAGCCCCAAAATTCACAATAGTCCAATTGTGGAGAAGAGGAAAGCATCGGGAGAAGAAAATGTATAAATTTTGTAAAAATGCACCCCTTTACATTTATAGAATAAATTCAAGCAAGAGGAGAAGTAATTCAGATTTCTAGGTGTTATGGGGCACCATGCTTGCTTACATCATGATATGGGGTCCCTTGATGTTTCCCATGCTCCAAAGAATGAACCCTTCATCTACCCTATCATTTTCAATTCAAGGGAGATCCTACAATTTTAAACCTCTAAAATTATCCAAATCTCATTTCTAGTGATCCCATTAAGTAGATATTTTTCTCATGATTCCATCGACTATGATTTTTTGAAAAATGGATGTCCAGGACAAGATTTATGTCATTTTTTTAGGAGGGGGTTCTTGTGCACTCTAGCTCTACCGCATTGTGTTAGGAGAGTAGTTCACCGAACTGCTAAGAAAGATAGGGTCAAGATCCTCTAGTTTTCTAATGGTGGGTCTAAAACATCCCTACCTACCACTTACCTTATTTCCCTCGTGTCATGTGAGCCATTTCTGGCTCTTTTCTATTTTTTAGGTCTCTTTGCATCATGCCTATGAGTGCTACTTTAATGGTGAAATCCTCACCAAAACCCCATGCCTCCCTTAAAAAAATCCTATTGTGACCTACTCATTTAGTGGGCCTCTTGGAATTGGATCCTCACGTTAGCGAGCCTCAAAAATTCCTCTCCACTACCTTGTCACCACTCAACCCTTCTCCACATCACTAAGCTTGGTCTATGACCCAACTTCACATGGTGCCACCTACCAATTTAACTCCCCAAACAAATCGTTTTCAACTACCCAACACACCCCCAACACAAATCACTTCATACATTTTCCATTTTGTAATTTGGGGTTTGATCTCCACATCACATGCACTATTCATCCGACCATCCTGTCATAAAACTTCAAAACCTCGATGCCAAGATCTCGATATTGACCCCAAAATTATGCATTAATGGGATCACCCGCATCAGATTATTGATTTAGACTTCACCCCTCATTAAGCCAACACTTGTTCATCACATAATCCAAACAATCTGAATCCCCAAAGTCTAAAATTTAGACTTCACTTTCTCCCGATCACCCACCACCCCAACTCACCCGATGAGTTCTAAACATTGGCTTCGAAATAAACCCTAAACTTGCTACCACTTTAAATCTAAAGAGCTTGTTGACCTCTCGTACCTTGGCTACAAACATTCCCATGAGCTTCTTTGTCCTCTTGGGCCGAGCCTCACCTTCAAGCTCACTTTCTTCCTCCATGCGAGTCAATCTCCATGCGGCCTATTTACCCATGAGCTCATGCCTTCACCTTTCGAGCTATCTCGACTATCGAGCTCCCAACTAGATACCTCACCCATCCCAAAGGGATTGGTCCTAATTTAATCCTTTGTGCTCCACAGAGCTTGCTCTTAGTTACTAACAAACATCCCGAAATGGCAGACTGGCTCGCTTAACATTACACATATCTCAAGCATCTTCACGGTGAGTGAACCTCGACCCAATGCCCACTCACTATCTTTCGTCACGTGTTTAATCAAACATCTGATCTCCTATCTATTTTATATGCTCCCCACGAGGTACTCTAACTTTATCCACCATCCAACATACTTGGCCCTAACTCACCGATGCATTCGCCAACCCCTAAGCTGCGATGGAACTCACTCCTATCCCTTAGTTATCCAACCAAGCTCACACTAGAATGAGATTTCCCGAGCTCATTGAGGAGCCCGATCCCCTTTGCAACACTTTAACTCACCGATTTACTTAGTGAGCTACTTTCTAGATCGATGCCCATTTAAGGCCATTTTGAAAATTTTCACTTTGGTTTATGAATTTTTGCACTTTTCTTGGAATTTTCTTAGTTCCAAGGGGCATGGTGATGAACTCGAACACCTTGAGGCCAGATTTTCAATTTCCCCATAATTTTTCTTATTTTTGGCAGGATGCGGGCCCACTGGAGCCCATTTTCACTTATAGGCCAACACCGAGTCTTTCAAAACCTAGAAGAGGAAAACATTCCTCTGAATGATTTTCCATCTCCCAAAACATGAATGCCAACCAATAAACCTTGATTCATTTGTGAGGGCCTAGTGAAGTGTCCAAGTTCTGGTCCTACCATGTTGTCCATTTTTGGGGGGTGAAATGGATAACATGACCTTTAATGAATGGGAAATAATAGAAACCTTTACAACTTGTTGAATCCTTCATCAAATAATTAACAAACCAAAGGAGAAAAGTATGTGTGTGTGTGTGTGTGTGTGTGTGTGTGTGTGTGTGTGTGAGAGAGAGAGAGAGAGAGAGAGAGAGAGAGAGAGAGAGAGAGAGAGAGAGAGAGAGAGAGAGAGAGAGAGAGAGAGAGACCACCATGGGTAGCTATACTCCAATCTATTGATCTAATCCCAATACTACATTACATATCCTTGATGTGGAATCAAGCCTCATGTAGTTATCCTAACTTATTATAAAAATGTGTAAAGATAACCAACCTCATAAGGGTTCCTTGAATCTCTTAACAAAAAATAGGAAGCTAACTCGCATAGTATGAAATGTAACCAATGTAGTAGTAGTGAGATGTGGTATGACTCAACTATGTGACCTCATCCTTGTGTTAATTAAAACCCTTTTGTAATTCTTAGAATGAATTTTCTCTTTCTTAGGACATGGAACTATGATTTTTCTTACCTTTACACCATGATCTATCATATCTCCATCCATTCTATAACTTTAATATCTTTACACCATGATCTATAAAAATTATAGAAATATTCAATGTTAGAAGCATAAAATGCCATATATTAATTGCACAACTTTCAATTTTGGTGTTTCTATTTATTTTCTGAAATTATATGAAAGGTTGAGGATGTGGGGTCCGGTCTTGGCTAACATGTACGGTCATGCCCCTACTTAATCACCAACTCTACTTTTAATGCTAAATCATTCTTTCGGTCAAGTAATTTGAGTGAATACACTTCATACTCAAGTGACAACTTCCATGTGAATCCACCATCTGATTTATGACTCAATGAAACACCTAAATAGAATCTCCTATATCTAAAGAACAATTTCCTTGAATTGATCACAATTATTCATATCCTAAAACCTAAAATAGAAATAATTTTAATACCTAGATACTAAGAACATAAGGGGACCAAAGATACAAACAAAATTGAAAACCCAATTTGGAAATATGAATGATGATTTGATGAAGCACAAGATCCATATACTTATACAATTTCATGAATTGGAGATGAGAGAGAACAAAGGAAATTGGAATGTAGAGAACCAATGAGAGAGCATGACATGGATCACTCAGTCATATTGCCATAAATCATATGATAATTGTAACATGAGTTATGATATATAGAAAATATAAGGGTCCCCATCCACCTCAATGAGAATAAAATAATAGCTAAAGTGTTGACACCTAATTAATATCTAGGTGTTAAATGATAATAACAAATAAGAATGATGTAATGGTTTACAACAAGTATACTATTCCAATTTTATAATGTTTAACATTAATCATTTATAATAAGAATAATGCATTAATAGTTGTATCAACTAATAAATGATAACAACTTTCCCAACTACATGAGAGGAGAGATAAACTCAGTTTTAAAGGGTAGAATTGGGAGGATCCAGATGTGCATGATGATGGAATAGGAAGATAAAGCATTTGAGAAATCTTTAATAAAAGTTTTAGAGCTCTAAATTGAGTTGGGGTAGGACAATACAACTACTATATGGTATATGATTAGAACTATAATATCTTAGAACCTTTTATAATCTAGATTTTAAACTTCACGTGTCCTTCACTTATCTAGAAATGTCCTTTGCTATATGTTTTTCTTAATTACACAAATTTGGGATGACCTATTATCACTTATAAAAAAGTAGAAACCCTATAGACCTGCATAAAAATTCATGACATAATTAACAAACCAAAAAAAGAAAAATTGTGTGTATGGTTAAGGTTGGACTACCCTCAATGGTCATACTCAAAACTAGTGAACCAATCTTATATTCGCTCTATATTACCTTGTTGTGGGATCAAAATTCATGGATTTATCCAAGGTGTTTGTGCAAGTTTAAATAGCTAACCAACCCCTAAGGGTTCCCTCATGTATCTTGACACCAAAATAGTGGGATAAATGTGTAGTATGAACTATTTCTAACAATTTGGTAGTGATATGTGGTGTACCTCAATTATGCAACATAACCCTTTATTGCTTGAAACCCTTGAACAATGGTTGGAGTGACATTTATCTTATTAAGATATGGATATATGACCTTTATATGATTAGAAATGGAGGAATCTAGACGCTTTGACATGGTTTAGTGCTTCATACCTATATTAGGGACTACTCTAAATGATGTGTAGATGATTTAGATATATTTAGGAACCCTTTGAGTGCTTTTGGAATTGTATTTGTAATAAAATATTGTAATATTCTAGGTGAGTTATAAAGTGACATTGAATTTCTTATATATCTTCTCTTAGGTAAAATATTCGATAAGGAAAACCTTAGGAAGATGAAATTACTAAAGGAGATATTCATTTTGAAAATAGAGTCTGTGAAATTAAGGATTTTGGACAATATAAGTTAGCCAGACTAGACCCCGAGATCCTAACCCAGCTTATATGGGTTTTAATAGAGGAGTATAAAACCAAAATATAAATTTTAAACATAAAGCATAGGTGTTGTTTATTACTTTCTTCATAATATTTCTAGAGTTGATGAAAAAGAAGATTGTAATGATAAGCAAGTCAAAAGAGAGCTAGAGAGACAAGTTGATTGGATTCCAGATGTGATCATTTGTCTTAGAAAGGTAATCAAGGTATTCAAAGAGATTTACATCATGATATAACACATATATAATATTAATTCTTCTTCTCAATTCATACATCCTGCAACATACATATTTATAGGGAGGATGTTTCCTATAAAATAAGAAACCCCTACAACCACTCTCCCTAAATACGTGAGTTTGGTTTAACAACCAAACCTCACATAAAAATATAATAAAAAACCTAAGTGGGTGGTTAAATTTACATTTATATTCACACCCGTAATTATCTCATAATGTTAGCACTAACAATAAATTCCTAACATTCCCCCTTAGTGCGAACATGGGGAAAACCTATCTTTGTACTTGCACCTACTTTCATGATTAGGTGATTTTCATAGGACAATCACAAACCTGATGGATGGTTTTACAATGACTGACCACAAACTAATATTGGTGGTTTTCAAGTGGTTTACCACAAACCACATCATGATGTGCCAAGTACTATTTTTATCCCTCATCAATATCTCACTACAGGAATAACATAGGAAACACAACTCACCAAATTGAACAATAGAACACATACTAGAAATATTTCACATTTCCACCTCTAAGAATCACAATGTTCTTAGTTGTAGCCACTATTGTTGATCACTGCCACTTGATCTTGAACAACATAGACAAATGCCACTGCCACTGGAAGCTGCCCTTGACTTTAGCCATTTTGGCGCAGAATGGGAATGGAACATTGGTTATTATTCCCCCAAAATGTGAAATTCCAAATAGGAAGACAAAAAGGAAAATTATATCATGTTGCATCCTACTGTCCGAATCTTTTCGCACATGATCACCATTTCCAATGAATGTATTCACTGATCAATCATCTTCCAACAAAGTATGGTAGTCAGAGGATCACCGCAGTCAGAGGATCATTGTAGTTATCTGCCATCCTATACAACTATTTTCTAGTATACACAATACACATAATGCAACAGGAACACTGCAAAGAAACACACTGTAAAACTGATAAGCACATACTCACACTACACATATGTCACCATAGATGAAGCAACTATGTCATTGGAAACTAATGAGAGGTCGCTGATAGACCTCCAACCTCCTAGG
The DNA here is from genome assembly GCA_018340775.1 of Taxus wallichiana var. yunnanensis. Taxonomy (NCBI): domain Eukaryota; kingdom Viridiplantae; phylum Streptophyta; class Pinopsida; order Cupressales; family Taxaceae; genus Taxus; species Taxus wallichiana. Next base: position 349,302,553 of record CM031235.1, read on the forward strand.
CCTCCATCCTCCATTACACAAAAACTTAGTAAACAACAAAGAGCAAGCATAGTTCTTAGGGTTTGAACTATGTTAGAAGATATCAGGTTCAAGACATCCTCCTCTAGATGATTTTTTTAATTTTGTCTCCCAAAGTTTGCAATAGAAATATTTTCAAGAGGTAGTTGGTCCTCTTCTTGTATGACTTTATAATACTTGACTGCAAGATGAAGCATTTCCTGAACTGTCTGTTCATTTTTCTTAGCATGACAATCAAATCCTTGAAGCATTAGGCCATCAACCCATTTTTTCTTATGTAAGTGGAGCAACATATTTTCTTCCAGTTCATTTTTCTGATAATTAATAACAATAGAATAATGTTGATTCAAACCTTGGATCAATGATTGGATGGATGGTTTGTTCGATGCCCAAGATTTGAAATTTTTTATCTACACTCTTGGCCAAGCATCATAGTATGAGGATTGATTAAGCAAAATGCATCAATCAAAGCCTTCCCCTTCACACTTTGAATAGGATCAACAACCACATAAACAAATCATTGATTAAAATCCTCAAAACTCATTGGGTGTTGATATCAACACTTTAAAATTGACATCCAAAACTTGTATGTGAATGGTACCATTCTATAACCATATCTATTCCGCTAGTTTACTTAAGCATGTCAAGAATATTTTTGTGAAAAACAATGGTCAACTGCTTTGACACTTACTCCAGTGCCACTTTAGGAAATAAAAAATACATCTACAACTCGAACCATGTAATCATCAATATACTCACCGAGCATCAATCCCATATCCTCCATAGGCAATCCGACTCTATTGTGCTTGATAATTTTGAGGAGGGAAAGTGATGAAATGTAGACCTAATCTAATGAGTCAAGCATTGTGCCATCATCGTAGCAGTGTGGTCCCATGTTGCCCATGCCTTAGAAGAACCTCTCTGCAAATTCTCCATTACCTCGATATGATCATGGGCATAAACCTAGCTACCACTAATTTGGAAAAGTGTTGCTTTACTTTTTCTCGATATGTCATGGGAGTAGTCATCTACATTAGTAGCAAAGTTGTAAACACTGTTCTTAATTTCTATGAAGCCTAAAAATATTTCTATAGACTCTCATTGATTACAAGAATAAGACCATGAATCGCTTCCGATACTAGATGAAGGTATTCTAAGAACTCGCATCATGATATAAAACAAATATAATATTAATTCTTCTTCTTAATTCATACATCCTCCAACATACATTTATAGGAGGATGTTTCCTATAAAATAGGAAACCTCCTACAACCACTCTCCCTAAATACGTGAGTTTGGTTTAACAACCAAACATCACATAAACAATATAATAAACAACCTATGTGGGTGGTTACATTTACATGTATATTCACACACATGTAATTATCTCATAATGTTAGAAATAACAAGAAATTCCTAACAATAACGTGATTAAACTTGGAAATGCATAGGTAAATTAATTGAATTTAAGTGTCTATGTTTCCCCCTTTAAGTGTGTAATGGAAAATTTCATGCTTAAAGTAAAAATACCTAAGTGCACAAACACACACTTCTTCACTCACATAGTGGCTCCTAATGTGTTGGTGTTGAAATGCTCCATGATGAAACCTACAACATAGAGTGTAGTCAATGTCTATGATAGAAACTAAAATTTAACTCAAAATATAGATAATGCATGTAACTTTGATCTCTACAAAAGTAAGAGAATAAAAGAAAAACTTGGAATGAATACACTTGCTCATTTTATAGACGAAGAAACTACCATTTGTGTTATGCCTTGGAGACTTGGAGTTGTTGTTGAGATGTCAAAGTATTGGGATGATAATTCCCCAATTTTGTGCCATAAGAGAGACTATAGTGTTGGGTACATCTAAACATCATAGAGAGTGAGGAGAGGAGCCAAGTTTTTCTGCACTTTGGATTTTTATAGAGAGAAAGGATTTTAGATTATAAAGAACTCAACTGCTTGAAGCCTTCTTAAATATGGAATCTGGAAAGAGTAGAGAAAAAATCACTCTATTAAGAACTTAGTTGCTTAAACACTTTCCACTAAACCCATCGACCACACTACTACAAAAATATCTAAGCCCAATTTTGTTCCAACTTGAATAAACCAAAACCATGGAAGGAATAAAATTTTCATGCGACCAAAATGTGTTATGTCATTGAAACTAATCATGTTGATTGTGAAATATCAAATGGGAGAAGAGAGACCATGCCCAAAGACCATTTTTCTATAATTGAATCTTAATAGTGTAGTTAAGAAGGAATGAAGAGCTCATGTCCCTTATATAATGTTGTGTATTTTGTTACATGTATATGAAAATCCTCTAAATAGTTGATAGAATCTAAAAACATTAAAAATATAGAGAGTTTAGCCCCATCTTGGAAGGTCCATCATGGTCAAGGTCATACCACAGTCTTTCTTTTATAGAATAGTTTTTACCTTTGATGAATTCTACCACATTATAGTATATGTGACCTTTTTTAGGATCTAGACCACAGTAAACATATGTTCCTATATTTTTTAATCTTTATATACATATAAAATTATCCTAATGAATTCCCCTATTTTTGAGGCACGTGAGATAAATTATTTGAGTCTATGGCTAAAATAATATATGTGTACCCATGTGTAATAAATTTGATAATTTGTGTAGGATCACATAGAAGGTTGAAATGGTGGCCACAATTGAGAACCTATGTACCTATAAAAGGGGTTGTGCATGGTATAGACCATGGTGTGGAGATAAATAAACATGCAACATAGAAAAAAATAATCCATGTGTGACACAATAGAAACAACAAAGAAGAGTGTCAATCACGTCATAATCCAAAGTATTATGAACCCGAAAACAACAAAATAAGTAGAAAACATGTAAAAATCCATACTAAAGACAATAATGTAACTATCCATAAGTGATAATAGTAATAATATAGTAGTAGAAACAACATCATAAATAGTAAACATTTCAGAAGCCATAGTAAATACAATAGTGTAATCATCATAGTGTAAATAAGGTATGTCATAACCTAGAATAAAACCATAGTAGAAAAAAAAACATTATATCCAAGTAATCAAGAGTATACAAAAATATAGTTGTATGATGGAATGTAGCTGCAAACATGGGAAACCCATGGTGTCATGATAAAATCACAATAGAAAGAACAATGTGCCACAATCACGAGAAAAAAATGCATACAAAAATATAGGCATAAAGACACACACGATACACCCATAATGTCACAAGAAAAGATACATGTGTTAGTATTGCTATCTCAAAGGATATCAATAAGCAATATGTATATAACCAAGCATGATGAGGAAGGTTTAAAGTAACATATAATGAAACCAAAGTACCTATATAGTGTGGGGGATTCCCTCGGAATATTAGTGTAAGAAACCAAGATGGATCCCATAATTGTGTATCAATATATGTGTGTCATATATCAAGATTAATACACCTCGTGAACGCATGTGTGTAAAGAATAAATATTATATCCATATAACCAACATGATAAACATGTATAAAGTAAAAATCTAGCCAAGTAAGCCATTAGAAGGTATTGATTTTTTATTTTTGCACATATTTTCATGTTTTTGTATTATGTGATTATTTGAATGTTTATGAAGTATTTTGAAAATAGTTATGTATAAGAAAGGGGATAGCACAAGAAATACCAAATAAAGGCCTCATGAAGAGGCATGTTGCACTAAATAGGTGGAGGGGGAACAAGCCCTAAATTTTTAGAAGAGATGAATGATGCACATGTATGATATGTGTAGGATCCATAACATGTGTTATAGAAGAGTTGAAGTATGGTGACTCATGAGGACTAGTATGTTATGAAGATGACATAATTTGGTGTCGAGAATAAGGTGTCCTACAAGAGGTAGTACATGATTGAATAGGAATATAATGTGTAAAATAGAGTCCTATGGGAAAATATACCCAAGGGGATTTCCTACGAGGCATGGTGTGAGAGATGAAAAAATGAGCTATAGAATCATAGATACACTAATACTAGGTGCAACGACCAAATTCTTCAAGTGAAGAAGTGGTGATGTATGATATTTGAATGTAATACCATGAATTGTAACTGATTGATTATTATGAATGAACTTACGACATTGATATAATGTAGAAGGTACATCTATAAAGGTGTGAAGACAATATCAACCTAGACTCGTGTCATGTGATGTAAAAGAAGAGACCACCATGAATTTGAATCAAAGGTATCCAAACCAGCTATGATGGGTAAGAAAACATGCCCAATGTGTTTTCGAGGATCAACTATGACATACTTATTAGTATATAAAAGAGAAGACAATGAATTAAAAATTCACATATTATGGGGGTAGTGCTAACAATAGAAATATTTCATATGTGATGTTGATCAAATGAGGTAGGAATATAGAGTGTATTAAAAACAAAACCATGTTCAATATCAGTAGTATAAAAATAATAATAGCAATGGGGTTAAAGGAATAACAATACCAATCATAACATTATACATGTTATGATAATAAGGTAGAGGAAGTGCGACATTATAATCATTGTGGACTGTAAAGGTAGATTTAACAATAACATGTTCTATAAGTAGGTCATTAGAGTTTTGGGATATGCATTATAATTATTAGGCTAAGGTTGAGGTGTATTCTCATATTCATTTATACCAACATCAAGGAGGTCTTGTATAACTATTGGCATGTAAAAATTTTCCAGCATTTTACTTGACAACCCTATTGAATTTTTTGCCCCTTTTCATTCAACAAGTCAAATTGTAAAAATTGCCAAATTGCCTCTTTTCAAAAGTCATCTTCTAGGAAAGGTTTTGGAAGCCTCAGATCATTTCAGGAGACAAAATTATAGTCAACATAAAGGTCTCATAGATTTCTCTATGAAAATATTATTTAGAAGAGATTGTGCGAGCTTTGGAATGGTCTTAGAAATCTTTCTCTCAAGTATTTTTGAGGAAAATGAGCGTGTGAACATTAAATAAGGGTAAAATTCAGGAAAGGTTTCAGAACTATGCATGGTTTTGGGAGCTCAATAAGAGTCATCAAAATATTACAGGGTCTATTATATGATGGAATATTTAAGACAAAGTTTTTAGAACATTAAAAGAGGAAACCTTCTAACACTAAGGTATGATGATATTTCTAGACAATGAACTTGTATCAAGGTTTTAGGCACCTTAAATAGAGTTAAGAGCCTAATAATGGGCCAATTTGAGCCTAATAATTATGGACTGCATTATAATAAGAATGAAAATGCTATCTTATATAGATTTTTTGATTCTAACCATACTAATGTTGTGTTATAAAATATACTGGATATGTGTTCAAGTTTTTTGGTGTAGAAACCATTACTTGGAACAACAAATACAATCAACAATATCCATTTTTTCTACTGAGGTAGAGAAGTACAATAGAAGAAGTAAAGAAGTCATGTGGCTACAACGAATATTGGTAGAGATACACATGGAAGCTAAAGGAAGTATTTATCTTCTATGTGGTGGTCAAAGTTGTATTACTTTTGATTAAGAATCCAGTTCAACATTAGAGGACAAAGAACATTGAGATACATATACGCTTCACCCATGAGAAGGTGAAAAGTGATGAGATAAATCTCAAGTTCATGTTGACTAAAGAGCATGTTGCTTTGACATCTTCACAAAGTCCCTGAGTGCTACAAAGTTGTCACTTTTGTGAAAAACTTGGATTGTCGGAGTTGCCATTGAGGGGAGTGTACATGACAATGTCACCTCCTAATGGAACTTAGTTTTTGTAAAAAAACCTTCAAGAATTTGTAAAAGACCTTCGGGCATGTATACCTCCTTGAATTCTTTTTTAGAAAGATCTATAAGACAGTCTTCAATAAACTCTTTAGTGCTATTGAGTTTATTGGTAAACATCCAGTACAAGCATATTGTTAAGGAGGTCCTTGGTTGTAAAAGGATCCTATATGCTTGGGTTCAATAAAATTTTATGAGAACATGTAAAACTCACAAATCATATTTAACCATTGATCATGAGATGATCTTTGGGATTCCAAATCCTTTTGTACCAAAAGGTAAATTGAGTATGATGAAAGTGTTATAATTCCTTCAACCGATATGCTAGCCTAAAACCTTTATGGTTTAAGGATTGTAAATCATGTAGTATACCACGGGCAGGTAATCTATTGGCATATGTTATGTTATCCTACTTAACATTAAGGGGGAGTGTTGGAACATAATGATTAAGTGGTATGACATTACATTTGTGTAATTAAACTCTTGTATTTTTTTAGGATTTTTCAATTTTAAATCCCTAATTTTTTTGGGGAGATGTAATATGATATGATTCTTACTTTCATTTACATTTTGTAAATTATATGGAATTAATGTTTGTTTGGAGATTGATGTGTGCACATGTGAAAGGGGCTTCAAATATTTACCTACGTGAAAATCACATACAGAAAAAGAAAGGATTTATTACTATATGAAATAATTTTCATGTTTTCTATAATTTCAAATGTTTGCAGGTTAAATATTTTGGAAGGTAAATTCATACCGTATTCTTTGGTCCCCTCTAAAAGGATTTGATTTGAAAAACTATAGTTTATAGTTAATCTATAACTATATCCTATATAATTTGAAAACTATATTATTATTTTTAAATAAAAATATATATAATATAGAATAAGGTTTATATAATAATTTATATAGTTTTGAAAAAAAAACTATATATAAAATGCTTTAAACCATATTAAAATTACATGGGATTAAGGGAAGAGTCAACAAACCATATTCTAAGCCTAAGTTTAAATCATATTTAAACTTAACTTATAAATCTATGCATATAGTTTTTTTAAAAAAGAAACAAACCTAAGTTTGAATCATATTTTATATATATGGTTATTTTAAACCGCTTAAAATATAAATTTTATTAGATTTGGTTTATATATGTTTTAATAAAAAACCAAAGTGTTTACTTTTTTAGTAAGGGGGTCCGTGTTTATTTCTTGGCCATGAAGGGATTACTTTTTAAATCTTAATACTTATTAAATAAAACCTAACATGTGTCCCTAACCATTTATATTATCCATGTAAGGGGCGGCCCCATTCATTTAGATCTTATAGTTTATAAAAACTATATAAATAAACCTATTTAAAGGTTTTCTTTTATATAAGAGTGGGAGTGGAGAATAAAATGAGATAATATCTCAAGTATAAATGTGGAACTCTCAAGTATAAATGGAGAATTAAAAAAGGGGCTAGTTTATTGGTGGCCCACGTGAAGTGTGGTAAATATTTATTAAAATATTGGTAGTTATAGCCACATAAAAGTTTTAAAGTTTTTAGCTTGCAGGAATTATATAAAATATTTTGCAATATTTCCATACTTTTAAATGTGTGCGGGGTAAAATTAAGAGTAAATGAAGGGAGGAGGGATTTCAATTTATTTCATTGTTCGGGTGAAATTACTTGTCCCCTCTGTAAAATATGCAGGTTAATCTATACTCTCATAAATCTACTTGCACTTGGTAAAACTCTTTTAAGCTGGTCTATGTCCTCTAAACCCCTTTAATAAGGGTTATGTGTTTTTAAATAAAAAATGCTATAGTTTATAATTTTCATGAACTATATGTTGTTTTTGTAATGCCCCATTCTCCAACGACCATGTCGCTAAGCTTTTAATGTTGTGGTGCTCCTGTTGATCTCTTGTTGGCTTCACCCTTGTCATAGAAAACGATTGGAATTCTCCCACTCCGTCATGTCTTCTCGTGTCGTGTTGATGTTTTCTGTGGTTGGCCTCGCCTCGTCCATTATGTTTTCCTCCTATTAAAGGAAAATTGTGTGCTCGATTTATCAAGCTCGTAAGTTGGTTCTTGTTAATACGATTAATAAGTATTAATAAGTGGTAATAATAATAGTAATAATAATAATAATAATATTATTATTTTTATTTATCGATCGACGTTAACCTCGTTATCTGATCGTCGATTTGTTATCAACCTTGTTAATTTTTGATAAGCGATTTTATTGTTTTAGATTGGTCGCTTCACGGATCGAGCCTCGATTCATGCAAGGGAAGCTGGTTCGTGGGTGGTGCCATCGTCAAGGACGTAGTGTTCTTGTTTAAGGTTCAAAGTTTTTATCCTTGGCCGTCTAGGCGCCCTTGTATGCTTTGTAAATGTTTGGGTAAATGCCTTCAACCACAATTTCTTCTTTTCCCCTTGTTATAAAATTGGTCCATGTATGCCAAGTTAGATAATTATCAAGTTAGTGGTGAATTTGACCACCAGCCTGCCACGTTGCTCCCGCCATAACCCATCTCACCGCTATACTCTTTGCTTCACATTTCGGTTTCTCAGAAGATACCGTGTTCAACATGATTATAAAATGGATGTCTTTTAAAGTGGATATTGTGGATCCATTATTTATTCCTTGTTTCTATCACGTTAAGTGTCATTGGAGATGTTAATATCAAATTAGGTTAGGGCTTCTTTCAACTAGCCTAAAACTATACATGTATATTTACGCTTAAGGCGTTATATAATACTATTTGTATGCTTTTATTTATTTCAGATCAGATCTAAGTACCAGACTTATTGAAACAAAGCGATCATATAAAATAAGGCAGAGAAATGAGGATGAAAGTTTATACTGCTCGGCATTTAAGGAGAACTAATTAAATATAGTTTAGGTTCATGAAATCATAAAAGGCGTGCTCGAATGGGAAGAAATATAGGATCTGCGTATCACATAGATCTCTCCTCCAAAATAGACGTCCTTTTATGTGAACCATGTTGATTATTAATGACCAACCTGGCGTACGTTCTGAAGGATTTCACATCAGTTTTGAAAATGGCCGCATGAGGAAGTAATAGCCTGTCATTTCTGCACCTTCCTGTAAGGGGAAAATGTGTTGGATCTTACCTGGGATCTGGGAAGCGTGATTGAACTCTTATTGGGTTTTGCCTGTGTTTTGACTTCGTGATTTGTAATGGCTTGCTAGCCACATTTTTTGGGATCTGCATACTTGAATGGATTGGGGGTCGCGAATCTCACATTTGTGAGTTTATTACAACTTTTCCTTTGCTTCATGGAGGATTTCTGAGTGCGCAGAAAATTGTGGATGCCTTCCCTCCTGGCCGCGTGAGCAGAGTGTAGTTTTTTCCGACTAGTTTGGGGGGGAGTGAAGCCTTGAAATCATTCTGGTCAATACGTTTTGCACAACAGTTCTCCCTGGACGCATTGTTTGGTTTTCTGGGACGTGGGCCTAATTTCTTCCCCTAGCTCGATGGATGTCTTTTCTTGTTCTTAACTGCCACTGTCTCTGGTTATGTGAATGCTGGATTAGGTGAACTGATCAGCTTTGACACCTTGATTGTGTCCATTCTAGGAGGAAATGAGCTATACAGTTTGGAGACCTGTTGGCTACGGAGGTGAAGCAATTTTTGTTTTCAGATCCCTTTCATGTATTTTTTTTTACATCCGTGACTATTCCATGAGACCCCCCATCGCCTGGTGGCATTTTGTCCCATTTTGCATGCTTCGTGGATTCTCCCTCTCTTTGCTTATGTTATTTTTTTTTTTGGAGGCATCTTCTTCTTCAGTTGACTAATATCCATGTTCCTTGTGCTCATTTGATGTCTTTGTCCTGCTCTGGCACCCCATATTTGACGCAGGCTGGAAGGTTATTTGGAGGGTTGTGCAGTTTGGCCTTGTCCCTACCTTTCACATGTGTACTGGGCCCTTTTCCATTAAACCCATCTTGTGCATACCGTAGTCTTGACAACCCTTGAGACCATTGTTCTTTCCGTTCGATGTTGCTTGTAAACTGGAGCTCTCTGTCGGGCTAAGCATAGATGAGAATGGAGCTTGAGTTCCCACCGGTAGAAAAGGGGAGATGTGACCTGAAGATTATTGCTGCTGGTCCGTGTGGTGTCCGTATGACCTATTGAAGCTAGAGAAACAAGAAAGATATTTCTACACTTTTCTACTTTTTGCTATATTTATTTTATCGTGAAATCGAACCACCATTTCCTTGAATTGGTTGTCTTTTGGACATCTTTTCGGGAGGTCTCTCCTTTCTACTTGCTTTCTTCTTGTTTTAGTTGTTATCATTGCCTGTATGTTAGTGGAAAGCATGCATGTGTTCTCTCCTCTGGGTGTTATGTTTTTCTTGCTCGAGTGATCGATCTTCCTTTATATATATATATATATATATATATATATATATACTCTTCTCTACGATAGAGTTTCAAGTTTATTATGTTGTTCCAGCTAGTAATTAGCAGTCGTTAAAGTAAGCGTGCAATAACTATGAAGCTCCTTCCTATCACCCAGTTTGTCTTTCTTTGTCTTTTGACATATATTGTTAATGATCTCTCAAGCCCACTTGATAACCCTTTTGGCATCGAGAAAGAAAGGTTGTAGGATTAGTGTAATCAATGCTTGGACTATTTCAGGTTAGAGATTCGGTATTAAAACTTTTAGAATGAATAAGTTTGTGTGCAACGTGTTTCAACCTCACATGTTTAGACTCCTGTGTAGCTTCAGTCTTGTTCCTAGGTTTTAAAGCCATTCTTAGGAGGTACTTTGACTGTCCCCTTCAACTTGAATCGTAACTAGTTTTTCAGATTAGCTAAGTTTGAGGTTTTAATTGTGCAAATCTAGTACCCCCACTATTACTAGAATTATTTTGGTCTTTTTCCCTCTCGGAAGATTGTTGGTGAAATAATCTAGTCTTCTAACTTGTGTTTTCCTCCCATTTATAATGATTGTGTTGTTAATTAAGATTGGACAGTTTCTATGCACATATGTACCTTAATGTTTTGTGATGAAAATTGTCTTGAACGTTGTTAACCTTGGGGAAAACTTTCTTGCAATCGATAGTATTATGGAGTTATAGCAGAAGGAGTTGTTTTGATAATGAAACTTAGTAGTTTATGTTGTACCTATGTTTGAACGGTTGATTATGTTACCAAGGGTTGCCTTAAAAATATTGTTGTTTTGGGAAATAGGAAATTTATTTTAAATTAACCAAACTTTAGAATTGTTGTGGAGGTTTGTAAATCTTTAGGGTTATAAAATTTGTTGATGACATTTTCGTATACTCTTGTTTGACGGAACTCCCTTCTTCTCTCGCGTGTTTGCTACTAGCCTATAAGGCATTGGCCCTTCTTGAATGATTGGGAAATCTCTTGGAGTTAATGGTCAAAACTAGTATACTTTTCCTTCACTTCAAAACTTATGTTGTGTGTATACTCTATGTGATTTCAGGTTTGAAACTCAATTATACATGGCTTTTTGTGTTAATTTTTGAAACCCATGGTTCCCCTTTCTTGGGCCGATCAACTCTTGTTCTTTTAGAAATATAATATTTTAGCCTATGTGTTTGGTACCTTTGATAAATTTATAGATGGTTGGTCTATATATCAAATCTCAATCTTGTAATTATTATTTAATTATTTACTTGATGGGAATCTTGTTTTTGCTATATTGTTTATTTCTCCTTATAGGGCCAAGGGCCATTCTTATACGATTGTTATACTTTCATTGCTTTTACTCCTAACTGAAGTACAGGGTCTTCTTCCTTGATTGGCATGGTGGAGACTTTATTATAACTTGAGGTGTTGATAGTGTTTAGAGGTTTGACCCAATTCTTGTAATAAAGTGCTTCCTTTCGTGGTATTGTTAGATAACAGTTATGGTGGTTTTGTGTAGCCTTATCTTGCTCAGTTCTCGTGAACTAACTCTTGTAGAAAATTTGTTGCAGATGGATTTTGCGAGTAGATGAGGGATAGACTTGTAGATTTTTACATCAACCTCAGTTGAGAAGTTATTTTGCTCGAATCCTTTTTACGTTGTTCAACTATTGATAACGTCCAGTGGAAAATTTAGAAGAGGATCAATGTCTTAGTATAATGTATTGTGGACTTTGTCATCTTAACTTTGGAAACCTTGGATTGTTTGACTATCATTGAAAATATAAGAAAATTTGGTTACTGCTTGTTGAGTGACCTTGTTGGATTATCGGTATTTTAAGAGTTGATGTAACCTTGTTTTGTTCTTGTAAATGAGTGTTGCTAAACTTTACCCTTGAGAATAAATGTTGAGTTAAATCTTGCTATGACTTAGTAATAATGTGTCATAAGTAAACTAACATGGGTTGTTTAATACTTATAGAAGTTAAACTAAAAGTTGTATTCAAATAAAGTAACGTAGGGGTCACCAACTTGAGAGCAAGTAATTCTTTAAGTAATCAAAGGTGAGACTATCATTGCAAGTAAAATTATATAACATGATATCCCTAGCTCCACTAGTGAACATTATCCCTTTTATGGTGAAATTCGTAAAATGATCCTAAGGTGAAATGAATTGTTTGTTGATAGAAGATAATAAGATTTAATAAGCCAGAGAAAACAATTTGGAAACCACGCAATTCTATCTCTCCACCATTTGGAAGGTAAATTGTTCTCTTTGGTAATACTCATTCAGTGAAGCCTAAGTAAAATCTTTGATAATTCTGGATAAATTCTCAAGCCTCAATTAAATCCTAGTAATAACTAATGAGGTCCTAAAGATGAATTCAACTTGACCTTCATCATAACTTTTTTTTTTTCAAGGTGCTTCGTATTTCTTCTCTTAAGTGTGTCGAACGCGAACCCAGGTTGTCATGAGGGTATGAATGAGTTCTAATAGCGTAAGTGTGAACAGATGGCCTTGTGGAAATAAATATCCCCCTTTTTACTAAATAAACGAATTAAACAAATAAAGGTCATAATAGAGAAGACTTAAAGAAAATTTCTCTTCAGAGTAAAAGTAAGAAACTTAGCGTTGTAAGAGGAATTGTATGAATCATATCTAGAGTCCTAGAAAACTTAAGGATTGAAAGATGTTTTATTAAAATAAATAACCTTCAATAATTTCTCATTATGGCTTGCCCTATCTGTAAGTGTGTTATGTGGTGGTTTCCTATGTTGTCTTGTCAAAAAGAAAAGTGAATTATCCTTGATGGGTGTGAACATTTCCGTGCTACCTTTGTGGTCATCCTTGTATCGAGTTGTTCATAGAGTTAGTTGTAACCTTGGTGGTGACATGTTGTGTCGTGTTTTGTGTCAATAAAAAAAAAGTTATCCTGTATTTTACTATGTTGTTAGCATGTGTGAATTTTTTGGGTCGTTATAGTTTTTATTTTTCATTCTATAAATTATATACATTTTTTAATAAAAATGTATATATTTTTACATTATAAATTATAATAGGTTATTATAATGTGTTAAAATATAACCTCCCTAATATTATATAGAAGAAGAAATTCTAGAATTTCACATTCTGGAAATACACAGCAAGTTTTGGCTTCATTAAATTTGATGGTCAAATGACTATCATGGTAGACCAAACATAAGACAATATGACGGTCATTTAGACGTCAAATTTAAGCTCATAGGTTCTAAGAAACTTTCACTGTGTTAAAATTGATGGTCAAATAACCGTCACGATAGACCAAAAAAACCCATTATGACGGTCAATTAGATGTCAAATTTAAGCTAACTGGATTTTTGTCTACATTAATTTTTTTCGAAATTTGAAGTTATGCATTCTTAGGGGTCTCTTCTTCACTTCTATATGGTTGAAAATATTTTTATATAGATCTAGGGTATAATGTAGAGCCCTTTATATTGCAGGTTATTATTTTGATCATGAGAGGTTAATTAGTACGCATTGTAATGACATAATTAGTTATGATCAAATAATTACTTTAGATCTATAAAATTTAGATATGATTCTATTAAAAGTGTTGTTTTTATTATCGATAAATATGTATCTAACTCTGTGGTACATTGTATATTATAATGAGGTGTGTTTTATAGGTTTAGGAAAATAATGACGTCCAAGTTTTTTTGTCTTGACAAAACCCAATCCCGAATGAAACCAACTACAACATTTGGGTCAAAACATAATTTATGGCAAAGAAACTCTGGACGATTGTTTCTGGATCTAAGGTTTCTCCCACCGGTCGTCAAGCAACTTTAGATAACATGAATGCATTCTTGCAACAAATGCATGAACCTATTTCTATTATTTTTACACAACGTGATTGACGAGTACCTTCTACACATTGGTAATATTGAATATACGAAAGAGGTATGGACATAACTAGAATCCATATATGAAGGATACTTGGTATATCAAAGATAGTAATGAGAGTATAATAGCTGAAGAAATTCAAAGAAATAGTCTATATATTTTTGATGATTTCTCTTTTGCATCTTGTTTTATATCTCAGAATTTGAATAATTCAAAACTATGGCATGAAAGGTTAGGACACGTTAATTATCAAAGCTTATATGAAATGTATAGATATAATCTAGTGAAAGGTTTACATGTGTTGTGTTCTTCTCTTGAAGTTACTTCACCGAATACTTCTAAATAGTGGTTTTGATTCTGATTTAGTAAATGGTCATGATGATGTTTTGATGTTATAGATGTTTATGAAACTCTTATCTTCCTAGATAAGAAATTAAATTAGGCTCAATCTATATTAGAAAGTTCAAATATTATTAACCTTAGGAAAATGACCGTAAGCCATCTCATATGTACCATGCATTAATTACTTTATATGAACCTGAGCCGTGAAGTATTATAGGGTCTAGGTGGATATACAAAATAAAATATAATGGTGATGGTAGTATTAACAAACATAAAGTTGGACTTATTGCTAGATGTTTCACTCAGAAACTTGGTATTGATTATGTTGAGACATTTCTTGTAGCTAAAATGAGTACTGTTATGGCCTCATTTGTAATTACCACTCAATTTGGGTGGAAAATACACCAAATGGATAAGAAAAATACTTTTTGAATTGCGATTTAAAAGAAGAAATTTACATGTTTCAACCTAAAGGATTTGAAGAAAATGGTAAAAAAAAAAATGTTTGTAAGTTGAGAAATCCTTGTATGGTTTAAAACAAGCTCTTAGAGCTTGGTATGTGAAATTTTTCCTTCTTTAAACTCATAGGTTTTGTTAATTATTTTTCTAACAATTATATATATTAAGAAATAAGGCTTGCATATTATCCTTATATGTATATATGTTGATGATTTACTTATGTCTCGTGACAATTCTAATTTAATTCATAGGATTAACAAGAAATTGAAGAAAAACTTTGAAATGAATGAGTTAGGTCTCTCACATCATGTTATTTTTATGGTGTATTTCATTCTATTTTTTATTTTTCAAAACACAATATGCAACCATTGTATTGAAAAAGTTTCTTATGATTGATTGTAGAACCATTTTTTACTTCATGTAAGTTGGAATAAATATTGATCATAAATTTACATATGAAAAATGTTGATCCTATTTTATATACGTTGTTAGTTGATAGTTTGATTTATCTAACTATAACTAGATCAGATATTTCCTATACAAAAGGAATTACTTCAAGGTTTATGCAGGAACCTTTTTTAGAGATCACTAGAATCTTGTAAAAATAATTTTTAGATATTTGAAATGAACAATCAATTATGGGTTGCATTATAATAAGAATGAAAATGCTATCTTATATTGAATTTTTGATTCTAACCATACCGATGTTATGTTATAATCTAAACTAGATATGTGTTCAATTTTTTTGGTGTAGGAACCATTACTTGGAACAACAAATACAATCAATAGTCTCTATTTTTTATACTAAGGTAGAGAAGTATAATGGAAGAAGTAAAGAAGCCATGTGGCTACAACAACTGTTGGTAGAGATACACATGGAAGCTAAAGGAAGTATTTATCTTCTATGTGGTGGTCAAAGTTGTATTACTCTTGATTAAGAATCTAGTTCAACATCAGAGGACAAAGAACATTGAGATACATATATGCTTCACCCGTGAGAAGGTGCAAAGTGATGAGATAAATCTCAAGTTCATGTTGACTGAAGAGCATGTTGCTGACATCTTCACAAAGTCCCTGAGTGCTGCAAAGTTTTGTCACTTTTGTGAAAAGATTGGATTTTGGAGTTGCCATTGAGGGGGAGTGTGCATGACAATGTCACCTCCTAATGGAACTTGGTTTTTGTAAAAAGACCTTCAGGCATGTATACCTCCTCGACTTATTTTTTAGAAAGAAGTGTAGAAATATCTTAAAGGTGGTCTTCAGTAAACTCTTTAGTGCTATTGAGTTTACTGGTAAATATCCAGTACAAGCATATTATTAAGGAGGTCCTTGGTTATAAAAACTCCTATATGTTTGGGTTCAATAACCTTTTATGAGAACCTATGAAAACATGCAAAACTTATAAATAATACTTAACCACCGATCATGAGATGATCTTTGGGATTCCAAATTCTTTTGTACCAAAGGTAAATTGATTATGATGAAGGTGTTACAATTCCTTCAACCTATATGCTAGCCTAAAACCTTTATGGTTTAAGGATTATAAATCATGTAGTGTAGCATGGGCATGTAATCTATTAGCATATATTATGTTATCCCACTTAACATTAAGGGAGAGTGTTGGAACATAATGATTAAGTGGTATGGCCAACCCTTAATGTATATGGGTCCATCACTAATATATAGGTTAATATTTGATAATATGAAATATTTATATTTCTATTATTAAATATACTAACCTAGGTATATACTTTAGGTTAAATATTTAATATCATGAAATGATTATATTTCTAATATTAAATATTATAAACCTAGGTTTATGTGTCAACCATTTTAAGTTGAAAAGGTGGGTCGGAGACATACCTAACCACCTTATATAAAAATGACTTTATGTCCTCATTTGATATATTCGGAAATATATCAAAGGTGTGCAAATCAAGTGATTTGGTTTTACCCTTGGTAAATAGGGTTTCAAAGAGGAGGTGATCTTACTAGATGTAAAATAAGTTCTTTGAAGTAAAATGTTATTTTCAAAGTGGTTTTTACCCTTTGGGGGTTTCCACTATAAATATTGTGTCACATGTGTTATTTATTTCCTGTAAGTATTTCTTTATTTACTTATGTTATGATGTAATTTTTATTTAAATATTTATTGTAACATTATGTAATATATAAGTTGATTAAATATGTATTTATTAAAATCCTCAAATTTTAACAATTACTGTGGCTCAAACATGGCTAATGTATGCTTGGTTTTGTGTCAATGTTCCTATTGGGAACTTTCTCTAAAAAGAAATTGAACTAAATTTAAAGTTTGGTGTTTGGAATCAAAAAATTGAGTATGAAGTTTCACCTCTTTTCTATAAGAAATGTTGGAGGATGGGGCATGAGCAGAGACAATGTAAGGAAGCTAAGAAAGGTAAAAAATAGGTTCAGAATATTTGGGAGAAAAAGAAAAGGAGTTGGAGAAAAAATAGGGTTCCCCAAGTAGAATTTCTTCAGTAAAATTTGATTTCAAAGTGTTGGAAATTGAAGATCCTGTTATTCAAAGAAATTTTTCTAGATCATCAACCTATCATTGAGAAAATTACCATGGATCTAGTTCAAATTGAACTTGAAATTCATGTTCAGATTAATGTGCTGAGAGTTTTGAGGAGGTGGGACAGATTAACAAGGAATTTCAGAAAGAGGAGGTAACCATAGAGGTTTCTCAAGAGAAGGATCAAGTTAAAGGAGATGATATGTCAACAAAAGAAGAAGTTGATCTTTTAGATTCTGAGGTTGTGCCTTGCTCTCTAAATCTAGAAAGAATGTGGAAAAAAAATATTAATACAAGGAGTGCTTAGAAACAAGACAAATTTAAAGCAGATTGCGGGAAGCCCTTGGCAAAAAGAGGTAATTTGTCAAATAGGGACAAAAGGGAAAAAAACAATGCTAAAGAAATTGATTCAGGTAAGCAACACTCTATTGAATAGAGCATCTCTCCAAATAAGATTAAATGAAGCTCATTTCTTGGAATATAAGGGGTCTTAATAACCCAAATAAATAAAGTATATTGTCAAATTTTAGAAAAACTCATAAGCCTGATATATTGTTGATACAAGAAACCAAGATGAAAAAATAAAAAAATGGATGATATAAAAATAAGTTGTGGTTTAGTTCGGATATGCAATGTGTAGCTTTTGTGGGTGCCTCTGGAGGAATTGCTACTTTTTGGCTTCAAAAGGATAGAGAAGGTTTGGTTATTTGTAATTTGTCCCATCATCTTGCTATTATGTTCAGAGATAAGGTAAGTGGTTTTTCTTGGATATGCTCTAATATTTATGCTCCCAATTCTTTGAGTGAGAGAAGAAATTTGTGGGCAGAAATTGTGCAGTTTCATTCTCAGTATAGGGATCTAGATTGGATGATTGGAGGGGATTTTAACACTCCTTTGAGCCCAGATGATAAGAAAGGGGGTTCAAATTTGTTTAGTGATAGTATGGGAGATTTTTTTGACTTTATTTCTGATTGTAATTTGGTTGATATAGAGTTAAGAGGTGGGAAATACACTTGGTCAAATAGGAGAATGGGAGATGATCTTATCCAAATTAAGTTGGATAGATTTTTAATCAACCCAAGTTGGTTCTCGGCTCTGGGTGGTTTCCTTATAGCTTTACCAAGAATTGGGTCAGACCATAGTCCTATCTCTTTCAATCTAGTAATAGTATAGAATGGTAGGTAGACCTTTTAGATTCTTTAAAATGTGGTTGTTTCATCCTTCCTTAAAAGAGGAGATTCAATCTTGTTGGAAAATTAGTGTTAAAGGTAAAGCTATGTTCAAATTGGTGTCTAAGTTGAAAAATGTCAAAGCAAGAATGAAAATATGGAACAAGGAAATTTTTGGTAACATTTTTTCCCAAAAAACTAAAGTTTGAGGATCTTAAGAGGATTGAGGAAGTCTTGGAAAGTGGGAGGTATGATCAAGAGATTAGGAACAAAGAAAATTTCTTTTGGTGGAGTATCATAATCTGGAAGAAAAAGAGGAATCATATTGGAAACAAAATTCAAGGTCCTTATGGTTAAAAGAGGGTGATAGGAATATTTTTTTTCATCTGACTACTTCTATTCATAAACAGAAGTAATACAATAATGGAAATTGAGGATAGGGAGGAGTGAGGTTGAAGAATCAGGCTGAGATTTCAAATGAATTTATAAGTTTCTTCAGTGATTTGTTGACTGCTGGTAAAGTAACCTAACCTTGTCAAGGAAAGTAAAATTGTTGATTTCTTCACACCTGTTATCACTCTCCAGGATAATGTTGAGTTGGTCAAAATTCCCTCCCCCCAGAAATAAAAAGAGGTTGTTTTTGATTTAGAAGGGGATAAGTCTCTGGGCTAGATGGTTTCCCTACTTTTTCTTTCAAGAATTTTGGGACATTGTTCATGATGATGTGGAGGAAGCGGTCCAAGAATTTTTCATGACTGGTAAGTTGTTGAAAGAGGTTAATAACACTTTTATAGCCCTTGTGCCTAAGATTCCAGGTGCTGGTAAAGTTACTGATTTTAGACCAATTAGTCTATGTAATACTATCTACAAAATTATTACAAAGATAATTTCTTTCAGATCAAAGATCTGTTGGATGGTTTTATTTCTCCAAATCAGGGAGCCTTTGTTGAAGGTAGACAAATTCTTGATAATGTTATTACTATTCATGAAACTATTCATTTTGTGGATGTTTCAAAGAGGGAGGCAATGTTGCTAAAACTTGATATGAATAAGGCATATGATAGAGTGTCATGGAGATTTCTTAGGATTATTCTAGAAAGGTTGGGATTCCATGTTCATTTTATAAATTTGATTATGGAATGTATTACCACTCCTAAATACTCTATTCTTATCAATGGTAAGTCAAAGGGGTTCTTTTCATCTAGGAGGGGTTTGAGATAGGGGGATCCTTTGTCCCCTTTTCTTTATATTATTATGGTAGAGAATTTAAGCAGACTTTGTGCTTGACCAAACAAAAGGAGGATTCTGAATGGTTTAATTATTTCTAATGGTTTGGACCTATTGCTTTACAACAGTTTGGATGATACTTTTCTATTGGGTAAGGAAACTACCTCAGAAGCAAGGGATTTCAAGGATATTCTTCAAGACTTTGAAGAAGTTACTTGGTCAACTTATTAATTTTTGAAAAAGTTCTATAATTTTCTTGAATGTGAATGAGGAAGTTCATAATAGAATTGCGGTTGTTTTGGAGTGTCCAATCATTTCATTGCCTTGTGCATATTTGGGAATGCCTTTGTTTAAGGGAAGGATGGTTCTAGATAATTGAATGCCCTTATTAGTAGGTTTCAAAAGAAGATTGCTACCTGAAAGGTACTTTGTTATCACAAGCTGGAAAATTACAACTCCTTCAGAGTTCTTTACAGAGCCTTCCAGTGTATCTTATGTCAATCTTTAAAATGCCTACAAAGATAAGAACTATGATTACCCATTTAGAGAGATTTTATTTGGTTAGGTACTGAATCAAAGGATAGAATTCCCCTTGTGGCCTGGGACAGGGTCACTCTGCCTAAGAATGTGGGAGGCTTGGGTTTGAAGGACTTAAAGAGTATGAATATGGCTCTTTTGGCTAAGGTTGGGTGGAGACTGTAGTAGGAGGATGGTTTGTGGGCTAAGATTCTTAAAGATAAATACATGTATGCTAAGTAGATATCTTTTTATTTCAAATGATATCATCCCTAAAGGCTCTTGTTTTTGGAATGGTTTGGTAAAGTGTAGGGGTTTGTTGATGAAAGGGAGTAAATGGGAAATTGGTGATGGTAATAGGATTAATTTTTGGCAGGATTGGTGGATTGATGAAGGACCTCTGTTAAACCAGCCATTGTGGAGAAATGTTTCTAATCATTTCATTTCTACAATTGGTAGCCTTTTGAGAGACTACTAGATTAGAATAGATTGGGGTTGGTCTTGGAGATCTCTTCATTGGGATGGTGAAGATGAGAATATCAAGGAGGCTCTTCAAAATATCAATACTAATTTGGGTGGTGTTTATATTTCATCACGTCCTAAACCAGATGCTCTAACATGGGTAGGGACAAAGGATGGTGAGTACTCTGTGAGAACTAGATATTGTATTGCTCGTAATGGTCCTCAACCAAACCCTTGGTGGAATTCTCTCTGGGACAATACTCTTATTCCCAAGGTGAATTTATTTTTGTGGCATGCCATTCAAAATAAAATCCTTACAGTTGATAACTTGCAGGCTAAAGGTATGTTGATTCCAAATAGGTGCATTTTGTGTAAATCTGATAATGAAACAATTCAACATTTGTTCCTCTAATGTCCCTTTGCTCAAAAAAATTTCTCCAAAATTATGAGATTATTTCAAGTCTCATGGGTTTTTCCAAAAACTTTTGTTGACTTGGTATGAACAATGGAATTGTTCTTTTTTTTCTAGGTGTTTGTCAAAATCCTGGAAGTTGGTGTTACCCCATTTCATATGGGGAATATGGCTGGAAAGAAATCATAGGATTTTTAGGGAAAAAAAAAAACTTCTGATAGAGTGGGGAATATGATTATGGGAGCTTTGATTAGTAATCTTTCCATTATTAGATTCAAGGAAGAAAAAGTGTTCCTAATTGTGAAAAGGAAATCATTCAAGCTCTGGGAGTTGGTAAAAGCATTCAATAGAGTTTGTTATGGAAGAAGAATATCAGGGAAAATGTGAAGTGGGAAAAACCTATGGCTAGATGGATGAAACTTAATTTTGATGGTGCTGCCAAAAGTAGTTTGGGTTTAGTAGGTGTGGGTGGTATTATTAGAAGGGACAATGGTTCTTTCTTTATAGCCTATGTTATGCCTATAGGAAATAAAACTAATAATTATGCGGAGAGGCCTATGCAGTTTTGTATGGTTTAAAGTGGGCTAATCATTATCAAATTAGGAAACTTTATGTGGAAGGGGACTCTATGTACATTATTAATGTGATGAAGGGTAAATCAAAATATCATGTTAATTTGAATGCTATTATGGATGATATTAGGAGATTTATTATTGAATTTTGAGGAGATTATGTGGATACTCAGTTATTGCACATGTAAGTATCGAAGGAAATGCTTATGCTGTGATGACACATTGGCCAGGATTATGGTGTATTGCACGTGTATCGTGAAGTGAATGATTATGTGGATACATTGGCTCATGGTGCATATAATCATATATGGCAAGATGAGGTGGATCTTCCACCATCAACTAGGGTTTCCTTCATGCAGAGTGACATTTATGGCAAGCGTGGGATTTGGATTTGTGTAATCCTTTCTCATTAGCGTATGTGTGGGCCCAAAGTTCTATTATTTTACTCCTAGTTTGGTTTTATGTGGGTAGTTTTTCTATTTGGTCTGGTTTTTGAAGGTGTTGTATAATTCTTCCATCATGGGTGGTAACAAAGTGAGGGTGGAGCCTTCATCCTGTTCGGATATGGAAAGGGATACAACTATCTGGGATATTTTTAAAAATGGGGAGTTACTCATTTCTTTTAAAAGCTTCAGGGTTATGATGAGAATGTTTCGAAGGAGTTTGTGCAGGTCTGGGATAAAGGGGTTGTGACTATGCATGGTGTGAGCTTGTAGTTTTAGAGGAGTTGATTGGTAAGGTTACTAATATGGATTGTAATGGATGTAAGGTTTTTAAGGACAAAAAGTGGTTTCAGGAGGAAGTTTTCAATTTCCTTGATATTGATGAGAAGATTGTTCATATGGATGATGGTATAGCCCAAAACTCTCTTTCGTGGTGCTGGCCTTGAGGTTTGTTTTATTATTATGAAGTATTTCACTCTTGATGGGAAGTTTAGGAAGCTCCATACCCAACATTTCATGTTTTTAAATCACTTCCATAGAAATAGGAAGGTGAGCATTCCTTTCTATCTGTTTAATTCCCTGTAAGCTTCAGTGAAATATTTTCAAGTGAAGACTATGGATGTTCCATTGCACCAAGGGTTAATTCTACTACTACTCAAAGCTGGTACCCCGATTCCTGCCAAAAGTGTTGGAATTAGGTATGGTGAAGATTGGGAAGAACATTTGACTCTTGGCTGATAGATGTAGGCTCAATGTTTTGAAAGAGAAGGCTAAGAAGGAGTTGGATGCAACGTCTTCTCTTCAATTTCTTGTAGGGAAGAATCTGGATGTGAGTACTTCGAGGGTTGGAGTGAGGGAAATGTTTTCATAAATTTCCTTTCCAGTAAAATTGAAAGCCTTGAAGATATGGTTACTCACTTGAAATTTGAGAATAAGAGTTTAATCAGAGGAGCTCAATGTTATGGCGCAGAGCTTTAGATGCTTAGCAATAGGGTGGATATCCTTCAGAGATGGTAGCAGCTGAGAAGGGGAAGAAAAGGATGTGGGAGGTTAGCAGCTCTAAGGATGATGATGATTTATGCCAACAAGGGTGGGGTTACAGGACCAAGTTTAAGGACTCGGGCCAAAAGTACCTGAGGGGTCGTTTGTGGCCTTTTTGTTGACCTTTGTTATGGGTCTTTTTTTTTTTGGGTCTGTTTCTGGGTTGGGTAGTCTTGGTTTCTTGGTTGTGTTTCTCATGTAGAGTCAAACCTTCTTGACTCGAACAGGGTTTCTTTTTTGGCTTGTTTTTTTATAGTTTTTTTTTATGGATATGATCTCACATTGTAATATATTTATGTATATCACTTACTAACACACATTAATATTTCTTTCCTAATAATGTGAGCACTAACATAGTTTTTGCTAATAATTTGGTTCATAGACATTTAGATCATGTTTAATATTTAAGAGGTTTGTATTATTAGAGTTTTTGCATCTACAATAGAGATATCATAATAGTATACATAGTCTCCAGTGTAATTCATCATAAGATTATTCAGATAGTTTTCTCAACCTGTGTGGAGTAGATATGCTAGTACTTATTCAAATTTGACTTAGACATATGAAAATTCATCTTAGCATTATTCTATTTTCTTCAACATGCTTTTGAAGTCAAATCAATTATTTTTTAAGTCCCGATACGTGACTGTGAGTATCCATCTAATGGCATAGAGGTGTTAATAATATACCATTTTCCCTATTCTCATCAAATCTTCTTGATAAGTCATCTCTTTTCTACATCGTAGTCTATATATATTTTCTCCAATAGATGGTTCAAATCTAATTTTCCTTGCAATATATTTTGTTTACTTGTTGGAACAATTATTTCCATAGATCCAGTTTGTATTGGTGTGATAATCTAACTACGAATCGAAAAATCCAAATATCCATCTCTTTTGTTCACAACTTTTCCTCTCTCTTCGTATTTGACATTATCCGAGGTATCTCACAACATGAAACCTATCTCAGATTGAAATCAAAGGGAATCTGAGAATATCCTTTATTGTTGGGTCTAAACTGCTTGGATGTTGTTCTTTTCAAATCATCTTGACACGTAAGAATCATCTCATGTTGTGTATGTGTCTCTCGCTGATCATTCTCCACTCTAATTTGTTACATGTTGCTCAAATCAATAGTTTGGTATACATAACTTTGTTTCTTCTAGTTTGTCATTTTATGTTTATCTTATATTCTCTATAACATGTATTTTTTACAATCTTTACCTAATTTATGTTACTATGATTTTCATGATTCAATTCGTCATTTTTTCAATTAATGATTCAAGTTGTTATTTAATATTGTTGAGAGCATTTTATTTGAGTTGTTAAAAATTCCATTACTAGACTCAAATTAAAAGTCTCATTAACATTGTAAGTTATCTATTTTTACTTATTTTCATGTGTACTCTAAATTGTCAGTCAAAATTTAAGTATCACTTTTTAATTATCATTCTTGTCATTATTTTTATTTTTTTGTCAAATTATTATCAAAAGTAAAGTCCCCTGTAATGTAAAAAAGAATCCGAAATTGATTTTTTTAATAATGGCAAATAGTTTTTGAAAGGGACTATACCCTTGAATACAAAAAGGCCTTTAAGCCCGAATAAGAGTGAGAAACATAAGCAGGACTAACCAAGTCCAAGAGGAACAATGAAAATCAACATAGCCTGCATATTTACACACAGCGAGGCTTAACAAAGAAACAACAAAGAAAAACAAAAGAACTCATAAACAAGAAACAAGAAGAATAACAAAAGAGAGTAGTAGAAGCATGCAGGACTACTTTTTGGGTTCTTGATCAACACTGATCTTGACTTTTTTCCAAGCATGAAACATACCCAAAGCGGTCATGTGGGCAGCATCCATCTTATCGAGCTCCTCGATGGTTCTTTTGCTCTCTTTTTCATTGCCCCAAAGTGCAGCCGGTATACCGCTGAGGTTGGCAACACTTTTGGCATGCCCCATGATGAACTCCTCAATGGCCCTAAAGGTGGAAATGTTGTAATCATGCCTAGTCTTAGCCTTCCCAAGGCGGGAGTCCAAGGAGGTCACTTTTTGTATATGCCTTCAACCTCGACTATGTCAATGCTCCCTTCCCCTCCATGCTTTTCTTACCTTTTTGCTTAGCTAGATTTTTGACCTCATCCTTCAAAGATTTTTATCTCAGCCTCTAAGGCCTCCAGTCTCTTAGAAGGGTTATCCATCTATGCTTCCCGGGGACTGGCACTACTTATGTTCAGCAGGTCACGTGTAATGTCAAGATCAAGAGGCTCTTTCCCTGCTGCAAGAGTCTCAAGGTTTAGTCTCCTAGAAGCCCTGGTGAGAGGTCGTTTAGAGGAAGAGGCGAGGTGAGTGTCAGGAGGAGCAGAAGGAGGAATAGAAGGAGAAACATGTGTAGGCGGCATGGGGTAGTAGCAGACGGTGGCAGGGGGTAGCGGCAGAGGGCAGAAGAGCAGAGGGGAAGCAGGATTGGCAGCAGAGCCCATCGGAGCCGGGCTAGGAGAGGAGGGAAGACCGGGGTACTTGAGAAGGCAGTTTTTGGATAAGCAAAATAAGCCCTTGATGCAAGGGAACCGCTCGGGTATGCTTCTGGAACTCCAAAATGGAGCGCTCAAGAGAGTTTAAAAGATAATGAGGGAAGCAAACCAATCTATTCCTACGGAAGTGATTTAAAAAGATGAGATGCTTAGCTGGGACAGTAACAAACCTACCTTCCAAGGATATGAAACGAATCATCATGCGAGTGACTTCATCAAATGGTGATGGAATTGAGCTTACAAGAAAACCCGCTGTGCTGAAAATAAGCTTCTCATCTTCCTCCACAAATCTTCTTTCTTCTTTCTTTTGATAACCCTTTTGTTGAAGAAGCGGTACCCATCCAGTGAGACCGGTCGCTTGACAAAGAAGGAGCTCTTCATTGACAAGAATTTTCTCGTCCCCCATAGTCGATGCCCTCTCTTTCCACTCCTTAGCAAAGCGTACTGAAATACTTTGATCATGCCCTTGCACTCTTTCAACAAAGCTGGTGAAGCCGCCTATGCTGAGGATGTTCCAAAGCTCGGTGTTTTCCTTCCAATCAGGGTCCGCGCACGGCTCAATTTGACAGGGAGGTCCTCCCATCTTCTCAGTGGTGTGCAGGTTGCAACAAATTCCAGAATGCCATTGGGCGTGAAGAACAGTTCGTTTCTTACTATTGAAGAACGCACAAGACTGGGTACTGTAGCCGTTGGTCTTCTCACGAACGGCTGCGTAATTGCTGAACTGAGCCTGCGGGAAGTCGCGTGTGAAAACCCTTTCCCTGTCAACAATCACTTTGTAATTATCATCGGTTTTCGTGGAGTTTGGCATCCGGATATCAACAGCTTGTTGTCCCCGCGTGCGTGATTTTCAAATCTGGATGACTCCACTTGAAATTTCTTAAATAGATCTTACTATTATTTGAAAAAGATATGTTTTAATTCACGCTTAAATGTCATATTGTTAGAGTAGTTATCAAAGTTATGTTTTAAAGTGTTAAAGGGAGTCACCAATGTAGTTAAGTGTTATTTGTGTAAAAATTCATATACTTATTTCTTGTCATTGTCGGCCGATATTATTTACGCATATGATGTCTTGTCAAAAGTATGAAAAATAAAAAATTCCTTATTGATGTATTATTGGTTGAATTTGATGTCCAACACGTAAAGTGTTAGGAAAATAAAATTAAGGAAAATCAAGAAGCTAGATATGAGGAAGACGATGAACTTGAGAATTTTCAACCTAAAAATATCAATGATTAACTAAATGAGAATATTAGAAAATTACGTGAAGCGGTCTAGATTGAGAGACACTTGAACAACCTAAATCACGATGATGGATGGAAGCTAGGTCAATCTTGGAAACCCCTTTACATAAGATGACAACCCCTACACCCCGATTTTACAGTTGAAATATTTTGTGTATTATCTTTTCTTTGTTGACATTTTGATTGTCTTACTCATCTACTTTTATAGACTCCCTCCTCCCTCTACTTCCATAATTCTTCACTTTAATTCCCCCTTTTTTGTTTTTTCTCCTTCTTCTAGTATTCTATTTTAATTTATTTTTATATTCTTATTGATTGTTTGTTTTATCTTTCTACTTTAGTCATTTTCACATCTCTTCTGGGAACAACATGTCCTTTGGTCAAATTAATTATTTATACTAGTTCACTTTTCATCCCTTCTCTCAAGAAAATTCTCACCCTGATGATGGTTCTGGTACAGGAACCGAAATGTTGGTGTTAATCCTCACCACGCAACATATCCACAAGTTTAAATCTTCATTTTAACTGTGATTTGAACTTAAAATATTTAATATATCGGGAAATGGAAAATGAAATAATTCAATCATTATAGGATGGTGGCATAAAAGGTTGGAGGTATATTAATAACCTCTCATCACCACCAATAAGAGGGCCTCATAAATCATTGGTGATGTTTTTTTCAGTTGTGTTATTTATTTTTAGAGTTCTTTTTTCAATTTTGTGTAATGTGTTTCATTTACTATGTTTTTGTTGTTTTGTGTGGTTTGAATAAATGAAAATTTCACATTGTGGGGGAACATAAAATCAATTTTCCATTTCCATTCTGCACTGTATAAACTATAGTCAATGAGATGTAATGTGAAAATATTCTTGTTCAATTTCATAATAAGTGAGAACATTCCTATGTAATCCCTTGAGGGAAAAATATAGTAAAAATATGAGAGAAAAATGAAATGAAACATCATGATATTTAGGTTATTGTTTGTCCTATAAAACCATATATATGTTTGGATTATTGTTTTCCTATAAAGCCATCCAGATGTGCAAGTTGTTGGTTATCTTTGGAAAACTATCCTTATTGAGGTTGTTGGATGTCCTGAAAAACCATCTAGATCATGATCACACAGAGGGCATCAAGATGCAGAGGAAGAGTAGTTATTTTTATATCATGTTTGCACTTAGGGATAATGTCAAGAATAATACTTGTTAGTGCTCCACAATTTTCATATTTACCATAGAGTAGATATTGCCTACAGGTGTGGTGAGTTTATGGTATGGTTAATACAATTATAGGTTAGTAAATTAGTTAATAAAATATATTGTTATAAACAATATATTTCATATTTGGTTTGGTTATATGCGAGTTGTTGTAAAAACTCATTATTATGATATGTGGAGATTTGATCTCCATGATTGTAGGAAAGATTATTCCTATATAATTGGATGTGGACAAATGAATAAAGATAAGGATTATATTATTATTTGAGTATTCTAGCTATGCAAATTTGAACCAAATGCATCAAAAAAGTGGTAATTTGAATACAATTTTAATAAGATATCATTCTAAATTTTTTGAAAGATCTCATTGGATTCATTTGACCATTTCCAAAACCATATATTATATGCCCTAGAAAGGTTAAGTTTGGACCTCATTACAAAAAGTGCACTTTGCGATCTAATTCTTCATTAACATGATGATGTCATTAAGTGTGCATGGTGCACTTTGGGAGCTTGAGGCATTTTGGAGATGCAATGCACTTTGAGTTATCCACTTAAAAAAATTTCCTTCAAAATCGTGCCTCAATTTCTTTGGTTGGTTAAGAAAATTCAAAAAGTAATGGAAAAATAGAAAAATTGTCAAGTTTGTGCATGTTGTGAGTCCCACCTCACTCCCTAGGCATTTTTGAACCTTGTTGTCACTTGGTGAATTTTTGAGGTGAAATTAAACCACCAAAGTGCACCCAATCTTGGTGGAGGTGTATTTTTGAGGTGGATATTACAAAGTGGGTGGGCATTTCACTTTGTATTTGTAGAACCAAAACTCCACCTCCATGTCAAGTCATTTTCAAATCTCCACCTCCATGTGTAAAAACCATTTGAATCTCCACTTTCCTAAAAATATAAAAATACAAAATATCAAGTGTAGCATGTGAAAACACTTAAAGACTTGTTTTTCAACCTCTCATGTCCACAAAACCACTTTTTCCCCTAGCATGCTCAAACCTTGTTTTGTTCATAAATTTTGATTCCTTAGTCAAATCCCTCTCAAATTTTAACCACATGGTCCTATTTAAAATAACTTGAGGAATATATAATAAGCATGGAATGTGATATTTTCTATATCTATGTTGGTTCCTCAAACTTGAACCTATGTCTTAGGTCTAGAAGAACTGAGTTTGAGTCAACAATGGGAGTGTCTCCAAGTTGTAGGACCTTGCGCACTTTAGACAGGACCTTCAAAGAAGGCCTGTTCATCTACCTATTTCTACTACTACTGCTACTCCTATTACCAAAATGAAAATATAAGATAACAATGCCAAGGGACCAGGGATAAAAGGATAACATAAAAGAAAAAAATAGACTAATAAAGGTGATAACACCGGAAAAAGTGGGATGAACACTATTTTTTTAAGTGAAAATGTAGGAGAAAGCATTGAGGAGGCCGACACACATATCACAAACTAGAATGAATTCACCTACTCATTTCCATGAAACACAACAAGAAAATGGAGTTGCAGTAAGGGATTTAAAATGACACAACAAACACACAATGCAAAAGGGAGGAAAGAAAGGAGAATATAAACACGTTAAGCTAGAGATGTTTCACACGCAATTTAGTTCCGAATAGAGTTACTTCTATCCTTTTATTCTCTTGAGAAACAGATAAGGGGTTAGGGTTAGGAGGAATACCTAATGAGTGTTGGGAAGGTGTGCGCAAACCATAGAGAGATCGGGCCGATTGTGAAGAACTCCTTTTTGTCTAGAAGGACTACCTGTAAATAAGAATGCAAGACCACCATATTTTTGTTAAGACAATAAGTGAGGGAATTGCCTTAGGCCTAGGAAATATTGGACTTCCTTTCGAAGGTGGTCGGTTCCTTTTAATGTAAATCGATGCAAATGATAATAAAGAAGCTATTGCGAAATCACGATTTAGGTACCTCGTTACTAAAAGCAATAGAGACTAAACTACCCATAATAAAACATCATTCTGTTTGTTTGGTCACTGGTTATTGATACATTCAGATCAAGTTATAGGGATAGACCAGACTGAATCTGAGGTTGTTTTGAGGTGAATAGGTAAAAGGCTGGTTTTGGTATAAGTCACAGTGACCGATGGCGGTCACAGGATAACCGATCACGGTTACCAGAACCGGTACCAGTAGAGAATAACCGAGATCGGTAGGGCAGTGATTTAGGGATTTTTAAATGGAGGTTGGTGTAAGGTGGTTATGAGGTTTGGAAGGTTAGTAGATGGTTGAGGGGAGTAGTAGGGTGATAGAGAAGATTCAGAGAGTGAGAAAGCTGTCTTCTGGGCAATATAAGGATGGATGAATGAAGGTTAGGTGCTGGGTGCTGCTGGGTATCAGATCCAGGGGTGAGCTTATAATTACTATCAATCAAAAGTTCATGAAGTGGAGCCTAGAAGCATACAAGATACTAACTACTTTCTGACGAGGATACAGGTCCAAGGAATGTGGTGACGAAGGAAAAGCTTAGGTGGGATGATCCGACAATCAAAAGTGAGCTGATGAAGCTATCCTCTGACTCTCCCAATGCTTGGATGAGTGTGACAATGATCTCGTTGATCAGTTATAGTCTAGGACTCCAAGCTCCTCTTTACAAACCTTTCTCTCCTTCTCCCTTGTCTCTCCTCTCGCTAATGGATCTAGATCTTGCAAATGAATTTCCTCTCCCTTTCTTTTGGTTGAGGGAGGTCATTTACAGAGGAACCGATGGCGGTTACGTAACCGACACCGGTCGAGTAGGGACCATTGTCGGTTAGGTGAAAGTGGCTATTTTTAGTAAAATAGCCAACTTTCCCTCCTTTTCTCCCGAGGGGTCAGTTATGGGCTTGGTCAAGTCATTATTAGGTTCATTTTTATGCGGGTGAGGGGTGATGAGTCATGGGTGTGGGTCTAGACCAAGTCATAGGTATTAATTAGGTTAGTTTAGGGTTAGGGCTAGGTCATAGTGAGGTGGCGAGGTGAGGTGGCAGGGTTAGAGATGTGGATTTATTAATTATAAGGTAATTAATAAATAATTAAGTGTGTAAGGTTTAGGTGGTGAGGTAGGGTTAGGTTGTGGGACGAGATACGGGGTACAGGCGTCATAAGACCCAAATTTGGTGTCTACATTTGCCCCTTGTTGTCGTGTAGCTTGTCTTGTAAAGCTGCACTGACAATAATAAGAAGTGGTTGCCCCAGTTAAGGGTATAGGTAATCCCCCTCAAATCTATCATAGATTGAGGCGACATGAAATCAGGGATAGGGTTGATAAAGGGTAAATGATGATGAGATGATTGGTAAGATGGTGGGGTAAGTTCAAGGAAGTGACACATGTTAAAATGTAGTAGTGTGACTAGGGTACATGATTTGAAGAGCAAACAAGCAATTCATAGGCAAAGGTCGATAGTTTATCCAAACAAGGTTGATATAATCCTGGTATCCAAGGCATAGGAAGTAGCTCCAGGGGATATAACGGGTAAGGTACCGGAACATTTAGGCATGTTCGGTAGTACCAAATGGTTGGTTTGGTTGAGATAAACATCACGGTCTCGGTCTAGGCAAAGCTGGTCGGCTGATCAATTCAAGTATCCTAGTCATGCTAAAACACGAACAGGTGAGCTCGATTGAACAAACAACTACATGAAGGGTGGATAGAATCGTAATTTTCGGGCCTCGGTCGAGGTACTTAATTGGTGTAGCCTTGGGTTGGGCCGATTAGTTGGGTACGGCCATGGGTCGGGCTGATTGGTTGGTTGCAGCCTTGGGTCGTGCCGATTGGTTGGTTGCGGCCTTGGGTCGGGCCGATTGATTGGTTGCGGCCTTGGGTCGGCCGATTGGTTGGTTACGGCCTTGGGTCGCCGATTCATTGATTGGTTACGGCCTTGGTGAATCTGATTGGTTGGTTACGGCCTTGGGTCGGGCCGATTGGTTGGTTGCGGCCTTAGGTCGGGCCGATTGGTTGGTTGTGGCCTTGGTCGTGGCGATTGGTAGATCGCGGCCTTAGGTCGGGCCGATTGGTTGGTTGCGGCCTTGGGTTGGGCCGATTGGTTGGTTGTGGCCTTGGGTCGGTCGCCGATTGGTTTAATTATGGCCTTGGGTTAAGCCGATTGGTTGGTTGCGCCTTAGGTCGGGCCGATTGGTTGGTTGTGGCCTTAGGTCGGGCCAATTGGTTGGTTGCGGCCTTGGGTCGGGCCGATTGGTAGGTTACGGCCTTGGGTCGGGCTAATTGGTTGGTTGCGGCCTTGGGTCAGGCCAATGAATTCAAAATAAGGCTATTTAGCAAAGCCGGGGGTAGGCGATGTGGTTAAAAATGGAGATTGGTGGATAAGGGAAAGAGTTAGGTTAAAATAAACAGGACAACTCGACGTGCACGTCGATAATAGAGAAGATGTATTTGTTTAACATCTAAATAAAACTGAATATGTATGTTGATTTGGGTTATGATAATAATAAGAATATTTTTGTTTTGAATGTGTGGATTGATAAAGGATCAAGGTGAGTGTTATCAATAAAAATACGTGAAAATATTTATAGTTTTAAAGAAAACACAACACATGATAGGTTATGGTAGGGGATGGTCGAGCTAACCTTGGGAGACCCCATGTCTCCTAAGTGCTGCCTACATAGCCCATTACATAAAGCAAGGAGGGGCCTCAGACCGATGTAGTTCTCCCTTAAGACTAGGGAGAGGTGAATTCAAGAAATTTGGTTGTGGTTAGGCAATTTTTGGTTGGTAAAAGTTTGATGTTGGTAGAGTAATGTTGTTGGTGTTGGTGTGGGTATAGGTGAAGTGAGGGTTAGCTTACTCAAGCATAGGAAACTGTGTCCTAATTAAGGTCAACACACAATCCTAGATCCGGGTAAAAGAGGTACAAGTTTCCCATAGTTGGAAAGAGCTAAACAAACCACTCCATAGGATGAGCCTTACCTTACATAAAGAGAAGTCTATAGGTGAAAAGAGTTGTATAATCACAATATATCAGATATACGCATGTCCCTTGAGGTTTGTTATTTTGAAGAATGGTGAGGTGAGGTGGATGGTATAGGCTGGGTGCAGAGAACTTGTTATAAGGTGATTATTCTGATGGAAGAGAACCATACCAAAATAGACAAGTCCAAGACTCAAAAGTGCTTTTGAATACTTTTTTTTTTTTTTTTTGGATATAGACTGATCGATGTGGGAAGTCTATATGGGATATGCATTTTGTTGTTCTTGAGGTCTTCACAAAGTTGATCAAGGTGAGAAGCTTCTGATAGAGGTTGACTTTGTATAGTTGTCCTTTGAGGGAGCAGTCTACTTATAGTAGCAGATGTGGCATTGCACATAGCTGTCCTTCGAGGGAGCAGTCTAGTTTATAGCTTAGAGGTCTAGATGTTTGTTTGTCATGAAGCATCTAGTTTTGCAAGAAGTTTGACTCAAGAATATCCCAGAATTGTATAATTGAGAACTTGTTATTTTGATACTTTTGAGTCATGGACCAGACTAAAAAGGAGAAGGCATCTTTAAGAGGAGGTGATGATCAAACCACGTGGGTTTGATTTTACTTTGAGATGCACGAAAAAAGGTGTATGAGGTGGTAAATGAGCTCAAGGGATGAGCGTAAGGTGGATAAGGAGTGATGTAACACTAAATTCAACAGTAGAATGGTTAGAGATGCAAGGCATTAAGGGTTTCAGGCTCAGGTTTACCATTAAGCAAAGCTAAATGATAAGTACCTGATCCGTAAGTGTGAGTGATAATGTAAGGCCCAATCCAATTAGGAGCAAATTTTCCACGTTTTCTCTTTTCTAGTTTGGTTACATGTTGATTATCTTTGAGGAAAAGATCACCAATTTTAAAGGTACGCTCATGAATTCACTTATCATAAGCACGCTTGATGCACTTTTGATAAATTTGAAGGTGGTCAAGAGCGGTAAGATGATGCTCGTCAAGAAGCTCCAATTGGGCTAACCGCTCTTAGCGGAAGTCATCATTGGTGAGAATATCCTAGAGAGATATTCTGAGGGAAGGGATTTGTATTTTGAGAGGCAAGACAGCCTCGGTACCATACACCAAAGAGAATGGTGTGGCATTAGTGGAAGTACGAATGCTGGTACGATAAGCCCAAAGGGAAAAGGGGATGTGATCATGCCAATTTTGACCAGAATCGTTAACAACTTTCATGAGAATTTTGGTTAAGGTTTTGTTAGAAGATTCAGCTTGACCATTTTCTTGTGGATAGTAGGGTGACGAGAAGCTAAGTTTGATACCAAAGTTGTCACAAAGGGCTCGTAACAGCTTATTTTTGAAAGATTTTCCATTATCGGTTATCAAGCGATGAGGAACACCGAAACGACAAATAATGTGATGATTGATGAATTCAACAATTTTCTCCTTTTTGGTTGAAATGAGTGGAACGGCCTCCACCCATTTAGTGTAATATTTGGTTGCCATGATGATCCAATGGTGACGTTGTGAAGAAGGCGGATGAATCTCACCAATAAGGTCCAAACCCCATTGTGAGAAAGGCCAAAGATCTCGTGTGACCTGTAGTGGGTGGCTGGGAGTATGTTGAAGGTTGGCATGTTGTTGACACATAACACAATGCTTAACATATTCACAATAGTCTTTATTAAGAGTAGGCCAATAATATCCTAGGCAAAGGATCTGCTTGGCCATTGCAAAGCCACTAAAGTGCCCACCACAAATTCCGTCATGGACTTGTTGGATGGTATGAGTGACTTCAGCGCTAGTTAGACATCGAAGAAGGATACCATCGAATCCACATTTATAGAGGAGTCCCCCCATGATGACATAACGAGAAACACCTTTAAGAAAAGTGCATTTGCCATTATTATTAAGGTCAGGTGGGAGAACAGAGTTTGTAAGGTAGTCGTGAAATTGGTAATACCGGTATCTTGCGGGTCAGCAAATGCATTATTTACCATACAAACATCCAGACTAAGTAAGATGGGGCAAAGAGTTGTTGGACCAAGACAAATATGTCAGAATCAGTTGGTGATGTAGGAATTTGCGAGGCCAAGCAAGCCATAGTATCCACAAATTTATTAGTTGAGCGTGGAATGGTTTGGATAGTATAATGGGTAAATAAGGTCAAAAGTGAATCTACGTAACGTTTGTACTTTTTAAGTTCCTCATTTTTACATTGGTAGATGCCAGTGACTTGATTTACTACCAATTGAGAGTCACCAAAATGTTAATAGACTTCACACCTAAGTGTAACGCAACGTGGAGACCCAAAACAAGGGCCTCATATTCCGTTGTATTGTTAGTGCAGGGGAAATCGAGCCTGAATGAAAGAGGCATAGGTTCACCTTCAAGAGGAATGAGAACAATGCCTCGCCCCTCCACCACACTGGCATTTAGATCCATCAAGAAAAAAGATTCATGGGATAAGACACATCACTGAGTGAAAGAGTTGCAATGAGTTCATCAAGGAAAGTAAAATTGGTAAATTGTTCCCCAAGTAAAGGGGCTTCCACGAGTTGGTCTGCGATAGTTTGTCCTTTGACTGATTTCTGGTGTACAAACTCAAGGTCGAGGCCGGAAAGGAGCATAAGCCATTGGGTGATGCATTGGTTTAGGTGAGGTTTGGTGTACATATAATGTATGGGGTCAGCGTTGGTGATGATAAAAGTTTTGTGATTCAGGAGGTAATGTCAGAGTTTGGTGGCCACGAATGATAGGGCTAGGCACAAATTTTCAATGTGTGTATACCTAGTTTCATAATCCACAAGAGTACTGCTTATGTAATAAACTACTTGTTCTCGATGCTCGGAGTCACGATGTGTGAGCATGGCTCCTACAACATGGTCGGTGGCAAAAAGGTAAAGGTAGAAAGGGCGATTGTCCTGAGGTGGGATAAGCACGGGTGGTTGCAAGAGATAAGCTTTAAGAGCCTCAAAGGCTTGGTGGCACTCCTCGCTCCATTGAAAGACAATGTCATTTTTAAGGAGATGATGGAAAGATTGACATCGATCCGAGAGTTGGGAGAGGAAACACTAGATAGATTGGAGTTTTCCCTGCAAACTACGTAATTGTTTTAGGTTAGTGGGTGGGGGCATTTCTAAGATAGCTTTGACTTTAGCTGGGTCAACCTCAATGCCACGTAAAGAGACGATAAAACCAAGGAGTTTTCTTGAAAGGATGCCAAAGGCACATTTCTTTGGTGAAGATGAACATAGTATTGTAATGTGTGGTCGAAAATAATGGTTAAAACATCGAGATGTTCACTCAGCGATGTTTGGATTTTTCAAGAAGATCATCGACATAATCCTTAAGGATAGTGTACATAATGTCATGAAAAATGTAATTCATAGCCCGTTGATAGGTTGCACCAGCATTCTTAAGGACAAACGGCATGACACGATAGCAGAAGGTCTCCTAGGGGGTAATGAAGGTAGTTTTATGCTGATCGGCCGGGGCTACTAAAATTTGATTATATCCTGAGAAACCATCCATGAGAGAAAGCATCTCATGGCCCGCAGTGAGATCGATAAGTTGATCAATACTAGGTAGGGGGAAGTCATCCTTTGGGCAAGCGAGGTTAAGATCCTAGAAATCCGTACATATCCGAAGTCCCCCATTGCTTTAGTGATAGGTACAACATTAGAAATCCATTGTGGATAGTCAATAGGTAAGATGAAAGAAACAAAAAGGAGTCGTTGAAGCTC
This sequence comes from Taxus wallichiana var. yunnanensis, assembly GCA_018340775.1. Classification (NCBI taxonomy): domain Eukaryota; kingdom Viridiplantae; phylum Streptophyta; class Pinopsida; order Cupressales; family Taxaceae; genus Taxus; species Taxus wallichiana. The sequence goes on from CM031235.1 coordinate 349,339,526, forward strand.
TTCTTTAACCAAGAGAGCAATGCGTGGATGCATTTTTCTTAGCTTCTGTTTAACTGGTTTGGAGTCTGGTTTCAGAGTGATGTTATGGACAACAATGTTAGGATCGATTCTTGGCATGTCGGCGTAGGACCAAGCAAAAGCTTGATTACGGGCATGGAGAAAGGTAGTGAAGGTAGCTTGTTCTGATGCATCGAGAGATTGTCCGATCTTTACAATGTGAGGATCATCCTCCATGTGTGGATGTTGATTTCTATAGTCGACTCATTCAACATGGTTTGGGTGTCAGATGGTAAGGCGCATTGAATATAAGAGTCATCCGCACCAAGGTAGGTGAGGATGGAGTCATCATCCTAGCACTCCACAACATTAATCGAAGGTAGGTCTTCTTTGATCATGTCTGGATATAAAAGGGGGAGAGAAGATGGGTTTTCACCATCACGTTGATAAGTGAGAGGACCCAAGAAGATAGCATTCATGAAAAAAAAAAAGTTAGGAGGGATAGATTCTGGGTCTATCAACTTCGTGGGTGAAGATGGAAAAATGGGTGATGATGGTTCGGAAGGGGTGACTTCATCATCTTCCTGTATACAATTGACATGAGGTTTCTTCAGTGTAGGTGGTTCAAAAAATCCAAGACCACTTCGATCTTTGTGTTTGCGTGTAGTTATGGGAATAATCGTATGGCGTCCTTGTTCATAAAGACCGAAACCAAAACCTTTCCAAGCACAACGTGTTAGGAAGGTGAGGGCGAAACGACGGTTGGTTAGATATTGAAAATCTAATTAGAAAGGAACCACACCAAGGGGAGGTTCGGGGTGATAGAGGATGCATCGACACCCCCATACGTTAGGTTGGTGCAGCAATTAGGTGGTCCGTAGGAGATCACCTCCCCCACACGATGGTCATAGGTAGGATGCGCATGTAACTATCCGTACTCCTGTGGGGTATGGAAGGTGCTAACGTTGTATAGGTGGTACTCCCCCAGCGTAAGGCATTGAAAAACACCTACCAAGGGATTTGAGGTTGGGATGTTGTCCGCGGGGAAGGAAGTGGTATTCACGTCGGTGGTTTCATTAGTCGAAGGTGTGGGTGCGGCTAAGGTGGATGGTTGAGGTGTGGATCATCATGGGTGTCTTGATAGGTACAAGCACATCATTAGGGTGGTATAACATATTGTAGGTTTTGAAGGGGAAGCGTCACTGTGACGGTGTATGACTTCCCTTCATACTCAAATTTGATGCATCTATGTAAGGTGGAGGGAACACATCCCATAGCCCGGATCTAAGGGCAGCCTAACAACATGTTGTATTGGAATTATCCCTCAAGGACATAGAAGAGTTCGGGTAAGGTACGTGGCCCTACACAAATGTTAAGGATCACGGTGCCTAGGGTAGAAGTAATAGCATCGTTGAATGAACGTAACATGGTGGGGTTGGCACACATGTAGCTAGGAGGGATATTCATCTATTGGAAGGCTTTGGAAGAGACGATGTTTAGGATAGCGCCCCCATCGATCATAACATGACATACCTGGATGTCCCAGACGTAAGCCAAGATGAAAAGAGCGGGATCAGGATCTTCTGCACCAAAGATGACAATTTCTTCTTCGGAAAACCGACAACAACATCTTGCCGTACGAGGATAGAAGTGGTTGTGGAGGTAGGTTTTTGGTGAGAGAAGTAACGTGGTTGGGTGTTAGCAAAGTTTCATTAAGTAGGACCTCTATCCCTTGAAGGATCTCAATTAGAGCTTGTCGATGCGATTCGAGATGTTTGAATGAGATCATAGAGTGTCTTTTTACAGGATTGTTGAGATTCATCATGCGATGGGTGACTCCATCGAGACTGGATAGGTAGGTCCACGAATAACCACTTTAGGTGGTGGTGTAATTGGGATGGCAGAAGAAGAAAGAGAGGCCGCAGGTGTGCTTTCTTTAGCTTTTCCATTGTTTTTCTGACCTCGAGTAGCAATGCTAATCATGTTGATCTCATGAATGCGAGACGAGGAAGATGATAGGATAAATCATTGTTCTTGAGAGGCGGGGTGGCAATGATGATAGATTTTGGTGAGGCGGGGATAGGTGGTATAGGAGAAGGGATCGAGGCTAAGGGCTTTTCCCTCCGTAAATTGTCTTTCTTAGATTTTCTATCCAAGATAGGCAACTGGTGAAGGATGGATTTCAAATCTTTACATCCTTCTACATTGTGGCCTCAAAGCGGTGGTAGGCACATTTGAGATTCATCATAACCTATAGGTAGAGGTTTAGATGGATCATAGGGTCCGAAGTGGGGGTAGGGAAATGGTCGCCTCCCCTACCAACATATCAAGGATCTTGGCATAAGATCCTTTCAGCAGGTCAAATTTAGATGAAGATGAGGCTATGGATTGAGTGGGTGAGATTATTGATCATTTTGGTAATGGTTGGGTATGAGTGGTTCGTACGGGTGGTGGTTTAGGCAAGGGATTTTGATGATTGGGTTTAACTAGGCATGGCTTCTTCTGCGTAGAAGTCATGTTTAGCTGGTTAGATGATGAGGCCATAGATGACGTGGTGGCAGGAAACAACCATGGGGAAAGAGGAGCGGTAGCAAACAAGTCCTTCGATGATCGAGTTTGCTTAGGGTTGGTAGGTAGGCAAGATACTTGGGGTAACGGTGTTGAGATGCCTATGGATTTCTATATGGGTGCAGAAGGTGCTGGTCGTGTTAAAGAAGATGTGGGAGGCATGGTGTATTGAGGCAAGGTGGAGGGGTGAGGCCCCAATATAGAAGGTAGGTGTGATGGCGAGGGTTGAAACCGTGCCTGCTGTACTGGTGTGATTGGGGCGAGGGTTTTAGTTGTGGCGGAGGCATAGATTGGACTCGAGGAGATTGGGTCTGTCTCCTAGGTGGATTGACAGCTTTATTTTTGGATAAATCTAACTGTTTAGGTGGGTGCGTCAGGTTGGGTATTGGTGAAGTCCCAAGCATAGGGGAAGGTTTGGTTAGGTTGATAGAGGTGGATGAGGTATTTGGTAGAGATGAGGGGGTGAAGGTGAGAATATAGGCATTTTGAGCTTTTGTGAACACTTCGGATATATGGTAGAGGTGTCTGGATTAGTCATTTGCATTTGAGTAGAGCATGGTGTTCTCAAACGTTCCCATAAGAGTCGTCTATCTTCTGGGGGATGACAATCTTCACGTATGGATGGGAATTTTGGTATGGAAGAGAAGTGGATTATGATTCCATCCTTTGGGGGTGTGACACGGGGTGTGAATGAGGCATTGTATCAATGGGTGGTAAGAGGTCAACCGGTCACTGGAAAGATTTAGGCGATGAAGAACTGATAGGGAGGAGGGCATGTTCTAGAGGATTCGTCATGGTTAAGGAATTTGGTGATGTAGGCTCAAGGGGTTTCTCTTCTAAGGATGACAAAAAAAGTGATGATCCTTCTTCTATTGCAGCACGAGTGGTAGAAGGAGATGATTGGGAAATAGATAAGTTGAATAACAGCCACTCACGCCTTGCACAGGGCGTGGTGTAAGGAGGCTCTTCTGTGAGAAGAGAACTGCGGTCGGCGATTGATTCCTCCATGGGTAAAGGAATAGCAGGGCTGTCCTCTTGTCTTGATGAAGGAGAAGGCGGCAAGGACTCCTGCATCGGTGAAGAGGCTCGATTCAGAATTTCCTCGATGGAAGCCCTTGGTTGGGAGTTGAAAACCACATGGATCTCATGCACACTCTTCCTAGCTAAGGTTTCTTGGTTTGTGTTCTTGTTAGAGGAATGGTTTGGAAATGGTTTGTTGAAGATTTTTTAAGTTTTGATTAATAGGGGCATTAGGATTATCGAGGTTATATCCCCAGCATCGACCATTTCTACACTATGTTTTTAGCATCTTGTAGTTTTCGTGGTTGTGTCCCTTCACATGATGGAAGTTACAGAAGTCATTTTCTTTATACCAAGAAGGTATAGCGTGGGCGGAATCAAACCCGGAGTGAGGTTTAATAGGAGGCAAGGTGATAGCTCCTGCTTTAAGTAATTTGTCCAAGATCACATCATAAGTTTCTCCCAAGGGAGTGTATTTGATGGGCTCGGATTTATACTTATAGGTGGATTTCGGATGGGTATAAGACGGTGCTTGAGATTTGATTGTTACCACGTGTACAGCTCCTTTTGATTTCGAAGCAGCTGATGCGTGAGAGTTGGTGGTGTTGGGTTTGTTCATGGAGTCACAGGTTCGAGAAATTTGGGTTTTTATTACAGCAACTTAAATTTCTCCTCCTCTAAGGCCCAAATCTCTAGTTTCCGAGCCATAGTAAAGGCCTCATCAAAGGTGTGGAAAGTTTGAATTTGGAGGGTGGGAGAAATGTGTTTAGCGCAGGCCCGCATAAAGAGTTTGATGAGCTCGGCCTAAGGTAAGGCATAAGTAAGTTGGTTGATGAGGCCCCACCATCGTCCAATGAAATCTGCAATAGATTCGTCTTCAAATTGTCAAATGGCATAGAGATCGGTAATGGATACTTTCTTGGAAATATTGATGGAGAAATGATCCAAGAAAGATTGGGCTAACTAGTTAAAGGAGAAGATTGAGTGTTGGGCTAAAGCACTATACCACTCCAAGGCAGGTCCTGATAAGGACATGGGGAAGGTACGGAGTAGTAAGGCATCGTCATGAGCAATCAGATAGCAAGCATGTCTAAACAATCGCAAGTGTTGTTGAGGGTCCTCCTTACTATTAAAGTGAGTAAATTTCGGTAATTCCCATTAAGGAGGATATGTATGAAGGGGGACAGAAGGATGAATAGGCTCCTGAAAAACTTGCTCGTATGTCAGGGTGTTATGGCTTCCTAAAACAGAAGCCTCAAGATTTTGCATCTTGTCCATCATCTATTTGATTAAATCATTGGTTGGGTTAGATGATGGTGCTGTCATCATAAACGGAGGAGGATTGGGCCAAGAGCCACTACTAGACAATGGTGGGGTTAAATGTTGATAAGGTATTGATGATGAATGTGTTGGGGTGGCTGAATAAGGGTGTCCTATATAAGATGTTGAGGCCACCGGATGCATTTGCGGAAATGAAAAGGTGGGCGGAGCCTGAGAGGGAAAGCTCGTGTGGATAGGTGGTAGAGAACAAGTTATGAAAGAGGCAATCTGTGAGAGGGATGAGGTAGGGGCAGTGGATGGTAGTGATATGTGGGGCCCCAAATTAACCAAAGGAAGGCCAATTGGTGTAGTATGAACCACCGAAGCCGCTGAGTTGGGAGATGGGGCTAAGGATGAAGACAGTGAGGCGGAATTATTAGGTGGGGAAGGAGCTAAGTGAGTGGCTATACTAATAGGCATACCCAAGAGGAGCTGACCATCGGGTGTATGGTCAGGGGTATGAGACAAATAATACTGTACGGTGCAAGATTAGCATCCAAAAATTTAGCAAAATCTGGATCTCCGATAGAGATCTTGGGAAAAGCATTGGTGTCTATAGGATTCCCCATAGGATGCGAAGGGGGTGACTCAGGAAAAGACACGGAACAAGCATGTGAAACCATGGTTGTGGCTTGTTTCCGAGTGATAACAACCATGGACAAGAGGATACAACAGAGAATTAGTCAATCAGGAATAGAAAATGCAACAAAATGTTGGAATTGGTAGGTTATTGGTTTGTCGAGAATAATGCGAAACCGATATCGATGCAGTAACCGATGTCGGTCCATACTATAACGGCGTCGGTTGGGTAATCGGCGTCGGTAGGAGAGAGACCAAAGTGTTGGTCATTGTGAAGGCAAAGAGAGAATGTAGGAGGCTACTAGTTTGGGGATAACAAGGCTTAGTATACCCACCAAACTGTCTGAAGTGATCACTGAGACAGGGTATAACAGAGAAATAGAACTGAAAGAAGAACAGAAAACAAGCAAGATGCACAAGCAAATCAAGAGACTAACCCTAGGATTAGTTTTAATCACTTTTGGGCTTATGCATTAGACGCAAGATGATGTCAATCCTAAACAAAAGACCTAAAGGAGTCAAGTTTGTTTTGGCTCGTATGGCTACCTCAATCGAGCGGAGGAATACCACGGAAAGAGGGGATGTTTGAGATGTTGTGTAGATTATGATGTGATTTGGTATGTGTTGTGCAGTGAGAGTAAGATTAATTTCTCATCAATACCATGGATATCACCCCCATGTGTACGACTTGTTACTTAATCTATGTTCACTAGAATTAAAAACAACAAGCAAGAATGTGATGCATGTGTTTTAAACCCAAATCGAAAATGATATTCGATGAAGCAAAGAAAGAGAAGAGGTCAAGAAGATGACTTTCACTAATGCAAAGATGTGAAAGAAAGACAAGTTCTTTTACCAAAATGACAAAATATTTTGTGAATATTTAGAAGAAAGAAACAGCAAGTGTGCTCCCTATATGAAAACAAGCAAGAAAGAAAGAAACCCGAGAAGGGTCCCACCAGGCGTGCCAAAATGTTTCACACAGAATTTAGTTCTAGAATAGAGTTGCTTCTATCCTTTCATTCTCTTGAGAAACAGATAAGGGGTTAGGGTTAGGAGGAATACCTATTGAGTGTTGGGAAGGTGTGCGCATACCATAGAGAGATCAGACCGATTGTGAAGAACTCCTTTTTGTCTAGGAAGGACTACCTGTAAATAAGAATGCAAGACCACTAGATTTTTGTTAGACAATAAGTGAGGGAATTGCCTTGGGCCCAGGAAATATTGGACTTCCTTTCAAAGGTGGTCAGTTCCCTTTTTAATGTAAATCGATGCAAATGATAATAAAGAATCTATTGCGAAATCACGATTTAGGTACCTCGTTACTAAAAGCAATAGAGACTAAACTACCCATAATAAAACATCATTCTGTTTTTTTGGTCACTTTGTTATTGATGCATTCAGATCAAGTTACAGGATAGACCAGATCAATCGAGGTTTTTTGAGGTGAATAGGTAAAAGGATGGTTTTTGTATAAGTCACAGTGACCGATGGTGGTCACATGATAACCAATCGTGGTTACCAAAACCGGTACCGGTAGAGAATAACCGATATCGGTAGGGGCAGTGATTTAGGGATATTTAAATGGAGGTTGGTGTAAGGTGGTTATGAGGTTTGGAAGGTTGGTAGATGGTTGAGGGGAGTAGTAGGGTGATAGAGAAGATTCAGAGAGTGAGAGAGCTATCTTCTGGGCAATATAAGGATGGATGAATGAAGGTTAGGTGCTGGGTGTTGCTAGGTATTAGATCCAGGGGTGAGATTATAATTACTATCAATCAAAAGTTCATGAAGTGGAGCCTAGAAGCATACAAAATACTACTTACTACTTTCTGACGAGGATACAGGTCCAAGGAATGTGGTGATGAAGGAAAAGCTCAGGTGGGATGATCCAACAATTGAAAGTGAGCTGATGAAGCTATCCTCTGACTCTCCCAATGCTTGGATGAGTGTGACAGTGATCTCGTTGATCAGTTACAGTCTAGGACTCCAAGCTCCTCTTTGCAAACCTTTCTCTCCTTCTCCCTTGTCTCTCCTCTGCGCAAATGGATCCGGATCTTGCAAATGAATTTCCTCTCCCTTTCTTTTGGTTGAGGGAGGTCATTTACAGGAACCGATGGCGGTTACGTAACCGACGGCGGTCGAGTAGGGACCACTGTCGGTTAGGTGAAAGTGGCTATTTTTAGTAAAATAGCCAACTTTCCCTCCTTTTCCCAGGGTCAGCCACAAAATGATGCTTCTATTACTTCCTGGTACATACATTTGATTACAATGGCATCTAAAGGCTGATATCCTCATGCAAGAACCAAATATAGAGGTCTGCAACTCAAAATACAAAGACATGGAGTCCTTTATTAAAATGCTAGAAGATCCCAAAATGTCCAACCCTTTACAATGAGCCAAGCTCTTACATTTATAGATGAGCAATGAGAGAAAAGAGGAGGAGGAGGGAAAATGTGATTTAAAAACTCAACCACTAACAATGAATTCCTACAAATCCACCTACAATCTATCAAATGTGCATCTCCAAGTTTGTATGGTGTGTAGGAGAAGGAAGGAGGCAAGATCCATATCAAATCAGGGTGGTTGGAGCAATCATATATTCTCATTAATGGCGTGATAGACATTTTCCAGCTTCTCACCTACCAAATCCTACTGAAATTTGAATTTGAATGGCCTAGAGTGTAGCCTACGTCATGCAGATTTCCAAGAAGGTTGGGTGCATGAGGATCTAAGCATTGGAGAAAAAGTTATGACTGTTTAAAAGATCCGAGTGCAAATTGGATACACAAAGACATGTGGCACATGGTGATTGACTGAAGAGATCGACCAAACTATACAACTGATTTATTTTTTTCCACTACATGTCACACACTAGTTTTTTGTAAGATTTTAGCCCTATTGGCACCTTTGATTGGTTACATGTACACTCATTGGTTACGTGTAACACACTCAATGTTTGTGAAAAGGCACTGCACGCATAAGAGGGTGTAGAAGAAGATAGAGGAAAATAAGGCACATGCACAAAGGTGATGCATGTGAGAAAATGGGAAATACCTAAGGAGAAGTGTATGGTTAAGGTATAATTATTACAAAAATAATGTGTGGTAAGGAAGAAGGGCACAAGAGGAAGCCAAGGACTTAGCTGATTTTGGAAATCAATTCTAGAGGCACATGTGCGCAAGGTGGATGCATGAACTCTGGGAAGAAGGAGAATGTGCAGAGAGGTGCGTGCAAGGGGAAAATGGAACAAAGAGGAAAAGGAAAATAAAGGTGAAGGAAATGAGGAGTGCACAAGGGCACGCAAGGAATCTATAACCACAAGAATGTGCCAAAGGAGTAAATGAATACGCACCTCTAAATATGTAGAACCTTCAGAGAGCCAGAATGTGAATACAAGTTGTCAAAATAACTATGGGAGTTATTTGGATAAATTTTTGGTGACTTTTTGGGGCCATCTTTCTACTAGATGAAGGATATCAGTAGCTGGAGTATCCATTGGGCATGGAGTCTGCTATGTGATTATGAAATTCTGATCTATGGAACCTTGAAGAACTACCCTTGAAGTCACTTGAGGAAAAATTTATGAACTCTATTTTAATCCAAAAACTATTGAAGACTGATGGAAGATGACAAGACATCCTTGAAGTAACAAAAAGAGTATGCATGCATAGAAGCATGCACGAAGAAGAAAGAACTATATACAAACAAAACAATGTGCATGGTAATGCACTTAGAGGAATTGAAACTACTCTAAATATATAAAATGATGTAGAAAACTTAATGGAAGGGTTTGAGATAGATCCCATTGACTGGGATTGATAGTGTGCCTCCATCAAGATGAGTCAACTCAAAGAGTTAGCCTCTTGCAAGAACTGATGATGTATGGGCCACTCCAAAGTGCATCAAACTTTGAATGACACCCTAGTTTGGCTCTTTCAACATCCCATTTTAAGACTAAGTCCCCAACTTTGAAATCTTGAGGCCTAGCCTTTCTATCAAACCACTTCTTTGTTGATTGTTTGATGTTGTTCTAGCTTGATCATGGAAACATTCCTTGATTCTTCAAGTTCAACCAGCTCTACCATTCTGATTTCTCTCTCTCTGCCCCTCAAACTCTAACTATTGGGCAAAGCTCTAATGAAGGCAACTCAAGAGATAAAGGGAGTCTAGCTTCCTTTCCACCATAAACAAGCTTATAAGGTGAATGTACCTATTGCCTTCTTCATTGTGATTCTATCTACCCAGAGTGCACACACGAGACCTTTGTATGCCACTATCTTTTTGGTTGATATTCATTGTCCACTTCATGATTTTGATCAGGTTCTTGTTTTGTAGACTTTTCCAAGCCATTACCTTAGGGTAATAATTGGAAGAAGTCTTCAAATATATTCCAAGACTAAGATCCCAATCAGTGATTTTAGTACTAAGGAAGGATTTTGCATTATCGAATAATGGTTTGAAGGAACACCAAACCTTGTTACAATACCCTTGAGAAAGTTCAAGATGACTAACTCAGTTGATTCCTTGAGTCGTGACAACTTCTGTCCATCTGGTGAAGTAATCCATAGCTATCAACACCCACTTATGGCTAGTGCTTGAAGGAGGATTGATCATGCCTATGAAGTCAAGACCCCATTGTGTAAAAGGTTGATCCACTTGGATTGGTTAGGGGAAGCACTACCAATTTTTCTTTCTACAAAAAAGAAAACACATTCTTTTTCATTTCATGACCCACTTGTGCACATCTCATGCAAATAGGGGTAGGCCAAAAGAATCCTACCATTATGATCTTCATTTTTGTAGTCTTGGTAGAGAAGTGTCCACCAGAGAATCCATCATGAAATTATGCTAACACTTTTTCAATTCTACACGTTCATCATACATCTTAACAACACACCATCAAGATTCCTTTTGAAGAGAAGACCATCAATCAAAACATATGGAATAGATTATAGCCTTAGATGTCTTCTCTTTTCCTTTGTTTAAACTAGGAGGGTATGTGCCCTCGAAAAGGAATGTGATCATGTCCTTCATCTATTTTCACATGCCAGGGGCTGAATTTTTCAGTTTTACATGTGGGAGATCTTCATCCAAAAATAATGAAGTCTCAGGTTCATTTTGCACATCCTCAACAAGTTTTTGAGAGCATGCTACCTCTAACCAGCTTTTGGCTTTGATAGTCACATCATACTCCATGATTTTGGTCACCCATCATGCTCTCTTCTCATTTATTTTCTTCTCCCATGATGAAGTCTCTCACACTTGAGTGTGAAACTAACACCTTGATGTGGTTTGTGGAGAGCATGCTCTTGAATTTCTTGAGCACACATGATGGCATAGACCTATTTTTCTCATGTGACTATATTTCAACTCATAATCCTTTAGTGTTTGACTAAAGAAATCCACTAGCTGTTCCAGTCCTTGTTCATTTTCTTGTGTCAGACAACAACAACACACTTGCATCAGCACCATAAGCATAAAGGATGAAATCCTTTGAATAATCTGGGTTGATGAGTGTTGGCACACAAGAAATTTCTTTCTTGATCTTGTTGAAGCTCTCTTTTCCTTCTATTGTCCATCTTGAAGTTGTGTCTTTCTTTTTGAGCATGAGGGTGATGGGCCTTACCAGTCCTACAAAGTTAGGAATGAAATCTCCTAACAAAATTGATTTTTCCAAGAAAGGACTACAAGGATTTCTTGTGCACCAGCAGGGAAAGAAAGAGCCAGGATGGTTGAAACATGCTCAGGATCAATTGTGATGCCATCCTTTGAAACCACATGGCCCAAAATATTTCCCTGCACCACAAAAAAATTACACTTCTTGGGGTTAAGAGATACCCCAAAATTTTTGCATCTCTCAAATACTTTCTCTCAGATGTGTGCCATGTGATCCATGCTCTACTTTGAGAAAATAATTATGTCATCTAGGTAAACCAAGATGAACTCATTGATGTATCCTTTGAAGAAATATCCATGGCACATTGAAATGTCACACCTACATTTGATAAACCAAAGGGAATATTTTGATATGCATATGTTCCCCACTTGGTTGTAAACATTATTTTGATTGATCCTCTTCCTTGACCAGATCTTGATTGAAGCCAGAATACCCATCCAACATAGAAAATCTCTACACACCAGCCATAGTCTAAAAATCTTCTCCATAGAAGGAAAAGGATAATGATCCTTCAATGATGCCTTATTTAAATCTCTAAAATCAACATGCAGAAAGTCTAATTTCACCATTCTTCTTGTGCACTGGAACTAGATTCATGACCCAAGTAGAGTATTTGATAGGAAAATGATCTTTTCCTCAATGAGTTTAGACAACTCTTTCCTCATGAGGGGCTCTATCTTTGGATTGAATTGGCCTCTTTGCTTTTTTCTAGATGGGCTTGATACTAGGATCAAGGTCAATGGAGTGTTGAGAAACACTTGGATCAAATCCTTTGAGGTCTTCATATCCCATGAGAATATATCACTGTATTTTTGACAGAGAGATGAAGGCATGTTTTTCATCATGCATGCAAAGCTTTACTTGAGAAAGTAAACTCCTTTTCACATGCAATAGTGACTGGGAGTAGTTCTTCTTGCATGATGCACATATTATTTTCTTCACCCTTGAACTCATCATCAGGGATAAATATTTTCTCTAAGGTGACCAACCCTTTAGGAAACTTGTTTTTCTTTAGTTGATCACTTGGTCACCATAGTTGTCATGCAAGTCAACTTGCATGCTTGATGAGAACTCAACTTCATTCTAGATGAACTGGATGATCTGTGCATCACTTTCAAACACTTTCTAGTTGGTGTTGTTTCTAGAATGATGGTCTAATTACCATCTTGATGTGTTGTGTGTTTCCTTTTACAAAATTCTCAGTAGGAGAAAAATGTGAAGCAAGTGCACCATCTAATCAACTTCTTTGTTCATCTTCATGTGGCACCACCTGCATAGATTTAGAGCATCAAATCTCTCAAGGAGGTCCCAAACTCTATGTTTATAAGCTTTTGAGAAGCTTATTCTTTGTCACACATTTTTGTGACCTGGTGGATAACCAATTTGTGTCCCCAAAATCTGCAGCACCTTAATCTTTTTTCTTTTCTCAGCAATAAGAAGACCATGCACCAATGCCTCATATTCTGCTACATTATTGGAGCATGTGAACTACAACTTATGTGTGAAGAATAATTTCTCATCCTTGGGAGAAATGAGAACAACACCTACACCCATGCCATTTTTTCTTCTAGATCCATCAAAGTATAACTTCCATAGACCCAGAATTTTTTCATTTTTTTTAGCTTTAGCACGGCAACAAACAACTTCTTCTTCAAGGATGCAATATGTACCAAGCCTAGTTTTAAAATCTTCAAGCTCTTCAACATATGGATCAAATTTATGGTGCCTTTCTACCCACTCATCTAGCACTAAGTCAGTAGAGGAGGAGGAACATGCTGCTCTTCAAAAACTAAAACTTGTTCTTCTTGGATTAGGAAATTGGCTTGGAGAGGAGATGGGTCATATGACTCAACATGATAGGAAAATATTGGCTCATCTTGTATGGTAAACCGGGTACCATACCTTGTCTTGAGTAACATATGGGACCAATCAAAAGACAAGTAACCACCCACTTTGGTAGTAAAATCCCTTGATAAACATAAGGGAAAACAAAGGAGGTAGGTCAATGATTGACACATCTTGAGTTATTGTGAGGCTTGGACATGCATGGAGGGTTAACTCAAGATCCTTGATGACTCCTAAAGTGGTAGTAACAATTGAGCCATCAAGTTGTAGGACTCCTTTTTTCAAGGGGTTTGTACTTAAGACCTAGGACATCAACAATTTTCTTAGGCATGACAAAAGTACTAGTGCTTGTCAATCATATAATTATGCACAAGGTGTTTTCCTATGATCAAGGACATATAAAAGGGTGGGGTTTTGATAACAACTTACTTTTTTCCTCTTCTTGATAGATATTGATAGACAGTGTGCAATTTTGGAATAGTTGGATCAGCACAGTGAAGTTGGGCTAGAGCTTCATGCAAAAGTCACTTGAGATGGAATGGCCAAAGCATCCCACATTGTGACATTTTCATATTTGTCTTCTTCATCTGGTCCACAATGTTGAATGGAAGGCCCATTGACTTATGCATTTGAGGCACAACAACATCATTTTCTTGATTTTTCAGTGTAAAGGCAGGGGCCTTAGCTAGCAGAGGCTTGACCTACCAAAGGAGGGGGCATGCATTGCTTCAAGAAGGAGATTTATGTGAACTTCACATGTAGGAACTTGGAACCTTTACTACTGGATGCCTTAGTTACATCTTTTTTTTTTTGAGGATCATCTTGTGTTGTGGGAATTGAGACTTGCACACCCAAACTCAAGCATTCTCTTCTTGTACCTTGTGTTGTTATGAAACCTAGGCACGTAGTCTATTTGTATCATCTACAGCTTGATTGATTACACAAAATCCTTATTGCCAAAGAATATCAAATTGGCTTCAGGAGGATCTTCTCACTTTTCTTGATTTTCAAGCTTCACTTGCACTTATGGAAGGTTCACAGTTAGAAGCATTTTGGATCATGTAGGCTTGTGCACATGCATAACATTAGTGCAGTGATATTGACTATGAGGCATGTTGCAAGGGAAAGCACCATTCAGACTCTTGAGCCATATTGTTCTAAACTGAACAAGTGCTTGACTTGTGTTGGGCACTGGAAGAGGTTGTGTAGGAGGAACAACTTGCAAGGGAAGATGTGTGTTAGCATGCCATCTATCATTTTGTTGGTTTTTACCCATATCTCTCTAGTTTCCATATTGATTCCACTAGGGCTGATTGTTTTGATTATGTGCCTGATTAGAATTATTTCTAAAGGCTTGCACCTACTGCTTTTCCAAGGATATGACTTTATTGACAAGTTTCTAATCAGGGGCCTTCATTCTTCATCTTCTTTTTGTTATGTGGGAGAGTAGGATGTGGATGCAATAGGTTACATGCATGCTTTACACAAGGACATAGAGAAATAAAGGTTGGGGGTTTGAGACATCTCTAGGAATAAGGGTGCATGGAGGTCTAGGAGCTAACTTTCCCACTGATGAGACTATTTTCTTCCCTTATTATAATGTTGTAAGAAGCAAAAGGTTCTACCTCCCATGGATTGAATCATGACTGAGATGTCACTATTCAAAGCCCTTAGATAATACAAGAAAGCATGTTGGGATGTAGGCCTTACCACTTGAGGATTCTATCCCAAGTCTTTTAGAATCTGATATTGAAATCATTCATTTTCTCATTTGGGTGCCCTCTTTTTGTAGTTAGTTTTTCCACCAAAGATAGGTGATCTGACTTATCTTCAAAATAATTACATAGAGTTGTTCCAAGCTCATCCCAGGTGGCAATAGATGTAGGTCTCAAACCTTTATACCATTGAGTGCTTTTCCTTTGAATGAGGTTGCAAGTAGCCTAACTACTACATCATCATGCATGATCAAGATAGACAGAGCATACATTTGCTACATCTTGGATATGCTCAACAGGGTGACTTGATTCTCACCAGTGAAGTATGGAATACTCTTGAGCATGACTATTGGCATATCATGTTGTGCATTGAGATTGAGAGGGATTCCACCAGTGAAGTTGGAAAAGTTTCTTGGAGGAGGAGGTGGTTGTAACCATGGCAGGGCACATAGGTCTACTTATGAGGAGGAGTGGAATGTGTGTAACACACTAGAGATGGAGATGCATGCATGGGAGTTCTTTTTACATATGTATCTCCTTGGAGAAGCTAGAGGTACTCAAAGATGCTTCAATTACTATGCACTTTCTCTGTATGCACTCTTCTCATGAAAGGTGCTCTAGGACTACTAAAAAATAGATATTGAAGTGTTGGGAGTCACCATATGTGTTGAAACAAGCCTCCAAAGGCTGAAATTGCTAAATCACACACCAAAATTAGCAATGTTAAAATTTAAGCTTTCAATGTTGGTCCCACGGGCATGCCAAAAATGTTGGTTCCTCAAACTTGCACCCATGTCTCAATCTAGAAGAACTGAGTTGTTTGAGTCAACAATGGGACTATCTCCAAGTTGTGGGACCTTGCACACTTGAGACAGACCTCCAGAGAAGGCCGGTTCCTCTACCTATTTCTACTACTACTACTACTCCTAATGTTGAAATGAAAATCTAAGCTAACAATGCCAAGGGACCAGGGATAGAAGGATAACATAAAATGGAAAAAAACTAAACTAAGGAAGGTGATAACACCAAAAAAAGTGGGATGAACACTATCTATTTTGAGTGAAAATGAAGGAGAAAAAACATAGAAGGGAGGCTAGGCATGCGTAGGGCAAACCAAAAATGCATTCACCTACTCATTTTTCATGAAACACAACAAGAAAATGGAGCTGCAAGAGGATTTAAAATGACACAACAAGCACACAAATGTAAAAGGAAAGAAAAAGAAGAATATAAACATGTTAAGGTAGAGAATAGCCACAAAATAATGCTTTTATTACTTCCAGGTATATGCAATTCATTAAAATGGCATCGAGGCCGATATCCACATGCAAGAGCCTAGATCTAGAGGTATGCAACTCAAAATACAAAGATATGGAGTCCTTAGCAAAATGCTAGAAGATCCAAAATGTCCAACCCTTTACAATGAGCCAAGCTCTTACATTTATAGATGAATCAATGAGAGAAAAGAGGAGGAGGGAAAATATGATTTGAAAACTCAACCACCAACAATGAATGCTTGCAAATCCTCTGGAAATATGTCAAATGTGCATCTTCAAGTCTATTTGGCATGTAGGAGAAGGAAGAAGGAAGGAGAGATCCATATCAAATCGGGTGGTTGGAGAAATCAGATCTACTCATTAATGGCATGATAGATGTTTTCCATCTTCTCACCTACCAAATCCCACTGAAATTTGAATTTGAATGGCCTAGAGTGTAGCCCACATCAAAATATTTCAAAAGACCAGTTGGGTGCATGAGGATCTGAGCACTGGAGAAAAAGTTATGACTATTAGAAGATCCACATTGCAAACTAGATATGTAAGACATGTGGCATGTTGATTGACTGAGAGATCAGCCAACTATACAACTACTTTATCATTTTCACCACGTTTCACACATGGTTTTTCTTAGGATTAGTTCCTAGTTGCAATGCTTTGATTGGTTGTGTAGCACACTCAATGTTTGATTGGTTACATGTAGAAAACTCAAAGAAGTGCAATAGATGCCACATGTGAAGATGAGGCGTGAGGAAGAAAAAAAGAAGGAAGGTATGAAAGGTGAATGCACGCAGGAGAAATGGGGAAATACCTAAGGAGAAATGTATGGTTAAGGAGAAATTATTACAAAAATAATGTGTGGCAGAAAGGAAGAAGGGCATGTGAGGAATGCCAAGGACTTAGCTAATTTTGGAAAGCAAGTCTAGGGTGCACGTGCACAGTTTGTATACAATGTTGGGAAGAAGGTGAATGTGCAGAGGGTGCACGCATGAGGGAAGGAAATGGAACAAAGAGGAAAAGGAAAAGAAGAGGTGAAGGAAAGGAGGAGCGCACAAGGGCGCGTGAGGAATCTGTAACCATGAGAATGTGCCCAAGGAGAAAATGAGGTGTGAACCTATAATATAGAACCTTCAGAGCCAGAATGTGAATATAAGTTGTCCAAATAACTAGGGGAGTTCTACAAAAATCCAAAATTAATCCATTTGGATGTGTATTTATCATGGAATGAAGAGCTTATTTTTCCCCTTATAATACTCCATTAAAACTCTCCATAAAAATTAAAAATTGTTTTGCATTTTCCCGGTGACTTGAAAGCAAAATTATCTTAAATTTTGAAAAAATGTTCCTCATAAAATCACATTTAATTTGATGCATTAATTTAATTATGAGGTGGCTTATTTTTGGATATGTGGAGAACTTATTTTTCTCTAAGTATGTTTCCCACTTCATTGAAGCTTACACTTTCCCGTTAATCCAGGTGAGAGAATTGTCTAAAAATTGGAGCATCACTCAAAGAATATATTTCAAATGAGTCAAGTATAAAGTGATTTGGATGATTTATTCAAAAATAATGACCACATCCATGTTACAACCAAAATATTCATTGAATACCATTCAAGACACTTGAGTAAGAAGTAAAATTCATTTGTTAACTTGAGTTAGCTTGCATGGGAGGATTGTTGAGCATGAAACATCTAGTTGAATCAATTTAAGGATTTAATGATGGGAACATGGTTACAGTGAATTCTTAATCTTCTCACCATTATTCATTCAAGAGGCATAACAAGGAGTTCTCATATTCTTCAGGAAGACATTGTCCCTTCAATTTTGTCTCGAGTGTTAACTCAAAAGAGGAAGTGTTTCCATTTATGAGGATTGTCATGAATGTTTGATACTGTAAAATCCAAGAGATCTCATGGTTCCTAAGTTTGGGTCATGTGTGATATGAGTGAATTATTCATGATGATTGCAAGCTGAATTTTTTATTATGTGGAAGATAAGAGATCATGTTTGTGATAAGGATTTGATCTGTGCATCCTACCATTGCTCAAAATGAAAAAGAGTTAAAAGTGAGTTTCCCAAGAATGGTTGAATAATATCAGTCGAGATAAGATGTGGACCATCATTTCAAGGTCCAAAAAAGACGTGATTTGATCGAGAAGCAACCAAGGAATATCCTATCAATTTGTAACATTCATCTCCATAATGAAGGAATATAAGAACTTCATCCAACATCTCTTTTTTGATCACCTTCTCTCTTCTTTTCTCTCTCTAGCATTCTATTTCTCCACTATGAAACAAATTTTGAAAAATTGAATTAATTCACTTAAGGTTTCTATTTCTTCATTGAGATTGTAATTTAAGTTTAAATGTCACATGGGAATGCAAAGAGTCACTTGATTCGGATATAAATTTTAATGCTCTTTCCATTACAAAGGATCATTTTTTCCCCTCTCTAACACTTTCTATCCTTATATTTCATTGTGTTGATATTTTATTCCATTATCATCTTGTCACTCAACTAAGCACATGTTGGAATTTGTAAGAATTTGAATTACTTTGTCTTATTTTTGGAATGAATAAATCTTGATAAGGATTTGTATTTGTATTACATTATCCATTTCATTATCTTGTTATGATGTTGTACTTTCCACTTTCCTCAAATTAAAAGCGGAATCACCTATGAATTATAGTTGATAAAATATGTGTTCTAATCATCAATATAATTCTCTTTATCATTTTTCTCTCTCTACTATCTACAAATTTCTCCCTCTCTAGTCTAACATTGCAATCACAACAAGGGTGTTTCTACACATTCCCTAGCCTCTGGCCACCTAGGATATTAGTCTAGTGTACATAGTTTCCAGATTTCAATAAATGTGATCTTCCCCATTCCAAAGAGGAGGTACTTTATCTTGCAAGAATTGATGAAAATCCACATTTTGTACCTGAAAAAATATTTCACCAAGTTATGGTGATTCTTGGGGATCAAACAATCCTTTTTCCAAAGATCCTTTACACACAATAGATAAGAAAAAAAAATATATATTGAAAAATTCTAAAAAGTACAAACTCAAAAAAAAACTGAAAAATGAAGAAATTATTGATGCATATACATAAGCATATCATATCCCTTAGCGAATCTAAAAACTTGTTTTTCCCACTTGAGTGATTCATCATTTTTTGAGAAAAATAGTAAATAGAAAATTCACTAAAAAGAATGATAAAGTAGAATTGTAGTATTTCATAATCTTGTGTTTGAGTTGCAAGAAAAATATGATTTCATACTTTCTCCCATACATATTCCAAGACAAGATCCTGAAGGTCCATTTGGGACTTCACCTCCTAGTCTATTTGTAATTTCACTCTCTCCACAAATGTTGAATACTCTTGCTCCAGACATGACTGAGCTAACACCTTGGGGTTAGAAAACTATTCCATTGGCTTTGACTCCTCCACTTCAAAAATTACCCAAAGGATCAAGAAAGAACTTTCCCAACTTCTATGGAGATGGAAAAAATGTTTAGATGAGCACATTATAGAATTTATCATAGCCTGTGGTGTTCTTAGAGTGGAACATGAAGATATTTTTATTCAACTATTTATGAAGTCATTATAAGATGTTGTTGCAAAATGGTTTTACTATTTTCCATCTCACCTAATCATTGATTGTGTAGATATGAGAAAGCTAAGTTGGAAGCACACTCAAGTCAATGGAATATTCTCATGCCCTTCTCACTTAACTATCTCAAATGAAGAAATAACCTTAAGAATCCATGAGATAATTTATGGAAAAATTAAACAAGCTGATCAACAAGATTTCTAATGGGACCCATCCTACTACAGATAATCAAAATAAATTCTTCATAAATTCTCAATTGCTTTAATTTGGGTTCTTATTTCAAAAACTCAACCAGATACACTAGATAATTCTCATTAAGTTTCTATTGAAGTGGAAGATGATCTTATCATGTTAAGGAAGATCAAGAACCATTAAAAAATAAATTCCAAAGCTCCTAAGATGAAGGAACTGATTCGGTGCTACAAAAAATTTGGTCAATGATCTAACTACATTGAAGAATAAAATGGCTCAACATGTCCCATATCAAAATCAAAACTAGAATCAGATTACTGGAGCACCCCAAAGGCTTTCCTTAGAGGCTCCATATGTAAATACACCTATGAAGATAAAGAAGATGTAATTATTAAATCGAACTTGAAATAGAAGAAAAAGTTAGATATCTTAACATTGGGTATTTTGAGTTCTCATCTAATTAAGATTCTAAATATTCCATGGTTGTTATGAATAACTAATCTTTACAACATTCACTATCTCACAAGCATAGAGAGAAGAATATTGATCCACTTCCCAAGTGAAGCATTCAAATTCTCAAAAGGTGACTCTATAGAAAAAGAGACGACATCGTGCCCAATTCCATGTAGTCACCAAGAAGAATCTTGATATTACCTCAACCAAAGCCACATCTTCTTCTCTAGGTAAGTCTCTTTCTTCTCCCCTAGTCAAATCATTTTCATATTCTACTTCTAAGAATGCAACTCCTATCAGTGGATGCCATTATTCGCAAAATATCCACCTCTTCACCCTTTGACATCATTGACCATGTGAAGAAATCCAAAATGTAATTTTTTTAGTATGAGTATCTAAGAACTCATATGAAGAAATTTAATCAGTGATAAAGAATAACTTCCCACTCATAGTACCACTCCTAAAAATCTTCTTGCTTCAACATCCTCCACTATTGAGAAAGTATAACCCTTCTACCTCTCTTTGTTGATCAACATGTATAAACAGAGAAACTATATCATCAATATGGTGCCTCCGACAATTTCACGCCATCCAAATTTTCTAAGGACCTGGGTCTCACTCTCACTTCTGATATTGGTCATTATTACTCCAATGAAACAAAAGAAGTACCCCTCATTGGTCAAGGCAAGTATTCTCAAGTATCATTTGTAGATTTTCCTGACAAGAAATTCAAGCCAAACGTACTTGTGGAAAACCTTTAAGCTTCATATGAGGTGTTGTTGAGCTGGATTTTATGTCAGTATATTGGCATATATATATAAATGAAATGGTCATATGCCACCATACCAATCAAGGGTAAAATGAATAAAATACTTCCTATAAGAAAAATCATATACACTATTCAAAGAGAGGATGACCCGAGGGAAGACATTTTGTACTAAGATTTTAGATATGGAAACTATCTCATAGATTCAAAGGAAGATGTTGAGCTTCCCATATTGATGGAGAACTACCTAGGTGTGATTAACACAATTGAGAAATAATAGGATGACTTGATGGATCTATAATTTGACAAAGTGTGTGGCTTCCATTGAGTATGGATATAGATTCTCTACTTAGTAATGATGAATATCATGGATATCTTGACTTTTCACAAAGCAATTTTGAGATGATAAGAAATGCAGATCGTGAAGACAAAGTGATATCAAATGAGTTGTAAATTTGAGCCCTGTGTTTCCATTCAAGTTCTCAAGCTTCAACATGAAAAATTTCCCATTGAATATGATTGTGAATATGAAGCTTTCTCTTTTCCATTTAGAGAAGAGGACCTTCTCAATGATGAATGGATAAATGAAAAGGTGATTGATTCTCTCAAGGATGATTCCACTCAAGAAGAAGATATATCCATCACAAAGATGAATATTGTAGCTCAATATGGTCATGATGAGGATAGTGATGATCTCCATATTTTAGCCTCAACCTTATGTTTATTATCTTTTCAAGAGGACAAAGAATCATGTGAGAAATACCATAACAAGAAATGGATTGAGAATGAACTTGTGTGTGTGAAGGATATACATTTAGAGCAACTGGGAAAAATAAATCAATAAGAATTCCATGATGGTGTTGAAAATCTTAAAATCCATACCAAGAACCAATTTATGGTATGAAAAAGTTTAGTGGTGAATATTCATTACTTCATGAATATTCCAGCTTTTTAAAATTTAAAACTGAAACTTTTTAGGGTAGGAATTACGATCGGGTCACCTAAATTTTTTGGGTACAAGTTAATTTTAGGGGTCAATTTTTCATTAGCGTAAAATTGAAAATTTTCATTTTCTCCTTTATGTTGTCAGATGGTAGCATTGTTTTATGTTATTAACCGACAATATAATATATGCTTTAGCTTGAAACTGGGTAGCATAAAACATGCTACCAATCAACAACATATTTTATGCTACCAATTGGTAATATGGGATTTTTTTTCTTATGTAATATTTTGGGAGGAAATATTTCTCATTGAGACAATTATTTTAACTGCTAACATCAAAACATTTCAAAAACATTCCTTAAAAATTAGCAAATTTTTTATTTTTTTCACAAAAAATCACTATTTTTGAATTTATTTTTGTGTCATATTTTGTGAAGGAAAAATTTCTCATCTATCCTAGGTCATTTTAACTGCTATTTAAAAAAAAAAAAATAAAAATTACATATGCTTTTGGCTGACATCATATACTATCATTTTATAGAATAATATATGTTGTCGATCGGTAGCATAAAACTTGTTACCAAGGTGGATATCATATTTTTCCATTTTCTTCACATTCACCATTAGCACAAAAGTAATTTTTCACATATTTGCCAAAGAATATATACATATTTTTGGGGGTCTTAAAATTTACCCTGGTTTATGGTAGTAATGGTCATAGGGAGCATGACAAGTAAGGAGAAAATACCCATCAAAGATCACAAACCTAGTTGTGAACATGATGAGCCTAGTATGATCAAGAATTAATCTTGTGGTAGTGAAGTGAAAATGAGAAATTGGAAGCATGGTTGAATTTGAAAATGAACTAGTAAATGGAAATGGAATTTCAGAGCAACAAAGACAATTAGCTAGCTAGATGGATTTTCACTTGCCATAAGAGCCATACAAAGTTTCTCAAGAAGAAACACACAACTTTCTATTTCTCAAGTATATGGATATATCTCACATTAGCTAGATTTACCAAGAAATATACAAAGGGATCTTACTTCATTGCAATAATCAATAGGTTTTCAAAGAAACATCATTTGGTGCTACCCATACATGGGTAACATCCGGAGAAGAAAAAGTAATATAGTGAAAGTGGGTTGTCCCCCACCTGTACATAGGTGAGCTAGGTTTGTTTTGTTTTTCCCTTTATGTTTCCCTTCTTGTATTGTTTTTTTGTGTGTGTGGTGTTAAAAAAATATTTCACAAGAAGGTGTTTCCTTTGACTCTATTTTCCCAATGGACAAAGCACTGGTCTACTTAATGTTGTGAGATTTTGGTGTTCCTTCTTTCCTTGTTTACACTTTGTACAACCCAAGATAAGTCCCCAAGTCAAAGATAGTTATTGGCATGTAAAATGTTCAAGAATTTAACATGAAAAACCTATTGAAATAATTTCCCTATTTGGTCAAACTTGTCAAAATGGTCAAATTGTCAAAATTTCCAAATCGTCTCTTTTGAAAAGTTATCTCCTGGAAAGGATTCAGGATCATCTAATCATTTCAGGATCCTAAATTATATTCAATATAAAGTTCTTAGAGTTTTCTCCATGATAGTATGATTTATAAGATATTTTGTGAGCTTTAGAATGGTCTTGGGAAAGCTTTCTCTCCAGAAAAGTTTTGAGGAAAATGAATGTGTGAACATTAAATAAGGGTCCAACTTTGGGAAAGGTTTTAAGAAAAATAGGTGGTGTTGGGAGCTCAAATAATATTCATTGGAAATATTACATGGTCTACTACATGATGGAATATGTAAGACAATGTTTTGGGAACATAAAAAGAGGAAACCTTCCTAACACTAAAGCATAGTGGTATTTCCAAACAAGGAATTTCCACTGAAGGTTTCAAGAACCTAAAGAAAAGTTAGGATCCTAAAAATGGCCAAATTTAAGCACATTAAACCCCCTTCATCACTCAAGTGATTGTTTTATTCATACTTATTTTGAACTCCTATAAGTAGTTCAACTCACTAACGCACCTTCCTAGGAAAAAGTGGTAATTTGTATAAAATTTCATGAAGATATAATTTTTAAAGTTTCTAAATAATTTTATTGGATTCTATGACATGTTTGCAATCAAAATGATAAATTATACCCTCTGGAAAGATTACGTTTGGACCCAGTGGCAAAAAGTGCACTCCCGATCCACTTCTTCGTTAACATGATGATGTCATGAAGTGTGCATGACACACTTAGGAGATTGAAGCCTTTTGGAGGTGCAATGCACTTTGAATTATCCAATTTTAAACTCCACCTTCAAAAGAGTGCCTCACTCTCATTGGTTGGTCATGAAAAGTCAAAAAGTAATGGAAAAATAGAAAAATTGTCAAGTTTGTACATGTTATGGGTCCCACCTCACTTTGTTTTTTTAACCTCATTTGCAATTGGTGGAATTTGGAGGTGAAATTTCACCACCAAAGTGTACCCAATATTGATTGAGGTGTACTTTTGAGATGGATATTGTAAAGTGGGTGGACATTTCACTTTGCATTTACAAAACTAAATCTTCACCTCCATGTGAAAAATCCATTTGAATCTCCACTTCCCTTAAAAACATAAAACTAAAAAAATAGCACATTCAGCATGTGAAACCAATAAAACACTTGTTTTTCCACCTCTCATGTCCACCAAAACCACTTTTGTGCCCTAGCTTGTTCAAACCTTGTTTTACTCTTAACTTTTGATTCCTTAGTCGAATCTCACTCAAATTATACCCACATGTTCATCTTGAAAACACCTTGAATAACATATAATAAGCATGGAATGTGATGTAGTATATTATATTCTATTTCCATTTGAAAAATATAGCTGTTAAACCATTGTTTTGCAAAACCACCCAAAACTTGTTTCGATCGTTGCTTTCAAACCACAGGGAGGAACCTCGTGAAAATTTCCAATAATATATCATTAATAAAAAAATCAATTTTGAGATGTAGTTCACATTATAAGATGGAAAAATTCATGAGATATGAATAAAACCATTTTTGGCTTCCAAAAGCACTCAAAAACCCTCTTTGCACTAATTTTTTTGTTATTTTGTCCCAAACCCCATGAGAGATATTCCTAGAATTCAAAGCATTGGTTCCCCTCATCCATACCTATCCAATGAATAAAAACCAAGTCATTTGGATATGTATTGATCATGGAATGAAGAAATTAGTTTTTCCTATACTCTCCATTAAAACCCATCGAATAGCTAAAAATTTTTTTTTACATTTTCCAGTGACTCCTGAGCCAAATTATCTGAAATTTGGAGAAAATGTTCCTCATAAAATAATTTATTTTTTTTTTTTTTGACACATTCATTGAATAATGAGGTGGATTATTTTTGAAGATATGGAAGACTAGGGTTTCTCTCAAGATTCTACATGCTTCATTGAAGTTTATACTTTCCCATTGATCCGAAAGAGAAAATTATCTAAAAATTGGAGCATCACTTCCTATTAGAAATATATTTCAAATTAATCCATTCTCAAGTGATTTGGATGAGCTATTAATCAAGAATGACCTTATCCATGTCACAACTAAAAGCATCATTAAATAATATCAAGACACCGTATAAGAAGGAAATTTTATTTGTTAACTTGAGTTAGCGTGCATAGGAAGATTGTTGAGCAAAAAACATTTAATTGAGTAAATTGAAGGATTTCATGATGGGGACCATGCTTGCGTGCAAATTTTATCTCCTCATCATTTTCCATTCAAGAGGCATGATAGGGAATTCTCATACTCTTCATGAAGACCTTTTCCATTTATTTGTTACTTGGTGTCATATCATTAAGAGGAAGTGTTTCCATTTCAAAGGATTTTCATGTTTCTCACGAGGATTATAATGAATATTTGATAGTGTCAAATCCAAGAAATCTCATGGTTCCCAAGTCTAGTGCATGCATGATATGAGTGAATTCTTCATGATTATTTCAAGGTAATTATTTTCTCATGTGGAATACAATAGATCATGTTCATGATAAGGAGTTGATTTGTGCATCCTACCATTGCTCATAGATGACAAAGAGTTAAAAGAGAGTTTCCCAAGCATGGTGGAGATGATTAGTTGGGAAAATATGTGGAGCATCATTTCTAGGTCTAAGAAAATACATGCTTTGATCAGAGAAGTAACCAAGGAAGATCCTATCCAGTTGCAACATTTATCTCCACAATGAAGGAAGAAAAGAATTTCATCCCGCAACATCTTCTTCTGATCACTTTCTCTCTCTAACATTCTATTTCTCCATTGTGAAACAATTTTTTTTAAATTGAATTAAATCACTTAAAGTTTATATTTCTTCGTTGATATTTATTTTAAGTTGAAAGGTCATATGGGAATGCAAAGAATCACTTGATTTAGATATAAGTTGTAAATCTATTTCCATTCCAAAGGATCAATTTTTCCCTCTCTAGAAGTTGTATCCTTCTAGTTCCTTGAATTTATATTTTCCACATTCTCATCTTGTCACTTAGCCAAGAACATGCTAGAATTTGTAATAAGTTGAAAGAATTTATTTTTCTTTATGGAATGAATAAATCTTGACACAACTTTGTATTTTTCTTGCATTATCCATTTCATTATCTTGTTATGATGTTGTGGTGTTCTTTGCTATTTCCTCCAATTGATAATGGAATCAGCTCTAAATTATAGGTCATACAATATGTGTTCTTCTCACTAATACAATTCTCCTTATCATTTTTATTTGTCCCCTATCTACAAAATTTTCCTCTATAGCCTAACATTGCGAGTCCACAAAAGGGTATTTCGCACATTCCTTGGCCTCTGGTCACTCGGATATTAGTCTCATGTACATAGTTTCTATATTTTAATAAATGGGACCCACATTTTGTCCTTGAAAAAATATTTCACCAAAAATAACATTAAAAATCTTAAAACAACTATTATTTGAGTTCCCAATGTATTGATGATAATCAAAATTGACTTAATGTCAAATATATTACCATGACGTGGATTTGCATCGACATCAATCAATGGAGGGATAGATACAAGATTACACTTTGAAATAATTGTTGGAGTAATTTTTGCAATACCCAAGGTAAATGAGTAATATTCCATTGATGTTTATAGGGTTCTTCATCAATTTTGAGAACAATCTAAAGTAAGGAAAACCCGCGCGAGACATAGGAATAAGTTGCGAGATAGAAGAAAAATCTGCCAAGGAATGAAGAAATTTGTGGAAGACCAAAAAATATGCCAAACACACTAAAAAGCTGCAGAATCCTATCCAAAGCCACAAAATGAAGAAGACTAGAAATAGAATGTGGCTTAAGCCGACATAGTCACGACCAAAAGAAGTATCTTTTGGCTAATTTTGTAAGAAAATATATTTATTGTACTTAATAAAAAAAATGCATAGATATGAGATGTGAATGTAGAAGAATATAGAGAGTATGTAATAGAAAAGAAGAGAAATTGAAATATATGAGGAATATATGAGAAGTGTGTAAGAGACTAATGTAATTTATCTTGAGATATGAATAAATATTGATGGTTGATGCAATGTGTATAATATGTTATGTAATATTACATTATTTTTGTTCATCTATTTGAATTTATATTATCTTTTCCTTACACATCCTTAACGAAAGAGCAAAATTCTTAACCCTTGTCACATTTTGAGGCTTAAGGTCAACATTATGGAGAAGGAAATTTTGTAAAAATAGGAGATTATTCTTGGTTAGAAGAAGAAGTAGCCAAGGTGGTGGAAGTACTTCAAGAATTCAAAGACATATTTTCTAGATTTTAAGGAATTATGTGGAATTAAAGAAGAGGTGGGAACATTGAAAATACGATATAAAGATGGGGTTAAACCTCTCAAGAATTTTTTTACTAACTAAACCCCAATCTAAAATTTAAATTCAAGACCTGATATAGATAAGATGTTAAACTTGGGTATAAAAAAACATGTTGATGATGTTGAATAGATAAACCCTATGGTAGTCCAAAACAAGAAAATGGGTGAAATCATAATCTTTGTGGACTATAGAGAATTGAACAAAGCTTGTGTACATGACCCATTCCCTACTCCATTCACATAAGACGTTTTAGAAAATGTAGCAGGGAGAGAGGTCTATTCATTTTCTTGATGGGTTCTCTAGATATCATCAAGTCTAGATTGCACCTGAAGATCAACCTAAAACCACATTTTATATAGAATGGGGCTCTTTCATGTACACAATGCCATTTGGGCTGAAGAATGCACCCACATTTTTCATTATAATCGTGATAAAAGTGTTTGAGGAATTCATTCATGACTTTCTATAAGTTTACTTAGATGACTAGACAATCTATGGCTTATTGAAAAATCATATACAAGTCCTAAGACTCATGTTTCAAGATGCAGATCACTACATATATCATTAAATTTGAAGAAATGTATTTTCTTGACTCCATTCAAACATTATTGGGCCACATTATTTGCAAATAAGGACTCTTGATAGACCCAATTAAAACTTCTGCAATTGTCACACTACCACCTCCAAAAACACAAAAAGAAGTAAGAATAATTTTGGGCTATATTGGATACCATAGGAATTTTATAATAAATTATGCAGAGATTAGTGCACCACTAGAAGAGATTCTCAAGAAAATAACTAACAAACAAATAGAATGGACTAAAGCATGTGTTGATGATTTTGAGATACTTAAAGAAAAAATTCTACATGCACCCATCTTAATCTTCCTAGATTGAAATTTCCCTTTCATGTGCATGTAGATGCATCAAGTATATCTATTGGGCGTATGTATTATCACAACCAAGAGAAAAATAGATCATCTCATAGCCTTTGAAACTCATAAATTGGCTAAAGATGAGAAAAATTACTCTACAACAAAAAGAGAAGCATTAATAATTGTGTGCACACTACAAAAATTCATACATTACCTATTATTTACATCATTTTTCTTTTATACGATCATGATCCTATGAAGTATATGTTGAATATGGCAGTACTATAAGGAATAATATATCGGTTGTTGATGTTATTCTAGGAATTTGATTTTACTATCTCAGTTAAACCAAGGAAGCTAAATAATGGGCTAGATTATTTATCTAGAATTGAAACAGAGAAGATGTAGGACCTATTGATGATGATTTTCTAGGTGCCTATATATTCATAATTGAGGCTATTCCTAAGGATTTTGATGAGATAACACAATTATTAACAACTAGAGAATTTCCTGCCAAGTATAAAAAACAACAAAAGAGGAATTTGCTAAGTTGGGCCTTCCCTTTACTCTAATTCAAGGAAAATTATACAATAAAGTACAAGATGAATTCCTTAGAAGGGTGGTCCTAGAACATGAAAGGAATAATATCCTAATAGAATCCCATGAAGGAGTAGCAAGAGGCCACAATGGAGGAGAAAAACAACAAGGAAGATAATGATGGCAGGATTATGGTGGCCTACATTATTTAGAGATGCACATAAGCATGCCAGGTCCTGATATTTGTCAACAAGTAGGAAAACCAAATGCTAGAGATGAAATTCCCTAATACTAGTACTAGCACTAGCCCCATTTGAGAAATGGGCCATAGATTTCATTGGACCAATCAAACTAATTGTAAGACATTATTAGGCCGCATTTATTATTATCACAGTACAAATTACCTCACGATATGGGAAGAAGCCACTCCTACCAAAGACTGCATCTGCAACAACAACGGTAAAATTTATCTATGAGAATATTATCACTAGATTTAGATGCCCCTAAGTATTAGAAGTGATCAAGGAAAATATTTTGTTAATACTAATATCAAAGAACTGCTAT
Source organism: Taxus wallichiana var. yunnanensis (assembly GCA_018340775.1). Classification (NCBI taxonomy): domain Eukaryota; kingdom Viridiplantae; phylum Streptophyta; class Pinopsida; order Cupressales; family Taxaceae; genus Taxus; species Taxus wallichiana. The sequence goes on from CM031235.1 coordinate 349,369,328, forward strand.
AAAATTTCTTAATAAATCATAACACTACACCATACCACCCTTAAATGAATGGGACAGTTGAAGCATTTAGTAAGTTATTGGAAAAAGTAATAAAAAGATAAGTTCACTACAAAAATATATTGGGACCTAAATATACCAACAACGTTATGGGTGTACCACACTACATATAAAAGGATGAAAAAATATTCCTCATTATAATTGGTAAATGGGCTTGAAGCCGCGGTCCCAGTGGAGTTTATACTTCCAAGTCTTAGGTCGGAAATAGCTTTAAGTATAAATGAAGATCTTTCAATGTTTAAAAGGCTTATTGAACTAGATAAAATGGACAAGAAAATATTTCATATCCTCCTATAACCAAACATAGGAAAAAAACAAGAAAGAATGGCATGACCCGATCGACATAAAGAAACATAAATAAAAAAGTTTGATATATTTTATGATAATAAATGGGAAAAACATGGAAATTAAAAATTTTATGGTTAGGACCATATATTATCATCATGAGATCAAAAACTCCAAACTATGCAAAATAAAGAACTACTAGGATATTTCAATGGAGTGCGGCTAAAGAGATATCATACCATGGACTGATGATGAAATATAAATAAAATATCCATCCTATCTCGAAAACTAGAAATTTTTTGGATAGGATGATGAGGAGGATGAAACCTCCACAAGGGCACCCTATTTCTAATATAAACAATACAAGGAAGAAAATAAGGAGGAAAAAAGAAGTAAGGAAATAAAGGAGTAAGGAAGAAAGGTAAAGGAAATAAAATTAAAATTAAAAAAATAACATATAAACAAAAAGATAAATCCAAAATAAGGCAAAAGGGAGGAACAATCAGTAGAAGGAAGAAACAATCCACATAACAAAATATACCCATGTAACAAAATAAAAACCCATGGAGGGAAAGAGATACCCACGTAACAAAATAAAAACCTACAGAGGGATGATAACCATGTAATAAAGGAAGAAAATCCATGGAGGTAGGATACCCTTTCCATGAAGGAAAATACATGGAGGGAAAAAATACCCATGAAGGAAAGGAAAAAAATCCTCAAAAAAAAAAAGGTATCTACAAATAAATAAACAAACCACATAATGAATTAGTCAACCGCATGAACAAAGCAAATACCACACAATGAAGGAAAAAAACCACAAAACACAAGGAAATGGAAAAATATGCACAACAAAAGTAAGCCACATAAAAGGGAAGAAGAAGAAACTCGTGGATCAAAAGAATACCAACAAATCCTACATAATAAAGAATACATTTCCCTCTTTAAAAACAATAAATGTGGTATGTGACAACATAAAAGTATAAAAGCATAAGCTAATGAAGAAACATTTCACAAAGGAAAACCTCTAAGGGAAAATAAGTGAAGTGTGAAACAAAAGAGAAAGAAAGCTAGGGCATGCAAGATAGAACATAATACGAGAAAATATGGTGACTCTCACCACCATGTTGAAAGATAGACCTCCCAAAACCAAAATTCCAGAATTATTCAATTAATATACCAAGCATGATCTAGTGAGATATTTCTCACATATCCCATTCAAATCTGTGTATGCCCACAATATCCAAAAATACACACACTCAACAATTTCGGTATATGATCAAACGCATATTGGATGTTATTAGGTAGAAGAATCCACTATAGGGGAGATGGAATAAAAGAAGAATGCAAAATTTATAGATGAATAGAAATTGGACACATGGAACAAAATTCCCTACTTTCTAGGGAAGATAATTTAATTAGGGTTATTCTCATTCGCCTACATAATCAAATGCTTTACCTCGATCAACCCTATAAAATCAATACAACGGTACTAAATGAGTTATGGGATTACTAGGAGTGGGGTGTTTGACACTCACAAATAAAAAGACACCAATGAAAACCACAACACAGATGATGGATGTAATAATGTACAAAAGAGGAGTATGAAATGGAGAAATCATAAATCACATTTAAGGTATGTCGCTAAGGCCACTTGATTGAAAATTTATCATACTAATAGATAAGATGGTGCTCATGGACTCAGTGCCCAAATTACCCTAGACATGGTGACCTCCCATTCTGAGTACAACTTATGCTAGGTGTTAGCTACCGAATTTCATAAAAACACTAGGAAAATTAAGGAGGGTAAACACACATTCTGTTATGGGTCCATTTTATTATGCCTTTCAATGTACTTCACAAATACCCTCCCAGCTAGAACAAAACCAATACACTGGAGTCAAGATACACCAATTACGAAAAATTTTAAATCACATGAAAAAATGAACCAAGTACAACAAATTACATCTTTATAGGATGCACAAAAATATAAGGAATATAGTGGTGAATAGATAAATAATTTCATAAAAACAAAATGTAGCTAATTTTTAAAATGAAGTGGTATTTATTATGCAGACATTAATTACATTTTCATAATATCGTTTATTCATGGGTTACACATGTATCTCCACTACCTTATGAGGCCCCATATTAGTTGTTAGCTACAAAATATGGGCAATAAGAAACCTCCCTGTGGACCCTAGAAAACCAATACCCCCAAACATTGATGACATGATTTCAAAAACATGGGAGGAATTCAAAAATAAATACCCATAGGAATATGGCCTATGAGAAACAAGTAAGGAAGGGCCCAAAACTTATAAAAGAAGAGATAAAAAAGAAAAATATTCTACACAACCAACCACCAAATGCCAAAAGACAATGGATACAAATAAAATGCTAAAAAAATCAGAAATCAATGAAGAAGAAGAAGAATCAAAGGAAGAACCTATACAAAAATCAAATTTAGGGGAAGAAGAAAATCCATCTTCTCCACTCTCTCCTATAGCCATAGCACATAGAAAAGAAGAACTCCCCAATTTATTGAGGATGTTTAATCTTGTGAAGATTCACATTTATCCCAATTTCATACAGATTCTCCAAGACATGTTTAACCCTTGGTAAATTTCACAAGTGGTACAACAATATGAGGTGGGCACATCTATAGAACATATATCTATAAAGAGAGGCCATAATTCACTACATGAAAATATTTTCATTGGTGATAGAATACATCATCCATCTCCTTCCCCATGAATTTTTAAAGAAATATAGGCCCAAGTAGACATGGAGGAAGAAACAATCCTTTAATATTTTGGGAAGGAACTTAATCAGTTAAAAAAAAAGAATAAAACCATCAAAGAAAAAAACCACATGAAGAGATAGAAGAACTAATATAGTTAATTGAAAAATAGAAAAAAAAAAGAGGAAGAGGTAAACATGAAGAAAGAAGAATACAAGAAGATACAAGAAGAAAAGGAGGAGGAGGATTACAAGAGGAAAAAAAGAACAAGAAAAAAAAAAGAAGATTATTAAAATTAAAAAGTGGAGGAAGAAGAATAAAATAAGAAGAAGAAGAGAAAAAAAAAATGGAATAATAAGAGAAGAAGGAAGAAGAAAAAAAAAGGAAAAGAAAAGAGAAAAGAAGAAAAAGAAGAAAGAAAGAAGAAGAGAAAAATAATAATGAAGAAGAAGAGAAAAAGAAGAAGGAATGAGAAGAGAAGAAGAAGAGAAGAAGAAAAAGAGGAGAAAGAAGAAGAGAAGAGAGAAGAAAGAAGAAGATAAGAAGAAGAAGAAGAAGAATATGAAAAAGGAGAAGAAGAAGAAAGAAGAAGAAGAAAAGAGGAAGAAGGAAGAGGAGAAGAAGAAGAAGAAGAAGAAGAAAGAAGAAGGAAGAGGAAAAGAAGAGAAGAAGAAGAGAAAGGGCAAGAAGAAGGAAGAGGAAGAAGATAAAAAAATACAAGAAGTAGAAAAAAATAATAATAATTCGAGGAAAGGGAAAGGAGGTGAAAATATAGGAAAATTTTCATATTACAGCCACGGAAACAATTGAAGCACCCCATGGTACAGTGCCAACTCACTCTCCATGGGATTCATTGGCTAAGATCAAACAAGCACTTTCATAGATAAGACAACAATAGACCATACATCTACAATAAGAGGTATTAGACAAAACTCAAGAAGAGTATCAATACACCTACACAAGCTCTCACCCATATAGAAGTGTACAGTAGCCAACTACTAGATCAAAGCACCAAACAACATTGGATGTAGATGTGTGTAGACATAGAGGATGAAATGAATGATTATTACAATCTATCAAAGCAACCATACCATAGATCACAGATTTGATTCCAGCCTCCTAGAGAAACAACATTTGAAAAAAAAGGGAAATTTCTAGCTAATAATGCTACACATACAAGAAATTGAAAATAAGAAAATTAGAGTAGAAGCAAGATACAAGAATATAAGGAGAAAATCATATAGCCTCAAGAAATATAAAATCAAAGAAGGTAGAAGGGCATGTAGAATCCCTTAATAAAGCTAGAGACATAAGTTACAAATGTAATGACATACTAGCCTACGCCATGGGTTGGCAAGGCTTAACCCATGAGGATAAGGTGGGGAAAATTTTGAATAATAGATCAATAAAGAGTGTATAGAATATGACATAACCACAGATGTCGATGGTTCTCAATGAAAGAAGTTGACATCACTTACAAAACAATATCACAAAAAAACAACAACATCGAGTGGATAAAATTCAATAAATGCAAGAATATAGTACCACCATGGAAAAATATTTTTAAGAATGCAACAAGAGTTGGTAAAGCAACAAAGAAGAGATACAACCAACTTCAAATTAATTAGCCTCCCATAGATATTCTTCTCCTTTCTCATGCGAATACACAACTACATGTATGGATTCAAGAAATCAAAGTGAACTTAGATAATTGGTACTAATTTAAGAGTAATATTATTAATAAGTATGCAAATTATATTCCACAAGCTACCACCTAATAGAAAACAAATTAAAAAAAAATGGGGAGCCATTGTGTCCTCAGTAAATCTAATTGGGTGTCGAGCGAGGGAACACTTCCTTACTCCAGATGTCTAAGTTTATGATAAGTTGATGATTTATTTTTCAAAAATTATAACATTGAGATAGAAGATTTCCATCCAAAGAGAGATACTTCATAATTTTGAAATAGAAGATAAGGTTCTTCATCTTTTAGTTATCTCAAGGACGAGACAACATTTGAAGTTCGGGGATGATGTTGACAAGGTTCTTCATCAATTTTGAGGACAATCCAAGAAGTAAGGTAAAACCCATGAGACATAGGAGGAAGCCATGGATAGAAGAAAAAGTCACCGAGGACTGAAGAAATCTGAAAACTACTAAAAAGCTTCCAAACACAAAGTGGAAATCCACAAGCTTTCCTATCCAGAGTTGTGAAATGAAGAAGACCGAAATAGAATGTGGCTTAAGCCGACAGAGTCATGACCAAAAGAAGTGTCTTTTGGATAATTTTGTAAGAAATAATATTTATTGTACTTAATCAAAAATGGATAGAAATGAGATGTGGAATATAGAATAGTATAGAGAGTATGTAATGGAAAAGAAGATAAATTGAAATATATGAGGAGTATATGAGAAGTGTGTAAGAGACTAATGTAATTTATCTTGAGATATGAATAAAGATTGATGGTTGATGAAATGTGTATAATTTTTTATGTCATATTACATTCTTTATGTTACTCTATTTGAATTTATATTATCTTTTCATTGTATATCCTTAATGAGACGGAGGACTTATTAACTCTCACGTTATTGTTGAGGCTTAAGGTTAACAATCAAGATGGTTGTGATTGTAACTTTTTCCATTAAGACACTACATTAAAAATGGTTTTAGCTTTAGGTTTTTCATTTTTGTTTTCTTCTTAAAGATATTATTTGTTTGAAAATTATTAGTAGAATTATTGGGAGGAGTAAAAACATACTTTATTTTTCTCATGTTGAGGATCTTAGCTTCATGTTCTTTCAAAGTGTGACATAGATGATCAAATGAATTGAACTTGTCAAAATAATTTATTCTTGTAAAGGGACAATAATACTCGTGTAAAAATATATTTTAATTCACTATAAGAAAAAATATTATTCATCTTAATAAACATGGTCTTGTAGCCTAGTACATAGTCACTAATGTGTTTTTTGGAACCTTGTCATGTTTTATCCATTTGAAAATAAGACACTTTATCATGGATATTGATAGAAATTTGAGAAAGGAATTGATTCTCTAGTGGAGTTAATATCCATATACAATGCATGGGTAGATCATAAAACCATTTTAGGTAAAAATATTTAGGAAATCAAGGGAATATCTTGGTAAACAATGTATCATTAGCATATTAGTCAAATAAAGCAACATTAAATATATGGAGGTTCTCTTTAGGGTAACTATTTCCATCATAAATATGAAGCTTAGGAGAAATAACATAAGTACGAAAAGGTAAATAGGCTAATTCACGTGCAATTGGGTTATGATGCAATTGAGTAGAGTCCATATTGTGATAATAAGTAGATGTGCCTTGTTGCAATTTTAAAATTTAAGCTTATAAAGTATGAACAAGGTATTCCAAATCCTACGTGTTGGAAGAATAATAATGTGAAGAACTATGAGTATAAAGAGGATGTCGAGAAATGATGGGAACTATAATCAACTAGTTATATATCCACAAATAAATGTACGAGATTGTAGATTATGATATGTAGTTAAATTAAACACAAATTTAGCTTAAAATAGATAGAAAATTACATAATATAATAACCATAGCTGAAAGAAAATAATAGTAAAGTAAAAGAGACAAAGAACATCAAATTTAAGTAGGGAAACCCAAAGGAAAAAAACCCACTGATAAAGTATTGTCTGTATTAAGAATTATTAAGACTTTAACCCAACACTTCCACTTCACTCCTCTATATTCATTGAGATAATTACAGACTAGCTCTTCGCAATTATACAATTTTCTTACATAAAAATCTTGGACATTCACATATAGTATCTATCTAGATCAATGCTCATGAACCATTATCAATCTCATGTGGGATCATCCTATTTATATAGGATGGATGAATGATCATACCATCTCATGCTTTTTTTAAGTTGTGAAAAAATGACTAAGTTTATAAATAAACTTTTAATAAAAGGTTCGTAAGTGGTGGTCCACCAAATGGTATCCCCACTTGAAATTATTAATCCCAACATAGGAGACATAGGAATATAAGTAATCATAGGAATAATCATAGAAAGACTACGAAGTGGAGAATTAGATACCCTTAATGAAATAGGTACTCTTATATACATATTTATGATGTGTGTATACTAGACGATGAGGAATGATTGAGATAAGTTATGGAAGATATAAAAATATTTTTTAGTTGATTATGGGTAGTACAAAGAATAATGTCAACATTATCAATATTTTATTTCAAAAATGCATAAAATTCTATACCTCATCATCCAATAGAACATGATTGTCAAAATTCTATGAGACCCTTCACATTGTATAGTATTAGTAAAGACCATGAACATAGAATGAGAAAACATATAAGTAATAGCATGTGTATGATCATAAGAGATATAAAGCATATTTTTAGTGGTGTGGGATGATTACAATGATAGGAGATTTCATAAAAAGGTTGGTAATCGTAGACACAAAATCACACACTTGGGTACATTTCTAGGTCCATAAACACATATTTGCATTCATATGATTCCTAAGAAATAAAAATAGTACTTTACAAATATCTTTGGCCTTTTCACTTTATCTCTGGTCTTTCACACCCTACAACCTAGTTGATCATTGATTCATCTTTCTTCACTTCATACACCAATGCCTAGCCAGACACCAATGACCAGTGCCCTTGTCCTCTCTAGGCACCCCAACCTATTTCTATCTTACTCACCTCTTTTGGGCCTATTTTTATCTTTTAGGAATCTTTTTTTTATGGGTCGACCTTCTAGTTGTCATTTATAAAATTCAACCAAGGGAATCATATAAATACAATGCTATGTGACCAAAATAAGGACCAAGCTCTAATTATCTATCATCACGACCTAAGGTTGCATCCAAAGTCATTCTAAACGCATCAAAGGAATCCATCTAGCACTCATACAAGGGAGAAAGAACTAAATTTTCTGCATACATGCATAGGAGGGGAAGTTCATTTTTCCATTCACACATATATTTACATTTGTACATTTAGCTATTGCCCGACATCATTTTCACTTGCAAAAAGGAATCCTAGTGCATGATTCTATCACACATGTATAAGAACTACATGGATTCTAAGATATAGTGCAGCATTCGGTCATAAGTTTACTCGGTTGGGTGACGATCAAGTTAATCCAAATCCCCATTTACATCTTTTCTTTTTCAGATTTCATGTGTTTTGGGGTTTTGCAGATATCATTTATTTTTCAAGTTATAAGTGAATACAATGATCATCTACCAACACACATGTGATCAATAATGAAGGTTAGCAACCACCCTATGACACAAGAAAACCAGTTTCCAAGATCTTACGTAGTCATAGGTGGCTACTAGTGGTCTCTAGCACCTAGATGCCCCAGTCCTATTTCAAGCACCCTAGTCCTGACTCATTCGAAGCTCCATGATTTTATGTGTTCGATTGCGACATCCTACTCTCTCTTGTTTACCAGCTTTTCTAGTCCATAATATTTCAGGATCAATTTCAAAATCATCCGAGTATCTTATCTTCTCTCTTGTACCTAGGGTTTCATTTTTATCTAGCTTATTACTTGTGTCGATATTTGATTTATCGCTTATTTATCATTTGTGACTCTACAATATATTAATATTTCACATATTCAATATTTGTTAAATCATTTAGTGAACCTATATTCAAACACTCTTGGATCATCACTTCTTCCTAATTTCATTAGCCTAGGATACTCTCATCATGGATGTCTCCATCCATGCCTTTTTGCAGGCTAATCCTAATTGTGTGAATAAAATTAGATCTTTTTGGATAATACTTACATTCATCCTCACACTTATCCTAAATATGTATATCATAAATTTACTACATATTTATCTTTTAATGAGGAACATATTAATTTTACATCGATGAAATTCCTTCTCAAGCTATGTTAGATAATGATTCCCCCTTTATATTCATGTTTGTATCAATAATGTTGGGGTTAAATATGCCTTAGTTGATAATGGATTGGGGCTTAATATTTGTAATCTAGCATTTCTTCACCAAATTGGCCTCTCTGAAGACTCCTTGGTTCCTTCATTTGTTTCTATTCGCGGCTTTGATAATATTCCTAAAAGGGTCTTAGGTATAATCACACTTCCCATTACTATTGGGCCATGCACTTTGTTCATCCCATTCCATGTAATGCTTAATAATCTTAATTATAATATTCTTCTCGATGGCCTTGGATCCATGCCATGCATGCAGTCCCTTCAACACTTCATGCGTGTATTAAATTCTTATACCAAGGTGTGGTCTATGAAGCCTTAGCAGATCCCTCTCCATTTTCCTATTGCAACATTATTGATCACTCACCTAAAGCCCATACTTTTTCCTCCTCTCCTCCTAATTTCAAAAAGTATGGTCCTAGGTATTGGTATATGCTTTGTTATGGTTTCACTAGCACTTTGGATTAGGAAAACATGCAAAAGGATTCAAAGAGCCTCTTTCCATTCCCATGAAATCCACCAGAGTGGCATCAAATATCTCCATCCTCTCACTCATTTTATTCCCGCCACATCTTCTCCTACAGTTTACACTATTTCACATACTCACCATCACAAAAATCAATCTCCATATGTTCATAATGCTACAAATTAATTTGGAAAATATACTCCTCCTAACACTAATACTGATACTCCTGACACATTTCCACATCTACCACCATGGCATGGTTTTTCTCACATAATCACATAGATCTCCATAACTCACATAGTTGGTAGGCATTATAGCTTCTCCCCCCTTACATTTCTATCAAATGTATCTATCATCTCATGTACTTCATGCTCTGTGCTTGATGTCTAATATTTCCTAAGCATCACTATAAACCCTTTGATACACACATTATATCATCATTACCCTATGACACACTCTTATGTTAAGGTTCACACTTAACTGTTGAGGGCATACTACATCCATGAACCTCACACACTACATATGTCATGCTTCACGATACATCCTTCTAGAGCTCTATCCTCACACATCATAACACCTTGTGATGCACTCTAGTTCCATGGTTCATACTTGACTGCTGAGGGTCTAATCTAAATTGAAACTCACCCCGCTTTATATCCCATGATATGTGCTTCATGGTCACATCTATCTAGTATACACATCTTTCAAACCATTTCCCAATGACACACTCTTGTTTTATGGTTCATTCTTGACTATCGAGGGGTATTTTATAAATGAACCTCATCTCATGCACATTTATACAAATCCACTCAGAAGGCACGCTACTCTATCACATTCACATTGCATACCATTCCATCTCACTCATTCATAGCATACTACATATCTTTTTGCACTTAATCTTAATCTTGCTTATGCTTAATTTTACACTTTGTTTCACATGCTAAACAAATAGTTTGTATGTCATTATATTTTCTATATACACATGCGTGTTCACTTTTTCTCTAGTTTTGAATGAATAATTTGAACAAATATTTACACACAACATGGATGCTTGAAATTTTACCTCTTACTAGTCCCACTAAGGATCTTGAGGTCATCTACCTTCTTACATAATATATGTGCTATTGTTCCATTTTATACTACTTTCTATTCTTTCTAGAACACTACTCTCTTGATATATACATGTATTGATATAATTTTTATCTTTCTAACATGCTAGTGGGTGCTCTATGTGGAGCATTTACTTTGCAGGACTATTTTCCACCATGGTTGGTTTGTCACTCTTTGCTTGTCAGTTGTTTGTTATCAGTATGCCATTGTTTACGAGCTTTTACCTGTGTCTTGTGAAATTGTGAGCGATGTCCCATGTTTGAAACCCACTTTTCATGGTTTGTCATTATCTTCTTGCTTGTTATATTTCACTTTGTCTTCTATATGTGTATTTGTCTTGTTTGCACTAACACATGTTTCTAGCCATATTTTTTGCACGTGCCTTGGTTTCTACCATGCACATTCCCTCCCCTGCAAGTTTTCAATTTCAGATCAATTTCAGGTCCTCTCTTTTAGGCCACATCCTCCTAATGACATCACATACACCCCAAAAAAGGGGGCATACATTGGGTGAATCAATCACCCCAAAAATATCTCATAGCTTCAAACAGTAGGAACACAATAGAGTTACATTGCTTACATAACAACCCGCATTCTGACTTGGATCCTTAGTTTCTCATAGACACTACCTCCTAGATACAAACACTACCACTTGGCAATTTTTGAAATTTCCTAAGCACTTATGACCAATGACAGTGATAGTTACTTTCTTAGATTAGTGCAGCTTTCAACAGCTTCACATAAAAATTTTCACAATACAAACACATTCTTCTAGCAATCATAATTTATTCTATCTCCTTTTTATTTCCTTGTAGATTTAACTCGAACATGAACAAATCAAATTAGGATCACACCATTTGTAGTGGTGTATAAATTTCAGGAAGGCTTTAGGATGGAGAATAAAACTAGACATTTTTACTAACACTCTTCTGTCAGTGGCATGATATTGCCCAAAAACTTGCACTTTGCATTAGATCACCCAAAAACTCTCTCTTGGTGTGATATCACCCAAAAAAATCACTCTTCTGCAACAATTCAAGACATTTTCTATCCATTTTCACTTGTTATAGACCATTTCTATACTTAATGCACATTAATAAATAACCCTTCATCAAGCACAATAATTATAATAGGTACAACATGACACAACACATATGCTTCACCCTTAGGGTCACTTCCTCTTCCTTAGCTTCCATGGTTCATTTTTGTATCACTCCATGTTTTTCTTGTCTCTTCGGCACACTTTTTCCATCAATCTACAAGGAAAAAAAGGTACACATCTTATATCTACTTTATGCTATTGAGTATTCACTCAACAACATAAAGTGGGGAAAATGTAGACATAAAATCACACACTTGGGTACATTTCTAGGTCCATAAACACATACTTACATTGATATGATTCCTAATTGAGAAAAATAGTAATTGACAACTATCTTTGGCCTTTTTTGTCTCTAGTCTTCTTTCTCGGTCTTCACACCCTACATCCTAGTTGATACTTCATAGTTTCATCTTTCTTGACTTTGGACACTAGCTCCTACCCACGACACCAACACCAGCATCCTCATCCCCTTTGGGCACCCTAACCTCTTTTTATCTTACTTGCCTCTTTTGGGCCTCTTTTATCTTTTGGGAATCTTTTTTTGTTATGGGTCAGACTTCTAGTTGTCAATTACAAAATTAATCCAAGGGAAACATATAAATACAATTCTATATGACCAAAATAAGGACCAATCACTATGCATATCTTATCACCACCTAAGGTTGCATCCAAAGGAATTCTAAGAGCATCAAAGACATCCATCTAGCACTCATATAAGGGATAAGGGACTACATTTTATGCATACATGCATAGGAGGGGAAGTTCATTTTTCCATCCACACATCTATTTACATTGGTACATCTAGCTATTGTTTGCTATTATGTGCACTTTCACAAGGGCCTCCTAGGGAACACTTATATTACACGCACACAAGAAATACATGGATTTTGAAATGTAGTGTAGTAATCGGTTGTAATTTCACTCGACTTAGGTGGCCATTGGGTTCATTCTCGACTCCCGATTTGTATCTTTTATTTTTAGGATTTGATTTGTTTTGCATGTTACATGAGAATACAACAATAATCTAGTGACAAAGAATCAATCAACAATGACGGTTAGTGACCACCCTATGACACAAGAAAAACCAGATTTTGATATCTTGTGGAATCACACGTGCCTACCAAGTGGTCTCTAAGACATAGGTGCCCCAACCCTCGCTCCAGTGCTAGAGTCCTAGATCATCCAATAATTCCAATATTTTCTGTGTTCGATTGTGATATTCAACTCCTCATGTTTACCATTTTTCCATTCCATAATACTTTGGGATCAATTGTAAAATCATATAAGTCTCTTATCTTATCTCTTACACCTAGGGTTTCATTTTTATCTAGATTATTTCTTGTTTCGTATATGTGTTTTACTATTTATTTATCATATGTGACTCTGCAATATATTGGGATTTCACAAATTCAATATTTTTGAATCAGAGTCTTGGAAAGGAGATATAAATGATGATAATGACCCATGAGATTTGGAACCATTATTTACTGAGATAAAAAAATTGGTTCAATATTCAGTTCACTAAATATTTACACCCTAACTAATATTTAGGTGTTATGTATACACAAAAAATAAGAAGGATGTAAGGGTTTACAATAGGTAGACTATTGTGATCTAATTAAATTCCAACATTAATCATTAAAAATTAGAATAATGCATTTAATATAACAACGATAAATTATAAGTACTTATAAAAATACATGACAAAGAGATATAAACATATTTGTACAAGGTGTGATTATGAGGATATTGATATGTAAGATGATGGAACAAAAAGATCGTAAATGGGAAATATTTGGTAAAATTTATGAGATTCAAAATGATTTAGGGAAGGATTGTACAATTATTGTATGATCTAAAATTGATTTGTATTTTTCCAACATGGAATTGTACAATCTTGAACCCTTTAATAGTAGAGATTTAAAATTTTCTATGTTTTCACTTGTCTATAAATGGCCCTTGTTATATGTTGCTCTTAATTTCATAACTTCGAGATAACCTATAATCACCTACAATAAAATGGAAACCCTTGAAACCTACATTAACATTCATTAGATAAATATTAAATAAAAAGGATAAAACTTGTGTGTGTGCATGTGCGTGTGTGCGTGTGTGTGTGTGTGTGCGTGCGCGTGTGCGTGTGTGTGTGTGTGTGTGTGTGTGTGTGTGTGTGTGTGTGTGTGTGTGTGTGTGTGTGTGTGTGTGTGTGTGTGTGTGTGTGTGTGTGTGTGTGTTTAAGGCTCAAACTCCTATTTATTTTACCAATCCAAGTGATGCATTAATACCCTCGTTGTAGGATCAAAATGATTTAGTTATCTAAGGTGCTTGTGTTATCATATTTTCCACCAAAATCATTGATAAATAATGCTTACACACATTTAGATACATGAATTATAAGCATGCTATAAAAATTAATGCAATATGAAACTAACTCAAAAACACAACAATGGTGAAAATTTGGGAACCTCACATTATCCCAAGTTATGTCTACAAACATGAGGATGATAAGTAACTCCCTCATAAGAATAAAATCATGACTCAAAGAATGAGCAATTATATTATGAGAATATCCAATCAAATGTAACTCATATGACACACAATGACAACCTATTACAAGTCATGTAACTCTTATAACACAAATGAAACCTAAGAAAGATGATTCACCATGTGTAGGAAATATTTCAAGTAAATAAATAAATAAAAGTAAAATAATACCCTACACCAACAACCCCCTTAAAGTGTAGTTTAGGTGAGAAACAAGAAAAAGTGGATCCTTGCAACAAGCCCGATAAGGTACCCAAGTAAAATTTAACTCTCAAAAAATAAAGAAAAGGATAAAACCCAATGGGAAAAACTCCCCTAAAAAGAGAGAAATAAGAAAGAGGACTAGAATGCACCCTAGAAGATGGTGTCAATGTATCCCACACCCTAAGAAGAGCTCACAAGTGAAGAATCTTATTATTAGTGAATATGTCAATAATTTACTCTAATTTCTTGCAATATTTTAGATTGATGGCATGTCCATGAATCATCTCCCTAATGAAATGCATGTGAATCTTGATGTGTTTAGTCCACTGATGTTGAAATAGATGTTAAACCCATTTGCATTTATTGGTGTTGTCATTATTATCACATGGTAAAGGAGGAGTGAAATTTCAAAAAAATAGGTGTCTAATAGTGATGTTCAATGTTCTATGAGCTTTTAGGATGGTTGCAGATTGATTTTAGGATGCTACATGATTGAACAAAGTGAGGTTGACATCCATCAAGGTAGGATAAGGTTAGTATGCTCGCTTAAAAGCCTACATGTTTGAAATTATTATTCCAACATATGCAATATATTTTGGAGATCTTGGAAGGCTTTTTCTTTGAGAACTCAAGGAGATCTTTCCAACGAGACCAACTTTGCGTAATTTGGATCTCTATGGAGGGAGTTATGGTTATTCAAGTTTTGTAGGTCGATTAGTAGGATATTATTTATATTTAAGGTCCACATGATGTGGTAGATCAAAGGTGGGTCAGCATAATTAAACATGCTTCATGTATCCCTCTTCTGAAAAAAACTCACGACATGTGGAAAGACAGGGTTAAATAAAGCTTTGGGTCCACACAGTAGTTGTGAATAAAAGAAGCTAGTTTGACATCATGAAATATGTAGACACGTGGAGCCTTCTAGTTGGATCGGTTTTTTTACTTTGACATAGAGATGGAAAATGAGAAAACTGACATTAGAGAATATATTAAGGAATGTGGATCTTCCCTATTAGATGATGTTTCACATTGGTCAGATATAGGTTATCAAAATCCTAATATTACAAAGAAACGTGGAGTTGTTTGATTAGTTTGTGCTTCACACTCAAAAAAGACTAACACCAAAAAGGTATGTGGAGATTTATAATTGGTTTAGGATTTTCATTTTAACAAGGTCCTTGTAAATTCATGTGAATTTCAAAGTAAACATGGAGCCTTGTCATTGGTTCATGTTTCACGGCAATGAGTAGAGGTTATCGGTGATCCGATATTACGAAAGGTGTGGAGATTCCTTATTGGTTTGCTTCTCGTAATGGCCAATGGAGGTTAAGAAAAATATGACAAGTGTGAATTACATGGAGATTTCTTATTGGATAGAAATTCACAAATGGTATGCACCTGATAAGAAGATACATTAGAATAAGACATAGATAGGTGGAAAAAGTAGAGGGTGCCACTTGGCAATGATCTTATGATCGAAGGTGGACACATGGAATTATTTTGCTATATTTTTGAGAGATGGCTCCAGGTGGATGTGAAATCCCTAGAATGAGCCAAGATTCATATATTTTTGGGTCCATATAATTATACAAGAAAAATATAATTCACGGGTCAACATGCAATATGCAAGCTGATTCCCGACTCCCCGACAACTTATCACATGGAGACATGTGTCCAAAAATGAGACCAAAGGACTAAGAAGGTTGAAACAAGTCAAAGTGTTTTGAATGAAAAAAATCATCGTATCTCACAAATGCACTGATGAAAAATTCCAAAAATTTCAGGTAATGTCTATAAGGAGGTCGAAAAAGTGTTGCAAAAGAAATCATGTTGATTCATTTCAAACAAAGGATAAATTCATGACAAAATTTTGTCTCAGTTGGGAAAGTCTATGAGGAATAGTTTAGAGCGTGATGTTGGTTGAGCTTCTAAGATTATTTTATCATGTGAAGTTGTAAGGTCTAGTTCAAAGTAAAGGAGCTCATGGAGAAGCTCAAAATTCAGTCGCAATGAGTAGCTAAAGAAGTGCCACTTGTCAACCTGTAAACACCAAGTTTCTTTGAAATTTTGTACATAGGAAGAATGGTCATGTGAAGAGTCATTAAACATGAAACATCAAGGGTCATGTTTAGGAATATTTCTTGTTTATTTAAGCTCAATTTTTGAGCATGTAAATGGTGTTTTTGAGTGCATAACTATTTTTGAAAGAGTGCAAAGTTGAGGGCATGTTTTTGAGTAAGTGAGAAGAATATTAATTTATTGAAGCGATGGAAAATTAAGAAAGGAGAATAGAAGACAAGCAAGCTAAATAAGTGATCATAATCAGTTGTGGAAGACAATACAAGAAATTGATCAAAACTTTTGTAAATAAGTCTAAGTTGAGTACTTAGCAATCAAGGATTTGAAGCAAGTTACAATACGGAAGAACAATTATTGCTAATTAAATTATTGGGAGTTGAATCTTGCATGAAATTTTAAGCTTGTTAAATTTCAAGTAGCAATTTGACTAAATTTTGGAGTTGTAGCTCTAGGTTGAGTTGAAGGTCAATAATGAAATCATGTAAAATTTACGAGACATTTCTTTCCTAAGTTCTTTTTATCCCTTATAGGTTTCCCACATTAAATCTAGTCTCTGCATGTGTTCATGAATGTTTGGTTTCTTTTCTCTCTCTTAGTTGAATATGCATGATTATCACAGCTAAGGTAATTTAAAAATTGGATGATTGATAAATTATGAATTGCACAAAATTTTAATAAACATTGATTCACCCCCTCTCAGTGCCTAGATTTATAACATTAGATTCCTATAAATTTTAATGGTGCTTTGATTGTCGTAGAAGATGACTCGGGTCTTCTACATTGAATACCAAACATTATTAAATCCCCTTAAGCCAAATGGCCCTCATGAAGAATTTACAAATATTTTGTTTTCGGCATTAGTAAATGATAAAGAAATAACATTCTACTTCTCTCTTGATTAGCCAATAGAGACATATCCTAAGGATAAACTATATCCTAAAGTAGACTTGTGATTCTTAACATTTCTAGCTCAATTTGAATCTATGTATCCAACCAAGTCAATATCAATACCACATCGTAGTGAATCAAAAATATATTTGTACCCTGAATGTAGTGAAAAATCCTCTTAGTTGCTTTCTAGTGTATCTCATGAGGCTCCTACATGAACCTAGAGACCTTGCCTAGTACATATAAGTTTTTGGTCTAGTGTGAGTCAAATATATAATTATGCCTACAAGTTGTCGATACAAGGTAACATCAACCAATGGTGAAGTATAATCATCCTTTAGCTTGACTCTAGATAGAAAGGGAGTCAAAGTTGGATTACAATCAACCATTGTAAACTACTTAAAGTAAATCAAGAGCATACTTAGGTTGTGCAATGGATATCCTTGAGTCAAACTATGAAATCTAAATCCCAAGGAAGTAATGCAACAAACCCAATTTAGTCATTGAAAATATTTTTGTAGATATTCTTTCACCATTATAATGGATTATGAAGAGCTTCAAAATCATAAGCAAATAATATTTCCACAAAATATATACATTTAGATCAGAGTGACATCTAGTGAACCCTATAGTGAGAAGAAAGGAATCCATCTTGGCATACCAAGCCCGAGGGGCCTGTTTGAGGCCATAAATATATTTTCTAAGCTTAAATACTAAATAAGAATCCTGAACAAAATATTGTGGCTGATCCATATAGATATCCTCCTCAAGGTCACCATGAAGAAAGTAAATATTTACATCCATATGATGAACATACCAATGATGTCACGACAATGGCAAGAGTGATTTTGGTGGAGTTCATTTTGGTGATTGGTGAAAATGTCTCGATGTAGAAAATACCTAGAACATGTGAAAAACCTTTTTCTACCAATCATTCTTTGAACTTGTCAATAGACCTATCTACTGCATACTTGGTCTAATATCCACATACATAAAATCATCTTCCTTACATTAGGAAGGTTTGTCAAATCCTAATTTTTGTTCCTAATCAAGGAATTGTACTCCAAAGATAGTTGTTTCCTACTTAAGATTGCTATATTTGGTGGACCTTCCTAAAATTTGAAACTTATTTCAATGAAAAAATCATGTGTGGTTAGATGAAGAATCATGTATCCCTTAACACCATATGGGTATCCTAAAAATATGCAAGGCCAACTCTAAGGTTCCATAGCCTTACATTTATTTTTAGGGATATGAGCCATAACTAGAGATCCAAAGACCTTAAATTTCTTAATAGATGGTTTTTTAGCATGCCAAGATTCAAAAGGAATGATTAATGTCAAGGATTTATGAGGGACACAATTCTATATGTAATTTGGAAAATTATTAGCTTCAACCTAGTATTGTGGTGCCAATGATTTAGAGTGAAGCATACAGTTGGCCATCTCTTTTAAGAACATGTTATTTCATTCTACAACTCCATTTTTTGAAGGACTATATGACACTGTTCATTATAACTCAATCCCTAGAGTAGTACGAATGAATCAAACATGTTACTTGACATATTCAACACAATTATTTGTTCATAGAATATTGATGAATTTCCTTGTTTTTATTTACAAGAGCCTTGAAGTACTAAAAATTTGTAAACATCTTACTTTTGATGAAGGAAGTAGACCCAAGTGTACCTTGAGAAATCATCAATGAAGGTGAGAATGTATCATGCCCAGTGAAGGAAGGTTTGGGAAATGGCCCTAAGATGTCACTATGTACCAACTCCAATACCTGTAGCTCTCCAAGCTTTTCCTTTGTCAAATTTCTCTTCTAGATGCTTCCCAAGGGTGCAACCCTCACAAATACCTTTAGAAAAACTAACTTTAGGAAAGCCTTTGACCATATTATGTTTTCTCAATTATTCCAAGTAGTGATAGTTAAGGTGGCCAAATCACTCATGCCATAGTTTTTTAACCCCATCGAGTGAGTCAAGAGTGAAGTTTGACAAGTGTCGGGATAAAAATGATAGAAGATATATAATTATACTTAGTGATTTACCCTTCCTCTACAATTGTATTACCATTATGTAGCTCTTTGATGATAACTAAATATGGGTTGAATTCAACTCTCATACCCTTACTTATGTGAGTGATCTAGTACACTGACAACATATTGATGGAAAGTGTTGGAACACTTAGAACATTGTTGAATGTTCCACCATTTACTTCAAATAACCCACTATGTACAACTGCTACATAGGTTTCATCACCCAATGTGATAGAGGACATACTACATGGCTCTACATAAGAAAATTAAACTTGTGAGGAACCCATGTGGTGCAAGGCACCGGAGTCAATAACCCATGATGAAGTTGGATCCACTATAATAACTAAATCTTTACCCTTCTTCTTCTCTTTACTATTTTCTTTTTCCTTAGAATAATCTTGGCTAGATGAGGTTGATTTGATAGATTCAGGGACCCCTATGTTGTTCTTCTCCAGAATGTGAGTAAGGTGGTCAATCTTCTTCTTCATACACTTATGTTCATCATGCCCAAGTTTCTTGCAATAGGAACACTTCACCCTTTCCTTCTTAGGTTTAGCTTTGGAGGAAGTGGGTTCAGTGTTGGTTTTTGGTTGGGATGGTTTCGATCATTTTTTGTCCTTGATCCTTCTTCTCTTGTTTCTTCTCCTTATTATTAGAAGCATTAGGTTTCCCATTCCCTACAATCAAGGCATGTGATTTAGAAGAATTCAATGTTCCCATATATATTAACTTGTCTTGTTCCCTAGTTAACTAACTAACAAACACATCAAAATATGGAATCTTCCATGTTACTCTAAGTGCATCTTTGGTGGCATGAAAGGTGGAGATGAACATTAAGTATTATGGACCTAGTTTTTAAAGGATAAGTTGTGAGTCTTTTTTTCAATTCCACATCCCTTCAACTACAATCTTACTGATTTGAACTTTGTGAAGAAGTCTTGAAGTGTGTCAAAACTGCTAGGGCTTAGGATAATAAGATCATTTTCTAGTTCATGCCCTCTCATTTCATCTATTTTCCCAAATATTCTTTCCAATATGGTCCAAAATTCATTAGGATATTTAGTATATTCAACGTGGAAGAGAAGATCTAGAGACATAGACAAACACAATAATCCAAAGGCTTCATCACAATATTTGTACCATTTCACTTTCTCTGCATCGATTCGGTTCTTTTTCAATCCCCATTTTTATTCGATGTAGTCCCTTACCCCTTATAATGAGTTGAATTTTAGACTTCCATTCATGATAGTTAAAGGGTGTGAGTGGATTTATAGAACTTATTTCTATTTTTAAGTAGAAAAAGAAGTGTAGAAGGTAGAATGTAAATTAAAATGTAGAAAGACATAACACAATACACCCCAAAACTTACTAAGGTTCAATTTTACAAGGAACAAGAATACCTCTAATGTGTAGAGTCAAAAACTCACACTTTAAATAAAATTTTACCTCAAATGGAGATATATGTTGAAAGTTATAGAAAATCAGAGCTTTTACCTTGCTAAACACCTTGGAAAACCTTAAATTGACTAAGTCAAAGTTTTTGCTTGCTTAGCACTTCAAAAAACTTGAAATGGTTTTTTTAAGTTTTTGGACTTTCTCAACATATATAAAATCCAAAAATTCACTTGGTTGTGGTTTTAGAATTTCTCAACACATCTAAAATCCCAAAATGATATTGGTTGAGATTTTGGAGTGTGCATGTAATTTATCGAACTTGAAGCTTGTTAAGCATGCGTCATAACCCAAGGCTTAATATTAGCATGTGTTGGAATTTAAAAATGGTTGAGCATGTGTCGGAACTTGATTATTGGTGATCATGTGTCATAACTTGAAGCTTGTTGAACATGTGTTAGAAATCAAAGATTATTAAGCATGCATAAAAGTTTGAAATAAATTGTGTTGACCGTGGTTCTGTGGGTTTGACCATAATTTTCAAGTTTCGTGTTGAAACGATGAGATGTTCTAAAGTCCCGAAAACCTAAAACACTAGGCAATGACTAGGGTTCATAGGTTTGACCGCAGATTGCAAAATCTATTGAAATTATGAGATGTCCCAAAAACTTGAAACACTAGGCATTGATTGGGGTTTAGAGGTTTTACTATAGATTACAAATGTAGAGGAGTGGAGGAGAGTTGCAGAGATCCAACACAAAAATTATTATGAATAAAACTTAATTCAAATGTATTCTCATTATAAATTTACATATTGCAATACTTACATATATATAGGAATATAATTCCTATATTTTAGGATGTAGGTATAACTACACCTCCACGAATATCTCTCCCAAACTCTATACACATGAGTGGTTAAAATCACACAACAATATTTGTTATAGTTGTTTAATATAACAACTTATAAAAATATTTACTAACTTACCATTTACATAATAATTACCAATGTAATTATTATTTACTAACATATTTACTACCACAAATTAAGATGATAATAATTACTCTCGTAATTATTATTTACACACACATATATGGAACACTAACCATGCACTTCTTAGCATTCCCCACTTAGTGCGAACATGGGGAAAAACTACCTTTATACTTACACATGTTCATGATCTAGTGATTTTCGCAGGATGATGACAAAACTAATGGATGGTTTTGCAAACGGTTGACCACAAATCAAGAATGTTGGTTTTACATTTGGAGTACTAAAAACCAAAAGATTATGGTTTTGCAAATAGTTTACCAACATCCAAGACTGGTGGTTTTACAATTATTTTACCACAAACCACAAATGAAGGTTTTTAAGTGGTTTACCTAAAACCAATCATGATGTGCCAAGCACTATTATCAACTCTCATCACATCTCATCAGAGGGAATAATATCGTAAAAATATGCTCACACACTACAAATTGAAAAAATAGAAATGGAACATTGGATCATGTTCCCCCTTAATGTGAAATTTCTAGTTATTCAACAAACCAAGCAATTAGGAACACTACATATAGGAACACTAAAATCTAAAGCACACCACATGCAACTGAAAGCACACTAAAAAAATGTCACCAAACCTTTGATGCGGCCTCATCATTGGAAAATGACAAGAGGTCATTTATTGATGTCCAACATTTGTTTCCCTTCTTCCTTCGATTAGATGTTGCTAACTCATCTTGATATAGCTTTGAGTATTTTTGAATAATTCACCCCCATAATATGGACGTCGTGTACAATAAAAAATGTGTCCAATACATTTTTTTATTTCTAGCATTGATGACTCAATAAGGCTCAAATGGGTTACAAAATTCTCTAAAAGTATACATGAAGCCAGGATAAGGAGATGCCCACATATTGGCCATAAAAGAGGGTATTTTTCTAACTTTTTATTTTCCAAAAAAAATGGAACCAATGTGATAGGGATAAAAAACAAGAACTTTTGCAAAAAAAAAAATGGCACTCGATTTTGAGTTACCGTGTAAAAGTTATTAAGGTTTCAATTTCCCATAAAAAGTTCCAATTTATCTAAAATTAAGTCAACAATTCAAAATTTGCTCAAGATGGAGAGAAAAATTATCATGCGACCACTCATTGAAACTAGAAAGAAACAAAGATTCCAAAAGAGTTAATGACACAAAGAACCGATGCAAAAATTATTGATTTTGCCAAGAATGTATTAATTTCCCTCAATTTGCAATTATTTAAGTAAGAAATATAGAAAAATTAAAATTTTCAAACTATTTTTTTGCAAAATAAAAACAATTAGCCAAAATTGGTTGTGGGAAGGCAAATAATTAACTACTGATTTTGAGTTGGAGTGACTAGAAAATATTTCTTCATAACTTAAGAACCAAAGCTCCATTTGCAAACCGTTAGATGCGTCAAAAGCTTGTTTCTAGATCTTTCCAATGTTACTAATTTTGTTTGATTTATTTAAATTATCTTAAAGTTGTTATGGAATATATTTGACTCCCAAAATAGATAAAAAATAATTTATTTTCTTCTAAAAATTGCAAGAATTTAAACGTAGTAGAAACCTCCTCTTGATCGCAGGAGATAAACGTCTTCAAATACAATGGTTAGATTTAGAAATAAAAACATATTGTTCTACAAATTGGTGCTAGTCCTCAAGTTACACAGGAGAATTGAATGAAATAGATGTTATGGAGATATCTACTCTCATGTAGATACATATAAATAAAATACAAGATCTACACTATTATATTAAATCACAAACGTAGACCATAGATAGTTATGTTGCATACTCAGAACAAGTATAACACTGCTCCCATGGCTACTCTTAGAAATCCTTCACAAAGAGAAGATAAGGATGCTCTGGTACAAAATGTAGAGGAGTAGAGGAGAGTTTCAGAGATCCAACACAGAACACTATTATGAATGAAAATCAATTAAAATGTATTCTCATTATCAATTTACATATTGCAATACTTACATGTATATAGGAATATAATTCTTATATTTTAGGGTGTAGGTATAAATATTCCTCTGAATATATTTCTCAAAATCTATACACGTGAGTGGTTCAAATCACACAACAATATTTGTTATATTTTTTAATATAACAACTTATAACATATATTTACTTAATTACCATTTACATAATAATTACCAATATAATTATTATTCATTGACATATTTACTACCACAAATTAAGATGATAATAATTAATCACATAATTGTTATTTACTCACACATATATGTGGAGAAATAACCATGGATTTCCTAATGAGAAAATGTGTTGAAATTATAAGATGTTCCAAAGTTTTGACAACATTAAACACTGGGTCAATATTTTTGACTTGTTAAGCACTTCCAAAAACCCAATACACTATGTCAAATTTTAGCACTTTTCAAACACCCTCGTAAATCCTAAAATACACACAAATGGAGGTTTTTGAGATTTTTTTGAAACACATTATAAATTTCGTAACCCCTCAATAAAAAAACTTAGAACAATATTCTTAAATGGAGAAGATATTTGTGCATACACTTCCGCATTAAAAAAACTTGAATAATACCACAACTAATGAAAATGGACAAACATTTTACTAACAAGTATCCGATACCATATCGAGTTTCGCTAGAATAAATGATAAATAATGTTTTCGCACATGTGGTTGCACAAATTATAAGCATGAATTAACAAGTAATGTAATATGAAATTAACTCACAAACATAAGAATGGTGCAAAATCTAGAACCTCACATTAGCTCAAGTGGTGTGTACAAATAGGAGGACGATAAGTAATTATATCATATGAATAGCAGTTATGAATCCAAGAATGAGGAGTTACATTCCCATGAAATCCAATCAAATTTAACTCATATGACACACTATGACAACCTATGACAAGTCATGTAACTCCTATGACACAAATGACACCTAAGAAAGATGAGTCACCATGTGTAGGAAATATTCCAAGTAAATAAATAAATATAAGGAAAATAATATCCTACACCAAATGTACAAGTATGAATATCTTACTAACTTGCTAGGGGTTCCCTCATGTATCTTGACAATAAGATAGTTGGATAACTATGTAGTATATAATGTACCTAACTGGGTAGCGAGTGAGATGTGGTGTGCCTTAACCATGTTACCAACCGTTTGTTTCTTGAAAAATTAAACAATGTTTGGAGTGACATTTTTCTTGTTAAGACATGGCTCTATGACCTTTGCATACTTAGAAATGGGGAATTTAAACTCTTTAACCTGGTTGAGTGCTTCAAACCTATAGTAGTGACTACTCTAAATTATATGAAAATAATTTAGGAACATTTAGGAACCATTGAGTGATTTTGGATTGATATTTGTAATAAGATCTTGTAAGAGTTTCAAGTGAGTTAAAAATTACATATGTTTACCTATATATCCTTTTGTAGGTGAAATATTTTAATAAGGCTGACCCTATGAAGTTTAAATGATCCAAAGGAGATACTCAAATTGAAAACAGAGTCAACAAAAATAAGGAGCCCGAATGTACAAGTTTGGCCAAGATTGGATCTTAGATCTTGACTTAGTTGTACAGCTTTTGGATAAAGAAGAATAATAACAAAACATAAAGTTTGACCATGAAGTATAGGTTTTGTTTACTACTTTTATTAAATAATATTACTATAATTGATAACATGGAAAAGTGTAATGATAAAAAGTCACATGAGAGCTAAAGAGATGAATTGATTGGATTATGTATGTGAGAATTTGTCTTAGTAAGGGAGCATGAGTATACTTGAATTTGTATAAGGGAAAGTTTCCAAAATTTATTGTCTATAGAGAGGCCCCACACATGTGTGAAAGTGAACAATTTGGAGGAGAATGAAAGATGGAAAAAATACATCACAACTATGTCATGAAATTCTCTCTAATCACTATAAATTTATCTATGAGAATATAAACATTACAAATATCTTAAATAGATATTTATAATGGTACTAACCATTCATAAAATGAATCTCTCTATCAAAATTTATGAGAAAAAACTAGAGTTTTATTCCTTTTTTCTCCATAAAATTGTATGAGAAATATTGATTTTATCAACTATAGTCTCTTTGATTTTTCCTCATTGGGCCACATGTCACACTATGGTTGGTTATAGGCTCTAAAATTCTTCTCTATGTTGATTCCATGTGTCCACTCTTCATTGGCTATGTTCTTATATCAGAATTGTAAATAATGGCTACAAGGTCATCAAGTTTAATCCAAAATGTTCCCCTTTTTGTTTTCTCCTTTATTATTAGTTACATGATTAGTCTCTTCATCCGTCACCTATATGTCTCGCTCTATTTACTTGATTTTCTCGATACTAGGAATTACACCATGTGTCAACATCCATAATATTTTTGCTAAAATGTGATTGGGCCATGTAGTACGAAAACATGTATTCATGTTTGTAGGGATAATTTTGATTTATGCTTTAACCCCGCTAATTGACTCGTCAAGATTGGGCCACATAGCCTAATCATAAGACTTATTTTGGGTCTCTTATTGATTCTTCATTATTTTCCCTAACTCACTATGTCAACTAAACACACATGATTGGTCTATGTGGACCAGTCACAATTCCCAATTTTTTACACAACTAAATCATGATTGGGGCACATGACCCAAATATGGGCCTTTATCTCACAAGTATTAAGACCTTCACCTCTTTTCCTTAGCTGATTTCAACGTTTCCAACCTTGCAAAATGTTGACATATGTCCTCTTCCCAAAGATTCCTTAACTGAGCCAATGCCTTAGCAATTTTTAAAATTCAACCAAAAGGCATAATAGGAGGATCCTTTGCTCCATTTAAATAGTGAATTAATTTTGTATAAAAAAAATGTGTGTGACCCACTCTAAATGGAAATGGGGTAAATCCCACAAGGAAAAAAAAACTTGGCCCTTAAAATCCAACTACATCTTTACCTACAGTCTCAAAGTAGAGTCAAGCACTACCATTAATGACCTCAAGAAGATAAAATGAAAACATTGAGAGTAAATGTCCTTGGAGAAAATGTATTCAATGATATTTGTATTCTAACTAGTGCCATTAGAATCCTTTGATCACAAATTTCTGAACGATAAGGCCCCAAAATATATTTATACCATTTTGGGTGCCAACATTGGCTCCAATGTAGGATGGGTACCCCATGTGGGTATCCAGAGATCTTAAAACTTTATTTGAAAACACTAGTTCCACCAAGAGTAGAAAACCAAGTCAATCCAACACTACAAAAACAAAACCAAGGTAAAACACATCTCATTACACCATCCTAATAAAAACACTACATTACCCCAATGTTTTTGATGTGCAAATGAACTTATTAAAAATTAATAAAATATATACAAAAATTTACTCTATGTATAAAGAAAAGGGTATTCCATTCCCATTTAATAAACCCATTCACAAGAATGGAGAAGTAGGATCTTTTTCTCAAAAGAGTGAGTAGTGTTCTTCTAGTAAAATGTAGGAATAAATAATTAGAAAAAGACTCCAAAATAGATCACACAATAAACTACTAAGATTAGAATCCCTAAATGTGAATTTATAGACAAAAACAAATACCCATCAAAATAAGCATCTTGTTCAAAAGTTGATATTCTCAATCTCAAATTTGTAAACCAAGTTGAGACTCGCATGGAAAATCAATGTGCACATAAGAAGGATCAATGTACTAATTATAAGTAGAATATGAGCTTATAATACCAATTTTAAAATAAATTTGGGAAATGAGAACGGGGGTTAGTAAATATTGAACTTCTTAACATCAATGTACCCATAATTTTGATTAGTACCCAAATTAGTATCAAGCACAAACTCATATTTCTCCATTAAATGAACATCAACCTTTAACTTCTTATCTAGGTCCATTAATTGTTACTCCAAAATTTTATCTATGTCAAAAAAATATGCTCAACAATAATGTTAGAAATGTAAGCATCATTATGCAAATTTTCAACTTCACCACAATAGAACAACTCATTGCTCTAAAAATTAACTCTAGTATCAAACACATTACTTGTATTTTCATTCCTCATATCATAAAACACTAGATTTTTAATAGCATAATAAAATGAGTCACACTCTAAATCTAAAATATACCCATTACATTACTCATCATCATAAAATAGCTATAACATATCACACAAAATATTATCTAACATGAAATCAACAATTGAAGAATTATGAAAATCTAAAATAAAGTGAATCAAACTCATGTGCACTTTTTTAATAAAAAAATGGATTATTAAATAATTTAAATTCCTCAAAGGGTGAGTTATCATATGTTGTAAACAAATTCACCTCATTATTACACTTAACAGACTCATAATCCAAACCACCATTACTTACAGAGTGAATTAGAGCATCAAATAATGTTTTAAATCATATGATCTACTTGAGCTAAATTCATATATTTCACACAACAAAAGCTAAAAGTTTTAACACATAAATTCAAAACAACAATGATCAATAGATTCATACCACTACAAAATTTGGAGAGTTTAGTGATGCATCATAAAGACACCATATCGTCACCTTATTACTAATGTTTATTTCAAATTTAGATATTTACAAATGTGTTAATGATGTTCTAGTGACGAAATTAGTGACAATTGTCTCTAACCTAGTATTAAAATGTATATAATAGTGACGAATGACTATAAATTGATGTTAATAGGTTGACTACAAAAATAAATTGGCCGGATGTTGATACTATGTTAGCTTACGACACTAGGCTAACATTAGTTTATCTCTAGCAAAATTTAGGTTCCCCCGTATCGCTTAATAAGAAAATATTTTTTATAGAAAGAAAAGCAAATAAAAACATATATTATTCCAAATACACAGTGAGAAAGAGGATTTATTTTCTAAAACTATTCATTTGTTGGGTATTTTCAATATTTTTTGAACTTTTTATATTTATTTAGAAACAAGTTTGATTAGGGTTATATTTATCTTATTTTCTTATTCCTAAAAATAACATATATTCCTAAACAATCAATAAAATCAGTTTGATCTTATCAAACCTATTATTTTTAGTATATCATGTTCGGTTTGACTACTTGATGATCAATGACTATCAACCACTATCCAAAAAATCACAAAATTGTGTTTATTTAGTATCAATATAGTTCATGTAGTTAGTTTGGGTCACCCAAGTGAGTGGTGCCCTGCCTAGTCCATCACAACATCCACTTACTAGTCTCTACTAGCTATTCACTATTAAAAAGTTACTTTTGAAGCTCTATAGGATAATATAAAGTGTAATGGATTTTTTTAAAGACCCTTATCCTACAAAATTTCTTATTTTAATAACACCATTATTCTTGTGTCCTATTCATTTCCTTGTAATGAGATACAAATTTATCTTCTCTTGTACTCAATTAGTTCCTCTCCTATGAAACCCGACTTTACATCTTCTATTATCTTCATTGTTTCCTCCACTTTATCATATATCTCTTTGTTTTTTCTTTCTTACTTGTAATATTTTTATTCAAATGTTGTATGTTTAAATTCTCCACATGTTCCCCTACCCTCTAATGTTGCTTCATAATACCAAAAACTCTTATATAATTTTTAAATATATATATATATATATATATACCCCATATATATATATATATATATATATATATATATATTACCACCCCAAGTTTTATATGTGTATCAATGCATCATGAAATTTTTTTATATGACTCAAAAAATTATCATTCGTTTAAAACATTATTCCAATAGTAGTTGTTAGGCTTGTTTAGTGTCAATTTTTTTATAAAGATAAAAAGGGTTAGAGGGACCCTACCCAAATACATAAAGTAGAACAAAACATGAGGTCTTAAATACATGCTATCAAGTTAATACAACACAAATCAAAATAGACCTAGACCAAAACAAAGTAGGAATCAGAAAGGAAAAAAATTGATTAAGTAGAGAACATTTTTCCACTCCTCACCAGATTGGTGATGGACGTTTTGTAGACAACAAGATACACTTCTTCTACTATTTCAATGTTCTTTAGCTTCTTTTTACCCTTTCCCAAGTGAATGTCATCCAATTTCCTTGTTTTAACCACCTTCTTCAACATATTGAGGTTTGAGATGCTACTTTTATGTTTAATTTACTCCACTTTTCTACCTATATCAACTGATATTTTATGGTTTTGATTTATCTATCATTACAAACCACTCTATTTTCCATTTTGATGAATTTCTCTAATACTTTCATTTGTTTGTTTGTATTTTTATATGTTTAAGCATGTTCAAACTTCTAAAAGAGAACACTTATAATATGTTGGTAGCTTCTTTTACCTCATTACAATCCTTGAGAATCATATTCAAAATGTTTCTTAGTAAAGCTAATGTCCTCTTTCATAGATTGAAAAACTACGTCATGCTCTACCTGGTGATATTTTTTAACATTGATGTCATGCCCCGCCTCGAGACACTGGGAAATAGGTTAAAAAGTTGGTAAAAAAATTTGAAGTGCGAACTAATGTTTCGCCTAACCATTCTCACTAAGTCATTAAATTCTTAACGATATAATTTTTAACCAAATTGCTAAAACCATTATTTTGAGTTAATTTGATTTGTTTAGCTTCTAATAATTTTTACACATTTAAAAATAATATATATATCACATTGAATAATTCACCTTCATGAGGAAATAATCTACCCATTCATAATTAAAATTTCATTCCCTACTCAAAATTTTATTCCCACAATATTACTTAAATTCAAAAGTGTAGAGGGTCACTTAAGGACCCTAGGATTAAGTCAATCTTAACCCTTGATCTCCCTTTTTCCCTAATATTGCCCTAATTTTCTCTATTTGTCATTTTCTTCTCTCTTGCTTTATTATATTTCTCATTTTTTTGCAGTTGTTGGAGTGCTATGAGGATCTTTTTTTATTTATTGAGAAACCAGCATTACATATTGTTTTTGAAAGGTCCAACCCATACAAGAGGGGTTTTTTTTTTTTGTTTTTTTTTTTTTGTAAATCCTTATTGTAAATTAAAATCTTTTCTCTTTTTTTTTGAAATGAATATACACACAACACACACATACATACATACATATATATATATATATATATTATTTTATATATATATATATATATGATATTCGTAAGGGATTCACAGGGAAGGCGAGTGGATGGGGGGTGGAGCAGAGAAGGGCGTGTGGGGAGTGCAGCACATGGGAAGGCGGTGGATGGGAGGGACAATGTGCGTAGGGTCCTGGAGGAAGGGCCGAAGGGGTGTGAGGGGCGTTGTGGGGGGTAGTGCCCACCCGGGAGATAGGGATAGGGCAGGGGGGACCCCCACCCACCCTACGTTTTTTTTTTTTTTTAAAGTTTGTTTAAATTTCATTTAAATACATATTATGTATTTATATATATATATATATATATGATATATTTGTGGGGAGACAGCGCCCCTCATTTTATTCAATATATAAATACATGAACATGCATATTATATATCCCCCCTAGTTTATTATATATATATATTATTTATAATTATTATATTTAAAATTTACATTTATATAAAATACATATACATATATATATATATATCCATATACCATACAATATATATATATATATGCATAATAGGCATAATAATTTCCCTTTTATTTTAAAAAATACTAAAAGAAAGTAAATCTCTTGGCTATACAAGAGAAACAAAAAAAAATCTACTTTCTTTCATTTGCCAATATGTATAAAAAGAGAAAACTACAAGAGAAAACATATTGCTCAATGAGGATATTTTCATTTCCAATACACGGGGTAAGCAATAATTTTAAAACTAGTTTCACTTTGTTTTCTAAATCCATGATAGTTTACCAAGAGATGTACATTCCAAAATAATAATAGTTTTCTTCCAATGTTAACTAGTAAACTAGCCACATAGATCTCATTTCAAATAACAAACCCTTTTTGAGCAAATAAAATTCCAAGAACATTGCATGTTTAAGAGATGTAACAAAGAATACTTCTATTAGATGTATTTTAAGGAAATACAATATCTTACAATTCTTCTTTTGCACAACCCCTCAATAACTCAATACATCATATTTCAAATTATGTTTAAATACACAAAGGGATAAACTATCAACTTCTTTCCATGATTTGAAGTTCCAAATACAATATACGTCAATACCTAACTACTCAAGTTTATTACAAGACTTCTTACAAGCTTAGGAAGAGAGAGTTTGCTCAAGATTAGCTTACACTTGTCTAAAGAAATTTACCAACACAAAGAAGAGATTTACAATAATGGAGATTCTACTAAATCATTCCTTACAAGAGACAAGAAGTAATGACCACAATAGAGTGTAAGAGATAAAGAGCTCCAATCCAACAACCCACTTTCAACATGAGATCCCCATGTACATTTCCTTCAAGAGAACCAATAAGGAGAGAGAGCTTGTTTTCCACCCAACCATAGGCATCATTACATGCCTCTCCCAAGGTTGGGATGCATGCTAGCCTCCCCCAAGCCCATGGGAAGGAGGACAACCATCCACAATTTGTACAAGAAAGGGGGTGAAACAACCAAAACACATTCACATGGAAAAAAAACAAGTATAAACCAAGACTCCAAGTTTCACAAAGAGGAGAATCCCATGTTCTACCTCAAAGGTGGGGAAGAGAGGAGAAGAGTCCTCCAAAAGTTATATTCAAAATTACTTGCACAAAACAAAAATCTCCATATCCTCCTTATTGCTCTTAATTCAATCAAAGCCATCCTTATTCCTCCACCCTTTCTCCAAGTCCTTGGAAGGATTTTCAGACCCCAAGGGGTTTCCTTACCAAGAATGGGGAAGGAGATTCAAACCAAATGAATCAACTTCCCCACCTCAACCATTTGAGGGGAAACACTAAGACCCTACAAGGATTATCCATCAAGCCTTGAGGATTAAGGGAAAAGTCCCTCTCTCTTCCCCCACAACTCCAAAACTCCATCATGTCATATGATGGAGGGAGTAAAACAAGAAAACAAAAACCAAAATCTACATGCAACAATAACAATTTCAAGCAACCAAACTAACAACTAAAAATAAAACAACACAAACAATAAGACATAAGAGCCTACCTCAAAGAAAGCTCTCCAAAAAGATTTCCAACTTCAAATTTCTCCACTCTTGACTCAAGCAAATCACAAGCTCCAAATCACCCAAGCATCCAAGCAAGAAGTTCCAAAAGAAAAAGTCCCTCTCTTTTCCCATGAATGGGAATTTGAAGAGGAGAAAGCAAGAATCCTCACAAATGAGGAGGTGACATGTGTCACCCTCTCTTCTTCAAGGTCAAAGATGCCAAAACAAAAGAGAGAAAGGGTAAAATTGTCTTTTTGCCCTCTTCTCCCAAATTCCCTAAATGTTAGCAAGACAAAATTAGTGAAACTTTTAATAAGCACTCCAATCCACACCCCTTACATGGATGTGACCAAACAAGAGGTAAAAAGGGAGGGAAAACTCCCTCTAGCCTTGAAAATAAGCCCCCTACCCATTAGGTAGGGTTCAAGGGCTCATTTTAATGTTAGGGGAACTCCCAAGCTAAAAGGGGTCCCCAAAAATGCCCAAAATAACCTAATTTCGGGTTTTGCATTTTTGGCACAAGGGTAGAGGGTGTGGGGACCACCCAAGGGTCTCACATGTGACCCTAAACCCTTGTGATTAAGTGACTCATTAAACAAAATCAAAATTTTAATGAAAGTGGGATTATTAACTCCCAAAACAAGTTTACAACATAATTAACTACCCTAAACAAAATTAATAATTCAAGGCACAATACATTACAAAAATTGGGGTCACTCATAGTGCCCAAAATAATAATCTCCTATACTAAGGCTTTACACAATGAACATGGCTAGGACTCAGCCCATGGGCTGCTTGTGCAAGATTGTGTAGCTGGCCTGAATCCCACGTTCTCATGTAAACCTAGTCACCTACACACTCATTGCACACATTAACTATACACTGCTTTATAAAATATAAAACAACGACACAAAGTAAGATATCAATAAGTTCTAAACTAGCCTAACATCCTACTGAAATCAAAATGTGACAACGTGCACAATTATACTCAATATTCCAAAAGTTAGACAAGATGATAGAGTGACATATAACCATAGGATCCCAACATGCAACAACTAAGTATCCATCAATAACATCATATCCATTAGTATCCACGATGTCATAAGAAAATGCGACAACATAGAAATTAAGCTAAATTGGCGCTATACGCCTAAATGTCCACACATGTCTAATAAGATCAAATCTCTAAATATAATGTCCAAGATATAACCAATCACTATCAAAACATGTCTATGAGCAAAGAAACAACAAGCTACTGAGCTATAAAAGTGTGGGCACTACATCCCCCTCTACTAAAATTAGACTTCCTCCTGGAAGTCACTGAAAGAGATAGGGATATCTAGCCCTCAAAGGTATCACATCCTCCCAAGTAGCTATTGTCTCGTCGTACCGGTCCCACTATACTCTAACCTGGTCCAAGTCTCGACCCCGAAGGGCCAACCTTCAGTGCTCTAGTATGCGTATGGCTCCAGTCTCCACTATCCTCCGTCCTCTACCTATAATGCCAACCAATCCAAAACATGAGAAACATCTGGGTACATATCTACGTAGTATAGAAACATGAAACACATCGTGGGCCCATGCAAGGTGTGGTGGCAAAGCTAGGTGATAGGAAACTAGACCGATGACCTCTAAAATATCAAAAGGCCCCATAAAATGAGGTGATAGCTTAGAACCCTTTCCATAATGGATAGGACTCTTATGCGGATGAACTCTCAAGAAGACTTTGTCACCCACTGAGAAGTGACGATCAATCCTCTTAGTGTCTACATATGCCTTTTGGCGTGCTCTAGCCTGCTCAAGACGCTATCTAATCAGCACAACCTGCTGCTCTAAATCCTAAAGGTAGGCCGGTCCTGGATAATCCTGTCATCTAGTCTATCCCAACTCAGAGGTGTCCTGCAAGGTCGTCCATATAAAGCCTGGTAAGGAGCCATACCAATGGAACTATGATAGTTGTTGTTGTAGGAAAACTCAAATAAATGTAAATAATCTTCCCATTTCTTATGTTGATCCATCACATACATTCTCAACATGTCCTCCAACACTTGATTAACTCTCTCTATCTGCCCATCTATCTCTGGATGATATGCTAAACTAAATTAATCTGAGTACCCAGAGCGGCCTGAAAAGAAGTCCAGAAAACTAAAGTGTAGATAGTATCCCTATCATTTATGATGGTCTTTGGAATCCCATGCAACCTAACAATGTCCTCCATAAACACTTTGGCAATGGCCTGTGCATTATAGGTGACCTTGGTTGGCGAAAAATGCGCAACCTTGGTCAATTTATCCATAGTGACCATAATGGCGTCATGATGATAAGAGGACATAGGAAGTCCGACTATGAAATCCATGGAAATCACATCCCATTTCCACTCGGGAATATCATGAGGGTGCAAAAGTCCTGTAGGATGAGAATGCTCTTCCTTGACCCTCTGGCACTCAAGGAAATGTGCAACAAAATATGCTATGTCCCATTGGAGACTTGGCCAATAATATAACTCCCTCAAATCAGCGTGAATTTTCTTTACTCCTAGATGTGCTGCATATGGGGCTCGATGAGCCTCTGTGAGGATGAAGCTATGCAATTCACCTAACTTAGGCACGTAGATGCGCCTATGGAACCAAAGAAAACCATCTATCTCTAAAACACACCCAGAATATCTTCCCTCTAATGAACCTTGTGCCTCCAACATCTGTCTGGCTCCCTCATAAAATCTATCCTCTGGAAGGTGCTCAAGAATCCTGCCTCTCAAATCTGACTGAAGTGTCAAAGAAGAAAGCACATGTCATCGTCTACTAAGTGCATCTGCAACAACATTTTCCTTCCTTTGATATATTGAACCTCCATGTCATACTCACATAGGAACTCCATCCAACACCATTGATGAGCATTGAGGTTCGGTTGTGAGAAGATATACTACAAGCTACGATGGTCTATCCTCAAAATGAAAGGTCTACCCAAAAGGAAATGTCACCAACATACAAGAGCATGAAAAACTGCTGCAAGCTCCAAGTCATGAGTAGGATAATTAAGCTCGTAGTCCTTGAGCTTACGAGACTCAAAGGCAATAACCCAACACTCTCTGCATAAGAACTACCCCAAACCCTCTAGTGATGCATCAGTACAAACAACAAAATCCTCTATCGGGTCTGGGACTGCTAAGATGGGCCGTGGTTAACCTTTCCTTAAGCAACTGAAAGGCCTGCTCACACTTCTCTGACCAATCAAACTTCTTCCCTTTCCTCTGAAGAGAAGTGATAGGGTGAGCAATCCTAGAAAATTCATGTACAAACCTGTGGTAATACCCTGCTAAACCCATGAAACTCCTTACCTCAGTAACTGATGTGGGTGTTGGCCAATCCAAGATAGCCTGTATCTTAGAAGGATCTATGGAGATACCCTCACCTGATATGATATGACCCAAGTACTGAATCTCTATCTGAAAGAAGCTACATTTTTCCAAGTTCCCATACAACTTCTACTCTCTCAAAACCTAAAGTACTTGTCTCAAATGCTCCTCATGTTCCTCCTCGGAATGAGAATAAATCAATATGTCATCAAGGAACACTAAGACAAAGTGATCCAGAAATGTCCTGAATACTCCATTCATGAGGCTCATGAAGACAACTGGGGCATTGGTCAAACCAAATGGAACCACTGTGAACTCATAATGCCCATAACGTGTGTGAAATGTTATCTTATGAATGTCTGCATCTAAATGCACAACTAATGATATCCTTACTTGAGATTGATTTTGGAGAACACTCTCACTCCCCACATTTGATCAAACAAGTCATCAATCCTAGGGAGTGGATAACGGTTCTTTATTGTGACTTTGTTGAGCTGCCTGAAGTCTACACAAAGTCTGAGAGAGCCATCCTTCTTTTTCACAAATATGACAGCACTCCCCAAGGAGATACACTAGGGTGAATGAGACCCTTATCTAATAACTCCTCTAATTGAATCTTGAGCTCCTAAAGTTCTAGAGTCATCATCCGATAAGGTGCCCTAGAAATTGGTGCTGATCTAGGTACTAAATCAATGGTGAAATCTACCTCTCTACGGGGTGGTAACCCTAGAAGCTCACTTGGAAACACATCTGTATACTCCCTCAAAACTACATGGTCATCTAAGGGTGAGTGCTCTGATGTCTCTCGATCGATCACTGATGGTGATAGAAAATAACTAACAACCCTTACGCATGCTCCGCTTGAGTTGCTTAGCCAATAACATGCGTAAGGAGATAGGCCTCTACATCCCTGATATCACAACTGCACTCCCAAGATCATCCTGACACTCAATGACCTTATTTCTATAATCCACCTTAGCTCGATGAGCCTCGAGCCAATCCATACCCAAAACTACCTAATAGGAACCTAAAGGGATAACTCAGAGGTCAAGAGTAGTGGAGAAGGCTCCTAAATCAAGTACGCAACTCTCCACATACGAGTCCACGGTGAGTTTGGCCCCAGAGGCCAACTCAACCTACCAACTATCTGGTTGCCTAGCCACCACTAGCCCACACTGGTCCACTATAGAAGGTGATATAAAGGAATCTGAAGCACCTAAATCAAAAAGTATTGAGACAGAAATACCCCTAATAGTACCTGTCATCTCAATGACTGTGGCCTATGCTCGGCCAGTGGTTGTCAACCACTGCATATACATGATGGGCACGTCCCACATCACCCACCATCTACTCGGATCTAGCAGCTCTCTTGTGCATCCATGGTATTGGGTTTGTGTGGGCACATGCACACATAGTGATCAGGAGATCCACAAATAAAACATCCTACTGCACCCCTCTGAGATGGGGTCCCTCCTATGCTCTACTGTATTGATCCTACCAGTCCAACCTTAGTAGACTGCTATGTGTGAGCTGGTTGTGCCTGCTAAGTACCCTACCTCCTATCCCTGGCTCCACCAAAAATCACCTCTAGAAACACCTCTCTAAAATCCCTGTGTCTGCCTAGCCCCCTGCTGTGGGTGGCCCTGCTACTGTGTCTATCATTGCGGGTGCGGTGGAGCCCTCATGGCTACTGGCGGAGGCCAAAATCCTCCTCTAGGGGTGGTGCAGTGTACCCTTTGACCTCTCACTCAAAAGGCTTGTATCCTCTCCCCGAACTTGCTCTTGTTTCTATCTCGGTGCTCTTGTGCCTTGGTCCTATTCTCCTTAGCTAAGTAGGCCTTCTCAATGGCCTTCTCAAGTGTGGGAGGAGATAACATCCTAACTAATCCTACTATATCTACATTAAGGCCTTGAATAAACTTGTTAACCTATAATTTCTCATCTTGTAGGTAGTCCACATACTATAGGAGATCTAGGAACCTACTCTCATACTATGCTACTGTGCCATATCCCTGTCGTAAGTCATGAAACTCATCAATCCTTTTCTACACAAAATGCTCTGACATATAACAGCCCTGAAAACTCTCCTCGAACATCTCCTAGGTCATTATCTCTTGAATCGATGGAGGTTACTCCTCATTCCTCCACCAAACGCCTGTTGTGTCTCGGAGGAGGTGTATAGCGAACCTTGCCTTGATGTTGCTCTCGTAAGAGTGCAAGCCAAAGCAACTATCCAAGCTAAGGAGCCATGACTCAGCCCCAAAGCCATCTGTAGAGCCAGTGTAAGTGGGTGGCTACAAGTGAAGAAGATCCCTAATCACACTGCATGTATCTCGATCCTGGTGATGTAGTCCAACAAGCGAAGGGGGTCACCTATCCCCAAATGGTCCCTCGAGACTATGTGAGTGAGCTCACGACGAACGAGGCTACCCTCTCGTGATGAACGGAAGGGCTACGTGACCTCTCCCACCTCGGTGTATCATGCTCTGGCGGCTCTGAATGCGCATCCTCACCTATCAACTCCTCATCTCCCAATGGTGTCTCCACTCTCATCTCCTGCGGTGGTGGTAGACGCTGCTCCACAACACCTATCAGCTGGTGCAAGGCCTCTAATATCCGAGGCCCAAATTCGGGTGCCGGCTGCTCCCACAGGTACACCATGCCCTAATCCTCTAGTTGATCATCCCCTCTTGGGTGCCATCCTACACGAGGTGAGCAAAGGAGTTATTAATTAAAAATTTAATGGTTACGGATGATTTTTAACTAATTATTTTTATCCATTTATTAAATTTATTGTTATTAACATTATCATTAACTATCTTAATTAAATACCCAGAGTGTCATGTGTGTGAACCTCACTCTGATACCAAATGTCATGCCCCTCCTCGAGACACTAGGAAATAGGTTAAAAAGTTGCTAAATATTTTTTTTTGAAGTGTGAACTAATGTTTCACCTAACCATTCTCACTAAGTCATTAAATTCTTAACGATATAATTTTTAACCAAATTGCTAAAATCCATTATTTTGAGTTAATTTGATTTGTTTAGCTTCTAATAATTTTTACACATTTAAAAATAATATATATATCACATTGAATAATTCACCTTCATGAGGAAATAATCTACCCATTCATAATTAAAATTTCATTCCCTACTCAAAAGTTTATTCCCACAATATTACTTAAATTCAAAAGTGTAGAGGGTCACTTAAGGACCCTAGGATTAAGTCAATCTTAACCCTTGATCTCCATTTTTCCCTAAGATTGCCCTAATTTTCTCTATTTGTCATTTTTTCTCTTTTGCTTTATTCTATTCTCATTTTGTTTGTAGGTTGTTAGAGTGCTATGAGGATTTTTTTTATTTATTGAGTAACCAGCATTACATATTGTTTTTGAAAGGTCTAACCCATACAAGAGGGGTTTTCTTTTTTTTTTCTTTTTTTTTTGTAAATCCTTATTGTAAATTAAAATCTTTTCTCTTTTTTTTTGAAATGAATATATACATACATACATACATACATACACATACATACATACATACATACATATATATATATATATATATATATATTCTTAAATTCATTTTTTCTATAGGTGTGGAGTGGAGCTGTGAAGGTAGATGTGAAGGAAGAAGGACACAGGGAAGGCAGGTGGATGGATGGGCAAAGGCCGCGGAGGGGAGCGAGGGGCGGCAGGGAGGCGGGGGGAAGGGGCATGGGGAGTGTTACACACAGTGGTGGAGGGGGGGGGCGTTATGCGGGGGCCGGACGGTGGGAAGGGGGTGTGAGGAGTTT
This sequence comes from Taxus wallichiana var. yunnanensis, assembly GCA_018340775.1. Classification (NCBI taxonomy): domain Eukaryota; kingdom Viridiplantae; phylum Streptophyta; class Pinopsida; order Cupressales; family Taxaceae; genus Taxus; species Taxus wallichiana. The sequence continues at coordinate 349,409,535 of CM031235.1, forward strand.
GGGGGAGGGGCAAGGCATCCCCGGGAAGGGGCGAGGTGGGGGGGTTTTTAGGGGCGGCCCCCCACCCCCACCTACATTTTTTTTTTGTTTATTTAATTTTTTTAAAAATCTCATTTAGTTACATATTGTGTGTGTGTGTGTTTTTTGTGTTTATTTATTTAAAGTTTGTTTGTGTGTTTGTGTGTATATATATATGTATATATAACATTTTATTAACAATATAAAATACATGAACATGCATATATTAAATAGTTTAACAACAACCTAGTTATATATATATATATATATATATATATACCCACAAATATAACCTAGTTAATAGGCATAATAATTTCCCTTTTATTTTAAAAAAATATATACTAAAAGAAAGTAAATCTCTTGGTTGTACAAGAGAAACAAAAAAAAATCTACTTTCTTTCATTTTCCAATATGTATAAAAATAAAAAACTACAAGAGAAAACATATTGCTCAATGAGGATATTTTCATTTCCAATACACGGGGGTAAGCAATAATTTTAAGACTAGTCTCACTTTGTTTTCTAAATCCATGATAGTTGACCAAGAAATGTACATTCCAAAATGATAATAGTTTTCTTCCAATATTAACTAGTAAACTAGCCACATAGATCTCATTTCAAATAACAAACCCTTTTTGCCCAAATAAAATTCCAAGAACATTGCATGTTTAAGAGATGTAACAAAGAATACTTCTATTAGATGTATTTTAAGGAAATACAATATCTTACAATTCTTCTTTTGCACAACCCTCAATAACTCAATACATCATATTTCAAATTATGTTTAAATACACAAAGGGATAAACTATCAACTTCTTTCCATGATTTGAAGTTCCAAATACAATATACGTCAATACCTAACTACTCAAGTTTATTACAAGACTTCTTACAAGCTTAGGAAGAGAGAGTTTTCTCAAGAGTAGCTTACACTTGTCTAAAGAAATTTACCAACACAAAGAAGAGATTTACAACAATGGAGATTCTACTAAATCATTCCTTGCAAGAGACAAGAAGTAATGACCACAATAGAGTGTAAGAGATAAAGAGCTCCAATCCAACAACCCACTTTCAACATGAGATCCCCATGTACATTGCCTTCAAGAGAACCAATAAGGAGAGAGAGCTTGTTTGCCACCCAACCATAGGCATCATTACATGCCTCTCCCAAGGTTGGGATGCATGCTAGCCTCCCCCAAGCCCATGGGAAAGAGGAAAACCATCCACAACTTGCACAAGAAAGGGGGTGAAACAACCAAAACACATTCACATGGAAAACAAAACAAGTATAAACCAAGACTCCAAGTTTCACAAAGAGGAGAATCCCATGTTCTACCTCCAAGGTGGGGAAGAGAGGAGAAGAGTTCTCCAAAATTTATATTCAAAATTACTTGCACAAAACAAAAATCTCCATATCCTCCTTATTGCTCCTAATTCAATCAAAGCCCTCCTTATTCCTCCACCCTTTCTCCAAGTCCTTCTTGGAAGGATTTTCAAACCCCAAAGGGGTTTCCTTACCAAGAATGGGGAAGGAGATTCAAGCCAAATGAATCAACTTCCCCACCTCAACCATTTGAGGGGAAACACTAAGACCCTACAAGGCTTGTCCATCAAGCCTTGAGGATTGAGAGGAAAAATCCCTCTCTCTTCCCCCACAACTCCAAAACTCCATCATGCCATATGATGGAGGGAGTAAAACAAACAAACAACAACCAAAATCTACATGCAACAATAACAATTTCAAGCAACCAATCTAACAACTAAAAAGAAAACAACACAAACAATAAGACATAAGAGCCTACCTCAAAGAAAGCTCTCCAAAAATCTTTCCAACTTCAAATTTCTCCACTCTTGACTCAAGCAAATCACAAGCTCCAAATCACCCAAGCATCCAAGCAAGAAGTTCCAAAAGAAAAAAAGTCCCTCTCTTTTCCCATGAATGGGAATTTGAAGAGGAGCAAGCAAGAATCCTCACAAATGAGGGGGTGACATGTGTCACCCCTCTCCTTCTTCAAGGTCAAAGATGCCAAAACAAAAGAGAGAAAGGGTAAAATTGTCTTTTTTCCCTCTTCTCCCAAATTCCCCTAAATGTTAGCAAGACAAAATTAGTGAAACTTTTAATAAGCACTCCAATCCACACCCCTTACATGGATGTGACCAAACAAGAGGTAAAAAGGGAGGGAAAACTCCCTCTAGCCTTGAAAATAAGCCCCCTACCCATTAGGTAGGGTTCAAGGGCTCATTTTAATGTTAGGGAAATTCTGAGCTAAAAGGGGTCCCCAAAAATGCCCAAAATAACCTAATTTCGGGTTTTGCATTTTTGGCACAAGGGTAGAGGGTGTGGGGACCACCCAAGGGTCTCACATGTGACCCTAAACCCTTGTGATTAAGTGACTCATTAAAAAAATCAAAATTTTAATGAAAGTGGGATTATTAACTCCCAAAACAAGTTTACAACATAATTAACTACCCTAAACAAAATTAATAATTCAAGGCACAATACATTACAAAAATTGGGGTCACTCATAGTGCCCAAAATAATAATCTCCTATACTAAGGCTTCACACAATGAACATGGCTAGGACTCAGCCCGTGGGCTGCTTGTGCAAGATTGTGTAGCTGGCCTGAATCCCACGTTCTCCTGTAAACCTGTCACCTGCACACTCATTGCACACATTAACCATACCTATCCGATAAAATATAAAACAACGACACAGTAAGATATCAATAAGTTCTAAACTAGCCTAACATCCTACTGAAATCAAAATGTGACAACGTGCACAATTATACTCAATATTCCAAAAGTTAGACAAGATGATAGAGTGACATATAACCATAGGATCCCAACATGCAACAACTAAGTATCCATCAATAACATCATATCCATTAGTATCCACGACATCATAAGAAAATGCGACAACATAGAAATTAAGCTAAATTGGCGCTATACGCCTAAATGTCCACACATGTCTAATAAGATCAAATCTCTAAATATAATGTCCAAGATATAACCAATCACTGTCAAAACATGTCTATGAGCAAAGAAGTTAGTCTCGAGTTGGAAGAGTATACCACGAAATTCTTTGAAAGAGCCTTGGGTTTAGATGAGGAAGGGAGATCATTAAGAAAACCTATGTATTTATCCGGACACCTAGTTTTATATCACAAGTACCCCCATAAATAATAAGTTTTACAGTGCTCCTTGAACAAGGTTAAAAGAAAACTACACCATAACTAAATTTTTTCCTTTTTGAAGAGGAAATACAACCTTCCCATGCTTAACATCCAACATATATTTTTCTAGGGAGGAAAACAAGAATAAAGGTAGGATAAGCTCCACATTGTGTCTAAGATGATTCAAAATAGGGAAATGATAAAGATATACTACATTATATCTCTCTTCTAAGGTGATGTAATGAATCGATGGAGGGAAACACCATTTCAAGGTTTATCCAAAGATTCCTTAAAAATTTAGAATGGAAAGGGACCAATTGTTCACCTTCACACAAAAACTTCTTGATTTCACTATTGTTTTTGGTTTTAGATTTGAAAATTCTCCTAGCCTCGGTGAAAATCCCGGTGATATGAGCAATAAGGTCCTCAAAAATAGTAATAGATGCCCCTCTTATGTTAACCACCATATTGTTCTAAGAATTATCAAATTTAGTTGAAAATCGAGGATCAAAACCCTTGAGGCATTCGAATAAATTAGTCATACCTTTTTTCTTGAAAGTATTTCGTGATTCCTTGTCATTATTGACATCCTCAACATTAATTGGTTGTGTTATGAACCTTTCAAAGCATCCATTTTCTTCAAATCTGTAAGACCAAACTAGGAATGTACAACTCTATTACAAGCAAAACCCATAAAATTTGGGTTTTTCTGCCACTAATATCAATACAATGAAGAATTTCATGCAACAAATCCTTAAATGCATGCAAAATAAAACCTTTTTTCCAAATTTCTAACATCCAACTCTTTGCATAATTTTTCACTTAGGAGATATTAATCAACATGTTCCTATTCATAACAAATGGATTTACATGATTGATAATATTTATAAGCTAAGTTGGCACATTATTCATGTTTTTCCACTAGTTAGAAAGTGATTCCTTCACACCTATATTAGTGATCTAGTCAAAAACATTATTGGCTTCCATGTGGGTTTGTTAAATGACCACCTCATTAAACAATTCAAGTAGTATTCATATTTCCTCCATTATATCTTGGATAGTGTGAGCATGAAAAACTAGGTAGAAATGGAAAGATAAGAAAACAAATTAGTAAAAATCTCCTCCTTGTTTCTCATGTAGACCTTCGATGTTGTGGAAGTGTTTAAACTTTTGAACCTTTTGAAAAATTGATTATGGGAACTCTTAAATTTATCTCCAAAATGAGGGATTGAAAATGCTAGAAGCACAATTTGGATATAGGGAAGCTTGCAATATATATATTTTATCCTTTCCCAATATTCTCCAACCATTCTCCAACCTTCTTGTGGAGAGTATGACATGTTTTATAACAAGAGGAAAGGACAAATAGTGGTTGAAAGTGGTCAGTGCAAATTGTTAAATGAACTCATCAATGCACATTCTTAAAAAACAATAGAGGAATTTTGAAATAGTTCAAATGGATTAAATTTCCATTGAGGGGCAATAAATTTTTAGTTGGCAGAAGTTTGCATCCGGGAAGGTGGTTGTACATGCAACTTTATTGCTTCCACCTTTCTAGGATTTTGGAAGTGGAGTGGGAGTGGAGTGACTAGGATAGTGAAGTGGAGTCCAAGTGGAAAATAGATTTATTTCTATTTGTAATAACTAATTTAATTAGCTATAAAGTGGAGTAAATAATTAACCATTTAATTAAATAAATGTTTAATTAAGTTAGCTAAAGTGTGTTAGGAATTAATTTAATTAATTCCAAAGGGTTGTGATACTCAAATTATGAATTAATTAATTTAATTAATCAATTCTAAAGGATGTGAATAATTGCATATCAACTAGAAATAATTATGTAGTTATGAGGTGTTTACATTTTCCCCTCTTTAAATTGTTATTATGAAGTAATAACATTTTAAAGATAGTAGACGTATGTGAACCCATGAGTGGATAATAGGGAATACGGTAGATGTTTGGATTTTCCTCGGTGAAACATTTATATGTCCCAAATGAGTGTGGATGGTAAGGGAACTCCCCCTCAAGCAGATGGGTGGCGCAATAAAAACAAAGTGGATAACTGCTTAATAGGAAGAAGATAAGAAATTTTAACAAGGAATGGAGGGATTTTTCTCATAGCATGAGCTTCATTTAGAGAGTGAAATTTAGAGAAACCTTATTTTGTTGTTACACAATAGATTTGACACCATTATTATGAAATAATCATGTTGGGTGACCCATTATGTGTGTATAAAAACAAACACAAAACAACAAAAAGATAAGAAAGGAAAAAAAACTAATATGCACCCTAAAAGTATGCACCATGCCTATGAAGAAGTCAAGATGATAATAAAAATACGTGGAATTGGTCTAAAAAGAAAATATCAACAATGCAACACAACTTCGAAAACAAGAAAATTAATTATACCCCTAATACATGCCATAATGATGATTAAGAAAATGTGAATGCCCCCAAGAACTAAACTTATGAAATTCATGAGGATAGGATTAAATCAAGAGCAAAGTGGTCTTAGATGTTTATAAAGATACTCTTGTTGGAACTGCATTGAAAATTAATTTGAGAGTTAAAAATGATCATTGCCCCAAGTGTAGGTTCTTATTTATCCTTTTATTTGTTTATTAGGATAAATATTACACTTTTATTATCCCTACACTTGTAGGGTTAGCTTGATTATGTGTACTAGTTGTGTGGATTTAGCTTGTAACTAGTTGTGTTGAGTTAACTTACCACTTGTGTGGAATTAGCTTGTTAGTCTTACAAAGTTAACTTAACTAATCACAAGTATTAGTCGGTGGGAGTTCTTCACCACTAATCTAGGTAGTAGTTGTACTTCCCTCCTCCTTTATGTACATATTGCTTATTGAGCTAGTTCATGTAATGAGAAAATTGATTATTATGGATTTCCATATATGATATTTTAGCTCTTTGTTTGCAAATACTTTTGTAAGGTTATTATGGGAAATTCCTTTCATCTTTTTAAATATGGTGTGTTATTATCATCTGAGATCTTCACAACTTGAAACAATTTTCTTATTATTCCTTTCATGGTATCGAGCAAGATATGATATATACATACATATAGTTCATGTTTGGTGAGGATTTGAGGATCTTGGAAATCATGTGAGGTAAAAAATCTAGAAAAATAGTTTCTTGGTTTTTCACATTTGTATTGGTTTTATTTTTCTTCTTCTATTTTCAGATCCAAAATTGAAATTTTTTTCTAGAAAAGTTAAATTAAGGAAGAGTGAAGGAAAAAGGCATTTTATTTTGTAAAAAAATAAATATTAAAGCACAAAGTAAAAAGCTTGTAACTTTTGATAGGCAACTGAAATTGAGTGCCATTTTTTTAAAAGTGCTTATTTTTTCATGTTTGTTCCATTGGAACTATTTATTTTGAGAAACACACTAAAATTATAAAATTTCATTATTGTAACACACACTCAATTATAAAGTGCTAACATTTGGGGGTATTGTAATAACTTACGGATGCTTTTTTGGATGAGCCCAATGTAATAATTATTTTAGGTGTGTGAATTCTAGTATTTATCATGGATTCTAAGAATGAGATGCTTTTCTCCAAAGTGTGTGGACTTCAGGAGGATATGGTCAAATTTGTGGAATAAAATAGATCACTTAAAAAGTAAAACTCTCTTCTTCATAACCTCATTTATGACAAGGATAAACTAATACACTCCCTACAACAAACAATTTCTTACTTACAACATCATCCTCACATTGTGGAATTTCAAACCCCTACTCATGTTCCTAGTCCACTTACAGATATTACTCTTGTACCCACTGACCTTGTTTTTTCAGTTTCTAAGCCTGCTCTTGCATCTGATGCTCCTAAGCCTATTGCACTTGTTACTACATGTTCTACTTCCACACATATACCTATTACAATAACACATTATGTGTATCCCACTTCTTCTCACATGCATAGCTCTACATACCACTGCATTTGGTTCTTGTGTGCTTTGTTTTATGGGTTTCATTGGCATAGGTATTAATAGACATTTATAGATTATTTCTTCCCCTTATCATCTGTTAAGTGGCATTCACACATTGAATTGGTTTTAGATTAGGTACTTCATTGGGATGACACATTGGAAGAGCTCTATTTTTGTTCACTCGACTCTTTCCAAGAATCTTGAGTTACACATTAGTTCGTACTTTGACTAAGGCTTGAGAAACCTAAGATTTCATATGTAAAACATGATTGACCTAACACACATTGTGGTGTTTTTTTACATGAAACCGTTGTTTATTTTGCACCGAATCATATACAAATATCCTCTTCATCTATTTTTGTTGATTTGGAGTGGATTTATGATCACTCGTGGTGGGGAAAAAATCATTCATTGAGAGGAATCTACAGGCATGGCTCCTCCACCATTCAACTTTTTGCTCCACTTTTTATACCATTTGCATTGTAATGCTCCTTGTTTTGAGAATTTTTATTTAGTAGGTGTAGTATATCTCTCTTGTTTGTTGAGATATTTTGTATCTATATTTTTGACACTTTCAAGAATCTTGAAAGTATCTCTTGTGGGGGAGTTGTTCGGTGAAGCCCAGTGTTAATTTTTCAGTGTTTAAGTAGTTGTTTTGATAAATCATACATATATGTAGTGTCACTCTACCCATTCAACAGTATGGGAGGGTGTGGTGTTGATCATGATTATTTGGGTCTTGTGTCCTTTCCGTGTTTCCTTGGTTGTTCTTGGATCGTGGCACTCCTATTTCTTTGCATATTTTGTCCTTTCCTTGTTTCCTTAGTTATATTATTCTTGGATTGTGGAACACCTATTTATACCAATTGATCAAATTATATTTGGTTTTTTTCACTTTCAACATCACTCCATTGATATTATTCTTGTATGGAGCTATTCGTCTACAACCCAAAGTGTCGGTAGTTTTGGGTTTTTGATCAAGCGGTTGATTCGAGACCATAGTGCAAACTAAACTTCTTATGCATTGTATGATTTTTTTGAGACAGATTCTTGGGATGCCTTGCTTCTATTTTTTTCTCTCTTTACTTTCTTATTAGTGGTTTTAATACCTTCCGGTATTCCCTTTTTCCCAGTTATTATATGTGGGTACCTCATTAGGATTTATTATTGGGACCCACCTTATTTTCAATCCACCTAAGTTATTCTTACGAGGGGTGTTAATATAGATTATTATTTATGCTTTTAGTTGTTTATTAGGATAATTATTGCACTTGGGTTATCCCTACACTTGTTACGTTAGCTTTCTTAGGTGTATTAGTTGTGTGGAGTTGCCTTACTAATTGTGTTGAGTTAGCTTACCATTTGTGTGGAGTTAACTTACTAGTCTTGTGTATTTAACTTAACTGCTAATATCAATTAGTGGGAGTGCTTCACCACTATCTAGGTAGTAGTTACACTTCCCTCATCCTATATGTCCATCTTTCTTATCAAGCTAATTTATGTCATGAGGAAAAATATTATAATGGATTTCCATATATGATATTTTAGCTCTTTTTTTGCAAATACTTTTATAAGGTTATTCTAGAGAATTCCTTTCATCTTATTAAATTTGGTGTCTATTAGAACAATCTTCTTATCATTCATTTCAAGGATCATACTAAATAGCGGTGTGATCTTAGATACTTATAAAGATATTATTGTTAGAACCACATTGAAAATTGATTTAAGACTTAAAAATATCATTACCCCCAAATAATAAGCTTATGAATTGTAGGAGAGGGAAAATGAGAGCCAAAATTTCCCTAGGTGAAGTTATATCATGAAGGAAAAACAATTGATTTGACTTGCCCCAAATAGAGTTATTAACATGCAAAGGGAAGATGATGTAGCATGATATTCGTAAGATTGGAATGATCACTAGGGTAATAGTTAAAAGTTTAGTTTTATCGGGTTTGTGTTGAGTTGAATTTTTTTGTGTTTGAAAATTTTTATGATTTTATGAATATTTGAATTTTTATGAGGATTTTGATGCACAAAGGGGAGCAATATGATTTTTACGATGATTTTCCCTAGTGAAGCATTGGTGTTCCCAGGAAAGGAGAAATTAGTGGAGGAAAATGGGCCCGTGAATGAGTGAGCATCACGAGACAACGATAGTCAATCACGTGAGAGAAGAGAGTAGAAACCATGGACAAACCATCCGAGTAACAACAAAGAAAAGAGTAGATGATGATTGTGACCATGATTTACTATGGAGAAATGATGATGTCAACAAAGTACCTTTATCACAAATAGAAAGAAAATGTAAACAAACCTAATTACACAACAAAATAAAAAACACACCATGGCTTATTTAATAAAACAGGATGATAAAACAATATGTAAAAGTAGTTCAAAGACACAAAAAAAGTATGTCAAACAAACCCAATATGAATAGGAATTAACTACACCAAATTTATGTGAACTAAGATGCTAATAATTCATCTCGTAATTGGTATATAATAACAAAGTACAAAAAAATAACAAACTAACATGCTAACAAAAGCATCATCACAATGTTGAAAAACCACAACATTACAACACAAATTGCAATAACGATGTCTAATGACACCCTAATGTGTTCCACATTGAAGAATTAGATAGGTATGAATGTCTCGTAACACCTACTTTTCAATACTTCAAATCACGGGATTTTTATTTCCCATACTAATTATTTCCTTTGATGATTTAAATGAACAACATTTAAATCTAGCAACTATAGAATTAGAATTCATCAGATAAAAATCAGATAATCACATGCATAAACTTATGGGTCAATTAGATCTACCTAATCCCCCATGATTCTCTCTTTCGAGTCTGTATACAAAGTATACAAGTGGTACCCTTCTCGGAATTTATTTACAAGTGATATTTTCTAAGTGTCTACCTGGAACTCAGTCAATCAAATCCCATCCGACATCTCACACTATTGATTAGAAATTTATGAACTTGATAGTGTAATATATTACACTACTTTGGCCAAAGTTTAAGAGTCATGCATTGCATGCTTAGTTTCTAGATGACACATTCATCAACAAAAACATGTCCTATCACCATATCACTTTGTTCATGTAGTCACTTTCTTTACCAACACCCTAGGCATGTTGGAAACTCATTCAATTGAAGGATAAATGCTCACCTGAAGTTCGCAAAGGTACTAGGTCCCTCTTTTGATGTCATATTTGTCAAGGAGTTAGCATACATGAAGATATATTACATAACCACAATAAATAAATGAGATCAAAGCATAAAGGAACAAATCATAACCATATGCAAGAACAAACTAAACAAGAACCAATAGAATAGATTTACCATGTAAGATCCATTAACAGTAACATCAATAACAAGAATCCATCCACAATGATCCATTGTATTAATCACCATGAAACACAAAATCTGAATACATCAATAGTAACTCCATAAGATCATGTGTATAAGAAAATAACAAAGATAACCTTAAAATCATTCACGGTTTATCCATACATTGTGAATCATACATATATATAAGGGATGAGGACTTGCCCTTCACCACCCATGCACTCTAAAAATAGCCTGCATGATACAAATAGCTATGTGTGCATTATAATTCAACTACAGAAGCATGAAATCTTCCTTAATAATAAATTATCTTCTATTTTAAACTCTTGTTCTAATCCTATTATTAACGTAATCTCTGTATGACTCTTTATTTTCCTTCACATGAGTTCTTTCTTGAAAATAGACATTTTTTGAACTGCAAGTCTTCATGATTTTATCTTATCTTCAAATCATTTCTTGGTCGCTACTCTAACCACCCATATTTCAATTCTATCCCATGATTAAAAATTTGGCTAAGGCTCGAATGTGTATAACCTAGGCACAAGCCTTCATGTGTTGTCTACTCTACTTCCATGTGTGCCTTTGCACCTAGCTTCCATGTATCTAAAAATCTTGCGCCACTATACTTATTGTATTTTAGGGGTTCAACATTACCCCACTAGCTAGATTGTTTTCCCCGAAAATTATTCGATTACCAAATCTCAAAATTCAAAATGAGAATTATACCAAAATGGGCTAAGGTGCTTGGAATATTTCTAGGAACTCGCATCTACTTCCCCTACTAACTTCTTCCATTCCTCCAGCTCCTTCAAGGCCTTCTCCGTATAACCTCCACAATCCTTGGAACTTGGTCAGGTGTTACCTCCTCAACTCTCCCTTTCAATTCCTTGATCACTACCACCAGCTCGCACAAGTGTCATCAATGATGTCTAGATGTTCCAAGATATAATTCTGTAACTCGTCAATCATCTCTCAAGTCAAGTTGCTTATGTTTTTCCTTGATTTTGTCTTTCTACATTGTGGTCTCTATGATCAACTGAGTGCGCTCAAGTTTTTTGGTGGGGACTCTCTCCTATATGGTCTTCAAATTTGCTTCCTCATCTACTAACCAAATATCTATAAAGGGCTTACACTTCTGGCATCTATTGAAGCTAACATCTTCCTTTGTGCTTACTTCTTTGAGTTGGGTGAGCAATTCCTCCATCTCGGTGATCCTGGATTCCACTACAATCTTATTATTTTCCTTTTCTTTAGCAAGCTCCTTTGGAGTTGGCCCCGTACCACTCTGAATGTTTACCAATAACATTCCCACTAGATCTTCCAGGTACTCCATCTCATCTCCATAGTCCATTCTAGCCTGGCTAACTAGAGAGGGACACTGATCCAAGATATTTTTCACCAACGCACCAACTCTATCATATGCCTCTTTAGTTCTCTTATGCTCTCCTTGTAACCCCTTGCATAGTCTATCTATCTCACGGTCCTCCTTCTTATCTAACACAAGGGTGTGAATAGTGGTGCTTGAGTCTAAGTTCCTTCTTACCACTTCTAAAGCCAATTTGTACAAGGCATTGCATGCCTACTCATCTGTTAGGTGGTTTGGATCCACCTCCTTGTATTTTTCTCCTAGCTTATTCTTCAAGTGGATTGTGCTTATGGCATTCTCATTCACTTCAAACTCCGGCTCCTTGGAGTTGTTGTGTTCATTCTAGCTGATCATTTTATTCATTCTGGATACCCCCATCTTGATCTAGTAGCTCCCATGCATGTAGTTTCTCTCTGACTATTTTGTTTTTTGAAGCACGCATGAAACACTTTTGTGGGGTCATCTATGAAGTCCATGTGAGGGGACTAAGGGCTCCACCAATTATTTTCTCCTTCATTTTTATTCATTGTTTCTTCAGGTTTTTATTGTTGGTACATGTCCTTAATCCCTTATCCTCCTTGATGACGAAGGTTTCACCATTATTTTTCCCTCCTTTCTCCTCTATTTTCACCGATGTGCTTTCCTTTACTGGCTCTTATTTCCTTCTTCTATTACCGAGGCTTCTTCTTTTTTGAGCATGCTTTGTTTCCTTCTCTTGAGCTCACTTATCCTATTCCTCAAGCTCTTTCTCTAATTCCTCCCTTAATGTATCAAATTCCTTCTCTTCTTCCCTGAACTCTATTTATAAACTATAGACGACCTCCACTTTGACGCATTTGGTTTTTTCTACTTGGCACTCCTTTTTGAGAGATCCTCAGACCTCCACTATTACTCCTACAAGAATAATACTTTCTCTTACAAGAGGTTTCAAGATTCCCATCTTCTTCATCACCTTCCTCTTCCTCTTGCGCCTCTTCCTTACACACCTTCCTAGTTAGGTAGGCGGAACTCCCCAAACCTATTGAAAATTGTAGTCTATAACCTCCACTTTGAATCCCCCTTGAGTTTCCAACCATAACTATATGAACACTCTACTAATAATTCCCTTGATTGTAATATTTACGTGTGGATACAAATCCAATAGGTCTAGCTCCAAAACCTCTAATTACGTGGACTCGGAGTCATATGTATAGGATTCTGTCATAGGGAATCCATAGGTCATATTTTGTGAGTCCTTCATCCTATTCATGGAGAACTTCAGGTACCTCACCGACAATGAAAACATAAGTTTCCACCACGGACCCATCTCTCCATTAGCCATACTAAATCAAGCAAGGTTGAAATGTTGCATTACTGAAACTTTACTCGATCTCTTAATACTATGGGAAACTCATGCAGAATGTGCCACTCATTCTCGAAGTTCCCTCAAAGTCTATAATACCACTTACTAATTATGGATTTGTATGTGTTTTTATGGTTCCATCACAAGAAAACCATGTAAACTTTACCATGGGAAATGGGTTCACTGGTGGGTAAACCCACATATTACCTTTAGTCCTGTCTGGTACTCCAATTTCCCAAAACATGATCAAAAGTAGAATGGACCGCCACATAGTCTTTTCCCTACTTAATTTTTTAGCTTCACCTCCTCAATGATGATATTGGAGACAAATTGGGGAAAATTCTTATGTTCTCTCTTTGAAATTATATAAGCCATTTACAAATCTTATTGATGTTTGTCCAGCACTTAGAAGTGCCTAATTTTTAGTTCACAAGTTAGGATGTAACCCTAAGTTCCAGATCATCTAGATCCGCGATGGTTTGTGCCCTACCTCCCTTCTCGTAGCTCAATTTCTTTACAAGTTCTTCTTTTTTACTTTAGCACATAAATCTAGGGCCATGTCTTCTCTCATACTTATTATAACTATAACACACTTAATACATTGAGAGATGAGTCACATCCTTCTTCCTGTAAAATAAAATAAATATTCATGAACCCACAACATCAACCACTAAAAGAGGTGAGTGGGTTTGGCAAATAAAGGAAGCTCCCAAAACTGCAATACACCTATTTTCTCCAACTCCCGCTTCACAAAATCATCAATTAAAGAGTTTCCAACCTCATATGTACCTGGGAGGAATTTCTTCAAATCTATTCTCATCTTCTTCTCATTCTCCTTGATGCGGTGGTTAAACTCACTAATTTTGCATCAAGTGAGCTTTGATTTCAAAATTTCAACCCTCAATACACCATGAGGAGTACTTGTATTGCATTTCAGTATATCTCTTCCAAGGATCCTTCACCACAACTTGGGTCTCTTTGTTCTCAACCTTAGTTCCTTTGGTGTCATTTTAATGTAATTGTGTGCCCTGACGTGTTATACATTAAAACTTTCTTCCTACCCTGAACTTTGTAAATCCTAACTACTTAGAATGCATGCAACCCTCCTTTGTGCTCTACTATTGACTCCAACTCACCCTTCATAAGGATTCACATAGTCTTCATGCACCTATGGTTCGTACTGAATCTCTACATTAATTTAAAACTTTGTCGCACTTGACTTGCTTGATAGAAAAACTTTTATTCAAATGAAAGGTATCCAAATGACTACCCTCATCCCCTATTTATACCTTTTCCATGACCCTCAAGTCCCTTCGACCCATGCGTTTTAAGTCAATTTTTCAACAAAGTACCTTTTCTATTTTTTACAAATTTTGTGACTTCACCTCATGCACTACAGCTCATAAATTCAGTCATAACCTTCTAGTGTGCTACACTTATTCTTAGCCACATACCTCCTCCATGCACCTTCATGTTCCAAAGTACAAAACCTTTGCACTATATCCCAAGTAGTTTCCCATGCCACTACCTACCTCAAGTTACACTGCGTAATCACTTTCCCTACTTCATCTTTAATGAACTCAACTTTCTTCATAACACCTTATAGCCAAAACTTATCACATCTTATTCACTTCCATGCCAATGTTCTAAAAGAATCCTTCAACCAAGCCATCTTGTATCAAGAAGGTGCCAATAATTCTCATCTATGTACTTTAATCCACCCCACACTAAAAGTATGTGCGGTCATCTTCACATGAAATCACTTAGATAGTAATCAACTACAATCATGCAAGCATGCTTATGACAAAAAAACATAACTAATTTGACAAATCATAACGACGATGAAAGGAAACACATATAAATATAAAATACATTAAAAGAAAATCTAGTCTAAATGGCACCACTTCCTTATTACAAACACTAATAAGACCTATTCCCATTGAAATCATCAAGCGGATGTGTTCCATCCAATGTCTATAACTAACAAGAACCTGAATCAAGTATACAAGTCATAACATATGGTCCCAACCAATACACTTGCAACTTTTGAGGGTGGCACAAAAACTTGAGTCATAAAATAGAACCATCTGTCCAACTTGTAATGTCTTATTCCTAATATGTCTATCATGTCCTACCTTCTTCTTCTGTCCTTTTCTATCTTTTGGATCAGATGTGTGATGACATGCCTCTCATCCAACTGCATCATTTTATCTATACTCTCTTCAAGTGCTTGCATCATCCAATCCTCATGCATGCACAATACGCATAGAAGGTAACATGAATTCCACTGGTAAAACAACCTCTGCACCAAACACCAACTAAAAGGGGGTATATTTTTTCAAATATTTGTAAGTAGTCTTGTGTGCCCAAAGTACAACCGAGACATTATCATCCAAGTATTTTCTCCCAATATCACAAATTTTAGTTAATGTATGTCCCAATATATTATTAAAAACTTCAGCCGTACTATTAGCTTGTGGGTGATATGGTGTTGTCTTATGATGCACCACCATAAACTCAGCCAATAATATTCTACGATAGTCTCAATCAAAAAGTGTCTACCCCTATCACTTGTTAAGCTCAAAAGACATACATACCAGCTGATAATATTTTCCCACAAGAGCCTTGTTGTAGTAGTTATCGTGTAATACTTCATAGGCACTACTTCTTCCCACCTTATCGGATAATGTGTACATTTAATAATATAACGCAACCTAGTCTTGCATGACGGTGGGAAATAAGAGGTCCATAAATTCATTTTTCCATTTCTCAAAAGGTTCTACACTCACAATCATCCTTAAAATCATCTCATCTCTATGCCCAGGCTTCCCAAGGTGTTGATAGTAATCACACGCCCTAGCATACTCTTTACAATCCTTATATATTGTTTCCCACCAAATACTAGCTAGCAAAATTTTGCATGCTATAGCATTACACTGTATAATGTCCTCCTATAATGCCACCATGAGATTCATTCATTATAGCTTTGCACTCATGTTCAATTATGCACCAAAGTAAAAAACCTCATCACGACCTAACTTGTATAAATCTCCACTGATCAACATGTAAGGCACGACACATATGGAAAGTTGTTTCTTCTCTAATCTCTTCATCCCCTCGGGCACCACACTAGTACGTAAAAATACATCAATTTCTTCTAAATTAGATGGCACATGGTTCAATCTGAATAGTTGTGCATTTGGAATTATGTCCTTAATATTTTGTGTGTCCTCGCCTCGATTAATCCTTGATAAATGGTCAAGTTTAGAATTGCTCTTTCCCAATTTTACCACAACTATAAATTCAAATTCCTAAAACAAAAGAATCCAATGGCATATGCACCCTTGTAAAATGGGCTTATTAACCAAGTACTTAAGTGCCATGTGATCTATATAAAATATAAAGGGAGTTACCAACAAATATTTTCTAAACTTTTGCAGTGCATAAATCATAGACAACGCTTCACACTCTGTAGTTGTATAATTCTGCTCACCAGTGGGTCAATTTTATACTTGCGAAACATATAGGATGATCGATAATCCCTTCTCTAGGTTAGAATAACATCTTTGCTCTAATGGACATGCCCGAGGCATCAACATGTACATGAAACGGTTTATCCTAAGAAGGAAAGTGTAAAATGAGAGCATAAGTAAGTCTTTCCTTCAATGTATCAAATGTTATCTGTTGTGCCTCATCCCAATGAAAATTTCCCTTACTTCTCAACAATTCTTCCAAGGGCACGACAATCTTAGCATATCCCTTAATGAAATTTCTATAATAACATGTATGCCCTAAGAACCCACACACCTTGCTTTGATTGGTAGGCTCCTCCAAACCCAAATAACTGAAACCTTAACATGATCTACTAACATGCCTTCTTTACATATAATGTATCCCAAAAAAGTTCCAAAGGGTGTAGAAAAGATACACTTCTTAATATCCAAAGAGATGTTTAACTAGCCTACATCTCTCAAGCATGATTCTTAAGTTCTCATAGTAATCTTTTACCATCCCATATAATGTCTAATCATCTAAGTAAACTTGTAAAAACTTGTGTATAAATTCCTCAAATGCTTATACAATAATGCGCAAAATATTGCATGCACATTATTCAACCTAAAGGGAATTACCGTGTATTCAAAACTTCCTCACTCATTGGTGAAATTTGTCTTTTCTTTGTATTCTTTAGCAATATGTACCTGATGATAACCAGAGAATCCATCAATGAAAGAATAAATCTTTCACCCTACAACGCCTTCCAAGATCTCCTCTATAAAAGCCATGGGAAAAACATCTATAAAATAGGAAGCATTCAACTCCACCTAATCCACACAGATCCTTATCCTACCATCTTTCTTTATGTTGATCACCATGGGGCTAACCCACTCTGATTCCTTAATGGGCTCAATGATTCCAGATTTCAACATCTTGTCAATATAGTCCTTTACTTTGACTTGTAGATTAGGATTCATCTTGTGTGGCCTCTTCCTAACTAGGTGCACACCTTCCTTTAACTTGATCCTCATCTTTCCCAAAGAGGGATGCACTCCTTTCAACTCATGATAGCCTCATGGGAATAAGTCCTAGAAGTCACACAATAGCTCAATAATCTTCACCACCTCTTGTTCAGACCAATAGTCACCAATAATCACCTCTTTAGGTTATGTATTTGTCCCAATGTTGACTTTGTTCATTTTCATAGGCTCATAATAAGTGTTTTCCTTCTCATCAAAACTATCTAAGACCTCGCGCATACCTACAATGTGATCAACATCCATATTCTCTACTTATTCATCATCAATCATGTAAACTTCTCTTTTTCCATCCGCATGCCCGATCTACACTTCATATGTCTCTTCTTCATCCATTCATCTAAGTCCAATTCTCCAAACATTTCTAACAGAGTTCATGCCTACCCCCATCATACACTTCATATGTATCTTAATGCTCTCTATGTTACAATAAATATTTAAATAAATATTACATCATAACATAAGTAAATAAAGAAATACTTACAGAAATAAATAACACAGTGACACAATATTTATAGTGGAAAACCCCAATAGGGTAAAAACCACTTTGAAAATAACCTTTTACTTTAGAGAACTTATTTTACATCCAATAAGATCACCTCCTCCTTTGAAACCCTATTTACCAAGGGTAAAACCAAATCACTTGATTTACACACCTTTGATATATTTCCCAATATATCAAATGAGGACCTAAAGTCCTTTTTATATAAGGTGATCGGGTATGTCTCCCACCCACCTTTTCAACCTAAAATGGTTGACACATACACCTAGGTTTATAATATTTAATATTAGAAATATAATCATTTCATGATATTAAATATTTAACCTAAAGTATATACCTAGGTTAGCATATTTAATAATAGAAATATAAATATTTCATATTATTAAATATTAACCTATATATTAGTGATGGACCCATATACATTAAGGGTTAGGCCAGACCACTTAATCATTATGTTCCAACACTCCCCTTAATGTTAAGTGGGATAACATAACATATGCCAATAGATTACCTACCCGTGGTACACTACATGATTTACAATCCTTAAACCATAAAGGTTTTAGGCTAGCATATCGGTTGAAGGAATTATAACACCTTCATCATACTCAATTTACCTTTTACAAAAAAGGATTTGGAATCCCAAAGATCATCCCATGATCAAGTGGCTAAGTATGATTTGTGAGTTTTACATGTTCTCACAGGTTCTCATAAAAGGTTATTGAACCCAAGCATATAGGAGCCTTTTACAACCAAGGACCTCCTTAACAATATGCTTGTACTGATGTTTACCAATAAACTCAATAACACTAAAGAGTTTACTGAAGACCGCCTTTAAGATCTTTCTACACTTCTTTCTAAAAAAGAAGCCGAGGAGGTATACATGCCCAAAGGTCTTTTTACACTTGCCCGAAGGTCTTTTTTTACACTTTCCCAAAGGTCTTTTACATATGTCCAAGGTATTTTTACAAAAACCAAGTTCCATTAGGAGGTGACATTGTCATGCACACTCCCCCTCAATGGAAACTCCGACAATCCAAGCTTTTCACAAAAGTGACAAAACTTTGCAGCACTCAGGACTTTGTGAAGATGTCAACAACCTACTCTTTCAATCAACATGAACTTGAGATTTATCTCATCACTTTACACCTTCTCACGGGTGAAGCGTATATGTATCTCAATGTTCTTCATCCTCTGATGTTGAACTAGATTCTTAATCAAGAGTAATACAACTCTGACCACCACATAGAAGAGAAATACTTCCTTTAGCTTCCATGTGTATCTCTACCAACATACCATTAGCCACATGGCTTCTTTACTTCTTCCATTGTACTTCTACCTCAATAGAAGAAATGGAGACTATTGATTGTATTTTTGTTCCAAGTAATGGTTCCTACACCAAAAAAAATTGAAACACATATCCAATATATTTTATAACACAACATCAATATGGTTAGAATCACAAAATCCATATAAGATAGCATTTTCATTCTTATTATAATGCAACCCATAATTGATTGTTCCTTTCAAATATCTAAAAATTCTTTTTACAAGATTCCAATGATCTCTAAAAAAGGTTCCTACATAAACCTTGAAGTAATTCCTACTATATAGAAATATCTTGATCTAGTTATAGTTAGATAAATCAAACTATCAACTAACAACGTATATAAAATAGATCAACCTTTTTCATATGCAGATTTAGGATCAATATTTATTCCAACTTCCATCAAGAAGTAAAAATGGTTTACAATCAATCATAAGAAACTTTTTCAATACAATGGTTGCATATTGTGTTTTGAAAAATAACAATAGAATGAAATACAATCATACAAATAACATGATGTGAGAGACCTAACTCATTCATTTCAAAGTACTACTTCAATTTCTCTTTAATCCTATGAATTAAATCATAATTGTCACCAAACATAAGAAAATCATCAACATATATACATATAATGATAATATGCGAGCCTTATTGCTTAATGAATATATCATTGTTAGAAGAACAATTAACAAAACCTAACAATTTAAAGAAGGAAACAATTTTCACATACCAAGCTCTAAGAGCTTGTTTTAAACCATACAAGGATTTCTCAACTTACAAACATAGTTTTCTTTACCAGTTTCTTCAAATCCTTTAGGTTGAAACATGTAAAGTTCTTCTTTTAAATCACAATTCAAAAAAAAATATTTTTCTTATCCATTTGGTGGATTTCCCACCCAAATTGAGTGGAAATTGCAAATAAGGCCCTAACAATACTCATTTTAGCTACAGGAAATGTCTCAACATAATCAATACCAAGTTTCTGAGTGAAACCTCTAGCAACAAGTCTAGCTTTATGTTTGTTAATACTACCATCAACATTATATTTTACTTTGTATATCCACCTAGACCCTATAATACTTCACGGCTCAGTTCATACAAGGTAATTAATGCATGGTACATATGATGGCTTCTGGTCATTTTCCTAAGGTTAATAGGATTTGAACTTTCTAACATAGATTGAGCCCAATTTAATTTCTTATCTAGGAAGATAAGAGTTTCAGAAACATCTATAACATCAAAACATCATCATGACCATTTACTAAATCAAAATCAAAACCATCATTTAGAAGCATTTAATGAAGTAACTTCAAGAGAAGAAGACAACACATGTAAACCTTTCACTAGATTATATCTAGACATTTCATATAAGCTTCGATAATTAACATGTCCTAACCTTTCATGCCATAGTTTTGAATTATTCAAACTTTGAGATATAAAACAAGATGCAGAAGAGAAATCATCAAAAATATATAAATTTTTTTGAATTCCTTCAGCTATTTTACTCTCATTACTATCCTTGATATACCAAGTATCCTTCATGCATGGATTCTAGTTGTGTCCATACCTCTTTTGGATGTTCGATATTACCAATGTGTAGAAGGTACTCATTGTTCACATTGTGTACATAAAATCATAGAAAGAGCCTCCTACATTCATTGCAAGAATGTATTCATGTTATCTACAGTTTTTTGACAACCGGTGGGAGCAACCTCAGATCTAGAAAACAATCATCTAGAGTTTTTCACCATAAATTTTGTTTTGACCCAAATGTTGTAGTTGGTTTCATTCAGATTTGGGTTTTGTCAAGACAGAAATAGTTAGATGCCATTGTTTTCCTAAACTTGTAAAACACACCCCATTATAATATACAATGTACCATAGAGTTAGATACATATTTATCGATAATAAAAAAACACTTTTAATAGAATCATATCTAAATTTTATAGATCTAAAGAAACTATTTGATCATAACTAATTATGTCATTACAATGCATACTAATTAACCTCCCATGATCAAAATAATAACCCGCAATATAAAGGGCTCTGCATTATACCATATTTATATAAAAAAAATATTTCCACCATATAGAAGTGAAGAAGAGACCCCTAAGAATGCATAACAACTTCAAATTTCTGAAAAAAATTAATGTAGACAAAAATCCGGCCAACTTAAATTTGACGTCTAAATGACCGATCATAATGGCTTATTTTTTGGTCTCTATCATGACGGTCATTTGACCATCAATTTTAACACAATGAAAGTTTCCTAAAACCTACGAGCTTAAATTTGACGTCTAAATGACCATCATATTGTCTTATGTTTGGTCTACCATGACGGTCATTTGACCGTCAAATTTAATGAAGCCAAAACTTGTTGTATTTTCCAGAATGTGAAATTCCATAGAATTTCTTCTTCTATATAATATTAGGGAGGTTATATTTTAACACATTATAATAACCTATTATAATTTATAATGTAAAAATATATACACTTTTTTTAAAAAAAAAGGTATATAGTTTATAGAATGTAAATAAAAAACAACATATAGTTCATAAAAATTATAAACTATAGTATATTTTTTATATATAAAAACACATAACCCTTATTAAAGGGGTTTAAAGGACATAGACTAAAGTTAAAAGAATTTTACCAAAGTTTATAAGTAGATTTTATGAGAGTATAGATTAACTCTATATTTTACAAAGAGGGGACAAGTAATTTCACCCGACCAATGAAATAAATTCAAATCCCTATTTTCATGAACCTTGTCTCCTCCCTTCATTTACTCTTAATTTTACCCCGCACACATTTAAAACTATGGAAATATTGTAAAATATTTTATATAATTCTTACAAGCTAAAAACTTTAAAACTTTTATGTGGCTATAACTACCAATATTTTAATAAATATTTACCACACTTCACGTGGGCCACCAATAAACTAGCCCTTTTTTTTAATTCTCCATTTATACTTGAGAGTTCCACATTTATACCTGAGATATTATCTCATTTTATTCTCCACTCCCACTCTTATATAAAGAAAACCTTTAAATAGGTTTATTTATATAGTTTTTATAAACTATAAGATATAAATGAATGGGGCCACCCCTTACATGGATAATATAAATGGTTAGGGACACATGTTAGGTTTTATTTAATAAGTATTAAGATTTAAAAAGTAATCCCTTCATGGCCAAGCAATAAACACAGGCCCCCTTCCAAAAAAAGTAAGCACTTAAGTTTTTTTTAAAAATATATAAACCAAATCTAATAAAATTTATATTTTAAGCGGTTTAAACTAACCATATATATAAAATATGATTCAAACTTAGGTTTGTTTCTTTTGTTTCTTTTTTTAAAAAAACTATATATGCCTAGATTTATAAGTTAAGTTTAAATATGATTTAAACTTAGGCTTAGAATATGGTCTGTTGACTCTTCCTCAATCCCATGTAATTTTAATATGGTTTAAGGCTTTTAATATATAGTTTTTTTTTTTCAAAACTATATAAATTTTAATATGATGTTTATATAAATTATTATATAAACCTTATTCTATATTATATATATTTTTATTTAAAAATAATAATATAGTTTTCAAATTATATAGGATATAGTTATAGATTAACTATAAACTATAGTTTTTCAAATCAAATCCTTTTAGAGGGGACCAAAGAACACGGGTATGAATTTACCTTCCAAAATATTTAACCTACAAACATTTGAAATTATAGAAAACATGAAAATTATTTCATATAGTAATAAATCCTTTCTTTTTCTATATGTGATTTTCACGCAGGTAAATATTTGAAGCCCCTTTCACCATGCACACATCAATCTCCAAACAAACATTAATTCCATATAATTTACAAAATGTAAATGAAAGTAAGAATCATATCATATTACATCTCCCCCCCAAAAAATTAGGATTTAAAATTGAAAACCCTAAAAATTTTACCGAGAGTTTAATTGCACAAATGTAATGCCAAAATAAATTGGGGAAAAAAAAGAAGGGGACCAGATACTTTTAAATACCCTTTCGGGTTGGTTAAAAAACCCATACAAATTAAATAAATAAAATACAAAACATTTGATCTTAATTTATTTAATTTACCTCACTCTATTACCATGTTAGAATTTGAGGATTCTAATAAATACGGATTTAATCAACTTACATATTACATAATGTTACAATAAATATTTAAATAAAGATTACATCATAACATAAGTAAATAAAGAAATACTTACAGAAATAAATAACACAGTGACACAATATTTATAGTGGAAAACCCCAATAGGGTAAAACCACTTTGAAAATAACCTTTTACTTCAGAGAACTTATTTTACATCCAAGAAAGATCACCTCCTCCTTTCAAAACCCTATTTACCAAGGGTAAAACCAAATCACTTGATTTACACACTTTGATATATTTCCCAATATATCAAATGAGGACCTAAAGTCCTTTTTATATAAGGTGATCGGGTATGTCTCCCCCCCCACCTTTTCAACCTAAAATGGTTGACACATACACCTAGGTTTATAATATTTAATATTAGAAATATAATCATTTCATGATATTAAATATTTAACCTAAAGTATATTTGTTCTCAAAACTAATATAGCCATTATTGAAGCACATATCAACATTATTCGCATAACACCAAGGGCACCCAAGTAATGTTGGGAAACTATCAGCTTCTGCAAGCACCCAAACCTCAAAGTCCCTAGTAAACTTGGCCCCTTGTATCGACCATTCCGGGACTGTAATAGTAACATCCTTCAATACTACAATGGGCATGGCTCTAGTCATGTTCACCTTATAAAACACATTTGAAGAGGGTTATAATGGTGGTCTTCCTGTCTCGATTCCATACATCTAAAGTGAGTACATTTACTTTTACACATGTGTCGATTAGTATATTACTCAACAGCCAACCATCAACAATTGCATTAAAATTGATCTCTTTATCATATTCAAGATTGTGAGGAGATAAGTTCACATGCAATATTTGTCTTTCACATTCGAGATCCAACATGCGGTAATTTCTCCCTCAACTATTCCCCTAATAAATGAATTATTTTTTCATGGCGCAACATCTTACAAACCTCCTTTAAGTCATCAACATCTTTTTGGGGAAGCTTAACTACCTTCACCTACTCCAAATTCCATGACTTATCCTTCAAACATTGTATCTCACCCCCAGTAGGTTTTGAATAACCTCCATAGTTTCCTAATTAGCTTAATTACGATGGGCCAAATCAAGATATTTTACATTTATCACCTCTTACTTTGTAATAATAGTTTTTGCTTGGAACTTCCCTTGTGCATGCTGCCTTAGTACGCGTAGTTACTAAAATAGGTAGCATCTTAGAATCAGTGCTAACAAAGCATCCACCGATCTTCCATGGCGTGTTATACTTTAATCATCCCCGCAACCTTATCATTCTTCTTATAGTTCTTACTCATGTTCTCATATAACTCAAGACATTATTCAAACTTATGTTTCTTTCCACACCATGATCAGGACTATGTTCTAAGGGAATTCACGCCTGTAATGGTCGGAGGATGTGCATGTAAAACATTTTCCTCATGGGAAATCACCTCTGCCTCCAACACGACCACAACCTCTGTATCCACCTCGGTAACCTCTACCTCTACCACCTCCATCAGATCACCCTTCATTGTGGTTATGATTATGATGTTCACCTTTCTCCTTAGAACCATTTGCAACATTGGTCTAACACACACCAATATCAATGACATCATGAATCGATCAATCAGTATACAATTTTTCGTATCATGAGTGCGAGACTTACATATCTTACAAGAATAAGAAACTTTCTTCCGGATCACGTCTTTGTAACAAGAAGTGTACCGACTTGAATCATGATCCAAGTATGATCTTAAACTCTAGCAACATAGATCACACTTTGATTTACAATGCTAGTTATCCTTAGTATGTCCATCCACCTCGAAATCTATACAAAAATACCATTACGTGACTCGTGAGTTGAACTTGATGATAGTTTCTCTAAATATTTTTCCATAGATGCAATCTATGCCTCTAATAATGGGCTAACTCTAGTGTCTATGCTCCCAACTACCCTCAAAGACACGAGATCTACCTCCAAATCCTCATGCATATCTATAAATGTCTAATGTGAGAGTACCCTTCGAAAGAAAGGTGTGATCAAACCATCGACAAACCACTCCGCATGTTGGCTATGGTGAATATCATAAGATAAATTTGATGGTAAATTTTTTAAGTGTACATCATAATCCCTTACGCTCTCAACCATGACCTACTTAATCTCTTTCAATGCGATGATGCTTTTTGTTCAAACTTGAGTATAGGAAACTCAACCAAGAAAGCATCACATAATGTATTGTAATCTCTGTGAGTCCTGGTTCATATTATTTTCCTATACTAGCTATATGTGCGACCTTACAAAGTAGTAGCAAATTGAATTTCCTTATGCTTAGGATTTGTAATCCCCTTAGTGTGTCATAGTATCTCGCACATATGCACGTGCTCAAGTGCATCTTCAATACCTCTATACTCTAGTAGGAAAATAGACATCTCGTAATAGACTTGTTGTATAAAAGTGGGGATGATTCCCACTAGACCCGGGACATGTATTACCCCAGTGATTCCTCCACCTCCAGAACCACCAAATCCACTAGATCCTAAACCTCCCGATTCTCCCGATCCACCTCCTATAAGCGGGCACCGAACCAGAGGATGAGCTACTCTATGTTCCAACTGTTGTACTAAATTGAACTCCCATAGTCTATGAAGTTGTGTTGCTCCCGATGTATTACCATCATTCTATGTGCCTATGTTCTATCTTGATGATGTGCTAGAAAATATACCACCAACCGGTCCTCCAAACAAAAAAAGATTTTGTATCCCCGTGATTCCATCAATGTGGTTTGTTGTACTTTTGTATTTAATAGAAAATGGAATCTACGTGTCATTAATCTATCACCAACGCCAGCATGTTTCTTAATAAATGTTTTAGGAATTGGAACACCATGCTCAAGGGAAAGGTCTCTAGGTGGGATTAGATGTACACTTGTTGTCCTCAATATTTCTTCATCAGAATCTGGAGGGGATTCTCTACTATGATTTCCTAAGTGGGGGAGAGCCTAATGTTCTAGCTCCATGTCTTCCATGGGAGCCTCAAATCCTTCATGAGACATCATCCTCTCTGAAAATCCACGGACTCCTCAATATTGTGCTTCTTCTCAAATTATCTCTCTCGTGCTTCATTATACTTAATCAGTATTTCTTCCTTTACCTTTCTACCACAAGGTCTACCATATTTCACCACACTTGCTCCCTCCCCATGTGCAAAGGGGTACAACTAGCCATAGGTCATTCTTCCAAATCCATAGTTATAATCAAGATCTTAAATGCTAAAGGGATAGCGCACAAATAAGATCTTCTTGGTTCACACAATAATTGGAATTCAACAAACTCTAGACAATAATAAGTAGAAACAACATACTCCAACATGTAACTATTCAAAACACCACTCCACTAATGATCTACAATGCACATCCAAGTTACATCAGAAGCATCATACATATCCTGGTAATCTTCTTGTGTCTAAATAATCATTTTATACCTCTAATTTTGCTTCAATGCATATGCTACCAGCCACTCATACAAATCTATAGGGAAATAAGAAAATAATGTCTCATAGAGTTCATGATACATATTTTCTTCAACCCAGGTGTGAGCATTAATATCAAGTCCATGATTATATCCATGTGAGCAAAGCTGGTCTTCTAAATCCATAACCCTACTCTCGATGTTGTCCAAACTTATACGTGTCTTAGGTTGTGGATCTAGATTGCTTTAAAATAATCATGCATTATATGTGGTTGGTTTACACAATAATTGGCGTTAGTCGGCATATTAACCATCATCGATCTTTCAGCATATTAACCATCATCGGTCATTAGATTAATCATATGCTGTTTTTCGGCTCATTGGTCGATCCATTCACCTTGAAATGAATCACCATCGGTCGGGGTAACCTTGGCGTCGGTTACTGTGCGTGGAATTTTTATTTAACTCACGGGAACTAATCTATATTTTGTTTAAAGTTTATTTAAAGGTTGCGAAATGTATAACTAATGTTTCCTAAGTTTGTCTAAGCTTATATAAGCTAGAAAACTAGGGTTAGAATATAAGGAATAAGGAAAGAGAAGAATTGAGCTATCCTTGGTTGAAAGGATGAAGAAGAAGAAGAAAAAGTAGATTGCATGAAGACATGAGCTTTCATAGAGAGAAGATGAAGCTAAATAGAAGGAAAGTACAGTAAGTACATTGTTGGTGAGAAGATGGTATTATCTTCTATTGTATTTCCTTTGTATTGTTTAGTCTCATGTAATGGCTTACATAGTATGCAAAGAACTTAGTGTTTCTTCTTGTTAGATCCATAGGTTGTTGTGAGATCTTGTTATTGCTCATTCTTATAGATCCATATGTTGTGATATCTTGTATTACAAATCCATGAGATCATGATGTATTGTTGATCCATAGGAATCTAGTATTGTAGAGGAAGTTATCTTCATGTTTGCACATGTTAATGCAATGTGATGATGGAGAGACTTACATTTTGGTGCACGATTACGGTTAAACATTGGTAGACCCTTCTAGAGGTATTTTTGTACATTCACGGATAATTGAGAGCTTGGTTGCACATGTGGCGGATATGATGAGGTAGCTTTAGGTATGTGAGATCTGGTGGTGTTTTAGAGGCATGATTTTAGTGCACTCAGGTAGATCCGGTTAGAGATCTAGAGGAGACATATGTGGTGGTATGGAGGCATAGTTTAGTGTACTTAGGTAGATCCATTTGTAGATCTGGGAGGAAGAGATACTCTTGTAGAGATACATGTACTCTTGTGTAGAAGAGTTGGTTTGTAATCTCTTTTTATATTATATATATGAGATATCTATCTTTGGTGGACATAGCCCACATTGGGTGAACCATGGTACATGTTGTGTTATGTGTGTGTACTTTTGTGTGATTTGGATTATTCTTCTTTATACTTCCACTCTTTGTAGATTTTGTGGGGATTGTTAGATCCATATTTGCATGTTTTGGATTTGATATTCTATAGTTGCAAATTTTTCCGCATAGACCCATCCCCAACAATTGGTATAAGATTGGTTTGTTATCTTATTTGATACCAACAATTGGTATCAAAGCAGGGTTTTAGTTTTTCAGTACTGGGTTATTTTATAGCAAGGGTTTGCTTCATGGTTTTGTTAGTGGTTATTCTTGCATATGTATGAGAGTAGGGTTTTTTTTCTGATGTGAAAATCATAGGAAGAGATTGAATCTCAAGTGGGAGCTGGAAGAGTAAGGTTGTTGGAAATTATAGTGATCGGAATCGGTTAGGTGGCAACCAACGCGTTGGCAGGTGACCGTGGTTGGTTACAGGGTGACCATAATCGAGTTAGAAGGTAGCTATGGTCGATTCTGGGGTGAATTCTTGGGCATCTGGTTTTAAATAGAAAATCACAAATCTAAGAAATGGAGAGATGCATGGAATGTATCTTGTTTGCTGAGGTGTCCCTGGTTCTTAGAGGCATAAAGCATGGTAGTCAGATTGCAGATCCAATTATTGAGGTATGGTTTTATCTTGGTTTTGCAAGTGTATGGTTTAATTACACATGCATGGTTTTGGATTATAGATCTAGAAAGAGAAAAGGAGTAGATATGCATCTTTGGTGTAGTTAGATGGACATGAGATTGGTAGATAGGTTGTAGTTATGAATGAAGATGGGGCTTCCATCAGAGAAGCATGTACTTTAGTTTAGTTGAAGATGTGGTTGAGTATCTTGGTGTTGGTAAGGTGATGTATTTCATCTTGATGTAATTTATTGCATGGTTTATTGTTATAGTGGTTTTGTATGATTTGGTTGCTTCTCTAAATGACTAGCTCAGCTCAACTATTGGCTTCAGTCGAAGTAGGCACCTGGTGTGGTGTTTTATGCCAAATTGTGTGGCGTTGGGTTTGTTCTAGCAACATCATCATTGGTCTAAGAAACGAGGTTGGTCACAAAGGAACCCGATGTATCATCGGCTAACCATGGTCGGTTAGGAGATGACCATGGTCGATCTCTGTGGCAACTTATCTGTACAGGGTTTTTGTAGTAAGAGAGGGTAGATGGTTTTTTGTCTTGGTTTGGAGGATCAAGTTTCTTGCACATAGTGTACATGGTAGAGACGGTGTAGATCACTTCATGGTTTAGATCAGAAAGAGGATGGAGTTGGCTCGGTTAGTCCATTGAGACTTTGAGTCAGGTATCTCTATATGATTCATGTTTTATTTCTTTCATTTGGAGCAACTGATATTATGTTTGGATAGTGTGCACAAATTTACACCATGGTTTTTGGTGTTGTTTGAATTTTATTTCCCGGTTGTGTGGAATCTTGAGGACAAGGGTTTCTAGTCTAAGGATGAGATCCTCAATGAAAATTCATGATTAGACATAGTTGCAGGTAATGAGAGATGTTGAGTACACACGGATGGAAAGAAGATGATTCACCTACTTCACAAAAATTCCAAACTTTTGTGATGTAGAAGTATTCTCGAGAAGAAGAAAGGAATTAATTGTATATTTCTTTCATCTAGTTTTATTTCTCACTGACATATTACCTTTTGATCTTGGTATTAGAGGTAATGCGAGGGATTTCCCATTTAGCGGGAGCAAGCCATGGTTATTGGCATTACAGGATTGGATACATGATGCACATGTGGAGTGAGAGGAGATTGCTACTATTCATAGTGGTAGGAGGAACAAGTTGGTTTTGGAGGAAATCATAGCTTTGCGGGTATTTTGATTTCATTGCTTTGTGATGTCACTTCTACTTTATTTTGTGGTGCTGGATATTCCTTTGGGAATAAAGTTGATGGTTGATTCAGTAGTTTTAAATGATAAAGAAATTTTCAGAGTTTGAAGGGTGAAAAAGGAGAAAATATCGATAGTTACATAGACCTATGTGTCAATAGGGTTAATCATGGTCGGTCATTTAGTAACCATGGTTGGTCGGGGTAGAGACCGGTCGGTTAGGAAATTGTGGTCGGTTTGGTCACGGAGGTTTTACAATGTGTGTTTATTTACCATTTTTAGATGGTGCCCTTATTTTTCTTTCATCTTGGTTGGTTTGTGTAGTATGTTGATGACATGTATGATGGTATTTTCACTTGGTATTAGTTGCATGGTTTAGCATGGATATTTTTTATTGACATTGATGAGCACAAGATTCATATTCAGCTTTTTGGAGTTAGTTGATGGTAGACTAGGAGCTTCTGGAGAGCCTGGTGATATGGATGGATGTACATGGTGAGTTTGTTCATGTGGATAGATTCAATTTTGTTAGTCTATGATGATGTAGATGTTTATTTTGCACATGGATTCCTTTTAGCATGGTTAGGGGATGTTTGGATTTCCTCTTGATTACTATGTTACTCCATGGGAGATGTAATCTATAGATGATTGCCTTGGACATGCTAGTTATTTATGAAGGGTTGGATTTATAGATTTTAGTGTTTGGATTCTTTGAGTTATGCATGTTTGTGGATTGATCACCCACTGTTGTAGGTAGAACTCATTTGGGTTGTCTTTACCCAAGATCTTGTTTTTCTTTCGCATATTCCATTTTGACTTATCTTGGTCAGTTGCATTGGTGGTTGCATGGAGACATGGATAGATGGATGGAGAACATGGTTGGTTTTATAGGTATGGATATGGTTACGATTGAAGCTCAGTACTTTAGTTTGAGTGGGATATCTTGCATGTGTGTTAGTCATGATGGCTTATTTCATGAGGAGCTTGGTTGGCTTGATTTCCTGATACCAACAATTGGTATGGTGTTATGATTCAGTGGGATCTTGAGGCTTGGTTTCATGGATCAATTGTAGCTTCATGCAGGTTTGGTAAGTCATGGTTTTATCTTCATGGTTTGAGAAGATGGTTTGATCTTCCTATTTTTATTTTTGAGAGAATTGTTGAAGGAAAGAATAAATGGTCTTCACAGTGTGTAGAGGATAGTGATGTATAGGTACAAGTACATAGGTTCAACAATTTATCTCCAAGTGGGAGATTGTTAGGTTGTGGAGCTAGATTGCTTCACAATAAGCATGCATTACATGTGGCTGGTTTACATAGTAACCGGCGTCGGTCAGCATATTAACCATCATCGATCGAGATATATAACCATCGTTGGTCGAAAAATTAACCACCATTGATCAGCAGATGGATGAACCGTCATCGGTCAAGGTAAAGGTAAAGGTAAGTTATCGACGTTACCTATACGTGGAATGTTTTATTTAACTCACGGAATTTAATCTATCTTTTTTTTAAAGTTGATTTAAAGGTTGTAAATGCATAGCTAAGGTGCCCTAAGTTTGTCTAAGATTATATAAGCTAGAAAACTAGGGTTAGAACAAAAGGAATAAGGAAAGAGAATAATTGAGCTATCCTTGGTTGAAAGGATGAAGAAGAAGAAGAAAAAGAAAAATCATATTGCATGAAGATAGGAGCTTTCATAGAGAGAAGCTGAATAGAAGGAAATTACATGTACAATGTTGGTGAGAAGATGGTATTATCTTCTACTTTGTATTTCCTTTGTATTGTTTAGTCTCATGTAATGGCTTGCATAATATGCAAAGCACTTAATGTTTCTTCTTGTTAGATCCACAGGTTGTTGTGAGATCTTATTATTGCTCATTCTTGTAGATCCATAGGTTATGAGATCTTGTATTACAGATCCATGATATCATGATGTATTGTTGATCCATAGGAATCTAGTATTGTAGAGGAAGTTGTCTTCATGTTTTCACGGTTATGGTTGTACATTGGTAGAACCTTTTAGTGGTCTTTTTTGTAGATTCATGGTAATCTACTTCTGAGAGCTTGGTTGCATAGTGGCGGATGTAGGGTAAATTCATTTATATGAGATCTGGTGGTGTTTCAGAGGCACGGTTATAGTGTACTTAGGTAGATCTCGGTTATAGATCTGGAGGAGACACGGGTGGTGGTATGGAGGCATGGTTTAGTGTACTCAGGAAGATCCAATTAGAGATCTGGGAGGAAGAGATACTCTTATAGAGATACATGTACTCTTGTGTAGAAGATTTGGTTTGTAATCTCTTATTATATTATATATATGAGATCTCTATCTTTAGTGGATGTAGCCCACATTGGGTGAACCACAGTACATGTTGTGTTATGTGTGTGTAATTTTGTGTGATTTGGATTATTCTTGTTTATACTTCCACTACTATAGATTTTGTGGGGATTGTTAGATTTGTATTTGCATGTTTTGGATTTGATATTCTATAGTTATAAATGTTTCTGCATAGACCCATCCCTTCATCGTGTAACATCCTTGGAACTGCTTGAAAGAGGTCCCGCAATGAAACCAAAATGTAGTAACTTTCTTTACCAAAGCACCCTAGGCATGTTGGCATCTTGTTCGATTGAAGGTTTAATGCTCACCCGAAGTGCGTAAAGGTATCGGTCCCTATTTTGATGTTAGCTTTGTCAAGGAGTTGGCAGCAAGAATATACATTGTATAACCACAACAGGATAGAAGAGATCAAAGCATAAATCGAACAATTCATAACCATATGTAAGAATGAAGTAAAAATAACTAGTAACATATTTACCATGCAAGATCCATTAACAATAACATCAATAACAAGAATCCATCCACAACGATCCATTGTATTAATCACCATGAAACACAGAAGCTGAATACATCAATAGTAACTCCATAAGATCATGTGCATAAGCAAAACAATAACATAACCTTACAATCATTCATGGTCTATCCATACAATGTGAATCATACATATATAAGGGGTGGGGACTTTCCCTTCACCACCCATGCACTCTCAAAATACCTGCATGCCAAAAATAGCTATGTGTGCATTACAAGTCAACTACAGAAGCATGCAAGCTTCACTAATAATATATTATCTTCTATTTTAAACTCTATTTCTAATCCTATTATTAACCTAAGCTTTACATGATGCTTTATCTTCCTTCACATGAGTTCTTTCCTAAAAATAGATGTTGCTTGAACTACAAGTCTTCATGATTTTATCTTATCTTCAAATCATTGCTTGGCCGCTACTCTAACTGTCCATCTTTCAATTCTACGTCATGCTTCAAAATGTGGCTAAGTCTCGAATGTGTCTAACCCGGCACAATCCTTCACACGTTGTCTACTCTACTTCCACAATTTATTTCGCATCTAACTTATGCACGTCCAAAACTCTCACGCCACTATACTTAGCATATTTTAGGGATCCATAGTTCAATTATCATAATTGAATCAGTTAGTTGAGTTAAATTTATTTGCAAGCTATGCATAAGGTACAAACTGTTCAACTTTGTGTAAAGAAACACATCTATGCTAACTTAGGTTTCCTATGGGAAAAAAAAGTTCTTACGTAATGAATTTCATCATTACACAACCATTTTCTTCCCCATAGCCAACATAAGTTGGAACTCGAGGGTGAGATTTCTCATGCGACAGGACAAATAAATTTGTATCTTTAGCGTAACACAAATTCTTAAATGGATTGCGGCATACGTAATAAGTAGACCTTGAAAGGAAAACTTAGAGAATATATTATATGGCAAGTATTCAATTAATGACATGCATCATTAAGAAGGTACTACCTTACAACAGCCACCCAAATTTTTCTTTTCGAGTTCCATATAATAATAACATTGTAATACTTAACTAATTAATTAGAAAAAAATTAGTTTACAACAGATTCCCTTATATCGTAGAAATACATTAATCGTATCAAATATGTTCTAAGGTCCATAACTTATTTCCAATGTAGATAGTAATCATTTTTAAAAGTTATTTACTTACATCCATTATGCATCTTAAATGTAATTTAAGATATTTTGTTGTGGTGTTACAAAGTCCATAATTAACTATTCACGATATTGTCATATTAATCCAAAATTATACATATAATTGATCTCACTATCAACATAGTTAACTAACATTCATAGTTATAATTGTCCCACATGTATAGTTATATCATACTTATTTGTTTCTCATTAAACATGATAACTCATAACACAATAAATCCATAAAGCATTAATCAAACATATGCCATATAAGTTGAATTCATTAAGCCACTCAATATAATATACAACTAATATTGAACACTTAATAAATAATGGCTCAATAATATTACATGTCTAATATCCCTTTTCAGAATAGTACATCAACATTTTAGGCTAAATTTCCTTTTAATTGAAATAGGACAGTGAATCTCATGCTCGCTTATACAATTATGCCAATCAAATGGAACAACTTAAAATCATAATCAAAATATATTTGAATCAACATAGTATTTATAAATCATCCACCATTAAAGACTTAATTTCCGCCATCTGTAAAATGTTACAAATCGATCAATTCAAAATAACTAGCATGAAAAGGTTATCCTCCTCATCTTTACAATTTATAGCACTAAAATATTTCAATGATCAAAATACAACAGTGAAAGAACATCATAAGTCAAATAAAAGAGATCAAAATAACATTTCCTTTTTCCCTTTTCCTTTTTCTTTCTTAATTATATTATAAAAGAAATAAGTTTATATTCAATTTGCACTACACACATACGCTTCAATTAAACTTGATTGGATTTTAAATAAATCCTATTGAATTAACCAATAGAAATCATTCCAAGAAAA
Source organism: Taxus wallichiana var. yunnanensis (assembly GCA_018340775.1). Classification (NCBI taxonomy): domain Eukaryota; kingdom Viridiplantae; phylum Streptophyta; class Pinopsida; order Cupressales; family Taxaceae; genus Taxus; species Taxus wallichiana. The sequence goes on from CM031235.1 coordinate 349,444,865, forward strand.
TCTACATGATTTCTAGCATCCTATTTATATAGAGATCAAACATAGCCATTTTGAAATGTATAAACAAACATTCCTTTCCATGATTTATCAACATATAGATCTATGTTACATTATTAATGGATGATTAAAATAATCAAAACCAACTACTAATTAAACCTTAGAGCATCCATTTATTGAATAGAATTTAGTTTATCAAAAATAAACTCAATAATAATAACAATCAACACATTGACTACTAAAAGATATGATATTATATCATTACCTTAAAAACATCAAAATTCCTTAGTAAATCCAAAATCAACTTTACCATTCCATTAAAAACACACATGTAAAGCCATAGTTTTATTCAAAAGGAATCTGAGTGAATTAACTAACTCATACACAATCGACTTAGGACCTTAAGGATTCGACCCATGCCTATCCATTCACACAGTGGTCCCAAATGAAACATTATGAACTATGTTTAACTTTACATTAACTCACAACATTCACATGGCACGAATCCCATATCGACAAAATGTATATATATATACATATACACACATACACACACACTTACACATATACAAATTAAAAAGAAAAGTGGTGACTATATATTACTATACATGCCAAAAAAATTATATGTATAGCTTTAAAATCTCTAGTAATGGATTGTTCACTTTATATATACCCATATTTATCACAAGAAGAGAATATAGAGCAAACCAAAATGGGTTTCAAAACTAGTTGACCATTTTTAACCATTCAAAATATAAAATGTAGCCTTCTTATTCTATAGGAAATGAAAATTGTATATATACTATATAAGCTTAAAAAATACAAAAAATGTATACCTTAAACCCAAATGGGTTCCATATATAATACCCATACCTAATCCAACTCACTTTTTTATTTTTTTTTTTGCAGGTCAAGAACATGACAATACTATTACATAATACGTAGCCAAAAATATTTCATTACTTCTTTCATATAGTCTATTCAAAGAAGAAAAATATATATAATATATATATATATCCTCTAAGACCAAACTATAACTCAATCTGGGTATTTTCCCCAAACTTTCCCAAAATGCAAAAAAACCTAAGAGCAATAGTCATGAACTTAACACCTAGCCATTCGAAAACCCTTTCAACGGCCATATCCAAGAATCCCATAAAGAACACAACCATAATCATTTAGAAACAAGATCAAAATAAATTTTTCTCTGGAAATACCCAATAGAAAAATCATTCTTTCTCAAAGTATAAAACACAAAAGAATGATTTCAAACCATAAGCCATTAAAACATTTGAATGTTATAAACAATAAAGATGGGGGAAGAATGATTTCATGCCTAAACATTTTTCCCAAAAACCTTTCAATTTTTCCTCCAAGTCGACTGGGTGCAACAAGATCTCCTCCAACAACTTTCATAGGTGCTCTCAAAAATCCAAGCAAGAACTATCCACAATCAACTAAAAACCTCCTCATTCTTATCTTAACAACCATCTTAAATAGCCCATAAGAAGCTCACAAATAGTTATGTAAAGTTTCTAATCATGCATGCATGGCATTTATATTCAAACACAAAAATAGCCCCACAATTTCCTTGCATGCAGAGCTTGATAGAGCCAAAAGAGATAAATAAAAAATGAACCCCAAAAATAACAATACTATCTCCATTAAATTCCTCGAGAAGCTTCTTTCTTCTTTCGAGGAGAGTAATTTCATATTGAATGCATGTCCAGACCACTACTTATTTCATTTTCCACCCAAATTTCCCACCAAAAACATCTAGTTAACTTTGCAACTATCAGTTAGCCTTTGAAGTTTCCAAAAACCCTACCATTTAATCAAGACCATACAAGTGGAGGCATGAAGGCATCGAATGGTCAAAGACCATTCACCAAATAACCAAATTTTAGCATGGCTGGTCCAAAGGCCCACACAATACCCAATGTCTACATTTAAATGTAGCTTAGGTGGCCACTTCAAAGATTATAAAATAATCTCATTACTATTTATATGCTCGATGTCGATGTTTGACCTTATTATATTATATATATATATATATATATATATATATATATATATATATATATATATATATATATATGTATGTATATCCATATATATATATATTTTTTTAATATCGATTCAATCAATAATACAAAGGTCATTAGCATGGTCAATTGACCATTAAAAAAAACAATTTTAAATAATAAAATCCATAAGCCCATTCCAACTTATAAACTCCTTGCCTTTAATTTATTATCAAATTCTCCTAACCATTCGTTAATTGATAACCAACAAATAATATAACCTTATTTCTTCATGGTTAATGACCATTGATTTATTTACACAAGTATTAAGATCTCCAGGTCATAAATACTATCACCTTTATTTATCAACCAGTCAAGCCATAATGAAGGAATAGTAATTTATTCTTACCAAGGTCATTCATACCAGCCTAGTTATTAAGGCTTCATCCCTTTCTGAGTAAAGTGGAAATGTTGTGTTTAACATTAGAGAAACTTAGATCAAATCACTTTTATAAATTACAATATAATTCTGCAAAACAAAATATTTTAAAATAATAGTAAAATATAACCAGGTAATAGTCATCATTTAAATTAAAAAAGCTCATTGTCATCCAAGTAAATCACCTTTTACATCATTATTAACTTAGTTTGCAATAATCAAAAATATAACTGTGATTACATTCCAACATCACACAAGAATAAGATAACCAAACATATTATTATCTACAACAAGATAAAATATACACTCATCCAAAATGAAACCAAAGGGGGATATGACATACTTCCCCCTTAAGTATCATCATCCCGATGATTAATTCCATCCATGAACAAATTCTAAACCAAATCAGAAGGAATATACTTATTTAAAATATCAAATATTCAAAAAGTATAATTGAAACTTACAACATCAAGTTTTCAGAACTTTTAAAAATAAATTATACTAGTTGTAACATCCCATTTTAACCAATTTTTTGCTAAAACAACAAAATTTATGACATTTTTCAGTCTTTCAAACAATAATAAATATCAAAAGTATATAAAATTTCATGTTTTATCACTAGAATAGGTGTGGAAAAGTAGTTTTAATTTCCTCTAAATTCTCCCAAGTTGCACTTTCTTCATAAAATTGGTCCCATTGACCTTGCACTGACTTATTTCTCTATTTTGTAAGTGCAACTGTGAGTTTCTAGCACCCTTACAAGTTCAACCATGATGACACCCAAATCCTGAACTTATAATGAGTTCCAGTTAAGTACATGTGATAAATCAGATACATAATTTTTAAGCAAAGAGATATGAAAAACATCATGCATCTTGGACAATGAGGAGGGCAATGCTAGTTGGTATGCCACAAGGTTGATTACTTCAATTATTTTAAAAGGTCCAAAAAAGCGAGGTGATAACTTGGCTGATTTTCCAAATGAAATTGAACTTTTCTTAGGCTTAACTCATAAAAACCTTATCTCCTTGTTCAAATTTTTTATCAACTCTCTTTAAATCAGCATAGCTCTTCTACCTATCTGCAACCTCTTTTAATCATTCACGAATTATTTTGACTTTGTTGTTCCATTTCAGTCAACATTTCAGTCCTACTACTTCTCTATCTTCCACATTATCCCAATTGATAGGTGTCCTACACTTCCATCCATACAATGCCTCAAAAGGAGCCATTTTTAATGATGAATGATAAGTGTTGTTATAATAAAACTCAACCAATGGTAGGTATTCTTCCCACTTGTATTGTTGATCCATGTAGTATATTATGAGCATATCCTCCATTGTTTGATTTACCCTTTTAGTTTGTCCATTTTTTTCCGGATGGTATGCAAAACTAAATTCAGCTTTGTCCCTAAGGCTAAATTCAAAGTTTTCCAAAAACGAGAAGTCATCCTAGGATCCCGATCTGAAATTATTAATTCAGTACTCTGTTTAATATGAAAATATCATGCATGAACCTTTTTACAAGTACAATTGAATCATCTTTCAGATTCCTAGTATAAAGTGAGCTACTTTTGTTAGTTTTTCAACTACAACCAAAATGACATCATTTTTTTTTAGACATTGGCAACCCTTACAAAAATCCATGTTGATTACTTGTCATTTATACTATAGAATGTTGTGAGGGTACAACAGTCCTATTGGATGCATATGTTCAACCTTAACATGCTGACATTCCAAGCAATGAGATACATAATTTACTATATCCTTTTTCATCCCTTTCCAAAAATATTGTTGTTTTACATCAGCAAGCATCTTAGTCACTCCAGGATGTCCAAAATAAGGAGCATCATGAAATTCCTTTATCACTTTCTTCCTTAGTTCATTTTCCAAGGTACATAAACTCGATTTTCAAACCTTAAGACTCCTTCATTATCGAAATAAATCCTTTGTATCTCTTTATCATTAGGATTTGCAACAAGCATTGTTTTAACATGTTGATAATAAGAATCAACCAACATTTTTTTCTTTACATCATCTTTGAATTGGTTCTCAAAGTGACAAGGGTGGAAATGTGCTTCCTACAACTTAATGCATCTGCCACTCTATTTTCCTTACCTTTTATATAGCTGATATCAAATTCATACTATGATAAAAATCTAACCATCTTCATTGTCTCGCATTCAAGTTTGGTTGCGTGAAGATGTATTTCAGCCTAAGATGATCTATTTTCAGTTCAAATGGCTTTCCCAAAAGGTAATGTCTCCATACATTGCAAAGCATGCACAATGGCAAACAAGCTCCAAGTCATGGGGAGCATAGTTCAACTCATGTACTTTGAGTTTTCTTCTCTCATAAGCAATCACGTGGTCATTTTGCAAAAAGATACCTCCTAAGCCTTCACCTAGAGGCATCAGTCACAACAATAAAGTTCCCATTTGGATCTGGAACTTTCAAAATAGGTGTTGAAGTTAATTTCTCTTTCAAAAATTGAAATCATTTTCACATTTTTCAGACCAAATGAATTTCTTATCCTTTTTATGTAGCGTAATTGGAGTAACGACTTTCGAGAAGTCTTTTATAAATTTTTTATAGTATCCAACCAACCCCATGAAGCTTCTCACTTCATGTATGTTTTTAGGTGTTGGTCATTCAGTTATTGTTGTAATTTTTATGGATCAACAAAAATCCATCCTTTTTATGATATGTCCAAATATTGTACTTTTCTTTGTAAAATAGAACATTTCAAATGCTTACCATACAACTTTCTCTTCCTTAACACATCTAAAACAATCCTAAGATGTTCATTATGCTCATTAATTCTTTTAGAATAAATAAGAATATCATCCAAGAATACCAACACAAACTTGTCTAGGTATGCTTGAAAGATATTATTCATTAAATTCATAAAATTTGTTGGAGCATTGGTAAGTCCAAAGGGTAACACAGTGAATTCATAGTGTCCATACCTTGTCCTAAAGGAATTTTTGTGAATATCTTCTTATTTTATTCTCAACTAATGATAACCTGATCGAAGATCGATCTTAGAGTAAACTGATGCACCACACATCTGATCAAAGAGGTCATCAATTCTTAGAAGGGGATACCTATTTTTTATTGTGGCTTTGTTAAGCATTTGATAATTGATGTTGTGTACAATGAAAAGTTGTAAAAGCCATGGATTTGGGGTAAGAATCTCTAAAGAAACCCCAAAGGATTTTAACAATCTGATCAATGGACCATGTGATAAGAAATGAGCAAGGTTTCCTTCTTTGCATACATTAATTTGAAACAAACATGTAAACTAACCAAATGAAGTTAATCTCTATTCTTTGAAAGCTTGAAATAATGAACCTAAGAGGATCTAAGCATTCAGTTTATGTGTTAAGAGAAAGATATCTCCCCATTAATGGCTTTAAGGCCAATGGATCTTCCCTTTTACTCTATGTTAATGCTATGAAATACAAGATTAAATGCTTTTAGCTCAAATGAAAGAAGATGAAATACAAACTAAAGCCTAATCAAATTGCTATAATTTGTGCTAGGAAGAAGAGACAATTCTTAGGAAATGAGGGAGGGGTTATAGCCCTATTTATAGTTTTTTGGTTTGGAAGAAAAGGGATATTTGGGTGCATGTGGGACAAAGGCTAAAGTCCAAAAATACTTTAGCAATTCAAAGTGTGATTTGACTATGTTAGAGGGTAATTAACCTAGGTCGAGACTAATTAATCTCTCTTAGAGAGTAATTAGGGTTATAGAAGGGTTTTGAAGGGCTTACTCAATCCAACAAAGTGGATTGATCTTCCGGGGAGCTAATAGAAGCGAGCTAGAAGTGAATAAGAAGCTAATGTAGTTAGAACGAGGCTATAACTACCTATTTAAATGGTTTATAAGAGGAAAAAACAACTAAAAGGGTGTTGTAGGAAGGGAGTTAGATAGGCCTAACTGGCGGTGTGCCGTCAATTTGCAAAAGGAAGAAGCGTTAGTGCACCATTAGAAATAATAATGTATTGAGCAAACTACAGGTGTCTACATTTTCCCCTCTTTGAGGTGACGTAAGCGACGTCACTTCAAAGAAAGTAGACAAACACAAGCAAGTAGAAAAATTTTGAAGGGGTAGAAGAAAAATTAATAGGGTGAAGGATGACGAATGCCCCCTCGAGTGTCGATGGGGTGACAAAGAAACTCGATCGATGATCGAAAAATAAATAAATAGAGAGAAAAAGTGTTTCAAAAAGACAATAAACTAGAAGAAAAGGGATATTGAGCTATCCGTAAATCAATTGCTAACAATATTTTAATCATCATAATGCTTAGAATCCTCCTCATGGGTCCTTGTTAAAATGTGAGCATGCGACAGAAGCGTAAAATGACATTAAAAGCCAAGATACAAACAACCATCCTCTGCCAAAACAACCAACTCCATGTAACATACATGAATGCAATGCAATATGAGAAATAAACCGAATCACCTGACAGGAAATAAGTACAATCACACACACTTAAACCAACAACGTTCAAGATAGTTGCACAAATATTTTTTTATCGAGATGAAGTCCCAAATGTTTTGATAAACAACTAGGGTGAAGAATGATGCCCCAAGCAAGGTGTATTATGCAAGGGGGAAGATGGAGGACACTTCCATCCTATGAAAAAGCAATGTGCATGATGAAAACAATACCAAGTGATTATTGGTGCCCCAGAGTATAGACGAAGTAAGCAACATAGCTTGTTTAGGTGATTGAAGATTTTGGTGATGCATGAGTCATTGTTTCAAATGATTTTGAGAATGTCAGCAAGATCTAGGATGAGTGCCATGCAATAGACATAGATTTCAGCCGTAGATGATTGGTTTAATCAATTTTAAGCCATTTTGCTATTTTCCAATATTTTGTGGTTTTTTTAAAATATTTTTTTGATTTTTTTCATTTTCTAGGTTTTTGATCAGTTAGAAGAATTTTAAAAGATCAAAGATCTTCCAAAAACACACGCGTAGGTGGTAGTGGGAAGGCCAAGCTGTCAAAAAGCTCAGAATATGCGCCCACAAGAAGAAAGACGAGTCGAGAATAATTTATTTAAAATAAATTAGTAAATAATCATCACGATGGGGAAAAATAGATGAAAAATAGAGGAAAAAGGTGGGAAAAGGTGCCTGAAAGGTTTGTAATTTATCTCAGTGTGACGAAGAAGGGACCGTTGGACGGCACAAAGTGCCCCAGCGTGTGAAAATTAGTAAAAATAATTATTTTAATACAAAAATAATTATCACAACGGATAGAAGAAGGTTAGAATGATCACGTCGGGGAAAAATATGCCCCAGGGGCATCGCGACGGGTTAATATACTCACCCGGCATTGGTAAAACAATCACGGTCAATTCATTTTGACTAGAGCTTCTATAAATTTTTACCGTGACCAAAAACAAGAGCCATGGAGTGAGATGGAAAGGATACCGAGGAGGACGAGGCGCGCAGATCGCATCTGGGAGTACATGCGGGACCCAACGGATGGACCATTTGTGAGTGCCCTAACCCCCCATTAATTATGCATTAATTACACTTTTTAGGGTTTCTTAGGGTAGGTAGGAGGAATTTTGACCCATGCACATAGGCGTATGTGTTAGATTGATCGGAGTACGCATGTGTGTACCCGCTTCGCCAAGTAGGTACGTGTACACATCCTGTCCCCTGCGAACGGATGTGCGTGCGCGTCACGTCAAGTTTTAAAAGCCAAATGTGTTCAATGAAAATTTGTAAAAGCCATGGATTTGGGGTAATAATCTCTAAAGAAACCCCAAAGACTTTTAACAATCTTATCAATGGACCATGTGATAAGAAATGAGCAAGGTTTCCTTCTTTACATACATTAATTTGAAACAAACATGCAAACTAAGCAAATGAAGTTAATCTCTATTCTTTGAAAACTTGAAATAATGAACCTAAGAGGATCTAAGCATTTAGTTTATGTGTTAAGAGAAAGATATCTCCCCATTAATGGCTTCAAGGCCAATGGATCTTCCCTTTTACTCTATGTTAATGCTATGAAATACAAGATTAAATGCTTTTAGCTCAAATGAAAGAAGATGAAATACAAACTAAAGCCTAATCAAATTGCTATAATTTTTGCTAGGAAGAAGAGATAATTCTTAGGAAATGAGGGAGGGGGTATAGCCCTATTTATAGTTTTTTGGTTTGGAAGAAAAGGGAGATTTGGATGCATGTGGGACAAAGGCTAAAGTCCAAAAACACTTTAGCAAGTCAAAGTGTGATTTGACTATGTTAGAGGGTAATTAACCTAGGTTAGACTAATTAGTCTCTCTTAGAGAGTAATTAGGGTTCTGGAAGGGTTATGAAGGGCTTACTCAATCCAACAAAGTGGATTGATCTTCCGGGGAGCTAATAGAAGTGAGCTAGAAGTGAATAAGAAGATAATGTAGTTAGAACGAGGCTATAATTGCTGTTTAAATGGTTTATAAGAGGAAAAAATGACCAAAAAGGTGTTGTAGGAAGGGAGTTAGATAGGCCTAACTGGCGGTGTGTCGTAAATTTACAAAAGGAAGAAGCATTAGTGCACCATTAGAAATAATAGTGTATTGAGCAAACTTCAAGTGTCTACAGATGTATAGTCTAAGTGTTCCATATTTCTTCTTTACAAAGATGGTTAGTGTTCCCCAAGGAGATACACTTAGTCTGATCAAACCTTTTGATGTGCTTTCATCTCAACAAGTTTAGTTGTTTTCATTATATAGGAGCCTTAGAAATTGGTTTGGTTCTGGTTTGATATCTATCTTTGAAATCAAACTCTCTTTTGGGTGGAAGACCAGGTAGTTCTTTTGGAAATACATCATTGTACTCACATAAAAATAGATAATATTACATATAAGCCTTACCTTATTCACCCAAATCTACAATTTTTATAGCATATAGCACGTAACCCTTGTTCTTATCCTTCTTAAGTGCATAGCTGAAATTTTTCTAATTGTAAAACTTCTTTTTACTCCCTAAATTTATACTATTTTCTATAGGTCATCAAATCATTTTATCCTATTTTCAAGGTAGTCTACAGTTTCCTTATGTTGGGCTAACCATTTTATACATATAACTATGTCATATGAGCTTAGAGGAGCTAGATAAAAGTCTATCGCTGGTAAAGCTTGCATAGCTTCCAATGTTGTGCCAAACAGGAATTGTTTAACAAAGGTGGATAGTGTTGTTCCCAAAATGAAAAGACCATGATTCTTTCATATAACAATATTTTATTCTAAGTTTAGATGTTACTTTAGTTGAAATAAAAATTTAGTTACACTAGTATCAAATAAAATGGTTACATGTAATCTGTATAACTTACCTACAACTTCGATTGGAGTAGCCTTCTTTTTAGTTTTCTTATCTGTCTTTGCAACATGAATATGGTGTTTTTGATTGTTATCCTTCTTTCTCTAAGGGTATTTATTTTCATAGTGATCAATACCGCAAATAAAATAGCCCCCAGAAGGTTCCTTTCCTATCCATTTTACTTTCCTTACTGGCTACGTTGTTCTGTCCATTTTTCTTATTATTTGTAGTAATCTTAACTATTTTGTTTTTCTTTCCATTTCCATTACCATTTCTATTTTTTCTTCCAAAATTCTTCCATGCCACCTTTTTAGGTGTTAAAGATGATGGTGCATTAACAAATTTATTTTTCTTCTCCTCTCTATGTGCAGAAATAGCTTGCAGTTTTTGTTCTTGTCTTATTGTCTTCTCAAAAATAGCTTCCATAGTTGATGGTCCATGGACATCAAATTCACCTCCTATCACTAGGTTTAATCCCATGATGAAATTTATGATGTGAAATTTCTCATCAGTTTGGTATTGAGGTATGTACTTCAAAAGTTTCATGAACTTCTCCCAATATTCAATCACTGTCAACTTTCCTTGAGTTAGTGTTTGGAATTCAAACATTTTTTATCATAGTATAGTTGGAGTAACCAACTTTGTATAAATTATGCTTTAAACTGATCCCAAGTCAGATTTTCCCCATCCACACCTAACTCTACTTTCTAGTTGTCCCACCAGGAAGATGCTTAATTGGAGAGCCGATAAGCTCCCCAACCGCCTTTAGTTTCCTCTCGAGAAGCTTCTAATGGTGAAATAATTCTCCATTTAGCTAAGCCAATTATCAGCTCCATCACTTAAGGTTGTACTGTCAAAATTTGGTGGGTTGATCTCTTGATATCGTTTGACAGTTCAATTGTCAAATGTTCCCTCTTGTTCTCTGGTTGGTTTACCTCACTAAAATTTAGATTAGCATGTGTAACGTCATTATTTGCTACATTAGGATCTACAATGTTGTTATTTAAAATGTTAGGATGTTGCTGAGATGGTTGACTACCATCACTATCGTCACCTTTGTCATTACCCATGACTTTTTGTTCAAGAACAACCATACAATTTTGTGTATCCTGAATGGTAGTGAGAATCACATCCAACTTATGTGTTGTAGCTACCTCACCACCTACAGGTTGGTTATTTTCAATGTTTCCCCTTATTCTAACCACATTCTTTGTTAGAAAAGAATTAATTTTTATTTAGTGTGAGGACTCAATAGGTCCAATAGTTGCAACCTTCAGCTTTGATACCAAAATGTAACACCTATTTTTCAATACTTCAAATTAAAAGAAGTTTTTTATTTCCCATACTAAATATTTCCTTCGATAATTTTTATGAACAACATTTAAATCCAACAACTACATAATTACAATTCATCATAGGGTAAGTGCATGGAGATGGGGGGCCAAAAAGTAGACACGTTTTTATTTTAAGAAAACGCGAACACATTACGAGAAACGTGATTGTGTTATGAATTACTAGGATTGGAAATTACCAAGCCTGTAATGCAAGCACATTATAACACACTCACATTACTATTTACTATGTGGTATATGTGGTTGTGGGAGGGATTTTTTCATTTATTAATATTTATTCTTTTATTATTTTATTCTTATACTTTAAAATTTATTTTAGTAAATATAAAAAATTAGGGTCACATTACATCTTATGGAACTAGTCTCACAAAGCTCCATTTGTCATGGTTTAGAAGATGGTTTTTCATATTCTAACATGGTCAAGACATAGGAATTTTTCAGATTTCAGCATTCATCCTAAATTTGTTAGAGTTTATTAAAGTATACAATCAATGTCTATTTTGGGAAAGAATATAGTCATTGTTTAGGTTTTTGGGATTTTAAGAAGTGTTGGAGGTAATTTAGGAATATTTAGGAAATTTTTTTCTCATTCAAGGATAATCTTCTCAACAATGGTTTTTCTAAGTGCAGGGGAAAAACACTCTAATGGTGAAATCGACTTTTCCGCATGATTTTGGAAGTTCCATAAGGAGTTAGGAGGGGAAAAATAGGCAATGGAAAGATATATGAATCTTATACATGTTGGTAACATCTATTTTTATCTTAGACTTGAAGGATTCATGAATAATTTCAAAATAATATAGTTTCCCCTTTAGGTTCTAGACAAAAATGGACCTAAATTTGCAAGATCTAGAGAGATAGTCACCACATGGTGATAGGTGAATATTTGTAAATTTTGAATAAGCACCTCTCAGAATGATTAATTTCATAAATATACTATTTTTTACCATGGGTGAGGATCTCATGAGGACGGGGCTAAATTTTGTGAGTTGAAAAACACCTTCCTAACACCCTTGGTTGTGTTTTTGAGTGACAAAACTTCTAACATGAAAAAGTGGTAAAAAATGAGTTACCATGATTTGAAATCATGTTTCTAAAACCTCAAGTGAAGACTTAAGTGTTTAGAAACATTATTATGAGATCTACATTGTGATGGGAACATGATGCTCTCTTCTAATTACAAGGCAAGAGTGAAGATCACTCTCTTAATTTTCAAGGCCTCCACAATTAACCCTAGTGACCACAAATCAACTCCATGATGCTCAAACCATTTTTTGATTATCTATCACTTACTAAAATAGGTATTCACCATGTAGATGGAAGTATTTATCATTTAATGATATTATTTTCATGTGCCCACCTATTAGACTAAAATGAGGTGGTTGTAATGTCCTTCCTCCTTTGAAGTGTGATCACACTACAAGCTTCAAATGAGTGTTTAAGAACACTACCAAGTGAGTAACATCAATTGAAACTTATATGATTTATAATTCTTGCATATATGGTTCTCTATATGAATATCATCCTCTTACCCCTCTTGGCTCCATAATTCTCCTTAGATGGAATCAACTTTAGGATACTCATATACCTCTTTTCTCATATGCCTCTCATTGAGATAGATGATTCCTTGATCCTTCACACATGATGGTCATGAATTCCTTGGTAGCTTGACTATCTCATCTTGGCTTGTTCCTTGAAGAGGTTTGAACATGATAGCAAAGTCAAGATATGATGATCCTCAAATTACTCTATGAGCTTCCCATTTCACCTTTGAACATGATGACACCCTTTTTAACTTCACAATTCACTTCCCTGACTAAGATATCACATGAGTGGAAACATGCTTTTAGTATCTGGACACATATTCACTCAATTAATCCTCATGGAAATAGGTTTCCTCCTTTATATGGAAGGATTGATCCCTGAATGAGATTTGAAGGAATGTTTGAGGGTGAGATCCATCTTCTTGAACTCCAATTGCATTGAATCACTATGAAATCCACTCTCTCAATTGAATCACCTTGTTTATGAGAGGTGGGACAAGTAACTAAATGGATATGACATCTACCTTGTTCCTTACAATGAATATTACACATCTCTTCCAAACCTATTTCTCCCACATATACTTGTGCTCTTGAATGTCAATTTCTTCACACTTTGAAACAAATTTCACATTTCTCATATTTCCATGTATGGTATTATGCAAGCTAGGATGACCCATTGGAAGCTGGAAAAAATAACCACATGCTCATATTCACATTCATGATTCACTTTGATACATGTTCATATTCACAAGAACCTCTTCTTCCTTGAAAGTGCCTAGTTTGTCTCACTAACTTGGTAAGGATTACACATACTCCAGAAACTTCACATTTCTCATGATAGATATGGTCATTTCCACATATATGTTTAGCATTGGAGTCCAAACTATAAAAATTATCCTTGTATTTTATTGAAGAGAAAATATTCAAAGGATATCAAGAATGTTTGAGGTAATTATTTGGGATCATCACAATTGGCCAAGGAAAGAAGCTATTTAATTAAATTTGGACATATATATGAGCCTTTGTATAATTTATTTATGAGATAAAGTCTCATGTGATCTTCAATACTAATAGATAAATTTGTAACTATAAATTGCATAGCTTAAAATTTCAAAGATCATCCTATCCTAGAAACTATTAAGGCACAACATTGTTATGAATGCAAGAACCAACTAGTGGATTGACCTCTTTAGTTATCATTGGCAAGTTAGAGTCATCCTAATTAAATAGGTCCTTCAAGAGATCCCTATATACATATTTTATGGCCACCATCACAACACAAAAATTAATCTCAAAGGAAATGGAAGAAACATAAAGAATATACCAACGTGGAGGTGTAGGATCAGAACCAAATTACCTACAATATCCTCTCCTCTGGAGAAATAGAAAGCTCTTCTACTACTGGAATGGATAGAAAATTTGACAGAACTTCCTGAAGTGTTCAAAATAAGAATAGAAATAGGGGAATTGCTAAGAACACACAAGGGTTATCAATCACCTAGTAAATATTTCTTGTTTAGTTCTTAATAGAAGTCAGCTGGCCTATGACTTAGTTACCTTCCATTCATTGGTAATTCCTTCTATGTTAAACCTATAGATGCTTTTAAAATCACCTTAAAAAGATAGGGGTAGTCATCAAGCCTAGTGAAGGGTGTGATGTGATTTCCAAAAACATGAAATGCATACAGATTTCGAGGCCATAACATGAATTTACAAATAAATCTATCATTATAAATGGAAGTTAAGTAATGATGTCTCCTTGTATCCAAGGATTGAGGACTACTAGGGTTTATGGCAGGATTAGACATTCAGGAATTATTGAATGTCCGAATCGAATGTTTTTGCATCGGAGAAAAAAATTCAAACATTGGAGTAATGCATCTTGGAAAATAAAATTGAACCTCAAAAATCCTCTCAAATTTCCATCTTACACAAGCATTGGACATATCAAGCTTTGTTCTTTAAATGAAACCTTCATTCTTGATAGCTTAAAACTGAAAGAATTATTCAAAAGAGAGTAAAAAATGATCAAATTTTCTTGGTATCCTAATCCATCAGACCCAAAAATACCACTGTGGACTTGTTATTCTCAATTTATAAAACTCTTAGAGCTCCAAATATTTCACAAGCTATAGAAAAAAAGGAGATAGTTGTATTGGGTAACATTTCTTTTTACCAAATTGTTCTTGGATATCTAACATTTACCTCCTTCAAAATATCAGTGGATGAAAGGCATCAAATTGTGATGATTCTCTTTGAATGTTCTTTACAAATCGAGATGAACCCTTTTTGGTTGAATAATCTCTATCAATACTAATAATAATTGGTAAGACATAAAATATTACATTGAGTGAATGGGTAACCCTAAACTAAACCCTAAACCCCGAGCCTTAAACCCTACACCCTAAACCATGTGCCCTAAACCTTTACCTTTAAACATTAAACCCTAAACCCTAAACCCTAAAACCTAAAACCTAAACCATAAACCATAAACCGTGAGTCCTAAACCTAAACCTAAACTCTAAACCATAAACTCTAAACCCTGAGCCCTAAACCGAAACCTAAACCTTGAACTCAAAACCATAAATCCTGAACTCAAAACCCCAAACCCCGATCCCTAAACCGTAAACCCTGAACCCTAAACCATAAACCCTTAGCCCTAAAATGTATAATCGTAAACCCTAAACCTTAACCCTTAACCCTAAACTCTAAACCTTAAATCCTAAACCCTAAATCTAAAAACTTAAACCCTATTTTTACTACCTCAAACCCTATGCCCTAAACACTAAACCCTAAACCCTAAGCACTAAAATATATAAACCATAAACCGTAAAACCATAAGCCATAAACCCTAAACCCTTATCCCTAAATCCTAAAACCTAAAACCCTAAACCCTAAAACCTAAACCCTGAGCCCTAAACCTAAACCCTAAACCTAAACCCTAAACCCTAAACCCTAAACCTTGAGCCCTAAACCCTAAACATTAAGCCCAAACCTAAAACCTAAACCATAAACCTAAACCTTAAACCCTAAACCTTAAACCCTAAACCCTAAACCCTAAACCCTAAACCCTCAAACCCTAAACCTTGAACCATAAACCCTAAACCTTAAGCCATAAACCCTAAACCCTAAACCCTAAACCCTAATCCAAAAACCTAAACCTAAACCTTAAACCTTAAACCCTAAACCATAAAACCCAAACCCTAAACCCTAAACCATAAACCCTAAACCTTAAAAAACCTAAACCCTAATCCATCAACCCTAAACCCCGAAACCTTAAACCCCGAACCTAAATCCTAAAACCCTAAACCCTAAACCCTAAGCTTTAAACCCTAAACCTAAACCCTAAACCCTAAACCCCTCTAAACCCTAAACCCCAAACCTTAAACCTAAAAACCTAATCCCTAAACCTAAATCATAAACCCTAAACCCTAAACCTAAACCCTAAACCCTAAACCTAAACCTAAACCCTAAACCCTAAGCCCTAAAGCCTAAACCATAAACCCTATTTGTACCACCTTGAACCCTAAACCCTAAACATCGAGCCCTAATCCCTTCTTAAACCCTAAACCCTAAACCCTAAACCCTAAGCCCTAAAATAATATTCCTAAATATTCCTAAATTTCCTCCAACACTTCCAAGATTCTCTAACATCACCTCCAGATACTTAATATATTTCTTGAACTCTCCCAGAGGGTGTTTGATTAGCTCATAATGGCCTTTTTAGGCCTCCGGAGGAAGTTATCTTCCATCAAGTCACACTTGAACTCATCAATCATCATATCCAATCATCCTGCACATTGAAAAAAACTTAAAAAAACCTTGTTAATAATTTCTTTTGATCTAGGTTGAGAGTGGTACTGAGGCAGGTTGGCTAGAGGAAGGACACACCATTGACCAGGAAGTGAAAGATGCATTCCCTAAGCTTGTAAAGTAGGTACTCATCCATAGTATGATTTTACCATATTCTAAGACAAAATTAGGGATTCAACTCCATGTTCATGGGAAAATTCATGAGTCCATATATTCGATCAATTGTCGCTACCTTTGGGAGTTATGAGGTTTGTAAATTCTAATTTTGACACATTTAACACTCCTACAAATGTCAATAACCAATCCAAAAGGCCCCAAAACCTAAACAATGACTATATTATTTCCAAAATAGATATCGATTGTATAATTTAAACCCTAAAATCTTTAGGCTGAATGTTGAAATCTGAAAAATACCTATGTACTGACCAAGTTAGAATATGAAAAACCATCTTCTAAACCATGACAGATGGAGTTGTGAGACTAGTTCCATAAGGTGCAGAGTGACCCTAACTTCTTATATTTACTAAAATAAATTTAAAGTATAAGTTTTTCTTTTATTAAAATATAATAAAATATTAATAAAAAAAATTTATACTTAAACCATTTATTTTAGTAAATATATCCCTCCCATAAGCACATATACCACATAACAAATAGGAACGTGAGCACGTTATAATGTGCTCACATTTCATCTTTTATGGGTTTGGGAATCCCAATCCATAGGCTTGGATTTTCCTTGGATATCCCACCCTAAGGCTTGGACTGTGTAATCCATGAATAAATATGTGTTTAACAAAAAACATCAAACTCTCACATGTACACCTTGATATCTTATGTGTTATAACATAATATTCCAAAAAAATTATACTACGACGTCAAGCTCGGTTTTACCTTGGTGATGATATACTTCTTTCTAAAATCTGATTAGTTTAAGGCTTTCATCCTTAATTTCTTTTACTAGTGCCCTCTTTTCTTGTCAAAACGTATGCATACATTTTTGTACACAACTTATGATTTTTTCATCCAAATTCCAAAAAAAAAACTCCTCTCTTCTAAACTCCATTCTACATGCACTCAACAAAAATGACTTTTTTTTCTCAAAGTTATGGGGGTGTACACACAAATATTTCATTTTTGGGATGTGTGCACTTTGAAAATTAATTAAAAAATTATATATTCATCCAAAAATTATGAAAAATTAGTGGGACCTCGTACATGGAATTAGCTAACTTTCTACTAAAGGGATTTGAAAAATAATTTATAAAACTCAAAAAATGGGGGCGCACACACAATAGGTTCTTATCTTTTTAACACAAAAATAGACATACTTTGTGTGTGCACCACATTTGACCCTCTTAATCTCCACCATTTTCAAAAAAAAATATTATTTTAGAAACTAGATTCCGATCTCTACAATACTTATTCTTATCACTTTGTAAAATTTTGAGCAGATGTTTTCTAAGTGTCTACCGGATCTCAATCAATCGAATCACATCCGGCATCTCACACTATTGATTAAAACTTGGTGAACTTGACAGTGTAATCTCTTACACTACTTCGCCAAATTTTAAGATTCATGTATTACATGTTCGGTTTCGAGATGGCACATTCATCAACAAAAACATGTATCATCATCATATCACTTTGTTCAGTTAGTAGAATTGAATCAGTTATTTGAGTTAAATTTAGTTATAAGCTACGTATATGGTACAAACCTATTCAACCTATGCAAAGAAGCACATCTATACTAAATTAGGTTACCTATGGGAGATAAAGTGCTTATGTAATGAATTTCATCATTACGCAACCATTTTCTTCCCCATAGCCAATATAAGTTGGTATCGAGGTGGTTTGTTCAAACAGACAAAAACTTTGTATGTTTAGCGTAACACAAATTTTTAAATGGATTGTGACTATCAACACAAAATAATGCACTTTGATTCATTATTTAATCTTGATCTCGTACTACTATTCATATGGTTCTTAAGTGAAAAGAGTAATAATTAACCCATGTATTTTTCCATTTTACTTTGTTTTCTATCGTTACTTTCAATCTTGGACCCACACTTTCTTAGTCCCAGTATTGTCTACATTTTTCCCATTTCGTACGCAAACGCCCAACCACGACCGGTTTCCCCAAGCACCCTGGTCCCCTCTAGGGTACCCTGATCCTCTTTTCACTTTACTCTCACCTTTTAGGCACTTTCTAACCATTTGAGCTTTCTATCTTTTTGTTGGTTAGCCTTTTCGAGGTTAATTATGAAATTAGAAAAAGAGATCCATATAAATATAAAGTTATGTGACCATAATGAGGGACCAAGCACTGGGCACGTACTATCACCACCTAAGGTTACATCTATCAAAGGCATCTAAAGCTACATTTTCATCCATCTAGCTCCATCACAAGGCATGCAATTCAGGTTCATCTGCATCACACTTCATAGGAGGGAAGTCTATTGTTTCCATGCACACATTTATTATATTTTACATCTAGTTATTTTCTCACTACTTCACAAAGTGCGACTGACACAAGATAAACCTATGGCACAATTACACACACACCTAGAACTACATTAGGTTTGAAATGTAGTGCAATGCTTAGTGATAAGTCCATCAATTTGGTAGTTAAGGATAGTCTGACCCCTTCATATGCATCTTTCTTTTTTAGGGTATTGACACTTTATTTGGGGTTTTGTAGGTGATTCTTCCATTGCATGTTTATCAGTGCTTCGTGGATCACACAAAGGACATTCATGCGATAGGAAGCGAACACAAGAAAAAATCCAACGACACTCCAGGGGAGGTTTCCTGGCCATTTCTGCAGACCAAGGTGCCCATATCTCAAACTAGGGCACCAACGGGCACCCCTATCCCTTTCAAGCACCCCACTGGGAAAACAACTTAGATCTACATTTTCTTAGACTTCAATGCAATGGTTTCCTCATCCTATTCACCTAGTCTACACCATGACATAGTCCCATGACATCTACAAATTAGATAAGGCCCTTCTTAACCCTTTTTGCACATTAAGGTTTTTTACATTTTATTTCTTAGCTTGCTTGGTTATATTTCAGTATTTTATTGCTTCATTTATTCAGTTATTTTATTGCTCTCCTATAAGCATTAGATTACACTAGAATATTTCTATTTTAGTTAATCATTTTGGTGAACCCGTACTCAATCTTCATGCTTTTAGGATCCTCATTCTTTTCTTATCATCCTAGAGTATAGTCATCATGAGTATCTCAATCAATGATTATTTTCTTGCAAATCCTGATTTAAGGCATAAAGTCCAACATCTTCTTGCTACTACTCGCATTCATGCTGATATGCATCTTGACTCGGTATATAACACATTCATGGATGCATTTTCTCAACATATTTCTTTCCTATCTAATCCTCATGTTGATCTTAATACCTTCAACAATGACCCACCCTTGCATATTATGATTCACATTTACAATGTGGGTATCAAACGCACTTTAATTGATAATGGATCTGAATTCAACTTATTTCCCATGTCATTCATTGAGAGGCTAGGTATTTCCACTTGTGATGTTAGTCCATATTTTCTTTCACTACGTGCATATGATAGTTCTATTCGTCCATGTGTCACTACATTACATTGCCTATCACTGTAGGGCCAAAAACTATTAACATTGTATTCTTTGGTATCGACTTTACAATCTCCTATAATTGTTTTCTTAGTAGACCATGGCTCCATGTCATGCAAACCATTAATTCTACTATACGTCATTGTGTCAAATTCATTCATAAGTGAGTGATTTTTTTGGATCCTTGACGTGAGACGGATAGGGTACTCAAACTTGTGTTACACTTTTGATGGTTACTATAGTTGTATTGATACAATTATTATCTTGCCACTAAATCAAGTGGTACATATTTTGTTGAGATTCTTTATTTTTTCTAATTGTTAGGTATGTTTCACCTTGTCATCTTGAATTATTTTACTCGTCTATTTCCAACAACTTTACACTAAATTACAAAATATTTTTTTTATCGAGATATATTTGATAAAACTTATATTGCAATAGATGTGGTTAATGCATTTTTACCCTACTAACCAATTTCCACATATACAATATCCACATTTCAATAATGTAGAACATTATATGTACAAAAAATGTTTAATGAGGGTTAATCTAGTGAAACAATGAAACTATTAGTTTCTCACGTGGAATTTTTCCTCGTGTTATGAGCTAGTATAGATATCTTAAATAAATTTATCTAAAATATGTCGAGAGATATCAATCTCAAGGAACCTATCTAGTTATGCTAGTGTAGTATGATTATACCGAAAAATAACAATTAAAAATAAATATAATATAATAAATATATTATAATAAATGTAGTTATATGAGATACAACAATAGATATCAATTTTAAGTTCTTAACTTTTATTTTTTACATACCACTTTAATCAACAACTTCATTAAATTCTCTATCAATTTTTCACCGATTTGTGGTAAATGGAATCATTTAGGCATGTGATTGTGTCGATATCAAATAAATATATTTAAGAAAAACGGGCCCAAACATTACTACATGGCCAAGATATTACTATTTTTTTATTGAATTCTCTAAGAAAAAGGGAAAAAACTTATAGACACCCATTTTTAGCACCTTACGTGACCTATCCACACCCCTCACATTTTCATTCAAAACACTAAACCTATTCTATTATCCTATAAACCATGTCTTCATCTAAGTAAAACCATACTTTACCCTCAATAAATACTTATTTACTCATCCTAAGTAACCTAAACCTCCCAAACCACCTAAAAACCATTCTAACCCATTTTGGTCTAACCTCCCAACCTCCTTAACCCTTAATGCATACCTACCCGTCTCTACTCACTTCTAAACTAGAAATAACCCATTTGGAAGTGGTTGAAACCAATTCCAAGTGGGTTTCCCCACTTTTTTGGATCACAAACGATTATAACTAATCATCGAAATTCTATAAAATCCCATCAACTTTCATGAATATGGATCCCTCGCAACTATAGCTAAGCTCTAATACTTATACAACCCGGAAAAAATCATTCTCAACATTTTACATCCTCTCGCATTCATATCACATCTTTAGAAGGCTCACAAATCTTGTAAGACCTATACAACATTGTTTCTTGGCATTCCACATCAAAGGTAAGTCATTTTCATTTGTTTTCATTTCTGGTCTATCAATCCATTAGTTCAAACATCAAATCGATCATTGAATCACTTGTTTTACATCCAATCGCATCTAGTTAGAAATCAGCTTTTAACACAACAATCACCATTGATTCCTTTTAATATCAATGATTCCTTTAAATCACCAAAAACCATATTAAATCACCTGTGATCCTTGTTTTATTAGCCATTCAATCATATTTTCAATCATTATCAAGATATGTTTTATTCTAGTCTGCTGTCTCTTTTCAAGTTATTTACGACCTTCCAATCATATCCCAAACCTTTTTTGGGAATAGTATGACATCGCAAAAGAGTTTGGCCTCTGTCTCATCGTCCTAAAATCAAATCTGATGACATCAAGGTTCGAGTTAGAAGTCATATGAGAAATATAAGATTCTACTGAGCAGAGTGGCTCAGTATTTTGAAGAAATCTATCTTTCCACAAAATTATCCTGGACCATCTACTACGTAATAAAATCTTCCTATCCCCATGGAAAATTATTTTTACTCGTCATTGTATTGTCTAAGTATGTAAACATTTGTTATATCATTTATTTTATCATTTTATCAATTGATTTTCAAAATGATTTGACACCCTTCAAAGGAATCCCATTGGTTCCTAGGATCAACCTTTTCTAGGTAACTTATCATCTTTTATCTAACATCTATCTTTTCCAATTATCTATTTTTATGCAATTTTCTCTCATTCGCTAGAAGGAGGAGTCTCTCGCGCTTATTTTGCATCCATACATCTTGAATTTTATTGTCATCACATGTATCATTAAACCCCGCCATCATCTAAGTTTTTGGTGATTTTTTATGCATGATCAAGTAAACTCGAAATCCACCACGAACATTATAGCATGTGTGGTGGGACCCGTGGTCCCTTTTTTATCATATTTTGTGTTTTATTATTTTCTTTCTTATCAAATAATCTAACATTTCATCTTGGAGTGCTTTCACGTTGCTTTCTCAAAAATGCTTTAAACAATTGAAAAAAGTACTTAGAAAATGCAAGTACACCTTTCCATTTCCTTTCATTCTTCTTATAGTATTGCATTTCATGTGCTTTGTCTTCATAGAAATCAATATTTATTTTGGTCTTAAAAATAATCTTCATTATTTTTTGTTCATCTAGCTTAATTAGGGGTTTAAACAATTGCATTCACTATTTTCCCTCACACAAAATAAAACCACCTAATAAATCCAACTTGCATCTAAATGTTTACTTCTAGGTCTACCTACTTGGATTTCATCACCAAGGGGGAAGTCAACTCGGTGTTTTGTCCAAGTATAAATAATTGGTGGGTAGTATATCAGCTAAGCACCCGACACCCTTATCATTGTAGGACCATGAAGTGAGGGTTAGGCCCTAATATCATGCCTCGTACCGACACTAACACATAATTAGGCCTCTTGTACCTTCAGGTAAATCTAGTACTCTAGCCTTAACACACTTGAAACAAACCTAGCAATCCTCTTCCCTAATTCCTTTTAATTCATCTTTTCATTTCACACTTTTCTAAGTTAATCAAGATAATCAAAAGAAATATTTTCTTATAATTATGTGACCTTTATTTTGTTAACAATCATCTTTCTTTTTCTTTATTGCTTGTTTAGTTAGTTTATGATTTTTACTAGACAAAAATATCGTCTTCAAAACATCTCAAACATGTCGGATCCACTTCAACAATCCCTAGAAATAACTTAAGAACCTCCACATTCCCCAAAGACTCAATTCAAAACATCAAATATTCCTTGTCTAGGCCTTCTACAGCTTCTTCTAGAGGAGCGACCTAGTATTTGAAGAACTCTTAGATGCCAATTTGGTTTCTCTTAGTAGATACCTTGCTATGAAAGAAATTTGTCTCCGTCATCACAATCCAGAATATTTTCCATCTAATGTTGTCATACTTTTGACTATTCCATACTTTACAAACCTTTCTACTAACCAATTATTGAGTAGATTTCCCTCTACCCTACCTCTAGTGACTCAGAACATCACATGATGCCTCATTTACTCCCATTACTAGCTTCAAACTCACTACCATATCATCATAACATACTACTCAATAAGGCCCCATACTATATGCATCCTCAATTAATCCACAAGATGCCCAAAACTTTGTCATTACTATACCACCCTTGGTTATTTAACAAGGACTGGTAGCTTCTACATCTTTAGTTAATCCACAGGGTGCCCAAAACTCCATTGTTACTTCAACCCCTAGAGTTAGTCATATATCTTCTCCTCTCCCTCCCTTGACAAGATCCATCGGTATACCAACTTCCGCAAGCTCTTTGGCTATAACACAACCTATCATCTCATAATAACCCACATCTATAGTTCAAAACTTAGTGGTGTTTATCCCTACATCCTTACCACCCATCAACATAAGTGTCATCACCAACGTCCATCCTCTTTCACATCTTATCTCCTCTAATGGTGTGCCACACTATAGATACATCCCGGTTCATCGTAATCCACCACAGGTCACATCCTACTATCTACAATTTTGTTTCCCACCCATACCAATATATTCAATCCTCCTCACAACCATTAGTCTCTCAATACACTTACAACATTCTAGGAAACATTCCTCTCTCTCAAAATACTCCATTACCATATCACTTATATCAGCAATCAAACCCCCTCACTTATAACCAAACCAACCCTTCCTCTTCAAACATCCAACCTCAAAATGATCCTATGCAAGAATTAATGAACATAATTTCTAGCCTTGAAGCTTCCAACATACAAACCAAAAATAACCTTTCCCATAAAGAGATCTCGTAATAAATCATCACCCATTTGTTCCTTTTAAGGCCTATCCTCCACATTGGGAAATCCCAAAGTTCATTAATTTCTATAGTAAGGAGGACCCACAACAACATATTAGGGAATTTTTTCATGCTCATTATCTCATCACTCATAATCGGGACCAAATTTTGAGGACATTCCCATATCTTTGGTCAGCTCTTGCCCTTGATTGGTATAACAATATTCTACAACACTCCATCTATTCATTCACACAAATAACATAGTTATTACTAGAACACTTTTCTATCAACATCACCCATAAAATATCTATCACCAAATTGTATGCCATCAAACAATTTGAGGATGATTTCATTGTTTATTTCATCACTAGATGGAGAGGAATCATTAATAAACTATCCTTTTCCCTTCCACAAAATGAATTGATCAAGTTATTTTCTCAATCCTGTGCCAAACATATATCATCAACCCTTCAAATTCAGTCATTCCAAACATTTGACGAGGAATTAACCATGTCCCAAAACTATAACTTCGTGCCCTTAAGGATGGTAAAGTCAAATTACGATCTAAGAAACCTCGAGCCTCGACTCATCCTTTATTACTTCTTCCAAGAATGAAAAATCTAAAGGTTCAAAGAAACATGGATGTTTTTAAAAGCGCATCTAAAATTTTCTCAAAATCAATGATCCCAAACTCAACGTAAATATACACCTTTAGGGGAGTCCTATGGTGTTGACTTCAAAAAAATTAGCTAATTTTATGATTAATCTCCCTTGGATTTGACGCATCAATGAATCGTATCCAAACCATCATGGTATAGAGACATTGAATATTAAAATACCATCAAGTCTGAGGACATGACATTGAAAGGTGTTTCTCATTTAGAAACATCCTCCAATAACTTATCGACCAAGGTGAATTACAACTTGATAACCTAAATGCACCTCTCAATCAAAGCTTAGACGTGCTTAAACAACCATTTCGAATCATCCCCACTTAGTGTTGGTGCTCAAAATAGTCTCGCCCCATTTTTCCATTGAAAATCTATCAATTTATGGCCTCTGCCATATTTTATCTCCCCGTGTTGTGCCTAAGAAGTCTCTTCCTTCCTTTTGTTGTTGTAATCAATCTATTCTTGGGTTGAGGATCACGTATGGATCCATAGTTGTTTCCTTGTTTCTTTGTTTTTCTAGAAAGGGTTTGTAATTTGGGTCTCTCGTTCTCTGTTCATCTAAAACTTGGGCTCTCTCATTCTTTCCACTTTCCATAGTTGGGATTTGTTGTCCTTGTCATTTTTTCCCTAAATACTTGAGGAAAAATGAATGGATGTAGCTCGAGAGGAATGTATTTGATCCTTGTAACATTTTTAAATTCTCTATCCTTGGAGAAAATTTCATCTCCGGACTCAAATGGTTATTTTTCTACACTTCACGGTTTGACGGGCATTTCTCCCGATCAAATTTACATCCATGCATCAACAGGAAATGTGGCTTCTTTTGGTTGGATGTGGCTTGGTGGGGTACTTCAAAAAAATTTATGAATTACCTCAACTTAAAAAACTGTCTACGTGGAAGAACGGCGCTCATTTGAAGATTTTCTTTTTAGTTGACCTTGGAGTCAGCATCGGGAGGACACGTGGAGGTTTTCATCGGGGGTCATCCCATACTTTGTATTTTTTCAAAATATGTTGGACACGTGGAGGGACCATGCATGTTTGAGGACCATCCCTTGAGTTTTGTTTTAAAGAAGCGCCAGAAGGACACTTGGAGGCCTCCACTCACTTTGCATTTTGCTTGGAATTTTCAACGGCCAAAGGAGATTGCCTCGAACCTTGACACATGGCACCTTCTACTAAGATTTAATCCTTCAAACAAATTTTTCCGGCCAGACACGTGGTGAGCCCGTGCTCATTCAAGGTCTCAACTTTTGGGGACCATCTCAAGATGCACCATTATGACACATGGTAGTTTGAAAAGTCAAAAGGCGGGGAAGTGGACCATCGGGGGCAACTTGGATTTTTTTCCTTCTAAAGGATTAAAATATCAAAATGGTTCTCATGAGCAGTTATATATCTAAAAAGGGATTTTTGCCTCTGAGAACAAAAGGAAATATGTCGGAGGGGTTCCAAAACCCGACACAAAGGAAATATGTCGGAGGGGTTCCAAAACCCGACACAAAGGAAATATGTCGAGGGGTTCCAAAACCTGACACAAAGGAAATATGTCGAGAGGTTCCAAAACCTGACACAAAGGAAATATGTCGAGAGGTTCAAAACCCGACACAAAGGAAATATGTCGAGAGAGGTTCAAAACCCGACACAAAGGATTTCGGTTTTGGGTTTCGGGAAACATGAGACATGAAGCATGAAAATCGCAAGGCATGTCCCGATGCTTGGGAGTTCCAAAACCCAAACACTACCTAGGAAAATCAGGTTTTGGAGTCGAAAGCATGGGGTGAAAACATGTTGAGGCACCCTCCAAACCCGATGCAAATGCAAAGGAGAACCCCGAACCCGACTGGAAATAGACCCTGACTTGGGGAATATTCAAATGGCCATAACTTTTCACAGGGAGCTCGGATTCACGCAAGGTTGGACTTTTCGAAAGCTTACAAGGTCCTCTATCCAACTACAACTGGATATCTTTAATTGGGTGAGAAAAAGTTCTTCAAAAATGTAAAATACAGTTCACCATTTTTTGGGTTTGTTAGGGTTCTCACCTACCGCCATAATGAGATGAATTAAATACAACCTGGAGGTGGTTGGGGTAGATTTGGAATTCCTCTCTCTTCCCTCTCTCATTCTTCCTATAAATTGTAAGGAGGGGCTTCTTTCTAAAGGTTGGACATTCTTTTTTTGCCCCTCCCTTCTTCTCTTTGCAGGTGAATTTGTGGAGTTCAAACCTCCCATCTAAAACTGTAATGCAACTTTGCCTCTTGGCATTTTGAGTGTATCAGTATCAATCTTTGGAGAAAATAATGCATGTCTCGTGGATGATTCTCAACCCTCTCTTGTGTTCATTTGCATCCTCCCGATCTTTCACCGCAAATTTGGTTATCTCAGTGCATGATCTTGCATTGCATTTTAATGGTTTGTGTTTATTGGCAAGAGACAGTGTTCTTCATTCCTCAGTGCATCACCTTTGTTAGTTTAGGTTTATTTTTATGCATCTTCTTACCCTATCTCCTTGGCAAGTTAGATTAGGTTTTTTAGTAAACCCTCTACATTTTTATGTGTGCATCTGAACAGAGGAATAGGAACCGGCCTTTATCCGAGAGCTTTCCCGATTCACAAGGTCCCACACTTGGGAAAAGCTCCATGTTATGCAATCGCACTGAGAGTCTCAACCCATCGAGTTGTAGACATTCAGGGGTGCTGTGATTCACCATCAATAGTTTTGGCATGCTCGGTGGGACCAAGAGGTCATTCCATAAGATTTGAAGGAATTTTCAAGAAATTTGGACTTAGAAATTGCAAGTTTTACAATTTTTGGATTTTTCACCTTCCAGGATGAACTCCGAAATCAATTTTCAAGGGCTTAACTTGCTCAAGACAAGTCAAAATTTCACCAGTTGGTAGATCGGGGAAAAATCTTCAAAAGGGTATCCTTAGATTTTTGAGATTTTGACTTTCAAAATTTCATGGTTTTTAGTGTTTCAGGTTTTCCTAGGTGTTAAGCATGTCCCAAGTTCCGACACATGGCAATTCAGGTTTTGTAAGTTGCATTGCATGACCTGAGTTTCCACCTGTACCTTTCGGGATTAGCAGCACACAACAAGACCCGAAATTCCAAATGAAGACTGTATCCTCTGGGTCCTTCAAAGTTTTAAATTCTATTTTCAATATTGTCAAGTTTGGTGTGTAACTTGGCAAAATCCAGCCTTTTGAGGCTCATTCTCTAACACATCTGGCGACTCCGAAGGGATAGAATTCAGCGGTGTAGTAGCAAAAGTTTCCCAAGCACATGAGAAGAATTCGAACCAGGTCTGATACTCGAGAAGAGGGGCTATTTGTCCACTTGCAACTATCACTAGGCAGAGGGAGGAGAGGAAGAAGACCACAAAGATCACCATCTCCACCTAACAGACTTTGTCTACACCTCCACCTGGTAGACCTTTTCTCGCATCAACCAGGGTTCTTAGGCCAATCATAATGGCACATCTACCACCGAATCCCTTTGTCAATTTCACGGGCAAGTAGTCCACTTGCCCTAAATGCTCAGAATCAAGTTCCAGTTGCAGCACTAAAGAATATCCCCTATTTCACAGGAGAAAATCATACTACTCCTATTGATCACATCCAGGATATTGCTAATGCATGTGCAATCCACGAAATAAATGAAATGGATGTTGCAGTCAAGTTATTGGCTTCATCTTTCAAAGGTAAGGCCTTACAATGGTTTAGAGCCTAACAGAGGTCTATTACGAATTGAACCAACTTTGTTCAGCTCTTTCGTAACCAATTCGGGAGAGGGCAGACAATTTGTCTTTATTGGAACAACTGACAACAATCAAAAGGGCTCCTAATGAACAAATGATAGATTTCAACTTCAGATTCCAACGGACATGGGACAGATTCCAATAGTTGTTAGACCAACTGCCAAAGGCAGCATTCCTTTATTTCTTAAAGGCTATAAATTCAGACATAGCCATGATGATCCAATCAATGGGAGGAACAACGCTGCTAGGGGCCTATGACATAGCTATCAGAGTAGAGAAACTATTTGATCCAAGCTGGCAAGCTTGCACCAAGGCCACCAATGCCTCTCTATCCAGATATGGGAAATCCTACAACCAATCAAGCACCAAAACTGAATCCCATTCCAACCCCTAGAAATCAAAGCAATAATGAGGCATCGACTTCTTCAAATACTTCAAAGGAATTGCAGGAGGTTATGAAACAACAGAACCTTGGAAATGAGCTAGTGACTATCAAAAGACAACAAGCTCAAAGTTCTAGACCGTATCAGCCTCAAGCACAGTACCAAGCTAGGCCCTCATACCAACAAAATAGACCACCACCTCAGCTACAAAATCAAAACCAAAACCAAGGACAACCTCAAGCTGCCAGGCCATTTCGACCATATGATCCAAATGCAACAACATCCTCAAGAGCCTTGGTCCCAACACAAAATAACATGGCACAGGAGTACGACTAGTGTTACCCTTGCAATCTACCTCACAATCAGTCAACGTGTTTCAATGGTGCACTAAATCAGGCCTTGATGGTGCAAACCATTGGTGTGCCTCAAGAACCAAGCCAAGAAGAGAATCAACAGCAAGAAACGCAACAAGAAGGACCTCCAATAGAAACCACATTGGCCAATTGGCAAACGGAAGACTTCTGTGGAGTTAACCAACAACCTTTTCAAGGCATGGCTGCCAACACATGGTCAAAGAAGAGAAGCATAGAAGAGGAAAACCATCTAATCCAATTGTTTCTCAGCCCACTCCTACACAACAAGGGGTCAGTAGACCAAACGCAGCTCCAAATGTGCAAAATCAGCCTAAGGTACCTGTTGTAGCAACACATGCACCTGTTCAAGCTCCAGAAAAGGTTGCACCAAGTAAGGGACAACAAAAGGACAATTCATCCCCTTTCAACATCATCGATCAAATGAAGAAGACACATGTGAACATTTCCATGTGGGAATCACTGGCGATCCTAGGGCAATGAGATTTATTGCAAGCTGCAATGGCTAATTGGTCTGCCTCAAATGTATCAAACCGGGACATGAGAAAGTTCTCACTAATGCAAAGGCAACATGATGGGGGCCAGACAAGCAAAAAATTTGAAGCCTCCACCATTCTATGTGTCATTGGTTGTTGGAAACCACTTGGTACACAACTGCATGATAGATTCAGGGGCAAGTAGTTCAGTGATGCCGAAGCAAATAAAGATCATCAACTGGTCTCAAGTATGAGCCAAAGTGTTGAAAGGAGTAGTAGCTAAAGCTAGATGGAACAACAGAGGAATCAGAATAATAGTTGGGGTCATAAAAGGGTTAAGCCTAACACTACATGCCTATCCTAATGTTACAGTTCTACAAGATGTGTCTGTGATTGACCTTCCACCACTCTTTGTGTTGTGTCTATCAAGAGACTTCACTACAAAAATCGGTGGATATTTATCTGATAGATTGGTCACACATGATTTTCAGGACAAGGTATGGGGCCAAAGCAACAATCAGGTCAGAACCAATTGCCAATTTCCATATTGAGCCTCATGTACCAAGTCCTATCAATGCAAATTGCTCAACTTTTGATCAGGAGGAGTGTTCAAATGATCTAGAAATAGGTACTAAGGTCGAGGGAATTCCTGATTTGACTTTGGATGAATGGGCAAACAAGAGTCATGAATTTGACCCATACAAGGAAATTGAAGAATCTGAATTGGGCATGTATTGTGTACACGAAGAAAATTCACCCATTCCCGACATCATTCAACCTAACAAAAGGATGAAAATGAAGTTTGGAAACTATTTTTCGATGGTTCGAGAAGCAGACAAGGTGTTGAGGTGGTGCAATGTTGATTTCACCACAAGACATCAAATATTTTTCAGCTTTTCATTTCCAGTTTTCCTGTTCAAACAACACGGCTGAATACGAGGCATTGATTCATGGACTTCATTGGGCCAGGAAAAAGGGCATAAAGAACTTGCAGGTGTTCGAGATAGTGAGCTAATCATCAACCAAGTCAGGGGACAACATGCTACAAAGAATGACCTGCTCAAGAGCTACAAGAATAGGGTATGGGACCTCATTGAGGATTTCAAAGCTTTCAACATTGTGTCCATACCTAGGAAGAAAAATGAAGTCATGGATAGGCTCGCAGCAGTTGGAGCAACGTTTGATGTGGTTGAAAAACATCAAAAGGGAAAAACACAGCCACATATCCATGTGATTGTGAGGCCAGCAGTTCTAGATAATAACACAAGCTGGTAGGTGTTTGAGAACGATCAACAAATCATCAATTTCTTACAAGAAGAGGCTGAATTCTCGCTAGAATCAGATAGACTAGAGCAGCAGAGACAGGGGATGAAGTAGTGCAATGCATGACAAACAAACTTCCCAAGGGTTTAGTAACATTGAATCCATATTCAATCCTAACGACCAGCCCATAAAGAAAGGCTAACATACAAAGTCAAAGGAGAAGATTCAGAGCCAATTCTGGTTGGGGAAGGCAAAACACTTCAAATTGGTAAAGTGGCCACTGAACAGGAGAAATCAGATTTCATACAACTTTGCCAAGAATTTCCAGATGTCTTCGCTTGGAGCTATGAGGACCTGCGAGGATTCAACCCGAAGTTGGCACAACATACAATAGAACTAGATCCGATGCTAAGCCCATCAGTGTAGAAACAAAGACCACCAACCTCACATCGAGCCTCTAATGAAGAAAGAGCTAAACAAGCTAATAGAGGCAAGCATTATATTCCCGATCAAGCACTCAAGTTGGGTTACAAACCTGGTACCGGTCAGGAAGAAGAACGGAGAGATCAGGCTGTGCGTGGACTTCCGAGACCTCAACAGGGCATCTCTCAAAGACCATTACCCACTTCCTTCAATGGAACAAATATTGCAAGTGGTATCCGGTTCGAGAGATTCTCTCTCCTAGATGGCTACTCAGGGTATAATCAGATAATGGTGAAAGAAGATGACCAGTTTAAGATGGCTTTCACCACCAAATGGGGCACCTATGCCTACAAGAAGATGCCATTTGGGCTATCAAATGCTGGAGCCACTTTCCAAAGGGCAATGGATATGGCATTCAAGGGGTTGATCAATAAAATAGTTCTGATATATCTTGACGACATCACTGTGTTCTCCAAAAATGCAAAGCGGATCACCTCTTTCATCTGAGACAGGTATTTTAGAGATGTAGGAGATTTGGGGTATCATTGAATCCCAAAAAATGCATATTCTTGGCTCACGAAGGAAAACTTCTAGGCCATATTGTTTCAAAGGAGGGGTTGATGATTGACCCAGAGAGAGTTGAAGCAATTAGAGCATTGCCATTGCCAAGTCACAAGAAGGCTCTTCAAAGCTTCTTAGGAAGGATCAATTTTGTCCACAGTTTGTTCCAAACTTTGCAGCTCTCGTAAAGCCAATAACACTTGATGTTAAAGAAGAGCATGGCATTTAAGTGGACATCTGAAGGCAAGGCAAGTTTTGAGGCAATAAAAGAGGCTATATCTCAAGCTCCACTCTCGTCAATCCAGACTTCTCCAAGGATTTCATGTTATATGCCTTTGGTGGTGGGGACACAATTTCTACAATCCTAATACAACAAAACAAAGAGGGATCGAACAACCAGTTGCTTTCTTCAGTCAAGGCTTGGAGGAATACGAAACTAGGTACTCTTTCATCGAAAAGCATGTCCTTGCAGTGATCAGGAGCTTAAAGAAATTCAAGCACCTAGTCTCAAACAACAAGATCCAATTGTTGGTCTCTCATGCGGAGTCAAGGACTTCCTTCTAAACAAGGATCTAAATGAGAAGCATGCAGATGGATCACTCATGTCATGGAATATGACATCGAGATCAAGGTCACCAAACTAGTACGTGGAAAGGACTATGTGAACAACTAGCCTTGAGTCAACAAGTTGAAGCAGGTGATGAAAAAGAGACTATCTTGGTACTACATGATGGTCAAGAACAGGAAAATGATGATGTGCCCACTCCTTGTTGGACTCATAATATGATACACTTCCTACAGACAGGCCTATGCCCTCCAGAAATGAGCAAAACAAAGAGGAGATACTTTAGATTACAAGCTATTCCATATGTGCTTGTTGATGGTGTTTTGTTCAAGAAAGACATCAATGGAGTTCTATTGAGGTGCATTGGGACAGATCAAATTGAGAGGGTGTTACGAGATTTTCACGATGGAGATTCCGAGGACATTTTTCCCCATGGGTAACAACTCTCAAGATAATGAAGGTAGGGTATTATTGGCCCACGGTGTTCAATGACTGCTATACATGGATAAAAAAGTGTAAAAATGTGCACTCTTCACAGAAAGAAAGACTAGCACACTTCCATTACACCCAATTTTGGTTGACCAACCATTTATGCAATGGGGATTGGACTTCATCGGGGTCATCAATCCAAACTCAAGCCAAGGCCACAAGTGGATTCTCACGGAAATGGACTATTTCACCAAGTGGACCGAGGCAATAGCGCTCAAAGAAGCAAATGAGTCTAACATACTAGACTTTTATGAAGGAATAGTGACTAGGTTCGGTGTGCCAACCACTATCATATCAGATAATGCATTGGCATTCATAGGTTCCAAGATTACAGAATGGGCTGTCAAGAATGGAATCTACTTGAGCACCTCTTCCAACTATTACCCACAGGGTAATGGACAGGCAGAGTCCACGAACAAAAATTTGCTAAGAATCATCAGAAGGACTCTAGATGAAAATCAAAGAACATGGCATACCAAGCTAAAATCAGCATTATGGGCTGATAGAATAACACCAAAGAGGTCTACAGGTAATTCCCCTTACAAGTTGGTCTATGGGAAAGAGGCAGTATTGCCTATATCATTAGAACTACCTGCATTGAGCTCATGAAGCAGTTGGAGTTGGCTGAGTTCAAACCAATGGAGGCCAGGTATGCAGAGTTGATGGAATTGGAAGAAATCAAAAAACATGTAGTTCAAACAATTGAGAAAGATCAGCCTTAGTAAAAAGATGGTTTGATAAGAAAGCAAGAGCAAGGACCTTCCAGGAAGGGGACCTAGTTCTAAATGGGATGCAGATCGGGAAAACCAGAAGGCATTCCAAGTTTGATGCCATTTGGAGTGGCCCCTACATGGTCACGGATGTAAGAATAGCAATGCCTTCCAATTGTCTACATTGGATGGAGAAGAACTCCCGATTCCGGTTAACGGAATCTATCTTAAACATTGCTACTAAAAAAAAAAGGTTTACCCTTGTAAATATTAGCCTAGATTTCAATTCCTCTAAGTGCGTATGCACATTGTCTTGTCAGTAGTTAGGTTTCGCTTTTCCTAAGTGCTTTGGCACAGGTTTTGTTGCTCCTAGGTTGGATTTCTACAGTTCAACATGCTCTCGAGAAGGAGTTGTGGTATCAGGCTCGGGATCAGATATCAGGTTGGTTTCAGGTTATTGCTTATGACTCCATGCCCAATGGATCGCTAAAAAGGCCACTGATCTTCTACCTAGCAGGTAGGTAATCCCATTGAGTCACCAAATTGTTATATATATCTACCCCCGGGTAAATATAGAAACCCGACACAAAGGAAATATGTCGAGAGAGGTCCAAAAACCCGACACAAAGGAAATATGTCGAGAGGTTCAAAACCCGACACAAAGGAAATATGTCGAGAGGTCCAAAACCCGACACAAAGGAAATATGTCGAGAGGTCCAAAAACCCGACACAAAGGAAATATGTCGAGAGAGGTTCAAAAACCCGACACAAAGGAAATATGTCGGAGGGGTTCCAAAACCCGACACAAAGGAAATATGTCGGAGGGGTTCAAAACCCGACACAAAGGAAATATGTCGGAGGGGTTCCAAAACCCGACACAAAGGATTTTGGGTTTCGGGTTTCGGGAAACATGAGACATGAAGCATGAAAATCGCAAGGCATGTCCCGATGCTTGAGAGTTCCGAAAACCCAAACACTACCTAGGAAAATCGGTTTTGGAGTCGGGAAAGCATGGGGCAAAAACATGTTGAGGCACCCTCCAAACCCGATGCAGATGCAAAGGAGAAACCCGAACCCGACTGAAACAGACCCTGACTTGGGGAATATTCAAATGGCCATAACTTTTCACAGGGAGCTCGGATTCACGCAAGGTTGGACTTTTCGAAATCTTACAAGGTCCTCTACCCAACTACAACTAGATATATTTAATTAGGTGAGAACAAGTTCTTCAAAAATGTAAAATACAGCTCACCATTTTTTGGGTTTGTTAGGTTCTCACCTACTACCATAATGAGATGAATTAAATACAACTGAGGTGGTTGGGGTAGATTTGGATTCCTCTCTCTCCCTCTCTCATTCTTCCTATAAATTGTAAGGAGGGGCTTCTTTCTAAAGGTTGACATTCTTGTTTTGCCCCTCCCTTCTTCTCTTTGGCAGTGAATTTGTGGAGTTCAAACCTCCCATCTAAAATCAGTAATGCAACTTTGCCTCTTGGCATTTTGTAGTGTATCAGTATCAATCTTTGGAGAAAATAATGCATGTCTATGGTGGATGATTCTCAACCCTCTCTGTTCATTTGCATCCTCCCGATCTTTCACTATAAATTTGGTTATCTCAGCATGATCTTGCATTGCATTTTAATGGTTTGTGTTTATTGGCAAGACAGTGTGTTCTTCATTCCTCGGTGCATCACCTTTGTTAGTTTAGGTTTATTTTTATGCATCTTCTTACCCTATCTCCTTGGAAAGTTAGATTAGGTTTTTTAGTAATTACATTTTTCCAAAATCCTGTAAAGGGAAAAGGGAACCTACTAGCCCATTTTAAAGTGGATCTCCCACGTGGATAGTCCTTCAAAATAGAAATCAATAATGCATTTAGCTCATCAAGCTTTTTAGCCATTTTCATGCTAATCTCTTGGGGATGTTATCTTATGGTTTTCATTCCTCTCATAATTTTATGCAAATTTTGAAGAGGAACATTAATCGTAGCATGGTTTGGTGGGGAAGGTCTTAGAACATATCTCACCATTAAATATTTTCCCATTTTTTATTTTATTTTAACTAGATGTGGGCCCGAGGATATCTTGGTTTGGTGATTATGACATCTTAGTAACGTAAATTAAGATGAAATGATCTAATAGTTACCTAATCGATCTAATATTCCTTTTTCCTACAAATTCTCCATGCAAAGAACTAGATTGGAAAATTAGGGCTTGAAGTGGTTGAGGAGTAAAAGGAAGAGTGATCTACTAGAATGAGTGAATGAGGGAGATGTTCAAGAGATCTACCCCCTGAGGACCTAACAAATTTTTACAAAAAAGGATTCTAGGATCGCGATGGTGATCATTAGAAATTTTACACTCAATGTTTTGACTTTGTTTTCTATTGCCTAAATTATAAAATGGACATGTTTTTTACCTTGAAAAGGGTAACTTGGAAGGTTTCGATCCCTTAAAGGTTAGAATTGATTTTCTAAGAAAAATGATTTTGAACCCATCTTTTAGAAATCTATCTTAAGAAACATATGTTTATTAAGATTTTTGTGAGAATGGAAATTAGATCATGTCAATTGGTTTCTTCTATAATTTTATCCATTGATCGAAAGGAACGATAACCAGATCGTACCAAGCCAAGAACACAGATGCTAATTAAACACCACGATCAATAAGATGAAAGTAATTCACCAGAATAACTTTACATAAACCTTTGCAAACAAATGAGAAGCAATATCATATATTATTATGGAACTCAATGCAATACATTGAGAATGGGCCTTGCTTAAATAGGCAAGGAATAACAATCTAAGAACTAGTCAAGGTCATAGATCAAGCCATAAATCAAGGAAATAACTAGTCATCAAAGAACTAGTCAAGACCATAGATTTAGGAGAGAACTAGACATCAAGGATCTAGTCAATACCATAGATCAAGGAAAGAACTATACCTAACAACTAGATAATATCTCCTAATATCTAAATAAGATAAAATAAATATCCACACACATAAGTGGGTGAGGATAAATACAATAAAGGTAAATAAAGTACCTAGGTGAACATGAGCTAAGGTAAATACCTACTCTAACACCCCCCCTCAAGTGAAGCTAGGGGCCAAAATAGAAGTGGCATGTCCACAGTATGAGTCCCGACAACTAGGCCTAATGAGGTACTCATGTACAATAACTAGGAAAAAGGGACACCGCAAGGTACCCAAAACCAGTAACAACAAAGTAAAGAGAGTAAAGACCCGCTCCAAGGCATCCCAAGAAGCTCAACTCAAAAACTCATACAATGTTGAAGAAGTTTGGTGTGCACTATGGTCTGAATCCACTGCTCGATCACAAAACTCAAAAAAAATTGACACTGGGTTTCACCAAAATAGCTCCATACAAGGAGATGTCAACGGAGTGATGTCGAAAGTGTAAAAAAACACCAAACATAATTTGATCAAGTGTTGCTGCAAATAGGTGTGCCACGATCCAAGAACAATAACCAAAGCAACAAGGCAAGGACACAAAATCCAGAGTGTCACGATCCAAGAAAAGCCAAGGTAACAAGGCAAGGACACGAAACCTAAAGAAGCAGGATCAACACCACACCCTCCCATACTGCTGAATGGGTGGAGTGACGTGATAAAATCTGTATGAGTTGTCAAAATAACTACTCGAACACTAAAAACTAACACTGGAATGCACCAAAATAGATCCCCATAAGAGAGATACTGTCAACATGCCAAAAGTGTCAAAATATAGATACAAAATCTCTCAACAAACAAGAGAGATACACTACACCTACTAAAGAAAAATGCTCAAAACAAGAAGCATCACAATGCATAAGGTATAGAAAGTGGAGCAAGAGGCCAAATGGTGGAGGAGCCATGCCTGTAGAGTCCTCTCAATGAATGCCTATGTCACCTCCATGAGTGATCATATATCCACCCCAAATCAACACGGATGGATGAAGAAGATGCTTGCATATGACTTGGTGCAAAATGCACAATGGGTGCATGTAAAAGAACATCAGAATGTGTGTTAGGTTGATCATGTCTGATAGCTGAAATCTCAAGTTTCTCAAGCCTGAGTGAAGGTGCAGAACTCATGTGTTGCTCATGATCCTCAGAAAGAGTCAAGTGAACAAAAAAAGGAGCTCTGTCAATGTGTGATCCCAATGAAGTATCTACAAAAACCAATGTCATGATGAGAATTCCACTTAACATGTGGAATAGAGGAAACAATACCCTATGAATGTCTGCCAATGACTCCACTAGTGAGACCCATAGAATGGAGCATGCAAGAACTAAATGCAGTGGTATGCTTCTTAAAAATCCATGCAACTGAGTAGAAATAGGATACACAACATGTGGTACTTGTAATAGGCACAGATGTGGAAGAGCATGTAGTAACAAGCCTCACAGGTTTAGAAGCATCAAAAGTAGGTTCAGGCTCAAAGACTGGCAGATCAATGTCAGTGGGTACAAGAGCAACAACTGCAAGTGGACTAGGAGCATGGATATGGTTGTCCACAATATGATGGTGATGTTGTAGGCTAGCAAGTTTGTTCTGCAGGGAGTGTATTATTGTATCCTTATCGTGAATGAGTGATTGTAGAAGAGAATTTCACTTCTTGAGCGATCTATTTTCTTCCACAAATTTTACAATATCCTCTTAAAGTCCACATACTTTAGAGAAAAAGCATATCATTCTCAGAATCCATGATAGGTACAAACTGTAACTCCCAAAAATTTAGGACGTCGGGCTCAGCCAAATTGCGTCCACAATTGATTACAACACTCCTCCATATTTGGCACTTTATAATTATAGTGCAAGTCTCAAAATAAATAACTCCAATGGAAAGAGCATGAAAAAATAAGCACTTTTGCAAAAATGGCACTCAAAACCGAGTTACCGATCAAAAGTTACAAGATTTTTAATATTTTGCTCTATTATTTATTTTAGGTGCCACTAAAACAAAGTAAAATGTTGTTGCCTTCACCACACAAATAAAATTAAAGGGGGCTGAAGTTAAGCACCTACTAGTAGGAATCATAAGTTTAAGCCCATATGACCAAGGGCTTAGGATTTTAATGGGTCTTCATTTGCCGAAAATAGCAACCTGTGGATTTGCCCAAAATAGTAAATACGTGCACAACATTCGTGGACCCCTGCCAAAAAAGGAAAGATCTGAAAACCTTCCTATGCACAAATTGAGACAAATACCCACACAAAAAAAATGCCCTACGCAGATCTCAAAAAATGCAAAACAGAACACAAAAAAATCCCGTGATTTCTTTTCTAGTGGGTGCGAATCTCAAGGCAACCCAATGTGCTTCTCTGCAACAACAAAAAAATCCACAAAAATGACTGTCTGCAGAAATGGCTGAGTTTACAGTTGATCTTAGGGTTTTCACGCCTTCCGGATCCAACGGAAGCCTCTGTTTTCCATAAAAATGCACGCAACAACAAAATACGACCAAATCCCAAATATATGAATACACAAATAATTTATTTGCAAAATAAAACTTACAGACGGATGCTAACAGCAATCTCTAGCTCTGATACCATGAAAGGAACAATAACCAAATCGTACCAAGCCAAGAACACAGATGCTAATTAAACACCACGATCAATAAGATGAAAGTAATTCACCAGAATAACTTTACATAAACCTTTGCAAACAAATGAGAAGCAATATCATATATTATTATGGAACTCAATGTAATACATTGAGAATGGGCCTTGCTTAAATAGGCAAGGAATAACAATCTAAGAACCAGTCAAGGTCATAGATCAAGCCATAAATCAAAGAAATAACTAGTCATCAAAGAACTAGTCAAGACCATAGATTTAGGAGAGAACTAGAAATCAAGGATCTAGTCAATACCATAGATCAAGGAAAGAACTATACCTAACAACTAGATAATATCTCCTAATATCTAAATAAGATAAAAAAATATCCACACACATAAGTGGGTGAGGATAAATACAATAAAGGTAAATAAAGTACCTAGGTGAACATGAGCTAAGGTAAATACCTACTCTAACATTGACAAGCTCTAAGATTATTCAAGAAAATTTCCCGCCAATGAATTTAATCAAACTTGAGTTAATCTATGTTACTTTGGGAAAAAATTGTGTTTGCTTCATTTATGAATGTCTGCAAGTATTTTTTCTTGTTCCCATTGTATTCTTACATTGAAATTTGTGTGAATCACACAAGATCTTATCCTTGTGATAGTTTGGTGGCATTTGTAATTTCATTTATCAGAAGAGCTTTCATTTGATAGTGAAATAAACAAATTTAAAATCATTGTGACTCCTAGCATGACTATAAGATTGTTTTTTATCCTTTGAGGGTATCTTAGGCATGATGAAACAAAGATTGATAATGTTCAATTAAGTTTTCCAATTTGAGCCTTCATTTTGGATCCTTGAAGTTTGTGTGAAAAGTGTTGATCTGGGCCTCCATTAAAGCACATATTTTAGTTAAAGGAACATCTTGGCTACTCTAAAACATTATGTTGTTTGATCTCTCCATTTTTGTAAAATTTCTCAAATATTTGGTATAATCAACTTTATCCTGCTTCACCTCCCACCCAAAATCATTCAAAAACAATTAATCTTACCCATACTACCCCTGTTTGTCCTATGTGTATATAGATGCACAATTTCTATTACCAAAACATGTAGAAACACTCAGGTTTTCATTGTCTTTAGTGGCCTAAACCTTGCTTAGAAAATATCTCCATTATCTAGAGTGACAACTCATGAGAGTTAGGTTTTGTTGTATTGATCATATTTTCTTCAAGGTCTTCTTAAACACTTCATAAGGAAGGAATTCCCCATCTCCTCCATAAACAATAGGCTACAAAAGGGTTCTCTCACCCTAGTTGAAAGGAACAACCATAAAGTAGTGAGGATAGATCAAATCCTCTTGAGGGTGTTATCCATTTCTCCACATCTCGAGTGATAAAGTGCCGCTAGATCCCATCCTCTGCTACAAAATGGCTCACTATGATCTATCTGTCTCTAAGTTTCTGCCAAACTCCGTGATGTTTCTCAACTTTGAAGGAGAATCAATTTGGGTACCAACACTTAGTAATCAACCTCACCCAATGTCGTAGGGTCTCATCATACCATCAACACTATTAACAAGGTCTCACCCAAATTTGTAGTACCATTTGTTCCTCAGTAGATGAAACATTAACTAAAGCAACATAACTCTTTGGATCAAGTACTAAGATCTTGAGTCCATCCACATCACTACATCCAAACCTTACCACATATACTTAAAGTAGCATAGATAATCCCCATATCTTCCCTCTAGAATCATAAGAAAAGAAGCCCGTCATTGAAGTTTTAAATAGCTCTTTCGAATGTTATGTCACTATACATACCCAAAATTGTATGTATTGTACTATCGGAAAGAGGTTACGGAAACCCCAATGATGATTCAGATCTCTTCACAAGGTGTTCAATCTAGAAAGAACGTTGAGTATACATTTGCATCCTAAAATGCCTTATCCAGCCTTCACATGCTTTGTTCTAACCTCGTTCCTCTCTTTTCCTTGCATTTTGGTCTTTAGTTACAAGACCACCACCACATGTCTGGGTAGCGATCTCGTGACCGCCGACAGTGAAGTGGTCCTGTAAATCCGTCACCTTGCACCGGGTGGCAAATCCGTGTGCATTTTCCAGAACTCTCCAATGCTTTTGTCAATGTAAAAAATCAAGTTGCGCTCAACCACTCTTTCTTGCATTTAAGTTTTAGCCACCTGGTAAATAGTAATTCCTCTTTTTAATAATAGAAGAGTTCAAATCAAACTTACCCTCTAGTAAATCAAAGTGCTATAAATACCAAGCTTGTTTACAAGTAAATGGCCCCTCTCCCTCTATGATTTATTATTCAGTGTGTTTGAAAGTTCTTCAATAAATCTCAACAGGTTTAGATTTTGTAAAGCTTTTAGCCTCTCAGTTCAAGGCTCCATAGTTCTAGTTTAGAGATCACTGGATCTCTCTAGTTTCATCTTGTTCCATTGTTGTTCTCCAAACAACTGGCTTAGTATAAAACAGTTCTAGTTCTAGATTAAGTTCATTTGAATCTTGATTCTACTTAGAGTTATAGGTTTTTGTTTCATCACAGGAAGTATAGGTCCTAGAATTTTCGGTGTGCTTGTATTGTATCCCTGTAACAATCCTACTAGGAATCACATAGTCAAACTCTATTCTCTTGCACTATCCCTCTCCTACTTGCATTTTTTTGGCTTACATCCAAGCTTCCACTATTTGAACATCTTCTCATGTTGCCACTATCACATTCCCACTTTTATGGATTCACGAGAGCACAAAGGAGTGAAAATATCACATTGAGCGGATAAATCATAATACAACCGGATTTTTTGTTGTTCTAAACTCCAAGTTTGAATTGTCAAAGTTGTAGTTACAATATATCAAATAGAATAACAAATCATTTTATTTCGCTTGTTAAGCTTGCTTTCAATATTACCAGGAAGTTGTGGGGAATGATAGCTTTTGAGAAGTCATGATTATTCCTCACTTCGAGGTAAGATTGAAGGTCTTTCAATTAAATTAGTTATTTATATTTAGGATCAATTCACAAATGCATAGGAAAATAGCTACATCTGGCTACCTTTCTTGTTTTAATTCCATTATTATATTAATTGTTTGTTATCTAAATATATTAGAATAGTCACTCTTTAAATTTCATTCAAATTCACATCTTTGAAAATACAAAAAAAGAATATAAGCATAGTGTAGATTTATTTTCATAATTAGTTTACTTATTTCAGTTAAGTTTGGTTATCTCTTGCATGACAATTATGGGACCCAGAGAGCCCAAGGATTAC
The DNA here is from genome assembly GCA_018340775.1 of Taxus wallichiana var. yunnanensis. NCBI lineage: Eukaryota > Viridiplantae > Streptophyta > Pinopsida > Cupressales > Taxaceae > Taxus > Taxus wallichiana. The sequence goes on from CM031235.1 coordinate 349,487,876, forward strand.
GTATTCGAACCATTAATACCTCAGCCAAATCTCTTCACAACATTAACAGATATAGATCAAGGTCTTAGAATTCACATCTTTCGAACAACAACAAACCCACAAGCAGCTTAGTGAGTAATTAAGAGAATTAAATATTGAAGATGTCTAAGCATACAAATTCTAGTCAAATCAACCTAACTATAGATTTCCTTGATAGGATATCCACATGACCCTACAAGAACCCGAAAGAGAGCAAACATTTGGTTGTGACTCATTAGTTCCATGACCAAATGCAGGAGACCTTCTCATTGACATAGACATGTGATTATGTATACAAGTTGCTAGAACACTCGTAAGGTATTCTGAGAAGATCGTACAAATCCTGGTACTAAACATAGAAGCTGAAAAATCTTATGACTATTTAATAGTCAGAAGAAGAGATTGATTCTTCACATGACCATAACAGTCCACAACAACCATGAACTAATGGTTTTGATCCCTAGGTCCCACAACCCAATGGGTCTACTAATGAGTTAAACATTAACACCAGATTACGTACGATGGTATTTAGATCCTCACCACTACCGCCGGATATCATAACACAATTTTCCGTATTAAATATAGAAACAAATCAAGCTAATATTTTCTGGGTTAGACTAGAAAACCATACATAGTTTCCTACAAACTCTCAGCTACCACTTTCATGACCTTTTCTGAAATATACACGAAGTACCTACGGTGTCACTTTCCACGCGTCCAATAGCCAATAGATAGGATCTCGGTAGAGCTCGACATTGATTAGAGCCTCGAGCGGCTATTATATATGAATGATCCATTACACCAATTTAGGTTAGCATATCTTTCTTGGCCTTGGACTCGCATATCCCTTTATTGCGTGTTGAGGATATAAGATTGCCCAACTAGTTTGTCCACATCTACATATACTTCATTTCCACCGGCCTCTTTTCTGCACGACCTCAAGAGGTCGGGTACGGAGAAAGGCTACTTGTCGATTCTCATGCTCACATGTCACTTTTCTATCATATAGTCACTCAATAAAAAATTTAAAAATTGTTAATATAATAAAAAAGTGTACAAATCATTTGTCTAAAAGATAGAAATCCCATAAGATACTCACTAGATAAACACACGACAAACTACCATATTGTTACCTTTCATTCTAGGACTACATCCCTCATCCAAACTTATAATCACTATTATAGAATCTAAACTTTTCCATCGATGTCAGCACCTAAACATGTCACATAAAACACGACTCAAGTATCTCATACCTCTAAACCATCAAATGATATACAACATCCATCATCCTATTCATCATCTCAATCAACCACATCAGGATATTATACTAAGATCCTTGAAAAACTCATGCAATCATCAACATAACATTTCCACCTACTAAGCCCTCTAATCCTTAGGGATGGACACCTTCCCGGTATAATTATGAGGCATTTTGTGCTTATCATAAAATACCAAGACACTACACATATGAGTGCAAATCCCTCCATGCAATAATCTAAAGTCTCTCTGCAAAGGAATTCTCCCAAAAAAAATCATCATAATCCACCTACTAATCTTGACATAGCTAAACCTAAACATCAAGTCAAAATGAACTCATAAGTCCCTAAATATACCAATTCCAAACCGTTGCTTGACATCAGTATCTAGTAAAAACAAGTCTTCTTGATGTACAACCCTCTCTTTCAAATTAATGTTGTCCATATAACCATAATAGGCATACTCAATATTTTAAATCCCCTGAATCAAAATGGACCTAAATTCTCTATCTCTTGTCACTCCCTCTAAATCACCTAACCCATCATATTCCAAATTCAAGGTTTTCATCCTTATGATTTAACGAAAATATAATTACGTTAAACCATAATTGTAGAGTAATTGAATGTAAAATATGATATACAACTGCTAGATATAATTTGACACAATAAATAAGCTAATAAAATATGAAACCCTAAGTGTGTGAGAGAGAAAAGGAGTTAACTTATTTGTATTTTTCCCAAACCGGTATGGACTTGGGAAACTCGATGAACATAGAGGGCAGATGTCAGTAACTATGAACTGTAAAATTTGGGACTAACGGTAAGGCCAGACTAGGGTGCCTAGACTGGGATGAGGGCATTTGAGTGTCAAAGACATCTATTGGGAACTTGTGATTATGCAGAGCTCAGAATTTGATTTTTGGAGTGTCGCTTAATATTTATTGTTGGTCACCTATATGTCACACCTTGATCGTTGAATATACCTCAGAATCGAAAAATAGATTTTCACCGTAAACCACATCAAATCCAAAAATAAAGATGTAATATGGGGATTCAAACTGACCCCAATGATCACTCAATCGAGTAAACTTACAATCAAGTGTTGTACTACATCTCATACTCCATGTAGTTCTTATGAGTGTGTGAAATTGTTCCCTAGGAAGCCCTCGTATAAGATGTACTAGATAGCAGGCTAGATTTTCTAGATAAATGCAAATGTGTGTATGGAATAGAATGAAATTCCCCTTCCTATGTTGTGTATACAAAAAAATGTAGTCCATTTTCCCTTATATGGATGCTAGATGGAATCCTTTGAGTGCTTTGGATGCCTTTGATGCAAGCTTAGGTGAAAGTAGTAATTCTTAGAGCTTGGTCCCTTATTTTGATCACATAGCTATAGATTTATATTATTCCCTTGGTTGAATTTCATAATTGACAACCGGAAGACCAAACCATAAGAAAATAATATGCCCAAAATATAAAAGAGGCCTCAAAAGAGTGAGTATGGTAGAAAGAGGTTGGGGGGTGCCTAACAAGGATGAGGGCATCTCGAGAACCGGTGTCCAAATTCATAAAATATAAGCAAGTAAATTTCTAACTTGGTCAGTAGGGTGTGTAAGATCAAATAGAAAATAAGAAACAAAAACAAAATTCTAAAGGTAGTTTTCAATTACTAGTTTTCTCTCTTAGGAATCACATAAATGATAATATGCTTTTAGGACCTAGAATCGTACTCCAAGTGCATGATTTTATGTCTACACCTTTCGGAACCTCAAACTAAATCCATAACATCCATATAAAACATTTTCCTCAAAATTTACATCAATCTCGCTTTAAAATGTCTCTTTATTATATCTTTCAAAACTCTATGCAACATCGACAATCCATGGTTGAATCCTGAAAACCATTTAAGTACCATCAAATGACCTCCAACCATTTTCCAACCTCGTTAGTGCCCTCAAATTTTCTTCTACCATTGCTTTTGAGGACTCGATATTTCATTCTTATAACTTAAAGATCATGTATTTATCTCTCTGTCACCACCCAAATCAATGACACTTTAATTAAGAGAGTGATGATTGATAGAAACACTAGCATCAATATCATATCATCTCACACCTTTAAAAAACTTCAGTTACTCGATATCATACTTTCTGAATCACCTGTTGTGCTATGTTCCTTTAATGAAACTATCAACCCTACATTAGGCATAATCATCTTACCAATTAAAATAGGTATTAAAATCATTCACAAACTCATTTATCTTATAGAAAGAGAGTTCCAATATAACATACTATGAGGTCTTACATGGATAGGTACTATGTGTTGCATCCCATCCACATTACATCAATGTCTAAAGTATGAACATAAAGGTAAAATCTACATAGTTCCCATTGATCCAAATCCATTCAAATCCTATCACATGACCTATAGACCCAACGATGAAAAACTTTTTTCTATTACAAAGATCCATGTCTTCAAATCAAGCTCCTTCATCCCTACATCTAAACTACCAGATAATAAATCCTTCGAAGACGTCATGTAACATCTTTTGTTGGGGAAGTATCACCTCCTAACTCTTAACGCAATCCCTATGCCTAAAACGTATGGGATGCCTAAAAATAACCGCTTTATGATCCAACATAGGAAATATCATTTCCTTTGGTCCCCTTTCCTTTGAACAAAGCTTGTTTGTGGATTTATTGATCTCCTCTCTTCCTATCTTGAAATTCAACCTCATGCTCAACCATTCTCATCAAACTTTTCATTCTTAGATAAAAATAGTTTTCCCAAACCTACCTCCTTTGTTGTGCATGGAAAGGCTTTGGTCTTGGTCATTATGAGCAATGTCTATGTGACTTATCCTTTAAATACTTAAGTAAACCTCACAAGAAACATGGCCTCAGCTTTAAAGTGTCTTCCTCTAATCTATCTCTATCAACATCAAAGCCTCAAGCACCAATATCACCATTATCAAAATCACCTTCCGACATCGATGACATTATTTTTATTCCCCTAACCTTTTTTAATCAATGTTATCACACTTGGACCGCTAACTTATCAAGCTAATGGTAAGACTAAAACCCTTCCCCTAACATTACCACACATGATAGATGAAGATTACCATACTATCCAAACTCTCCATTGTCCATGATGATGACTCTATCTTAACTTACATGGGTGTTGAGGATTATTATCTTCATAAAACCTTACCCAATGACACATCAAAAAATTTGATAAATCAACCAATGATGTTAATATTGACACACCAAAAGAGTTTCACATTGTCAAGATTGACCAAGCCTTAGACTTGCATGAACTCCAAGAATTCACCACCTTCTTATCCAAAAAAATTCAATCCTTCACATGGTCTTACAGTGACATGCCTAGTATAGACCCTAAAATCATTATCCATAATATTGTCATTGTCTCGGATGTTAATCCCATGAAGAAAAAACTATTCGTAGGATGCATCCTCACATCACACTATTAGTTAAAGAGGAACTTCATTTCTTTGTCATCTAACTTTATACTACTTATTGATTATTCACAATGTGTTTCTAACATCGCATATGTCACTAAAGCCACTAGAAATTTACGCATTTGTATAGACTTGATACCTTAATCTCACTTATCCAAAAGATGATTTTCCCTACCTAACATCTCTTAGCTCGTAGATCTAACAACAGTGCCATTAGATGGTTTCCTTCCGAATGGTTTCTCTAGATACAATAAAATCCTCATTGTGCTAGAATATTAACATAAGATATCCTTTATCACCTATGGGGAACCTTCTACTATAGAGTAATTCCTTTAAATACTTAAGTAAACCTCACAAGAAACATGGCCTCATTTCAAAGTGTCTTCCTCTAATCTATCTCTATCAACATCGAGCCTCAAGCACCAAGAGATCACCATTATCAAAATCACCTTCGACATCGATTTACATTATTTTTATTCCCCTAACCTTTTTAATCAATGTTATCACACTTGGACCACTAACTTATCAAGCTAATGGTAAGACTAAAACCCTTCCCCTAACATTACCACACATGATAGATGAAGATTCCCCTACTATCCAAACTCTCCATTGTCCAATGATGACTCTATCTTAACTTACATGGGTGTTGAGGATCACTATCTTTATAAAACCTTACCCAATGACACATGCAAAAAAATTTGATAAATCAACCACTGATGTTAATATTGACACACCAAAAGAGTTTCACATTGTCAAGATTGACCAAGTCTTAGACTTTATGAACTCCAAGAATTCACCACATTCTTATCCAAACACATTCAATCCTTCATCATGGTCTTACAAAATGACATGCCTAGTATAGACCCTAACATCATTATCCATAATATTGTCATTGTCTCGATGTTAATCTGTGAAGAAAAATATTCGTAGGATGCATCCTCACATCACACTATTAGTCAAAGAGGAACTTCATTGTCTTTTTCATCTAACTTTATACTACTTATTGATTATTCACAATGTGTTTCTAACATTATCGCATATGTCACTAAAGCCACTAGAAATTTACGCATTTGTATAGACTTCTCGATACCTTAATCTCACTTATCCAAAAGATGATTTTCCCTACCTAATATCTCTTAGCTCATAGATCTAACAACAGCCATTAGATGGTTTCCCTTCGAATGGTTTCTCTCGAATTATGAAAAAGAGACAAAGAATACAATAAAAATCCTCATAATTGCTAGAAGATTAACATAAGATATCCTTTATCACCTATGGGGAACCTTCTACTATAGAGTAATTCCCTTTGTCCTAAAAAATGCAGGAGCTATTTACCTACATCTTTCGTGATGACATCATCCACAAAACCATAAAAGACTATGTTGACACCCTCTCCGAGGTAAATCCAAGCACCTAAGATACCATCTAGTTGTCCTTGAGGTGATCTTTGCACGTCTACCACAATTTTTTCTCCTTCATAATCCTACTAAATGCATATTCGGATTTCTCATAGGAAAACTCCTAGGGTTCATAGTATCTATCGGGTTTCCAGAATTAAAGTTGACCCCACTAAAGTCAAATTAATCATAAAAATGACTCCTCCATCTAATCTCAAACAATTTTGTAGCCTTTAAGGAAAGCTTTAATCGATCAAGCCTTCAATGCCCTCAAACAATATTTTATCACCACCAGTGCTTTCACCTCCATGTGAGGGGGAGCCCTTCTATATTTAAATATTTATGACTGACCATACCTTGGGAGACATGCTAGCACATCAAGACAAAAAAGGTAAGGAGGAGGTCGTCTATTACATAAGTTACACCCTTCATGATTATGAAACTCACTATTTAGAAGTAGAAAAGTTATGTTGTGCCTTGTACTTTGTAACTTAAATTCCAAATTCCGCCACTACCTCCTCAATCACAAAACCTCCTCAATCACAAAACCTCACACCAAATTTAATCCACTTGAATATATGCACTCTAAGATGTATCACAATGATCGTATCACCAAATGGCTTATGATCATGACTAAGTTCAACCTTGAATTTATCTCTAAGAATTCCATTAAAGGACATGTCATTGTCGATAAAATAGTTGAAGTTACCATTCCCACTAATCAATTACCTTGTGAACACTTCCCAAACGAATCTATTAACACCTCGATCATGATAATACCCTCTTAAAATTATCTTCTTCTTTAACGGGTCCAAATGTAGACAGGGGGTGCCAAAATAGTCATAATTCCACCTGGGGAAACTACTATTCCATTATCATTAAAACTAAATTTTGAATGTGCCAATAACATGGCGAAATATGAGGCTCTCATCATGGGACTTCAGACCGCCACCTTTTTTGGTGTATAAATCCTTGACATCTATGAATATTCACAACTTGTCATCAACCAAATCAAAGGGACTTATCAATTTAAAAATGAGGTCCTACAAAAAATATAACACCATTGTCAAATACTTATTACAACTCTTTGACCATTACGAAATCCAAACCACCCTCTCTCATCTAAAAAATTATAGAACCATAGCCACTCTTTCCTCTATCTCATTCCATTATCATCGATGATTCCAAACTCTTCATCATCATCATACACAAACGAGATCATCCATATTATACCAACACTAATCTCATAACCATCAATCATATACAAGATAGTCAATCGACACCTAGTAAAATTAGACGTATGATTATCTTTCCACTAGAAAACTACCCCCAAATTTATCTAGAAATGGCATAAGAACTTTTAACAATGCATCTCACTATTTCATACTAATGGGTATCCTTTACAAAAGAGGATTTGACAGCCTCCTCCTTCGGTGTCTTAAAACTCTAGAGGCTCATCTAGCTATCCAAGAAGTCCATGATGGAATATGTGGTGGAAACTTCAATGGTTTAGTTGTCGCTAAATGGATCCTACACATGGGATACTATTGGCCCATGCTTAATCAAGACTATTGTGACTATGTCAAGAAATGCAAGAAATGTTAACAACATTCCAATCTCACACATATCCCTAGCCACACTCTTTAACCCACTCAAGATCTTTTTCCTTTTTCACAATGGGGGATTGACCTTATTGGCCTTATCAACCCTCGCTCATCACAATGACACAATTCCATCATCCCAACAACTGAATATTTTACAAAAATGGTCGGTGGAAGAAATCCCCTTATCTCTACTAAAGCAGATAAAATCGTCGACTTCATCCATCATCACATTATCTGTCACTTTAGTATACCTCATAAAATCATCACAAATAATGGTAAATCATTCAAAAATAAGAAAATTAAAAAAATTTCATGATTTATAACATCAAAATAAGATTTTCCACACCTTATTATCCACAAGTGAATGGCCAAGATGAAGCATCCAATAAAAATCTCAACAAAATCCTCATGAAAATTGTTGACCAAGCTAGTAGAAATTGGCATCTTCAAATCCCATTTGTGTTATGGGAATATTGGACCAAAATTTTGAAACCCCTATGGGAACTATGCCCTTCTCCTTAGTATATGACACCAATCCATTCTTCCTCTCGAAGACCAAATCCCATCCTTACACATTTTTCCAAAGACTTTGTCTCTCGATGAGGATTATCATCAAGAACACCTATCAAAACTAGAACTATTAGATGAACATCATCTAACTTCCCTCGAACATATCAACATTTATCAAGAACGAATCAAATGAGCATATAAAAACATCTCAAACAACATGAATTTAACGTTGGTGATCTTGTTCTCAAAGAGAATCAACATGTCACTAACATGGAAAAGAGTAAACGTGGGAAGTTTTCTCTAAATTAGCTTGGACCGTATATTATCACTCATAAATATGGGTCGGGGCTTATCATTTAGCCTCCCTTGATGGTAAACTTGAAAAGGATCCTCTTAACACCCTGCACTTGTGGTCATTCTATTGTTAAAATATCAACTCACAAGACCTTATCAAACTATAATCTTCATCCATCAACCCACACATCTTATTGATCTCGTAATGATTTGGAATTATGTGTTCTTCATTCAATTTCCTATCATGACCTTAAATATGAGCACCATGGATCTACTCATAGCATATTCCTCATGGACAAGTTCCCTACTCACAATTAGGGAACCCCACAATCATTACTCTCACCATCCCCCTATCTTATCTTATTTAACAACATGATAAGGACATACGTGTAGTTTGCACATTTATTTATCCCTTTCTAAGTAATTACCTAGGTTTTCCCTCACTCAAAAATAAAAATATATATGGGATGGATACAATAAAAATATAGACTAATCCCTCAAAGGATGGTTATAAAAATAAAATTATGTCAAATAAATTTGTAGACCACTCCCTCGAAGGATGGCTACCTAATTAAAATACACAAAGAAGGAATTCCTGCAATCAAATCAATCGGACACTCATATCAAAAATGAATTCCTGCATCGATCAACCCTCATATAAAAAAAAAAAAAGGCAACCATCCCAAGAAAACTCCCCGCATTGACCATATTTCCTATAAAATGCAAGCTTCCCACATCAACTAGCTAGTGCCATATACAATAAAGCTAGGGACAAACTTGAGAATTATCAAGAATAACATGTTTTCCTATGTTTTCTACATACAAACCTTTCCCATGTCGAAAAAGGATAGATACAACTATCCCATGTCCAACTATGATCCTAGTATGACTAACCATTGTGAGTTATATGTTAACATTAATTACAATGCCACACGTGCAAAAGATCATACATATAAAATTTTTACCATCATACATTATATATGTCAGGAACAATAAGGAAGAAAACATCCCACATTATGTTCTTATCTATTGTATAGTGCATTAATCAAACAATAAGATCATCATTTGTCACAACCATGTCTAAATGTCATCAAAATCATACTATTCATATTATATCAAATATATCTCTAATCCAAAACCAAACATTTCAAATAAATTCCATAAACAATAAGGAAGAAAACATCCCACATTATGTTCTTATCTATTGTATAGTGCACTAAATAAACAATAAGATCATCATTTGTCACAACCATGTCTAAATATCATCAAAATCATATTATAACACACATATCTCTAATCTAAAACCAAACATTTCAAATAAATTCCATAAACATCACATCATAATCATAATCATCAACCACATCTCTAATCACAAAAACATACATCCATCACATCAAAACCATTACACAACTCATAAAATATATATATAAGAACAAAACAAAATACACACACACACACACATAATATATATATATATATATATATATATATATATATAATCAAGGGCTCCCAAGATCCTCATACATCAATATCTATACATCATCAAGGGCTTCAAGAGCCACATACATCAAAATATATCAAAATAGGCATATAAATACCTAGTGAGTTGTAGGCATGTCACTCGAATGCCCCCTCTAACATTTATCCCCCGATCATCATCTAGACCTCTAGCTGGTCCTTCACCTAGACTTCTTGTTGGATGACCCATGCTTGTGGTACTACCTGATGGAGCATGTTGTCATAGAGCTAAAAACTCAAAGCATAACGAGGCTCAACCGGAAGCCTCCGCCTCACTATGGCCTCATAATAATGAAGCTCAACACCTAATGCCCGATAGTGAGATACAATCACACTACTAGGTGGCCCCATTTTTCCACTAGTCTCGAGTTCTAACTTCCCATTGCTCAATCCCTATGCCAATGGGACTCTCACACTAAAGGCTTGTCGTAACTCCCCATCACGTTGATATCTATCTCTATCATCTCGAGCCCGGGTGAGATCACCATACACATTCATAAGCTATTGGCTCAACCTATCCCTCTCACTAGTCATTGTGTCCTAAGTCTCTCTTGGTGATCAAGGTAACTCACTCAATCAACAATGTGGCTTTCTTTGCCTCTAGTTTTGCTATAGTCACCTCCAAAAAGGTACTCTATCATCCTCCTCCTCTCCCTCAACACTACCCTCATGTGTAGCCTCTACGGGGATATCACACCCACCTTTCGAACATGTCTAACTTTCCCTACCACCAAGCAAAGATATGCCTCGGTCAACCTTGCATCATCATGACCCACTCGCAACCTCATTCTCATCCACCCTCACTCCTACCCCCTCCTCATTTGTCATCTCAACTGGATCCTATACATCTGGAAATGACACATATAAATCCCAACATCCCGTCTATAGGCCATAACTGCCTTAGGTACATCCTATATGCGTCCAAAATGTCACCTAACATGAAAAAATATAATCAACTCCTTGTTTGGCTCTGTTGACCTCGCACCCATCTATCTTGTTGTGTATCTCTCAACTCCCCCTCTACCCATGTCCCATACTTAGGAAACTTGTATAAGGGCTTCCAAATCACATCTCCACACTCTGTAGACCATCTAGGATATGTTTGTAGTAATCCTCGCCTTTCATAATCCATGTAGTTGCAAATTTAGATCTCCATCTCATGAACCCCACAGGATACTACCCATATCGCCCAAGGTAATCCTCTCTTGGTCAAGCCACTACAATGCTTATATGCCCAACACTTTAATAAAAATGAAAAATTGACACCAAACCTTTACCTCATCCTCCAAACCTACAATTTATGTATACCTGCACTAGTAAGGAAGGGCCCCAAGAAAACTTTGTCATGTAATCCATCATATCAGCCACAAGTCCATTCAACATCCAAGAGAACTTGCCACTTGTTGAATCGGGTAGGGCATATCATCTAATCCCCATCATCACCATCATCGTGACTAAAGCTTGACCCTCCTTGTCATCACTATAGAATGATCCATAAGAAAAACCTTCAAAAGAATAAACAACATCATAGGAATCATCTCCATATAACTACTACATAGTAGCACCCTACTCACCTCATCAATCACATATACCTGCTCCCCCTACTACACTAGAAGTCACGGGATCCTATGATTGTCCTCCAAGGTTATGGTCATCTCACTTATAGGTAACTGAAAATTCTATGTCACATGGTCCAATCTCTCAAACAAAGCCAATAATAATCCCATGTCTCTATGGATATGTATGTAATGACGCATCCCTCCCAACCCAACTATAGACACCAAAATTCTACACTCCCTTGTCTTGATAATTTATCCTGTTCACATTTATAATCTATCACATTCATATCCATTAGCTTAAACACACACACACACACACACACACACACACACACACACACACACACACACACACACATAATCGGTTAGGTTATTATTTAAATAAAACCATTTAAAAGTTATCCCTTAATGTGAAATCATTCCAAAACCTCGTTATCCCGACATATCTACCATGGACTATTTCATATACTCATAAGATCTTGTTTTATTTAAATATCCTAACATAATCTATTATTATTAGACATTATCCTATGATATATGTTTAATATATCTAACTAAACCACCTAAATTATATCCTAAACAAATCTAGACTAAAATAGAACATGATCTAAATAATTTCTAAACAAAAATGACACCTCATATGACATAACAACACATTAAAAACAAACCCATATTCTATCCCTCGAATACACAAAAATAAACTTGAATTAAAAAATTGTTTCAAAAAATTACTAAACATACTCAAACTAGCCGAAATCATTAGCGATTAGTTGAATCACCATCGATTATTTAAGCCTAATTCCCAACCCTTGTTCGGGAGGATCATCTTCACTCATTATCGAGCCAGAGCATTTATTAGAATTTATAGGTTGTTGTATCACATCCACGTCAATGAAACATCATCCAACATTGTCATCTATATTTGAGGATCGTTCTAGATCCATTTTGGATCACTTGTGGCTGGATCCTTACCACTCGAGTCTCTGACTTCATCAAAGACATTCTGAATCTCAAATTAGCGACCCCTTTAAACATCTACGACTTTGAGTAACATCAATTCTAAGCCTTGACTATCATTTGAACCAGGTATGTACCTTATTTGCACATCATTACTTTAATCATTCGTCATTTGAAAGTTTTGATCCATTTTTTCTATGCATTTTTAAATCTGTGTGTATCTTCCCCAAATCACTCAGGGATTTCTTTATGTTAGATGCCTTTACCATTACTGATTGCCTTTCAAACATTCAACCTTCAATTTTAAATCAACACTCTATCTCTGTGAGCATTTATCAATCCCATCAACCTCCTTTGAGCCAATTGCAACACTTATTTATCAACCAAAACAAACTTACCATTTCACTTTCCCATGTGAGTGCATATAATTACTCGGATCCTATCCCTTGCCATCATTCTACCTTTGTAGAAGCTTATTAAGATCTCTTGAATCATCCATAACATTTTGTCAATCAAGCTGATCCAACACATTACCTTGCTCACCTTTGCGAGCACATAAATTATCAACATCCTTGCTCCTTTGAGCCATATTGTGAATCCCTATACTTCCTTTGGTTCAGTGTCACCATTAGGATAACATATAGCCATGGACCGCATTTGTCCCTTTTCCTCCACATTTAAAGGTTATATCATCTTCTTTTTCAATTATCGATTCATCATATCATTTACTCAATTAATTTCTTGACAATGGATTGACATCCTCGCAAGAGAAGTCCATTGACTTCCGAGGATCCAGCCATTGTCGGAAATCTAACATACATTTTTCTAATCCCATCTTGTATAGTGTCTCGTGTTTGCAGTTTTCTTTTATAGGATATGAGCTGAACTATTTTGAACATGCGACACAACATCAACACAATTCATACACATCTACGGGTATTGGTAAACCCCGCCATTTTGAGGTTTGATGAGATTTATTTTCTTTCTTACACCTATAAGTTGAAGAGATAAAAAAATTCTAAACACCAACCTCCTCTAAATGATCCCAATCATCATTTGACAATCGATCACGAATGATATCCAATATCTTTGGGATCCTATCACGTGTAGTCAGTTGGTCCCTAGCCCGCATCCATAAAAACCAAACAACACACTATCAAATATAATTCATCAAAAATCAACAAAACAAATTTTAAAAATAACTCTTTACTATCAAAACACCCGAATCGCTAGAGATTCCATTTAAATTTCTGGTGACCTTATCCAATCACAAATGATTTTCTACATTGCTTAGTGGTATCATATGAAATCGCAATCGATTTCATAGCGATTTCTCATTTTTCGAGAAAAAAAAATAAACAAAATAAAAAACATCACTTATCTCGGCACAAGTGGGCCTCTCTCATCTCCTGCTACCTCTAATAGCCTCCATGTATCTAACAATATATTTTTTTTTTTTGGAAAATTAGGGATTCTTAGTTGCTTTTCTCTAACAAATCGCAAAAAAACAATGAACCTTCATGTGCCTTATATATAAAAATATTTAACGCTCACCCAATCGCCGGTGATCGGGATAATCACCAACGATTTAAAAAATCGCCAAAGAACCCATGGTAATCGCCAACGATTCAACCCCTTCATCCAAAACATCATTATTTGGTCTCCAAACCTCATCAAACCCTCATTTTAATCATCATATGCCCTTTTCAATCGTTCAACGGTCCTACAAATTTACACATCCATCATCAAAATCGCACATTTTCAAAGTATGTGCTTCCTTTTTAGGCTCTAAGACCCTCTTAAAATCCTAAATTCAATCAATCTATATAGAGCCTGCCTTTATTAAATCCATCTCAGATTTCACAATCTTTTTGGGAAACTTTTTCCTGCGGCTCTCGATAAGTCATACATCTATATGTTGAGAACCCATTGGTTCCCCTATCACTTGACTTCCTGGTCACGTAAGCCCACCTTTGTGGAAACATACCTTATATCGAGCCTACATTTCTCGATACACACCGTGATACTATAAGCTCCTCAGAACCTTTTCTCGCCACTTCCTATAAGTCGTATTGATGCACTATTTTTAGCAAAATCTTAAAATGGTCATAACTTTTTATCAGGGTGTTTGTTTTTTTTAAACCACTTGTTTCGATGAGATGAATGCATTGGTCAACCGCCACGGCGGTTGAAGCCATTTTCGCGACATTTCGGCCCGAAATCCACCATCTAGGGGCCAAAAATTAGGATTTAAGTTTCAATTTAGTTTTTTTCCTATTTTAGGGCATTAGTTATTTTTTGTCTCTTGCATGCATAGTAGGTTAGAAAGTTGGAAATTCCTCTAATTTAGGCATGTAGAAAATGCGTGGCAATTTTTGTGGCCATGCGAATAAGCATGCAAACTTACTAAGAATAGCAGGTTCTAGTAAACTGCTAAAAATAGTAAATTTCACCACCTAGAGTAGATTTAATTGAAGTTAGTTAGAGTTTTCTTGCAACTTGAGTTGGGAGTTGTTTTCCTTTTTAAGACGCATTGTAATTCATCATTCAATAATGAAGAAGAGAAGTTATTTTCTTTGAGTTCAAGGTATTTGTAGTGTATTGAGTGTGTGTTTAAAGTTTGGCTACATGACATATGTCTATAGGTTGAGAACCCATTAGTTCCCCTATCATTTGACTTCTTGTCGCACAAGCCCACCTTTGTGGCAATCTATTTCATGCCCGGTCTTGGGGCACCTTAAATTCAAACACACTCTCATACAAAACTTTCCATCTAACAATCTATTGAACCGGTGACCATTGCACTTTGTCACAATGACCCCCAATTTGAGGGAGGGCCACCTATCCAACACAAATCCAACCATTTCACTTGTTTTTCTAGCGGTTTGTCCATTACAAACCACTTGACAAAAAGGAGAAAATGTAGACACCCATTTTTTGACACCTTACATGACCTATCCACACCCCTCACATTTTCATTCAAAACACTAAACCTATTATATTATCCTATAAATCATGTCTTCATCCCATTAAAACCACACTTTACTCTCAATGAATACTTATTTACTCATCCTAAGTAACCTAAACCTCCCAAACCACCTAAAACCATTCTAACCCATTTTGGTCTAACCTCCTAACCTCCCAACACCCTTAACACCTTCCTACCCATCTCTACTCACTTCCAAACTGAAATAACCCATTTGGAAGTGGTTGAAACCAATTCTAAGCGGGTTTTCCCACTTTTTCGAATCGCAAATGATTCCAACTAATTGCCAACAATTTTATAAAAGCCCATTAACTTTCATGAATATAGATCCCCGACAACTATAGTGAAGCTTTGAAAAATTAGCAACCTAGACGACATCATTCTCAACATTTGGACATCCTCTGCATTCATATCACATCTCTAGAAGGCTCACAAATCTCGTAAGACCTCTACAACATTGTTTCTTGGCATTCCACATCAAAGGTAAGTCATTTTCATTCATTTTCATTTTTGGTCTATCAACGCATCAGTTCAAAAGTCAAATCAATCATTGAATAACCTGTTTTACATGAAATCCGCATCTAGTTAGAAATCAACTTTTTACACAACAATCGCCATTGATCCTTTGAATCATCAACGATTCTCTCAAATCGCCAACAACCGCATCAATCACCCACGATCTCTATTTTTCTTGGTCATTCAATCATATTTCACACATTTTCAACTAATATGTTTGTTTCCAAGCGGTCTTTGCTTGTAGATGACTATTCCAGGTGAAGCATGCCCCATTAACAATGTTTACGACCTTGCAATCGTCTCCCAACCCTTTGTTTGGGACCAATATGACATCGTACAACAGTTGAGCCTCTACGTCATCGTCCCGACAAAAAATCAACAACATGAAGGATCGGTAGGAAGTCATCCGAGACATACAAGATGTCACCGAGCAGAGTGGCTCTAGTATTTCAAAGAACTCTATCTTGTTGCAAACTTAGCGGGGCCACATACTATGTAGAACATGATCTTCCTATCCCCATGGAAAATTAGTTTTACCTCGTCATTTTATTGTCTAAGTATCCAAACATTGTTCATGTCATTTATTTGATCATTTATCACTTGATTTTCAAAACGAGTTGACACCCTTCAAAGGAAGCCCATTGGTTCTTGGGATCGACATTTGCCGAGCAACTCGTCGTATTTTTATCTAACATCTGTCTTGTCTAGTTATCTCTTTGTTTGCAAGTTTTTCTCGTTCGCATTTTGCATCCATACATCTCGACATTGTATTGTCCGCGCAGATATCGTTAAACCCTATTGTCATCCGAGTTTTTGGTGATTTGTTATACATGATAAAGTATACCGAAATCCACCACGAACAAAACTATTTAAGTGAAAGTTCAATGGAAGTCAAATTTATGGATGAATTGTCACATGGTGGTCAAATGAACATCAAATTTAATGTCGAGTGAACAACTCACTCCATTACAACCCTTGTGGTCATTGTGGAAATGCCTCTCAACATAATAAATTTAAAATAATTAAACTAAAAAACTCTTATATGTTAAATTATTTAAAAATATATAATATAACAATTAAAATTGTAAATACCTTACCAAACACTTTAATTAAAATTGTAACACTTTAATTTGGTGTTTGGGTGAAATCTGCACTAACAAAGTAAAAGAATATTATTTTTTTATTTTACTTCTTGCATATCAAACTTTAATAATATAAAATATTGTGTGGTAAAGAATATGTCCAAATAACAATTGAAGTATCAAAATGTGTGACTCAAAGAATATTCGAGGAGATAAAATATAATTTATGTAAAGATATTATTAAAGTGGTTAATAAGACAATTGAGTGGAATTTAAAGGATGAACAAATTCTTTACTCATAAAAATTTCAAATTATATGTGCCCGTAAAATCAAAATTAACTCAAGGGTTAGCTGGCTGTAAATTTTAGATATTTCTAGGTATTATATTTTTATATAAACTACTTTTTAAAAATGTACGGTTTTTAAAATTTTCAGGCTGTCATTGTGTACGGTTTTTAAAAACGGCCTACAGCCTGTCAATTTCAGGCCTGCAAGACATAGACCAACTCAGATATCTGTATAATGTGAACACACCATTTAACGTACACCATTATATTATTCTTTAATATTTTGTATGGTTCTGCTCCGTACACGCAAACTGCTTCTATTTCTGTTTTATACATGACAGGTGGTACTTAGCTTTGGTTTTTCTCAAATGTGTTTATGCTGACTTGGCATTTCAGTCGTGTAAGCCACTAATTGGTTGTTGGACTTGGCCTGACCAAGATTTGCTTATTTTGTCAACCGACGCTACTGACGCCCGAAATCCCTACTTCTGTCAACTGACGCACGGGAATTTTTCCTTGTTGCGGCCTGCAACTTTGCGAGCCCGTTTCTTTCCAGAGAGCAAATATATGCTTTCAATTTAGGGATTCCAGCAACTCGAATCGTCGTCAATCCATCCTGTTCCTGCAAATTTTGTCCAGAATATTAAAAAACGGCGGGGATTACGGTATTATGGAGGAAATTCGCTACGTATCGAACTCCTGAACGCCCATTTCTGCTGCAGTTTCAATCAGGTATCTTGTTTTTTCCGCACTCCTCCATTTTCACTGTAAATATGTTCCGTCAATTGATTTCATTAAACCTGCATTTCAGAATTGAGTCTGCAGTTACAGCAAGGTGTTCATTCATTCATTTGATCGGGTTTTGCTCATGGAGCCCTTAAATGTAAGGGTTTGTGAGGGCCGCTTTTCCTCTTAAATTGCCCTGAATACATTGATATTAGGGATCTTTGCTCACATCTTTGCAGTCATCGCCGAGAAGATGGAATCTTTATTTTAAAACTGAATACCCATCAAAACAAGAGATATACAAACAATTTTGTAAAATAGTTTCTGCAGACTAATTTCTCAGTGTAATCTTATTTCTCTGCAACAGTTATGGTCGAGGATTGGAGCTCGAAAATCGGGAATGCACTCACCTTGTCTTTGGTGACAGAGGAGGATGGAAGGTAGAAGGCACAGGTTTGGCGAGGTTGCGGGTGGTGCCACCGCTGAATGTGCGGCAGTTTTTTGTTGCCCCTGTGCTGTGTTGAATCTGGCCGTTCTTGCCTTGGTGAAGTTGCCTGCAGGTCTCTTCAAAAAGGCCTGGAGAAAGGGGAGAAAGAGGAGCAAAGCAGTGCAGGGGAAACAAAATCCTTATGACGATTCTGACTTGGAAGATTCTTATATGGCTTCCTCTCAGGGTGAATTGTTGACTCACAAACATAATAATGTAAATGACCAGGACCAGGACCAGACTTGTGCCAGTACTGAGAAAATTTGGGAGGATGTTGTAGGAAAGAGTCATGTGGGGTTTTGGAGAAATCATTCTTTACATAGTAGAGGCCCTGGATCTGGTTCAGAGGCTCCTTCAAAGGAAAATAAATGTTCAGAGCAGAGTGTCTGAGAGGGTTTTCATGAGGATTAGCTCAAAAGGGTTTTTCTTGCCATTGATGATGATGATGATGATGATGATGATAAATGTAGTGATCGTCGACGATATCTGTCAATGTTGAAATTGAAGCGAAACACAGATATAATCTGGTTCTGATCTGGGATTCAAATTTGGATAGGTATTGATGTCTAAAATCATTGTCTTTGCGGGGCTTGAATTAGTTGCAGGCAATCTGATTTGAAACAGATGTTTTCTTTGTTGATTTCTCAAGTTTGAGATTCCGACTGTGTATAGTTTTTTTGGCAGCATTTTTTTTTCTGGAGTTCTCCACTGTTTATCATTGTCTGTTGTTTATATTCTTTACATGTGAGTGATTTGAGACCCTTTTCAAAGATGGGCTTAAATCCATGAGACCGAACATAGAGGGGAAGATGCGGTGGCTTGTACTGGATTCTTATATTCTGCATGGACATCGATATTTGAAATGATTTTTTTCTATTAAGGAGTAAGAGGACATTACTGGACACCCCTAATTTATATTCACATGCATGGATATTTGGAGGAAAATATTCAAACTAATAAATTTTTAATATGTTAAAATTATTGTAGAATCCAATATATTTTTTGGTTTGGAAGACCTCGATTACATAAATATCGGTATCTCTGCTCCATGCTGATTGGAGATTACATATATAGTTGATATCATTTTATGAGTAAGCTTGCATCTACATCGAAGACATTCCTTTAGCTAAGCAATCACGACTAGGGGTCATCCAATCCATCAAAGTGACCCAAGGCCCTATTCACATGACTCTCCATGTTGGGTATCTCTAGGACTTACACTCAAAGAAGATTTGATCCTTGGTGGGCTCATTCCAAGCCATTCAACTTCACCAATGAACCAAGGGCCCTTCGATTAAAATCCAATATTTATATATGAGCGTAAAATGTTTTCTTTTGGATAGTTAGGTAGGTGTGAGTCTTATATATTATTAGGTGAGTTATAATGTGATTTGTTATTTTACATCATTATTATATAAAAATTAACTACTAGTAAATAATTAGAACAACTAATATCATTAAAGAATACAAGGAGGCTTGATCATGTTAAATAAATTCATATATACCCGATGTTTGTCGTAATGAAAAGAACTCAACAAAGCAAGTGTGCAATATCCTTTTGCTAACCATCCATTCATTGATTCAATTGATGACGTAGTTTGTTTATGTGCATACTTTGAATATAATGAACACATACCAAAAAAATTACTTGTCTTCATAGATGAAAATTTATACATATTTAGAACCAACAGTATGGTGATTGTTTATATGGGATTTCAAGCCTGTGTACAAATTTTAACCTCGTAATAGATTGAAGTCAATGGTCACCTAACCAAAAGTGATTAGAATATCTTAAATATGTTAATGGGGAGGAAGGAGAAGATAAAAGAAGGAAGAATGGTTCAATGGTGGGTGGGGCAACTACCATTTTAAAGAAAAGATATAAAAATAATAAATTAAATTAACCAATAAACTAAATGTCTTGGTAAATTAAAATATTAAATTAATAGGCACCATGTATGAATACTTAATTAAATAATCATTAGCATCTTCTAATTTTCAAAATAAAGGGGGAAGTAGGGTAAAGGGCTAGGGATAGGGAAGGGGAAGTTAATGAGAGTATGAGAGAGAAAGTTTGTGTATTGGTGGCTCTCAAGAATGACTACGTTTCGTTTGTTGTCTTTGTTGAGATTATGCAATGTTTTTCAATTTCGACTATATATTTTATCCTTCCAATTTTCTAGTGATTTTCAATGACAAGAATTTTAAACTTTCCATTTTCTATGGTGTAGTTAGAATGTATTTTAGGTTTCATCATTGTAGTTTGTTTAACATTGCCACACCGAAAGTTCAAGTATATTCTTTGATTTTAGTTTGGAATGATTTACTGCTCCACCAATATTAGGTATACCACAAGTGCAAGGTATCTCATAGATCCCTTTTTAGTACCATTTCACATTGATCCTTAATACTACAAAGGTTGTTTCTAATTGT
The DNA here is from genome assembly GCA_018340775.1 of Taxus wallichiana var. yunnanensis. Classification (NCBI taxonomy): domain Eukaryota; kingdom Viridiplantae; phylum Streptophyta; class Pinopsida; order Cupressales; family Taxaceae; genus Taxus; species Taxus wallichiana. The sequence goes on from CM031235.1 coordinate 349,508,988, forward strand.
TTGAACAATTTTAAACATGTAATTTTTTTGTAGTTCTTGTAAGGAGAAACTTTTCTATTCATATATTATTCTTTGGTCTTCGTGGCTATTTTACCTCTTTTTATTTCTTGGTGGCTTTATGTATTTGAAAGTTTTGATAGCCCCTTTTTAGGTCTTTATGAAGATATTTTTCCTCCATACTTACATGTTGATAGCATGTTAAGGGTCACAAATCCTCAAAGCTCTAGGGAAGAGCGCGTTCATTACTTGTTTAAACACTAAAATTATATAAGAGAATGCAATGTGAAAATAGATAGGGTGTAAGGGTTCATTATAGGGGTTACTTTGAATTATTTAATTTACATTAACCATGCATAATCAAAATAACATGTTAATAATTTCAACAATGATAAATGATATAACGATAGCTTGAAAACACAAGAGGAGATGAATACTTAACTATGTAGACTAGAATAGAAGAGATTTGGACGTGTCGAATGGGTAAACAAGTTGATTTGAACCTAAAGATGTTCATTTCTAATAATCTAAGTGAAAACTACCTTTTTACTAGGATTGTACAGTCCTTCCCCGATTCCACATTGCATTTGGTTCTACCCCATTCTATAATGTCTTAGAATTGCATGCATACATTTTTTACAATATTGAATTACAACAAGTGGAAACACTAAATACAAATACCATTCATCAAAGTATTAGATAAAAAAGAAGAAATCCATGTGTAGGTGAGGTTGGACTACTCTTGACAACCAATCCCTATCGAACCAATCCAAATGTTACACTACATTCCCTCAAGATAGATCAAGCCTCATGTAGTTCCCTATTAAATTAGTAAAGTCGGATTAAAGGTTAGGAGCACTCTAGGTAATAATTGGAGTGGACGCCCTTCTCATAATTTTAGTTAATATTTTCTCCCATCAAATAAATAAATAAAAATTGTTTGCATTTTCGTATTTTATAAATTCCACGAGGATCATAATAAATCACAAATTTAAAGAAACTTTATACAAAAATAATAAAAATACGCTATAAAATTGTCACAAAAATATGAGAAATATTCCAGTGGATGGAAAGAATTAATCATAGGAGGTGCTCAAAATGCAACAAATACAATTTTTATACAAAGTTTCTTGCAAGTCCAATTCACCAATATCAAGTAGGTGATGTGACTCAAACTCAGAACAAAGCACCATTTTTTTGCAAAGAAATAAAAATTCTTATGTAGCTCTCATGGTTTTGTGAAGAGTGGTATTTAGACCAAGCCTACCAATTCCTCCATAAAAATAATAGACATTTCCCCTAAAAAATAGGAATAGATAATTAGATACTTCTTTTCTTCAATCATACTGCCTCTCTACTAGCTACTCTAGTGACATTATCAAAACTAAATAAAAATTTTCATAGAAAAATGCATACCTACATAATCCAGAGCTACATCAGAGAATGGGTAATAATACCAACAAAATCATATGAGCCAAAAATATGTCATATTTGTTACTTGATTTTCTTATAGTATCTTTTATGTGTATGCATGAAATTTATGTTACTATATAATAATATCAATAAAAGGATCAATTAATATTGAATCTTCAAGTAAATTGTTTTAATGTTAAGTTCTAAAAAATAGCAAACAATAAGGGAAATATTTAGATTTAGGTGTCCCCTGAATGTTGGTGTCCTAGGCAACTACCTAGTTTTCCTAGGGCTTAACCCCCATACTACTATAAGTGTAAGTGTGAATGTGATCTAAACCAACCCCCTATGTGTGTCCTCATGCCTCTTAACACAAATATAGTAGGCTAATTATAGAGTAAAGAATTTATCCAACAAGGAAATTTTTAGTGGCGAATTTTCGTAAACTCGTGAATATTAGGGATTTTAGGAATTAAAATGACGAATTTTCAATGAATGGCTACCACCCAGTTTGCTAAATATTTCAACCAAAAGTCATTTGTATGGGTTAGTTCACCTACTATTTATATGTAAAAATTAACTTATACATGTATTTGTCGAGGTATAATACATAGCTTGGGGGGTTCTAGGGGGGTACCTATTTAATAATGACATCCAACAAAGAGCAATTGTCCGTCTAACTTAGGTTGGATGGACAACCATTGTCATCATCCAACCTAGGTTTGAAGATAGATGATGGATGGTTGTCCAACCAGGTTGGTCGGGTCAGTCCATTGTTTGTCGTCCAACCTAATTGGCTCAACCTGGGTTGGACGATAGATAATGTACGAACCATCCAACCAAGGTTGGATGGTTGGGTTGGACACCATATAATGTACGGTCATCTAACCCATGTTGGAAGGATGATGATGGACAATCGTCCAACCCAGGTTGGACGGATGGGTTGGACGACAGATAATGTACAACCGTCTAAACTAGGTTGGACAACTGGGTTAAACGACATATATCGCATCAGATTTGCATCCAACCCAAAGTGCGAGAGATCAGCCCGGGTTATGATGGCAGAGCAAACCCAAGTCGATCGATGGCTAGTTGGATAGCTGGATTGGACGGTAGATAATGTCTACAACCATCTAACCTAGGTTAATGGATGGGTTGGATGACATATAATGTATGATCGTCTGACCCAAGTTGGATGGAAGATAATGTATGGTCGTCCAACCTGTGGTTGGACGGAAGATAATGTATGGTTGTCCAACCCAGGTTGATAACAGATAATGTACATTCATCTAACCCAGGTTGGTTGGGTTGGACGACAGACGATGGAAAATCATCTAACCTAGGTTGGATGGTTGGGTTGGATAAAAGATAATGTACGGTCGTCCAACCCATGTTGGATGATGACCAGGGTGGTCGACAAAATAAGGTATGGTCATCTAACCCAGAGTTGAGGACGGTTGGGTTAGACGATAGATAATGTGAGGTCGTCCAACCCGGTCGATGGCTTTTAGTTGACGATGAGGCGATTGTGATCATCATCTAACCCAAGTTGGACAGCTAGGTTGGACAGTAGATAATGTATGGCCGTCTAACCCAGGTTGTACGGTTGGGGTTGGACGAAAGATAATGTACGGTCATCCAACCCAGGTTGGACGGTTGGGTTAGACAACAAATAATGTACGGTTGTCTAACCCAAGTTGGACAACTGGGTTGGTGGTCAATAGAAAATGGATAGTCATCCAACCTAGGTTGTACGGTAGATGATGGAAAACCATCCCACCCAATCGGCTTTTCCATGAAATGGTTTTTCGAAATTTGTCCATTGATGCGAAAGTCAATTTTGGAGATTTGCCACCAATTCTAAACTAATTTTTCGGAGGGGGTCTTAAAATGAACCCTGTTATCCAACATGGTAGTAGTGTGTTGTGGTGTGCTTCATCTTTTAGACTAAACCCTTTTGCCCCTTGAAATTTTTTTATTATGCTTGTAGTGAACTTTCTCATTCTAAAACATGGCTCTAGGATCTTTGGGAGTTGAGAAATGGGGAAGCTAGACTCTTTGACATGGTTGATTTCTTCATACCTATTGTAGTGGCTTCTCTAAATGATGTGTAATTGTTTTACAAAGATTTAGGACATCATTGAGTTCTTTTGTATTGATATTTGCATTAAAAGTTTATGAAAGTGTTATGTGATTTCTTAAGTGATATTTACTTGCTTATAAAGGCTTCCGTAGGTGAAATGTCATGCTAAGGTTGAACCTCGGATGATGAAATGACACATACAAGATGATCAAATTGAAAAAAAAGTTGCAAAGATAAGATGAGGTATGTGTTATCCAAAATTACCCCCAGGTTATTTTGGCTTTAAAAGCTTTAAAAATGGACTTAGCCATTTTTACAGGTCTGTGAGAAGGTCAAACGACCATCAAATTACACTTCCCAAAATCCCTAGCCATTGGCATTCAACAATCCACGTGGTCCGGTTTTCTTATTGGCTCGCGGTTCTAAGGGTATGACAGGGTCTGCAATGCGAATGAGCGTGGAGCCTTCTCATTGGTCCACGTTTCATGGAGACCGACAAAGGTAAAAGATATATTGAAATCTTGAAGGAACGTGGCAAATTTCTATTAGCCCATATTTTCATTTAGGCAGTCTGCAAAAGGTAAAAGAGAGGACATATGGCGAATGAAGAAGTAAAGCTCGATATTACAACCCAATGGGAGGTAGACACTTGGCAAAAGGTGAAGCAGGTACATGTGACAAGAGGATGATCCATGAACCAATTAAAGGCTACCACATGTCAATTTCCTTTGCTTCTCGACAAACAAATCTTCAAATGGCCATATCTTTTGATCCCCTGCACCAAATTAGACAAAATTTATATCATTGGAAAGCTCTCATCGAGCCCTTCAATTTGACATCATTAGAATATGATTTTGGTGGTGTTTAGTGGGTAAAAATGGAAAACACGACTTTCAAAAGTAGAAGAGGAATTTTTGGGCACAAAAACGGTTAGATCAAGTTGCTCAACCACCAAACTTGATGAAGCATGGCTCTATTTTCTTCTAAAAGATGAAATTGACATAGTAATGGCTCTATGAAGTGCCCATGTGCTTTGCAGAGGTCTTTAAGATAGATTGTCGGTGGTTGAAGACCAAAAAATTCTTCCCCTTTCTTCTCTCTCCTCTTCTCTTTCTTCCTTCTCTTTCATTCAAGCTATATATTGTAAAATATTTCATTTTGAAAAGGAGGACATTCAAAAATTGTAATGGAACTCTATAAAATTTGTTCCAAAGTAGTTGTGAGCCGTCGAACCTCCATTTTTGGGCTTGGAAATGTGTTCTTGTGCCTTCCTTTGCAATTGTAATGGTTTGTGCATACTTTTATTGCAATAAATCTTGTTTTGTGACACATTTGTCTGTCCTTTCTCGTTTTAGCTACAACCTTGCCTCTCTTTTACTTATTGCATTGTGTTGTGCATGTATTTCTCCTTACAAGTTCATTATGTTGTGTTTCATGTGAGAACAGATGGTAAATGAAGCTTTGGGCTGTTTAATCATGTCTGCCTCTCCCTTCTTCATTTCTTTCTTTTTCTCCCTCACTAGATTGTCTCTCACCTCCTTTTCTGGTGTATCACACTTTTAGTGTAGGTTTATTTTCATGCACTCTCTCTCCCTTGTCCCTTGGAATATTAGGTAGTTTTCTTTCCTGCATTAGGAGTAGATTGTGGCAGGTAGTTTAGGAGCAAGAACCATCTTTCTCTGGAGGATTATCTCAAGCCTTCAAGTCCCACAATCTGAGAGGTAACCCAATGTTAGCAAAAAGTAGAGATTTGCATCGCCAAATCTCATGGTGCTACCTTTTACACCTGGGACAGACAAGGTGAAAGCTATACATTTAACAGGTGTGTATTTTGGTCTACATCTTCATCTCAACAAGTTTGATGTGCTCTTGGTGAGATTTCAGCCTTTGAGGCAAGTTTCAAGCATATCTGATGACTCCACTGATTTAAGTAGCCCATTATCTTAGTTACAGACCTTTCCATTTGTTATTCCATTCATTTTAATGTTTCCATTTCAGTCATGGCTCTCTAAAGATATTTTCCATTCCCTCATTTCAGTTCCAGTCCACTTCATTTGTAAGTGATTGGATGTTATCCCAAAAATAGCCTTGAAAAATCTGCCCCTTTTCTATGGAAATGGAGATCAATCTCCTATTGATCATATTCAATATATTGTCACAACCATTGTGCCATTCATGATGTCACAGAGGAGAATGTTTTCCTTAGACTTTTGGTTTCATCTTTCAAAGGCAAAGCAAAAGATTGGTACAATAGTTTGGCTCCATAATCCATTTCCACATGGAATCAGCTGGGAGAACAACTTCACAATTGGTTCAAGGAGGATGCAGATGTAACATCCCAACAAGATACAATGGGCTACAATGGATTTTTATTCCTAATTTCAACATTAGATTTACAAGACTGGCATAGAAATTCCTCAAGAATTTAGACCCCCACAAGGTATGACATTCTTGTATTATTTGAGGTCCTTTGATGTTGATTTAGCTATATTGATCCAATCCCTAGGAGGTAGCAGTCTTCCTCAAGCTTAATTCCCTCAAAGTAGTGACAAGAGTTATTTAATTATTTTAGATATGGAGGACTTGTTATATGGGATAAATAAAACATACAATAGGATGATGTGCTTTAGGTTCGAGATTAAAGTTGTCAACCTACAAGGTGGCTTGTCAAAATTTATAAAATTATTATCACCGTACTATAAAATGGGATTCTTGTCCGACAATCTCATTTCTACTAATCTTAAAAATATATTCAACAAGATTCAATAAAAAATTTCGATTGTATTGAATCCAAGACTCACTTGGGGAAAGGAACATTACAATATAGTCAACGAAATTGCAATAAGAGATCTAGAAAAGGTTTGGAGTAGAAATGATTTTTCCTATAGTTCTAAAAACACATTGTGTATTACATTAGGTGTAAAGGGAAACCCTCCTGAAAATTTTATGGTTGGGATGAAAAGTAGACGCAAAGATTGTACAAAAGATAAATGGTTGATGACTAATTTGTACAAAAAAATATCACAAATAGTGTCTCAGGATTGAATGTGGTAGAGGGAATCAAATATTTGGAGCAAGAAAATGCTAAATAACTATTTTTCAATTGAAAATGTTGTTATGATAGTACTCGCTTAACATTGTAAAGTAATATATACATTCATATGTTATTATGAAGGTACTTCTTAACTTTATTATATGATGAGATTGTACAAATATAAGTTGGGAGTATTTATATTTTCACTGATTATAAGTTGAGAGTATGATTGAATAACTTGTGTGTGTGAATTATCGAAAAAATTACCCTTCAAAAATTGTAAAATAGTATTATTTTTACACTGTTCATAAAATAAATATAAAATTATATTGTATATACCTAATTATTTTAAATATTTTTTAATATAATTTATATATAAATCTCTAGAAAAAATGACGGTCATATCTAAAATATGCAAGTCATATGTGATGGTTATTTCAAATATTTGCAAGTATTTTATAGCTAAAATCATTAAAAGTGTTTAAACGGGTGTCAAATTTAACACCAAGTTGTAGCTTTTGAAACTATCAAAGACATCAAGATGTTCGGGATGTTATTTGATCAAAAACCAATTAGAGGGAGCTTATTTTTGGAGCTTTACTATGATTTATATTGTTAATTTGGGATCCTAGATCTTCGGGAATAGTGTTACAATAAAATTAAAACAATTCTTAAAATGTTTTACTACAATTCTATCTTTAGTAAAGTAATTTAAATTTATTGATATCTATAATTGAATACACAAATATATCTGGGTTGGTTTTACAGTTAATTTTAATTAATTTCATTCCATATTTAAATATAAAAATATATATGGAATGGTTTTATAGTTAATTACATTCTCCTACTCTAAATAGTCACCCTCTTCTAGTTTCTTTAGAATATATTTAGTAATTCTCTGGTTACGATGAGGTTTAATCACATTATACTGAATGAACATGGAAGTGTCTCACATCTCTTGAATTTCATTAGCCTAGTGGCCACTAGGCCATAAGGCATTTTAATTATTCAAATCTTCATAGTTTAATCTTAAAAACATTTAAAAATTGATAAGAACCTTATTCCAAAACATAAATAATTCCTAGCGGTCGCTAGCCCATATAAAATAGAAACATGTTCTATTTATAACAAAGCATAAATAATTCCTAGTGTTTGTTAGCCCATATAAAATAGATACATGTTTTGTTTAGTCCAAAGCATAAATAATGCCTAGTGATTGCTAGCCCGTATAAAATAGAAACATGTTCTATTTATAACAAATCATAAATAATGTCTAGCGCCCATCGTCATAAGTATAAAACAAATTTACATGTTCTATTTATTCCAAATCATAGATAATGCCTAGCGACCGCCAAATTTGGTATAACTGATTCCAATATTTGACTTTTGGAATCCAATATTTTGATTTTTGGATTCCAATATTTTGATTTTTGGATTCCAATATATGGGACTTTGGAGTGTAGTAAATTCCAATATGTGATTTTGGATTCAAATATATGTGATTTTGGATTCCAGATATATGCGATTCTCGGATTCCAATATGTGATTTTGAGTCCAGATAATTCCAATATTTAAAATTTTGAAACCCAAAACTAGTAATGGGTAAGTGCATGGAAATGGGGGGCCAAAAGGGGGTAAAAAAGGGACACCTTTTTCCTGAAATCAGCGAAACTTGAACTTCATCGAATAATTCGGCATGCCTATGCTCAAAATTTGACAAAGTGATAAGAATAAGTACTTGTAGAGCTCAAAATCTAGTTTCTAAACTACTAATTTATTTTTAAAATGGTTGAGATTAAGAGGGTCAAATGTGGTGTGCGCACACAAAGTATGTCTATTTTTGTGTAAAAAAGATAAGAACCTATTGTGTGTGAACCCCCATTTTTGAGTTCTATAAAAAAATTCAAATCCCTTCAGTAAAAAGTTAGCTAAGACCATGTGCGAGGTCCCACTAATTTTTCATAATTTTTGGATGAATATATAATTTTTAAATTAATTTTAAAAGTGCACATATCCCAAAAATGATATATTTGTGTGTGCACCCCGATAAATTTGTGAGAAAAAAATCATTTTTAGTTTTTTTGAGTGCGTGTAGAATGGAGTTTAGAAAAAACCACTTTAGAAAAATATTGGATGAAAAAATCGTAAATTATGCACCAAAATGAATGCATATGTTTTTGCAAGAAAACAAGACACTAATAAAAGAAATTATGGATGAAAGCCTTAAACTAATCGGATTTTATAAATAATTATATAGTCATCAAGGTAAAATAGAGCTTGACATCGTAGTATAATTTATTTTTGAATATTATGCTTTAATGCACAAGATATTGGGGTGCACGCATGAATTTTGATGTTTTTTTGTCAAACACAGTTTTAATCATTCATAACACAGTCCAAACCTTTGGTTTGGAAATCCAAGGCAAATCCAAGCCTATGGATTGGGAATTTCAAACCCAAAAAAGCTGAAACGCGAGCGCATTATAACATGCTCACGTTTGTGTTTGTTATGTGGTGTATGTGCTTATGGAAGGGATATATTTATATTATTATTGATATTTTATTATTTCTTATATTTTAAATTTATTTTAGTAAATATAAGATGTTAGGGTCACTCTTCACCTTATAGAACTAGTCTCATAGCTCCATCTGTCATGGTTTAGAAGATAATTTTTCAAATTCTAATATGTTCAATACATAGGTATTTTTCAGGATTTCAACATTCAACATTCAGAGTTCAAGCTTTTAGGCTTTAAATTATACAATTGATATCTAGTTTGTGAAAGAATATAGTCATTGTTTAGGTTTTGGGGCATTTTGGATTGGTTATTGAATTTTGTAAGAATCTTAAAATGTGTCAAAATTAGAATTTACAAATCTCACAACTCTCAAAGCTAGCGACAAATGATCGAATATATGGACTCATGAATTTTCCCATGAACATGGAGTTGAATCCCTGATTTTGTCTTAGAATATGGTAAAATCATACTATGGATGAGTACATACTTTAAAAGCTTAGGGAATACATCTTTCAATTCTGGTCAATGGTATGTCCTTCCTCTAGTCAACATGCTTCAATACTACTCTCAACCTGGATCAAAAGAAATTATTAACAAGGTTTTTTTAAGTTTGTTTCAATGTTCAGGGATGATTGGATATGATGATTTATGAGTTCAGTGTGACTTGATGGAAGATAACTTCCTCTGGAGGCCTAAAAAGACCATTCTGACCTAATCAAACACCCTTCAGGATAGTTCAAGAAATATATTAAGCATCTGTGAGGCGATGTCGAGAATCTTGGAAGTGTTGGAGGAAATTTAGGAATATTGTTTAGTGTTTAGGGTTTAAGGCACGTGGTTTAGGGCTCAGTGTTTAGGGTTTAGAGTTTAGGGTTTAGGGTTTAAGGTTTAGGACTCGGGTTTAGAGTTAATGATTTAGGGTTTAGGGTTAAGGGGGTTTAGGGTTTAGTTTAGGGTTTAGGGTTTAGGGTTGAGCGTTTAGGGTTGAGCGTTTATGGTTTATGGTTTACAATTTATAGTTTAAGGCTCATGGTTTAGGGTGTAGGGTGTAGGGTTTAGGGTTTATGGTTTAGGTTTTAGGGTTTAGGGTTTAGGGTTTAAGGCTCAAGGTTTAGGATTTAAGGTTTAGGGGTTAGGGTTTAGGGCTCAAGGTTTAAGGCTCAGGGTTTAGGGCTCAGGGTTTAGGGTTGATGGCTTAGGGTTTAAGTTTTAGGGTTTAGGGTTTATGGTTTTGGGTTTAGGCTTTAGGGTTTAGGATTTAGGCTTTATGGTTTAGGGTCGAGGTTAAGGGTTAGGGGTTAGGGTTCAAGGTGGTAAAAATAGGGTTTAGGATTTAGGGTTTAGGTTTTGGGGTTTAGGGTTTAGGATTTAGGGTTAAGGGATTCCGACTTAGGGCTTAGGTGTAGGATCAGATGATACCTCTTTAGGTGTAGCTCCCCTCTCAAGAATTATATTCATATTTGATGTATCGTTGTCGAAGATGGAAACTCCCCTGTCAAATCGGTTATTCAGTATGACGTCAAAGATGAGAAAATAAAATGAAATTTGGAGAATTAGATTTCATTACTAATTAGTAATAAGTATCAACAAGACTAATATGGCTTCCGAATACTCAACTAGAGGGCATGACAATATTAGAACCATAGTTCATAGTCTCGTGCCTAGAACCATTATTGAGTCTATTTGTGTAAAATAAGCATGACAACAAGGGGAATGGCTTATAACACAAAAGGGTTATCAATCACCTAGTAAATATTTTCTCGCTTTAGTTTTGAATGGGAGTTAATTGGCCTACGACTTAGTGACCTTCCATTCATTTATAATTCCTTCTATGATAAACCCATGTATGCTTTCAAAAATATATTAAAAATATAGGGGTAGTCATCAAGCTCTAGCAAAATGGTGTGATGTGATTTCAAAACAACTTGAAATGCATACAAATTTAGAGGTCATAATACAAATTTACAAATATCTCTATTATTATAAATGGAAGCCAAGTAATGGTGTCTCAATGTATCCAAGGATCGAGGACTACTGAGGTCTGTGGGTAGGATTGGACATTAATGAATCATCGAGTGTCCGGATCAAAATGTCGTTGTATATGGAGAAACATTCTCAAACATCGAGTAATGCATCTTGGAAAATAAAATTGAACCTCAAAATTCTCTCAAATTTTCGATCTAGGTCTTGGTCAGGTCATGTTCTTGGTCTTGTTTTTGTTTCTGGTTCTAGTTCGGTTGTGGTATGTAGTCACTTTTATACCCTTAGACCAATAGTCTAATCCCATGTGCGTTGGCCTATCACCTAAGGGCACTGAGCGCTCACCCGAGGCACACGCGGCGTTGAGTCTCTCCTTTATGTGAGTCTTGTGAGAATGCATCATCTTATGATAGGTATTCAAGTGTAAGTGAATAGAAAAGAACCATGCATCATTCTAAGAACCTAGGACGAGTTGTCATCTCATTGCATCCAAAAAAGAGAAATAAAAAGAGCATATGGAAATGATTCATACACAAAGGAAATGCATAAAGATTATACTCATGAACACATATATGCCTTAAAACAGAGCCTTCCATTTCTATTAACATGTTCAATAATCCCCATTACATCCCTTAGAGTCATAACAGACCCTCATATAACATCAGAAAAGCTAAGTCATGCATCGAGCTACACTATCACATTACAAAGATGAATACATAAACATCCCTCTAATTATGCCATTGCTCCTATATTTTCTCTAATCCCTACCCATAGAAATCTCCTTATATTGCTGCAGAGATTTGCCTCTCTTCCACCAGGGCCTACCACACTAATCACTCTCTATCTTGCCTCATCTTTCGATGTCCGTGCCCCCTATATATAGATTTTTTGCCTCCACCGCCATGCCTTATGAGGTAATAGATCGGTTTCCAAGTGTCTAAGTGGTCCTCCAATGGAGCATGCATCCTTTGATATGAGCTCTCCACTATGTGTAATGATGCTCTTCTAGAAACTTCCATCTATTGCATGCATGGAATATTCCCTTTTTGATCCTACAGTCCCTAAAGCTAGCACCTTATCCACTCCACATGCTAGAAGGGTCACGCTTTTCTCGTGTGCTTCCTAGACACCGAATATGGTTAAGTCCAAAATCTGTTTTGCCTTGTGCGCGTGCACCGTGCGTTACTAAAAACTCTGCTAGAACCTTTCCTTGCGTGCCTTCAACCATATGTGCCCTTCTTCAAATAGGTCCCGCGTGCCCACACGCCTTCTTGTACTTGGCCAATATTCTAGGGCCCAACATCACCCCACACTACGCCTATTCTCTGTCCTCGGAAACACTCTTGAATAGAATAACAAGTAACTCTTCTGCGTACCCGACCTCCCGAGGTCGTGCTTGAGAGACGACCGGTGTGGGTAGAATGTGCGGCAAACTAGTTAGGCAATCTAATGTCTTCGACACGCACTAATGGTATTTGCGAATCTAAGGCAAAGAAGGCCCTTCTAACTTGGGTGGTGTGATAGATCGATCGGCGAGGATGAGTGCTCGAAGGCTCAATCAATATCGAGCTCTGCGGCGTGATTCGATCTATGGGTTGTGGGATGCGTGGAAAATGACCGGGATGGTTTCGTGTATTTCTCTGATAGGGTCATATGGTGAATATAGTCAACTCTATGGACGATTCTCTGGCCTAGTCCAAAATTCTCTAGCTTCGTTGGCTGTTGTATCTAGTAGGGATAAGCTGTTGAATGATGAGAGGTGGAATCGGAGTAGACTGAAATACTAATTTACGTAGGCCGATGTCATGTCTAATTCTCTTATGGATTCGTTAGGCTGTGGGATCTGTGGATCACAACCATAGACTCTTGGTTGTTGCGGTCCCGTTATGGTCATACGGGAGATCAAGTTCTGATCCCTAGTATCCAGTAGTCGTAAGCTTTTTCAAACTTCATGTTTAGAACCAACGGTTGTGCGATCTTCTCGAGAATACCTTACGGTGTTATCGACTTGGATTCTTAAGTGGTATCTATATCTACTAGGGTGTCTCCAGCGTCATTGGCTGTGGAACTAAAGGATCACACCCGAATGTTTGTTCTCTTTCGAGCCCTTCTACAGTCATGTGGGTATTTTCTAGGGTAATCTGTAGTTTGGCTGATTTGACCAAAATAGATGTGCTTGGTCGTCTTCGATGTTTAACCCTCTCAAGCGTGCTGATCATTTGGAAGTCATTTGTTGTTTGGAAGACTTGTATCCTAAGGTTTTGGTCAATATCGATTATTGCCACTACGGTATTGGGCTGAGGCACAATTGGCTCGAAAATGTATTCCACTGGGCTCCTAGGTCCCGTAATTGTCATCTGTGATAATGAAACAAACTATAATAAAGTAAAATCTAAGTGCACTTCTAGCATATATAATTTCTTTTTGTATTTTACGGCAATTTATAAGAAAGCAACTATTTAAAATATTTAGAATTGACAACTAAACTAACAACGTAAAACAAACAAAATAGCCGAGTGTAGCTATTTATGCATGCGATTTTGTATATCTATTCTAAACAACGAAATAACTAATCTATCTGCAAGATTCTCGATCCTACCTCGAAGTGAGGAATGAATCATAGTTTCTCGAAACTATCAATCCCCACACCTCCACAGCAATATCGAGAATAGAAATAAGCTGAAATAAAGTGATTAACTACTTTATTTGATAAGTTCTAACTAAAACTTTGAAAGATGGAACACGGATTTCGCGAGCAGTGGCGAATCCGACGGTGTGTGTGTTCTTGTCCCCTCGGTATGATCTCTTCGTTCTTTGTGCTCACGTGAATCCGAGAAAAGCGTGGAATGCTTGCATCAGCGGGAATAGATATTTGGATCAATGGACAGCCTTGAGAATGCGGAGACGAGAATAGAATGCGGATAGGAGAGGGATAGCGCGAGAGTACGAGCTTGGCCTATGCAATTCTAGCGGGGTCTCTGCGAATCATGCAACAAAAGCGTCCGAGAACACGAAACTAGTACGTATGAAGAGCAAAACCTGCACTTTAATGGCTTTGCCTAGACTATTCTACTCCAAAACAATAATCTTGTTTGCCTGACAAGTTGGATCATGGCTTGGCTTACCAACGACAAACAAAAGCTAAACAAACTGCAACAAACTATCTACCAATCCTAAGCAAACTAAAAGGACCATGCACTTTGAAAACATGAAAGTTGGAGTGAAAATGGTGGCCCAAATAATGTTTGCACTTGCACAAGTTGGATATGTGGCTTACAGGCTGCAACACACAATACTAACCAAAGCACTCAATGAGAAAACTAAGAATCCTAAGCAAAGGAAAACTAAAAGCTATGTATGTAAAGAAATTCAAAAGCAAACTTTGGAGCAAAATTGAATTAAATTGAGAGGCCATTTGCATGTGCACAAACCATGCATTTATAGGAATCAAACATCCAAAAATCAAATCCAAAGCTGAACTCCTAAACATTAAACAAAAGAAAAACACTATTCAGGGGACCAAAAACATTAATGCATGCTCAAGTCGGCAAGAAAAGCTGGTGAGTCGTGATATTTCACGCGGGTCGCGTCAAAAGAGCGTTCTGGAAAACGCGCACAGGACCGCCGCCACTGCTCGGGCGCGGATTCTGGGCCGCCCACTTTCGGGCGGCGGCGGTCCGGACCGCCGCCCTTCGGGCGGCGGTTTAAATCACTTGAAGACCAAAAGCCAAGAAAAGAGGGAAAAACAGGGAAAACAAAGCACGCGGGGGCTAAGCGGGGCATGCGGGATGTTAACGCATATCTGTAAAGCTTTTCTGGATCCCGAACACCTTGCGAAGAGACCTGTATCATCATTGGGGCACTTATTACACGTTCATGATCACGGTACCTTACAATTTTGGAGTACGTACATATTGCCCCCTCGGAGAAGCGTTTTAGCCATGAAGAGGCGTAAAGCGGTGGGTCAGTATATGGCCGTCCCGAAATGGGAAGTTAGAAGTTATACCTTACACGCCGTGTGTTGAAATGGCGCCATCCAAAATTCCCGCCACTGCGAAATGAAAAGAGAACTCAAATGCGAGATAGATCTGATAATTTGGAAAATAAACGTTAAAATAATAGAGAAGAGGGCGTACCATTTGTGCGAGGATAGAAACTTACCTCCGTCGGCGCTCCGAACCTGTGAAAAAGATATTTAAAACGAATCGGGCGTTATATATATGAAAGTGGGCCCATTTTCCTATTCATTTGCGTGAGTCGATTTGGTTGATTTTGAGCTCTGGGACCCACGGTGACGGTTTCTCACGCGAGTAGAGTCAAAACGTCCGCAGTGAGATAGAGATCATGCCTCCACGTGCGGAACGCCACCCCGCGAGATCACAGGTTGGTTTTCTTCAATTTTGTGTTTTTCCCCCTTCTGATTTGAAATGTTAAATTCTTTGCAATGGGGGGGTTATTTTCGAAAATGTTTGGTTTAAAGGGTCCATCTAGGGGGGGCGCCTACTGGGTAGGCCCCATTTTTGATTAAAATAGTCATTTTTTGCATTTTTTGGGCTTTTTAAGCCCAAAAACCCGCGCGGGTTTTCGGACCGCGACCGCCGCCCTGGACAGGGCGGCGGTTACACGACCGCCGCCCTGTACAGGGCGGCGGTCACGAGACCGCCGCCTTTAAGGCGGCGGTTACAAAACCGCCCCCCTGCTCAGGGCGGCGGTTCTGAACAGAATGCAAAAGAACCTATTTTGAAAGCTTGTACTTGTATTTTTAGCATTTGTACGTGTTTTTATGCTTCTCTTGATATTGTTTAGATACTAACTTACTCTTCTTTGTGTGTTTTTGGGTGTATGCAGGCAAAAGAGGAGTACATTAGATGGAGCCGGGAGAGAGAGTGTGACTGGCTGCCCGGGGTATTGGATGCCCTCTCAGCAGATGAGGAGGACACATTGCAGAGGGCCGGCATATTGCGTATATCGCGTGTGCCCCACGTTGCTCCATCCAGTCACATTCTTTGTGACCTATTTTCATATTGGGATGCAGATCGGAACACCTTCCGACTGCCAGGGGTCCGTGGTGAGTGGACCATCACTTTGGAGGATGTTTACCGCATCCTGGGGGTCCCGATCATCGGGAGGAGACTTAAACTGGAGACAGCTGGTTCCAGGGCACAGATAGCTCAGTGGGCTGGTTATATGGGGGATGCAGCCATTTCTACGGGGCCGAAGAAGGGAGTGCGAGTCAGATCCATTCCTTCTTTGCCCATCCCTATCTTTCGACAGGCTATTATGGGGATCCTTGCCTCGAGACTCATCGGGGACAAGGGAGGGGACACCTTATTATCTTGTTGGGGCCCCATCATTGCACGAGATAGAGGACATGGCCGGAAATACGCACAGGGCGCGGACATTTTGGGGACCACCTACCATGACTTATACGGGTGGTCGGTTGCGGGGGCAGTCCTTGAGCCACCCCACTCTAGTCATGAGTTGGGTGTATGGCGCTTCATTCCGTATGGCGGGCGTGGAGGTGGCGAGATCCGGGCGGTGAGGGCAGCCCGATGGTCGGATATCGGTGCTCGAGCACCTCACCGGCCCGGTAGCCACCCTTACCACGGCGAGACATGGAGGCTACACCGTACCCGGCTTATGGCGGTATATGGGAGAGGAGACCACGACATTGGTCTCTGCTCCATCACGGGGCAGCTTATCGATCGTGTGGGACGGGTAGAGTACATCCCTTGACGGGGTTCCTCGGCGGTTTGGCCTCCCATGCGCGGCTATGCTTCCTCCGGTAGCTTTTTTGTTTATAGATCGGTCAGAGAGAGGCTAGAGGGGGCCTAGAGGCCGTGGTTGGGCAGTGGTTACCCCTGGCATTCCTATTACGGCCCGAGGGGATAGTTCGGGCCGAGAGGAGAGGCTGGTGCGCCTCGGGCACCATTACTTGAGATGCTGCGAGTCTGCTCATAGCGGTGGCGACCCCATAGATATTGACTCCGATTACGAGGAGCACACGAGAGGAGGAGTCGGAGGAGCGAGACGGGCGAGAGCGATCTGAGTGGCATGATACTCGGGACATTACGCGGGCGAGAGAGGAGGAGGAGAGTGCGAGAGAGAGGCCGTGGCTTCGAGGAGCCACTCTCCCGAGGCCATGGTGGAGATGATGAGTCCGTTGCGGGGCGCCATGTTGCCCCTACCACAGGAGCAGCCCTCGGTCGGCGGCGGCATCGGCGGCGTCTTGGCCTGGCGACCCATCTTGGAGGCACAGTGATCAGAGTAAGTTATCCTCTCCTCCTTTGATGCTTGTTTGTTTTAGGATTTGTCTTTGAATGTTAACTCTCCTTATATTTGTATTGTGTACACTTTAACCTCTTGCCTAGTTCTAATTCGTCTTTCTTTCTTTGCTTTGCAGAGACTGTTGATGAGTGGCGGGATCTAATCCGTAGGGTTTGCGTCGATTCTCTGATGATCCCTATGGATAAGACCCGTGCGGAGTTATCTGTGGATGCCGGGGAGCCCTCAGCAGCCGGCAGGCACACTGACGTCTTCGCTCCCGTTTGGCATGTGGCGAAGATGGTGTCGACTCTCCGTCTGAGAGTTGGCAGGCTATAGGACAGCCGGCGTCTTATGAGAGCCGCTCTCATGGCGAGACTACGACTGCCCCTAGGGACCCCGAGCCCTCCGTCCATTCAGAGCGCCAGCGTAGCCGGAGTCCTAGGCGAGGGCGCGCACCTTCAGCGGGATCGCGCAGGGGTTGAGAGGCCACTTGGCTTTCTGTATTTGTATTTAGATTCTTTTGTGTATTACGGGCTCTTTGAGCGTTTTGACCATGCCTAGTGCATGATGGCATTGTATATAAACTTTGATTATTTATATATATGCGTCGGTTTTGGATCAAAACTTGTCATTTGTATTCTACTTTCTTTATTTCCAACTGCTTCGTGTATACTATGATGTATGTATTATATGCTTTCTAGAATGTATGCAATGGAAAACAGATGATGCAAATGTTTGCTTTCTTTTTGTGTTTCATGATCTGATACATGATTTTGTAGATATATTGTGATCTTAAATCTTAGTTTCTGTGAGCAATTTGGATACCTCATGATTTGTTTTGGCAAAGTGATGAAAATAATCAGTATGATGAATAGATTAACTTGCCCCACTCCTAACTCCACGCAACTAGTAGGATGCGAGGGCTCATCACCAAGAGCGAAGAAGGCGCAAGTTATGGAATATGGTGAAGTGATAGTGGTGAAAGGCAGAGGCCGAAGCTTTGGTGGAACCAAATGAAAACTACAAGCTTTATTCTACCTGAATGACTTCATAGTTTTGGATGCAACTTGCTTTGCGGTTTATCCAGACTTAGACCCGTAGATGGCCACATAGTAGACAAAATCTGGGTTTTTAGGATTTTTAACTCTCTTGGAATTTTGAACATCTGATTCATTCGTTATTGACTCAAAGTTTGAATTGATTGTTTATGACCTTTTAACATTTACTTTGTTTAGAGGACCCCCTACACTTTGCCCCATGCTTTACCTAAGAAACATGGGTTTATCACCGTGGGCAAGGCATGGCGAGTAAGGGCATTTCCATCCTTTCCCAACCCTACGTCACTAGTAAGAGCCTTGAAGCTCATCACCGAAGGTTGGTGGGAAGAGAAATGTGTAAAAATAAAATTTACTGTTTAATCACTTCTTGACTTGTCTATTTGAGTAAAATGTCGGTATATGCTTATTTTCCAAAGAGATGTATATGGGATAGATGTGACACCATGAAGCTTCTAGAAACAGGACCATAGGCAAGACACCTATCTAAGAAGAAATCAAAGCGAGAACAAACTTGCAGATCTTGGTATGGTTACCGTTAGGACTTCGTCATGTCTGATTTTGTTTGATAAAAGATTCTGAGTTGATTGATGATATCGAAGACGGAGAAGTATGATTAAAGAACTTTATGCCAGAAACATCACGAGTTTGAAATAAGTTGCTTTGAGAATAGATTCCCTGATCACAATTTGTGTAAGAACAAGTGGACAAAATGATCCTAATTTGTATGAAAATGCAATGTAGATAGTTATATAGGTAGCGTTAGCTACTTACGCGTAGAAACGCTTGAGGTGGAGAGAATTGACTGTTTCGCCAAACTCCTCACCTTCTAGCGTGCATAAGAGGTATGCACCATTTCCGTAGTCCTTTGTGACTCGGTACGGGCCCAACCATTTGGGCGGAATTTCCTTCCTTCGCGGTCTTCTTGTCGATCCGGTATCTAACTATTAGAACTAGGTCACCTTCGTATATGTCACGTTCATAGACCTTCTTGTTGTACTGCCGGCACATCCGGTCGGCATAGACTCTATGTCGTTGTTCAGCATCTAACCTAGTTTCATCTAGGCTTTCTAATTGAGAAAGACGTGCTTCTCTGTAAGCGTCCTCATCCAGAATCCCTTGTAGTGAAATGCGGAGACTGGGGATTTCAACTTCAAGTGGGAGAACTGCTTCTGACCCAAATACCAATGAGAAAGGAGTTGCTCCTGTTGGCGTTCTTATCGAGGTTCGGTGGGCCCACAAGGCCGGATATAACTTTAGATGCCAATCCCGTTTGTTTTCTTTTACCGTTTTAAGGAGAATGGCTTTCAACGTCTTGTTTGTTGCTTCAGCCTGCCCATTGGCTTGGGGATAATATAAGGAAGCCGTATGATGGCTTATTTTGAACTTACTGCATAGCTCACGAACTTCTTCATTTTTGAAAGAAGTTCCATTATCTGAGATAATGATTTGCGGGATACCGTACCTGCAAATGATTTGGTTCAAAATGAACTTAGCGATTACGGAACCAGGTACAGTTGTAAGAGGCATAGCCTCTACCCATTTAGTGAAATATTCAGTGGCCGTGATTATAAAATTGTGGCCGTCTGTGGATGAGGGAGAGAATTTCCCTATCAAGTCCAGGCCCCATGTAGAAAAGGGCCACGGAGTAGCGATCGGTTGCAAAGCTTGTGCCGGCATGTGGATCTCATGAGAGAACTCCTGACATTTATGACACCTGCGTACAAACTCTATTGTGTCATGTTCTAGAGTGGGCCAGAAATAGCCCATTCGATGTATTTTTCGAGCAGTGGCATGGCCACCGAAGTGGCCTCCACATATACCGCTATGGGATTCATGGAGAATCCTCTTGGACTCTTCTGTGTCAACACACCTTAAGAGCATTCCATCGAATGCTTTCCGATAGAGCACCTACTCTATAATGACGTATTTAGCTACGATAATGCGTAACCGCCTTCTTTGTTGAGGTGTAGCTCATACGGTACCTATGGTCCATGATATAACTAATGATATCAGCGCGTACCAGGGCACTCGGATATAGCGGTCGGGTTTCGACGTAGTATACGCATTCATCTGGAAAGTCTAAGTCTACTAAGTCACCTCCGTCTAGCGGGTTATCAGCTAACCAATCTGCGATGATTTGCCCTTTAACTGACTTTTGGTTTACAAAAGTTAATTCGAACTCTCCCATTAAGGTTATAAAACGTCCAGCTTTTTTGGACAAGGACCCTTGTGTGAGAAAAGTCCGTAAATGGTCCGTCTTTACTATGACCCTTGTCTCTTGATTTAGCATGTAGTGTCTTAGGCGTTTAGTAGCAAAGACTATGGCAAGACATTCTCGCTCTGCTTGTGTATAGCGCGTTTCGTAGTCGAGCAATGTTCGGCTAATGAAATAAATCGCACGCTCTCTTTTGTCATCGTCTTCTTGGGCTAGCATGCAAGCTAACGAAACATCGGTAGCAGTGAGTACAAAATTAAAGGGCGATCTAGCTTTGGTGGCATTAGCGTGGCGGTGATAGCGAGAAGCAGCGCATCAAAAGCTTCATTGCGATCTTGATCCAATCAATCTATAGTCCTTCTTGAGTAAATTGTTGATTGGATGAGCAGCGAAGCTTAGATCGGGATAAATCTCGGGATTGCACCCAACTTTCTTTCGAGAAATGATCGATTCGAGATTCATTCGAGGGTGGGACCATTTCGAGGACAGCCAATTTTGGCTGGATCAACATCGATCCCTCGTGACGATATGATGTAACCTAGGAGCTTTCCTCCTGTTACACCGAAGACGCATTTCTCTGGGTTTAGGGTAACTCCATATTCTATTAGGCGTGAAAGGATGATGCGGAGTACTTCAGGATGGTCACTGGCGCTTCTTGGCCTTAGCCAATAAGTCATCTACGTAGGATTCCACGATTTTATGGATTAAATCGTGAAATATGTATGTCATGGCCCGCTGGTATGTAGCACCGGCGTTCTTGAGACCGAATGGCATAACAGCGTAGCAATAGGTTCCCCAAGGAGTTATAAACGTGGTTTTAGCTTGATCTTGCTCGGATATTTTGATTTGATTGTATCCCGAGAATCCATCCATGAGAGACAAGAGTTCAAAACCTGTTGTTGCATCAACAATAACGTCTATGGATGGTAATGGGAAGTCGTCCTTAGGGCAAGCTTTGTTGATATCTCGAAAATCTATGCAGATGCGTATCTTTCCATTCTTCTTGAGAGCAGGAGCGATGTTGGATACCCATTGGGAGTAGTCAAGCGGCTTGATGAATCCTACTTGAAGGAGGAGTTTATTACCTCCTCTTTTACCATGAGGGCTACTTTGGGCTTCATGGGTCTTGATTTTGTTTAATTGGCTTTGCATCTGATCTAGTGACGAGGTTGTGTACCGCAATGTGGGGTGCGACTCCTGTCATCTCTTTGTAATTAAATGCAAATGCCTTTTGATGTTCTTTGAGAACACAGTATGTATTTCCACTTCCTCAGGGGTTAACGAAGAACCTAACTTTAAAATTCTTGGTTCATCTTCCGTTCCGATATTGACATCGATTGTTTCTTGATTAAAGAGGCATTACCCTCTTCGAACTCGGGTGGTGCGGAGGTAGATCTATATCATCCCGTTTTCCACCACGTATATATTAGGTTCTTTTTGTGAGGAAGATTCATTACGGGATTTCCAGTAGTAGGAAGATGAATGCGGGATCAGAGATAAATCTAGCGTGTGATAGGAGAGATGTAGTGCTGCAAAGGCATTTAAGTAATCCAAAGTAGCCGCATCATTTCCAACATGGTCTAGGATGGTAGATTCACTTCCGTTTGAAAGAGGATCCATCATTGTTTTTATTAATGGTTCGTTACGAATGGATACCGTGAAATGAGTATCTTCTAGCTCATTGTTTGGAGTAAAACGTGATGCTGAGGTTGCTATTGAATCGGCGAGAAGATTTTTTTCTCGCGGGATTGCTTCAATGGATATGAAGTTGAATGCCTTGCTTAAATCTAATACAGCGTTTTTGTAAAGTTGCAAGTGTTCGGCTTTAGTTTCATATACCTCTGAAACTTGGTTTGCCACTAATTGCGAGTCTCCTAAAACTCTGATATTATCAATACCAATTCTTTTGGCTAAGGTAAGGCCAAGGAGGAGGGCTTCGTACTCAGCGCTGTTGTTTGTGCATTCAAAGTTTAATTTAAAAGAGAATGGGAGGACCTTCTCTTCGGGCGAGGTAAGAATTATACCTGCCCCCCAGCTCCATGCGACATTTAGCTCCATCGAAATGGAGAGTCCAATACTTAGCCGGGAGTATGGATGTAGGTGTATCTGCTGTGTTTGCACACTCTACTTCTACCATACAGAGATCTTCTGCTGGCAAGGAACCAACACCTAGGGAAAATCCGATACCTCTCTTGAATCGAATGGTAAGAACATTGGTGAATCTTGTTCTATCAACTCAACGATCTTTGCAGTAGTCCCTAATGATACTATTTCTTTAGTTTTACCTTTAGGGGTTGGAATTGTTTTGGCTATGTTGGTAGTTTCAAGATCCGTCGTAGGTATCAACTTTTCCTCTGGCTTTGGGTCAGAGGGTTTGTTAAGTTGGTTTGTTGGAAGTTCGAATTACAGTGTATACCTGGTCTTTTCTTTAAATCAGCTAGGTGTACGTCAAACGGCTTTGGATCACCTTTGGCTACAAATACCTTTCCCAGATGCAGGAATCTTACTTCTTGAAATAGCGTGGAAGGGATTGCCTTCATGCGGTGTATCCATGGTCGGCCGAGGATCATATTATAGTTAGTTTCCCGATCTATAATATAAAACTCAGTCAGGATTGTTTTAGGTCCTAAGGTGACCGGTAGTATTATAGTTCCTATCGATGTGGCTTTAAGGCTATCGTAGCCTCTCAAGGTATTTCGTGTAGTAGAACAGTTTGTTTCTCCATATCCCAATTTTTGGAGAAAAGAGAAAGGGACTATGTTAACTGCAGCCCGTCATCAACCATTGCCCGTTTTACATAGTTATTATAAACTTGTACTTGCAGGTGTAGGGCTGGATCGCCTCGGCGTGCGATCTCGGCATCTGTAGGCATTTTACTTATTTCGAATATGAATTCAACATCCTATCCTTTGTCCGGTGGATAAACATCAAAGTCTATATGATTTACTTGCGCTTCCGGTGGTGGGTGATACTAACTAAATGACCCAAACCTAACGCCTCTAAAAGAGCAGCCACAGTGAGCGGGGAATTCTTTAGTAAATCAAGGAATGAAATATGCGAGAAGGTTTTGTTAGATCATTAATTAGATCGTAAGCACCCATAGGTTTTGCTACGGTTTCTTTGGATGTTATCTGTTTCGGCGGTGGCTTGGACTTGGTTGAGAGAAATACTCTCGTGTTCTCGTAATTGCTTGACGGGTAATTCGGAGTCTAACTCTACTAATCCAACTACCTTAGGTCGTGGTTGACTTCTAGTTGTGGCGCGACTAGCAGTTTAGCGAGGTTGAGGCCTCGTGATCGTTGTTTCTGTTATTGCACCTTTGTTTGTTCAGTTGGTTTCACCTATCGTTATCATGATTTGGGAGTGGATCATTAAAGATCTTGAGAGGGGCATTACGAAGCGCCCTGCGAAGGTATTTGCCGTTGGTGACGTAGGATCTGCTAAGAACATATCCATAAAAATTGTTTTTGTTCATTTGGCAAGCGTTGCATGAATTTGTTGTAATCACGACACGTTCTAGTGTCATGACCCTGAATTTTATGGAAACCACAATAAGAATTGGGGTTGTAATTCCCGTTTTGTTGGTTTGGTGTGTATTGTGGCCTAAAATTCCGATCAAACTGTTGCCTATTAGGACTAAAGTTTTGTTGTTTCTGGTTTTGACTTTGGTTTTGATAACCAAAGGAGTTTTGGCTTGGTCCTTGTATGGGATTTCGCCGTTGTTGTTGTTGTGGATTATTAAAATCCACCGTATTGATCGTCGGGGTAAAATTGTTGTTTCTTTGGTTGTTTGTTTGTGACGGAGTATTAACGACATTTACCCTCTTGGGCTGGTCAGTTACCCCATCTGTTGTTACCCCACGATTTTTGTTAAGGATTTTGGGTCCTTGATTGACGCTTGTGGTGGTTGTAGTATTTTGAGTAGAGGTGATTAACCTCCCGTTTGCTCCATACGTCTTACGGCCACTATCTATTATTGCTTGATCAATTCGCAGAGCGCTCTCAAGTACCTCGTCATAAGTCCTTAGTGGGAACTTCTGGACTTCTTCCTTCACTTCTCTGCTAAGAGAATGAAGGAATAAATCACATAGCTCCATCTGATCCATGTTTGGAGCGCTTGCCGAGAATAAGGGCGTGCGCCACCTTTGGATGAAATGGGCGACAGACTCGTTATGTTCTTGCTTGATGTGCAAGAACTCCCTGATTCCTGTCCTTAATAGTTTGTTCATGTCGAAGGCTTTGATGAACTCCGACACGAGTTGTTTGAATGAATGTATGGAAGCTTCAGGTATTCTATAATACCAATCGAGAGCGATGCCTTCCAGCGTTTTGGGGAATATTTTAGCAACGACCCCATCCCATGGGAGTAATTCTCGAATGGCTGTAGCGTAAGCTTTGATATGCGCATTCGGATCTCCTTCTCCTTTGTATTTGGGCAAATCGGGAAGAGGCCTTGGAAGCATAACGCTTCGTATGGCGAAATCTAAGGGCTCCTTTAAATATTCTGAATAAGTCCCTATCGCATACGTCTCAACCATTGATGGTGCCTGTTGAGGAGGTGGTGGCGGAGCGGGTTGTTGATATGGCGTAACATACGCGTTGGCGAGGGCATAAGGCAATCCTGCTGCGTTTTGAGTAAACACGCCGGGGGATGAGTACATATCCCCTTGTGGTGATTTGGAGTACATGTTTAAGTACGAAGGTGTACTATCCAGGAATGGATTGCTCTGTACTGGACCAGGAGGAACAGTGCTAGCGATAGTGGGTCTAGTTGGCACTTGTTGTGAATATTGAGGAGTCATACCTAACGTGCCTACTCCTGTGAGGAGATCTACTTGGCTAGGATGGTATGGAGGATTGGAACTCCCCGTTTGTATGAACGGAGGATTTTGATTTGCTTGAGCAAGTTCTAACCCTCGCACTCTTTCTACTAACGTTGAAATGACTTCATTTGGTGAAGTCACGGTACTTTGCCTGAGTGGCGTTTGTTGTGTACCTTGGTGTTGTATAGGCATGTGATAGCCTGTCATGAACTGATTGCTATCCTGCCAAGTTTCTCCAAGAATATTTCCTGTAGAGATATTTTCTTGAAAATGGGTCTCGGGTTGTACTTGTAAACCTCCTATAGGCGGGTACATACCCCGGGAGCGTTGTTCACTCCTAGGATAAGGTATTGATTGTCCATCGTCTAAGACCAAGTATGGATCTGATTGTCTACTAATAGGTGGTCTGAGTAATACCTGAGGAGATGAAGCAGACTCTCCAGTTAATGTCATATTGTTCGAGCCTGAAGGCTCTGTTTGTGTTTGAGCAAGTTGCTCCAACCCCTCTGTTTGGAAGGACGAGTTATATCTAGTCCTTGGTGTTTGTGTTGACAATTGATTAGTTGAATAGTTGTCGCCCCACATTGAGAGTGAGGGTGATGACTGCCTATTCTGTTGGGCGTAGTATGCCTCAAGACCCAGAGGGTGCTGTATATGCATCGAATCCCGACATATTCGGGGGGTATATGAATACCCGAGAATAATGGGAAGGAAGCGAAGGTGATTTGGAGAAGATGAAACTTCTCAAAGAGAAGGTGAAAGAATTGTTTGTTTCACGTCGGGTTCACCAATTTTGTACGTCGGAAAAGTGACAGGTGAGCTTGAGAATCAACAAGTAACTCTTCTGCGTACCCGACCTCCAGAGTCGTGCTTGAGACAGGCCGGTGTGGGTAGAATGTGCGGAAAACTAGTTAGGCGATCTAATGTCTTCGACACGCACTAATGGTATTTGCGAATCTAAGGCAAAGAAGGCCCTTCTAACTTGGGTGGTGTGATAGATCGATCGGCGAGGATGAGTGCTCGAAGGCTCAATCAATATCGAGCTCGGCGTGATTCGATCTATGGGTTGTGGGATGCGTGGAAAATGACCGGGATGGTTTCGTGTATTTCTCCTGATAGGGTCATATGGTGAATATAGTCAACTCTATGGACGATTCTCTGGCCTAGTCCAAAATTCTCTAGCTTCGTTGGCTATTGTGTCTAGTAGGGATAACTGTTGAATGATGAGAGGTGGAATCGGAGTAGGCGAAATACTAATTTACGTAGGCCGGTGTCTATGTCTAATTCTCTTATGGATTCGTTAGGCTGTGGGATCTGTGGATCACAACCATAGACTCTTGGTTGTTGCGGTCCCGTTATGGTCATACGGGAGATCAAGTTCTGATCCCTAGTATCCAGTAGTCGTAAGCTTTTTCAGCTTCATGTTTAGAACCAACGGTTGTGCGATCTTCTCGAATACCTTACGGGTGTTATCATGCACTTGGATTCTTAAGGTGGTATCTATATCTACTAGGGTGTCTCCGGCGTCATTTGTGGAACTAAAGGATCACACCCAAATGTTTGTTCTCTTTCGAGCCCTTCTACGAGTCATGTGGGTATTTTCTAGGGTAATCGTAGTTTGGCTGATTTGACCAAAAGATGTGCTTGTCGTCTTCGATGTTTAACCCTCTCAAGTTGTGCCACTGATCATTGGAAGTCTGTTGTTGTTTGGAAGACTTGTATCCTAAGGTTTTGGTCAATATCGATTTATTGCCACTACGGTATTGGGCTGAGGCACAATTGGCTCGAAAATGTATTCCTGGGCTCCTAGGTCCCGTAATTGTCATCTGCGATAATGAAACAAACTATAATAAAGTAAAATCTAAGTGCACTTCTAGCATATATAATTTCTTTTTGTATTTTACGGCAATTTATAAGAAAGCAACTATTTAGAATATTTAGAATTGACAACTAAACTAATAACGTAAAACAAACAAAATAGCCGAGTGTAGCTATTTATGCATGTGCGATTTGTATATCTATTCTAAACAACGAAATAACTAATCTATCTGCAAGATTCTCGATCCTACCTCGAAGTGAGGAATGAATCATAGTTTCTCGAAACTATCAATCCCCACACCTCCACTGGCAATATCGAGAATGAAATAAGCTGAAATAAAGTGATTGACTACTTTATTTGATAAGTTCTAACTAAAACTTTGAAAGATGGAACCTGGATTTCGCAGAACAGTGGCGAATCCGACGGTGTGTGTGTTCTTGTCCCCTCAGTATGATCTCTTCGTTCTTTGTGCTCACGTGAATCCGAGAAAGCGTGGAATGCTTGCATCAACGGGAATAGATATTTGGATCAATGGACAGCCTTCAGAATGCAGACAGAATAGAATGCGGATAGGAGAGGGATAGCGCAAGAGTACAGAGCTTGGCCTATGCAATTCCTAGCGGGGTCTACTGCGAATCATGCAACAAAAGCGTCAGAACACGAAACTAGTACGTATGAAGAGCAAAACCTGCAACTTTAATGGCTGCCTAGACTATTCTACTCCAAAACAATAATCTTGTTTGCCAAGTTGGATCGTGGCTTACCAAAAAGATTTAACAACACAAAGCTAAAACAAACTGCAACAAACTATACTACCAATCCTAAGCAAACTAAAGGGACCACAGCACTTGAAAACATGAAAGTTGGAGTGAAAATGGTGGCCCAAATAATGTTTGCACTTGCACAAGTTGGATATGTGGCTTACCGGCACATGACACAATACTAACCAAAGCACTCATAGAAAAACTAAGAATCTAAGCAAAGGAAAACTAAAGCTAACTTTGTAGTTCAAAAGAAATTCAAAAGCAAACTTTGGAGCAAAATTGAAAGTCGGAGGCCATTTGCATGTGCACAAACCATGCATTTATAGGAATCCAAACATCCAAAAATCAAATCAAATGAACTCCTAAACATTAAACAAAAGAAAAACACTATTCGGGGGACCAAAAACATTGCATGCATGCTCAAGTCGGCAAAAAGGTGGTGAGTCGTGATATTTCACGCGGTCGCGTCAAAAGAGCGTTACGGAAAATGCGCACGGGACCGCCGCCACCTCGGGGGGCGGTTATTCTGAGAGACCGCCGCCACCTGTTCGGGGGCGATCACGAGACCGCCCCGCCCTTTAGGGCGGCGGTTTCATCATGAAGACCAAAAAGCCAAGAAAAGAGGAAAAATAGGAAAACAAAGCACGCGGGGCTAAGCGGGGCATGCGGGATGTTAACGCACTCCAATTTTGAGCTTTCCCAAGTCATGGTGTCGACAATACCCTCAATTTCTTTCCCAAGTCGTTAAGCCACGTCCATCCATCAGGGGTGATCCGGGGTATATTTTCTTAACTCGACTTTTTATTGAGCCTCACAAGGTCTTGATTAATTCTGATTTCTTTTCCAACCTTAGCTAGATCTTGTCTCTTTCCTCTCTATTCCCCTTTTTTCTCTTATAAATGCTTGAGATCCATTTCACGGGTGGCAACCAAGATACTTGCCACCTTATCCTTATCGATCAAATTGTCATACGCAGCTTCAACGACTTGCACAATGGCCTTTACTTCTGCAAGAAGCTTAGTGTATCGAGCCATAATCTTGACAACCTTCATCTTGTTTTCTTTCTCTTCGTGAGCTCCTGCGCCTCCTTCTATAGATTCTAAAGTAAGTGGTCACCTCTCCATTGTGAGAATGCGAGTCAGATCCTCCAGACATTGCAAGGCTGATTCATACTTTTGATCGGGTGGTGCTAAATCGGGGTGCTTTAGGACAATTGCATCTGTAATCATCTCCACCTTCTTGGAGACTTTGCACACCTTAGATTTTTCTTCCTTCAGCTCACGCCTCAACTGAGCGTTGATCAACTCCTCTTGCTTTAGGTATTTTCTCTTCTCCATGAGCTCCTTCTTTTTCTTCTCCAATTCCTCCTCCAAGAATCTCACTCTATCATTTCTCCCGAATAGTTTGGCCTCAATTTATTTGAAACCTTGTTAAGCACATTACAGACTTGTTCATCTAATAGTTGTTGAGTGTTCACCAATGGATTTATTCCTTTGGTTTCTGGCACCTTCATTAGTGCTCTCTGACTTACTTCAAATTTTGGTTCATCCACGTGGGACTCAAATGCCCAAGATAACATCTTTCTTGTCCGTGGGTATGTGCCTTCTTCATCAAACAATGACATAGCTAGGAGTTTCTATGTTGGTACGGTGCTCTAGAAGTGCGCATGTAGCACCTTGTTAGGATCATCAATGTATCCCATTCCCTACCCTTGTGCCACCACTACACCTTTCCCACATGTCCGCATAGCTTTTGGGAAGCTCATTGCTAATTTGGGATCCCCACCCATACTTTGCCATACTCCTTCCCAACGCTCTCTTCTTCTATCTCCTTTATAATCTTTATCACTTCTCTCCAACTCTTGTTCTACCAAATTCTTCATGATGCCATGCCACTTCTCTCTCCATGACTATTTCTACTTTATCCTTGGTGAGGTTTGGAGTTCTTTGGTTCTTGGTGCTTACTTCTTCGCTCACCCCCTGCCTTGAGCCTCAGCTTCTTCCTCGTCATTCTTCTCCTCATATTTCTTGTTATACTCCTCTTCATCTCCTTCTTCCTCGAATCATGTACATCATAGATTGGATGGTCTTTACCTCCTTCAAGATTGTCATCATCCTTTTTGCCGATGTAGGTATCTAAGCTTTCTGTATCTTCGAGTTTGTCCCATCTTTCACCATCTACTTATTTCTTACTAGAGATTCCAGTATAAGAGATTCTTCTTTTCCTTCTCCTTGATAGTGACCTCTTCATCGGTGAATCTTCATGGGTGAGGTGATCTTCATGCTCTGGTGCCTCTTCTTCTAGGGTCTTTTCCTTGGTAGGATAATTCTTTCTCCATGCATAAGTGCTAGGATTTGCAACTACTTCAGCGCACCCACCGATTGTGCGGTCTACACACTTGGTGCTTTCTTCTCCTACCCCTCTTCTCTCTCTCTCTCTCTTCTTCTTGGCAACCTTCTTTCTTCATGTGGGGTCTTCTAGGATGGAGACATCATTCTCTAGGTATGTGCCTTTCTCAAACTTTGGCCTTATGCGAAGGTATATCCTTGTTGTAGCCCTTCCAGCTGATTGGTAGCGTTATTGGTTTCATCATTTGAACCTCGTGGGAGACATACTTCTCCACGTACATGTGATTTTTAGGGTACATGCTTTATGCGTAGCTCACGGTGGTCTTAGTCCACCTCACTAAGGTTGAACCTTAGTCTTTTGGCTTCTTTGAACCTATTGACCCTTGCCTTGGAAGTATTGTGTAGTGAAGGAGAAGGGCAGCTTACACCATGGACCCTTAGTCCCATTTGTTAAAGTAAATCTGCCAATGCAAAAATGTTGGTATACTGTAAATTCTTCTTCTCCATCACGACGTGCAGGGTAATTGCTCTCTAGGGATCCTCCACTCTTCCTTGAATGCATCACACATTCATTTATACCACTTCTCCGGGTGTGCCTTGTGAGCGTCCATCATGGTTTCACAAGTGTATTTTTCAAATCTCTTTGTGGGCAAGGGATCCTCATTTGGATACTCCCAAACAAACTTTTCCAGCCCATCTGGCACTCCAATTTCTGAAAAGAAAATGGTGAGGAGAATGTTACAAATAATATATTTTTCCCTCCTACGTGATGCTTATGATCTCATCCGCGATGAAAGCGGACTAGTTATAGATGTTCCCTTTGATATCTTCTGGCATAAATTTATCCATGCCTTGTTCACTTACGTCCATCGTTCTTGATCATTGAGCTTGGTCACCAAGCACGTGGCCATCCTCATAACAGGTCTGGAATCTTTATGATGTCAAAGTATCACAAACCCTTTTTGTAGTCATACATTGCTACTGTCTCCTTGATAGCCTCCTTGTCACTCAAATCATCATCTATACTTTCTCCTTCACAAATAAGACACTGTGAACTTGGATATCAGCTATGGTGTTATGCACATCTTGCACCTTGTAAAATAAAAGTGATCCTCATGCACACGCGACATCAACCATTGATAAAGGCACTCGGGCTTACCAAAGTAAGGCAACTCATATAGTTGTAATAACCCTGCTTTCTCCAATTTGACCTTCACTTCATCATTGTATATGGGCATCCCATATGGTGTCCTTTTGTTAGTTGGGTGGACCAACTCTAATGTCATTTCCTTCTCAGTTGTGCTCATGCGATGGTTATAATCACTCACAGTCATTTGTCTTAGATGCGATACCCATTCCTTTCCTAGCAATACTCCATCTGGGTATTACATTTCTACGTACCATTCTTTGTTGGAGCTCATGACAAAAATGGTTTTCTTTCCTTTGCACTTTTTTTTCTTTGGTGAAATGGTTACTTTCTTAGGTGTCATGCTTTCTATCGGGATAAACTACGAACTCCTTAATTTTCTCTGCTTTACTACTCTACTACACTCCAAACTTAACTCCAAAGCTCAACTCCTGGAATAAATCCTTCTATCTTCATGCCCTACTTGCAAACCCTAACTAGGAAAACCTTCCACAAGACGGCATACCACAAACAACCTTTCCTCATGCCCGTGTACTCCTTCCTTCTAGTTTGTAGATCTATTCTAGTCACACACTTAAATTCTTTGGATTCTTTTTCCTTCACAAAAATTTCTCTCTAGATGCCCTAGTTTGCAAGAGTGCTTCAACTTCATAATAGAAAGATAGAATAATGACTTGCTCGACCTTGTATTTATAGTTTTGCTTCCCTCCAAAAATAAATTCTATACCACCTACCAATGTAATTTAACATTAAATTTGGATTTTTCCACTAATCTAAATTTAAGTGCCCTTACCCATGTACCCAATCCTGCGCAAAAATCCTTTACAACCTTTTGGCACAAAAATCCAATCTGACTGAAGACTCTTACGCACATGTCTACAATGCCGAAGGCACTTCTTCTGTCCTTTACCTGATTTTTTCCTCGCCTACCTCATGTTGTTCATGCGCTCTTCATCCTTTATACATGGTATTTGTTACAACCTTCTTGACACCATAATTCATTATCCATCATTTCCTCATGCGCTTTCTCAACCTTATGTGCTTCCTTCTACTAGGCCATTCAACTTGTATTATAGGCTTATAATTTGCTTTGCATTACTCCACCCACACTAAAAAAGATGTGTGGTCCTCTGCACATACACAACCTTGGAAAAATAATGTGGTTACTGCACAAGACAAGGCACAAAATGAAGGAACAAGCAATAAGAAAGGGAAACACAAGAAATAAAAGCATAAAGGGAAATTCTAAGCTAACTGGCAACACTACCTTATTACAAACACCATAAAGACTTATTTATAGTAGGGATTCAACCTACTCCCATTGAAATGACCTAGTAATATCGTCCCATCTAGCGCTTGTAATTAGAAATTTCTGAATCAAGAATGTACGAGATGATGTAGGGTCCCAACCAATGGACTTTCAACTTCCCAGGATGGCATGCAGATACTTGGAATCATATAACAACACCATCTTCCCAACCTCAAACTTCTTGTTCTTGATATGAACGATCATGCCATGCCTTTTGTCTTGCTTTTTCTATCTTCTGACTCCATCTAGCAAGTGATCACCTTTCATCTAACTACATCAAATTATCAATCCTTTCTTCTAGTGCTTTCTCATCAGCTAACCCTCCTGCACATGCTATACATGATGGTAACATGAATTCAACTGAAAAACAACCTCCACGCCAAACACCAATTGAAACAATGTGTGGCCTTGTTTAACCTCTTGTAGGTTGTCCTATATGCCCATAGAATGACTGATAATTTTCATCCCAATCTTGTCTTCCAACGTCACATATCTTAGTCAACGTGTGACTTAGTATTTTGTTAAATGCCTCAACAGTTCCATTTACTTGAGGGTGATAGGGGTAGTCTTGTGATGGGCCACCATAAATTTTGCTAACATAATCCTAATTGTTTCATTGAGAAAGTGTGTACCTCTATCACTTGTTAAGCTTAAAGGAAAACCATACATGTTGATTATGTTCTCCCATAAAAATCTAGCAGCTTGTCATTGTGGTGTAATCCTTTGTAGGTGCTTGCCTCTTCCCATAGTGTCAAGTAATCAGTGCAAGTAATGATATACCACGAACCAGTCCTTCACACAGCTGGTGAAATTGGCCCTACAAAGTTGATTGCCCATTTTTCAAATGGTTCAACGCTAGCTATTGGTCACAAGGGCATTTCATCCCTCTTTCCAGGTTTTCCAAGGCACTGGCAATGGTCACAGCCTTGTAAAACTCAATACAATCCTGGTAGATGGTTTCCCACCAAAGCCCTACTAATAAAATCTTCCGCGCAGTAGCATTTCCTATATAGTTTCCTCCTACAATCCCACCATGCACTTCCTCCATAATTTCCACATGCTCATGTTCCAATACGCATCGGCGTAGAACCTCATCACATCCTAACTTATATAGATCTCCACTAATCAACATGTAGGTTTGCGTTGCATATATATTGCTAATTGATTTCTCTCCAGAGCCTTCATCCCTTCCGGTGCCACACCTATTTTTAAGAACACTACGATATCTTCCAAGTCTAGAGGGCACGTCATAACCTAAATAGTTGTGCATCCAACATGGTATCCTTAATTCTTTGCGCATCCTCCCCTGAGTTAATCCTTGATAAGTGGTCAAGTCCTGAATTATTTTTCTTGGTTTTACAACCATTGTGAACTCAAACTCTTGGAATAATAGGACCCAATGACATATGTGCCCTTGCAGAATGAGATTGTTGACTAAGTATTTCAATGCCATGTGGTCCGTGTAGAAAATAAATGGTTTTCAACAGATACTTCATGAACTTATGCAATGCATAGATCATAGATAATGCTTCACACTCAATAGTTGTGTAATTTTGTTCTTGGTGTCAACTTTATACTTGCAAAGCACAAGGGATGATAAAAATTCCCTCACCAGGTTGTGCTAACACTACTCCCATAGTTGTCCCTGAGGCATCAACATGCACATGGAAAGGCTTATCCCAAGAAGGAAAACATAATATGGGCATCGTGACAAGCCTATCCTTCAAAGTGTCAAATGCCTTCTCTGTGCCTCTCCCCAATGAAAGACACTCTTGTGTTTTAGAAATTCCTCCAAAGGCACGGCAATCTTGGCATACCCCTTGATGAATTTCCTATAATACCTCGTATGCCCAAGGAATCCATGCATACTGTGCTTTGACTAGTAGGCTCCCCTAATCCCACAATAACTACAACTTTGGCAGGATCTACTAGTAAGCCTTCTTTACATATAATGTGTCCTAATAGGGTTCCAAATGGAGTAGCAAAGACACATTTCTTAATGTTGAGGGATATCCTCAATTGCCGACATCTTTCAAACATCAGCCTCAAATTGTCACAATGGTCTTTCACCAACCCATACATAGTCCAGTCATCCAGGTAAACTTGAAGAAACTTATGGATGAAGTCTTGAAATGATTTTACCACGATGCATGAGAACACAGCAGAGCATTCTTCAATCTAAAAGGCATAACCATGTAGGAAAAACTTCCCCATTCAGTGGTGAAAGTTGTCTTTCTTTGGTCTTCCTTTGCAATCCTGACTTGGTGATACCCTGAGAACCCATCCGTGAAAGAGTAGACTTCACGCCCGACTACTCCCTCCAAAATTTATTTAGTAAAGGGGGTTGGGAAAGGATCGATGAAACATACTACATTTAGATCCTGTAGTCAACACAAATTCTTATCCTCCATCCTTCTTGATACTAATAACCATTGGGCTTATCCATTCTGATTCTTCCATTACCTCAATGATACCAGATGCTATCATCTTGTCTATTTCTTCCTTGACCTCATACGCACAAATTTGGATTCATCCGATAAGGCCTCTTCCAAATCGAGCATGCACCTTCCTTCAACTTGATCTTCATCTCCCCTAAGGAATGGTGGATACCTTTGAGTTCATGATACCCATAAGGGAATAAATCCTGAACTCACACAATAGATCAATGACCTTTAAAACTTCTTTTTTGACCAATAGTCCCCAATGATAGCTTCCTTAGGTTATGTCTTTATCCCAATGTTAACCTTCTTTGTTTTCAAGGGCTCATGGTAGGTGCATGCTCGCTCATCAACATTGTCTATGACTTCGCACATACCTTCAGAATGGTTAGCATCCAAAGTTTCCATTTCTTCTTCGTACTACATAGACCATTTTTCCTTTTTATTTTTCCATACACGCGCGCTCAAGATGTACTTCCTTTGATTCTTCTTCATTGAGGTACATCTCCAAATAAGGCTCACCCAATAACTCCAGTAGCCTATCCTCTTCCATAACACTATCTCCCATCGTAAGGCACTTGATTACTTGTAACACCTTATCTACTAATGGCTTGGTACTCCTATACTTGAAAGCTTGAATGAGATTAGCCACCAACTCCTACCAATTACCTGTTTGATGATACATCTCTGAATGAATATACCATGTGCATGCACAACCTTGTAAGGTGGAATACAACTTATGCACCCATAATGAAGGCGGTAATGCTTCTACGCTTCCCATCCAGGCCTTCTCACATGCTTGGATATGAAATGAGGTGGTCTCTTTACCATGGTAGTATTGTATAACCATGGGCGCGTTGCTCCTGGAGAACCTTACAAAAATGTGATCCTTACTACATGCCATTATAGGAGGCTCTCCCGATGTGTAGCCACTAACGCTGCTTACGGTTCTCGAGTAGGTTATAATTGATCATTCCCCTTCTCTTGTCCTCATTTTTCCACTGAGCCTCCATTTCTCGCAAGAAAATTTTAGGGTATGCTCCTCCAGAGTAACTTGGCATCTTATTTCCTCCCGTGCGTTTGACTAAGCGTGCCTTTGTTAACCTTATTATAGATCCTCTCAATTGTCACCCAATCAACTCATAAGTCCCATGCACCCAATTGTCACATGCCATGCTAGTGGTATCACTCAAGGACTGAGCATCTTCAAACTGGATAACTCCCTCCATGGGATGAATTATCTCTAGATCTCTGATGGAGTGCACATAGATTCTATTGAGGACTTCCTCTCCTAAGGGATTAGTATAGGGCGTTGATTTCCCATATGTTAAAGGGATAATCACCCTTTCTTCCTTGTTTTCAAAGATGATATACCCTTGTTAAACCGCATGTCAACATTGTTCTTATAACACCATGGGTGCCCAAGTAATGCTGGAAAATTGTTTTCCTCGGTGAGTGCCAAGACTTCAAAATCTCCAATGAACTTGGCCCTTGAATGGTGATAACTAAATCCTTCAAGACTCTAATGGGCATTTCCTTTGTCTTATTTTTCATATACAACACATTCGAAGATGGTTGTAATGCGGGTCTTACCATTTGATGCTAGGCATCCAAGGTAAGAACATTGACCTTCACTCCTATGTCGATGAGGATATTACTCAGAAGCCATCCATCAACAATTGTGTTCAATGTAATTTCCTTATCATAGTCGAGGTCATGTGAGGGGAAGGTTTACATGTAAAACCTACCTCTCGTGCTCTGCTCTTCGACGTATGGTACCTTCTCCCCAGCCATTCTCATAGCAAGGGAATAATATTCTATTACCTTAACATCCTATATACTTCCTTGAATTCATCCAGGTCATCCTTTAGAGCCTCGACATTCTTCCTTTGCTCCAACTACTTTGAGTACTACTTTAGACACTAGATCTCTCCTTGCAAACTCTGAATCACATCCATAGTCTCTTGATACACCTCCTTCTAATGATCAAGATCTGGATACTTTCCATGTACTACTTCCTCTCTTAAAACTAGTGTCCTTTGTCTTGGCATTTCCTTAGCGCGTGGCCTCTCGATCACGTTGTCACCACCAATACAGGTTCTAGTCCCGACTCACACACCACTCTTGGCATCCACTATGAATTGGACTTCTTGATACTTACCATCACAATGCCTTTGTCCTTCCTATGCTGCTTGGTTCATATTCTCATAAAGCTCTGACACTCTTTGTACTTATGT
The DNA here is from genome assembly GCA_018340775.1 of Taxus wallichiana var. yunnanensis. Taxonomy (NCBI): domain Eukaryota; kingdom Viridiplantae; phylum Streptophyta; class Pinopsida; order Cupressales; family Taxaceae; genus Taxus; species Taxus wallichiana. The sequence goes on from CM031235.1 coordinate 349,546,439, forward strand.
TTCTTCCCGCACCATGAGCATTGTAACATATTAGGACACTCACAATTGTAATGCTCTGTAGATCCATAGTTATAACAGGTTCCTCACGGGAATTCACTTCATCCTTCACTACGATTATCTGCGACCATGAAATCCTCCTCGAAAACCTCTTTCACGTGCCCCTCCATCTATGCGCCCTTCATAATGATGATCATCGTCCTTGGACCTACTTGTAAGACTAGTCTAGCATACACCAAGATCAATAACATCATGGATTTGATTAATTATTCTACAATCCTTGGTATCATGGGTTGTAGAGGTAAAAATCTTGCAATACCAAGACACATTCTTGCCTATTGCATGTTGTAGTAGAGGGGAACCTACTTGCATCATGATCCCCATGAAAATCTCACATTCTATCGCCATGGCATGTACCAAATTTTGGGGAAACTATCATTTGCATGCCCTTCCACCTCACATTCTCGTACACCAAATCCCACTACGAACCTCATGCACCGAGTTTGCGTATAGCTTCTCCAACTTGATGAACTTAGCTTAGCCAATGACAACAATTTGAGCCTCAAGAAAATGACTAACATCAATATCAACGCTCCCAAAGCCTTGGTGTGCGGGTAGCTTCCAATGCCTCGTGTGGGTATGTGAAAGTCTTATGTGATAGAGCCCTTCTAAATGGTGTTATCAATCCTCTAAAAAACCATTGAGCATGCTGAGAGGGGTGAATGTCATATGATAGCTTTGACAAGAGAGTTTTGAACCATGCATCGTACTCCCGCACACTCTATGTCATTCCTTGTTAGATCTCCTTCAAAGTGCTTGATGCTATTTTGTTCAAATTCTAGGATATAGAATTCTAGCTAGGAAGGTTTTCTTTAATGCAATGTAGTCTACCACCATTTGATGAGGGTCATATTTCCGATACCAACTATGCATGTACCCTTATACATTTGTTGCAAAATGGCTTACCTTATGCTCCAGGGTAGTGATCCCTTTCACACGTCCATAGTAATTCACACTTGTGCACATGCTCTGTAGCATCTTCAATACCCCTATAGTTTGGTAAGTGTAATGACATCTAAAAAATACTTGTGGGGGTGGTTGAGGCCCTTGTCCTCCTGATCCGTAACCTTGGTTCCTCTCGGTGTTTCCTCCTCCACTAGATCCATTGGATCCACCAAGTCTCGTTCCTCCTAACCTACCATGTACTCTAGATCCACTAGGTCCACTAGGTCCTCCATCCCCTATACTTAGATGTGAAAACCACCCCCGCACTGGAAAATGGCTTCAAGTGGACGTGCCTAGTGTTCCTAATGTCACACTTAACTAGGTGCACCGATGGTTTGTCATATTTTCCCATCGCACCGGTTGTGTGTCGCATGCCACTCCTAGACATGATACCCAAACCTTTTGTACTTTCACCTTGTCCAAAATTCCTTCAAATACCGAGCCTCCTTATAATTGAGCATTCCCCTTATCTTGTCCTCATTTTTCCACCGAGCTTGAATTTCTTGCAAGAAAATTTCAGGGGTATGCTCCTCTAGAATAACTTGGAAAATTATTTCCTCTTAGGCATTTGACTGAGCACACCTTCATTACCATTGTTAATATCCTCTCAACTTTCACCCAACCAACTCATAAGTCCCATGTGCCCAATTATCGCATGTCATACTAGTGGTATTACTCAAGGACTGGGCATCTTCAAATTGGATAACTCCCTCCATGAGATGAATTATCTTAGGATCTCTAATGGAGTGCACATAAATTTTGTCAAGGAATTCTTCTCCCAAGGGCTCAGTATCGGGCACTAACTTCCCATCTATTAAAGGGATGATTACCCTTTCTTCCTTGTTCTCAAAGCTGATATACCCTTTATTAAACCATGTCGTAAAAATTGTTCTTATAACACCAAGGACACCCAAGAAATGCTGCAATGTTGTCTTCCTTGGTGAGTGCTAAGAGTTCAAGTCTCTAATGAACTTGGCCCCTTAAATGGTGATAAATGCATCCTTCAGGACTCCAATGGGCATTGCCTTAGTTTTTTTGCCATATACAACACATTCAAGATGGTTGTAATGTGGGCCTTCCCATTTGATGCTAGGCATCTAAGGTAAGAACATTGACCTCTACTCCCGTGTTGATGAGGATATTACTTAGAAGCCATCCATCAACAACCGCATTCAAAGTAATCTCCTTATCATAGTAAACAACCTACCTTTCGTGTTATGTTCTCTATGTGATACCTTCTCCCTCATCCATTCTCCTAGCAATGGAATAATATTCTCTTGCCTTAACATCCTACATACCTCCTTGACTTCATCCAAGTCACCCTTTGGAGCCTCGACATTCTTCCTTTGTTCCAACTACTTTGATTTCTCCTTTATACATTGGATCTCCCCTTACAAACTCCGAATCATGTCTATAGTCTCTTGATACACCTCCTTTTGATGAGCAAGAGTTTGGATACTTTCCATGTACCACTTCCTATCTTGAAACTAGTGTCTTTTGTCTTGGCATATCCATGGCGTGTGCGGGCCTCTACTTGTGTCATCACCACCAGTACAGGTTCTAGCCCTGACTCACGTGCCACTCATGGCATCCACTATGAATTAGATTTCTTGATGCTCACCATCCCAGTGCCTTTGTCTTTCTAGGTGTTGCTGGTTCATATGCTCATAAATCTCTGGACACTCTTCATACTTATGTTTCTTTCCACACCATGAGCATTGTAATAGATTAGGACACTCACGTTTGTAATGCTCTATAGATCCACAGTTATAACAGGTTCCTCACGGGAATTCACTTCATCCTCTCCGTGGTTACTGCAACCACGAAATCCTCCATGAAAACCTCTTCCATGTGCTCCTCCATCTACGTGCCCTTCATAACGACAATCATCATCCTTGGAACTGCTTGTAAGGCTAGTCTTGACGCACACCAAGATCAATAGCATCATGGATCTGATCAATCAGTCTATAATCCTTGGTATCATGGGTTGTAGAGGTACATATCTTACAATAGCAAGAAACATTCTTATGGATTGCACATTGTAGTAGAGGGCACCTACTTGCATCATGATCCCCATGGAAAATTTCATAGTCTATCGCCACAACACGTGCACCACTTTTGAGGGAAATTATCCTTTGCATGCCCTTCTACTTCATATTTTGTACACCAAAGCCCACTATGAACCTCATGCACTGAGTTTACAGATAGCTTCTCTAACTACTTGGCCATTGCAAAATTTGAGCCTCTAGAAAAGGACTAACACTAGTATCAACGCTCCCAAATAGCCTTGGCGCACATGGAAACTTCCAATGCCTCACGCGGGTCTGTGAAAGTTTTGTGTGACAGAGCCCTTCTAAATGGTGTTATCAATCCTCCAACAAACCATTGAGCATATTGAGAAGGATGAATGTCATAGGATAGTTTTGACAAGAGAGTCTTGAAACATGTGTCATACTCCCGCACACTTTCTACCATTCCTGTTGGATCTCCTTTAGAGCGTTGATGCTTTCTTTTAAAATCAGGGATATGGAACTCTACTAGGAAGGTGTTATTCAATGTGGTGTAGTCTACCACCATCTGATGGGGTCATAATTCCTATACCAACTATGTGCATGCCTTGCAGTGTTGTTATAAAATGACTTTCCTTCCATTCTTGGGTAGTGATCCCTTTCACGTGCCATAGTAATTCACACTTGTGCACATGCTCTGTAGCATATTCAATACCCCTATAGTTTGGTAAGTGCAAAGAAATATCAAAGAATACTTGTGGAGGTGGTTGAGGCCCTTTTCCTCCTAATCTAGAGCCTTGGTTTCCTCGGTGTTTCCTCCGCCACTAGATCCACTATATCTACTAGGTCCTATCCCATCCACCGATCTACCTCTCTGTAGTTAGAAAATGTCTTGAAGTGGTCATGCCAAGTGTTCCCAACGTCCCACTAAACTGCTCACCGATGGTTTGTGATATCGTCCCACTACTAGTTGTGTGTCCTGTGCCACTTCCAGACACAATTCCCAAACCTTGCGTACTTGCAGACCTTGTCCAAAAATTCCTCAAAATACTAGAATGGTCTGTGCAGCCATGGATGTTCCAAATGATAAATTATATCTCTTGGGTGCAGATCAGTTACTCCCACCGATGCCAACTGGGTTAGCAATACTTATTCCTTGATCTGGAAAACCAAGCACCAAGGGTTGGTCACTAGGTGGGTTCAGATGTGCATCAACGGCTATCCTTTCTCCATGCAATGAAATCTCATCAGAAGATGAAGGGGCTTCTCTCTCGTGATTGCCAAGATGGGGCATCACAGAATGCTCAGGTTCCACGTCCTATGCGTGAACCTCAACTCCTTTGAGCAACATCTACCTCTATAGATCCATCACACTTGCAACCTCACGTTGTCTATTCATCTCCCTTTCATGAGCTTCACTATAATTGAGTCATCTCTCCTCCCTTTCCTTCTCAGCCACAATTTCCACCATCTTCCTTCACCCTAGCTTCCTCTCCCAAAGACTAAGAGAAGCTTAGCCGGTTATGGGAATACCTCTAAACTCAAAGTAATGACCAATATCTTCATAGCTAGAGGAATAACATGCAAAAATGATCCTCTGGGCTCCCTCAAAACTCAAAATCAACAACTTCTGGGAAAGAATACGTAGAAATGGCGTATTCAAGAGTATAATTGGTCAACACTCCTTTCCACTAGTGATCAACAACACACGTTCTAGTCAGATCTACATCCTACAGCCTTTGATAGTCATCTTGGGTCCATACACGTGGTTTGTAGTACCAACTTGATCTGGATGCATATGCTGAAAGCCATTCATATAATTCTACTGGGAAACAATAGAATAATGTCTTATACAAATCATGGTATAGGTTCTCTTCTACCCATCTACGCACATTGAACTCAAGTCCAATGCTAAATCTTTGAGCAAACTTATCCTCCGTGCTCTTGAACCATGTTTCAATATGTTCCAAGGTCGGACATTCTCATCATCACACATCACAGAGATAAATATACATGTCGTTTCTTACAACAAATTTGAAAAGAGGTCCCAGAAACGAAACTAAGATGTAGTCATTTTTATACCCTTAGACCAATAGTCTAATCCCATGCGTGCCGACCTATCACCTAACGGGCATTGGGCACTCACCCGAGGCATGCATGGGCGCCGAGTCTCTCCTTTATGTGAGTCTTATGAGAATGCATCATCTTATGACATGTATTCAAGTGTAAGGGAATAAAAAGAACCATACATCACTCTGAGAACCTAGGACGAGTTGTCATCTCATTGCATCCAGAAAAGAGAAATAACAAGAGCATATGGAAATGATTCATACACAAAGGAAATGCATAAAGATTATACTCAAGAACACATATATGCCTTAAAACAGAGCCTTCCATTTCTATTAACATGTTCAATAATCCACATTACATCCCTTGGAGTTATAACAGACCCTCATATAACATTGCAAAGTTAAGTCATGCATCAAAGCTACACTATCACATTATAAAGATGAATATAGAACCATCCCTCTAATTATGCTATCACTCCTATATTTTCTCGTAATCCCCACCTATAGAATTCTCCCTTATATTTCTCTGAGCTTCGCCTCTTCCACCATTCTACCACACTAATCACTCTTTATCTTGCCTTCCCTTTCGTTGTCCGCGCCCCCTATATATAGCTTTTCTACCTCCACTACCATGCCTTATGAGGTAACAGTATCAGTGCCAAGTGTCAAAGTGGTCCTCCAATAGAGCATGCCTCCTTTGATCCAAGATCTCCACTGTGTAATGATTAGAACCTTCCATCACATGCATATAATATCCCCTTTTTGATCCTTGGTCCCAAGTGACACCTTATCCACTCCACATTCTAGAAGGGTGATGTTTTTCTCATGTGTTTTCTAAGGGATGCCGAATATGGTTAAGTCTAAAACTTGTCTTACCTTGCATGTGCACGCCATGTGTTCTGCAAAACCTTGCTAGAACCTTTCCTGCGCATGCCTTTAACCCCGCGCACCCTTCTTCAAACATGTCCTGCGTGCCCATGTGCCTTCTTTTACTTGGCCAATATTCTAGGGCCCAACATGGTCATTGAATATTTAGTCTTTAACCTTGATCCCTAAACCCTAAACCCTAAACCGTAAACCATAAACCCTAAATCGTAAACCATAAACCATAAACCATAAACCATAAACATTGAACCCTAAATCTTGATCCCTAATCCCTAAACCTTGATCTCTAGCGCTAAACCCTAAACCTTGAACTATGAACCATGAGTCCTAAATATTAAACCCTAAACCCTAAATTGAGAATAACAAGTCGTAGGCCAGTTGACTCCCATTTAGAACTAAATAAGAAATATTTTCTAGGTGATTTATTTAGGGTTTAAGGCTCATTGTTTAGGGTTTAGGGGTTAGGTTTAGGTCTTAGGTTTAAAGCTAATGGTTTAGGTTTAAAGCTAATGGTTTAGGGTTTAAGTTCTAAGGTTTAGGGTTTGGGTTTAAGGTTTATTTAGGCTTAAGATTTAGGTTTAGGGTTTAGGTTTAGGGTTTAGGGTTTAGGATTAGGGTTTAAGGTTTAAGGGTTAGGGTTTAGGGTTTAGGGAACATGGTTTAGGGTTTAGGTTTTAAGGCTCGGGTTTAGGGTTTAGGGGTTAGGGTTTACGGCTAAAATTTTAGGCTTACCCATTCACTCACTATTATGTTCTTTGTCTTACCCATTTTTATTAGTATTGACATAAAGTATTCAACTAAAAAGGGTTCATCTACTTCATAGGAAGAACATCCAAAGAGAGTCATCACAATTTGGCCTTTCATCTGCTGATATTTTGAAGGAGGGAAATGACATATATCCAAGAACAATTCTATACAAGGAAATGTTACCCAATACACCTATCTCCTTTTTTTCTTTAGCCTGTGAAATATTTGGATCTCTAAGAGTGTTATAATTTGAGAATAATAAGTCTAATGGCATTTATGGGTTTGATGGATTAGAATAACAAGAAAATTTGATTATTTTTTACACTCTTTTGAACAATTCTTTTAGTTGCAAGTTGTTGGGAACAAAGGTTTCATTTGAAGAAAATGAGCTTGATATGTCCAGTGCTTGTGTAAGCTAGAAATTTGAGAGGATTTATGAGAAATGTGAAGTTTCTTGAGTATATGTGTAATCCTTACCGAGTTAGTGAGACAAACTAGGCACCTTCAAGTAAGAAGAGGTTCTTGTGAATATGAACATGTATCAAATTGAATCATGAATGTGAATATGAGCATGTGGTTATTTTTTCCAGCTTCCAATGGGTCATCTTGGCTTGCATAATACCATACATGGAAATATGAGAGATGTGAAATTTATTTCAGAGTGTGAAGAAATTGGCATTCAGGAGCGCAAGTATATGTGGGGAGAAACATGTTTGGAAAAGATGTGTAATATGCATTACAAGGCACAAGGTAGATGCCATATCCATTTAGTTACTTGTCCCACCTCTCATAAACAAGGTGATTCAATTGAGAGAGTGGATTTCATAGTGATTCAATATAGAGTTCAAGAAGATGGATTTCATAATGATTCAATATAGTTAATGTTACATAGTTCAAGAAGAAAATGGATCTCACCCTCAACATTCCTTCAAATCTCATTCAGGGATCAATCCTTCCATGTAAAGGAGGAAACCTATTTCCATGAGGAGTAATCAAGTGAATATGTGTCTAGATACTAAAAGCATGTTTCCACTCATGTGATATCTTGGTCAGGGAAATGAATTGTGAAGTTAAAAAGGGTGTCATTACATTCAAAGGTGAAATGGAAAGCTCATAGATTAATTTGAGGATCATCATATCTTGACTCTGATATCATCTTCAAACCTTTTCAAGGAATAAGGCAAGATGAGATAGTCAAGCTATCAAGGCATTCATGACCATCATGTGTGAAGGATCAAGACATCATCTATTTACATGAGAGACATATGAGCAAAGAGGTGTATGAGTATCCTGAAGTTCATTCCATCTAAGGAGAATTCTGGAGCCAAGAGGGGTAAGAGGATGATCTTCATATAGAGCACCATATATGTAAGAATGAGAAATCATCTAAGTTTCACTTGATTTGTCACCCATTTGGTAGTGTTCTTAAACACTCATTTGAACCTTGTAGTGTGATCACACTTCAAAGGAGGAAGGACATTACAACCACCTCATTTCAGTATAATAGGTGGCCACATGACAATAATCTCATTTAATGATAAATCCTTCAATCTACATGGCGAATAATACCTATTTCAAAGAAGTGATAGATAATCAAAAAATGGTTTAAGCATCATGGAGTTGATTTTTGGTCACTAGGTTTAATTGTGGAGGCCTTGAAAATTAAGAGAGTTTAGGGCTTCGGGCTTAAGGCTTAAGGTTTAGGGTTTAGGGTTCAAGGTTAAGGGTTTAAGAGTTTATAGTTTAGGGCTTAGAGTTTAGGGTTTAGGGTTCATTTTAACAGTTGATTGGGCTTGTGTACAAAATGTGAGAGCATGATATGGGGGTTGGAAGGGTAAGTTTTAGGTTGATTGTGTCATTTTTGAATATTTGAGCCTATAGAGCTTGTTGGAAAGACTTCTAAAAACAAGATACTAATGAGAATGATTGAAATTGGTTATTATGAGTTGATGAATGTATGAAATGTGTTGGAGATTTACATCACCTCATGATGTTTTAGATCCTTCACAAACCTCATGATGACCATTCCCTTTATTATTTGAATCGATAAAAACTTGCATATATGTTTTGATTTATTATGTGTTATAAGGAATTGCATGAGTCCATAAATTCGAGCAATTATTGCTACCTTTGGGAGTTGTGAGGCCTAAAATATATAGTTTTGACACATTTAACATTCATATAAATGTCAATAACCAATCCAAAAGGCCCTAAAACCTAAATAATCACTATATTCTTTCACAAAACATATATCGATTGTATGATTTGAACCCTAAAAGTCAAAGGCTAAATGCTGAAATTATGAAAATACCTATGCACTGACTGTATTTGAATATGAAAACTATCTTCCAAACTGTGATGATGGAGTTGTGAGACTAGTTCCATAAGGTGCGAGTGACCCTAACATCTTATATTTAGTAAAATAAATTTAAGTATTAAGTTTTTCTTTTATTATTATTTATATTTTATTATTTTTTATACTTTAACCATTTATTTTAGTAGATATATACCTCCCATAAGCACATACACCACATAACACATTGGAACGGTGTTGGAACATGAGCACATCATAATGTGCTTGCGTTATAACTTAGAATTACCGACCCATAACGCGCTTGCGTTATAGCGCGCCGAGCCATAATGCAAGCGCGTTATGTCCAAAATGGCCAAAAAGTATATTTTTGTTTGCTTTTTAGCCCCCATCTTTGTGCACTTACCCTAATATTGGATTCCAATATTGCCTATATTTTTTAGCCGCTCGGATAGGAATAAGTCCAGTTTAGTGAAATAAGCATTATATATATATATATATATATATATATATATATATATATATATATATATATATATATATATATATATATATATATATATATAGGGTGAAAATTTTCCTTCACCGCTTACATACTTTAATCTATCTTTGAACCATTCTTATGTTAGCATAATTTAGCATAGGCATATTTATTGCATTTTATTGCATTGTCTTTTATTTAATAATGTGCAACATGTGCACTCTAGTCTAGTGACTTGCATTCAATATTGTTATGTTGGATAACATTCAATATTGGTATTAGTAGTAATTACATGTGCATGTGAGATGGGTCTTATCATCTCGTAGTTGGTGTCTGCTAGGGTGTCATGTCTATCCATATGAGGCTGTCTAATATCTATAAATATTACAGCTCTTGCATTGTTATGTAATCTAATTTCATGATCAATAATATTTGTGAGGCTTCTGTCCCTCTTTGGTCATTGCAATCTTATTCTATTCTATCATTTGGTATCTAAGTTATACCATTATTATCATTTGGTATCGAGCATCTTCACAGTAACTGCTTGTAATGACTAGATCGTCGACATAAACAACCACAATGACAATCTCCCCCCCTTGATTTTTGAGGTAGAGATTGGGGTCATAAGGATTCCTTTCGAATCCATGACTTATGAGATGCTCATCAATTTTGATGTACCATGCCCGAGGTGCCTGTTTTAGGCCATATAGAGATTTTATGAGTCTACATACCATCATCTCTTTTCCTGGTATTACATAACCCTCTGGCTGAGTCATATAGACTTCTTCTTGCAAATCTCCATTAAGAAAGGCACTTTTCACATCCATTTGGTGGACTTTCCAACCAAATTGTGCAACTAGAGCAAAGATCATCCTAATTGTCTTGATCTTGGGTGTGGGAGCAAATGTCTCCTCATAATCAATGCCTTCTTGTTGTGCATACCCCTTTGCTACAAGCCTTGCTTTATACTTGTCAATAGTCCCATTTGATTTGTACTTAGTCTTGAATATCCATTTGCATCCAATGGGTTTCTTCCCTGGTGGAAGGTCGACAAGTTGCCATGTGTTGTTCTTCATCACTGACTGATACTCTAAATCCATGGCATCTTTCCAAGCTTTTGATTGTAGGGCTTCTTAAACTGTAGATGGCTCAACTGTTTCAACAACTCTACTCATTAGGGCATAATTGACCTCTTCACGAGCTTGACTGCGAGTTCTAGGTCCAGGATTGGACGATGTGCTAGGTGCTTCATCCAAATTTGCATCTCTTATTAATTGAGTATACCATTTAGGTAACTTATTAGCTATTCCATTGGATTGTGGTGGATCCAAGTTTTCACCATCATCCAATTCATCACTGTCATCTTCAGTGGGAACATCAAATTCTGTCTTCACAAGAGGTGTATTCTGCATGTTTGTTGAGTCGTTGAGTGGAGCATCTGCTTGTTTCTTCTCAAAGAACTCAACATCCCTACTTGTGTATACTTTCTTTGCTTTCGGATCCCATAATCTGTACCCAAGTGCTTCTTCACTGTATCCAATGAATATCAATTTCTCAACTTTCATATCCAACTTGTTCCTATTCTTCTTGGGTATGTGCATGCTAGCTTTACACCCAAATACTCTTAGGTGTGCAATTGATGGTTTCCGATTTGACCATGCTTCTTGAGGTGTCACTCCTTCAAGAGCTACTTGTGGGCACTCTGTTCAAAAATAGACTATAGTTCTTGCAGCTTTCTACCCAAAATGTCTTTGTTAAACTCCGAGTCATCAATCATACATCACACCATTTCCATGATAAATACGATTCCTTCTCTCAACTATACCATTCTATTGTTGTGTGTGAGTAGGAGGCATTTGTCTATGAATCCCATGAGCTTCCAGGTAAGTCTTGAACTCATTGCTTGTGAATTCCCCCCCTCGATCTGAGCGGAGAGTTTTGATCTTGCGACCAACTTCATTCTCAACAAGTGCTTTGAACTTCTGAAATGTCTCAAAGGCTTGACTCTTGTTTCTTAGACAATATATCCACATCTTTCTTGAGTAGTCATCAACACAAAGCATGAAGTATTGACATCCAGAATGACTTGGTTGCATGGGCCACAAAGATCGGTGTGCACCAAATCAAGCTTTCCCTTAGCTCTATATGTGTTCTTTTGGAAGGGTACTCTGTGTTGCTTTCTAGCTAGGCAATTGTGACACTTGTCAGTGTTGTGCTTGAGTGTAGGAAATCCTTTCACCATGTTGCCCTTTTGAAGTGTTTGGAGATAGCCAAAACTAATGTGACCATATCTACGATGCCATAGTTCTGCAGATTGTGTGTCTTTGGCCACTAGAGCTTGATCATCCTTGTGGACAAAATCAAGTTGGAACATGCGTCCCACATTGGAGGCTCTTGCTACAATCTTGGAACCTCTTGACTTATCTCTTATCAAGCACACTTTTTCTCCATTATTACTGTCAAAATCCAACTTCAAGTTGTGATCAAGGAGTTGACTAACTGATAGCAAATTCTTGGTCAACCTGTACATACAATACATTTGTGATTTTGCGGTCATGCTTTCCAAGAGGTAGTGAAATGTTTCCAATCCCCTTGACACTATATGATCATGAGTCATCACCTAATGACACATGGTTCTTGTTAGGTGAGTCACGCAGTGTGTGAACCAATCCTTACGTCCCAGTCATGTGTCGAGTTGCACCCGAGTCAACATACCGGATATCTTGTGTGGACTTGGTTTCTTCATCAAATTGAGCATAATACATGTGGTGTCCTTCATCCGAATCATCCTCATGTTTGGCAATGTACCCTTGTTGTTTGGATTTTCTTTTCCAATTACCATTTTTCGCCCTTGATTTTTGTTGTTGTTGGACTTCCCTTTATTTGAATTATTGTTACCACGATGGTTATTGGGTTTTGAATTGCTTGATGAACCCTTTTTATAGGAATTGTACCAACAATCTTTGATGTCAAGTCCCCTCTATTGCAAATGGGACACTTCTTGGTGTTCTCTTTGGTCGTTGACTTTGGTTTTGTTGGGACTTCTTGTGATTGGACTAAAATTTTCCCTTTCCTTTATGATTGGAAGATAGTGCTTGCTCATCTTCCTGATCTTTGTTGTTCATTGCCTCTTCTTGTTGGAGTAGATTGACCAACTTCTCAAAGGTGACTATGTGTTCACTCATATTGATAGTTGTCACAAAGATTCTGTAGGAAGGAGGAAGTGCTCATGAACACAATTGGTATGAAGGTATTCATCACTTATCTTTTTTTCCAAATGCCAATAGAGATGCCCTCAAAGTAGCAACTTGTCTCAAAAAAACTTCAACCTTCTCATTGTGCTTGAACTTGAGAGTATGCAGTTGTGATAGTAGGTTGAGGATGGCATTCTTGTTCTTTGCCTCATAGATTGTGCTCAACTTATCCCATGCATCCTTGGCCGATGTGGCATCTCTAATGTGGGGCTGCACATCATCCGTTACACTAAACAAGATGATCAACTTGGCCTTTTGATTGGCCCTGTCAAATTGAACTTGTTGTCTTCCATCATCAAGTGATCTTGTTGTTTTTCCATCTACAACTGTCCATAGGTCTTCAAACTCAAGTAACGTCTTGATCTTCGGTTTCCATGCAACATAGTTGTCTCTTCTAAGCAGTTGTGAATCTGGCAAGAAGAACTTTGGTGCTTGTGCACCCATTTCTGCAATCTGAATTTTTGAAACTCTGAATTTCTGACAAAGGGTAAGGCTCTTATCACTCCAGGTTTATGGTCTCCCTCTCAATATACCGTCAGGCCGATATACCAAACCTTTCTATATACACTCCCTTCCGATATACCCATCGGTACGTGGAAGAAGATCACCCTTTCAATATACCCGTCAGTATGGAAAGAGGTGTTAACACACGTGAAATAATTTAGTACGTGGTACTTAGACAGTATGGAGAGGGGTTTGTGCAAGCACAAACAGATGAGAGGGCTCAAATGTGTGTGTATTGTGTCCTTATTACTCCCCGTCGATTTTATAGGGTTGATGCCTAGACGACGTTTAGGCAGCTGTGTTAGGCGTTAAGTGCAGTAGTAGTCACGACGGCATCACCCGTAAGCGCTTCCCAGAGGCACCGTATATACCGAATGCTGCTATGAGATCAAAGATCTCGTGTGATAGAACCAAACATAAAATAAAAAATTTGTACCCTTTTTTTTTCACTTTATGCACCAAGATTAGTACAAAATGCTCCAAAAGTACATCGAAATGAAGTTTTTGTGTCCCCCTCTATTTGTTCCCAAGATCCAAACAAACAATCTGAATATTGTTTTCACATTTTCTCACAAACCGTGATCTAGGTTTTTCAATTTACTAGCTAGATCTGATTTTTTTAAAGAAAAAATGATCCGACTTGTACAGACTTTTCATCATATGTAGAGGCCAAATCTGAAGATGATGTAAACTGCAAAGTTGTGTACCTCCTTCTTATCTTTCCAGCAAAAAAATGGCACATCAATCCGACATTTTATGAAAAAGTTACGATCTTTTTTCTAAGAGCTATCTGCTGGAATTTTGTTGACAGGACTGCTTCAACCTTTACTCCCGAATTCTTCACACCTCCACTTTCAGATCTGATTTTTTTTTTAGATCTGATCTTTTTTTCTTTTGATCTGTAATTTTTTTCAAGATGTCTATCCTTTTTTTTTTTTCACAAATCTTTTTTTTTTTTTTTTTTTTAGATCTGCAATTTTTTCCAAGATCTTTCTCCTTTTTTTTTTAAAGATCTCCAAATCTGAAATATTCCGCCAATATGTTAGATCAATTGGCTATGCCAATGACTAATAAAAAAATTTACCTTCCAAATAAGTGGATAGGTCAAATTTTAGTTGATGGATGCTTGGGAGGAATGGAGGTTGCGGGATGCTTCAATGGCTCTCCTTTGATGCAAATTTTCTTCTCCAATGGATCCTCTCCAATAGTGCTCCTCTTCAACCTTGCTTGGATAAAACCTTGCTCGGATATTGATTCGAGATCATGCAGAAACATGGATGATAGGAAGTCAACATCAGGCTTCGTCTTCTTTATGGGATCTGGACCAATATCATGGGGAAGCAAGAAACATAAATTTGTTTCTCACTCTTCTACTGACGAGTATCGAGTGCAGTGTGAAGCTATTTGTGAAGCAATATGGCTACGCCGAATCTTGGAAGGAATTGGTCTACCACAACAGAAATCTACTCCAGTATATGTTGATAATGAAGGAGTTCTGAAGCTTGTTCACAATCCAATATTTCATGAGAGAACCAAGCATATTGAAGTACAGGTTCATTTCATACGTGAGCATGTCTTGAAGCACAACATAGAGTTCCATTACCTCACCTACACAGTGAAACGAAGCGATGTTTTCACTAAGTCACTTGCACGTGACAAATTCACACTGTTCAGAGAGTTCCTCTCCACTTCATTGGAAACTATGCAAAATTAAGGGGGGGAATGTTAGCATAATTTAGCATAGGCATATTTATTGCATTTTATTGCATTGTCTTTTATTTAATAATGTGCAACATGTGCACTCTAGTCTAGTGACTTGCATTCAATATTGTTATGTTGGATAACATTCAATATTGGTATTAGTAGTAATTACATGTGCATGTGAGATGGGTCTTATCATCTCGTAGTTGGTGTCTGCTAGGGTGTCATGTCTATCCATATGAGGCTATCTAATATCTATAAATATTACAGCTCTTGCATTGTTATGTAATCTGATTTCATGATCAATAATATTTGTGAGGCTTCCGTCCCTCTTTGGTCATTGCAATCTTATTTTATTCTATCATTTGGTATCTAAGTTATACCATTATTATCATCTTATTCCTATCTTGCATGTTTTGCGCTTTCCCATATTTAGACATCATCTTGTTGTTGTCTATGTGCGTCATGCTTTAAATTAGAAAGTTTCATCTTTATCCTATGAGCTATAAATAGCTTATGCCACATGTGTCATATTTAGATCTGTCACTATCCATGCATAGTGCATGTCTATTCTTAGCCCCGCATGTGCTTTATCATGTTCGACCATGCCTTATCCATGTGTTTGTCTATTCATAGCTTGCCTTGTTCCTCACTTCAACCCATACTTTTTCCTATTTATAACCTTTTTGGAAATATGGCTAACTTAGTTTATTGTCCATGTGCGTGGACCTTCGCGCATGCTTTCTTCATGTCTTCACACACACCTCTGCGCAATCCTTTAACTTGTACAAATCCTTCTTTTACACTTCATCATGCACCCTCGAACGTCCTTTTGCCTTCATGCATGTCTTCATACTTAGTCATTTCTTTGGTCTAACAACTGCCTAAAATTTTAGAATATTTTTTATTTTATTTTATATCTCCTCCCATGGCGGCTACACCATTTCTTCTCACCCAAAAGGAAGAAAAATGAAAAGGATAAACCCTAAAATCTTTATCCCCGATTTACCTTCTGTCTTAACCGATGCATATTATCGACTAAAATAAAAAATACATACAACCCACCCAAAAATAAAAGTTCAAACCTACTTTTCCACCACAAAATATAAATTTAAAACGGAAAAGACCTCAAAATCATGTGTTCACATAGCTTATAAATTCTTTAAACAAATTCTTATTGTGGAACTGTTTTTTATTTTTCTCATAATTTCTCTATTATCAAAATTTACACAACAAATTCACCCATATGTATTTTATTGGAAAATCTAAAATAGTAAAGTTAATATATTTATTAAAAAGTGTAGCAAGAAAAAGAGATCCCTATTTAAATGTCATGGTTAAATTAAATTTACTAATTAGTTAAAAGTGCATTAAGGAAAAATACATCTTTATTTGTTTTGATTTTCAAAAGTTGAGTGGGCCCTAATTTTTGTTATGTAATTATTTAAAAGTGCAACAAGGAAAAATACATCTTTATTTGTTTTGATTTTTAAAAGTTGAGTGGGCCTGGTTTTCTTTCTCTCAAAATATATCACACTCCTCCACTTGGTATACAATTATATTATTCCTCTCGAATAATTATATCAAATATAAAAACTGACCCAAAAGTCAATAATCAAATAGTAAATACCCAAATTATAATTATAATATTATTTTATTTGACCTAATAATACTATTTTATTTATTGAAATATCATTTTGATTTAAGAATATTCTACATCTAGTTCATATTCTTACATAGTAAAAACCAATGTATAGTAAGTACAATTTCAGATACTTAGTGTAAACATCCTGTGAGATATCATATTCTCATGTAAAAAAACCTATGTATAATAAGTACCAAGTTGAGATTAATGATCTAAACCAAAATCTAAAAAACCAATATAAAAATAACCACATGGAAATCATCTTTCTACAATACTGGTGCACTTGGAAGTCTCGATTCAAAGCTCAATCATTCTACTGAACATAAGTATATCATGGATACGTTCATTGACCTGGATTTAGCACTCAATAACATGTAAAAATGCTCAGCATCCATGTTTTTAATGCAGCTCAATACTAACATGACAGGAGTTTTAAGCTCCTCAAACATGGAAGAACCAATCTTTCACATATGTTATCATGGAAGATCCTATTTGCCACGGTATTCAATGGTAAATGTTTAAACCAGTGTCTGTTCAGCACTTTTGTGGGTAGTTGACTGTTAAATCACGGACAGTCTCGACGAACACTCTGCTCAAACTGTTACCATGATCTAGATAAAACGAAAAATCATATTCACTACGATCAGCAATCAAAACATCATCTGGAATTATAGGAAAAACACAGTGGGACTATCTATTCCTTAAAGGAATGATTTCTCCAAAACCCCACATAACTCTTCCCCACAACCTCCTCCCAGAATTTCTCAGTACTGACACAATTCTGATCAATCACCTTGTGTTTGAGACTCAACAATTCATGATGAGAAGAAGCCGTGGAAGGATCTTCCGTGTCAGAATCTTCGTAAGGAATTTCCTTCCCCTTAAACGCTGCTTTGGATTTGTTTCTTTTCGCCTTTCTCCACACCCTTCTGGAGAGACCTGCAGGCAACTTCACAAATGCCAGAAGAGCCAAATCTAAGAGAGCACAGGGGCAACAAACTACTGCTGCGAATTCAGCAGTTGTCCCGCCGGCAACTTCCCCAAGCCCCTGCCTCACTCGCTGATCCTTGGTCCCCAAAACCTCTGCACAAAAATGAGATTAGGTCAACAAAGTTTTAATCTTTCCAACTTTCATGACAAGATCAATCTAAAAAACAATGTTTTGAAACAACTCTCGTAACCCTAATTTTGTAGAAATCACAAAATGAAGGATTGCAGAGAGAAAAAGCATATATACCTGTCGGTACTACAACAAAATTGGGCGTTCTTGAGGCCGATCTGTAGAGAATTTCCATCAGAATTCTGCAATCCCAGCTGCTTTCTGGATTTCTGGAAATAGAGTCTCATAAAACCACTGCTATAAAAGCATGTTCACTCGTCGGATACGCGGTTTAATTTTGATGGTGCGGCAGAATGTGGTCCAGTCCGTCAATTACCAGACCTCCTTCCCATTACATAAATGTGGAGTTAGGGCTGGAAAAATATTAAGCGGAATTCCAAAGAAATAAAACATAGGAGCGATACAGCCGCCCACGGTCTTCTTGTTTGGCGGGTCGCGTGTTCGATCCCCTCAATGAATTCTATATTTCTACGGCATCTAGAAGGTGTTCCTGTCCTTTAAAATAAAAATACACAAACATATCAATCGGTCAATATCCGAGGGTTCATGGGGGCGATAGGGTGAGAACGGAGCCCACTACTTTTCTCCATCTCAAAAATGACACGGGTCTATGGAAAGTGTTGCATAAAGGGGTTTTACCAAATTCATTCGAAGGCTCAAAGGTAATGACCCTATCATGTCTGTTGAATTTGCTACTGCTTGGAAGGATGGTAGTTTTGATTTTCGTGGGGTTCATATTGATGTCTCGGAGGAAGCAATTTTTGAAGTTACTGGGTTAAAAATGGAGGACCTCAAAATTTTTAAAGACAAAACTAGGAAGAAGCATGAAATTGTGACTTTCTTTGAGGTTGGGAAAACATTATTGCTTATGACGATGGGATTGCCCGCACTTGCTTGCCGGATAGGTGGGCGGATGTTTGCATGGTTATCATGAAGTATTTGACCCTTGAAGGGAAATTTCGAAAAAAATTTACCTATCATTTGTCTATTCTCAATCTCTTCCATTGGGATCAGTCTATGAGCCTCGCTTATTTTCTTTATCATTTGCTACTCTCGAACATTGAGGATTTTAAGAAGGAAAAGACAGATATCCCCCTCCATTAGGGTCTCATCCTCCTCATGGGTCAAAGAGGTAAAATGGCTATCCCTTGCCTTGTTACTAATCACGATTCTTATCAGAAACCCTAGCCTCCCGCATTAACAAAATTAAGAAACAAAAAGTGATTGACTCGGAGAAGGGCATTGCTGATGCCTTGTGCAATCTCAAAAAGGTTATCAAGAACCTAGATGATAATTCCACCAAAAGAGCCTATGAACTTGCTAATTGGGAGGTAAAAATTGTAAGGGCCGAGACCACCAATGACACCATTCTCACTGTCAACAAAAACCTCATTCAAGAGCTGAAAGATTGCCATCAGCGTATTGATTCCCAGAACAAAACCATCAAGGGTATCTAAGTTGATTTCGTTATGCAACAACATCAGATTTCTATTTTGCAAGATCAAGTTGCTACTGAGGAGGGCAAAAACAAAATGAAGTTGATGCTAAGCATGTCTGACAATGAGGAATCAAACATTGGAGATAGCTCGGGTATGGTTGCCGACTACAATCAAAGCAAGGATCAGAGGAAGAGCAGGTGGAGACCTAGACATAAAACGTGGTTGTTAACCGTCCGAAAAGGGTCATTATCAAGGTGGTTGGCAGGAGGGATGGAGGTTCGAGCACTAGATCCCGTAGTAGGGCCATGGTGAACTAATTGCGTTCCTTTTGCTGCCCTTTTCTGTTTGGTTTGGTTTTTGTCTCTGCCCCTTTGGGGTAAAAAAACTCTGTTAATTTTGCAAACTCTTGTAGTTTGGCCTGTCTATGTGGGGGCCTATTGTCAAGTTCTTTTGACTCTGCCTTCATGGCCTTGTTTTAGTTTTTGTTTTTGAAAACTTGCTCCTCTATGTATGGGTTTTTTTTGGTCCTCGTTTAAAACCAAACCTTTTTATCTTATCTAAAAAAATATCCTAGGGTTCCGCTAAATTCGCCTTTAGCATCTTTCACCATTGAGTCAAACACCATTCAATAACTTTTGTTTTTAATTGATTGGACATTTTTCCTTCACCGATGTAATTGGTCAATTTCTACTCCCCATCGAGAACAACATTTCATTAAGTTAAATTGCAGTCTAAAGGCACATGTAAATGGCCCATAAGAATTAATATTTATTATTTTATCGGCTTAGCTTTACACACTCATTTGTTATGAAAAATTGCATGGAGGGTTAAGTGAGTAAGGTTACAAATACTAGTTTCTAATGGTATTCGCATGTTCTTTTAGGTGCTAAATCTAGTATGCAGTTAATGTAAGTAGTGAAAAAAATATATTACTATTTATGGTGTTCAATAAGTTATTAGACATTTTTATTTAAATATGATTTTTATTTCCATGCATGCAAATTATGATGTTTGATTATAATATTCACAAATTGAAGGTTAATTGTAAAGTAAGGGCGAATAAAGTTTTATCAATCAAGATCTTTGGTATCCACAACTATATGATATTATTTTTAAACAAAAATATTCAAGAAGTGTAACCATGTGGTAAAATATTGGTACACAGAACCAAACCTAACTTAAAAGTAAAAGTAAAAATAATAATCATACATCCATACTAAAATAGACCTAGGTCATACAATATCTGTAACAAAATTAAATTATAAAAATAATCTTCTACCCCACATTTTCTTGAATACTAACTCTATATACATATCTTTATTCTAGATCACACCTTTCTTTCTTGAATCAAATATTTTAATCGAAGTGGTTAAAAAATCGAATGTAAATCAAGATGAGTCAACCTAATAAATAATGTATTTCTTTTGCGAAATTCTAACATATTATACATACACATATCGTAATTCAAAACCGTACCACCGGTTCTAGTATGGATGAACTTGCTTATGAAAATTTGAAATTCATGAAACAAAAGTGAACTACCGCAAGTAAATTATAAAGACATTAAATTTGCACATGGATTGGCATATGTTACACTTTAAATAAAAATACTATAATATTTTGGTTAATTTACGATAAAAAATAGAACGCACAAAAATGAATGATAAGTACAAGAATACATACCTTATTCATTTTGTGCTTATCCTTTTATTATTTGCAGATGATTACAAAATGATTGAAATGGTTACAATCTTTTATTAATTAACACACAACTAATATTAACATAACACTAATTTATAAGCACAAATATTCTAATAATTTGTTTACTACATTGACTTATTAATTTAAAAAATGAAATATATCATGTGCATACATGAAAGTGTGGTGAATATTAAATTTTTACACACAATATACAATTTATATATGCAATTTAGGTATTTACAATTTACTAACTTATGAGCGACATATAATCCATACAATTTTTTTTACACATTTATTGAGTCAATAAATAAAAGGAAGACCTCCCAACTAAAAAGTGGATTAATATAAACATTCACTTTCATTATTTCGAGTTCATGAACGTTCCATACAAATAGTGGGAAAGTGCACATCTTGTTTCCTTCAAAAATAAGTTCATGTAAATGTAAATGCAACTACATTTAGCAAATAGAAGATCTAGAATTCCTTATATAATTAAACCTAACCATAACATCACAAATAAATAAACATATCTTTTTAATGTATAAATTATATTACATACAATTGACACACCAAAATCAACCAAAAAAATATTAACTCCATATATTATAACACCAATCTATATATGGATTTTTTTATATATATATGCAATTTGGATACTTACTAGTGGTTGTTCCCGGAGGAGCAAGTCTATGCCGGTAGTGGTTTGGTTGGAAGTGGTCATTTCATGTGGGCTGCGCTTTATGAGGAAGCGAGATTGTGTCGAGTGTTTGTTATTGCAATGTGAATTATCTAGTGGTTAATGACGTTTGTGCATAGGTGTAGAATATTTATTTGTGCTAGTTATGGAGATTCCGAATTATCCTTTATTATGACGTTGTTTCCATTTGGAGTCCACTATTGTAGGCATCATTTTGTAACACGAACTTGTAGAACTTTTGTGGACGGCACACCTTTGGTATCTAATTTGACTTGTTTAGAATATTTTAATTTAGTTTTAGTGTTAACTATTAGCAAGGATTGTTTAAGATGTTTTAGAAATAAGGGAAAGCGAAATAGAAGTAAAAGGCGCTTACTATATATCTCGAAAGACTATATCATATATGTACATATGTGTATACATTACAAAATTGTAGCTTGGGTTTTGTGAATGATGTGTTTGGTGATGAGGAGCTTAAATGGAATTGTTTGTAACGAGGTTGTAAACAAAGAAAAGATCTTAATATTTAAGGAATGAGTTGCTTCAGGGACCAATGCATGCTTCGAAAAACATTTACATGACCATATTTGGAATTTGGGAACTGGTAATTTTCTTATAGTATATTGTTTTGTATCGGGGCAAGGAGTTGATCATTATGGAAGTGTGGAATGTTTCTTGTGGAGCATATTTAATGCAATATAAAAGGTCAGAAAATGATCGGTGTAAGGTTTTATTTATTTCTAAGTAGTTAGTGTGAGTAACTAATACAAGTACATTTGCTTACCATTACCATCGATAGAAATGAATGGTACATATATTGCTCATTCGAATTTGTTGGTATACACATGTGAAGGCTTGCAAAGTTGTACATTGTTTGAAATTGGTTATTTATGGGGTGAGTTTATAGTAATGCGCATAGAATTGTTTTCTCGATGACTTTTTGGGCATTCTTGACCGTAATGGCTTCCTCTACACATGTTGTGCTTGCTCTAATTCTTTTGTGAGCAACATTGTAAAAAAATAATATTTGTCTATAACTACGCCTCCTTTGCAAAGGGCTTGTATGCATTATGAAAACATGTGTTGTACATAGCTACTATCATTGTCAATATGTGTTGTTATGTTGTAGAATTTGTCTTCCATATTTAGCGTGCCTGCATGTGAATTGAAAAAAATTGTATATTAGGAACACATGGTGACACCGTAAAACTTAATACTCTTAATGTTTATAGTATTTTTGGCGTTATTTGTTTTCTTCCAATAATTGTAAGGTGAAATATTAAAGAAACCAAACATGTAATTTTTCAGTAGAATGTGAACCTTTTCATTGAAGTGGAAGCATGTGATCATATACTTTTCCATTTTTTATTGTCGATCTTGGTTTGTAAGGATGGTTTCAATATTGTTAGAGATGGGAGTGGAAATATCAAAGTTTCAAACTGTGGATTAAGTGTAGTAACTCAACAACTCAAGAAAGATGGTCTCTTGCATACTACTTGTGTGACTCGGGAAGATGTATGGTCATATGGGGTTATTCTATTTATTTTGGTGGCTGGTTATTTGCTCTTTTATGATCCTAATCTGATGGTTATGTATTAAAAAGCTGCAGGAGAATTTAAATGCTCACCTTTACAAGCATGTGCATTTTGAGATAGAGGATGATGATCTTATTAGAAACAATTTTGATGAAGTGGGCTCTGAGTTGAGTCAGAATTCATCTCCTGACAACTCATATAGTGTAACGAATCCAGCAAGCTTAAATGCATTTGATATCATCTCTTTTTCTCGTGGCTTTGATTTATTAGGTCTGTTGGAGGAGAAAAACATGGTGAAAAATGAAAAGCGTTTTACATCTACACAACTAGTTTCTAATATAATCTCAAAGTTCGAGGAAGTGGCTAAGCACTTGAATCGTAATGTGAAGAAGAGAGATTGCAAGATCAAGATGTCGAGATCTAAGGATGGCAGGAAAGGGAATTTGGTTGTTCTTGCAGAAGTTTTTTTGAGGTGTCGACTTCTTATTTTGTAGAAGAATTGAAAAAGCCAATGGAGACATCATCGAATGTGAGGAGTTTCTAACAATGATCTTAAATGTGGCCTTAAAGACATTATATGGGTTTGGCAAAATGATGCTTAATAAATTGGGGCATATCATTTTCAAAGGAGTTCTATAACCAGGAGATAAAACTTGGCTTTGAAGTCATTGTATGGGTTTGGGAAGATGATTCTCAATAGTTTGGGGCATACCATTTTCAAATGTGTGTGTTGTTGTGTGAGGCCATGTAATCCATAAAGATACAAATAGAGTCCTCTTTTGTAACCTGTATATTATAGAGCTCAAAGTTATAAAATTCTTAAAGACATTGTATGGGTTAGGTAGGACGATGCTTAGTGGTTTTTGGGGTCATACTTTTCATTCTCAAATATGCATGTTATTTATTTGTAAGGCCATGGCCCTTTTCTTCTATTAATGTGATTTCATATTATAAAATCCATTGATTTTATGGGAAAATAATATATTCTAACCAAATGCTTTCAAATTTTTTCCCAACATTCCACAAAATTCTATCTAAAAAGTAAAACTTGTTTGTGCATACTACTTTTTAGGAAAATATAAGTCTACAAGATGGTTAAATTTTTTTTGGTCATAATTTTCATGGCTCCTAATTGAACTTTAAAAATGCTAAGTGTCTGTCGGAGGTTTGGGTTAACTATTAGTTCATTCTCATTTTCCTTTAACCGAATGGATAACAATGTAAACAAATATGCGTAAGCTTAAACGTTATGGAAATGGTCATCATAGTTGGAAAATTCATGATAATTAATTTAACTCGAATGGATAACAATGTAAACACAAATTCTATTAAGCTTTAACCTTATGGAAATGGGCATCAAAATTGGAAAATTCATGATAAGTAATTTAACTGAATGGATAACAATGTAAACAAATACACACATCAAACAAATTTAGAAAATCCTAAGGCAAGAAGGGCTTTTAATTTGATTAGGAAGAAAAACATGCACAAAATTGTTACTTAAGGTAAAATGAGGGCGTTGGATATATTTAATACATAATTTATGATAAAGTAATGAAGTATTTTTGGCACATGCTAGACATACATGATGATAAATTTTTGAGAGCATCAAATAGGAACATGTATGACCTGTCTTTGTTGTGTGTAAACTCAGATTATATATGTTTTCCTCAAAGGTCTTGCTACTTATGACATCAAAGAAAGATGAGAAGCTCCCTATGCATATGACAATGAAAGCACAATTATCAAATAAAATAAGTGTTATACCCTATTTTACTATCCAGATTGAATGAATTCCAAAGCTACAATAGTAAAATTTTGTCATCAATCAGATAGCAAAAAATGACATGCGAACCTTGTTTCGATGCATATGCTCCATATAACTGGAAATAAATAGTCCACTCTCAAATGTACAAATCTTATTATGCTAGAAGAATACACAAAATCAATTTTTCCCATTTTCATCGAGATCTTTCTCAGCTTATAACTACACTAATAATCCACCTTCAATTGACATGAAAGGTTACATTTATTGCTTTTCCTATTATAGATTGAGCCAACATATCACCTAGTTTACAAGATAGATAAATAATTGTCTCATGTGTCTTATCTTCTTCCCATGTATTTTATAATCCCCAAATGCTATATAAGATATATTTTCTGTTTTAGAAGACCTTATATGAGGAAGACAAACTGAGGTACAACTGAATGCTCAAAGTTGACAATTTATTTTCCTATTTCCTATGTTAAGGTAAAAAAACAGATTGACCTTCAAGTATTATAAAATAGGAAAATATAATGTGTATAGTTTCAATCTTCTGTTAAAAGAGGTAAAATAGGGTAACAATGCAAAATTACCACAAAAAGTAGGTCTACAAAGAAATCACACCAAATAGAAATTCAATTGAAAAGAAAATCATGTAATTAATTCGCAAAAATGAAGGATCCCGAATCATGAGGTGAGACATCAATATCAACAACAAAACTCAGAGTAAATAGTAGTTCATATGCATCAATCACATAAGAAAGTTTTAGTAATGCACTCGGTCCTTTCATATGATACAAGGTTGCATTCAAAACTTTGTTCACATTTTTTTATGAGATCAAACCTTCCACTCCACATGAAGTTTATAGCTTAAGATAGTTACAAAACAATCTTCCTACCCAAATTCCAAATTTATCATAATTTTGCTCTCCCTTAGTTAGAATGGAAGAACCTAATATTGATACTAAAATTGCTAAGCATGAGAGATGAATTGTAGGTATTTGTGCAACAAGCATGGCTCATGGAAGTCCCTCCTTGTGATAGGTTTCCAGTCAATTAAGAGAAAGCATAGTCATCTTCAATTTTTCTAATCTGGCTCTCTTTCTGCACATATAGGTTTGCTGCTGATTTCTTTTTTCATTGAGTGAGAAATAGCTTGAGTGGGGTATTTTGACCTTTTAGGGTTGAGGGTATTGCATTTAATTTTTGAGGTGTTCAATCTGATCAGTTCACTTTTGCTAGCATGTTATCAGCAGGTGCCAAAAATGGGGTTTGCGACTCTCAACAAATGTTAAAGTTGCAAGTGCAATGAAATGTCCAAAAAATGTGGAACATGTGATTTATTCGACAAAGTGCCAGAAAGATATGTGGACCTATGCACTGCAAAGGCTGCAGGATATGCACAAAATTGGTATGTTGAAAATACCTTTAAAATTTTAGTTAAATTCAAGCCGTAAATTGTAAATCTAGAGTTCACAACCTTTGCTAGCATCCTCCTAGCATTGCATAATATGGTTTAAAGGTTGGTTTTGAGATTTTCCTAATCTACCCACTCTGCACATCTTACAAAACAGGAAACAATTTTTTTCTTAACCTGGTAAGACACAATGGTTTTTTGTACAGACTGTAAGTCTTATTAATGGATATATTCTTAAAGAACAACTCTTAATGTTTCCCTTTGTCGTACCAAATTTAAATGAATGACACAAACTTTTCTACACCCTAAAATGGAATAGGCGAGGGTATCAAAACTGATACGAAATTCATATTGTAACAAACACACATAATATAAAATTCAATGGTTGCAAGTAGAAAGTCCTATCGGAATATGTCAAAAACACCTATTTAAGAAAGCATGGATCCATATCTACTCACAAACAAATGGAAGATGAAAGTGCAGGAGAAGATGAAGGAGATGGAGACATAAGCAGCAGCGAGGATGTTATAACAATGGCAGAGTATGAAATGCAAAGAACCCACATCACATTTGTAGTAGGACAACTTCCTTCAAGGGGTATCTCTTTTTTTTAATGTATAAGTTGATTCATCCTGATGGTGGTTGGTAAGAAGTTAATTTTCAGAAAATGTATCCCTTCAAATCTTTATTGTTTTATAGAAATTGAGGGAAATCTAAACTCCATTTCATTAAATATTTATGCAAAATTTTGGTGGATTCTGTAAGGAAATTATATTGTTCAATGGAAATTGAGGGGAATCTAAATTCAATTTGCTTCAAGTTTTATACAAACGTTGATGAGTTTTCATAGGAAATTATATTGTTTTATAGAAATTGGATGAATCATCATTTTCAATTGGG
Organism: Taxus wallichiana var. yunnanensis; assembly: GCA_018340775.1. Lineage (NCBI taxonomy): Eukaryota > Viridiplantae > Streptophyta > Pinopsida > Cupressales > Taxaceae > Taxus > Taxus wallichiana. The sequence continues at coordinate 349,573,621 of CM031235.1, forward strand.
GAAGATTTTGGAATGTTGTTTAGAATATTAGCCAATAAGAAGATATTATCCTCTAAAATGTTCCTCACTTGCAGGCCACCAAGTAGGGGGCAGTATGAGTGTGAAGGCCCTCAGGTGGGAAGAAGAGGAGGATGTTGTCGAAGTAGGGCACAATTTTGACTTGATTTTAGCATCAGATGTGGGTTATCATGAAAACTTATTTGACCCACTTTTTCTCACTCTCAATTGGCTTCTCTTGGGAAAAGAGGAGAAATTTGGCAATTCAATCCTGCTCATGGCTCATCTCAAGAGGTGGAAGAAGGATGCCTATTTTTTAAGAGATAAAATCCCAGGTGTGAGGATTAACTCAGACATTTTGTCAAACACATTGCACTCATTTCCTACTATGGTGTACCACATTAATGGAGGTGCAAGAAAACTTTTGAAACGATGGCATGTTCTTTCCCGAACTTATCACTGCATGCCCGCGAACCAGGCGAGGCTATTATCATTGGCTTCTTAGTTTTTATTCTAGGTCTGTGTGTAGTTTTTGATGCCTTCATTAATATTGGTCTTAAGAAATGGATTTTTTTTTTCCCTTGGACCTCTAATAAGTGCTTATTTTCATTTTTCAAGGGAAACTGATTCTTTTACTGTCTGGGTATCGAGTGGATAACATATTCCTGAATGACATATGAACGAATCTCTACCATAGCCATCGGATGTGGTGTGTGCCTTGTCATCAACTTGTTTGTCAATCCCTTGAAGGTAATAAAACTTGACATGTAGTTTTCCATGCCTAGGAGAAAACCATGGAAACCCAGCGGTGGAAGAAACAACCTACAAGCCCTCTAAATAATGGCTCTAAAACCAAGGATAATACCAACAATGGCCCAAATTTACAATATGGGCAACAACAACATGAAGGAAGCATAGGAAATTAAAATTGGATATGTATACAACTTCAGATGAAGCGTAGGAAATTAAACTACTTCTTTATTGAATGCTTCAAGTGATACATAGTTGCACTTTACTCAAAAGACTTAATAGACTTTAACATTCAGACTATAATAGCTAAGACCGAAATCTAATGAAATCTCTACAGAGGCGAACATAAAATTCTAAGAAAAATATCCATGCTCCAGAGACTGTAACTCTAATTATATACATTCTTCCAAGAGGTCCTGGGCCAACGTGCCACATGCATCACACCTCAACCGCACAAGTATCAGTTTTTGGAACAACAAGGGGGAGGAAGGAAAGAACCTTATCGATAATGAAAGCGAAGACACCATGAAACATCGCCAACCACCAGCAATGTCCAGAAAGGAAAAAAAAGTCTGGAAAAACAAAAGATACCCAAAACCCAAACATCTCATGCACAGAAAAGTAACATCCTTGCAAATTCCTTAATGGATTCATGGCACTAGGTGGTAAACGATGACGATGACAGACAGTCTAAACTACATCAAGTAGTAGAGTGCAATCGTTTGAGACCTAACCAGAGGGTAGCCATGCCTCCCGTGTAATAATTTACTAACTTATGAGTGACATATAATCCATAAATAAATATTGACATATTTATTATAATCAAAGAAGGCATCCTAATTAAAAAACAGATTAATATAAACATATAATTTCATCATTACGAGTGCATAAATGTTCCATACAAGTGCACTTTAATGTATATATGTTGTTGGATATATTGTCATTGATGTTAAAAGAATTTTGATAAGTATCTCATATATTAGAAATATTTTCATTGATGTTTACAAATATGCACCTCTTATGAAAACGTTGATTTGATGCTAAATCTCTAGATTTGCATTAATAAATTCAACAACAATAAATCAAATTAAATCATGAAATGGAAAGTACAAAAATAGAGGCAAAATGTAAGTAGAATAGATCCATTTCTATTGAATATGAGAGGGAATTTTATACAATTTCTTTCTCCTAAAATCATGGAGGCAAGTCTTATCATTTTATCCCCATATCTCTCCTTTGTTCCCTAGTCTTACTCCCAATCCCAAGATATTCTCACACAATCCTATCTCTATGAGATGTGAATGAAAACTAATTGTGCACACTCACATATTATTTAAATATTAAATACTACTAATATTCAAACCATATGTTCACACTATTTTACCAATTTCTTAACATTCACCCCTTAGTGTGAACATGAGTGAGTTCTATCTAGTACTTGCTCATGTTCTACAATACGATGGGTTTCAAAGAGTACCATCAACTCCAAAATGTTTTCTAGTGGAACTATTAACCAATATGTATGTGATTTTTGGAGAGATTCACAAACTCTCAAATTGATTTTCTATTGGACCACCAACCACTCCATAGCAGTGTACACATTTCCCCATCCACATTTTACAAAAGAGAACAAAATATCGGAAAATATGTTCCTAACTATGAACAAGAATTATCCATCTGTTCTTATTTACTCCCACACATGCTGAAAGAAAACACATAAGAAAGAATAAAATAAATGATCACCAATACAATTAAGCAATCTCTTTGTTGGTGACTAACAAGAGATGCTTATTTTTCCTCCATCCTTCTTTGCCTCCTTCCTCCATCGTGATGATGCTAACTCAGCCAAATTTGTTTTTGAGGCTAATTTTACAATTCTATTAGGTGTCGGTTTCAACCGATAATGAACCCTTACAATAATAATAAGCTTTATATTTAACCAAAATAATAAAGCATATCATATTTTTATCGTTGGAAATCAGTCACTATTTTTACAGAATAATCAGAAACGTCATAATTATTTCCATGATTTCTATTAAAATACAAAATGGGTTTTTGTAATTTTTTGACATAAGTTTCCCATAATATAAATAAACAAACTCAAAAAAGTTCACAAAATTTTGAATCTAGGTTTTTGAGAAAAACATGAATTACTAGTCATTTTTTTAAAGATCAAAATCCAGAAAATGGCGACATAAGCTTCAAGACTTTCAGATCTGCATTCAAGAGGTTGTTATTTTGTCTTGTAATGACTCTCATAACTCATCAAATCTTGCTCGATACCAGATGATGCTAAATCTCTAGATTTGCATTAATAAATTCAACAACAATAAATCAAATTAACTCATGAAATGGAAAGTACAAAAATAGAGACAAAATCTAAGTAGAATAGAGACATTTCTATTGAATATGAGAGGGAATTTTATACAATTTCTTGCTCCTAAAATCATGGAGTCAAGTCTTATAATTTTACCCCCATATCTCTCATTTATTCCTAGTCTTACTCCCAATCCCAACATGTTCTCACACGCTCCTATCTCTATGAGTTGTGCATGACAATTAATTGTGCACACTCACATATTATTTAAATATTAAATAATACTAATATTCAAACCATATGTTCACACTATGAACACTAATTTCTTAATATGATTTAGTATTGAATTTCGTATACCGCATGACAAGAAATCTATTTTATAGTGCTCTACATGTTTTTGAAGTTTTCGATGGGTTTTGTAATGTTTCATGGGTGTCTGTGGTGTTTTGCAGTTTAGTAGTGTTTTGTAGGTATCTGTGTGCATTTTGAGTTGTTGTGCCTCACGTGTTGAGGATCAGACTGGTTGTTTAAAATAATATCACTTAATAAAGGATATATGCTGCACAATGAAGAGAAATCCACCAAAGTCGGGAGTGTTGTGATACAAAGGAGTATTACTTGCACAAAAAGAGAAAATGCAAAAAAATCCATAATTTTCTGTGAGGTTCGTGAAATGTCATGGGACAAAGAGATAATAGGGGATGTCCATGAGTGTCTTGAAAAATTCAAATTTCAAAGTCTACTAAAGACAACTCATGTTAAATAGTCAAAAGGATGTCGACTCATGAAAAGTTATATCTATTCATGAAATGAACATGGTATATAAATGAATTCAATTGCAAAATAAAAAAGTGCTCAAGTTATTATGGTTCCTTTTTGAAAAGAAAGTAAGAGAGCGAGAAGAGAGAAGTTATTAATGAAGATATACCAAGAGGATTTATAAAGAGAGAGGTAGAGAAAAAATCAAACAGATTGGAATGTTAAATTGTCTTTGAAGAATAATGAAGAACATGCAACACATGAAATAAGAAAAATGTGAAGTGTGTAATGTGCGAAGAAATCAAGAATAATGAGGTGTAATCTAAGTTCCATCAACATGTTGGAGAAGAAACTACAATAGGTGTATATTTGCATTTTTGAGGTTAGTGCCTCATATAATTGGGGATTGGTGTCTCTAGTGATTTGGTGCTCACGAATAAGGATGAGTTAGTGCTCAACATTGGGGATTGGTGTCTTGAGTGAGTCAGTGCTCATAAACCAAGCTGATTTGGTGTTTGACATTGGGGATTGGTGTCTCTAGTGAGTTAGTGCTCACGAATCAAGCCGATTTTGTGCTCACAAATCAAGCCGAGTTTGTACTCAGCATTGGGGATGGTGTCTCTAGTAGTTGGTTCCTATAAACATTTGTAAAATAATTAATTTGTGGCTAGATTTGGGCAGTAGATCCAAACAAGATATTCTCTATGGTTTTTCTCATGAATGGGTTTCCACATAAATTTGGTGTCTACAAATTTTATGGCTTGTATGATTGTTGTTTATATGAGTATTAAGTTATTAAATAGGTAAAATTTTAAATTATACCGATTCACCTTGCCTCTTAGTATTAGTGTGTTTTCTACATATGCAAGGTGCGCCAAAAGTCATTGACTAAAACACAAGACCAAATAAACCAGATTTTCTTTTTGTCATTACATGATATATGACACCACTTGGATTCATTTAGAATACACCACATGAGATGTTTACACAAGCTTGAACCCATGTATATAATAGGATAACACCAGATGCACGTCAATGCCACATTTTCCCCGAATGAACAAAAATAAATAATGACCCAACCATAAAGATCTCAAGGACATGCACATTCCACAACACATGATTACCATTGTTACATATTATATATAATTAAATTTCCAAGAGAATTTAATGTGCGAGCGTAAAGTCTCATTCTCAATCTATATATTCTTAATTCCATTTAAAATTTAACTTATAATAAGTAAACTTAATTTGGCTCTATCTCCTTTACAATAAGTTCCATAACTCAATTGTTATTTTCCACATTTTAACCACAAATAACACTCTTGATGTTCATTCTTATGCTAATATCATGTTTCTCAAAAATAGGTTTATTTGACATTTAATTTTTCCCTCATTTAGCAAGGGAACTAACATGAAGTCAAAGAAGAAGAAATATGAATATTTAAAAGAGATTTAGGTTCAAGTTACCTCTTCCTATAAACTTCCCTCCATTAGAGCACACTTATTTTCCCGTTAGAGTTACAATAGTTCAAAACTTAGTTTGAGTCAATTTAACATCTACATGTCATGAATTTGTATATATAAAAGAGTTTATCTTTTCTCAAATTCTTGATCTCACCAAGAATAATTTGTATTCATTTTTAACAACATGAGAATGCCTAATTAAGTTATAAAGACTTCAAGTATAACTTTATTCCTAAACCAATATCTCATTTACTCTTGTTCTCATTACACTTACATTGTTACTTTGGTCTCTTATTGGCGTTATTTTAAAACAAAAATGAGTTACAAAAATATTTTCTTAACATCTTGTAGATATACATGATTGGAAGCATTTTTAAGCTACACACAAATCATAAGTGATTTGTGTTCAAGGTAAGAGCTCATGTTTTTGTATTTCATGATCCCACATGGGACATTTATTTAATCCTTAATGTCATAAAAGGACTTATCTAGGAGTTAAGGGACAATTTTTTTAGTTTCCCCATTTCTCTTAAGTCAACAACTTCAAAAATAATTCTGTTTGCTAAAAGTTAGTTACAATTTCTGCCCATAAGTTACCATCTTAATGGGTTTGGGGTTAGTTTATTTCCAAATTCCCTCATGGAATCTATACCCAACTATAAATAAATTTATGGTTTTCAAACATCCTTATCCCATAAAACCTCCATAGAATCCCACTATGTTTTTCTTTACTAGCTAATTTTACACCTTTATGTGTAAAATGAGATCATTAACAATATGTTTATGTGTAAAAAAAATGGCACACTTGCTCCACTTATATCTTATGGATCCCACAAAGATATCAATCAACAATGAAGTTAACACAAACTATCTTCATAAGAATTTGTTTGTCCACTAGGATACCAAGACAAACAAAACATTTAACTCTATCTCATCCATGAAGATGAGTGACCTATGATACCAATAAGTTTTAGTACTATTTACCCCATAAATGGTAAGGTCACACAACCTTGTTGTTGCTTCGTGAAAGGACACTTAAGTTATATAAATGGTCTTTTGGAAAATTTCTAGGAGTAAAAACAGAAGCACCCATGTTAGTTTGTAAGTCATGTCTCCAAAGACATTAAGGGTTTCAAACTAGTCATGACACAACTAAGAGAGAAGATATGGCAAAAGGATTAAAACTTAGCTAAATTTCGATAGTTTAAGTGTAATGAATTTCTATCATACATTGTGATCGTTATGAGGGGACCATAGCAATTACAATGGTTAAAAAATTCTTTAAAAAAGCAATATGAGCTTCTACATCTTGTAAAAGCTATTAAAACTCAACAATTTATCCAAAACAAATATGATTATCATTTTATCATGAAGGTAGTAATATTTCTCTTTCTTGATACAACATTGTTATTCTATAAATCTACACCAAATAGTGCTACTATTACCAATTTACATTGTATTCATCTAAATAAGTACAAACTATCATCACAACATATTAAGCATGATATTGAATCCTCCTATCCATGGTACCTACAACCACAACATGGTCAACACAAAGTTGGCATGGCATCTTCCTACAATCTAACACAATTAACAATTTCATAGTTTTCCATTCATGATGATAACAACATATAACACACAACAAGAGAGAGTAAGAAACATTAATTTCATTTCATTTTCAAAACTGGAGAGAGAGAGGAGAGAGAGAGAGAGACCTAGGGAAAATTTTAGTGGTGAATATTCATAATTAGGCAAATAGTAGGAATTATGGAATATGAATTTGGATTTTTTTACGACCATGGCGGTGACCAAATTTTGCCCAAAATTTCAAAAACAATAATTTGTCTCATGCGAATAGCCAACAGATATCCAATCCTAACATATATGTTTTTATTGAACCGTTGTGTGATCGATGGTACATGATTTAAAAAAATTAGACCACCAAGAAATATATAGAACCTTCCTGGTCATTTGGTCTCATTCACGACATGTTTAGGAGTTTTTTTGAAATTTGATTAAATTTTGCATATATATCATCAATTTATTATGGGAATTATAGGTTTTATACCCATTTAGTTACAAATAAATGAAGGGAATCTTTGCTAACTTCCTAGAAGCAACTAAAACTTTTGATAATACACAATGAATGAGGAGCGGCCAAGTGTCACCCATTATGAACACACGAGCGGAAATGTATGCAAAAGGAGCCCCGACGTTTGGAATTGAATATCAAGAAGACATGTGGTGAAATTTCAGGCCTCCTTAAGGAAAATGCAGTGTGTGGATTTCAATCCCACAGAATGAACCAATTCAATAAAGTTTCAGGTCCATGGAATGAATTATCCTTCATTCGACGCTTTTCCCACAATTTCCTTAAAAAAATCTATTCTATTTCACCAATGCTATGAATGCTGATTTTAGATAGTTTACCAACCTAGTTAATCTGGTTCTGACCATATTCACCACAATTTAAAAAAAAATTTCGGAGGGTTTCTTCAAATTTTCCTGGAGACACCATTTTCCACAATCAATTTCTTTACAAAACAAGTGTTAAATAGAGTTTCCTACAGTCATATGCTATCGTTTAAAGTGTTTCTCAATCGATATTTTTCTTGAATAAGGCTATACGAAAGTTATGATCCATGTTAATTCCTATGTAAACCCCCTTTTGTTGTGTCATCATTTTGTACTAAGGATGATATTATCATTTTGTAATTAATACTTTAATATATTTGAAAGGAAGTTTTGTGCATAACCTTGTTATTTTCATCTTGTGTATGTTTATTCAAATGAGTTTAAATGAATCTTTATATGCATTAAAAATGTGTTTGAAGAACATATCTTAAGCCAACACAAGACTCATACATGGCCCAACAAAGGACTCATTCACGAATTAGCGCAGAATCACCCATGCACTAGCGTAGGACTCACTTTGTAGTGCGAAACTCACCCACACATTGGAATATGAATCAATTTGTATTGTAGGGCTTTTCCACACATTGGCACAAGAGTCACTTGGATTAAGAGGCTCGTCTACGAGGGCACATAACTCATGTGAAGAAAGAAAAGGAATCGAGACGGAAAGGAGGCAATTCAATTTAGTCTACATATGAGCTAATAAGGTGAAACGATAATTGAATGTGTACTATCATTTAGACATCATGTGAATCATGTGGATTATGTAACTCCTACTTAACATTCAGTTCTACTATAAACGTGGGATAAATGAATAGAATAACTGGAAGTCACCACTATTTAAGGGATTTAATGCATGATATTTGGCATCTGCTAGAATTAATAAAATTTTTCAACTGAGATTTAATTAAGGAATCCACTCAGAGTTAACAAGATGAAATCTGATTTGTTACCAAGATGAAATCTAATCTAAGTTTAGCATGTACTTGTTCTCTCAAATGTGTAACTCTTGATTTTTTTTTATAGAGATATTTCAGTTAAGTAATAGTTAATTATTTTAAATAATCCATCCTCTTTTAGAGTGACAAGGACTGATCTTGATATAAAATGGCATTTGTAGTAGAATTATAGAGTTAGTTAGTTGGTTGTTGTTGAAGAAATTATTCTATTCAACAAAGTGCATGATTAAGGTTAGGTTGATTTGTGTGATTTGCAATAATAATCTAGATCGGAGGGAAGGAGCAAGGGCTAATCCTCCCCAACATGAAGGGAATACATATTTTTTGTTTAATTTGTGTTTATTCAACATTTGTGTATATTACCATAATTTCATCGCTTCAAGCATTTTGATTTTGAATTTAGTAATTTTTGATTTAGAAATAGAATTAATTCTTTAATTACATTTAGAATTAGTTTTTATTAAACTCAATAGCGAATACATCTTTGAGCACGGTTTCAATCATTCTCTTTTTCATAAATAGCCATAGACACCACCTTCGAATTATAATCATGAGATAAATAAAGTGCGAGTATCGATGATTCTCGTTACTTTTTGGTGCCGTATTCGGGGATATTCTTAATTTTTTTTTATCAAATATCAAGGTACTAACTCGAGAACTTCTTGATAGCCTAGTAAGTTTCCATTTAGAAAGATTTATTGCATAACTCTTTCTTTTGAAATAAAAGACCTATTAGTGACAACAAGATTCTTTTTTTGCTTTGGAGTATGTGGAACACAAACAATTGGTAAGTAATTGTAGTTAGGAAACTATTTTTAAGCATTATAGGGGTTTATGTTTATACCTAGAGAAGTGTAGAGGTAGGTTTATTAGAATCGGTTTACAAACACCCCCTCAAAATCAACTTGTGGGGAAATGTTTTCATCAAGAAAGGATTCTGATGGAGTGGAAAAATATAATGGTATAAATGATGGTAACCCTCCACATTTACCTATCCCATACAACTGGACCCTAATGAAAATGCTCCCATGAAGAACATATATGCTTCAATTATACCAACCTTTAGGGGACTAGTCTCAGAAGATCCTAATCAATTTCTATTTGAGTTCAAAGTCTTGTGCCACACCTATGAAAACACCTTAGACACCCAAAATCTTAAGCTATTTCCTTTAACTTTAAAGGGAACAACCATGAGTTGGTTCATGGGCTTAAATCCCAACTCTATCCATAGTTGGGAGGATATGGAAATAGTATTCTTGGATAAATACCAAGATCATTATAAGGTGAGGGACAAAAGTTAAAACTCTTTATGATATAAAAATAAAGGATGAGAGTGTTGAGGACTATCTTGATCATATCCTCTTTCTTTATAGGAGGTGTGGTATAGGTGTTGATATTAATATTCTAAAAACTTTATTCCTTAAAGGATTAGATGAAGACACACAATAAGCCTCTAATATTATGGGAAAAGGAGATATCAAAAATTAGAATTCACTCATATCATTTACATCTATAGGATCTACTCAAAAACTTGCCCAAACCTTTGAAAGAAAAAGGAAAAATTTCCAATGGTGACATATCCAAACTAGGAGAGGAGATTGCAAATATAAGAATGAATCTCTTATTCCAAATTAAAACAATCTGTGGATAGGGAGAAATCTAGGAATATAGATCCATTTTCATATTGTTAGTGTGAAATCACAACACCCCTAAATGAGCTCTAAAAATATGCTTTTCCAAGGAAGACTCATTTGGTGTGATTTGCATAACATTGGATCATTCCCAAGGCTGTGGACTTGTAAATGTGAATGATCCTTTAGAGAAGGCTGGTTCCTCTTCCTAATCCTAGAACTAAACTACTTGTAAGGAAAGAAATGCGACTATCTACTCCTAATCTAACAATTCCAAGGGACCAAGGAGAGAGAGAGAGAGAGAGCATGAAAATAAAGAAATCCTACACTCATGAGAGGTGATAGCACTAAGAAAAGGGAACTTCGATCACAAACCCAAGCGCACTGAAATGAAGAGAGGTGAGCAATGGAGAGGATGTACGGATGCATCACGGACCAAGGATAAAGTTCATAGAGAACACCATTTCAAACCCTTTAAACACAACTCCCAAAACTTGCAATGGACATCAGAGATATGCATAGTATACCCTGTAATGGTGAGAGGTGAGAAGAGACAACAAAATGAGAAAAGGATGGACAAAATGCATCACGAAATAGATTTTATTGCTCCAGGAGTTCACACAGTACATCATTAACAGGAAAGAGGCAGAAAATGCCATTACAAAGCCAAGGGAGGAGGCTTAAACTCCACATTCGACCCTAGAGAAGAAAGAGAGAGGGGGCAAGGAAGAAGAATGAACAACCCTTTACAATGAATCTTGCCCCTGTATTTATAGATTTTATCGGAGAGAAGAAAGAGGGAAGCGGGAAAAGTGGGTTGAAGCTCAACCACTACTGTTAATGCTTCTGATAAAATATGCCCCAAATCCATCTTTATTACATGATTCCTTGATTCAGCACCTTGAAAGAAGAGGAAATGGTGGAAACAGATCGAATCCGATTTGGTTGTTAAGACAAATGGATCCTACATTGAAGGCCCAAAGACATTTCCTCCATTTTCCTTTACCTAACCTCCTCAAAAATTAAAGTCTCAGACCTCCATGGCATAGGTGAGGCCGAGATCTTTCTAATGGTGTCATATTTGCAATATTTCGAGCCCTGAGTCGAAAGATATGCCCTTCAAGTTTGTATTGGGTCCGTACAAATGGGCGGGAAAACTAGTTTGAAAAAAAGGCCCTTTCTTTAATGTGGGATACATGGCAACTAGATTAGAAGAAAAAATCAGTCTTGTGGGTCCGTAATTTATCTTTTTCCCTTTGAATGAAGGGGAATTTTTCACTTTTCCCTTTGACTCCCCACCTTGTCTTTGACTCGGGTTCTAATGCTGAATTTTTACTTTGCCTCTTTCTAGAATGTGAGCTCGTAGGTCCAAAACATTTTCCCTTCATATTTTCTCTATGTGCGGGGTTGTCTTGACCAAATTTTTTAGGGGGTGAATTTGGGATAACAATTTGGTGACTCATGGGGACATCTGCCTGCTAGATGAAGAGACCAGTGGCCTTTTTTACATCCATTGGGCATGGAGTCTAGCCTTATAAACTGATTCTGATCTGAAATCTGAAATTTTGACCTCTAAGCCTCTTGGAAACCCGCTGAAACTTGAAGTTGGACTTCACCAAAAGCCAACTAAATGCACTGTGCAAGAGCAATAGCACCAAAAACTATGTACAAACTAAAAATCATACATGCTCCAAATGGAACATGTAGAGTGTGTAAAAGCACTTCTTCTGCTGAAAACAAACCTACCTACACTACTCTAACCAAGAGCAAAGGGAGCTCAAACAAAGCCTGCAATTGGTAGGGAGAAATAGATTCCCTTCCTCAAAAATGGCAAGCCATGCAACTGATTTTACATTGAACATGGCTGGTTGGATGAGTGAAAAGCGTGAATAATCCGGTCCTCCACCCAAATCATCAAAGTATCAGCTGGAGACAAGACCAATACCTCTTTTAGTTGCTCTACATTTAGATTGAAGAGGTATGGTAGCTGATCCTTGGTGCTTTGTAGCTCATCCTCATGCCCTGGAATGGACATGACTGGTTTTAGTTTCTCCTTTGGCTCTAGTGAAGCCAAGTACCTGATTGGGCACAGTCTAATCCTTTAGATGCGCCCACTGGAGTTTTAACTCCAAGAATGAAGTTTTCTTGTGGACCTTCTTGGATGAATGGCATTAGAGAGATGATGACATCCTCCTACCTTTTGCCTTACTCCTTTTTTGAAGAACATGGAAGATCAAGATCTTCCAGACTTGGTTCCAGAGGGCCATTATGGAGTGCAGGCTTTTGCACTTGAATATTCTCCTTCATGGCAGTAAGTTCATGTGCATGGAAGATGGATGGAGGAGAAAATGATATAATCTCCATGGGCTTCTTGTCATCATAGTAATCTCTCAAGTATGATAGACAGTCTGCCTTCTTGTTGTCTTGTTGCAAGTGCTCTACCTCCTTCATGGTGTCCTCTTGATCTGCAACTTGCTCACCATGGCTTCTCTCTTCCTCAAACATGAAGTTTGAGAGATCAAACTCTTCTTCAACATTAGAGCTTAAAGGGGATGAAGTGGGAGGAAGAAATTAAGGTTCCCCTGTAGCTTGCTCCACACTTAGAGCCTCTGGAACTGTATGGTCTTCTTCCATCATGGGTTCATCAATCAAATCAGGCCCTTGAAATGAAAGAAAAAAATCTTCAATGATGCCTTCTTCATTGAGTGGCCTCAACACTGATCTGATCTCTCCCAACTACTCCTCTTCAATGGGGCTTGGGACTGATTGTTCCTCCTCTTGTTCTTTCTCTTCTTCTGCTACAAACTTAGCCTCAACCACCACTGGTTCTTCAATCTTGACCTCCTCTATTGGCTTGACCATCAAGGGGATCTTTGTAAACCCAAATTTGGCAGCCCAACTCTTCAAATTGTCTATCATTTCTTTTATTGGGCTCCTCTTCTTACTATTCTCCTTGACTAGATTCTTGAGTCTCTTCCCAACATGGGCTTGGGAAAGCAAGAGGAGTGGCAGGTTGGGGTTCAACCATCTTTGCAATTGTTTGTGGTGGGAAGGGAGGTGCAACTTCTTGTTTGTTTGGAGGGGATGACTATTTGGAAGGGAAAAGGATAGAAGAACTGAGATGAGGTGGAAGACTAGGAGATGGAGAAATGAAATCAACACTTGGGGTAGCAAGTGAGGGGTTTGAATCTTGCCTCTGCTATAATGATAAATATTGAGGAGAGAAAATGAAAGGCAGGGAGCTGGTGATTGACTTACCCATTGACAAGGTTGTCCCGCACTTTGCTCATAAGCCCCAATGTCCTCAATCCATTGTGTAAGTTGAGGCAACATTTCAACCATGAAGTCAAGCTTCTCTTGAGGGCTGTAATGTCTTGGAAAATTTCCTTCCCATGGACAAGGTGCCCTGCAACCAATTCTAAACGCCTTAATTTGAGTTGTATCTCTTGACTGAACCATGCCAATCTCCATTTCTTGGATCTTCTCCAATAGACCAACATCTTGCATTTGATTTTCTTCATTGTTTGCATACCCATGCTCTTGGAAATCTCCATATCCAAATTGATTTTGGCACTTGCTGCTCATAGGGGTAACCATGCTAATTTTGGATTTTCTCAAAATGTTGATTTGAAGGATTTGTAAAGCTTATTGGAGTTGGAACGTATTGCTGCTACTGTAGATGTGAATTCCATGGTGGGAATGAAGTCATGATCACACAACTTCATGGGATTGAAGAAGATGAAGGAGATGGAAGAAATAATGGGTGGAAATGGATGGGAAGAAGGTCTGCAACTCAGAGGATGGGTTGTTGACCAGATGGAGTCACCAGATGTGCTTGAAAGTTCCTCCATAGGTTGAAATATTTACCAAGAGCACATCGAACCTGATGAAGTGAAGTGGTAAGGTGTTGAGACTGTCCCACTAGAGTGCCCCTTTATTTATAGATTTGATTGAAGAGAAGAAAGAGAGAGGGAAGTGGGAAAAGTGGGTTGAAGCTCAACCACTATTGTTAATGCTTCTAATAAAATATGCCCCAAATCCATCTTTATTGCATGATTCCTTGATTCGGCACCTTGAAAGAAGAGGAAACAAGCTGAAACAAATCAAATCTGATCTAGTTGTTGAGACAGATGGATCCTACATTGAAGGCCTGAAGACGTTTCCTCCATTTTCCTTTACCTAACCTCCTCAAAATTAAATTCTCAGACCTCCATGGCGTAGGTGAGGCCGAGATCTTTCCAATGGTGTCGATTTGCAATATTTTGAGCCCTGAGTCGAAAGATATGCCCCTTCAAAGTTTATATCGGGTCCGTACAAATGGGCGGGAAAACCCGTTTGAAAAACAGGCCCTTTCTTTAATGTGGGATACGTGGTAGCGATTAGAACAAAAATCAGTCTTGCGGGTCTACAATTTTTCTTTTCCCTTTGAATGAAAGGCAATTTTTCACTCTTCCCTCGACTCCCCTTATGCCTTGGCTTTGACTCGGGTTCTAATGCTAACTTTTTCCTTTGCCTCATTTTGGAATGCAAGCTCGTAGGTCCGAAACGTTTTCCTTTCATATTTTCTCTATGTGCGGGGTTGTCTTGACCAAATTTTCTGGGGGTGAATTTGGGATAACACATATACTATCTAGGTTATAGGAACAAACATGGGCTTATGGATTGTCCCTTACATAAAGCAGACATCTACTTTATCTCAGATCTAAAGCATGACACTTATCAATGTGGATTGTTTCCCTGGCTAAAGAATCACTTAAAATAGAAAAAACAAAATGAAGCTGAGTTGAATTATGTGGCTCAGAGGTAAGGAAGAAATTTTCAATCAAATCAACACTAGTACTATGCACCAAAAACTCAATGGGTTCCAAACCAATGGAACACACCCCCAAACTTGGTAAAAAATTCCCAAGGAGTGGATTCCTCGATGGAATGCAAAATGAAATTATTATCTTCAACCACGGACTCCAAACCCAAACATTTCACCATTCTAATAATTTAATCCTCAATTTTAACAACGGTGGAATGCATTACAAGGATCGGGTCAATAATATTATGATCTAAGAAGACACCATGGACAAAAATATTTTTTAAGCGGTCCTATAGATGATACCCCATATGAACAACCTGCCCAACCAAAAATTCCATCTCAAACTATGGAAAATCCAAAGAATGTGAGATAGGGTAACCCAACATACATCAATCAAATCGACAAGAACCCTCTTTGTGAAATCCATGGAATTAAAAAATATACTATTACGGTTAGGGAATGTTACTTCAAAAACATCATGTCCAATTATAGAATATGTCCTTGAAGACAAAGAAAAAATAGAAGAAACACAACCCAAACATGTTATTGAAGAAACATCTGAACCAAACTCATATATGCCATTTCCATCCATACTTTTGAAAAAACAAAACGTTGTAACCCATGAGAAAAAAGTTAGATTTGATTCTAGGATTAAAAAGCTAAGTATTGGAATTCCTCTCTTATAGGATCTTAGAGATATCCCGAGTTGAATAAAACCATTAAAGGTGTATGTGTTAAAACTCCAGGTAGAAGAAAAAATCAACGTAAAACAATCTAGGTTGATGGAAAATTTTCTAGCATATTGGCAGGGAATATGACCCCTCTAAAATATGGCGACCCTAAGAGTCCGATTGTTACAATTTATATTAGATTTGTGAATATTCCAAATGTTCTAGAATTGTTTTAGGGGCTACAATTAATGTGATGACTACTAACACTTTGTCCAAATTTTCTCTTCTTGAACCATAATAAACTTTAATAGAGTTACAAATGGCTGACCAATATGTCGCCAAGCCTAAGGAATCATAGAGGATGTGACCATAACCATTGAAGCATGAGTTTATTCAGTAGATTTTACAGTCATCAAAATAAATAATAAGAAAATTGGATACCAATTGATCCTAAGATTCCCTTGACTAGCCACTTTGTTGTAGCTCTTATTGATTTTAGAATAGGAAATATGATCATTACAAATGGGCATGATTCAAATAAGTTATCCATTTATCTAGCTACAAACCTTTTTCCACTGAGGATAAACAATGGTGGAAGGACCCAGAGGAAGCAGATGATGTGGTTTCATCTTTAGCTATGGTCATAATTCAAGAACATTCACACTAGATCCAAAATTGGGAAAGAGAGTCATGCGTTGGGCCATGTGTGATTCCTGCATAAAAAAATAGAAATAAAGGATGACACAATAGATGAAAACAATCAACCTATAATATGTCATTTCTCACGAAACATAGATATGACTAGGAGAATATTCCAAAAAATTATTAAGATCCACATATTTCTTCAACATAGATGCCCCTTGAATTAATTACTAAGAGAATACCTTGTGATAAAATATCTCCTCCCAAACCAAACAACTACCAATTTTCCCAAGAAAAACTTTAACAATCAATAACTGGATGACTAGTCAAGAGGAGAATACCTCGTTCAATATTCTATGCTCTCATCCTCAAGCTTTTTCTTGGGAATATATTTCAACATGAATGGTATCCATCCCAATATTTTTACACACAACATTAATGCAATCCGATTCTAGACCGGTTAGGAAACCATAAAGAATGATAATCCCTACCTTAAGAGATATTGTAAAAACTGAGATTGAGAAAATTCTTAGGGTAGTATTCATCTATCCAACTTTAGACAACCAATACGTTTTTACACTAGTGAAAATGATTAAAAATAATGGGAAATGAGTAGTTTGTGTGGATTATAGGGAGATGAATAAGGCAACACATCGATATTATTTTCCCTTACCATTTATTGACCAAGTCCTAGATAATTTATCTAGAAAAAGGTATTTCTCATTCCTTGATGGTTTAATTGGCTTTAATCAAATCATGGTGGCACTTTGAAGACCAAGATAAGAATACCTTTACCTTCCCATGTGGACCTTTTCATATGGAGTCTTACCTTTTGGCTTGGGTAATTCTCCTGTTACTTTCCAAAGAGTCATGTTAGTGATATTTTTGATATCACTCATGATTAATAGATATTTACATGGATGAATTCATAGTTTATGTGGAAAAAATACAAGAGGAAATTGATAATTAAAAATACACTCTCTAGGTGTGTGAAAAATCAATTATCTTTAAACCATGAGAAATGTCTATTCATGATGGAGAAAGGTATAGTCTTAGGCCGCCATGTTTCATCGAGGGAGTTAAGGTAGATCTTGATAAGGTCAATATCATTGTAAAAATTCCATCCCCCACAAATCAAACAAAAGTAAGAAGATTTTTGGGACATGTTGGTTATTATAGAAGATTCATTTCATATTTTAGTAAGCTAACTTCTCCATTTTTTTCTTCTAACAAAGGAATTTGAATTTGAATGGACATAAGCATGTCAAAAATATTTTGACATCATCAAGGACAAATTGAAAAATACCCCAGTCTTAAGAGGTCCAAATTGGAAGCTTCCCTTTCACATACAAACAAATGCTTCCAATGAGGCAGTAGGATTTGTGCTTAGACAACAAGAGGAAGGAGAGGCAATGCATGCCATCTATTATATTAGAAAAAAATTCTCCTCTACTGAAAGGAATTACACTACCATAGAGAAAGAGTTTCTTGTAGTGGTTTATGCCATTAACAATTTTTTCTATTACATTACAGGATATGAAATAATTGTTCATACTGATCATTCTGTTATCAAGTATTTAATGAATAAACCTTTGGTGCATGGTAAAATTTTAAGGTGGATTTTGTTATTACAAGAATTTAACATAAAAATTATTGATAAACTAGGGAAATCAAATGTGGAGGGTAAATTTACTGTCAAGGCTAACCATTTAATGTACGAAGAAGAGAAGGTCAATGATAATTTTCTGATGAACATCTATTTGCAATTTCAATTGTTTCTCCTTAGTT
Source organism: Taxus wallichiana var. yunnanensis (assembly GCA_018340775.1). Classification (NCBI taxonomy): domain Eukaryota; kingdom Viridiplantae; phylum Streptophyta; class Pinopsida; order Cupressales; family Taxaceae; genus Taxus; species Taxus wallichiana. Next base: position 349,591,821 of record CM031235.1, read on the forward strand.
TGTAGACATGGATAACTACATAGCTTCAGGAAATTCCCATCTATCCTCACACATAAAAAAAGAAATAAAATAATTAAACAAAGTGTCATGTATACATGGAATAATGGAATTATTTTCAAATGTGGACCTGACCATGTTTTATGTAGGTGTGTAGCTAGGGATGAGATATTTGACATAATCCAAGCATGGCATGATGAACCAACAAGACTATTCAGTCAAGAGAATTATCCACAATTTTTTGGGAGCTAGCTACTATTGGACTTCTTTGCATAAAGATGTTAAAAAGTTTGTATGACAATGCGATCAATGTCAAAGGATGGGAAAGAAAAAAACTTACACTAGATCTGTCACTCCAACCCCAAAAATTTATTGTTCCATTTGAGAAGTGGGAGTTGGTTTTCATTGGACCATTTGACTAAAATTATGAAGGTAAGGAGTTTATATTATTTTGTAAATATGTGATAAAGTGTGCTAAGATGTAGGATCTTTAATAGGAAAGGGATGAGAAAGTTGCAAACTTCTTGTATGAATATATCTTCCAATGGTTTAGATAACCAAGATCCATTATTTCAAATTAAGGACCACAGTTCATGTCAAGTGTAATTAGTTATTTTGTGGAAACATATCAGTTAAGGCATAAGAAATCATCCCCATACCACCCTCAATCCAATGGCCAAGTGGAAGTCACTAACAAAGAATTAGAAAACATTCTAACCAAGACAATAGATCTCTCAAGGAAAAACTGGGTTCAAAAGCTACCTAAAGTAGTATGGGCTTACAACACCACTTGGAAGAAAACCACATGATTCACTCCTTATGAGTTGGTCTATGGAAAGAAACCTATCTTTCCTATAGAATTTGAAATTCAAACCTTAAGAACAACTGCTGAAGTAGGAATTGAGTTATCAAAAGCACAACAAGCAAGGATTCTTTAATTGAATGAGTTGGATGAGATAAGGTTAAAAAAACACACTAAACTGAAATCATCCAATATTAAATAAATTTGTGTCATGATAGTCATATTAAGAAAATGAAGTTTCAAAAAGGGACTGGGATATTCTATTTGATTTAAAGTATAAGGACTTCAAAGGAAGTTGCAAACAAGATGGATGGGTCCATATAAAATTGAGGAAGTCTTGATAATGGGACAATAAAAAAATTCAAATTGATAATGAAAGAGTAGTAATCCTAGTTAATGGCCATATATTTAGGTTATATCAAAATCTAACATCAAAGGAAGAATTCAAAAAGATGCTACAAGAGAATGCAACTCTTAATTACTCGGATAAGGTTGCCTGTCCAACCCAATTCAAAGTTGAATCAATCATAAAAAAATCAATAGGAGGTGGTTGAAAACAAGATATGATAGCCATTATCCTACGAAGGAATGGTTGAAAACTAGAAATGAAAGACATTCCTTCCAAAAAAGACAAATATTTTAAAAACAAAATAAATTCTATGCGGTGGTTGAAAACCAACAATGGTGGTCACCTCAGAATCATGTCATCAATAAATGTGTTTGAGACAACATGTGGAGAGAGAAAAATGAGAATCCAGTGTTGCTACCATATTTGAAAAGTGATTATTAATAAGGTATGTGCCATTACTCTCCTTTTAAATATTAAAAAGTCTAATTATGAGGTGATAATTATTATTCTTGTGTGAAATGACGACTCCCCCATTTCCAATGTTTTCACACAAACCCCATATCCTAATAAATATACTAATAATACCTAATTAATATCTCTCATGTACCAATTTATTCTCCATGCCGTCACTGCCTCCTCACTATTTAGTAAAATTTACCAAATCCCCGTTGTTTTGATATAAAACCATTTCCCATTGTTTTCCCATTTTAATTATTTTCGTTTCATTCCTGCGCTATCACTAGTCCCACTCTTGTGCTAATATAATTTCCATTCCTACACTTGTAAATTTCCTAATTTTTGTGTTTTCGATCCTTTCAGTCCTACTCCATTACTTGTTCTCTTCTAAATACCAACCATGTGGATTAGGATCTGTCATGAATTGACAAGTTCGATTAAATTACTCTTCGATAGAAAATAAGTAACAACCTTTGAGAAGGAAGGATGGTTAAATTTAATCCTTGTATATGAGTAACTAAAACCAAATATGGAAGGGGAATTTGTAGTGAACATTGAGGAGGGACACTCAAAAGTTAAAGGTAATAAAATTTTGTTTAACCCTTTCATAATTATTCACATTTATGAAATTCCGGAGGAAGGGCAATTGGTTATTTTCAGAACTCCCTACTTTGAAGATATTGGATGGTCAAGGGAAAGGTTTAAAATTTTTATAAAGCACAAACATTTAGTGATGTATGTTTTTCATTTTTTTTTATTTTCTTAAAAAACATAATACTAGGATAGTGGTAATGTTTAATTCATTTTTCTAATGTGCGTCCTAGTTCGAGTCATTATTATGCATTTTTGGTTAAAATAATACAACCATAATGTTTTTGGATTGTAAACATATTTTAGACGGTTTAGACTGCATGTTTTGTTTTTTTAATTACTTGTTAGGATTGTGATTTGTTATAGAGTTGATGAAAATGATAATGTCAACGAGTTTTCATTTATGAGGCCGAGTTTAAGTGGTAGGTGATCTAATAAGGATACCTATTTTGTAAAACCATAAATGTAAAGTAATGAAATGTACAATATGATATGCAACTGATAAATTCAATATGAAACGAGAAATAAGTAAGGAAAGTAAAAAACCACAAGCAAGAGATATAAGGAAGAAGACTTAGTTGATTTATGAAAAATCTAGAAGTGCTTATAGATTGGAAAAATTACCAAGCCATAAGTGAGCAATGGTATCATTTCTCAAGATCATTTCTAGAATGGATAGATAGGGCCCATGCCCATGACTGGAAAATGGAGACTGGGTGTTGGATACCTCTATTGGGTACCTATGACTACGCAAATGGTCGAATATTATTTTCAAAGTGTCACAAGTAGTCCCCGTTGATCACCTATGTGTCGTACTTTGATTGTTGAGGTACGTGTAATCTACAAAACAAACATTCATTTGTAAAACCTACAATACCAAATCAAATCCAAAAAGACATATGTAATATGGGGAGTTAGAACTACCATGATGGTCATCCCGAGAGTGAACTTACACCCAAGCCCTACACTAAATCTCGGTCGCATGTAGTTACGGTGTGTGTGTGTAGAAATCGTGCCCTAGGATGCCCTTGTGTGAGTACACTTGATAGTAGGCTAGCTAGATGTAACAATATAAATAGAATGTATGGATGGAAAAATTAAATTCCCCTTCTTATGTAGTGTATGTAAAAATGCAGTCCCTTGTCCCTTGATTGAATTCCAAATGGATTCTTTAAAGCGCTTTAAAGGTTCCTTTTGAGTGGAATCTTATGTGTTAGTAATGATGCTTAAACCTTGGTTCTTTATTTTGGTTACATAACTATGTATTTATATGATTCCCTTGTTTGAATTTTGCAATCGACAACTAGAGGGTCGAACCATTAGTTAAAAAGGTTCCCAAATGATAAAATATACCCAAAAGAAGAGAGTAAGGTGAAAAAGGATCGGGGCAACCCATAGTGGATAGGGGCACCTATGTGCTCCTATCTTTTCTGGGAGTTGGTGTCCGAAGCCATAAAAGATACATAATAAAAATATTGACTGGGATGTAGCATGCACAAAACCACATAGAAAACAAGAAATGAAGACAAAGTTCCAAAGATAGTACTCAATTACTAGTTTTCTTGCTTAGGAATCATATGACTGATAATATGTGTTTATGGACCTAGAAATGTACCCAAGTGCATAATTTTGTGTCTACAATAGGAAATCGTAGGAGTAATACAATCAATTACTATTGTGGATTTACACTATTAAGTTGTATTTAAATATAACATATAACACAATATGCCATAGAAATATAGTCTAAAATGTCTTACGTGTAAATTTACAAGTGTCCATTTTTAAGTAACGATAATGGGGTAAAATTATTAGTAATTTTGGCATTGACAGGTTATCTTAATTTTTCAATTATCTCTTAATATTTTCAACATATGTGAAGGAAAATGGAATGGGTGTAATTTATGATGATGGGTTAAATGCGGTGGTCCATATTGCTACTAGTTAAAAATGCATATTTAGTACACTGAAGGTTGTAGATAGGTAGGGATTTATTGTACATTTAAGGTAGGGTAGTGGAGATATATTGAACAATAGTGGGAAATATAGTAAGGGCACCTTTGTTTATGATGACATACATGTAATATGGGTCATGTATTATTTTGTATCGTAGTACATCACTGACATGCACCTTTCTTACAAAGGATTTGTAAGATTTTCCTTCTCGCTTCTACTATCTTCGATATCAAGATAACAAGTATACACTATGAAAACATAATGAAGAGATTCCTTGATGTTTCATTTGAGTGCTGATTAATTATGAGATGCGTTCAAGCATCTTGAAGTAATATATTTAAAAATTGTAATATTCAATTTTATGACTCAAATACATTCTCACCATCAATATTCACTATGCACATAATTAATTTTCATAGAAACACATTTTCTTCATACCAAAATCACCAAATTTGTTTGGCGATTGATGATTAAATTAAAACAACTTGCACCCCTAATGTGCATGAGTACACAAGGAGTGGAAGGAGGGGAGCTTAGGATATACCCATCTTTACTTTTAAACCTTGTAGTCTTGATCCAATCCATTCAACATGCGGGTTGGAATATTTTCTCCCACAAAAACACTCCAAAGGAAAACAAAATTTAAATTCCAAACATGATGTCGAATTATAAACAACATAAAACCGTGTGTAACAAGTTTACACCCACTTTGTAAGCCTTACATCCTATGTTACCATCAATGATTTGATAAATGGAAGATCGAAGGGGGAATCGTCCTTAAATCTTTTGAATTTTACATTAGAGTAGGGAAAATTGTTTCAAAGTCTAGTGGAAAATCATTTTCTTCATTTGTAACTTTGGTTTCGATGTAATAAAGTCAACACCTATAAAAAAATAATAGGAAACATTGATGCAACCGTCTTTGGTTAAATCTCAACATAAGGAGGGTTTTTATTTATGCTATATAATTATGACCTTGTTCTACTTGTTAGTGCCCTATTTTCCACATAATGAGGGAACTAAAAAAATGAGCATATTAAGAAATTTATTGCATAAACTAAAGTGGGATTCAAATAAAATGATCCATCTCAGAGTTGGTTGTTTAAAACCTAGTTGAAAACTTGAAGAAACCGTGGCTTCTCATATCCATCTCTACTACTCATCATTAGGACAATACCAACACCATCACCTCCTCATCCTTCCACCATTTTTACTCTCCTTATGCCTGTCTTGGAGAAAACCCTCACGATTTGGCCCCATAGGTATTCATCATATTAGCGTTGAATTAAGTGAGAGTTAATCCATTCTTGTAGAAGAGCATTAGATTACTACTGGAAAATTTCTTGCACAACACATTATAATTAGGAGTGATTTTCATATAAAAATGTTTGAAAAATTATTTTATGGTGGCCATGGATGACATGTTTGTTAATATGCCTACTACATAACGTAGGAGCGTATTAGATTTAACTTATGTAATCGACCCCATTAAAGGGATATTTCCCATCAAATGTGGCCTAATTTTTTTCTCATCCATGGATCATCAAAAAAACCAAAGAAGGGTAAATTTTAGTGGTGAATATTTGCTAATTTAGGAATATTTACATTTTTGTGATTTATATTTGGTGATTTTGAGGAGTCGTATTTAAACAACATTTCTCTTAAAATTTTTGGGTAGAAGTTAATTTTTTGGGTCAGCTCACTTAGTGTTTAAAATAAATTTCATACTTATACATGTATATCATCACTACCTCAAAACACCAGCCAAGTACATTCTCCATTACATAGTAATAAAAATATAAGCATCTATGAACTCTAGATTCTGCATGACGACATAGTCCAAATGCGCTCTTTGCATAATTTCGATGTATGGCCATGTAATCTAGATGCTCGATCGCTCTGCTGCAGATTGAGAACTTCTCATTATTTTGTTAAATGGGAAGGAAAGGGAAGCTTCTCTATTACGTTAATGCAACACATTCAAGTGAAGAAGTGCAGGGTTTGAAGAAAATGGTTAACATTCTTTCTTCATCTGTGAAAACACTTTATCTCAGTTGTGTTGTCTTCATTATAGTATGAAATTAATGTAATGCCGATCTGTCATGCATAGTTCAGATTCATGTTTTTTTCTTTGTAAATTCTTATATCATTTGATATGATGAATGGATATACATAGTTAAGATTCATGTTTATTTTCTCTGTGAAGTCTTATATCATTTGATATGTCGACTAGATATTACCCCAAATTAACTTTTCGAATTTTAAATCACATGAATTTGTGTTCACCATCACCTGGTAGTATATGTAGTCACCAAGTAGTGGTTCCATACACATGATACCTGCTCGCACTTATAGGTGCCTAATTACTGGGATTTTGTGCGGCAAGTGTGTGCACCATTTTTGCAGACCACTCCTACAACCGTCCTCGACAGAATTTTCCCGGATAAATTATTCACCTATATCACTATACATATTTTACTCATATTCATAATCAAAATGAAATCCCTTTTTATAGTTTCACCAAAAATCATGTTGGATATTGGTAAGGGGTCTTAAAATTTTCCTTACCGCAAAGAAATAACACACTATTTTGATCTCCTTTGTCACACTTTTTGTATGAGGGCCATGGTGGAGGTTATCTGTCGGTAATGGAGAAATATGGATAAGAAAATAATATTTGGGAGCTATGTGTCTGTTGAGGAGGCATACATAAGTAGTTCATCGGTATTATCTTTGCTCAAGCAAACGAAGTAGCCAATTAGGCCAATCCACCCATCAACAATTAAACTAGTGATACCTATTCAAGGTGGAGAGTGTCATCCTTGAGATCTAACTCAAATGTATACATGTATTCAAAGCGTAATTAAACCTAACCATAACATCACAAATAAATAGTCATATTTTTTAATATATAAATTATATTACATATAATTGACACACAAAGTAAAAAAATATAATCCATAAAGAACAAAGACAATCTCTATGTGGATTTTTACATATATACACAATTTTTTTTTATTTTTGGCAAATAGTTTTTTGAAAGGGACTATACCCTTGAGAACAAAAGAGGGCCTAGAAGCCAGAATAGGAATGAGAACCAGAACAGAAAGGATCAAAATCCAGATGGGACAATGAAGCCCAAAGTAGCCAAAGAGTAGCTACCCCCATCAAAACAAAAACAACATGAACACTACAGAAAAGCAGCAAAAAGACAACAAAAAAACAACAATAATTACAAAGAAGTGCAGCAAAAGCACCCACAATTACTTCTTGGTGGCTTTGTCGATGCTGGTTTTGATACTCTGCCAAGATTTGAACATAGCCAAAGTCGTCATGTGGGCAGAGTCAGTAACATCCAGCTGATCAATGGTCCTTTTTCTTTCTTTATCAGTGCCCCAAAGGGTTGCCGGAACCCCGCTGAGATTGGAGACACTACGGACATGCTGCTCAATGAACTCTTCAATTGCATTAAAAATGGCCATATTATAATCATGGTGAGTCTTGGCCTTCCCTAAATGGGAGTCTAAGGAGTTCAGCTTCTTGTAAATATCTTCAATCTGGCTATTATTCATAGCCACCTCCTCCTCCTTCTTCCTCTTACCTTTTTGTTTTGCCAAGTTTTTGACCTCTTCCTTCAATAGCTTCATGTCAGCTTCTAAGGCTTCCAGCCTTTTTGTGGAGCTCTCCATATGTGCTTCCTGAGAACTAGCACTACTAATATGAAGGAGGTTATGGGCAATTTCAATCTCTTGAGGATCCTTCCCCACAGCAGGGGTACCAAGGTTCAGTCTTCTAGAGGACTGGTAACCGGTCTGGCCGAAGTGGAAGTGAAGGGGGTGGGAGTAGAGGTGGGGGGAATGGGAGATGGAACCGGGAAGGCCGGAAGAGGGGTGACAATAGCATTATGAGTGACATGTAATTATGAGTACTTATAATTATGAGTAGTATATATACGCAATTTTGGTACTTATAATTTACTAAATTATGAGTGATATGTAATCCATAAATAAGGATTGACATGTTTATTATAATCAATAGAAGGAAGGCCTCCGATTAGATAATAGACTAATACAAACACATACTTCCATCATTTCAAGTGCATAAATGTTTCATAAAAGTTCACTTTAATGTAAATGTTGTTAGAAATATTGTAAATGATGCTAAAAATGTTGATAAATATCTCATGTATTGGAAATAATGTTTCAATCCTTCCCTCACCTATTTCCCTAAAAAAATTACATGTTCATAACGTTGTCCAACAAGATCTTCCTCAAATTTCATCACCGCCTATATCTACCTTTTCACATTCATGATGTTTTACTAAGGCTTATATATTCATCCAACCCCCTCACATGTTCCATCCATTGACTGATTTTCATTCTTCCATTCTCCATTAGTTACTTGGTTCTAATTTTATCACTCTCCCATCCATTCCACCCCACCATTGGTGCATGTTTCATATGACAAGTGTGCCTACCATTGTTCTAATGGTCATTCCAATGACTTGTATCCCAACCTCAGTGCAACATTACTTCAGATATTATTAACAAAGGTGACATCATGAGATCCCCTTCATCACCTCCTACTTCACCTTCTAATACCAATCTAATCATTTTTAAAAATAATGCTCATGTTTCTTCTCCATGTTTCAATTTTCATCTTCCATTACCCATGAATCACCATCTTCAAATTGTTTCTCCTTTTATCTAGATTCCTAACATCTAAATCAGCTACACTAACATGCACATATACTTTAGATTTTCTCTCATTATCATCCTATCTAGATTCCATATAAACATTTTCACATCCTCCATCATCATCACCATTGTTTATACCATTTGACAATACTTGTATTGAACACCACACCCTACACTGCATCTTTTTCTTTGATTGTATACAAGTCTCGTGTCATACATTCACTTTTCATATCTACTGCATGCTCTTCATCATATATCGTGCCACTTGTCACGCATCTATTTTGGATCTCTCTTCCATATTCATTTTTTTCCTCCGTCATCTATATTCCATAACCATTAGTTTTTCCTTCTCCCCATTGCATCATATGTCGATACCTCGCTTCATTCAAACTCCTCTAAAATATACTCCTTGTCGCTTGTATCTATTCATTTTTCCATCTCTTTCTCACAAGTCACCAAACCTTTCTCTTATTGATTCCTCTCTTTTGGAGAATTCTTACAAATACAAATTTTTTCCCACATCATCACTCATTAGGCTCCTTTATTATTACCATTTCCTCCTCCATAAACATTGTCTATTATTACCATACCATAATTTTTGTTCCACATTCCTCTACATCCCTTTACACTTTTCCATCACTTCCATCTTTTCCGTATTCTCATTTCCTTAACATCCACTCTTACATACCATGTATTATTCTATGCAATGATCCTCTTATGACATCCATCCATCACCATACAATTTCCTTGATTATAAAACATCCTCTGGGCATCAATATGTTTTATAGTCCTCATCCACCTAATACCCTTTCAAGAACACCACTTCATATCACTCATCTACCTAAAATCATCAATGACACAATTCTTTATATAAATTTATATCCTACTATTGATCTAATTTCATATACTTGGCCACCATAACTCATCATAAATTCATCACATTCACCATATGTCTTGCTTAGTTCATCGCCATCATCACAAAATCAACTCACTACAATCTTATGGCTTCTACTTGGTATCATTTCTTCAATCTTCATCCACATCATACAATCCATCGAGGAAAATTTTAAGACCCCCATCAATTTTTTTTATGGAAATTCATTGGCGAATCTTGGAAAATTGACTTTCGCGCTAATGGTGAATATGGATAAAATACAAATATGTTGTTAGTCGGTAGCATTGTTTATGCTACCGATCGACAACATATATTATGTTGTTGATTGATAGTATATGATGTCGGCAAAAATATATGTAATTTTTTGAAAAATCATTTTTTTGACAATAGTACTTGAAATGACTGACTCGACGAAATATTTCCTCACAAATGCAAACAAAAAAAAAAAAATTTTCTTAAAAATACACATTTTGCTAATTTTGTATGGGAATTTTTATTTTTGAATTTTTTTGATGTTAGCAATTAAAATGATTGTCTCAATGAGAAATATGTCCTCCCAAAATATAGCGCAAGTAAAAACCCATTCCATTTTTTTAAATTAATGCCACTAGACAAAAGAGCTTTTTTTGTATGGTACCAACATGTAGCATAAAATCTACTTCCGATGGGTAACATTTTTATGCTACTGGGATGGTAGCATATTTTATGCTACCATCTGACATCATATATTATGTTTTCAGCCTGGTAGCATAAAAATGCTATTGGTTTAGTAGCATATTTTATGCTATCGGCCGCTAACATTAAGATGAATATTATGAATTGTATTTTCCGGAAAGGAGAATTGACCCTAAAATTAACTTGTACCTAGAAAATTTTTTGCAACCCACCCTAATTCTGCCTTAAAAATTCACCAATTTCAAATTTCAAAACTGAAATATTTGTGAATTAACAAATATTTTCCATTAAAATTTTCCCTGATACAATGCAATATAGTTATCTACCCCTTTTATCACCTTTTATTCTACATCATGTCTCTCATTCATCTAGTCCCAATATAGACTAGGAAGACATTTATGTCTTCACTATTGCATTATATGCACCGTGCATATGTCCCATTTGTCTTCCTCCAACTGGCTTTAAAACATGTCCCGATTCTCCACACATCATGCCCTATCATCATTAACAAAATTTGACACAAACACATTCACACATAGTTCAACATATTTCAAAATCCAAAAATAAAACTATATATATCCAAAAATTTCAATAATAATGTTAGATTCCCATTAATTTTCTATCCTCAAACTTCCATCCACCATCACACATTATTTTCTATGAATTATTGATCATCTCACCTAAACTCATTATGATTCTATAAATTCTAATATAACAATGTAACCTTAGTTTATCAACTCTTGCAAAATAAAGGAATGGTTATTCTTGTTTGGATCCATGCACTATATACACATTTTAAATCCTTTTGTAAAGACTACAGTACCTTACTTGTCATACACTAACTAATGGAGTCCCCAATTTCTACTCACATCTCCTCCATCAAGTCATAGTGATTCTAAACCCCCGAGAGAGAACTTAATATCATGTCAATTAAAAAAAAAAAGTTAAAATAAGAAAAGTGTAATAAAAAACGAACAACAAAAATAAAATTAGAAAGCTCAATAAATATCCAAAAATATCTCAAAGGGCATCTTTTTTGTGGTTATAAACAAGCTCGGTTGGTAGTAGAGAAACATTGTGACTAGAACCGGATGTACCTATGTCGAGGAAATAAACACCGATGGCAAAAAAGCAATGCACGAATCAGAATTACCTTCCACTATTCACAATCCTCAACAGTGTTTCAACAACATACCCACACATTGGATAGTGTGCCCTCATTTATTTCTTCTTAATGACTTTTCCTCAAATGGTTATTAAATTTAATAACATCACACACTAGATCTCAATAGGATGTAGAGAAAATATGTTTCCTAGTATTGTTTATACCTTGGTCACACCCTTGTTTTAGTCAAATTTTTCTCTCATATTCTATGTCTTCTAGATCACTACTTGATTCACAACCACCATGCTTTCTCACATCTCACATTCCACAAAACTCAAATCTTTGTTCACATAGATTCAAGAAATTTCAATATCTAATTTTATGATGGGGGAAATACCTTTCTTTCTTACTCCCTAACACACACCGGGAGTAAAATTTTCCTCCCATACTCATTCCTTATTTCTTCAATTGTCATCTTCTTTATCTCAGTATATGTTGGGGAATCCTACTTCCTAAACAAAATAACTTGAGGGGGTTTTACAAAAATTCCTTTTCTCATAAACCTTATGAAAAACAAAAACAATTGTTTAAAATATGACACAAATATTCATTTCAATGATGTAATTTTTCTATCAACCCCTTTCCAATAATATGCTGAAGTGATTTATAAATCATCATTTCTCGGATCCATGTATATCCGGTTATCTATCCATACTCATAAAAATCTTGTCATAAGGTCTGACACAATAACCTCTTTTATATAGTATTTACATGGTGTCCTTCCTTAAATATATTATTGTTCTATTGCATTACTATAATTTTTCTCTCCTTTGGGTATGATTAACACATCTATAAATTACAAATTAGACACTAAAAAGGAAGACAAAAATAGAGATGCATGTGTTTTTTTATTCTTTTGTTGTTTGTGTAAATGCTTACATTTTGATTGACTATTTTCCTATGTTATCTATTGTATGTCTCACATTGCATGTATAATTCCATCCCAAAAGCATATTATATATATGTTAATTATGATTTTCCATACCATGATGGATCCTATTGTATGCAAAATTAAAATAAATATGCCAATTTTTTTCTTTGATTATTTGTGCCCAATTAGTAGATTATTTTGTAGCATCCTTCCTCCACTTGTAACTTCCAACACCACTTACCCATGAACTTAATATCATCATATTCCACCTCTATTTAGCTTATGAATCTTACTTAATCATCCTTGGAGAATATGAATCCTACATAAGGATACTCCTTAAGGGGGTTATTATCATGCCCCTTCACATCTACCACCATGATCAAAATTTCCTTTGACCATTCCTCCCTCTTGATCATCTATCCAAGAAATACACATAGCCACAACTGATTATAACTTACCCTCCTTTATATCCATCATCTATCCTCTCACATCATATTCACCCTCCTCTCACCATCAGATTTTTCATTACCATCATGTCTTAGTCTACACCATTAAGCTTGGGAATATTATTCAACCATCCATGTAGAATAGTATTCTTACTTGAGGTCACCTCTTATACCAAGAATTTCATACTATCTATCCCCCTTCACCATCACATTTCTCACATCAAAACCATCACCAACACGAACATATTTTCATCACTCCTTAGTTTGGGAATATTATTTGATAACCTATGCCTCATGGGAATCTTACGTGAGGTCACACCTTAATATTAGACTTCCCTATTTCCCATCTTCCTCTACTAACATATCCTCAGAAAATTTCCCTTATCAACATATCTTACACATACTAACCCTTAAGTCACTATCATCATCCGATAACATCTTCCGTTATCGTATTTGATCTATCGATTGGAAATATTACTTAATCACTCCTACAATATGGAAATATTAATTAAGGATTATCCTTTATAAAATATTGTCATTTTGTACTTCCCACTCCACCATTCTCCCATATTTCAACTTTTAGTTTCCTTGTTTACTTATCCCCTTTCTTACCCCAACGTTATTTCATCCTACGCTTTGGTATCATCCTTTTCTCTATTTTCCATTCCCCATATTTGATCTTGGTTAAATATTTTGGATTATACACCGTTCTCTATTATCCATCCCTACATTTTTTATTTCCTACTCCCTTTCTCATTCTCTACACCATGACTCCTTTAGGCCCCGTCATCCCAAAAAATCTCCCATATCTTCACCATCTTCCTTTTTATTTATCTTGTTCTTTCCACGTGTTCTTATATTTCATCCTTATCCACTTCACTTCTTCCTTCCATTCCCATTCTCCTCATCCTCGACCTTGGCCTAAAATTTTTATGTTCATCTAAAGATTCTCCACTCGCTTTTTATATCCCCTCTCGCATACCTTCCCTCATCAATTCAATTCTTATTTCCCTCCTTAATCTTATCCGACCAGCCACGACATAAATCCTCCTCTCCCCATCACCGTGATTCAAAAGTCCTTTCCTTTTTCATCACCTCTCATTCCTCCATCATTTTTTCCCTCTTCTTTATCTTTCCCTCTCCCATCCTCTTTTCACTTCTAGCTAACATCCTCAACTTTTTGACTCCTCACTCAAAATTTTTCCCCTTCTTCATCCTACATTTATTACACTCCCCATTCCACATACATATCACTTTAATATCATAACATTAGGAATCATTCAATTGTAACATTTTTCTTCTCTTCGTAATTTAATTCCTATGTAATACCGCAATCATCTTTATCTATTATTGTCTCCCACTTTCATCATTATCCTACTTGAACAACCCCTTCCTCTATACTTCAACATCTTTGTATGTTCTTTCGACCTCTTTCCTTTACTATTGCCACGACAAGAAGTATTTCAATAGATCTTAGTTGAATACCATTATCTCCCATATTATTCCAATTTTTTTATCCTTTATCTCGCTCTGTCATCTTTTCTACTAACATTAATATTCTTTATCATCTTTTCAAACAATCATCCCTACTTACACTTTTTTCACTAGTTCTTCTTCATCTTCCTCCTTTCCCCATCCCTAGTTCCTTTCCTCTTTGCCCCTCGTCATTTTATCCATTATTTTTATCCTATCTTTTTGACATGCCTCTTCATTTAGTCCGTTCCATACTCTTATGTATCATATATACAACATTATATTTCTTCCATGTTTTATCGTTTTCATATCGATTTCCTTTCTCTACCATTTCACTTTTTTCCTCTTCTAACATTTTCTATACCAATTTCCCTCACCATTTCCCCACATAATTTCCTTTATCCTTATCTCCATCTTGTATCTTCCTCTTTTGCCCCATGCATTCTAGTACGATCATAAGAAATTGTACCCTCCCTTCTATACATCTCCATATGATTTGTTCCATATGTTGTCCATATCATTGCCCATATCTGCTTTCTTCCCTATTATTGCCTAAACTTCCATCCTCTTTTTCACCTCTCCTAAGATTAGAGTTGATTCTTATCCTTCTATACCAATACCCCTCACCAAGTTTCTAGATCATTACCTTTACACTTATCTCCATATTCTACCACCTCTCCTATCCTTTCCACTATGGTCACTAGAGTGTAATATCCTTTATATGCATCTCTATACGGTCTGCTTTTATACTCACTAACACATCACATTACATTACTACTTCCATTCCCTTACCCTTTCGAACCCATATTTATTTACATTACCTTCATATCCCTCCATCTCATATACCACTTTCTCTACTTTATTTTTCTCCAATTCCTTCATGTCTTCTCCCCACTTCCATCCTCCTCTTTTTATCACTCTTAGCATCGTGGAATATCTTAAAAATATTCTTTATTCATTCCATTACCTATCTCATCGAGTTTTACATTTTCATCTTCATTGACCGGGATTATACCCTCCTTCCTCACCCTTTCAATATTAATTTAAATCCATCAGCTTACACATCACCAAAACCATTTTCTCTAGTTTTATTGTCTCTTTTCTCATATAACATTAATTCCCATTAAATACATCCCCATTTTATCACAAAATTTGGTACTTTTACCAAATATCCATTCTCTTTTTGATCATCTAAGCCTTTGTCCCTCATCTTATTTACTCTTTATCTCATCTTTTAGAGACTTTCCATATCTTCCACCATTTCCAGCTCTTTTGAGGGGACATCATCATATTCACCTTTAGTCAATCTATCAGCTTTTATTTTGTTTTAGAAATGTAGACACTAAATCATGCACTTTGGGTACATTTCTAGGTCCTAATCACATACTACTATTCATATGATTCCTAAGTGAGAAAACTAGCAATTAACAATTATCTTTGGCCTTTTATCTGTGTTTCATGTCTTATTTCTAGCCTCTTACACCCTACAACCTAGTCAATACTTTACTAATTTATCTTTATAAATCTAGACACAACCTCCTAGATAGGATGCTAGCGCTTAGTCACCCTCGTCCTTATGGGTGACTCTCATCACCAATCCGACACTATGATAATTCTTCACCGGGAACTCCTCGTGCTATGATTATTTACTAATGCACACCTTTAGTTTGGTGGATGTAATGAAACAAAACAACAACCAACACAAGAATACCATCGACTATGATAAGACAGGAATGATGACAAATCTGAAATATCAAAGTAAATTATAATATTAACATGAAATATCAAAGTAAATTATAATATTAACAATCTCACCCATGAGGTACTTCAACAAGACTATGGGAGAAACTTTACAATTACACCTCTTGATGGCTTCTTCAACACACCTTTAACCGATGGCTTCCTTTACACACTTCCTACAATATTTCTCACTACTTCTTTCTATGCTAAATGAGGGGGGTGGCCTCTCTATTTATAGAAATTCCAGGCTTATCCATCCTATCTCTAAGATAGGATAATAAATCCACTCTGACGAATCATATTCCATACCTTAACTCTTATCTGTACATGTAAGCTTATCTCTTAAGATAAGATAAACCTTATCATTTTACATGGGTTCCACATTTTTAGAATTTTTACAAATAAAATACACAAAATATTTATGACCTCACTCCTTGTCCTTATTACCAATATAATATTTCTAATTCCTAATCATGTAGACCCTACTTCTCTAATTACCCAAACTTTGACATTTTAACATTACCGGACCACTTACGACAAATATTTACTTTTTACAACATTCCTATTGTACTTTGAATGTTACCGTACTCCACATTATTGGCGACACCGTATTGATTTGCCGTTATCTTCTATCAGACGCTACTACTAATTATACTTAACAACATCCTATTCCTAATACATACATTAATGAAATAGAAGTTATGGAGGAAAATTTTAGTGTCAACATCTTCCCCCTTCCTAGTTTCTACTCCGTCCTCGAGTAGACTATTCTCGTGCTTGGAAAATCTTCAACTTGTCATGATTGACCCATTTCGTAATGGGAGTGCCATCCAATTCCTCTAATCAGTGCGTACCATTTTCATGCACAAACTGCTTATTTTGTAGGGCCCCATCCATTTTGGAAGAAATTTTCTCTCTTCTTCTTTTTATATCTCTGAATCATATACTAGGACCAAGTCATTCACATGAAATGGAGACCATTAGATCTTTTGATCAAAGTATTCCTTCTGCTTCATTTTCTTCTTATGGCTTGTATCCTTTGCTATTTCCCTCATTTCCTCTAGCAAATGAAGATGTACCAACCTTTCTTTTACTGAATCACTTTCATCCATTCTTTCATTTTTCATAACTCTCACAATGGGGAATATCAAACTCAATAGGAAGAACTGGATCAATGCCATAGGCCAACTGAAATGGGGAGTATCCTGTTGCTGACTTTGATGTTGCCCTATATGCCCACAATGCTGCATGAATCCTTTTATCCCATTTATGTACCTGCAAGGCTGCATCTTTTGCTAGAATTTGACACAAAGACAAAATTTTCGTTCCACCTGTCCATTTGTGCTTGGCTTGTATGTTGTTTCCTTCTTGCTTAATAGAAAACTTATTGACTAGGGCTTCTACCACCTCATTAATGAAGTGGCTTCCTTGATCTGTTACAATTTCTAATGGACAACCAAATCTGGTGACAATGCGTTCATATATGAACCTTTCCACTTCATCCATGGAAGTTGTTTTCAATGGCCTAGCTTCAACCCACTTGGTTAAATAATCTGTGGCAACTACAATATACTTATTTTGGTGTGATGTAGTTGGAAGTGGACCTACAATGTCTATTCCCCACTTTTCAAAGGGACCAAGTGGAAGAATAGGACATAATGGAGCTGATGAAGTCTTACGGTTATCATGTGTGTTTGACAAATATCACATGTCTTACAATAATTATAACAATCTTTAAAAAGAGGGCCAAAGATAACTCGCATCCAAGATCCTTCTTTTCGTAAGTTGTCCAGAGAAGTGCCCTCCACATGTACCATTGTGGAATTCTTCTAGCAGCTCCTTTCCTTGATCACGTCCAACGCCCTCTTATCTTGCCCATCGTGTCCTATTCGAAATAATGCTCCATGCGAGAATAGAATATGGACGATCGGCTTGAGTAATCTTTCTCTTAGTCTTTGCATTGGCACCATCGGAAACTTGAATTCATTGAGATAATTCCAAATATCTATGTATTCACTAGGGATTATGTCAAGGGAGAACAATGCTGCATTGGGAAAATCATCATCATCACAAGATGATCCTAAACCATCATAGGCTCGAGAGAGTGCATTTGCATTGACATGCTTCTTTCCTGGCCTATCTATAATATCAAATTCAAATTCTTGTAGTAAAATTATCCATCTTGCTATCCTCCTTGATGGGTTAGGCTTATTGATAATATATTTGAGCCGATGATGATCATTTCAACTATAAATTTCTGCCCTAGCAAGTAATTTCTAAACTTCTTTACAAAGAAAAATGATAGCGAGCCTCTTTTTGATTCTGATATAGTTTACCTCAAGACTTGCTTATTTGTCTTCTCCCAAAGTAAATTGGATGTTCATTCCCATTTTCATCCTTTTGGCTCAAAGTACTTCCTAGTGCTGCATCTGAGGCATCAGTGTACACAATGAATGGCTTGCTCCAATCTGGATTCTTCAAAATAGCAGTGAAGACACCGGGCTTCCTTCAATTGTCCAAAAGATTCATGTGCCTTATTTCCTGGTTCATAAGTAACATCCTTCTTCAAGAACTGGGTTAGTGGCTGTGTAATCTTTGAGAAATTCTTGATGAACCTTCTATAGTAACCCACATGGCCTAAAAATGATCTCAACTTACTTCTATTAAGAGGAAATGGTAAATCTTTGATTTTTGAAACTTTATCAGGATCAGTACCAATACCATCTTTGGATACAACATGCCCTAACAAAATTCCTTTAGAACATCCAAAGACACACTTTGTAGGGTTTAGTGAGGCTTGTGCTTCATTTAACCTTTGAAATGCTGTCTCCATTTGGTGCAGGTGGTCCAACTTGCTCCCATAGATGAAAAAATCATCCGAGAATACTCATGAAGGTCCCATGTAGGGTTCGAACACCCTATTCATCAAATGCTTTGGAATGTTGCTTTGGAGCATTACACAACCCAAAAGGCATAACTCTATAAGAAACGTTCCCCAAGGAGTGGTGAGCGTGGTCTTGGTGATCTTTCTGCTATATCGAACTTGGTTGTAGCCGCTATATCCATCAGCAAAACTATAGCACTCCTGGCCAGCTACTTCGTCCAAGATCTGATCTGAAAATGGAAGAGGGTAATGATCCTTCTTTGTTGCCTTATTGAGATTCCTGTAATCAACACAAATGCGTAGATTCCCATTCTTTTTATTGAGATCATAATGGGAGAAAACCATTTTGAATTCTCCACAACAAATATGAATCCTGCATCAAACAACTTATCTATTTCTTCTTTTACGGTCTTGGAAAAATTAGGATTCATTCTATATGGCATTTGCTTTATGGGCTTAGCACCATCTACCAGCTCAATACAATGTTCTACCCAACTTATTTGACGGAGTTCCTTGTAATCAAAAGTGAATAGGTGTATGTACCTTCGAAAGAGCCGGAGGTAGGATTCCTTCTCACTCTCCATCACAAAG
The DNA here is from genome assembly GCA_018340775.1 of Taxus wallichiana var. yunnanensis. NCBI lineage: Eukaryota > Viridiplantae > Streptophyta > Pinopsida > Cupressales > Taxaceae > Taxus > Taxus wallichiana. The sequence goes on from CM031235.1 coordinate 349,611,406, forward strand.
ATCACCAATCTTTATTTGTTGGAGACAATCATCAACTTCTTCTTGAGATAATTTTATGGGGTCATGAGTTGGTGTGGGCGGGGATATCCATGACTGAAACATCCACCTCGCTTTCTTCATCTTCGTGTCCACTTCACTAGTACTACTAGAGTAATCAAAGGATGTCCAATCATCGTTTCATCACTTGAATCCACAGGTTCTACTTTATGATGTCGAGGGATCATGTTTATCTTCATCTCTCTACCACGTCCAAGTGTCATGAAACCTTCATTCCAAAAAGTAGTTTTTGTATGAACTCTCCTTAGCCATGGTCTTCTCAGCAGCATTGGGTGCATGCAGTACCATTTTTCATCACACGAAAGTCTACCACATACAACACCCATAACAGATATTGCCACATTTGAAACTACACCTTTTGGTTTAGTTTTCCCTTATTTAATGACCTTAACATAAGTGTTGAAGAGCGATCAATTTTTAAACCCAACATATTCATTACTGAGACTCGGTCATTACATTAACTTCACAACACCTCCATCAACTAAGACATCATGAATTGAAATACCATTACATAATACCTCACTTGTGGAGCATAGGGATCTGCCTCTGCCTCCAAAACAGGGACCTCAACCTCCTTCCTTCTTCGAGCATTGAGTCCACCTCGCAACTCCCGCCTCTTCTCAGAAGACATAGCCAAGAGTTGACCATATGTAATATTTGCAGGCCTTTTGGATAGATCTTCCAAGATGGAGTATGGTCCTTGCCCACTGTGAAATCGAAAATCCTGCACACCCAACTTTCTTCTCCTATGTTTCTTACTAGTTTCTCCTTTCATCTTCTTAGGATCAGTTCCATCTTGATTATCTTTTTCTTTCTTTCTTTTTGTTACAAACACATCTACTTCATTATTTCTACTCTTATCTACTACATCAAGAGAATTCACAGGTGCTTTTCCTTTATCATTATCTCTTGTACCAGATGTAGAAGCTCTATCTGGACAATTATACTTATAATGACCCTTTTTATAACAACCATAACAAACAACTTCAGAAATATTTCTTTTTGGACCTCTATCTCCTCCCTGAGAACTAAATTCCTTTCCTTGAAGAAGATTAATAGTTAACTGACCCATCTTTTTGAGCAGATCTTCATACTCAGTAGATGTACTAGGAGAAATATTTGTGCTCACCGGGAGTGGTTGTGGATTCTGGACCAAAGGTGCTGGTGTAGGCTCTACTTTAGCAAAAATTTCTTTGGGCTCCTCTTTCATGCTTTCTTCTTGCCTTCTTACAATCTCCTTTGCTTGTTCAATGGTAGCTGGGTGGTCATACTTCACTCGTTGTCTGATCTCTAGCTTCATCCCAAGAATGAAGTGCTTACAGAGGAGATTATCCACGCCATTCATCAACCCATCCGCTAGTCCTTCCTTCCGGATCTGGGCATCGAGCTTCCTCCTTAGCTCTAGAACACGAGCATGATAATCCCTTATCTTCTCCTTCTCTCCTTGGGATAGCTTTGTGATCTCGATCATGAGATCTGCATATTTCTGTTGTTTACCAAATTCTTCAAGAAAACTTTCAGTTAATAAATCCCATGAATTTTTCACATTATCACCTAGTGTTTCAAACCACCTAAGTCTTTGAACCATCCAAAAGGTAGGAAAAATTCAGTCCATTGTTCCCTTCTTATAAGGCCATTACAAATACAAGATCATTTAAACTCTTGAATGAAAGAAGAAGCATCTTCATTAGATTGAGCTGAAAAAACAAGAATCTTTCCCATTTTCAAAAGTAACCACCGTGAAATACCAACCCACAAGTACAATCAACAAGACTTATGTGCAAAAATAATTGGAATCACTATACTAGAAAGTGACTTTACACCTTTCTACAAAAATAGAAATGACCACGACCACGATGAAACTATGGTAAAACTTGACTTACTACTTGCGTAAAAACGACTTTACTTGTGGTAAACACTATTCACGGTAAAAAGTGAAGTTCTCATGATAAATACTATTCACGGTAAAAAGTGACTTTACTGTGGTAAATACTATTCAGCAAAAATGACTTTGTCATGGTAACTACTATTCACGGTAAAAATGACTTTACCACGGTAACTACTATGCACAGTAAAAACAAGGTTATCCTCCAATTGATTTTTGACTAAGTGGGAATATCTCTCCAGAAAATCCACCAACGAGGAATGGTCCCGGCAACGGAACCAAAATGTCATCACCAATCCGGCACTATGATAATTCTTCACCGGGAACTCCTCGTGCTATGATTATTTACTAATGCATAGCCTTTAGTTTGGTGGATGTAATCTGGAAACAAAACAACAACCGAACACAAGAATACCATCGACTATGATAAGACGGAATGATGAAAATCTGAAATATCAAAGTAAATTATAATATTAACATGAAATTGTTACAATCTCACCCATGAGGTACTTCAACAAGACTATGGGAGAAACTTTACAATTACACCTCTTGATGGCTTCTTCAACACACCTTTAACTGATAGCTTCCTTTGCACACTTCCTACAATATTTCTCACTACTTCTTTCTATGTTAAATGAGGGGGGTGGCCTCTCTATTTATAGAACTTCCAGGATTATCCATCCTATCTCTAAGATAGGATAAGAAATCCACTACGGCGAATCATATTCCATACCTTAACTCTTATCTGCACATACATGTAAGCTTATCTCTTAAGATAAGATAAACCTTATCATTTTACATGGGTTCCACATTTTTGGACTTTTTACAAATAAAATACCCAAAATATTTATGACCTCACTCCTTGTCCTTATTACCAATATAATATTTCTAATTCCTAATCATGTAGACCCTACTTCTCTAATTACCCAAACTTTGACATTTTAACATTACCGGACCACTTACGACAAATATTTACCTTTTACAACATTCCTATTGTACTTTGACTGTTACCGTACTCCACATTATTGGCGACACCGTACTGATGGTGCCGTTATCTTCTATCAGACACTACTACTAATTATACTTAACAACATCCTATTCCTAATACATACATTAATGAAATAGAAGTTATGGAGGAAAATTTTAGTGTCGACATGACCCAACCTCTCTTTACTTTACTCTCTTGTTTTGTGCATCTTTTACCTTTTGGGCATATTATTTTCTTATGGGTCACCTTCCAGTTTTCAATTGTGAAATTAAACTTAGGGAATCATATAAATATAAATCTATGTGACCATTATAAAGGACCAAGATCTAAACATCTATTACTATCACCTAAGGTTGCATCCAAAGGCATATCAAGAGCATCAAAAATCCATCTACCTTCATTCAAGGAATAGGGGACTACATTCTTCGCATACATGAATAGGAGGGAAGTTAATTTTTGCATCCACATATCTATCTATATTTCTACGTCTAACTACTTTCTTTCTATCAAGTGTGTTTACACAAGAGCCACCTAGGGCATGAATCTTCACACACACATGCATAACTACATGGAGTTTTATAAATAGTACAATGCTTAGTTGTAAGTTCACTTTGTCAAGTGATCGTCGGGGTCATTTTGACTCCCCATCTACATAATTTTTTATTTGATGTGTTTTGGGGTCTTATAGGAGATCATTTGTTTTGCAAGGTACATGAGAATTCAACAATCTTCTAGCGACCTATAGACGATCAACAACGAGGGTTAACTACATTAGTGGGACACAAAATAAATTAGTTTACAACCATTTTCATAGTCACGGGCACCCATCAGAGGTCTATAGTGCCCAAACACCCCTAACCTAGTCCAAACGCCCAATTCCAAACATTCTCGATAGATATGTAATTTTCTATGTATGGTTACAACAAATTCCTCCTCATGTTTAGCAGCTTTTCCATCTCGAAAAACTTTGGGATTTTATTGTGAAATTAGCTAAGTAATTTATCCCTCCTCTTGCACCTAGGTTTTCATTCTTATCTTTCTTATTACTTAGGTCAAATTTACAATTTATTTCTTATCTATAACATTCGGACTCTACGATTAGATTTATACAAATAAAATATTTTTGTTAAATCATTTGGTGAACCCGTGTCATTTGAACACTATTGGATCCTCATTTCAGCACTTATTGCATTTTTATTAGGATTCTATAATCATAGATGTATCCATCGATGCCTTCTTACAGACCATTATGGTGACTGTATCAATAAACTCAGGTCTTATCTAGCTAACATTTATATTCATCCTCATACCTCTTCGATTATGTGTATCATAAGTTTACTTCCTCTCTATTTATCAATGAAGATCACATTACTTTTACATCCAATGAGTTTCCTTCTCAAGCCATGTTATAGCATGATCCCCCTCTATATTCATGTTTGTATCAATAATGTGGGGGTTAAGTGTGCCTTAGTTGATAATGGCTCGGGATCAATATTTGTAATATTACATTCCTCCACCAATTGGGTCTTTCTGAGGCCTCTTTGGCTCCTTCATCTATTTCTATTCGTGGATTTGACAATATCCCCAAATGTGTCTTAGGTACTATAATCCTCCTTGTTTACTGCAGGGCCATGTACACTTACACCGTATTGGTTAGAAAATATTAGTGTGAAAATAAAAGAAAACAAATCACAAATTTGTTTCCCTATTCTAGCCCCTTCTAGGAAAAAAATCAAATTGAGCAAAGGATATAGATTCAATACCTACAATTACCTACAAGATGAAATCCTCCTTTAAGGATTTGGATGTACTCAATGTATGAATTTAATTTCTTCATATTGTGGATTTAGTTGGATAACACCTCCCCTTATGGATTGATACTTTTCTTGATATTGCTTGAAGGATGTTGTAGAGCTCTTTAGAAAATTTTGCAGTGCTTAGTTACAATTTCAAAAGTTGGCTTCCGTGGAGGGTGGCAAGCCAATTTATAGGTTTTGGGAGGAGAAATGAATATTGGAGATCTTTCCATGTAGATGAAAGATCAATGGTTTTGTTGCATGAGAGGATGGAGAAATATAAAATTAAGGAATTATAGAAATTAAGAGAAGCCTCCATTGAATTTTTAATTCAATGGAGGGAGGGAATTTTATTTAAATTTTTAAATAAAATGGAGGAAGTTTCAAGAGGCTAATAAGGATGGAGAAATATAGAATTAAGAAATTATAGAAATTAAGAGAAGCCTCCATTGAATTTTTAATTCAATGGAGGGAGGGAATTTTATTTAAATTTTTAAATAAAATGGAGGGAAGTTTAGAGAGGCTTCTAGAAATAGAAGCCTCTAGATTTGGAGGTGGAGAATTTGATTAGGTTAGAATTAGGTGAGATTAATTGTGATTAGGGATGTGATTTGATGGAGAAGCTAGGTGTAGGATAGGTGTAGAGTAGGTGGTAGGTGAGTAGGTCTTTTATATCCATATATAATGTTAATAAGGATTAAGATACGATAATATGATATAATAATGAATTAAAGGGACTAATGATAATATGTGATATTAGGTGAATGGCGAGAATAATTAAGATCGGGTATATATGATAGAAAGAATTGATAATAATTAACCTTATGATTAATTACTATATGGTTAAGATGAGAGTTGTAGTAATGAGTTAGCGATTGGGGGACCTTTTATTTATTAAATAATTATGTCGACATTTCATATGTCTACGTATACTACCCACTCCATGAAACATAATTCTCAACAATATTAATTATAGTATTCTTATTGGGAGGCCATGGATCCATGTCACGCATCTTTTTCCTTCTAGTCTTCATACACGACTTAAAATCATTTATTAGGGAGTTGTCTATGATGTTCTAACAGATCCATTTTCATTCACATAATGTAATTCTATTGAGCATTCCATAGAAACTCCTAGTTATTTTGCATCTAGTCAAATTTTCTCCAAATATGGTCTTGGATATAAATATTTTATCTATTATGGCTTTTTTGGTAATGGCTCAGGCTTGCATGGTCAAGAAGTCATAGAACCATAGACTCTCACCACTCAATCTAACAAGCTTGGCTTGGGATACCATCTTCCATCTATACCTTCTTCATAAGCTTATACTATTCTGTATACTTCTTCACTTCCTTTGGTATATCCGGACCTCATCAGTGATTCTACTTCTATTGTTTGGGATAATTTAGACACTTTTTCTACTGATGACATTTTTCTAGAATACATGGGAGTTTATGATCACCTCCCTTATTTTCATCATAAGAAGCACTCTCCATCACTTATTAATTCTACCACCTAATTTGGAGAGTCTGATACGCTTATTGAAAGTGTTGATGCTCTGATACTATTCCTACTGACCCATATATAGAGGATTAGTCAACTCTTCTCAATGAGGATACCATTCAATATAACCTTGGCACTTCTGATAACCCACGAATGGTTTTTTTATCTTCTTATCTCACGCTTGATGAGTAAAAATATATCAAACAAGTTCTTCATGAATTATCTAATATATTTTCATGGGACTATAGTGATATTCATGGTATCGATCCTTTTGTAGCCATGCACAACATTGTCCTTCACCTTGGTGTGAAACCCGTTCAACAAAAAATCTCGCAAAATGCATCCGAAGGTCACACTACTCATCAAAGAATAAATACAATGCTTACTAGATGATGGATTTATTTTCACGTTGTGGATTATCCTGAGTGGGTATCTAATATTGTGCTAGTTATGAATTTGGATGGTCGGGTCCGTTGTTGCACCGATTTTTAGGATCTCAATAAGGCCTCTCCCAAAGATAGTTTTCCACTACCACACATTGATGCCATTGTTGATTCCACTGCTGGATATGATATCCTTTCTTTCATGGATGGATTTTTTGGTTACAACCAAATCAAAATTAACCCACAGATCAGGAAAAAACTTCATTTACTATGCCTTGGGGAACATTTTGTTACACTGTCATGCCCTTTGGCCTTAAAAATGCCGAGGCCACTTACCAATGAGTAATGAAACAAATATTTAATGATAATATTTAGAACATTCTTGAAGATTATTTTGATGATATACTCACCAAATCATGAAAACTCTCTACACATGCTCAAGATCTCCACACACTATTTGAACATTTACGATAATATAAAATATGCTTAAATCCAGAAAAAGTGTGTTTTTGAGTTATAACTGGTATGCTCCTTGGGTACATTATCTCAAAACGTGGTATTGAAATAGATCCAAATAAAATAAATACTATTATTAACATGCCTACACCTCATAATTTGCACCGATTACAATCACTATAAGGAAAAATCCTAGCCATCCACAATTTTATTGCGCAATTTGCTAAAAAAACCAACCATTCACATGCTTGATGAAGAAAGACACTAAATTTTTCTAATATGATCATTTTCAAAGAGCATTCGATGCTATTAAGGCATACCTCTTAAATCAGCCTATCCTCATACCTCCCATGATCAAGAAACATTTATTATTATACATTTTTGCCACATTTCATGCTCTCGGAGCCCTTCTAGTACAACACGATGATTCTCAACATGAGAGGGTTGTCTATTACATAAATCGAGTCTACTCTCATATGAATCCAACTATAGTTATATTTAAAAATTATTCCTTGGCCTAGTATTTACGGTAGACAGACAATTTGTGCCACTACCTTCTTAATAATGAGGTTCATATAATCACCAAGGTAGATCCTTTATGCTATCTTTTATCTTGTACACATCTTTCATGACTTCGACACGATGGGTCATGCTAATTACGGAGTTCAACTTCAAATTCATTCCAAAAAAAAGTTATCAAAGGCCAAATTATTGCTTGTTAACTAGTTAAAGCACCTCTGCATAATGAATCTCCCGTATGTGATTCTTTTCATGACGATTTCACTTCTTATGCCATCAATATTGACACTTAGACCATGTATTTTGATGGGTCTCATTTTTGCTCGGTGTTAGGGCCGGGATAGTCTTCATCACTCCACATGGTGATCCTCTCCCCTTTGCATCTGCTTAGGGTTTGTTATCCAATTTTTCCCCTCGGGAAAAATTGGACAAACATGACTTTGCACGCAGAGAAGCCGAATTCCGGTTGATTCAGTCATGGAGGATTGATTTTTGGAGTTGGGTGAATATGGTTGAAGTAGGCCGAGAAAATTACATAGATTTTGGGAAATGAAGTCCAAAATTCAGATTTTGGACTTCGGAGGTTGATATTTTCGAGAGATGGGCTAAGACAAATTTTAGGGAATCGCAAGGAAAAGGGGTTTCTGAAACATAAAACTCCAAAATTCTGAAATTTCAAACTTTCAAGTTTATGGGTTTTGAAGTTCTCGGCCAAAGTTGGAAAAAGCAAAAAGGGTTTCCAAAACTTGAAACTCCGAAATTCTAAAATTTCAAAATTTCAGTTTTGGGGTTCGAACTCTCGAAGTGTGAAGTTGGAAAAATGGAGGAAAAGTTTTGAAACTTGAAACTCTGAAATTTTGGACTTTCGGGTTTCGAGGTTTCGAGGATCTCGGTGACTACAAAAAGCCCAAAATTTGAAACTCCAAAATTCCAAAATTTTGGAATTTTGGGTTTTAGAGTTTCAGAGGTGTGGAATTCTGGGTTTCAGAAGTCTCGGTGATAAAAATGGAAAAGCGAAGAAAAATGTTTGAAATCCCAAAATTTGAATCCCGAAAGGGTTCGGATTTCGAAATTCAACGCAGGTTTTGGGGTCAACGCAGTAGTAGTTTCGGGTTTGAGTTTTAGAACTTCGGTTTGGAACTCTTGAGGTGATTTGGCTAATGAAAAATGAAATTTTTTTAAGAAGGAAAAATTTATGAAAGTCTGGACTTTTGGGTTTCGGGGTTTCAGAGGTTCGGGTTTCAGGCTTTGAACTCTCAAGAAAAGTTAGCGAGATGAACAATGTTTCAATATCCGAAATGGAAATTTCCAAAAGTCTAAATTTTAGGATTTCGAGGTTGCATGCATTTCGACTCGAAAAATGACAGAGCCAACCACCCGCCATTTTTACAGAATGACACCTCGACCTTTAGATGGCCATAAATTTTGACTAGGAGCTCAGATTTGCACAAGAAAAGAATTTTTGAAAGCTCTTGTTATGTCTACTGTCCTCCATTTTTGAGGGTGTCAGACTTCTCACCTACCAAAATAATGAAGTATGGGATTCCTTTCTTTCCCAACAAGGAACAACACATGGAGGCATGGGTTTTGTAGTAGAACCCATCATTGTTGCAGGTGAATTCAATGCATTTGTTAGGTGGTTCGAGTAGGATTCCAAAATTCTTCTCTTCCCCCTTATCTCATTTTCTTCCTATATATTATGAGGGGATTTTTTCTAAAGGTTGGACATTTTGGATTTGTACCCTCCTTTCTTCTCTGTCTATAAGTGATATTGTGGAGTTCAAACCTCCCATCAAAATTGTAATGAAAATCTTACCTCTTGGCCATTGTAGTGTCTTTGTATCAAATTTGTGGAGCAATAATACATGTTCATGGATGATTTTCAACCCTCCTTGTGTTCATCACACCTCTCTAATCTCTCATTGCAATCTTGGTTATCTATGTATGGTGGTTGTATTACATTTCAATGGTTTGTGTTTAATGACAAAGCAAGTGTTCAACATTCCTTTGGTGCATCACCTTTGTTAGTTTAGGTTTATTTTCTTGCATCTTCTTAACCCTGTCTCCTTGGCAAGTTAGAGTAGGTTTTAGAGTAGATCCTCTACAATTTGAATGTGTGCATTTGATCATAGGGGTAGGAACTGGACTTCATCTCGAGATCTTTCCCGATTACAAAGTCCCACACTTTGGAAAAATCTCCATGTTATGCAATCACATTGAGATTCTCAACCCATTGAGTTATAGACATTCAAGGGTGCTGTGATTATGCATCAACAAGGTTTTCTTGCACTAATAACACCATTGAGTATGAAACCCTCATTCTTAGCCTCACCACATCTTGAAATCTCCTTATTTACAATATCTCGCATACACGATGATTCAAATCTCATTGTTAATAAAGTTAATGACACATATCACACAAAAGAGGAATATCTAATTCCATACAATACATTTTTCAAGGATCTATTATCTAAATTTGAGTCTTACTTGAAAGCACCCTAAAATTTACAAAGCAAATTACATGACTAAACAAGGAAATCTAACACCATTTTCATCCATCTAGCCAAGGTTCTAAGTCTAGGAATGTAACATTAAGATAGAAGCTTAAAAGAATGCTTAACTAGTATGAAAACAATACAAAATCTAACTAAACATGCCTACTAATATGCTTGAATTACCTAACATGGGCCTAAATAGACCTAAGAGGGAAATCAAATGGTTATTGTTGCTACTCCAAACAAGGTGAAATGTCCTCTCTAAATGATTACTTGGTCATGTTGGATATCCATCTACTAACCCCATTGAAGGCTTTAGGAAAAGATTGAACTTGGCTATATATCATATTTATTATATGAGATGCAAATCAAAGTATGGTGTAAAGTATAAAGGAATGTGGTGCACCCTTTTTATAGTTTTCCTTTTGGGAAAAAATTGTATTTTTGGTACATGTGGGACTAGAAGCCCCAAATTAGATTAGAATTTCTAATCATAATTAGGCCTTGATAATCACAATTATTGAATTACCAAGTGATTAAGAGGTGTGGAGCCTTAATAGACCGCTTTAGGTCAACTAGGAGGCTAGGATAAGATTTTGAAGCTTGTTGAGACGTTGTAGAGGTGAATGGAGTGATTTTGAGTGGTTGTAAGAGGGTTTTAAGCCAATACTCGAGTATATTGACCAAAACAAGGGCAAAATAGGTTTAATTAGCTTATAAACACTAATTGTCTATTTTGAAGAGGATTTTGACTTACGATTCATTGTAAAGAGACATCCTAAATGCGAAAGAGATTTTTTATCAATGAAGTGTTTGTTAACCAACCAAAGTGGTAAGAAATGTTTGTTAATTAGTAAAGAGCACTAATTATAATGGAATTGGGAAGAATAAGTGTGATTTGCATGCGTTTTGGTAATAATATTGCGAAGTGGAATTTAGGTGCCTATATTACTCTCTTTACTACCATTCCCATAAAGATAATCATTATGTGGATAATATGGCTAGTGTGGCATCAATTATCCCATAGGATATCACTCGATGGAAAAGCCACGATCATTGTCTTATACTTGCGATAGCCTTCAACGCTACTTCACCTCTTGAAGCTTGTGCCATCACGTGCGTGTAATGACCATCCCAAATGGTTCACTCTAATTTCTAAATTTATTTATTAAAAAACCATTTTTGTGACAGGAAAATTTTAGTGGTGAATTTTCGTAAACTCACAAATATTAGGGATTTTGGAAATTAGAAATGGAAAATTTTTACGAGTCAGATTTTTCCCAGTTTGCCTAAAATTTTGACCGAAAAGTAATTTATATGGGTAATTTCACTTGCTATTTATATGTAAAAATTAACTTATGCATGTATTCACCAAGGTATAATACATAGCCTAAGGGGTTACAAGCGGGTACCCATTTAATACAGACATCCAACAAAGAGCGGTTGTCCATATAACTTAGGTTAGACAGAAAACCATTGTCTGCCATCCAACCCAGGTTATACGGTAGACGATGGATGGTTGTCCAACTTGGGTGAGACGGTCATCCATTTTCTATCATCCAACCTCGTATTGGATGACAAAAATGGACAAGCTGTCCAACCTAGGTTAGATGACTAGGTTGGACAACAAACAATGAATGTCCCTCTAACCCAAGTTGGAGGGTCGGGTTGACGATCGACAATGGATGGCCATCCAACCTAGGTTGGATGACCATCTATCATCTTCAATCCAACCTAGGTTGCATGGAAGATGATGGATGACCATCCAACCCAGTCGGCTTTTCCACGAAACGGTTTTTCAGAAATTCTCCATCGATGTGAAAGTCAATTTTGGATATTTTCCACCAATTCTAAACTATTTTTTGGAGGGGGTCTTAAAATGAACCTTGATTCCCATTGGTTTCCCACCTTATGAAGCTTTTCACTTATGACGTAAGGCCACACATTACATAATTATAGGTGTGAAGTTATTTAAAACATGGTTTGGCATTTGTTTTCTATGATGTTTAGGACTCACGGACATCCCCACCACTATCTCTCAGATACATGATAGTATATGCGGTGGCCACTTCTCTAGTGATGATATGTAACACAAGCTCTTATGTCAGGGCTACTATTGGCCTACCATGGAACAAGACTACCTAGAATATGCTAAACATTGTGATAAATTCCAAAAGCATGACAATATTCACCATGCACCTATATATGATATTTAGATGATTACTCTGACATGGTCCTTATCTTTATGGGGTTTCGATATTATTGGCATGATAAATCATGAATCGATTGATGGCCACAAGTATATTATTACTACCACAAATATTTTATTAAATGGACTGAAACAACACCATTACGTACTACAACTGGTTCTAATATTTTTCATTTCATCACTACTCACATCATTATACGTTTTGGCATTCCCTCTGCCATTATCACTAATAATGGGTCTTATTTCAAAAATAAGGATGTTAAAAAGTTCTATACAAAATTCAAAATTAAACAATCATTCTCTACTCCTTATTACCCATAGGGAAATGGCCAAGCAGAGGCCACCAATAAAACCATTGTTAAAATCTTATGCAAGACTAATGACACTAGTGGTGATGATTGGCATAATCAAATCCTATATGCTCTTTGGGCTTACCACACTAGTGTGTGTATGCCCACCAATGCTACATTTTTTTCGTTAGTTTATGGTACGAGGCCTTTATTCTACTTGAACTCAAAATACTTTGTCATTACGGGTCTCACTTAAAGGCATATTAAAATATAATGAATATTGTAAATGCTGCCTTCATAAGTCCAAGCTCTTGAACATCTTCGAGTATATCAATCTCACATCACCCAAGCCCATGATCACAAAACTCGCCCTCCTAATTTCAATGTGGAGAAATCATATCAAAAGAAAACTAGAAAAACATGAAATATGAAACTCTCCTCAAAGGAAAATTCAAACCCAAATTGCTCGCTTCCATATGTCATCACGAAAAATCTTAGGGGTGACATCTATCACCTGCTGTTACTCTCTGGGTAAGCCACTTAAGAACCCACTCAACATTGTTCATCTTAAGCGATATTACACATAAACCATATTCACCACCCTATACCACACTCTTGTGATTCGGTTCAATCTTGAATGTTGAGGGCATATTACATACATGAACCCCACATACTACACACTTCACACTTTGTGCATTTATGACATCTCTTTTTGACATATACTATTATGCACATTTTGTGTTCTATACATCTTTGTGGCATCAACTTATACACACTACACTCACTACCGCATGACACACTCTAGTTCCACGGTTTATACTCAACTTCGAGGGTATAAATCTAAAATTAACCTCACCATGCTCACTCACTCTCTACACTATATGCTTTGACGATCATATCTTTCTAGTGCACATTTACTACCATTTCTGATGACACAATATTGTTCTATGGTTCATTATTTACTGTTGAGGTGTCTTTTATAAATGAACCTCATCTCATGCATACACATCCATCTTTAGGGGGCATCTGTTCCCATCACATTCACATTACATTTCACTCATAACATACTGTATATCTTAGTCTCATTTATTCTTGCCGACTTATGCTTACACATTGTACACTTTGTTACACATGCTAGACATATTCATTTTATGTCATTATTTTTTTACGTATACACATTCACATTCACTTGTTCTCTAGTGGTGGATGTAAACTTTCTACATATTTTTACACGTAGAATACATGTTTGAACTTGTACTCTTACCAATCCCATTGAAGATCCTAGGGATATCCACTTTTGTACAAATTCCAAGTGTTATTACTTCATTTTCTACTACTTCCTATCTTTATTATCACTCTACTCATCGTGAATAGATACACATATTGACATACTTTCTATATTGCTAACATGCGAATGTGTACTTCATGTAAAGAATTTTCTTTGCAAGTTTATTTGGTACCATAGTTGTCTCATACTTTTCTTTCTACTGTTTTCCATTGATTGTCATTGTATGCCATTTTTGTTGGCTATGAACCCTTTGTTTGGTATGCACATTATATTATTTTGGCCATTTTGGCCCTAATTTTCTAATGACATTGTGAGCAATGTCCCATATTTGAAACCCAATTTTCACGGTATACTTTGTCTTCTTGCTTGCTATTTTACACATTGTCTTCTATATGTGTATTTTTCTTGATTGTACTAACACATGTTTCCTAGCCACTTTGTTTGCGTGTGCCTTGGTTTCTACCATGCACATTCCCTCCCCTATAGGGATTCAATTTCATATTAGCATTGGGTACTCCTTTAGGCCACATTCTCCTAGTGACATCGCATACACCCCAAATGAGGGGGGCATACATTGGGTGAATCAGTCACCCCATATAACAGCTTCAAAATCACATTACAAAATAATTCAATACAAGATTAAAACAATATATAGTTTCGAAATGACCCGAATCTAAGTTGGGTCTTCAGCTTTTACACAAACACTAATGCCCAACTCTAGAAACTAACATCTAGGTGCTTCTAACCTTTCACAGGCACCTATGAATGGGGAAAATTACAATCACTTTCTCATATTGGCACAATTTCCATCAATTTACACAATGGCTTTCACAGAGAAGGCACACTCCTCCAACAATCAATGTGCATTTCATCTAATCTTTTCTATTTTATGTTGGATCGAAATGGAATAAAGGAGGACCACACCATCTGTAGTGGTGTATAAATCATTGGGAAGTAGTCAAAGATGGAGAATAATAATAGACCTTTACCCCCACCACTCTTTTGTCATAGCGTGAGATCGCCTTAAAATTCACACTTGGCTTGAGATCACCCAAAAAAATCATTTTTTACGTGAGATCACCCAAAAAAACCATTCTTGTAAAATGTTGAGGCCATTTTCTATCATTTTTACTCATTACGTCAGGTGGACATGTTCCTTTTTACTACTTTTTCACATTTTTACATACTTTTACATGCTTTTTACGCATTTGGATTGAGTTTTCAAATACATGACGTTGACTACTATTTTTCTCTTTTTTTGCAGGGTCCATCTTTATAAGAAGCAACAATATCAAGTACAACATAAGCACAACAACAAAAATAGGTAAAATTATGGTAAAACACATACACTTCACTTGTAAGGCCACTTTCTCTTTCTTAGCTTAGCTTCCACACGTCATTTTTATCACTTCACACTTTTTATTGTCTCCTTGGCATACTTTTACCATTGATCTACATGGTTATCAGGTACGCATCTCTTATCTACTTTATGTTATCAAGTATTCACTTAATAAAATAAAGTGGGGGAAAATGTAGACACTAAATCACATAGTTTGGGTACATTTCTATTTCCTAATCACATACTACTATTCATATGATTCCTAAGAGAGAAAAATATCAATTAATAATTGAATTTGTCCTTTTATTTGTGTTTCATGTCTTTCTTTTGGCCTCTTACAACATACATCCTAGTCGATACTTTATTGCTTTATATTTTATGACTCTAGACACGGTACCCATACATGATGCTAAAGCCTAGGTGCCCCACTTTTTTGATGCCCCAGAGGTAAGTGCACAAAGTTGGTGGACAATTCCGTGGACATAAAAACTTGAAATTTAGGAACCACGATTGTGGTTTTAAATGATCGCGGATCTATTTTTAGCAAGTTTGGCAATAATCGAACCTAAAACTACGATCGTAGTTATAAACCGCGATCGTGGAACTCTGAGACAAAAAAGTAGTCCCGCGAGTCCTCATTTTCCCCATTTTTCATTTCAAACAGCAATTTCTCCTAGATGTTTTTCACTTGGAGCTTTGAATACCACCTCAAAATTGATCATCAGACTTCTGGATCGCGAAAGATTCAACCATGCTACTAAGACGAGGAGGTAAGCCCTTGATTTTAATCATTTTTTTGGATTTTAGGTTTTTTTTTGCATTTTCATGGGTTTTTTGAAATGTTTGTTTATGTATACAATTTTCTTGTTTTGTCAGTTGGTCGACAAGCTCAAAATCATGCAAACCATCAAAACATTCCTCAAAACCCTCTGAACATTCCTCAAAACCATCCTCCAAACATAGATCCTCCTGTTAGGAATATCTTGTTTAGTGCTTCACATTATAATATAGTTTGTGTATTATTAATGTAAAAGGAATTAATATTGTAATTAGTTGTTTTATAAACAACTAATATTTGTTGGCTTGTGTAGTGGTTGAGTAGGTTGTACTCACCCACGTAAATAGGCTTGATGGAGTTAGTGGTTATACTTGTTTCTAAATTATAGAACAAGTTATTCTAGATATTCTCAGAAAAAAAACTTGAATGAATATTGAAGGTGAATTATTATTCCGTGAATTATATTTTCTGTTTAAACCTGGTGTGTGCTTTACATTTGGTACGAGTAGGTTATTCCTATGAGAGCCAAGAAGATTTAAGAGGCCAAAGAGAATATTCAAAAATCCGTCCAAAAATACAGCAAGTAGTGTTCGATTTTGAACATATCTTCCTCATAAAATATCAGATTGAGGCGATTCTTTTTTTCAAGGTTGAAAAGATGATGAAAAAGACGTACAAATTTGTAGTTTACATCAGGGTCAGATTCAGAATGAAGATATGACGAAATTGCTGTCAAACAGATGTTTTTGTGGCTAGAAATGCACATCCGGTAAAAGAAATGCAACACACAGGTTTTTTCTTATTGGTCAATTTTTTTAATTATTTAGCAAAACTATAGTTTAATATATATATATATATATATATATATATATATATATATATATATATATATATATATATATCTATAGTTTTTGCTTAATAATTGAATTTTGAGGGCAATTCAATTTTATTTTAATTGGACCAATTTACGGGAAATTGTAACCTCAATAACTTTTGCACGGTAACTCAAAATTGAGCACCGTTTTTTGCAAAAGTGTTTATTTTTTAATTCTCATTATAGTGGTTCTAATTTTGGGATAAAATACCCACTTTGAAAAATATCATATTTTTTGGCTATTTTGTGGGACGCATTATCGGTTGTACCCGACGTCCTAAAACTAAAATGTTTCACATTGCGGGGGGAGAATAACTTCAATGTGGAAACAAATGAGCTTCATATCCAAACCCGGCTGAGCTAGCAGCATGTTAATGGAGGAAGGAGGCATCGGAGGAAGGAGGTCGAACAACGACCTCTCATCAGTCACCAATGACGGGGCCGTGCAGAAGCTGTGGTGGCATATGTATGGTGTGAGTATTAGATTTTCAGTGTGGTTTTCATTTTCTCAGTGTGCTTCAGTTTGCAGTGTTCCTATTTTGTGTGGCATTTGATGGATGTTGGAAAGAGAGTTGTGTTGGAGCGTAGATGACTGTCAGTGATCCTCTGACTGACTTGGTCCTCTGACTGCCGTACTTCTTTGGAAGATGGTCAGCTAGAAGAATACGTTCACTAGCATTAGTGACCATGTGCAGCAAGACCTAACTAGCAAGATCCATTCAGGAGTATGTTCTTCGATGCATTTTTCTTCTCAGTATCTATTTGAGTGGAATTTCACATTGTGGGGGGGAATACATACCAATGTTCCATTCCCATTCTACACCCAAAATGACTTAGTCAAGGAAAGCTTCCAGTGGCAGTGATAGTTTTCTATGTTGTTCGAGATCGAGTGGCGAGCGATCATCAATGATATGAGAGACTACGATTAAGAAAATTACGATTCTTATAGGAAGTAATGTGAGATTTTTTCAGTATATCTTCTATTGTGTAGTTTTGTGATATGCAAGTTGTGTTTCCTACATAATTCCCTGATGTATAAGCATAGTGATGAACAGTAGCACCAGAGTAAGTCAGTTCATGGATCTTGAAAGGGTTTGTGGGAGGATCCAAAAAACCACACGAGGTGGACAGTTGATGGGACCTGTTCACATCAAGGTTTGTGGTAAGCCTGTTTAAAACCATGGAAGGAGAGAGCCTTTCTTTTGGATCAAGGTCATGAGTCACAGAGTTGGACATGCCACAGGGGTGAAACAAGTTATCTATATATTCTGGAATGAATATTGAAGGTGAAAATAAAATTGTCATTGAGAACCTTATCCCCACCGAACTCGAACTATATCAGAAGAATCAAAAAATCATGCCATTCGAAATAAGACAAAATCATCCACAAATCCATCCCACATGACTTTAGCCAACACATTGTAAACATTGATTGGCGAAGTCGACTCCATAACCAACCAAATACATAGATGGAATACCTTTAGAGGTGATTGTAGGCATGGTGGTATGCGGATAAATTATCCCATGCGGCCGTAAAAGACAAAAAAATTGGAAAAGACCTCATTTGTGCATTATTTACTGACCCGAGAACCAATGCCCCCTATATTACTTGCAAACGGTTCCCAATCCATTGGTGCCATGATGACCGAATCAAAAACAATTTTTGGGACCGATGGTGGATGGTTTTGATTATCCACCATGCAACAACAATGAGGTTCCTCTCTATTTTTTGAAGAAATTATATTGCGAGTTTGTGCTTAATGAGGTCCCAAATTATTTTGACTTTTCTAACTTTTTTGGGTGAGGAGGTGGCTTGCAGAGTAGACCTGGTGCATGCGTAGGTCAACCAAGGATCCCCCATGCCCCAAAACCCCCACTGCCTTCAGTTATCCCTCCTACAGTGAAGGAGGTTGTGGAGATTGACACATTACATGCATTGAGGGAGCTCACCAGACACTTTGACCCAACATAGTGACCAGATTGCATCTAGTGATGTTGGTGGAGGTGCTCAGTTCTAGTGCACCACACCACTGTGGATCATGTGGTGCCGTATGCACTGCGGGTGAGACATCATTTGCTGGTTCACATGATTTCTTTTCTATAGATGAGATGCTGGGGGATGTTTTTGGAACTGGTGCCACTGATATTGGTCTTTCACAGGTAAATTTCAAATAAATATAAATATATATATATATATATATATATATACAATAGTTTAATTCATGTTTGAGATTTTAATATATATGTATTTGATTGTACGTCATGTACATACATGTAAAAAACTAATTTTTATTTTATTTTAAATAGCAAGAGCCGAATGAAGGAAACATCCGGCGTCGACATGCTAGCTACTGTAGCTGGGCATGTTTCAAATGTAAGTTTCAAGTTGTACAAACTTACATTTTTAATTTCATTTGATTGCACTAGATTATTATTATAATGTTTCACGTGTATGTTGTACATATTAATATGTTTGTCTTTTATACACAGGAGCCTGGTGGGTCATCATCTGCTCTGGGAACTAAGGCTACTGGCACGCCTCACATGAGTTTTACGCAGGTTAGTTTCTCTTTACACTTTGTTTCTAATTGTGGAAGTTCACGTGGATTACATGCTTTGGACCTCTGTTATGTGGTGCAGTCATGTAGATTTTAATATTGATTTGTACATGTTTTTTGTATAGCTTATGACTGCCAGAGAGACTCCTCCATATATGCAGACTATGGAGGCTCTTGTAGATCTTTGCCATAGCATCTGCAGATCCACTAACTGAGGTATAATTTTTCAAATTTGTTAAATTTTGGAGGTTCATTATTTCTTATTACTTAAATCTACAATATCAAATTTTGTATGTATGTGAAATATTTAATTTGAAAATTAATTATTTGTATGTAGCTTACCCCTCATGAGTCTATTGTTGTCCTGCGATATGATGCATCAACGAAAAATTGATAGGGATCATGACATTGCGGTAAGATTTCACATGCATTTTAACTAAATTGTACAAGTTTCTAAATTTTGAATGTATTTTAAAATTTTGGGTGTTAAAAACTTGTTGTTTATGAATGTGCAGGTTAGGTTGCAGACCTGCTTAGAGATGCCTAGGACCACACGGATGAAATCCGTAGTGGCATCTCCCTCCACTACATCCCCAGGTCATGGACGTGCTACTTCTAGCAGGGCGAAGAGAGGGAAGATGTTTCATGAGTAGATTCATAGTCCACCTGGATGTACATAGATATATATATATATGGGCCATCTGGTCCTAGTGAACATGTTTCTTCATATAGTCCATTGTATATATATATAGCCTTTTGTGACCGCATGTGGTCCTATATACATATGACACACTTAGTTTGAGATGTACACATGTTATGAACTTACATATTTTCAGAGACGTGCGTCTGGAGCACACTTTGTTTGATTCTTATATATCCATGTGTGTTGGTTTTCATAATGATATTACTTCTATATGTTTGATTCGATTTCATTGCATGTATGATATCCTTATATGTATGTTTTCATAACCATTTATTAGTTCTAGATATGTATGTTTGATTTAAAATTAAAAAACCATGTCCCGAGCACTACATGGTACAATTGTTAAGCAAACCTATTCCATTAAGCAAAACCATGCTAGGTGAACTACAAAAGGGCAATACGTAATTACTTTTTTTTTTTTAAAGCTAACACTCATCTATTGCATATCAACTAATGTGAACATTGATAGAAATAAGCGAGGTAGAGTTCATCTTGAACTATATGAATATAACGTTACTTATGGTGCAACATTGCATGGTACAATTGTTAAGAAATTAAGGGAAGCATTTACATTGTTTTAGAGAAATTAAGGGAATCAATAGATGTACACACCTTATCTCTTTATAATTTGGTGCTATATGCCAATCAACTAAGAAGTTAAACATTCAATTTGATTATCGTTTAAAGTAGATTCACTTCTCTCTTTCATTTTCATTGTTTGTCTCTTTCTTCTTGGACTTACCATCCTCTCTTTCCTTTTATTTGCTTGTATGTATTCAAGACTTCTTTCTTTCTCCTTCTTATTTTTCCATTGTTCACTCTTTTTTCTCTTGACTTGTCTCTTGTTGCTTTGAATATCCTGTCATAAATATCTCCTCAAGCCTTTGTATTTCCTCATGTACAACAAGTATTCACTCTCTCCTTCACTTTCTTCATTTATTGATCACAGCCATTACATGCTTGCCTCAAACTGAAATTTGACCTTTTCTCGCCACTTTCCTCTTGTTTCCCATTTCATATTGAATGAGTACCTATTTATTCTCTAAGCATTTCATTTTGCACTTCCTTTCTCCTCCATTATTCTTCTTTCATGCTATGTTCTCCATTATGAGAATTCTTTTCTCTTCTTCATGTTTCTCGTGCATGGAAACTATTTTCCTCTTATTCCTTCATAGGCTCTCACTTATTTGTTTCCTTCACTTCTTTTAGCATGCTTCATAAGTGACTTGATTGGCCACTTCACTCTCCTTCTAAAATTCCATCCAAATATGCAAACTTGAAGCTACTTGCCTTAGCATTTTATTGATAATCTTATTCATATGTTCACATTCTCACCATACTATTAGAAACAATGAATAAATGCATTTCATTCCTTTAACATGACTTACCTTTACTCACCACTTTTCACTAGTTCTTGCTTCACTAGCAATTATGGCTCATTTAATTTCAACTCCATTTAGTATTCTTGACCTATATTCAAATACTTAATCCACTATTAGAATAACAAGGGAATGCTTTATTCTTGTGAATCTTCAAAGCATGATAATTAGGGTATTAGATACCCATTAAGGGATGAAAAGTATGTAAAAGTTTCAAGGTAGCCAAGAGCATGACCATATTACAATGCAAACATAATGAGCATGTAAGCACATAGCTGGGGTAGCAGAGGATGGAGAGAGATCACCACAACAACATAGCTCAAGAGAGAAAAGCAAGGATAATGATGAAGCACCTAAGAGGACAGAGGCAAGTCCAAAGAGAACAAGAGAGATGGAAGGTAAACAAGTGACATTGAATGTTTTGAGTCCTAGGAAATGAACGGGCGAGGAGGAGTGAGAAGTCATGCCTCGGGACATTTTGGCATCGAACCAAATGCTGACACGTCGGGTGGCTAGGTGAATGCTAGAGGAGGTGTGTTTTGGTGTGTGACAAGGTCGTTGCTTCCGGGCTACTTCGTTCGGTGTAGTCCCTTAAGAGCCTTGAGACCAAAATATCATTCAACTTTGACGGGTGACTACTCGGACTCCGTGGCACCTAGAGACATCTCTGTCTCATCTCTAATCAACACCTTGTGTAGGGACCCTCTACAATATCCTCTCTCTTTTTTTCCTTCTCGATCATCTGCTGCTCTTGCCTATTGTTTGCTGAAACGTGCGAAATAGTGCAGTTTGAGCCAGTGTAAGGTTGTCAAACGCTATATTTTGCAAACGGTGGGTCATGTCACCAAACCGAATACGCTGACACATCTAGGTGGCTAGGTGAATGCTAGAGGAGGTGGTGTTTTTGTGTGTGAAAAGGTCGTTGCTTCCGGGCTACTTCGTTCGGGCGTAGTCCCTTAAGAGCCTTGAGACCAAAATATCGTTCAACTTCGACGGTGACTACTCGGACTCCATGGCACCTAGAGATGTCTCATCTATCCAAAACCTTAGCATAGGGACCCTCTACAATATCCTCTCTCAGTTTTTTCCTTCTCATATTAGTGCTCTCTCGCTGCCTATTGTTTGTAAATGTGTGAAATAGTGCAGTTTGAGCCAGTGTAAGGTTGTCAAACACTATATTTTGCAAATGGTGGCTCGTGTGGCACAAACTAACTATGCTGAAAATGTCTAGGTGGCTAGGTGAATGCTAGAGGAGGTGGTTTTTTGGTGTGCGACAAGGTCATTGCTTCTGGGCTACTTCGTTCGGGCGTAGTCCCTTAAGAGCCATGAGACCAAAATATCATTCAACTTCGACGGGTGACTACTCGGACTCCATGGCACCTAGACATCTCATCTAATCCAAAACCTCAGCATAGGGACCCTCTACAATAGCCTCTCTTGGTTTTTCCTTCTCATATCGGTGCTCTCGCTGCCCTATTGTTTGCAAATGTGTGAAATAGTGTAGTTTGAGCCAGTGTAAGGTTGTCAAATGCTATATTTTTGCAAACGGTGGGTCATGTCACAAAACCAACTACACTGAGACATCAAGTGGCTAGGTGAATGCTAGAGGAGGTGGTGTTTTGGTGCTATGACAAGGTCGTTGCTTCCGGGCTACTTCGTTCGGGCGTAGTCCTTTAAGAGCCCTGAGACCAAAATATCATTCAACTTCGACGGGTGACTACTCGGACTCCGTGGCACCTAGAGATGTTTTCATCCATATCCAAACCTCGATAGGGACCCTCTACAATAGCCTCTCTTGGTTTTTTCCTTCTCATATCGGTGCTCTCGCTGCCCTATTGTTTGTAAATGCGTGAAATAGTGCAGTTTGAGCCAGTGTAAGGTTGTCAAATGCTATATTTTGCAAACGGTGGGTCGTGTCACCAAAATGACTATGTGCAAAATGTCTAGGTGGCTAGGTGAATGCTAGAGGAGGTGGTGTTTTTTTGGTGCGCGACGACAAGGTCATTGCTTCAGGCTACTTCGTTCGGGCGTAGTCCCTTAAGAGCCATGAGACCAAAATATCGTTCAACTTTGACGGGTGACTACTCGGACTCCATGGCACCTAGAGATGTCTCATCTGATCTAAACCTTAGTGTAGGGACCCTCTACAATAGCCTCTCTCGGTTTTTCCTTCTCATATCGGTGCTCTCGCTGCCCTATTGTTTGTAAACGCGTGAAATAGTGCAGTTTGAGCCAGTGTAAGGTTGTCAAATGCTATATTTTGTAAATGGTGGGTCATGGCACCAAACCGATTGTGCACACACGTAGGTATGGTCTTGTAAACACTTGGGGAGGATTTATTTTTATTCTCTAAGCTCCAGGTGCTTAGGCTACCTCCTCCTCGGGCCAGAACCCCCTCCACGGGTACATAAATCATTGTTAATTGCTTCTCTTTTCTTGTAAAACAATGAAAGCTTCTCTTAGCTTTGAGAATTTAAAATTCTCTACTAACAGTGCCAACCACGTGAAGGTGGAAGCTTTTCTGGCACCACTAACCTAAACATAAAAGTGTTAGTCAAAGAAATTTAAGTTTCAAATCAAAACCATACTAGATATATACAAAATACACAAATTTAAAATAAAATATATGAACTTAAATCTATCTAACTAACAAATTTATATATATCAAAGAAATTATATATACCAGACATGAGCATTGTAAATTCATTCCAATGAACCATCAGGATCGGATCTACTCTGAATAGCGACAAGATTGCTTCATGATCTGACTCTCGAACCTTCCAAAGAATCTTGTTATTAGGCCTTCCTCGATATCTATACAGCTGAATATTTGTCGCTAGAACTAGATGTGAATATAAGAGTATTTTCCTGTGTGTCTCAAAGTCTTCAAACACCCAAATAGAGGAGTTTTTAATGGATACCATCGAAGCCAAGTTCCAGTAACTACCACTTGACCTTGAGGATACTCAATATCTTTTCCATCTATAATAGGAGAAGTCAACTTCTTTCTTTCCTCGATGCAATGACATAAGAAATAGTTTGTTCCTTCTTCATTGTCTTCTGTCACAATAACTACAAACACATGTCCTACAAAAAAACAAAGGTTGAACAACTCAAATTTAAATTACATATTAAAATTTCAATGGACATAACTCAATACAAAAATTAAATAAATAACCATAAATACCTTGTCACACCAAAATCAAAATTTCATCAAAGTCCTTGGATGTTGCAACTTCATCTGCAGAAACAAGTCATAATGCTTGTGGAGGTTGATAACTAGGAAGCGGAGTTAGAGGCCTACAAATCCATCCATCCACCCATTCTTGTGAATCACACTCAGCAGTGACAAATTCAATACAAGATGCACAAAAACATGTCAAATTTCTTGTCCATACGGCCCACGAAGTAGCGTCTGAGCTACAAAATGAGTGCATATCACTGGACCCAGTGAGTGTCATATAATCCTCGTAGTTAGCAATTTTTGTTGTTCCTCTATCAACCAAAAATATCTGTGAAATGTGAATTTTCTTGAGAACCTCGGGCCATGTTGTCAATACACCATTCCACTATGCTCTTTGCATCTTTTAATTTAGCACCATCTTTGTACTTCAACTCTTCTCTTACAAGAGCTCTTTTCACACATGCCCTACACCATCATGCTCTCCTTTTCCATGTCCACCTCGGTGAAACTCTAAATATGTTGCACACCCATCTTGACGTGCATTCTTCTCATCGATAAAACATTCATGCATTCTTAAACTGAGACGTTATTTATACCATATATAATGTTGTTTGAAGTGGATTTCCCTATCAGACAAGTTTCCATAAAATAAATGGAAACACCCTTGCACAAATTCAGTAGAATGAGTATGATCATCATTGATATAAAAGTGGTACTCTCTTAAAAAAATTTTTTGATCATTCTCTCTCTTGTCGGAGAGATGTAGAAATGTATATGCACAAAAATGGCAACTTGTACTTGAGTTGTAATATTGCGATTGAACCTCCATTTGTGGTTGCAATGTGTAATTCTCTGTAAAATCACCACTAAAACAATAGTACCAATAGGAAATGTGTCCTTGCATATCTTGAACTATTCATCCAACCATCGAGCTCTATGTGTATGCCTAGCATACTCATAAACAATTTCATCCTTAAATTTTCTCAAAAATTAGAAAACAGGCATTTGTTCTGTAACTAGCTCACACCGTTTAGACTCTTTTCCATCTTTCAACTGGTATGCAACTGATTTATATTTATCAAACTCAACTAAATTATGTCCTATTGTACCTTTAATTTGCTCATGGATGTAACTTTCCAATTTAGGTAATCCGCATGTATGTCTTCTGACTTCCATCTAAACAATCCATGACTATAAAAAAATTGTCCAACTTCTTTTCACAAAATATAGTAGGAATGAAATCCCTGGAAGATATTGGTGGAACTTGAACACCACATTCTGATAACATAGTTTCAGAATGAAAAATAGAATGAATACGTAAAAATTTAGCATAATGCATCGCAAATTCAACATGTTGCCTACAACAAGTGGTGCGAGCGTGGTTGATTTTCACATAGAATGGTTTCAACATTTCAAAAAAATGTTGACTAATTTTAATTTCTAGATTCTCTTGTTCAAACTTACGAAAAAATTGAGTTTGAGTCATATCTAAGAAATGCTTTGGATGTGGTTCACGATTAGTAGAACCAACTCTCCATTTTATAACATCTCTTGTATTAGGTGAAACTCTAGTGTTATCATGCCAAAATTGAATAACAACTTCTCTTATAGCATCAAAATTATTTTTGTCCTTACGCGGTGCTCTAGTAGAAAATGCCCAAAAATCGGCGTTATTGAGTGATTGAAGGATATTACGTCTTTCAATTGCTTTCATTAGAGTTTTTCGATTAACTTGCAACATTCGACTTGTTTGCGTAATCAAACGTTATTTTTATTGATTCACTTACAACACTAGTAGCAAGTACATGATGCACAATATTACTATCCCTAGTGCGTCTCTTGACACCAACAATGTGATATGCATCATGAAGGTTTTCAACAATTGTAGAGGTTTGACCACGTATATTAGATGTTGTCAATCCTAAGGTGTTTAATGTAGGTCTCATTTTAATCAATTTCATCAAACTAACCAACAACTGACATCTTTGGGAATCATTTAAAATTTCAAAATGATTATCCCAAATTTTAGTGGCTTTTCTTCTGATTTGTCATTTAGAAAGTTTGTCAAACATTGGTTTCAAAATGTTTTCATCAATTTCAATAAAAAAATTAGGTTTCTTACGTAAAATCCTAGGAGGTGTTTTTGTCAAATTTTGCCTGTCTACAGTTTCAACATGAATTTCCTTATTCACATTTTCATTGTCTCCTTCAATTTCAACATTTGCTACATCATGAGTATTTAATTCTTCTTCAACATTGACGATAAAAACATCTTCATCACGAGTATTTAATTCAACTTCAACATTGACAGTAGAAACATTACCTAGTTCTTCATTGCTTACAATAGTTGGGGTTGAAGATGAACCTCTTCTTGATTCACGAAGATTCCACATTCGCTCAACATTTTGAATTTTGTTGGCCTCTAATTCGTTTGGTGTTTTTTACTTAATGACTTCCTTTTTTGACTTTGTTTCTTGTCTCCCATGATGTTTTGCTTCGGTGATAAGAAAAACGTGCAGAAAAAGATAGAATTTCATAGTAATTCATACGGTAAGGTCAGAGAGTAAAAATCACATGGTAATTCAGACATTGGGATGTGTGTAAATATGATTTATGAACCATGAGCGCTTTATAAACCACGATCATGGTTTATAAAGCATGCTCATGGTTTGTGTTAAAAAACCGTGATCACACTTTATAAACCATGATCGTGGATCTATCTACCAACCTAAGCCTCGGGAAATCTTTGTTTTTCCCCAACCAAAGCTATGGAAGGTCATTATGAAGTGTAAAAGGTCAAAAAACCTCAAATTTTCTCTTCCAAAGACTTGAACCATGCTAAAAAATGAAAAAATTTCACAAAAATGGTGCCATCACGTAGGGGAGACTATTAGCTTCATAGAAATATTGATTTTAAAGTGAATAGAATAAGATAAATATCATTTTATAATTTTTTACTAACAATAGGTTTTTAAGACATATTTTCCCATGAATGTTCATGTCTATGTTTAAGACTGTAACTTTTGTTTCACTTATCAAAATGTGATAAAACTTATACCATCCCAAGCATGGACAAATTCTATACATGTTAAAAAAATATTTTTTTCGATATTTTTGATATAGTTATGGCGGGCAAATGGAAAGCGCTCCATTTTCTAAATATTTTCAGACCACTTTCACGGAAAAAATCATTAAAAAAATATTGCTCAAAAAATACAAAATAAAATCCATCCCAAGATAGACAACTACATCTAACTTTTCACCAAATGAAAAAAAAAAAATAACAAGATTTCATCATCCAAATCGCGGAAAACGGACTACAATCTTATTTCTCATTAAAAAAATATTCTAAATATTTAAAACGGACTTATGGTAGGCTGATCTTATAAGTTTAAAAAAAAACCAAGTCATATAATTTTAAGTGTTTAATATAGCTAAACTTGTCCATTTTAAAAAAAAAAAAAAAACCAAGTTATATTTTAGAAACTAGATTAGATTTTAGAAACTAGATTACGATTCGATTCATATTTATATAATTTTTTCTAATTTTGAATGCGCGTATTGCTAATAATCCCCACAAGTTGAGATTTTACTATTTTTTGCAATATGACATAGGGCAAGAATCTTCACACAAAAATGCAAAACTACATAGAGTATAAGATGTAGTGCAATACTTTGGGTTATAAGTTTACTCTATTGGGTAACCACCGGTCGATAGAGAACTCCCCATTTGCATATTTTTCTTTTTAGGATTTTATGTGTTTAAGGGTTTTACAGATATCATTAATTTTGCATGTTACAGTGAACTCGATGATCTTCCATCCACCCATAGGCAACCAACAAAAAGGATTAGTGACATCGGTGTGACACGAAGAAATAAGTTTCGACCATTTTTGAAGTCACGAAACCCAAAATAGGTCTACAACACCCGTGTCCCCTTGACCTAGTCCAGTGCTCCAATCTAGTTTATTTCAAAAGTTCTACAAATTTGTGTGTGGTTGTGATGATTCCTCCTCCTATTCAACAATTTTCTAGCTCGACATACTTCATGATTTTATTGGTAAATAAGCCAAGTACTTTATCCATTCTATTGAATCTACGGTTTCATTCTTATCTTGCATATTATTTAGGTCAAATCTACACTTTATTGCTTATCTATTTCGTTGTGAATCAGTAATTACGGTTATACAAAAAGTTTATTTTTGTTAAATCAAGAGGACATCTTAACAATCATCTTCATCACCTTCTATTCTCAAAACTATTTTTTTTTTTTTTTTTTTCTTAGAGGATACTCTTTTCCTCATCCAATCACATATGTGACATAAATTTTAGCTCAAGTATTACTTTGAGAAGAATCCTTTGAATCACTAATCATGCTATTAGGGGTATCATATTTTGAAATAATCATAACTTGGTAAATCAATCCCTTAATCCATTCATAATGTGTTGAAGTGACCCATTAATCAACATTTCTAAGAAATATCTATCTTCTAAAATCATCGTATCGATCCCTTAACAATTTTCCAAAGTGTCCCATTGATCAATATTTCCAAGAAACATCTATGTTGCAAAATCAAACTATTGATCCCTTTACAACCTATCAAAGTGACCCATCGATTAATATTCATAAGAACCACCTATCTCGTGTAATCATCATATCGATCCCTTCACAAATTTCCAAAGTAGTGTATCACAAAACATTTCCATGTCCTTTCCTATTTCTATTAGCTCTACCTATAGGGGTGTGACCTCCCATCCATCTCCTTTGAATATTTTATTTGAAAACGTGTTTCTATTTCAACACCCTTGAAAAGAGGGGAAAAATGTAAAAACTTAATTCCATCACCACATTAACTAACAAATTCCAATAAAAATAATAAATTAGTACTTAATGTTAATCAATTAATCAACCCATGTTATCAATTAAACTAATCCACACCACCTTTCCACATCACCTTCCACACTACCTTTCACATCGATACTCCACTACCCCACCATCGAATATAATATTCTTACTTATCCTCATGTCCTTCATCATCATAATAAAATATTCTAATTTATCCTTATTATCCCCCACTATCGAATAAAATATTTCTATTTATCCTCATTTCATCCACCACGAGGATAAAATATTTTGATATTTCATCCTTTGCCTCACTATCAAAATAATATAATTTGATCAAATATCCCATTATCTTCCATGATTGAATAAAATAATCAATTCATTTGTCCACTATCCCTCCACTTTAAAAGTGCATGTAATGTTCAAGTACTATGCCAACCCTATTCAACACTATTCACATACCATTATCTACTATTCACCAATTATCCTTCGCTCCCTTAAACATAACAATAATTAGGAGAATTCCCTCATTATGCTCATAATTTCCAAGATTTCCATCACCCTTGTTTGAATTTTCCATGGTTTTGTAAGTTATTGGAGAGGAGAAGATAGATCTCACCCATGGCTAAGTTGTACCCACAACAACTTCAAATCAACAAATACACAAACCCTACACCATGCCTTGGTCTCCTCAAGCCCCCTGGGAAGTAGGTATATAATTTTATTGTATTGATCATATAATAATTATGTGCTCCTTTTAGCAAGCTTGAAAAGTCATATGAATTTTATTGAGGGAGATCCCATCCAAAAAAATACTAAAATTGATTCTAGTTTGGTATTACTTGATTTAGATTTAGGATTTATCGCACTTTATTCATGGAAAGAACATCATGACAGTCTCTTTCTCATTTAATGGAAACGTCATAATCCCATGTTATTAATAATATAAATTTAAATGTATTCATCTAACACATTGCAGGGGTGGCTCAATATCTAGTTATATAAATACATACAATATAAAGAGGCATCCTATAAATCGTTTATGATATCTCTTTATCTTATAATTGGTAAAATTCATGTCTAAATCAAATTTTATTCCATATATAATCATATAAAATTTGACATAAGAACCAAGTGAATATATTTAGTGTTTGGTATTCATGTTTAGAATGATATTTCTTAATAATGGGACATCAACACTCATCACATGAAAATGAATCTAGAGAAATTAAAACTCTTCTAACATGGGAGGAATTGATTATATTTCTTAAGATATTCTTATGTTTAGGGTTCTACTTTGAATTTATGTATTGCATTATAATATTTAATTTTTAGGTCTAAATTAAATGACAATGGAGTTTAGTTTTTTTATGAAAAGAAAAGTTCGAACGTCGATAATTTTATGGTGTTTTTGGTTTGTGTTTTCAAAAATACAATTTTTAATTTTAAAAATACTTATGTAAATATTATTTATAAAACTAATTATTATTCTCTTGAACATTTAAAATATAATTATTTCTTTAAAATCCAATAAGAAAAAAAAAAATTAAATATAAAATATATAAATAAAAATGAAATAATTTATTATCTATTATTTATTGTAAAAATCAATATTATAATAATATTATCTAACCATTGAATTCAAAAATTTCAAGAGAAAATACTAAACTTGAAAAGGAAAGGTTTGCACTTGATTATTTTTCAAAATAATGACCCTCTCATAAGTATAATAAGAAGTATAGTTCGCTTGTGACATGATGATTCATGGATAGACGTTCGACAATTGTAGCATGGGGTAAGATTTAATGCCGTGACCATGATATTTTTTATTATGTACATTAAATTTGAAATAATTTTCATTGTCATCTAATTAAATTATCATTATTTTGTTAGTTTGAGAATTCAATCAAAATATAATATTAAGTTGACAATATTGTATCATTTGGAGCCCTTTTTTAAATATATATTTTAATCACCCACATAAAATATGAATAAAATGTAAATAAATTATTAATTTATCTAGTACATGCCTAAATTCTAATAGAAACATATTCAAATTGATATCTATATTAACATTTTCAAATAGATGTATTTAAGATATTTGTATTAGCTGGTATGTGTTTGGTATATTTTCAAACTATTTACTTATAAAAATTGTCATTAGAAATGGCATATAGATTTTATCATAAATATTGCAAAAAAACCCTTGGATTCAATGCACATAAACTATATTGTATCCTTTAGTTTAACTTAGGAACCCGTTTTCATGAACATTTTCTAGACCATAAGATATTTTTTGTTTTATGATCATTTTAGGTATAACAAAGTGTTATAATAATGCCTTTAAAATTAGCACATGTTTTACTCTTCCATATCCACACCTGCAATGGGAATATGACTATCATTTTATTAAAAGAAAAATAATAATGAAAAAAAAATATTGGGAAGATAAATCATATCTCGACAAGAAGAAAAATTCATAGGCAGTCTCACAGTCTACTTTGAACTTAGCATTGTTAATATGTGGGATAGTTAAATCCATAACACTTACAATCACGTGTTCTTAATGGATCCTACATGGAATGCCTATGGAAAAGAAACCAACCCTCAACTATTATTTCCCATTTTTTTACACATATGATCCATAATGGCTCTTTGAAAATAGGGTTTATACAAACATTACACAATATATAAAATTTGGGTTTTGTAACCCTGATTTCACTACACTTATTAATATGTTTTATTTCAATTTTTACATTCATTTTATTTTATTTTCTTTTTAATTTTCAATGAAATAGATTTTATTTTTTACTTCATACACCTTTTAATACATACATTAAAAAATCTAAATTTTTATTATTGATTTATCTATAATAGTACTTGATGCTAGAAAAAGTTAAGCTTACTACACCATATAGAGGTTTCGATAATAAATTTATAAAGCTTGAGATATTAAGCATGACACAACATTGTTTTAAAATCCATATAAATTGTGCTCATAGAATTATCAATTTTCATAATATTTGTTTAATTTTTTTAAAAACATATCAAGTTATAAATTTGACAAGACATTATTTATTTAGAAAATATTGTTTTTAATGATTTTACATTGACAGTACATGAGCACATGAATTTTTCACTTCATGTTCTTTTTTTATTAGATCAAATAGTGTCTTGCACAAAATATGAAAAAATGTATATAATTTACTTCGTTTTGTTAAGAAAAATATGACAATATTCTAAACTCAAAATATAACATTTCATCTATTTACACCATTATAGAAATATAAATTATCATCACTCAAATTTACATTAACTATCATTTTCTACGTAAATCATGTCACGTATCTACATAAAACCGTGTTGCATGTTTGTGTACTTCCCTGTCAAACATGTATAATTGATCATGAATGTGAATAAATTACTATAGGTTTGTGTTTCTTCTATGGTAACTAGTAGTAAAACAATAAATTATGGCCATGATGATCGGTTTATGGATGTAATTGTCTCTATTATGATATATTGAAAATAAATTCGTCTTAATTTCACTTAGAATAATGTAAAGAATATGTAGACTATTATATACTTGTCATTGCATGTGGTTTTGGTAGGTACTTAGAAGGGGTTCCTAAAAGGGTTAACTAACCTTTGCAAACTCACTAATCACCTACCTAATTTAATGAAATTTTTGGTTATAATTTTTCGGTATGTTTAATAATGATGTATAGGAAGAAATACCTATGGGTTTAGTGGGAATAATTCCATGGCATGATTGTAAATGGATTAGTACAACTTCATATCATGATTTCTTAGATATAATAACTATCCTAAATATTTGAATTCATCTTTAGTGATGGTTCTTAACTCTTATTCTTTTACTATGGGGAATTAAGTGCTTCCTTTTATTCAATTATTCTTAGGATGTATTAATGATAATAAAAATATCTAGGATCATAATTTAGTAAAAATAGTGACATGCAACATGTTACTCTATCTATGTGGCCATAAAAAAGTTACTCTATCTATGTGGCCATAAAAATTATCTTGTATTGATACTATCTTATGAAATATATATTGATTGAATTCATAAGATGGCTCCTAAAGTGTTTGTCTTCATAACATTATTTAACATCTATGATCTCACTTGTAGAATAAGACATGAATGGATTTACCTTGAGATGGTCATCTTTCCTTGGTATTAACCAAATTTAGTTAAGATCTATATGATTAAAAATAGTTCACTTTATGAGTTAATCAAGAATATTGATGATGAATGAAAACTTAGTAGTAAATAATTAAATTGTGGATGATATTTTTACGATGTTATAAATAACTTAGAAATTTTATTTTCTATCAAATTTCATGATACTAGTAAGGTTACTAAGTTATCAAGGTGTTCCTTCTCCCAAAAGGGTTAGTAAGTTATAAAAATGTTCATGATATTGAGAAAACTATTAAGTTAGTAACTCTTAATGATAAAAATAGTAAAATTATCCACTTAATTAGCATGATAAAAAATTTATGTCACTCTTTAGAATTTAGAACTTTTAAGGGAATATTTTTTCATGACTAATAAGGTTTAGTCGTTAATATGTACATTTCATTTTAGTACTATTTTTAAAGAAAAAGTTTCAAATTACATTTATAATTTCATACACATAATTATCAAGCATTTGTTAGGAAATATAATATATTAGTGCTCTACATTTGTATATGTGTGAATAATAATTACATTGGTAATTATTATTATAGTGAATGTTAGTAATTAGTTGTTGAATATTATATTGTTATATAGTTATAACAATATAATATATATTGTTGTCACCCGTAACTATTCCAGGGTATTCGTTCCTATTTTCTAGGACATTGTTGTGCCTACCTCTGTGGCTATATATTAGCCATTGTATTAGCAGAAATGATACAGAGAATTATTATAGTGTAAAGAATATTATTCGTAATTATTTTGTCTATTCTCTGCAATTATTCTGATATGGTCTTTATATTTGGTATCAGAGCCATGTAAGATCTTTGTGATCAGTTTCGGCTGTGTTTGTCTGCTGAAGGTAATATTTGGAGGGACTCGCCTTATGGTTGATGAATTTTTTCTTGTACTTGCAATTATTGACTGAGTTACCATGTCACTGTACCCATAGACGGTCTTGCAGCTATAAAAAAAAGTGATCCACCCTCAGAAGAATCATATGCATTCACAGTTCGCATTAGATCTGGAGATCCTCATATTTATTTTGCAGACATTGTGTGCATGCAGATGTGTGTAAATACTCAGACTTGTCCACAGTCTCCTCGAATTGGACACGACTGTATCAACAAATCTTCATGTGCTTAGTTTTCTTGGCTATAAAAACATTTTGATCAGTGCATTCTGGTCCTTCGACACATATCAGAGAGTGCATCAACAGGACGAGTACTGACAACATTGAATGATCAGTAATACGTATTCCAAATAATAAAATAACATGTGTAACCTCTGTCATTTGTTTACTATGCATATCATTTTGGTTTTATCATAACAAGCAAATGTGTTGATCACCAATTGGCATCTATGATTCACTTCGAATGCTCCTCCATGTCATGAAGTCGTTCTTATCTAGACACTTCACTATTCTTTTTCAACACGTGGCTTCAACAAAATATGCCTGCAGTCTCTAAACATAAAAGGTGTGATTACAGAAACTACACACGTTGGTTTAGTCGATACTACTTTTTCACTTCGGGTTCTTTGTATTTGTGGGTATTAGTTAGTTTTAGAATATTTTTTATTTCCATGTTATTCTGAGTTTCATTAGAGAAGTTTTTATAGAGATATTTTAGGTGAGAGTCTAAAATGTCCTATAATTGTTTTTTTGTCATTGTCAAAAATCGTTTGGTACACATTCATTGTATTTTATAACGTCTGTAGTAAGTCTTTATTTTTAATTATTTCAGGTTATAAAGTCAAAGTAAGTCTTTTCATGATGTTATGTCATAGTGTCATTAACTTGATTATTTCATTATTCTAAAAAGTAATCAACTATTACTTTTTATGTGTTAGTTAATTCATCAATAGTCATTTGTTTTCATTAAATTAATACTCTCCATCTAAAAGTGTCATCATTGTTGTCTTTGTCATTTGTTAAGTCATCAAAAATTTGGAAGAAGAAGAAGAAGAAGAAGAAGAATGTTGATAAAAGAATACTTGATAAAGATCACACAAGGAGTTCGTGCGGGATAGAAAGCCGGATAAAAGGCGTAGAAGGACAAAAAGGACCCACGCGCGGAAGGCAAGTTCATATTTTAGGACTTAGCCGATTTTGGGTATGAAGATCTATTTTTAGGAGATGGCATGTGAAACATCAATGATGCAGAGATGTTCATGCCATGCATTGTCTATATTTGGAGAAGTGGTTCAAAGCGTCTATGCATGGAGACAAGCTAAGAATAGAATGGACATTTTAGTTAACTATAAGAGAACTATAGATAGCGCACTTGCATGTGTGGATATAATTGTAAATGACGTGTGGCTATCAATAACATGTGACCTATTTCTGAACAATTAAGTGGTGAAGGGCAAGTCCCCACCCTATATATATGATGTTAGGTGCATGGTAGAAGAAGAATATAGAGATCACAGATACATATGATTCTCGGATGTATGAATGTGTGTATCGATCCATACACGCATTTATATAAATTGATAAGATTGTAAGGATCTTCTATATTTATTAATAGATGGAAGATATTGGCTGAATCTAAGTGTCATTCTATGTAATCAAGTAGTGCATGTTATTAATTCAATGATGATTACTATTTAAGCTTGTTCTTTCATAGATCTATGGGTAACATGCACTGTAGAATGATGGATTAGTTATGAATCTATATGTTTCTATCTTCATCATGTTAGCATCCTATTATAAAGAACCCTAAAGAGGGACCTGGTACCTTTGCGCACTTTGGGTGAGTGCTCAGTCTAGGCTGAGTGATGTGCCAGTGTGACTAGGGTGTTATCTTACAAATTCTAGGCTGCATCATTGGTTCCATTCTTTGAGACCTCTTTTTCAGTTGTTTTTAGGATGGTTCACGATGAAGACATACCAGTTAACTCTAGCAAGTATTGAGGAATGGATACATGATCTGGAGGAAGAGTATGCACAATGGTTCAGCAGTGGATCTGAGTTTAACGCATGCACTTGGGTAGAACATAACTGTATGATAGTTTATATGAGAGATTTTTGCTATCTTTCTAGTAGAACTATACGAGTGGCTTATTGCTTATGCATCTCATCGGGAATTGGAGGTATCGTGCACTTGTCTGGACATAAGAAGAATTTTAGGCCCTTTATGATGCTGATCTGATCTGGACTCATGTGGTGGATACGTGGTTTCATGGTGTTCTAAACAGTTATATTCTGGAATATTCAATTTTGACATACTCTTGCCCAGAGGTAGCTGAATTCCAATTTTTACGGTATCCAAGAGGAACATATTTGCAAGGTATTCCACTGGTGATCAAGATCTTAATGGTAACTTTGAACTTGGAAAGTAAACCGATGGCTAGATAAACTTCACCACGTGCGAAGGCAGGAATAGGTTTGGTATTAAGATGGAAGACCTAGCAGAAGCAAAAAAAGTAGAGAGGAAAGGTAGCTTAAGTATAATGAGGTGCACGAGAGGGAAATAGAGAAGCAATGTTCCATTATAGAAAGTATGGCGTTGAGGAGAGAGCTGGCTTGTGAAGGATTTACGGCTCATGTAGAAGATGTGGAGCCAGAGCATCAGGAACTCCCCATCTTGGAAAGCATGATAGAGATCCCTTCTCGGCCTCACACAGAAGTGCACCAATAGAGACTACTTGGGCCATGTGCACATCTTAATCCACCTGGTGACCTAGCCTTTGTGCTTGGTTTTTCAGTATCTAGTACGACAAGTAACCAACAAGCTAACTTGGGAAGTAGGAAAGTAGGAGTAAGTTAGGGATCAAGTACATCAATGGCAGGACAAACGACTTCAATGTCATTTGGAGGAGCATTCTTAGGCACGTCATCCACAGAGAAATGTAAGTGCACACGAATACTTGGATTCACATCTGAAGTGGAATTACTTCACGATCTATGGGGGTTCATGTATAGTATTACTGTTAGAACACATGGAGTACATCTACAGGCCCTATTCCAACTACAGGTGGCGGATTAAGAGGTATAGGTGGTTCTAGTTCTAGTGGATCTGGTGGTTCTAGAGGCAGAGGGAACACAGGAGGTTCCGATCAAGTGGTCAAGGTCCACAACAACCACAAAATATCTATATGGAGATTTATTTTCGTCCCCTGGAGTATAGAGGTATAGAGGATGCTTCCAAACATGTACATATGTGTGAAAGCTTGTGGCACGCTAAAGGAATTACAGCTGCTGAGTGAAAGGAAAGTCAATTCGCTACTACAGTACAGGGCGTGTGTATAACTTCTATAGGAAGTTTGACCCGATCAAACTTATGTGGATTATGCAACAACCGAGGGATGCTTTCTTAAAAGAGTTCCATATCCCTGAGTTTGAGCAGAAGAGTATAAGTGTGCTCAAAGATATCAAGAAAGGCACTACTGAGAGCGTGCATGAGTATGATGCTCATTTTAAGACACTTTTATCTAAGTTATCTTATGATATCCATGCTAGCCAACATGCACAATGGTTCGTTGGAGGATTGATTACACCTTTTAGGAGGGCACTGTCACATAAGACATACATAGATCCATGTGAAGCACTGGAAGTAGAATTTGCATGCTGAGGTAGTTGGGAGCATTGACACTGGAGTCATTCCATTCCTAGAGGCACATATCACAACTATGGCTAAGCAGTTAGAGAAGCTGATCAGAAAATTCAGCCCATGAAACACGCTCAAGAATTTGGTGTATAGATTGTGAAGTGGAAGGTCACACCAAGGATAGTTTCCCTCATAAATCTGTACACTCATTATTGTTGGACTATGAAATTTTCCATTTGAATCATGATGCTAGCCATTAAATTTTGTTACAACACGTGATAAGGAAAAATGTATCTTGTTTTTACAAGATTTGAAGGTCCACAACCCATGATATTAAGGATTGTCAGTTGATTGGTCAGATCCAGGATGTCATAGACATTGAGTATGACATAAAAGGTATAACATATAATTCTAAGGGTAGGAATGAGCACCAGATCGGGATCATAATCAAACGTGCTATGACAAGAATGAGGGGCATTTTGAAGGAGGTCGTGGAAGGGGACGTGGATATCATGGTGGATATGGAGGATGAGGCCAAGGTGGAGGAAGAGGAGAGTTCCCTCATGGAACATGTTATACATGTGGATCTCTTGACCACTATAGGTGTGAATGTCCTTAGAATAATGCATGTTATTTTTGTGGGAAGAACCATAGCTATGAAGAGTGCCTGACTTATATGAGCATCTGAGCAAGCAACATAAGCAAGAAAACAAAGGCACGGGATGGTTAGAATCTATGCACGCGTAGGAGATAAATGGATGCCCAAGATAATAGAAGGGCCTGAGGAATTGATAGTGAATATTACTACACATGCTGAAGCAACGCGCACGTGAGAGGCATTGCACCAGAAACCTATGATTACCAAGGAGAAGGTTTTGCATGTGAGGTACCCATTACGCTCATCGAAAGAATTTACCAGATACCATGGAAGTGCTAAGGAATCTTCAAGTGAGATATAGTACCTAAAGGACGTAGAAGAAATCCTCGGAGACAGCTCAAACTATATCGATGATCTACGTGAGGTGTGCAAGATGTTGCACCAGAGAAAATTATTCCACTATTGGGAAGTTGGTTAAAAGGTAACACTCCAGTGCGTCTTGAGACCGAATGGAAGATTATGCATGCAAATATTCCCCCCTAATAGAATTGACTATGAAAAAGAATTAATACTTGAAAGTGGTTGTGGATGGGTGGTTGTTGAGCAATATATTGATCGATACAGGCATGGAAGTAAATGTGTTGACATTAGATGTATGGGTACAAATGGGGAGGCCTCCATTACAACCATCATCTAATGTGTTATTTATGGAAAACCAGACTAAAGCCAATCCCATAGGAATGTTGAAAGATGCATCTATAACTATACAAGGGGCCAAGTTCACTGGGGATTTTGAGGTATTAGCACTAGTAGAAGGGAACAATTTTCTAGCCTTGCTTGGATGCCCTTGGTGTTATGTAAATAATGCTGACTTGAGATTCAATAAGGGATATATCAGCTTTGAAAACAAGTAGGAAAGGGTTGTGATACCCTTGACAGATGGGAATTCTACGCCATATGTTGAGCCTCTAAGTGAGGAGGACTTAAACAGAGTCTATGTACGTGCTATTCAGGACCCAGAGGTCAATGAGCCATCAAAAGAAGGCATTCTACAGTGGGAGGATTCTCATTCTATTAGTGATACTACGAGTATTGCTTGTGATAATTGGGATCATGGTACATATGAATTGATAGGGCATGAGGTGAAAAGTGTGGTTGCATGCAAGAATAGGTCTCACTCAATTCGACGGATAGGTAGCATAGTACCTTGGTATACAGGGACAAAAGATCTTTCTACCTTTCTAAAGGCCATGGAAACATAGTGGGAAGATCCAGTTACATGGAGGATATGTTAGTATATACACTTATGCATGGGATGACACACGCTTGGTGGGTAGTCCATAGAGATAATCTTATAAAATGGGAAGAGATTGGAATACCATTATCTACTAGGTTTATAAGGAAAAATGCACCTACACAAATCTACATTTATCATGGTGATCAACCTGTTGAACATCACATTCAGCAGTGTGAGAGACTCTGGATAGTGGGACATGAAGTATTACCACCTTCACTCTAGGTGCATAGATTTTATTCCATGCTCCAAGGATGTGCACGCACTTGGTATGTATATGCAGAACTACATAGAGAAACTAGGAACTGGCAAGAGTTGGCTGCAGGTATGATCCAGACGTTTGACTACTTCTCGACTAAACCTCCTGTAGCAGAGGCATTAAAATTTGTCAAGCACTTAACTATGGGAGATAGTGCAAAAGAAGAAGGGCATATTTAGGAATTATTCAAGAGACAAATTTTGGAGCATGTTTTGAAAAGGATGAAGAAATAGACTCCAAACTACTTGAGCGTGCTTTCCTTGAGAAAGAGAAAGGAAAGATGGTCTACATCATGGATGATGAGGAAGTTGAGAACCTAGATATTGAACATTCATGTGGGGTGCGTGAGGTCTTGGAAAGTGTAAAAAGGATGTGCATACCTACCATGAACCCCGAAGACAAAGAAGGTGAATATAGGTTCGTAGGAGGTTGAGCCTAAAGAGGCCATAATTGGAGATTATTGTTGGTCGACTCTCGAGAGTAGAAAAGATCATCAAGTTACTCAGGGATTTTCGGACTTATTCCCTCGAGGATATCATAAACTTAAAGGTCATATGAATCATTTGGGGAAATGAAGATCAAACTTAAGGATGGTGCATGACAACTAGTTAGAAAGAGACCTTATAGAATGAATCCTAATTTGCATGAAAAGGTGAAAAAGAAATTGATAAAATGTTGAAATCTTGAATTATCAAGCCCTTGATGAGTCGAAATGGGTTATCCCAATGGTGATCAGATATCAAGAAGGATGGATGGATTAGGATATGTGGAATACATAGGAGTGAATGCTGCGCATCACAGATCCTTTCCCTACACCATTCAATGAGGAAATACTAGGAGTTGCATAGGCACGAAATATATTCTTTCATAGATGGATTTTCTAGGTATCATCGTGTTCGATCGCTCAGAGGATCAAGAAAAGACAACATTTACTACTCGAATGGGGTAGTTTTTCCTATACTATGATGCCCTTTGGATTGAAAAATGTGTCTGTTGTGTTCTCGCGTATAGTTGTTTAGGCATTCAAATATTTTATTCACAACTTCTTACAGGTCTATCTAGATGATTGACATAAGATATGGGCTTGTGAAAGATCATTGTGAAATCTATGCTTAATGTTTGAATGATGCTAACAATTGAGTATCTCTTTGAATATCAATAAGTGCATATTTGCTACACCATTTTGGATACTGTTAAGACACATATAATCTACAAGGAAGGTTTACTAGTTGATCTAGCCAAGGTTGCATAGTCATTTTAGGCCTAGAAGCGCCTACCAGTCAAAGTGAGGTGCGTGATTTTTAGGTCATACAAGATATTATAGGAAATTCATAAAAGGGTATGCCAAAATTATTGCACCCTTGGAAGAATTACTGAAGGGGAAAGGTACATTTTATTGGGGAGAACTGCAGCAACACACGTTTGAGATATTAAAAGAGAGACTTACTACCGCGCCCATTTTGCACTTTCCCTCATGGGATAAACCATTTCATGTGCATGTGGACGCTTCTGGTATGGCCATTAGCATTGTGTTAGCTCAACCTGGTGAAGGTATTATAGATCATCCAATCTATTTTGCTAGTAGGAAGCTGACTCTGTTGAAAGGAATTATACAACTATGGCGTGCGAAGCTTTTTCAATGATCTACGCATTCTACAAGTTTTGACAAGATTTTGTTAGCAACACCATTTTTGTTTTATACGAGATCATATGGCATTAAAATACTTGGTAAACAATTCCATCTTACAAGGGTGCATATGCGATGGGTGCTCCTATTTCAAGAGTTTGACTTCATAGTTGTGGTGAAGCCAGGAAAAGTAATTCTGACCGACCATTTATCTAGAATCAATTCAGAGAGGATGCACAAACCATTGAAGAAACAATGCTAGATGCATAGTTATATAGGTTACAATGCATGCCCATAGAATTAAAAGACATTGCTGTCTTTCTACGAATAGGTATGGCACTAGAAGGAATGAAAGCATTAGAAAAGAAGAAGCTTGCTATACACGCAACACTATTTATGTTAATCAGTCGTGACCTGTACAAGCTAGGTAGAGATGAAGTATTGTGCCGCTATGTGTTAGAACATGAGCGTAAGGATATCATGGAAGAGGCACATGGTGGTATTGCAGGAGGCCATTATGCAGGTGATGCAACTGCCTAGAAGATCTTAATTATTGGATTATGGTGGGAGACACTGTATAAAGACTGTAAAGATTATTATAAGGCATGTGATCATTTTCAGTGCCTAGGAAAACCAGGGCAAAGAGATGAGATGCCTTTGAGACCAATTACTAGTGCCGAACCATTTGAGAAATGGCCATTGACTTTGTAGGACCTATCTCACCAACCGTGTAGGATTGGATCACGCTATATCATTACTTGCACAGATTATCTTACACACTGGGCAGAAGCAGCACCTACGAAAGACTGTACGGTA
Organism: Taxus wallichiana var. yunnanensis; assembly: GCA_018340775.1. NCBI lineage: Eukaryota > Viridiplantae > Streptophyta > Pinopsida > Cupressales > Taxaceae > Taxus > Taxus wallichiana. Next base: position 349,654,279 of record CM031235.1, read on the forward strand.
GCTACAACAACTAGATTTCTATGGGAGAATGTTCTTACATGATATGGGTGTCCTTTAATCTTGACAAGTGATAGAGGTACACACTTTTTGAATGAGACAATCAGGATCCTATTAGATGAGTTTATGGTTGCACACCATAAAACTACACCTTACCATCCTCAGAAAATGGAATTGCTGAGGCCTTCAACAAAATTTTGGGCCAAACTTTGAAAAAATATGTGATGTTGGAAGAAAGGATTGGGATGAAAAAGTGTCACTTGTGCTTTGGGAATTAAAAAAACTTACAAGAGATTAAATATGGCCACACCATTTCGGTTGGTGTTTTATGTGGAATCTTTCTTCCTATAGAATTTATGTTACCTTCTTTGCCCATTGCTTGCATGCTGGAGGTCTAACTAATGAACATGATTTAGAAGAACGTATGGAAAAGATGATTCAACTAGATGAGTGATGATCCATAACACGATGGAGTCAGAAGTAGGAAAAGGCCAGTAGAAGGCATGGCATGACAAAAACATAAGAGATAAGAAGTTTGAGATTGGAAAAATGGTACTTCTTTATGACTCAAAGTTTTTGTGCCATCCAGCAAGCTCAAAGTACATTGGTTGGGGCTGTATGTTATCACTTCTATACTTGAATCAAGTGCATGCCAGTTAGAAGCACTTGATGGAACACGGCTACTCGGTTACTTTAACGGAGTAGGCTGAAGCCCTAATATAAATAATTCTTCTTGGTGTTTGTAATAAGGCAATGTTGCCATTTAGTTTAGGTTTTCAATTCAGTATTTCCTTAATGTATTTCCTTCATTGTCACTATGATTTGTCAATTTAGTTGTTGTTTATGTAATAAGTGTGCTTGCGCACACCAAGCTAATTATTGTATGAAGAATGTTTATGCACGAGGGACTTCACATACTTTTAGTCTAGGGTGGTTGTAGTGATCCAAGAAAAAGACTTTGGGAATTGAAAGATGAAAGGAATAAGCTAATACAGTGTGCCTAAAGTCAAAAGAAGATTGTTTCTATAAGATGACCAAGGATGGAGATGAATTAAGGAATAATATAACACACAAGGTAAGAGGAGGCCATGTTAGTTACCAAGAGAAGGTGCAAGTGATGAGGTACTTGGGTACAAGAGCATGCACGCCAAAGAGAAGTCTATGACCAGAGGGTAGGAAGGCACGCTAGAAGGTTATAGCTAGGCATGAAGATGTACCGCATGGAATGAATGGATTTGGTCAATAAATGAAGGGATATTTGGTAGGTGAGGAGCAATAAATGCATAAAATTTGAAAATTTATATAAGGAAGGGATGTAGATTCATTTTTACCATTGCAACTAAGAGTATTCATGAGAAGAGCCAAGTGTGAAGAGCCGAGTGATTGAGTTAAGGTGTGAAGGGTGTGAAACCAAGAGTGACAACCAGATATGTGCTATAAGAATCTTGCATCCCCGGTGGTGAAGGGTTTGAGTGAAGTAGGAAGACAGAAAATAATTAGGTTACGAAGTTTCCACCTAGGGCATAATTGAATTGAGCTAGGGTTTGATTCGCAGAGTTGTAGGGTTGAAGAAGAGACATTTGCAAGGTAGAAATAGCACCAAAGAAGGCATCTACAACAGTAGTAATAAAAGATAAGAACAAGGTGGTTGTCGAGGAAGAAGAGATGGCACCCGAAACTCATTTTTCGGAGATGTAATACCCAGAAGGAGTCATTGTTGGCCAAGAGTGGGATTCACCCATTAGAAAAATAAAAGTAAGTGAATATAATCATAGGACCTCGGAGAACAAAAAGGAGCTTGATTCCTTGCTTATGGCTAGAACAAACAAATGCACAACAGATGACATGCTAATATATGACGATGTAGGTGAATTTTTTTTGAAGAGAATTGGGGTAAATTAGTTGTATGAGCTGCCATATTTCAGGAAGTATGAGCCCTTGTACCAGTGGCTCATGAGCAGGGTACACGAAGACTTCTTCTACTTTGCAGACGTAGAGTTAGAATTTTGTTTGCGCCTCTCTCATCAAAGGACAGTGTTGAAGGCCACAAGAGAAGATATAAAAGGTGACCTTGTAGATAAAGCCACAATCTTGAAGACCAAACAGAGTTGGGATACCTAAAGGGTTTGCGTGGAATGGACATAGAAAAATTTAAGAACTGTCCAGTTGTACAAGTTGCAACACACACTTGGTTACTAAGTTGAATGATCAGGAGCGGTGGTCATAGGTAAACACTATGTGGTTGCATGTGGCATGAAAGATGTCGAAGGGATGATCTACAACATTACAGGCTATATTGCAGAAAATAGTCAAGAAGTGTGCATAGGAGGGAAGATCAGATTTGGGGCTGTTCTACTATCACTGGTGTTCATGGAGATTAGAGTACTAGATGGACCAAAGGAGAAAATATGGGAATACCCCATGGAGAACAAGTCCCCAGCTAAAAGATTTAGCAAATACCTATGCAAGGGGGCCATGACAGATGAAGTCAAGTCAAAGGGCGAGAAGTGGTATGACAGGCTCTGTGTGACATTTGGGGAAGAGTGGCGCATCCCAAAGGACCTACCAACAGTGGTAGGAAAACAAGTTCAGTTTGTTTGTATCTAGCATTTCTACATCACACATTTTCCAATGAAGGATGGAGTCTGGAGCCCTTGGTGCAAGTTACCCTACACATTCACTGCAAGGTATTTTAAGGAATCTATCCATAGGTTTACCGAGACACGCAAATTGATCTTCAATGTAGATAAGGTAGACTGTGACTACCATACATTGAGGAAGAAGTATGTATATCTTGGTATAAGTGCTTATATAGAGAAGATCATTTCAGAGGTGTTGAATATCAAGCTAATAAGTTTGGTTGTAGTAGATTTGGGGCAGTATTGGTATATCTCCAATTGAAGCTAAAGATGGAGAATAAAAAATATGTGGAAGGTGAGTTCGCACTTCCAGCACCACCAAAAGGGAAGCATACAATGGAGAATATTCCAATGCCTAAGCCCATAGAGTAAGTCGACGTGCAGGATGAGGAAGAGTGCAAAGATAGTGGTGGATTGGAGCATAGGGGTAGGAGACATCCTATAAGTCAGAGTGAAGCTGAGCGCACTATTACACCACCTAAGCCACAAGAGGGGATGATGAGGACTTGAATGCGGTCCAAGGGGAGCACATGTTTAAAAGAGTATTCAGGAGAACAAGGACCCAAGGTGTTACTCCAACCACTATGCACAAATCACCCTAACTCTCCCCATAAAAGGAAGCAACCGCACAGAAGAGGAGGAAGCTGAAGTTGAATGAGGAGGCGAAGAATCTAATGAGAGCATGCCTACATCCTACACTCCCGAGCACACACGAAAGAAAAGGATGAAGCATCAAAGGAGAAGAGAGAAGAAGAGAAAGAACTAGAGGAAATAGCTATAGAAGATACTCAGGACATGGAGACATGGAGACAAGTCCCAAATTTGGAGGCTAGGGTTCCTAAGTAGCAAAGGTCTAGGAGGAAAAGTGGGGAGCACATTCCACCAGCCATGGGGTATGCAGAGGATGCAGGAAAGATTATCTACACCCACTTCTAGAGCACAATAGTGGATCTATTGGTCTGGAGTTGATGGATAAGGATATGGCGACCATGCACACACGAAAGAAACTATCATGGTTGATGCACACCCACATGGATGAGCCTAAATTTGATGTGTGTGAAGAGTCATGCGTTTCGAGGTGATTGAAGAAGGAACCTCAGGCTAGACACATGATAGTAAAGCCTACTATCATGTCGATGGACAAGTTAGTAATGCACTGGTGAAAGTTTCTACGGAGGTGGCTAGAAGAAATATGGACAAATCTACCACAATTAAAGTGTGCGTGAAGAGTTGAAGACAAAGGATGCTGAGATAATGTGCATAACACAGGAAAGGGACTTCATGCAAAATAAGAATGAAGTGTTCATAAGCATCATAGAGGAGATTGGGGACACTATAATCAGAGCAAGGCCACACTTGGAACCCAAGGTACCACAGACATTTCCTTCAGCAATACACTATGTGGAAAAGTTGGTGGACTTAGTGCTCGAAGATGAAACTTTGCGTATACAAGTGCCGAAAATATCAGAACAAGATGTTGAATGGGAGAAAGCATCTGTGATGAGAAAAATCACATGTTATGAAGGGATGTTGAAGCATTACTAGAAGTATTGAAGAAAGTAGACCAAGCTTTGAATATATGCACAACTCTAGAGGTGCTCATCAACATTAAGACCTTGGAAGAAGAGAACAATGAGGTCCAGAAAGCCATGAAAGATGAGACATTGGGCCACGCAGAAAGGTTGTCAATGGTTAAATAGAAATGCACGAGGACCTCGATAAGCAGCACAAGAGCCGCATAAGACTAGGTTGGAGGAGCTCTTGGAAAGATGATTGCACGAATATGGACCTTTTGGAAGGAAGGATGACATCCATGTCTAGTGTTGTGTTGGTTTTACAAAATGAGAAAGGAGAAATTACGGGATGAGTTGGAATCCATTGTTGTGGACATCCTAGAGAAAGTGGAAGAGAAACAAACTCACTGAATGGCAGGTTTTGGAGGTTGCAATAAAAGAGGAGTATCCAAAGATGATACTACAAACTGATACAGAGGAGGTTGCTTAAATAACCTCATATAAATTATTTATTTATCCACATTCTTCATTCTTATTCTTTCATTTTTATTCTTTCCTTCAAATTTTTGGAGATACCCATTGTCGGGATGACAATGAGATTAGTGTGGGGTAATGTTGATCAAAGAATACTTGGCAAAGATCACACAAGGATTCCACACGGGATAGAAGGCCAAGATCAAAGGCACAAAAGGACAGGAAGGACCCGCACGCTAAAGGCAAGTTTAGATTTTAGGACTTAACCAATTTGGGGTATGAAGATGTATTTAGGAGATGTCATGCAAAACACATCAACGATGTAGAGATGTGCGCCAATGCATTTTTATATTTGGGGAATCGGTTCAAAGTGTCTATGCATGGAGACAAGCTAATAATAGAATGGATATTTGAGTTAACTATAAGAGAACTATAGATAACACACTTGCATGTGTGGCTATAATTGTAAATGGCATGTGGCTATCAATAGCATGCGACCTATTTCTGGAATAGATAAGTGGTGAAGGGTAAGTCCCCACCATATATATATGATGTTAGGTGCATGGTAGAAGAAGAATCTAGAGATCATAGAGAGTTGCATACATATGATTTTGGATGTATGAATGTGTGTATCGATCCATACACACCTTTATAAATTGATAGTACTGTAAGGAGCTTCTATATTTATTAATAGATGGAAGACATTGGCTGAATCTAAGTGTCATTCTGTGTAATCGAGTAGTGCACGTTATTAATTCAATGATGATTACCATTTAAGCTTGTTCTTTCCTAGATCTGTGGGCAACATGCACTATAGAATGATGGATTAGTTATGAATCTATATGTTTCTATCTTCATCATGTTAGCATCATGTTACAAGAACCCTAAAGAAGGACACTGTACCTTTGCATGCTTTTGGGGAGCACTCAGTCTAGGTTGAGTGATGTGCCAATGCGACTAGGGTGTTATCTTGCAAATTAGGCTGCATCAAAGAAGAATTTGTCATTGTAAAAGTCCAATAGGTGATTTTAGGTATTTGGTATCATTTGGTGTCAAGAGTCAATGTTAAAATATTGTAAAAAATAAAAATAAAAATTGCCTCACTTTTAGCCGGACGCATTTTCGGTGGAATCCGACGTCCGAGTTGAACTTGAGGGGGAATTCTCATATGATCTCCATGATCAAATCCAACTGAACTAGCAACATGAGACTAGAGGTAGGAGGAATCGGAGGTTAGAGGTCAATCAATGACCTCTCGCCTGTTACCAATGATGAGGCCACATATCATCTTTGGTGACATGTGTGTGTGTGCAGTTTGATTTTAGTGCTTCCAGTGTGGTACAGTTTGTAGTTTTCAATAAGTGGAAATTTCACATTGAGGGGGGGAACATGATCCAATGTTCCATTTCCATTATTGCAGCTTTTTCTATGTATGTATGAGCAACATATCTCAACATAATTTCCTATTTTTTCCTTGTAGCGAGATGTGATGAGAGCTGAGAATAGTACTTGGCATATCATGATGTGGTTGTAGATAAACCACTTGAAAACCTTCATTTGTGGTTTGTGGTAAACCAATAGCAAAACCACAAATCTTGGTTGTTGGTAATCCATTCGCAAAACCATAAATTTATGGTTTGTGGTAAACCACTTACAAAACCATCATTCTTGGTTTTGGTCAGCCATTTGTAAAACCATCCTTGAGGTTTGTGATTATCTCAGAAAATCACTAGATCATGAGTAGGTACAAGTACAAAGGCAAGTTTTCGCCATGTTCACACTAAGGGGGAATATTAGGAAATATAATATGTTAGTTCTCTACATTTGTATATGTGTGAATAATAATTACATTGGTAATTATTATTATAGTGAATGTTAGTAATTAGTTGTTGAATATTATATTGTTATATAGTTATAACAATATAATATATATTGTTGTCACACCGTAACTATGACGAGGTATTTGTTCCTATTTTCTAGGACGTTGTTGTACCAACCTCTATGGCTATATATTAGCCATTGTATCAAAAAAATGATACAAAGAATTATTATAGTGTAAAGAATATTATTCGTAATTATTTTGTCTATTCTTTGTAATTATTTTGATATGGTCTTTATAGCATTGGTCTACATGTATTTTTGATGTAATTGCATGTTTCTTGTGGAGAGGAGAAAGATTATGCCATGAGTGGGACATTAGCAGTGGGATATAAAATTATACAATTTCATGAATTTTAAACATTGCAGTTTGATTGCGGTAATATAGGTGTGTAAACATAGTATAACATTTACATTGGTGACTAGTTTTTTTGGCAAAAAATTAAAACAAAACTGATGTTAGCATGTTATGCAAGAAATTTATAGTGAAAAGTAAAGCTTCAAATAATTAGATAATATTTTAATGGGATCTGGTTTAGTGATAAGGCAAAAAAATTATCATGATGTGAATGTTCATAGCGTTTTATTATAGTTCCATTTTCTATAAAAAGGGGTTAAAACTTTTTTATTGTTATGAATGTTGTAAACGTTGTATCATATATGTATAGCCAACCAATGAATAATTTGTTGTAGGATCTCTAGGTGGAGCTTTAACCAGGAGGTTGTCATCATCGAAGAAGCTCTCAATATCCTTAGTTGGGTAAGGTCCAAGCCAAACATATGGTGGAACAGAGTACTGCAACATTTTCCCTGCTACCAGATCAATGCGCATAAATTCATCCCAACAGTTTGGAAGATGGTTCTGCTAATGGATTTGCCTACGTAATTTGAACTATATATGTAAATCAATCAAATCTATAGAATCCATGTACAATAAAACTCATGCTAAAAAACTGAAATACATTTAAAAAAACCCCAAGCCCAAGTGAAAAATAAATGGTTGTGGTAATGGGTTTCTCTACATAATCTGAATTATATACGTAAATAATTCATTTCATAACATCCATGAACAATAAAAGTCATCCCAAAACCTGAAACCCTTTTAAAAAAAATGAAATTTCTAAACCCTCGAAAGCGAAGAAACAAATTCAAGTAGAAAATAGATGGTTGTTCTTTTATGGATATATGTAAAGAGTTACTCTTTTTAGCTAATAACATGAATAATGAAATGGGATTGTGCATATCCTTTTGATAAAAAGTAAATGAGACTCTACCATAAAAAATGGAAGAATAGATCCACAAGACATAAAAATTAAACCATGCTTTAAAGTACATGTAGTATCAATGGTGTCAAAATAGGGATGTAACCAACGTTAAGTAGTTTATATATGCATTTTTTCCCCCTACTCATTTTATGCTTAGTACATGTATTTAACAATTTGTGGTATGTACATGAGGAGTTAGGAAGTGTTTTTTTTGTTTTTTTTTATGGGGAGGGGATGAGTTTATAAAATTATGTGTAGAATTTTTCCCTAAGGATGTGGATGGTGTCTTTGTTAGCAATGGCTACTTGTTGTAGTGCAGCTTGTGCTTGTTCTAATCTTTTTTGTGTAAGAAGCATTACGGATATTGCATCGTTGTCTCATGTGTGGTTTCCATGCATTGTTCTTGTACACATTCGGATATTTAGATATACAGCTATATGGCATCGAATGTGGTTGTCATCTTTTGAGTGCTTGCAAGGGGGTGTGCAAACAATGTATTAGAGGCATGAATTGAGGAGGGAAAATGATTTATGCTTGAATAGTAATCGGTATATTGGTTTAGATGTAGTTTGGTAAATTCTAATGTTAAGAAGCCTTTTAATGAAATATTAAGAACAAAATTTAAAAATAACATAAAAAAATCAACATCATCCATCCTAGCATCAGGTTTCGTAATTCCATCCACGTTTCTCAGTAGTGCAAACTCTTCTAATAGAGACAAGGTCATGTGGTCTTCAATCTATGGGGGAAAAAGAGTTGTAAGTATTAAATGGAGATCAATAATATCACATCATGGGTTTAAGTTTTACAAGATGTAAAATGTTTCAAATAGTTGGTGTACTTCATAACAACATGCACATGCCTATGGAGAAAAGAAATAATTTAATCATGTGGATAATTTCCAATTTTATAGAGGTGTAAACATCACAACCAACAAAATAATGGAAATCCATATTCCAACATTCATAATATCCCACTAAGAGAGGAGTTTAGGAAGATTTTTATGACCATGATTTCTGCTAGCCTTACTAAAATCAATAGTTATAAGTTCATCCACAAAAAAAACATGTTCAACCTAGAGATAACAATTTTGAGTATCATGATACTAGTCAAATTTTGATCTATATTATCTTCTTAATCACTTAAACCATGTGGAAGGAGGAGGTGTGGTCACTCTAGGTAAGTATCCACTATCCATGTTTAGTTAGATACAAATCTACAAAAAATACAAGTCAACTATGAATTAAAAATTGAATATAAAAACTTTCCCTTAGATACACCATTATTAATAATGAACACAAAATCAGATAAGAAGGCGTGTGATAAATTTTTGAATATAAGATTGAAGTCATGGGATGAATACTATTAAGTTTATCTTATCCCTTCCATTTGGTTCAAGTAGAAGCAAATACAATGCGTTCAAATAAGATTGAAGGCGTGTTGATTTTTTAAAGTCATCCTATAGCTTATAGGGGTTTCTTTAACATAATTCAAGCTTTGGATTTAACTGGATAAAGAGAAGACATGACTTAACTCTTTAACAAGAAATAATTTGTTTCATACACAATTTGGTCCCATGAAAAACAATGTTTTCTAGAAGAGCATTTATGTTGCTATTATAATTGTTATTGGAACATGAAAAGGGGATGTTGAGAATGATAAGTCAATTTGAAAACAACAAATGGATGTAAGAATAATCACAAGGAAGAAGGCACAAAGTACAACATACTGAGGTGCAGGATGCCAGATGATTTTGCTTGAAGGATTTGGCTCATGCTAAACAGTAAAAGTTCATTTTTAATATTTTATGTGTTTGTTTTCAATTTTTTTCCCTTTTCCTTATTATATGCTAGTGATATTTCACGTTGTTACTTCCAATAATTGCAATATAAACACCCCATCACAAAAAAACAAACCGGAGACCCAGATGGGGAAAATTCTCCAAATGAATGGAAGTTTACGGATATGCGATTGGATCTATGACTAGTGAGGGTTTGAACAACTGGAAATCTAAGAAACTTATCAAGTTCGAGTAAAGGTTTATAGATGCAAACTTGGTGTAAAAATCATGACTAAAACCATATTGTGTTTATTACATCTTTCTGACCAAGCCAATCAAATAATAGACATATTTTTGCCTTCTTCTAAATCCTAAACTTATAACAAACCTTGGAGGATGATTCTACAGTGACATCGAAAACAAATGGCTATAAACCACTAACATTGGTTTATCAAATGATGTGGAGAATTGTAAAGTTACAAAACAACAACACAAAACAAAAACAAAGCTCATCATATATTCATACTAGCTTGATAAAGGGATTTAAAAATATCCAAATCGAAGAGAAGTTTGCAACTGACCAAAAGGGCATTGGGCTTGCCAATAGCCCACGTATTCAATTTGTGGTTTTGTCCAATGGATCACAAGAATTCTGGAAGAGCTCTTCCCAATCTTGAGACAATTGACATTGGAATTTTGTGCCACAAACTCCTCTATATTCACTAAGTCAAGGTACACTAAAATATACATGTTTGATGCTTAAATTCTCACAGCCAATGCATTGGATCCAGGTTGTTGTAACATTTATATTTAATTCTATTAAATTAACAGTGTAAAATGTATTTCTCTGGTTTTGCAATCTGCAGTAAGAAAAATTTAATAAAGAAGGGTAAAAACATGATCCATGGTACTTACAACTAATTTCTTTCCAAAAAACTAAATGGATAGATAGGCGGTATAATTGAATGAGAACTTTTGAGGGGAAAAAATGTCTCTGGATTACTCTTAAGCAAGTTAGCTTAGATATCATCGGTAAACATCAGATCTACACATTGTATTGATTCTTTCATAGAAACAAGTTTGTAATAAAAATATTCTTGTTTTCAAAACACCTCTATTTTTATCCTTTTTTGCCAACTATAATTCCAAATTTTAATAACCAACTGGAAAATTTTGCAAAATCAAAATAGAAAAGTGTCATGCAAAAAGTGTATACTGTCATTAGATGTGCCATAATTTACATTGAAGTAAAGCTTATGCCTCTCCTCAAACATTATCCTATGATGCAAATATTTCTTGTTATTTTTAAAAAGACATCCTTTGAATTTTAGTGCTAGTTATTACATTGTTTATCTAACTAATACAAATATCTCAAATACATTTATCTGGCATATGCAAAAAAATATCAATCTCCAGGTGAAAATTCTAGGCTTTTTCATATCACAGATTTATTAATGGTTCTATTACATTCTCAAAGTTTGGATTTATTGAGGTGCTGCTATCCTTTATCAATCTCCTATCAGTTGAACCTCACCCCACATGCACACTTCTACATAGATGTTTGATAGGATAACATAAGTTGTAACTTTTTCATTCTTCAACCAGGGGAAAAGAGTTGCTACAAATAATAATGACCCCCAATGTTTTATGTGGTCTTCAACTACCAAGTATCATTCCACTGATCTCTATCGATGAAATCTACCATGTTGCACTAAGTTACCTTATGATAAATTAACAACAGTTTCACTAAATCCTAGAATAGACTTTTTGTTTGCAGATTGCTTGACATTACATTACCAATAATCTCTACAAGAATAACAATACAAATGCAATTTTCAATTTCACGCGTTGATGTTAGAGGAATACCTATGATGTCCCGGTTCAGCCCACATGCATACTTCTACATAGATGTTTGACATGATAACATAAGTTGCAACATTTTCATGCTACTCCTCACTTACATATCAATGACGACGCTCTCCACCTTGACCAAGTTTCTCCATCCTCCTTTTCCCACCTGTGTCTCCTTTGGAGTTGCTGTTATATTTGGACTGACTATAATGGAAATGATTTACATAGTTGGACATATCTATGGTGCTCAGATGAATCCTGTTGTTACTATTTCCTTCTCAACTATTGGGAAACTTCCCATCAAATAGGTAATTGAATTCCATGGACATCCACATTTGTAAACCTCGTATACTTCTATGGGAAAATATATTGAATCCCTACTTGTTGAATTCATGCTTACCTTCATACTCATGTTTGTGTTGTCTGCAATGGTAACAGATCCTAAAGCAGTAAGTTACACTGAAATTGCCCCTTAATACCTCCTCAAGCCTGTTACAAACTCCCACAAACTAACATGAAATGGTTCATTATGCAGGCTGGTCATATGATAGGGGTTGCAATGGGTGGACACAATTGGGTTTTGTGTTTTATTTGGAGGGTATGTGTGGAACTAACATGCAATTCAGGTTTAATTGGGACATTTATGATAAAATTTATAGTTTCTTCCACATAGCTGGCATGGGCTTTAATTTCAATCACCCAAATCTAATGAATTTTCAGAAGATACATAGAACTGGAAGTAATTACCTCTAAGCTCTAGTGGAGGACTGAATCACGTGAGTCGGACACGAAGATATGGCTACGGATTGACCTTTGCATCATAGCTGCATGCTCATTAAATTCACAACAAGCAATTATGTAGGCTAATCAAATTGGATAGTTGTTTTTGGTTGTATTTGTATTTTTTTTTGTTATTTTCTTGTAAGCATTTTATCAAACAATTTCTATGCACTATGTTATATACTAGCCTCCAGATGCATCAGACTATAGTATGATGCCTTTATTTTCCTGGCATGGCATTACCGATAATATCTACAAGAACATTTTCCTCTTTCAAAGTGATGCAACAACTTTACATATCTCCCAACAATTTGCTTTGCAACAGGATTTTACTTTCCCGTTTTCTCAGTACATGTTCTGAATCTTTTAAAAATCCTGCTACCTTCATCTCCCAAGTCATTTTCCCCAATTTTCTATCATTTGAACCTCACCCCATATGCACGCTTTTGCATAGATGTTTGACAGAAGAAAAAAGTTGCAACATTTTCATTATCCAACTCAAAAAGAAGATTTGTTGTAAATAATAATGGCCCCATATGTTCTATGTGGTCTAAAACTACCAAGCAAACACATCCCCACAACCACCTCAGGTTTTATTGGCACGTTGATGATAAAGTATTCTTGGCATGCTTCTGTAAGAGGCATTCATGCTATCGAACCAATTGTTTCTTCCACACCATATTTTCTTATTCTTTACCAGCAATACATTTCCACGCCATGCCATTGCCTCCTCCTTGCAAGTTTTTCCTCTTTTTCTAGAGTCAATTTTTTTCCTCATTATTTAAAAACAATATAAAAAGTGCAAATTTAATAGAACATTAGTTATTAACACCTTGGTTCTTACAACCAAATTTGCAGGCCAAACTTGGATTTGTGGATAATTTTGTTTTTAACTTTCCATACATGACAGAATCCAAATAGAAAGTGCAGACAGTGATAAAACCTTAAGTAAATCAAATATCTTTACAAATATGTATTTACCTTTTATTAAAAACTCTTACACTTTATTACAAATTCACAATATTATTTCTTCCAGTAGTATCAGTATCCTTTCCGCCAAATGTTGCATCCCTGGTGTCCAGACAGGAGTGAACCATTAGCTAGAAACGTATCTCATATTCACCATATTTATAATTTCAAGATATTTTGTCAGGCATTTTGAGTGTCATCTTTTTTTCAAACACTTCACATGTCTCACTCTCATGGAACTCTGATGGCTTCCCCTACACGCTGATGTAATATTTAGGAATACCAAATTCCTCTAGCAACCACCCAAGAATATCCATAAGATCCTTTCTAGATTGTTTTCCACTGCCACAGTAAAGTCAATTCCCCTGTGTGTAGAGCTCTTAATATCCCCTCACATTATGGTGCCGTCAGGGCCAATAAAATATCATTTCTTTGTAGATTGTTGTTGCTTTCTCTTCATAGAGTTTGGGGAATGCAACAGTCGGAAACACTAAACAAAAAGGCACAGGCATTGTATAATAAAAGTGGGAACATTTTGTCAAACAAGTCACAGACAATAAGCCATAAGAGGCTATGTTGCAGAGGTAAAAGAAAAACAGAGGTATAAATCTTCATAAATTCTCTAAATTTGACGTTGAATGTCAAAATGCCCAAATATTTGGGAGTGGATTTGTAGGGTACACCTATTTCAAGATAGATGGTCGAGCTGGCTTGGTTCTGTATGATCACACTTCCAGCTCTGCATGTGATGCCACCTGTGGGAAGTGGTGTGTTTTTGTATGCTATACCACTTAAGAAAACACAAGTGTTCTTCGAATTATTCATTTCTCCTAATCCTGCCCACCCATATCGCATTGCATCTACAGATTAGGCAAACTAAAAAGATGTGCTCCCATTCCATATTCAACACATCATAATGGTGAACTAAATACAACAATATTTTTAAGGATTTGTAGTGCACATGTTAGTGGGAAAGCTCAAGCAGCTGACACAAAGAAGGAAAATTCCGAATAAAATAGCATTTTTAGGGAAAAAAACATGAAAAGACAAACCTCTATTGCACTGTTGGGGGTGCTACGCAAGAAGCTTCCAGGAGGGACAAAAATAAATTCGATACCAGATAAACAAGGAAAAACAAAATGATGAAAAAAACCCAACAAAACCATAACTGGGTAGGATATGCCCATCCCTGACAGAAACAAACGTATGTGCTTTGAGAAAACGGCGCACCAAATTTGCATCTCGGATAGAAACACATACATCTATAGCTAAAAGCATCCACGAAGATACCCGAACTAACACATATGCATTCACCTACATGAAGGTCAAGTAGGAGGAAAGGATGACAAGCACATGAAGCTACAGAGCGTCATCGTACAAGGTCAAGTACACATTAGCCACGCCTCCGGTGTAATTATGATTGAGATCCAAGGTTTGCATTTTTAGCTATCAACCATTCATCAATACTAGATGAAAATGAGGGATATATCTAGTGCCCTAAAATCAGTAAGAGAACATGGGAATATGAAAAAAATTACTTGTTTCGATCTAAAATCCATTAAATTCACATTATTTAACTAATTAAAGGTATATTTGCTCTCTATCATACACCATATTATCTATTAGAAAATAACCATTCTCACGTTTTGATCCGTAGAATTATCACACATGCTATTAAACATCTATATAGACATCCACCTATCTCATACCCAATTTTTGTTACAACCTAGATAGGTTCATATTTTCTAGATATATTTAGTTCCAAAATAACCATCCTCCTATAAACTAATTACCTTGCCCTATACTAGTCATATTTTATAAAGGATTACTTGAATTAGTGGTATATTAGCTCAAATTTTTGGTTTTTTGAGTGGAAAAAATAAACAAGGTAAACTATAAATTCAAACACATTCAATACTACATGCGTAAAAATAAATAACGAAATCTCTTGAATAATATTAAGATAAAGTATTGAAACATTCTTTCCTTAGTGTACATCATTACCAAATCAACTTGAAAATATGAATTCATCTACACCACAACCTTAGATATCAAGTATTTATATCACTATTAATTAAAAGTGCATGTTTGTAATTGTTAGGGTTGAATAAAAATCTTGTTTTCTATTATATATTTTGTTAAATCTTGCCACATTTGATATAACTAATGTTAGTGCAAAATCACAAAGCACCCTGGATGTTGATCAGATTTCAAGGTTGATTGTGCTAGCATCCAGTGTGATTGCACAACATGGAATCCTTTCTCCAAGTGTGGGACTTGCAGAATGAGAAAGGAATCTCCAGAGAAGGCTAGTTCCTATTCCTCTGTTCAGATGCACATGAAAAATGCAGAGGGGTTTACTCAAAACCTAATCTAACTTGCCAAAGAGACAGGGTAAGAAGATGCATGAAAATAAACCTAAGCTAATAGAGGTGATGCACCGAGGAATGAAGAACACCTGTCTTGCTAATAAACACAGACCATTCAAATGTGATGCAAGATCATGCACTAGATAACAAAACTTGCAGTGAAAGACCAGGAGGATGCAAATAAACACAGAGAGGGTTGAGAATCATCCACAGATATGCATTACTTGCTCCAAAGATTGATACAATACACTACAGAATGCCAAAAGGCAGAGTCACATTACAGTTTTAAATGGGAGGTTTGAACTCCACAAATTCGCCTGATAAAGAGAAGAAGGGAGGAGCAAAACAAGAATGTTTGACCTTTTGAAAGAAGCCCCTCTTTACAATATATAGGAAGAATGAGAGAGGGAAGAGAGAGGAAAGTCAGATCTGCCCCAACCACTTCTAGGTCACATTTAGTTTATCTCATTATGGTAGTGGGTGAGAACCACAAGAAGAGCGGCGCACTGTCCAAAGCGAAACGGCGAATCGTCTGCGCATTAAAGATGGTTGTTAAAACGCTTGCTTCGCCATTATCATGCGTCAGATCCGTTTCTCAATCTTCTTTCCCCAAAATGAACCAAAGTTCAAGATTGACCCCGGAATTGCATAGAGCATTTCACCAGCTTTCCGTTGATATAAGGAACGCGCAAATCCGAGCTTTGGATCGAAAGTTATGGCGATCTCAAGATTTAGGGCACAAAACAGTGAAACGGATGTTTGAACTCTTTCCCGCGCTCTACCACTCGGACGACACGTGTCGGCACGATGGATGAGTAATTCTCTCTCCTTTGACTTTCCGCGAAGTTTCCCTTTTAATTTTTTTTTACTTTTATGACTTTGGGAAATTTTCCATTTTTTCCAGCGTTCCTCGCTACTTGGTACACGTGGCATGCATTGATTGCTCAGGTGACCCTTCAAACCTTGTCCCTTTGAAATTCTGGTGTCTCCCCTTGTGACACGTTTCATGCTGTGATTCGTCTACGGCTCTGCTGACTTTTCACGTCCTCGCGTCCTCTCGGCCCTACTTGTTCCAAACGCTGGGACAAAATCCTCCGATCCACCCACCCGGGCTTGCACTGTCCCACTTTCGGCCGATGACACGTGGCACATTTCTATTGGCTTTCAGCTTTCTTGGGTTTCTGCATCCCACGCATCCCTTTGTCCCAACTGTCCTAGTGTGAAAGTTCTCCTTTTCAGCCGAACCGGCCGGTTCGCATCCTTCACGTACTTTTGTTCCGGATGTCCCGAACTAAAGTTCTGCGCGCCGGCTGATCCGGGCTGTTCGCGTCCTTCTTCGCGCGTCCTCGTGGCCCGGATGTCCCAGCATCGTCCCCGGTAGTTAGTCAATTTTTCCTCCTTCGGCCGAACTGCTTTCCACGTCCCTCGCATCCTCTCGGCCCGAATGTCCCTATCTTTGTGCAAATCGCCCGGAGGCTTTTCGGCTAGTTCGCGCCCCAACGTCCCAACCGTCCCCGCATCGTGGCCCTGGAGTAGGACTTAGCCAATTTTCTTCAATTTTTCTGCCCCAATTCTAGTTTTCTGCATTTCTTCCATTTGCTCGACCTGTTGGGATTCTTCTTGGATAGGGAGGGCCGAGGGACCCCAAAAAACATGATTTTGGGCCTTGAATCAATCCATTTTCCTGGAACTGAAAATCTGATGCATGTTATCAACAATTACCTTGGGGGGGAATTTTTGACAACAGTTTTGGCGACTCAACGGGGTCACCTACCTGCTAGGTATAAGATCAGTGGCCTTTTAACCATTCATTGGGCATGGAGTAATAACCTGAAACCAACCTCGATTTCGATCCCGATCCCGATACTGCAATTCATTCTTTGAGAGCACTCGAACCGTAGGAATTCACCCCGAGAGTGAAAAAACCTGTGCCAAAGCACTTAGGGAAAAAGAAACCTAACTACAACAAGACAATGTGCATACGCACTTAGAGGAATTGAAATCTAGGCTAATATTTACAAGGGTAAACCTTTTCCTTTTTAGTAGCAATGTTTAAGATAGATTCCGTTAATTGGAATTGGGAGTTCTTCTCCATCCAACGCAGACAATTGGAAGGCATTACCACTTTTACATCTCATGACCATGTAGGGGCTGCTCCAAATGGCATCAAACTTGGAATACCTTCCAGGTTTCGCCCGATCAGCATCCCATTTCAGAACTAGGTCCCCCACTCGAAAGGATCTATCCTTGGCCTTCCTATCAAAGGTCTTCTTGATCAAAGTTTGATCCTTTTCCATTGCTTGGGATGCCTGATTTTTGATCTCTTGCAGCTCCATCAACTCTGTATACCTGGCCTCCATTGGTTCGAACTCAGCCAACTCCAACTGCTTCATGAACTCCAATGCAGGCAGTTCTAATGATATAGGGAATACTGCCTCTTTTCCATAGACCAACTTGTAAGGGGAATTACCTATAGACCTCTTTGGTGTTATTCCTACACCCCATAATGCTGATTTTCATCTAGAGTCCTCCTGATGATTTTTAGCAAATTTTTGTTCATGGACTCTGCTTGTCCATTACCCTACGGGTAATAATTTGAAGAGGTGCTCAAATAGATTCCATTCTTGATAGCCCATTCTGTAATCTTGGAACCTATGAATGCCAATGCATTATCAAAGATTATTGTAGCAGGTATACCAAATCTGGTTGTTATCCCCTCATAAAAGTCTAAGATGCTAGACTTAGTTGCCTCTTTGAGTGCCACTGCTTCGGTCCACTTGGTGAAATAGTTTGTTGCTGTGAGTATCCACTTGTGTCCTTGACTCGAATTGGGATTGATGACTCCAATGAAGTCCAGTCCCCATTGCATGAATGGCTGGTCAACTGAGACTGGATGTAATGGAAGAGCAGCAAGTCTCTCCTTTCCTGTGAAGAATGCACAATTCTTACACCTCTTGATCCATGCATAGCAATCACTGAAGATTTTAGGCCAATAATAACCAGCCTTCATGATTTTTAGAGCTGTCACTCTTGGTGCAAAATGACCACCAGCTGGCCCACCATGGAACTCTTCCAACACCCTTTGAATCTGATTTGTGCTAATGCATCTCAGCAGCACTCCATTCACATCTTTCTTGAACAAAACACCATCAACAAACACATATGGAATGGCTTGTAATCTAAAGTATCTCCTCTTCGCTTTGCTCATTTCTAGAGGGCATAGGCCTATCTGTAGGAAGTGTATCATATTCTGAGTCCAACAGGGAGTGGGCACATCATCATTTTCCTGTTCTTGACCATCATGTAGTACCAAGATAGCCTCTCTTCCATTACCTGCTTCAACTTGCTGACTCAAGGCTAGTTGTTCGCATAGTCCCTTCCCACGTACTAGTTTGGTGACCTTAATCTCGATGTCATATTCCATGACACGGGTTATCCATCCTGCACGTTTCTCGTTCAGATCCTTGTTTAGAAGGAATTCCTTGACTCCCGCATGAGAGACCAATAATTGGATCTTGTTGTTTGAGACCAGGTGCTTGAATTTCTTCAAACTCCTGATCACTGCAAGTACATGCTTTTCAATGAAAGAGTACCTAGTTTCGTATTCCTCCAAGCCTTGACTGAAGAAAGAAACTGGTTGTTCTAATCCTTCTTTGTTTTGTTGTGCCAGGATTGCAGAAATTGTGTCTCCACCACCAAAGGCGTATAGCATGAAATCCTTGGAGAAGTCTGGATTGATGAGAGTTGGTGCTTGAGAGATAGCCTCTTTTATAGCCTCAAAACTTGCCTTGCCTTCAGACGTCCACTTAAATGCCATGCTCTTTTTTAACATCAGCGTTATTGACTTTACGAGAGCCGCAAAGTTTCAAACAAACCCGCAGACAAAATTGATTCTTCCCAAGAAGCTTTGAAGAGCCTTCTTGTGACTTGCAATGGCAACGCTCGAATTGCTTCAACTCTTTCGGTCAATCGTCAATCCCTCCTTTGAAACAATATGGCCTAAAATCCTTCCCTCATGAGCCAGAATATGCATTTTTGAGATTCAATGATACCCCAAATCTTCTACACCTCTCAAATACCTCGCCTCGGATGAAAGAGGTGATCCACCGTGTTTTTGGAGAATACAATGATGTCATCAAGATATATCAAAACTATTTTATTGATCAACCCCTTGAATGCCATATCCATTGCCCTTTGGAAAGTGGCTCCAAAGATTTGATAGGCCGAATGGCATCTTCTTGTAGGCATATGTTCCCCATTTGGTTGTGAAGGCTGTCTTGAACTGATCTTCCTCCTTCACCATAATCTGATTGTAGCCTGAGTAGCCATCAAGTAGTGAAAACCTTTCTGAACCAGCTACGACCTGCAATATTTGCTCCATGGAAGGGAGTGGATAATGATCCTTGAGAGAGGCTCTATTCAAATCTCTGAAGTTGACACACAACCTGATCTCTCCATTCTTCTTTCTGACTGGGACTAAGTTGGCGACCCAACTTGAGTGTTTGATGGGGAAGATGATCCTTGACTCAATCAGCTTGTCCAATTCTTTCCTCATGAGAGGCTCCATGTGTGGATTGACTGGTCTTTGTTTCTGCCTGACAGGCTTAGTATTTGGATCCAATTCAATGGTATGCTGAGCTAAGTTGGGATTGAAACCTTTCAAGTCTTCATATCTCCAAGAAAACACGTCAGGGATCTCTTGACACAGCTGCATGAACTCATACCTTTCTTGTTCAGTTGTCATCCTTCCAATTTGCAATGGTTTGTTCTCTTCTACCAAGATGGATACTGAATCCTCTCTCTTGACTTGAATGTTTGCTTTCTCCTTTCTAAACTGATCATTCGGGTTGAAGATTGACTCCAAAGTTATGAGGCCTTTTGGTAATTTGTTAGTTCTCAGCTGCACCACTTGGTTACCATACTGCTGCTGCAGCTTGTCTTGATTCCTGGCGGAGAACTCAGCTTCTTCTTGCAAGAAATGGATGATTTGCTAGTCATTTTCAAACACTTGCCAACTGACATTGTTATCCGGCACTGAAGGCCTCACAATCATGTGGATGTTTGGCTGTACCTTGTCTTGTTGAATGCTTTCCACAATGTCAAAAGCTGCCCCTACTGCTGCAAGCCTGTCAGCAGCTTGATTCTCTTTCCTAGGAATGGATTTGATGCCAAAACCTTCAAAATATTCCATGAGGTCCCACACCCTGTTCTTGTAGCACTTGAGTAGATCATTCTTGGCAGCATGCTATCCCTTGACCTGATTTACAATCAATTCACTGTCCCCAAAGACTTGCAAGTTCTTTATTTTTTTCTTGATTGCCCAATGCATCCCTTGCACCAAGGCTTCATATTCAACAGTGTTATTAGAGCACGCAAATTGAAATCTAAAAGCTGAATAGTAATTTACTCCTTGAGGTGAAACAAGCATGGCTCCACCTCCTGCGCCTTGTCTACTCCTTTATCCATCAAAAAACAACTGCCATACCTCATTGTCATCCTTGTGGCTTGGCTTAGTGATGCTAGGAATAGGTTGATTTTCTTCGTGTATACAATAGACTCCTAGCTCAGATTCTTCTACTTCTTGATAAGGATCAAAAGCATGTATCTTGTTTGCCCATTCATCAAGAGTTAGATCCGGGATGCTCCCAACCTTAGTGTTAGCTTCGTCAGTGCTTGGGTGATCTTCTTGATCAAATGCTGGAACAATTGGCATTGATCCGACTTGGAGTGTAAGGCTCAATGTGGAAGTTTGCAATAGGTTCGCACTGATTGTAGTCTTAGTTCCATACCTCATTATGAACAGCATGTGTGACCAATCAGCAGACAAATATCCCCCAATCTTGGCTGTGAAGTCCCTTGACAAGCATAGGGCAAAAAGTGGTGGAAGGTCTATGACTGATACATCTTGTAAGACAACAACATTTGGACATGCATGCAAGGTAAGACTCAAGTTTTTAATCACTCCAATCATGCTGCTATTGCTGTCCCATCTAGCTGCACTACCCCTTTGGATATTGTTTCATACTGGAGCCCTAGCTGATCAGCTATTTGTTTAGGCATTACTGAGCTAGTTGCCCCGGAGTCTATCATGCAATTGTGCACTAGCTGATTTCTAATGATCAATGAAACATAGAAAGGAGGGGGTTTCAACGTTTTACCTTGTTGTCCTTCATGATATCCTTCAGGCTGGGCCACATTTGTAAGTACCTTCTCTTTCCTTTGGGCCTATTGATTTGAAGTTGACCAGTCCTTCATGGCAGCTTGTAGCAGATCTCTTTGGCCTGGGATAGATAGGGATTCCCACATTGATATATTGACGTTTGTCTTCTTCATCTGATCAATGATATTGAATGGAGATGAAGTATCCCTTTGCTGTCCCTTGGTTTGCACATTCACTCCTTGCATGTGGGCAGCAACAACTAGTATTTGAGTTGGCCTAGGGGCTGTTCTTGGCTGCCCTTGTGCATTTGAAATGGACTTTGCTTGCCAACCATTTGTGGAGCCGTGGAAGGTTGTGGATTGGTTGGGGCTAATGACTGTTCTTCTTCACCCAAATTCCTCCTCTTTGACCTTGTGTTGGCTGCAATACCTTGAGACACTTTGCCTGGTTCATGCCACAAAAATCCTCCGCTTGCCAATTTACCAATGTGGTGTCATTTGGGGCTGATTGCTGTTGGAATGTTTCTTGTTGTTGGCCATTTTCTTGACTGCTCTCACCCTCCACACCAGTAGTTGTCACCATTAATGCTTGAGTCAAAGCACCATTGAAGCACATGGATTGATTATGAGGCTCATTGCATGGAAAACACCAATCATACTCCTTGGAAATGTTGTTTTGTTGGCACCAATGCCTTAGAGGCAGATATGACATTTGGATTATAGGGCTGAAATGGTCTATTGGCAGGAGGCCTTGTTTGATTCATATTTGCAATCGGATTAGGTGGCCTTTGTGGTTGGTATGGTTTCCTTTTAGGCTAAGCTTGGGGTTGATAAGAAGGTCTCAAACCTTGGGCTGCTTTGCCTTTTGAGAGTAACCAATTCATTGCCTAGATTTTACAATTGTTTCATGACCTCTTGAAGCTCATTTGGGGCACTTGGAGATGAAGTGGAAGCTTCATTCGAACTTTGATTTCTAGGAGTGGGAGAAGGAGCCAAATTAGGTGCTTGATTGGTGTTTGGACTCTCTAAGCTTGGAAACAATGGCATGGGAGGTCTAGGGGCAAGTTTGCCAGCTTGGATCAAACAATTTTCAGCCCTAATGGCAATGCTATAAGCCATAGGGATAGTTATGCCTCCCATGGACTGAATCAACATAGAAATATCAGAATTTAGAGCTTTGAGATAGTAGAGAAAAGCACCTTCTCTGTTGTGCTTTGACCGCCACTGGAATTATCTCCCAAGTCTTTTGAAATCTGAAGTTGAAATCAGGTCAGCTGCTCATTGGGAGCTCTCTTGATAGTTGTCAGCTGCTCCAAAAGAGACAAGTTGTCTCCCTTCTCTCCAAATTGCTCGTGAAGTGCTATACACAACTGATTCCAATTTGTGATAGAACCAGCTCCAAGGCTCCTAAACCATTGCAATGCTTTGCCCTTGAATGAAGATGCCAATAACTTGACAGCCACTTGCATTTCATTGATTTCATGGATTGTACAAAGGTTAGCAATATCTTTAACATGATCACCTGGAGTAGTCTAATTTTCTCCAATGAAGTACGAAATGTTCTTCAAGGCTGCAATAGGAATTGGATGTTGTGCATTGAGGGCAAGTGGGCTGCTACCTGTGAAGTTGACATAGGGGTTGTTTTGTGCCATTCTAATTGGTCTTAAAACCCTTGTTGACTGAGTGAAAGGCCTACCAGGTGGAGGAGTCGAGAGAGTTCTATTTGGTGGAGATGGAGATCTTTGAATCCTTCTTCCTCTTTGCCTTCTTCTTGGAGATAACTGCAGGTATTCAAACAACACTTCCTCTTCTCCAACTCTTGACCTTGTGGTGATTCTTCTCATGAGTCTTCGACTTGCCTTTGTTGTAACCGAGTTGATTCTTCCCTTGGAGTCGCCGATATGTAAATAATAGCTCTTTTCAAGCAAGAAAATTGCAGCGAGATGCACATCAACTTTGCTGCAATAAAAATGAGACCTCTAGGTCCCACCAGCGTGCCAAAACTGTTAGTGCAAAATCACAAAGACCCCCGATGTTGATCGATTTCTAGGTTGATCATTTCAAGGTTGATCCTTTCTCCAAGTGTGGGACTTGCAAATGAGAAAGCAATCTCCAGAGAAGGTCGGTTCCTATTCCTCTGTTTAGATGCACACGAAAATGCAAAGGGGTTTACTCAAAACCTAATCTAACTTTCCAAAGAGACAGGGTAAGAAGATGTGTGAAAATAAACCTAAGCTAACAGAGGTGATGCACCGAGGAATGAAGAACACTGTCTTTGCTAATAAAAATAGACCATTCAAATGTGATGCAAGATCATGCACTCGATAACAATACTTGTAGTGAAAGACCAGGAGGATGCAAATAAACACGAGAGAGGGTTGAGAATCATACACGATATGCATTACTTGCTGCAAAGATTGATACAATACACTACTGAGAATGCCAAAAGATAGAGTCACATTACAGTTTTAAATGGGAGGTTCGAACTCCACAAATTCACCTGATAAAGAGAAGAAGGGAGGAGCAAAACAGGAATGTTCGACCTTTTGAAAGAAGCCCCTCTTTACAATATATAGGAAGAATGAGAGAGGGAAGAGAGAGGAAAGTCGATCTACCCCAACCACTTCTAGGTTGCATTTAGTTTATCTCATTATGGCAAAGTGGGTGAGAACCACTGCAAGAGTGGCACACTGCCTAGCGAGAAACGGCAACCGTCTGCATGCATTAAAGTGGTTATTGAAACGTTGCTTTTGCCATTATCACGCGTCAGATCCGTTTCTCAATCTTCTTTCTCCAAAATGAACCAAAGTTCAAGATTGACCCTGGAATTACATAGAGCATTTCACCAGCTTTTCGTTGATATAAGGAACGTGCAAATCCGAGCTCTGGATCGAAAGTTATGGCGATCTGAAGATTTAGGGCACAAAACAGGCCAAAACAGATGTTTGAACTCTTTCCCACGCTCTGCCACTCGGACGACACGTGTCAGGCACTGATGGATGAGCAATTTTCTCTCCTCTAACTTTCCGTGGGTTTCCCTTTTAAAAATTTTGACTTTTATGACTTTGGGAAATTTTCCATTTTTTCCAGCGTTCCCTGCCACTTGGGA
Organism: Taxus wallichiana var. yunnanensis; assembly: GCA_018340775.1. NCBI lineage: Eukaryota > Viridiplantae > Streptophyta > Pinopsida > Cupressales > Taxaceae > Taxus > Taxus wallichiana. The sequence continues at coordinate 349,679,063 of CM031235.1, forward strand.
CACGTGGCATGCATTGATTGGCTCGGGCTGAACCTTCAAACCTTGTCCCTTTGAAATTTTGGTGTCTCCCCTTGTGACATGTGTCACGCTGTGATTCGCTCCAGGTGGGCCTGCTGGCATTTCGTGTCCCTCGCATCCTCTCACTGGCATTCCAAAATCGCTTGGGGCAAAATCCTCCGATCCGCCCGATTCGGGCTTGCCTGTCCCACTTTCGGCCGATGACACATGGCACATTTCTATTGGCTTTCGGCTTTCTTGGGTTTCCGCATCCCGCGTCCCTTTGTCCTAACTGTCCCCAAGTGTGAAAGTTCTCCTTTTACCAAACCACTGCTCGCCCTTCGTCGCATACTTTTTTGTTCTAGATGTCCCGAACTGAAGTTCTCTCGCACCGCCGATCCGGCGGTTCGCGTCCTTGCATCCTCGCAGCCTCACTGTCCCGGACTATCCCCCTCGGTAGTTAGTCAATTTTTTCCTCCTTCGCCGAACCGGTTTTGCGTCCCTCACATCCTCTTGGCCCGAATGTCCCTATCTGTGAGACCGCTTTGGAGGCTTTTCGGCCGCCACACCCCCGACGTCCCAACTGTCCCCAGCATCGTGGCCTGGAGTAGGACTTAGCCAATTTTCTTCAATTTTTCTGCCCCAATTCTAGTTTTCTGCATTTCTTCCATTTGCTCGACTGTTGGGATTCTTCTTGGATAGGGAGGGTGAGGGACCCCAAAAAACATGATTTTGGGCCTTGAATCAATCCATTTTCATGGAACTGACAATCTGATGCATGTTATCAACATTTACCTTGGGGGAATTTTTGACAACAACTACATGTTTCTTGATGTTTCTTTATAGTAGTGGTATGTAGTGGAGAACTCATTACATAAATGGGGATGTAGTGAGAAAGTCTTTGAACCCATTCATATTAATCCCGTTATCGTGTCAAAGGCACAAAGTTAGGTTTCTAATGGTCATTATGCTCCATGATATAGGCACTAGTAGTAAGACAATACATTGAGGCATTGTTGTAAAAGAACATTCTTTTTAATATCCCTAAAAGACACATACTTTTAAGAAGAAGGATTCTCACTACCAACCTCTTCACCACATAATTTCATAACAAAAAGTTGTTGAATATTTGTATAAACCATAGTCATACAACAAATATTGTTCATCCAATTGTTTACAATCATGAAGGATTTGTTCTTGGTACAAAAAAATCCCAATGAAGTATACACATTTTATTTTAAATATGTAATAGAATAATTCAAATTCACCCATAGTAGAATTATTTTTACTTGTATGCTACAAAAATCACTGATAACAAGAAAGTATAGAAACTGAAATTTATACCTTCTTCTTTGTGTCTCCTTTGCAAACCTCGGAATGGGTAGTGACTTGGATGGGCCCAGCATTGATTTTGATGTGGAGGTGCCTTCTCCAATGTGGTAAATATATTTTCTACACCGATGATTGATTCACAACTTTACACCAAGGAATGAAAGGATGATGGATTTAGGGACATAAAAAATAGGCTTATGTGGACATTAAGACTCGATGGAGGGGATGTTATGTGCAACAAGAAAATAATAGATTTGACAGAATTTTTCTTATGTTTGAAGAGGGGGGAGAAAGTATTTATTTATAGCATGAAAGTTGGATTAATTTGGATGTTTTAATTAATCATGATTTTAAAAAGTAAGCAAGATTAAGTGAGTGGGGGAAATGAAGAGTGGTTAGGAACTAAACATGAATATTTAATTCGCAAGTGGGGGGACATGGAGAATAATAACATATGAGGAGGATTAATCAGAAATGACGAGGTTTTATTAATTCAATAATGCAAAATAATTCTTGTAGACACCAAATCAAACACCTTGGGTACATTTCTAAATCCTAATCACACACTACTATTCATATGATTCCTAAGTGATAAAACTAGTAATTGACATCTATATTTGGCCTTTTTATGTGTTTATGCTTTCTTTCTTATCTCTTACACCCCACTTTGCCTAATCGATACTTTACTATTTCATATTTTATCACTCTGACACCACCACCCAAAGGCCCAAGTGCCCACAACCTCTTTGTATCTTAATTACCTCATTTAGGCCTCTTTTATCTTTTGGGATTATTCTTTTCTTATGCCTTGGCCTTTTAGCTATCCATTATGAAATTCAATAAAGGGAATCATCTAAATAAAAATCTATGTGACCACAATAAAGGACCAAGCTTGAAGCATCTACTAATATCACCTAAGTTTCCATCTAGCTTCATTCATGGGATAAGGGAATACACTTTCTGCATACTCACATAGAAGGGGAAGTTCATTTTGATATCTAAACATCTATCTAAATTTCTACATCTAGTTATCACTCGTTATCAAGTGCATCTTGCACAAGAGCCACCTAAGGCACGATCCATGCATACACATACAAGAACTATGCAGAGTATGAAATGTAGTGAACCAATCGGTTATAAGTGCACTCATTTGGGTGACCGCAAGAGTTAGTCCGACTCCCCATTTACATATTTTTTATTTTTAGGATTTGATGTGTTTTGGGGTTTTGTAGGTGTTCTTTCTATTTTTCAGGTTACAATTGAATCCTCAAGGGAATAATGTGATACATAGGAAATCAATAGCGAAGGTTGGAAAACATCTTACAACAAAAAAATTAGTTTTTGAGTTTTTCGTAGTCACATGAGCTTAGAAGAAGTCACCATTTCCCTAGGTACCCTTGACTTGATTCAGTCACCCTTGTCCAACTTGCTCTAACAGGTTGCATAATTTTATGGACCTAGTTGCCGCAATTTTCCTCCTCCTTTTCATTAGTCTTCTAGTCTGACACACTTCGGGAATAATTGTGAAATTGGAAAGGTATTCTATCCTTTCCCTTTCACCTAGGGTTTCAATTTTTTATAGCTTATTACTTAGGTTAGATATGTATTTTAGTACTTCATTTATTTCATGTGACTCTTAAATATTATAAGGATTTACAAAAAGATAATTTTTGTTAAATAAATTAGTGAACCCATCACTCAAATTCCACCTTCTTTTAAGGGTCTTCTTCTTATGCCCATCACATGTAGTGGTCATTTTGGGTATTTTGAACATATCGAGTTTCCTGCATTTTTCCGTAGGATTTCTAAATCAATGGTTGAATCTGATAACCCCTTTTCCAACTCTCAAAATGTTCCTCTTGAAAACATTGAAACATTCGATAGTGAAAAATATTATGATGAAGACACCAATGTTGATCAAGAAAAACTAGAAAAGGTTACTAATTTTTGTCAAGCTTTGTGTGATAATCCTACGCATCTTCCACATATTCTTCATACTTTGATAATGCTGCTAAAAATGTCGAGATTCTTCTTCTATACCTCTTGTAGGCCATACCTCTACCGATATGGCCTCCACTCAACCCCTTCATATTCATACTTCTATTCCCACTATTACCACCCCGATCATTCCACTTAATACTTCCACCGATCAACCCAACTCTTCTTCAAATGCTCTTGATTTAACCTCTTTATATCAGGATCTGCAAACTCAAATTCATAGCTATAACTTTCTATTTCTCATGCATCTCTATCTCTTGACTCCACCTTACTACTCCCTAATCATTTTGCATCCACCATTTCCATGTACCCACTTCCTCCACACTTTTCCACCCCCGAGTTATCTATGTTTAATGGTCATGGTGACCTCAAGATAATCTAGGAGCATTTCATGTGGCTTGTTTAGATTATGTAGACAATCTTACTTTACTTGTAAAGCTCTTTCTTAGAATCCTTCAAGCTTATGCAATGCATTAGTTATATGGTCTAAATATTCATTCGGTAACATATTTTACATATTTAGGTGATGATTGTTTCACTCATTTCTCAATTAACATTGACTCTAAGGTCTCCTATGTTTAACTTTCAAAAATTAAACAAGGATCTAATGAGTAACTAGTGGATTGTGTGTTGCGATATAAAAACATCTTAGCTAACATGTCTAATGTACTCACGGATTTTGAGCTTCAAGGTTTATTTATCCAAAGTCTCTTACCTCCTTTGGAAGAGATCGTCATATTTGAGACCTCTCCATCATTTGATCAGCTATGCCATACTTACATGAATGTAAACTCTTATCCATGGAAAATCTCAAATATCATGATCACGAGTTATCTTCTACTCGATCTTAAATAAAATCAACTTTCAAGCCATCTTTTAAGATAGTTGAAGTAAAAACAAATATTAACATTGTTATTACTCTTGAAAAGCTTCAACGATAGCCTCCAAAGTTTCCATTCACAAAATTCCCTTGTGCTTTGCATATTATATTTCCACAACTTGTTGAGAGAAATATTATCATGCTTCCACTACCACTAGATCTTGATCCATCTCTCTCTAAAGGACGTAATTATAAAGAAAATTTCAAATGCAACTATCATCAATATGTCAAGCATTCCACATATAGATGTTTTAAGCTTAGACATCTTATTCAAGATATCATCGACAATAATGTAATCTAACTCCATGATCCTGTGACATCTTAGTTGGTCAATGATAATTAAAATCTCAAAAGAATGAAAAGAAAGTGTATGATTATTTATCTAATCATACATACTGCGTTGTTCCTCCTCCTTCATTGGGGACCCTTGATTTTATAGTTGCACATACCGAGGCATATATATCATTCATTAAATTATTTTATCACGCCTATCATGGTTCATTTTTTCTAACATGTTAGATATTAATACTTCTATAGGATATTATGATATCAACAATACTATGATCAGATTTTCATCTCCTCTTTGTGTGTGTTTTATTGCACTTCTCGTTGTTATCAATTATCAACTCTCACAAACTTCATATCCAATTCCTAGCTTATAGGGTCATGTAAAACTTCTAATTACAGATGGGTCTCTCACCACGCTTGTTTCATTCACCATGGCACCTTTAATCAAAGGTTTTGACTTGATCTTAGGTCTTCATTGGCTCATGCTACAAAGGATATATTTTCCATGACACACTTATGTCTTAAGTTATTTCATGATCAACAAGTTTTCCCTATCCAAGGTGTTCTGTCATCCACTCCATTGCCTCAACCTCCTCTTGAGATTATTTTTGCACTCGCTTGAGAATCTAGGTCCTTAGGACCTCTTAAATCCAAAGTGCAATCTTCTCTTAGCTATCCCATTCACACACAACCCACTTGGTCTAATCAATTGACTAGTCCATCTTATCAATCTAGGTCAACTAATCGAATGGCTCCTTTAGATTGGTATACATATCCTTTGCATGGTCTTCTTCACATATGTGCACATCACCTCCTCGGTATTCTTCACATAGGCCCACATAACCTCCTCACTATTATTCATATAGGTCCACATCACCTCCCTATTCATGTTCACATAGGTGTTCATCGCCTCCAAGGTTTCATACACAGCTTCTCATTCAATGATACATCATCTTCCACACACATCACTAATCTCGAGTATGGTCACGTGCCTTTATCTCCACAAGCATCGGGTGGAGGACCCTTGCGCTTCACTTTTTTCAAAGAGATTATTAATCATCATAAACTTGGGGGAATCATGCTTCCTCTCCCCTTTTAACATTCTCAGTGTCTTTCATTTCTACTTTTACGTCCTATACTTCACATATAGTCTTTCTCTTTTATCATACATTCAATGATACACTATTGTACCATCATTACCCTATGACGCACTCTTGTACTAAGGATCACACTTGACCGCTTTGAGGACATACTACATACATTAACCTCACACACTACACATTTCACACTCTGTACATTTATGACATCTCTTTCTGACATATACTATTACACATCATACACACTTTGCGCTCTATACATTCACAACATGTCTTTCTAGCATCTCCTCTACATAGTACACTCACTACCCTATGAAATACTCTAGTTCCATAGTTCATACTTGACCGAGGGTATAAATCTGAATTAAATCTCTTCACTTCTACACTTTATGCTCTATGCTTCATTGATCATATCTTTCTAGCGCATGATTCAAACCGTTTCCCGATGAGGTAATATTGTCCTATGGTTCATTGTTGAATTCTGAGGGGTATTTTAAAAATGAACCTTGTCTATGCATACGATATACTCGAGGGCATGATGATCCTATCACGATCACTTTACATGTCATTCCATACACACACAACATACCGCATATCTTGGTTATACCATTGCTTGCTTATACTAGTTACATGTACACCTTGTTACACATGAGATGTCATTATATTCTCTATATCCACATACGTGTTCACTTGGTATTTAGTTGTGAAAGTATACTTTCTCTAGATTGTTACACATAGCAAAAATACTTGCACTCGTAACTCTTAACAATCCCACCAATGCTCTTTAGGGCATCTACTTTTTACACATTCCATGTGTTATTATTTCATTTTATACTATTTCCTATTCTTACTAGACACTACTCTATTGACCCATACACGTCTTTACATACTTTATATCTTTCTAACATGCTAACGGTAGTTCATGTGCAATAATTTATTTGCAAGAACTATTTGCAACCATGGTTATATGATACTTTTCTCTTTACTATTCATTGATGTTTGCCAATGTATGTCATTATTTGCGGGATATTCCCTATGTCTTGTATGTTCATTGCTTATCTACTTTCGTGTTCTTCACCCCCGATTATCTTGCGACATTGTGAGTGATGTCCCATGTTTGAAACCGTCTTTTCTTCGTCTACATTTTCTTCGTGCTTGCTTGATTACACATTTTATTCTATATGCATATTTTTCTTGTCATTACTAACACATGTCCTAGCCACTTTGTTTACATGTGCCTTGCTTTCTATCATGCACATCCCCTCCCCCTACAAGGTATCATTTTCATATCACTATATTATCCTCCTTTGGGTTGCATTCTCCTAGTGACGTCACATGCACCCTAAATGAGGGGTGACATATATTAGGTGAATCAACCACCCCATACAACATCTCGTAGCTTTGTTAGAGGATTTCATAGTACATGAACAAAATAAAGTTATGGTAATAGAAAATAGTAGATTCTGACTTGGGTCCTCACTTTAGTGCAGACGCCAATGCCTAGATATAGACACTAGTGCTCAGGTGCCTATGACTAGGTCTCGCTTATAGTTAATTTCTCATATTGACACAATTTTCGGCAATTTACGAAGTAGTTTGTATAAGAAAGGCACAATCCTATACCAATCATAATGCATGTTATCTCATTTTTCTATGATACATTAGATCGAAATAGATCAAACTAGAATAAAGTAGAATCGCACCATCTGTAGTGGTGTATAAATATTCGAGAAAATAGTCAAGGATGGAGGATAACACTAGACCTTTCTACCCAACACTCTTCTAGCATGACGTGCGATCCCCCAATAACTCACACTTGGCATGAGATCACCCAAAAAACTCATTCTTGGTGTGATATTGCTAAAAAGAATCATTCCTCTACAACATTTCAGACACTTTCTATCCTTTTCACTTGTCACGTATCAAGTGCACATGATCATTTTACTACTTTTCTCACATTTTTACATACTTTTACATGTTTTTACATACTTGGATTAAACGTTTCACATACACGACTTCGCCCATTCTTTTTCTCTTTTTTTTTTTTGAAGGTTCGTCCATATAAGAAGCAATAGTCTCAAGCACAATGCAAGCTACAACAACAATAGTACAACATGGTACTTGTTAGGATAAAATATTATTAGTATCCTAATTAATTATGCATAATATAAATTGATTATTTAATTAATTCTATTAATTAAATAATAATGTTATATGGTTATATTATAAACCATATTATTGTTGTATGTTTTTATATGATTTTTAAACCATATTTGTCTTTTATTTCCATAGGCATAATTGTTATAATTGTTATAACAATTTATGTGCTTCCCGATGTATTTTGGAAGTTGTTGTGAGTTTAGTTTTACCTGTGCAACCTATTTATTTTTCTGCACATGGTTGTTCAATTCCTATAAGAATTGCAGGTACTCCTTTATATTCTTGGTTGATTGATTTTAATAAAGATAATCAGGCTTCCACCCTTGTTTCTCAATCTACATTTGGTTTCAGAGTAGGTTGAAGGATATTGGAGGATTGCAGCAGAGTTTGAGGAGCATTGGAGAAGCTTGTGTAAGCAAAAGAGAGCCAAAGTTGCCTCTACAACTTCCCAGCCCCATCCCTTGTAATACCACCATCAAATTCCTCAAAACCACCATCAAATTCCTCAAAACCACCTTTATTCATTGCAATTAAGGTTGAGGAGGATAGAATTCACCAAGGAAGAGATTACAAGCTCAAAGGAAGGAAGAAAAATGATCTAAGGCACCATACACACTCAAAAATGCCTTCATTCTCACCAAAACTACCTATCATTTTTTCTCTTTGCTGGAATTTTTGCTCAAAACCGCCTTTCCAAAACCATATTTTTTTGAAGAGGTATGGTTTTACAGTTTGGAAGTGTTTAATTACATTTTGCTCTTTACATATAATTGTTTAGCATAGCCACATAACTTTTGTAAGACACTTCCCATCAAGAGAGGTCAAGGGGTCAAATCCCCCTCCCTCACCCACTACCAAATTTGGTAGAAAATTTAGTGGAACCACTAACTTTAGCAAAAAATTCAAATTTAGTTATAACTAACTAAATTTAGCGGGAAATCCCTAATTTAGGGCAAAAATTTGTTTTCTCCCATTCAGCCTGTTTTTCATTCTAGAATTTTTTTTTGCTAAAGGAGGCCTATCTAGAAATTACATTTTCAGATATGTTTTTGCTAGTTTTTGGCGTAGTGGGTCATTTTGGGCTCCAGAGGCCACTAGGGCCCGCAAAAATTTTTTTTTTTCCTTCCATTCAATTTTTTTCAGATTTTGAATGTAATTACATGTTGTAATATATTGTACTAATTTTTAGGTTGCCATAAGTCAACTGAAAACTTTGTAACTAATCATAAACTGGCAGAATTGTAATAAAAATAGAAAAAAATTGGTTCTGTAACACTCACAAGATCCTAGATCTCATTCGCAACGTTTGGTATATACGGTGCCTATGGGAAGTGCTTACGGGTAAAGCCGTTGTGACTACTACTACACTTAACACCTAATATAGCTACAACAATGTCGTCTAGGCATCAACCCTTTAAATCAACGAGGAGTAATAAGGTCACAGTGCACACACTATGAGCCATCCCATCCGTTTGTGAATGATTGCATGACATAAATATAGACTGATAAATTATCCAAGTATATAGCAAAGTTACGCGCATGTATGAGGATATTTCTTTGAGCTGGTGTCAATAATCACACAAACCCCTTTTAGTACTATCTCTGCGTACCACGTATTGAATTATTTTACGTGCGTTAACGCCTCTTTCACGTACTCATCGGGTATATATAGAAATGGCGAGCTTCTTCCGTGTACCACCGGGTATATCAAAAGGCACGTATATAGAAAGGTTCAATATATCGGATTGATGGTATATAGATTGGGAGACCTTATACCTAGAGTGATAAGAGCCAAACCCTGTCAGTGATCTTTGCAAAATGGGCACCAATGCCCCCAATTTTTCTTCCGGATTCACAATTACTCAGAGGAAATAACTATGTTGTATGGAAGACAAAAATTAAGACACAACTTGAGTTTGAAGAGATCTGGCTTGTTGTGAATGGTACTCTGATGAGATCAACTACTGATACAACACAACAATGACAATTTGATAAAGTAGATTAGAAGGCCAAACTCATCATCTAGTTTGGCATGTCTGATGATGTGTAACCCCATATTCGAGATGCCAAAACTATCAAAGAAGTGTGGGATAAGTTGAGCATAGTATATGAGGCCAAGAACAAGAATTTTATACTGAATTTGCAGAGTCAATTACACACATTGAATTTCAAACAGAATGAGAAAATCAAATCTTTCTTAAGAAGAGTTGCATAATTGATGGCTTCACTTCTAGCCCTAGGAGAAGTGATCAAAGATGATGATCTCATTCCCATTGTTCTGAGAGCACTCCCTTCTTCATACCGTATTTTTTTAACAACACTAAACTTGTCAAATACGATAGTTAGTTTTGACAAACTGGTAAACCTATTGCAACAAGAGGAAGCAATGCACAATAAGGATGATGAAGAAGAGTAGACACTTTCTTTGCATCAAAAATGAAAAGGAAAAGGTAAAGGAAAACCTAATTCCTATCAAAATTCTCAAAATCAGTATCAAGGGACAAAAATTAAAGAAACAATGTCCAATTTGTAAAAGAGGACATGACTTAAAATATTGTTGGTATAATACTTACAAGAAAGGTTCGTCAAGCAACTCTGAACCTCCACAACAACAATCTTACAAGGGAAATTCTAACAACAATCACGGGAAGAAAAAGGGGAATTGGAAAAGAAGACCCCATCAACAAGGAAATATTGTTGAGCAACAAGAACAATCAGATAATGAAGACTTCTTGTTCACTGCTTGATCAAGTGAACCATCCACGTCATCTAGTGATGTTTGGTATGTTGATTCAGGGCCACTCAACACATGACCAGCCACAGAGACTGGTTTATTTCAATGAGGGACATGCCATCAAAAATCAAGTTTCGTTGGGAGATGATTCTTCATATACAATTCGAGGATTGAGAACATTTCTCCGCCCCTTGGTTCACACTGACTTTGACTATCGATGTCATATATGTCCTTAGGTTGACAAAGAATTTGCTTTCAGTTAGTCAACTCCTTTATCACAACCTAAAACTTGACTTTGATAGTCATTCCAACAAGAAAACATGTTTGATTCGAGACAAATCAAGAGGCTTCAAAATAGTTGAAAAAGCCTCCAATGTGGGATGCATGTTCCAACTTGATATTGTTCATAGAGATGATCAAGAACTTGTGGCTAAGAAATCCACCTCAAAGCACAGTTGTGGCATCGTAGACTTGTTCATGTAATTTTCAAGTATATCAAGACACTTGACGTAATATGGTACATGGGCTGCCATCTCTTTAGATGGATACAAACAAGTGTCCTCACTACCTAGATGGTAAAAAGACAAAGAATCATTCCATAAGAGTACATATTGAGCTCATGGTCAGCTTGTTCTAGTTCATACCGATCTTTGTGGTCTAATGCAACCAAGTCATTCTCGGTTCCAGATACTTCATGCTATGTGTTGAAGAATATTCAAGGAAAATGTGGATTTTTTTTTCTTCACAAGAAAAGTGAAGATTTTGAAACTTTTAAGAAGTGCAAAGTAGTCATTGAGAATGAAACTAGTCATCACATCAAAACTCTCTACTCAAGATCAAGGGGGTAATTCACCAGTAATGAGTTCAAAGACTACCTACAAACTCATGGGATTCATCGAAAAATTCCTCCTCCACACACACCGCAAAGAGAATGGTGTTATTGAGAGAAGAAATCATACTATCATGGAAATGGTGTGATGCATGATTGATGACTCTAGACTTGCAAAGACATTCTGGGAAGAAGCAATAAAGACAATAGTGTATTTGTTGAACAGAGTGCCCATAGTTGCTCTTGATGGAGTAACACCACAAGAAGCATGGTCAAAGTGGAAACCATCTATTGCACACCTTAGAGTATTCAGGTGCAAAGCAAGCATGCACATACCCAAGAAGAATAGAAAGAAATTGGACATGAAGTCACGAAACTCATCTTCATTGGGTATAGTGAAGAGACTCTTGGGTACAGATTGATGGATCTTAAGACCAAAATGTCTACACCAGTAGAGATGTTGATTTTTTTTAGAAGAAGGAAGTAGAGTCTCCTCCTCTAGACTCACCAGATGTAGATTTTTCACCAGTTGTAAAAATTGAAGCTGATGTTCCCACATATGAGGAAAGTGATGATGGGGATGATGGTGTTGATCTGATAGAACCACGACCCACGGGAACAATTCAACGTATGCCCAAGTGGTGTACTAGCACATTACAAGATGTAAGAATGGATGCTCCACCGGATACATCCACCCCTAGACCAAGGACTCACAATAAAGCAAGAGAAGAAGTTAAATTTGCTTTGATGAGCAGAGTTATTGAGTCTGATGAGCCCTCTATAGTCCAGGAAGCCCTACAGTCAAAATATTGGAAAGATGCCATAAACACCGAATATCACCAATAATGAAAATATCACTTGGAAGCTTGTCGATCTTCCACCAGGGAAGAAACCCATTGGATGCATATGGATATTCAAAACGAAGTACAAAGTGGATTGGAGAGTGGAAAAGTATAAAGTGAGACTTGTAGCAGGAGGGGTATACACAAAAGAAGGCATTGACTATGAGGAGACATTTACTACCACATCCAAGATCAAGATGATCGGGATGATCTTGTTGATGGCGAATCACAAGCACCCCCAGGACTCTGCAACCGGATGGGTTGAGACTCTCAGTGTGATTGCATAACATGGAGCTTTTCCCAAGTGTGGGACCTTGCGAAATCGAAAAGCTCTCCGGATGAAGGCCGGTTCCTATTCCTCTGTTCAGATGCACAAATAAAATGTAGAGGGTTTACTAAAAACCTAATCTAACTTGCCAAGGAGACAGGGTAATAAAATGCATAAAATAAAACCTAAACTACAAAGGTGATGCACCGAGGAATGAAGAACACCTGTCTTGCCAATAAACACAAACCATAAAAACGCAATGCAAGATCATGCACAGATAACCAGATTCACAGTGAAAGATCAGGAGGATGCAAATGAACACAGAGAGGGTTGAGAATCATCCACAGACATGCATTAATTTTCTCCAAAGATTGATACAACACACTGCAAAATGCCAAGAGGCAAGGTTGCATTACAGTTTCAAATGGGAGGTTTTAACTCCACAAGTTCACCTGCCAAAGAGAAGAAGGGAGGGGCAAAACAAAAATGTCCAACCTTTTGAAAGAAGCCCCTCCTTACAATTTATAAGAGGAAAAAATGAGGGAGAAGAGAAGAATTCGAAATCTGCCCCAACCACCTCCAAGACTGCACCTAACTCATCTCATTATGGCGGTAGGTAAGAACCCCAACAAACCCAAAAATGGCGAACTATATTTTGCATTTTTGAAGAACTTTTCTCACCCAATTAAATATATCTAGTCGTAGTTGGACAGAGGACCTCGTAAGCTTTCCAAAAAGTCCAACCTTGCATGAATCCGAGCTCCCAGTGAAAAGTTATGGCGATCTGAATATTTCCCGCATCAGGGTCTTCTGCCTGTCGGGTTCGGGGTTCTCCTCTGCATTTGCATCGGGTTTGGAGGATGCCTCGACATGTGTTTGATGCTTGTGTTTTCCCAAAACCCACTTCCGCTGGTATCTCCAAGATTTCCTTTGCTTCGGGTTCGAAATCGGACTTGCATGTGCATCGGGTTTGGAAGGTGGCTCGACATGTTTTCGCCCCATGCTTTCCCGACTTGTTTTCCTAACTCCAAGACCCGATTGGCCTAGGAAGTGTTTTGGGTTTGCGAACTCTCAAACATCATGACATCCTTGCAATCTGCATGCTTCATGTCTCATGTTTCCTGAAACCCGAAACCCGAAATTTCCTTTTGTGTCGGGTTTTTGACCCCTCCGACATGCTTTCTTTGTGTCGGGTTTTCTAACCCCTCCGACATGCTTTCTTTGTGTCGGGTTTTCTAACCCCTCCGACATGCTTTCTTTGTGTCGGGTTTTTTTATTTACCCGGGGGTAGATATATTCAACAATTTGGTGACTCAACGGGATTACCTTCCTGCTAGGTAGAAGATCAGTGGCCTTTTAGCAATCCATTGGGCATGGAGTCATAAGCAATAACCTAAAACCAACCTGATATCTGATCCCGAGCCTGATACTACAACTCCTTCTCCGAGAGCACGCTGAACTGTAGAAATCCAACCTAGGAGCAAAAAAACCTGTGCCAAAGCACTTAGGGAAACTGAAACCTAACTACAACAAGACAATGTGCATACGCACTTAGAGGAATTGAAATCTAGGCTAATATTTACAAGGGTAAATCTTTTCCTTTCAAAAGAAGAATGTTTAAGATAGATTCCATTGACGGAATCGGGTTCTTCTTCTCTGTCCAATGTAGACAATTGAAAGGAATTACTATCCTTACATCCTTTGACCATGTAGGGGCCATTCCAAATGGCATCAAACTTGGAATGCCTTCCTGGTTTTTCCCAATCTGCATCCCATTTAGAACTAGGTCCCCTTCCTGGAAGGTCCTTGCTCTTGCTTTCTTATCAAACCATCTTTTTACTAACGTCCCTGATCCTTATCAATTATTTGAACTGTATGTTCTCTAATTTCTTCCAATTCCATCAACTCTGCATACTTGGCCTCCATTGGTTCAAACTCCGCCAACTCCAATTGCTTCATGAACTCCAATGCAGGCAGTTCTAATGATATAGGCAATCACGCCTCTTTCCCATAGACCAACTTGTAAGGGGTATTACCTGTAGACCTATTTGGTGTTATTCTGTCAGCCCATAATGCTGATTTTAGCTTGGTATGCCATGTTCTTTGATTTTCATCCAGAGTCCTCCTGATGATTCTTAGCAAATTTTTGTTCGTGGACTCTGCCTGTCCATTACCCTGTGGGTAATAATTGGAAGAGGTGCTCAAGTAGATTCCATTCTTGACAGCCCATTCTGTAATCTTGGAACCTACGAATGCCAATGCATTGTCTGATATGATAGTGGCTGCACACTCAACCTCATCACTATTCCTTCATAAAATTCTAGTAGATTAGACTCGTTTGCCTCTTTGAGCGCTACTGCTTCGGTCCACTCGGTGAGATAGTTTGTCACTGTGAGAATCCACTTGTGGCCTTGGCTTGAGTTTGGGTTGATGACCCCAATGAAATCCAATCCCCATTGCAGAAATGGTTGGTCAACCAAAATTGGGTGCAATGGAAGCACTGCTAGTCTTTCTTTTCCCGTGAAGAGTGCACATTTCTTGCACTTTCTTATCCATGTATAGCAGTCATTGAACACTGTGGGCCAATAATACCCTGCCTTCATTATCTTGAGAGCTATTACTCATGGGGAAAAATGTCCTCCAGAATCTCCATCGTGAAAATCTCGTAACACCCTCTCAATTTGACCTGTCCCAATGCACCTCAATAGAACTCCATTGATGTCTTTCTTGAACAAAACACCATCAACAAGCACATATGGAATAGCTTGTAATCTAAAGTATCTCCTCTTTGCTTTGCTCATTTCTGGAGGGCATAGGCCTGCTTGTAGGAAGTGTATCATCTTCTGAGTCCAACAAGGAGTAGGCACATCATCATTTTCTTGTTCTTGACCATCTTGTAGTACCAAGACAGCTTCTTTTTCATCACCTGCTTCAACTTGTTGACTCAAGGCTAGCTGTTCACATAGTCCCTTTCCACGTACTAGCTTAGTGACCTTAATCTCGATGTCATATTCCATGACACGAGTGATCCATCCTGCACGTTTCTCATTCAGATCCTTGTTTAGAAGGAAGTCCTTGACTCCCGCATGAGAGACCAATAATTGGATCTTGTTGTTTGAGACTAGGTGCTTGAATTTCTTTAAGCTCCTGATTACTACAAGGACATGCTTTTCAATGAAAGAGTACCTAGTTTCATATTCCTCCAAGCCTTGACTGAAGAAAGCAACTGGTTGTTCTAATCCTTCTTTGTTTTGTTGTACTAGGATTGCAGAAATTGTGTCCCCACCACCAAAGGCATATAGCACGAAGTCCTTGGAGAAGTTTGGATTGACGAGAGTTGGAGCTTGAGATATAGCCTCTTTTATTGCCTCAAAACTTGCCTTGCCTTCAGATGTCCACTTAAATGCCATGCTCTTCTTCAACATCAGTGTTATTGGCTTTACGAGAGTTGCAAAGTTTGGAAAAAACCTGCGGACAAAATTGATCCTTCCTAAGAAGCTTTGAAGAGCCTTCTTGTGACTTGGCAATGGCAATGCTTGAATTGCTTCAACCCTTTCTGGGTCAATCATCAACCCTTCCTTTGAAACAATATGGCCTAGAAGTTTTCCCTCGTGAGCCAAAAATATACATTTTTTGGGATTTAATGATACCCCAAATCTTCTACATCTCTGAAATACTTGCCTCAAATGTAAGAGGTGATCCGCTGCATTTTTTGAGAATACAGTGATGTCGTCAAGATATATCAGAACTATTTTATTGATCAACCCCTTAAATGCCATATCCATTGCCCTTTGGAAGGTGGCTCCAGCATTTGATAGCCCAAATGGCATCTTCTTGTAGGCATAGGTCCCCCATTTGGTGGTGAAAGCCGTCTTGAATTGGTCATCTTCTTTCACCATCACCTGATTATACCCTGAGTAGCCATCTAGGAGAGAGAATCTCTCTGAACCGGATACTACTTGCAATATTTGTTCCATTGAAGGGAGTGGGTAATGGTCTTTGAGAGATGCCCTGTTGAGGTCTCGAAAGTCCACACACAACCTGATTTCTCCACTCTTCTTCCTGACCGGAACCAAGTTTGCAACCTAGCTTGAGTGCTTGATCGGGAATATAATGCTTGCCTCTATTAGCTTGTTTAACTCTTTCTTCATTAGAGGCTCAATGTGAGGGTTAACAGGTCTCTGCTTCTACCGGATGGGCTTAGTATCTAGATCCAATTCTATGGTATGTTGTGCCAACTTCGGATTGAATCCCCTCAAGTCTTCATAGCTCCAAGCGAAGACATCTGAAAATTCTTGGCATAGCTATATGAAATATGATTTCTCCTGCTCAGTGGCCACTTTACCAATTTGAAGTGTTTTGCCTTCCCCAACTAGAATTGGCCCTGAATCTTCTCTCTTGACCTGTATATTAGCCTTTTCCTTACGAAACTGGTCGTTAGGGTTGAAGATAGACTCCAACGTTACTAAACCCTTAGGAAGCTTGTTTGTCCGCAGCTACACTACTTGATCCCCATACTGCTGCTCTAGCCTATCCTAATTTCTAGCTGAGAATTCAACCTCTTCTTGTAAAAATTGATGATCTGTTTGTTCTCAAACATCTACCACCACTTGTGTTATTATCTGGAACTACTGGCCTCACAATCACATGGATATGTGGTTGTGTTTTTTCCCTATGATGTTGTCAACCACATCAAAATTTTCTCCAACTGCTGCAAGCCTATCTGCGGCTTCATTTTTCTTCCTAGGTATGGACACGATGTTGAAAGCTTTGAAATCCTCAATGAGGTCCCATACCCTGTTCTTATATCTCTTCAACAGGTCATTATTTGTAGCATGTTGTCCCCGACTTGGTTGACAATTAGATCGCTATCCCCAAACACTGTAAGTTCTTTATGCCCTTTTTCCTGGCCCAATGAAGTCCATGAATCAATGCCTTGTATTCAGCCGTGTTGTTTGAACAGGAAAACTGGAAACGAAAGGCTGAAAAATATTTGATGTCTTGTGGTGAAATCAACATTGCACCACCTCCAGCACTTGTCTCGCTTGTGTTTGATGCTTGTGTTTTTCCAAAACCCGCTTGATGGTATCTCCAAGATTTCCTTTGCTTCGGGTTCGGAAATCGGACTTGCATGTGCATCGGGTTTGGAAGGTGGCTCGACATGTTTTCGTCCCATGCTTTCCCGACTTGTTTTCCCGACTCCAAGACCCGTTTGGCCTAGGAAGTGTTTTGGGTTTGCGGAACTCTCAAACATCGGGACATCCTTGCGATCTGTATGCTTCATGTCTCATGTTTCCTGAAACCCGAAACCTGAAATTTCCTTTTGTGTCGGGTTTTTTGACCCCTCCGACATGCTTTCTTTGTGTCGGGTTTTCTAACCCCTCCGACATGCTTTCTTTGTGTCGGGTTTTCTAACCCTCCGACATGCTTTCTTTGTGTTGGGTTTTTGTATTTACAGGGGTAGATATATTCAATGAGATCTTTACTCTAGTTACACACTTTGGTTGGAAGGTCCATCAAATGGACGTAAAAAGTTCCTTCCTAAATAGAGATTTACAAGAAGAAGTCTACATGACTCAACCCGAGGGGTATGTAGTACCCGGTCAAGAAACAAAGATATGTAGACTCATGAAATCTCTCGTATGGCCTCAAACAGACACCCCCAAACATGGTACATCAAGATTGATGAACATCTCATACAACATGGATTTGTTAGAAATTCATACGATCCCAATATTTACCTCAAAAAGCAAGGGGGGAGATTGTGATTGTCATTATCTATGTTGACGATCTAGTCATCACTGATTGTTTAATGAGGATGATCAATGTAACGAAGAAATATCTTAATCGATCATTCAACATGACCGATCTCGGGCTGATGCATTATTGTCTTGGATTGGAAGTATGGCAGAAAGAGAATCACATTTTTTTTTCTCAAATGAAATATACCAAGACAACACTTCAGAAATTTAGGATAATGGATTACACACCAATTGCTACACCCATGGAGAAGCAGTTGTAGTTATCTTGTTCGATCCATCTTTTGAGGTAAATGCCACTCTCTATCAGTAGTTGATTGGGAGTCTCGTTTACCTAGCCTACACTAGACCGGATATCGGCTTTCTAGTGAGCTATCTATCCACTTCATGCAGGAACCCAAAGTTTGTCATTGAAAAGTAGCAAGGTGCATTTTGAGATATCTCAAAGTATCGGTGAATCTTGGTCTATAATATAAGAAGAACGACAACTTCTTCTTGACTGGATATTCGATTTAGATCATCTTTGGTAACATTGATGATAAAATTTCCATTTCTCGATTTGTATTCTTTATGGGATCTGGACCAATATCATGGGGAAGCAAGAAACAACACTTTGTTTCTCGCTCTTCCATAGAATATGAGTATCGTTCTACAGAGAAGCTTTTTGTGAAGCGATTTGGCTACGTCGCATACTGGAAGGACTTGGAATACCACATGACAAATTGACCACCATGTATGTTGACAATGAAGGTGTTCTCAAACTTGTTTGCAATTCAATTTTTCATGAAAGAGCAAAGCACATTGAGGTATAGGTTCATTTCATACGTGAGCATGTGTTGAAGCACAACATCCAGCTTCAATTTGTCCTACAACCGAACAACGAGCACATATCTTCACAAATTCACTTGCGTGTGACAAGTTTGAGTTATTTAGAGAATTCCTCTCGTCATCCCTTGAGATAATGCAAAATAAATGGGGGAATGTTAGGATAAAATATTATTATGATCCTAATTAATTATGCATAATATAAATTGATTATTTAATTAATTTTATTAATTAAATAATAATGTTATATGGTTATATTATAAACCATATTATTGTTGTATGTTGTTATATGGTTTTTAAACCATATTTGTCTTTTATTTCCATAGGCATAATTGTTATAATTGTTATAACAATTTATGTGCTTCCCAGATGTATTTTGGAAGTTATTGTGAGTTTAGTTTTACCTGTGCAACCTATTTCTTTGTCTGCACATGGCTTTGTTCAATTCCTATAAGAATTGCAGCACTCCATTGTATTCTTGGTTGATTGAGTTTAATAAAGATAATCAAGCTTCCACCCTTGTTGCTCAATTTACATGTATTATAGACACAAAATCATACACTTTAGGCATTATTTAGTCCTTGTCTCATACTACTATTCACATGGTTTTTGAGTGAAAAAAGTACTAATTAACCCATGTCCTTTAGCCATTTAACTTTTCTTTTTGTCATCACTATCAACCTTAAGCATATAGTTTTCCAACCTATTTTTTTTTGTTTTACGTCATTTTACCTATGACTGGGCGCCCAACCTCGCATCTTGGGGCAATTTTAGCTCCCTTGTCTAATTTGGGGCACTATGAACATTTTAAAACTTTCTCGCCACTTTTTGGACACTTTCTAGCCATTTGAATTTCTATCTTTTTAGTGGTCAATTTTTTTGGGTTAATTACGAAATTAGAACAAGAGAACCATATAAATATAAAGTTATGAGACCATAATGAGGGACTAAACACTAAGCACTACTATCATCACCTAATGTTGTATACATCAAAGGCTCCATTTACATATATATAGCTCCATCACAAGGCATAAGGTTAGTTCATCTTCATCACACTGCATAGGAGGGAAGTTTATTCTATTTCATCCACCATTTTATTACATTTCTACACATAGTTATTACTCGATAATTTCACAAAGTTCGATTGGAACAAGAGCATATAGGGAATGATTGCACACACAAACACACACACACACACAAACTACATCGACTCTCGAGATGTAGAGAAGTGCTCGGTTAGTAATTCCACCATTTTGTCCGTTGAGGTTAGTTCGACCCCTTCATATGCATATTTATTTTTCTTTGTCTTGGGGTTTTCTAGGTGATTCCTTATTTCATGTATTATTGCAATGACATGTAATGTAGTTTAACAAAGTTAGTGTGAAAAAAGAGAACACTAGATAACATCCAAATGACTAGAGGAGGGTTTCAGGCTTATTTCAAGACTGTGGGGCACCCACAGCACCCATCTCCCCGCTCCAGTGCCCTAGCCCAGCTAGAGGGCTCATATATGTGCTTTCTCAGGATTCTATATGATCGTTTCCTCCTTCTATTTTCCTATTTCACACTACAACACATTCCATCATCTACGTCAAATCAACTAAGCTCTTCATAATCTTCTTTTCTCATCAGGGTTTCACATTTCTATTTACTTAGTTTCTTGGGTCACTTTCTTTACTTACTTAGCTATCATTTACTATTATTCTTTATATTATATTATCTTTTAATAATTCCACATTTTAGTTAATCATTTTGGTGAACTGAAATTGATCTTCACGCTTTTAGGATTCTCATTATTTTCTTATCATTCTAAAGTATAGTCATCATGAGCATCTCAATCAATAATTATTTTCTTGCACATCCTGATGTAAGGCATAAAGTCCAACATCTTCTTGTTACTACTCGCATTTGTGCTGATATGCATCCTGAATCAGTCTATCAAAATTTTGTAGATGTATTTTCTCAACACATAACATTCAATTCTAATATTCCCACTGATCTTAACACTTTTGATAATGAACCACCCTTGTATATCATGATTCACATCTTCAATATGGGTATTAAGCGTACTTTAGTTGATAATGGATCCGAACTCAACTTATGTCCCATGTCATTTCTTGAGAAGATAGGTCTTTCTGCTCATGATGTTAGTCCATCATCTCTCTCACTTCATGCATATGATGGTTCAATTATCCCATGAACAGGTTATGTTGTTATTCATATTACTATAGGGCCAAAAAATTTCCACACAGTCTTCTTTGTCACTAATTTTCCAAGCTCATACAATTGTTTGCTTGGTAGGCCATGGCTTCATGCCATGCAATCCATTGCCTCTACCATACATCATTGTGTCAAATTCATACATGAGGGTGTTGAATATATTGTCCTTTATGACCGTGACACTTACAAATATTGTGATCGAGATCCTAATACTACTCTTCCTATCTCACGCCGATATTACTAACGAACCTCTACCAATGGATGAACTACCTCATCTTCCACCACTTGAGGGTGTTATTTGTGCCATTGATGTAGATAACTAAACTTTTCCACCTTCCCCACCTGCTACTATGGCTATGGTAATTTATCAAGGGTCTCTTTCTACATCAAATGTTGCTTTAGCTTCTCCATCTTCTCATATTCCATCTTCATCACAACAACGAATCTTCACATGCACACTCTTCATGAACCATTCATACTGGAACATATTCCATTTGATATTACTTATGATGAAACCATATGCTCACATGATGGTCTAGCTCGACTTGGATTTCCTTTTAACGACCTCTATCCTCCTACTCATGCTTCTCATCTATATTATGGCTTCGTCACTATTACTACTACTTATGGCTTACGTGTCTTCCATATTATAGTATCTATCACATGCTCCTTTCTCTTCTCCAATAACATTAGGAAATCACGACTTGATTACATTGGGGGAAATATTGATCCCGATCATATAGAAATCTCAATCCCCATGTATTTTGGTCGTGTCTTTATTTGCAATAGTTCATTTCTTGGCTATACATAAAATCTCAATTAGTGGTATACACACGGTTGTCCACTTCCTCCATTCACTAATGAGGAATATGCTATGGGTATGTAAAACTTGCATCTTAATGGATCATTACATGATCAACCTGACACCATTTCTTATCAGGTCTCTAATTCCTATCCATATGACTTTGACCCTAAAACTGATGATCTCTTAGATGATATTACATGATGGCTTCCTTATCTTCTCGCATTTGGGGGCATAACATTTACACATTACCCCCATCCCATAATACTAGCATCAACAATTGTCTCACACTTGTATTTACATATAAACATATTCTAGTATTCATATAGCCATCTACACACACTTTGACCATTTCCCGAAGACACACTTCACACTTGAGAGGGTATACTACACATGAACCCCACACATTGCACGATAGGTACTAAAATTCGGTCTCTTCACACATTTTAAAATACATATCACATTTCACACACTACATATTCATGTTCCTTTACATCATTAATATTTTGACATTTTACCATCTACACATCATACATTGTTTGTACATCATACATCATATTAGTCTTCATCATACATGCATCACACTTTCATTGTCTATGATTCTCGCATTACATATTACCCTTTATGCATATCACATAGCATGCATATTTACACTATTAGGCTATATACACATCTTGCATTACATTCTATATAGCACACATTACACATTTTACACATCACATGGTCATCTCTTATCGCACATAATCCATTATATTCTACATGCTGCACTCACTACCCTATGACACACTCTAGTTCCTCGGTCCATACTTGACTGCCGAGGGTTTACAAATCAAATGGAACTTATCATACACACACATTCATCATTCAACCTTCCCTTATGTGACATTACTAGGTTAGTGACATATGCTTTAGGCTAAATGGTCACCTCTTCCTTCATCTTGTAGTGGTATATGCCTTAGGCTACATCACCACTTCATCTATTCACCATTTAGTGATATTTATTTTAGGATAAATCATCACTCCTTTGATTGTATTGTCGTGATATACACTTCAGTTATATGGTCGCACATGCATTATCTATAGGTCGCATATCATTAACACACATACACATTCATCACAATGTGTTACACACAACCCACCTCGACCATTTCCCGATGATGGACTCTCATTTACATTTCATTCTTGATCACGAGGGGGGAAAAATAAATAAACCTAATTACATACACTTCATTCACTCGGTGGGCACACGGCTTCTATCATCCATATTGTATTCCATTCCATCCATCCACAACATGTTGCATATCTTAGTTTCTTCTATTTGTGCTTACATTTTCTTGTTAATGTTCACTTATTACACATGCTAGCTAGATGTCTTGTATGTAATTATCTTTATCATACACACATGCGTGTTCATTTCCTTTTCTAGTTGTGATCATCAATACAGTCTCTCACACACAACATGGATGCTCGCCTCCTACCCATCCTACAATGGTTGTTGGGGGTATCCACATTCGTATCTTACAGGTGGTATCATATCATTTTAGCACTCTTCCTTTACTTGGTTATACACACTTTTGACATACTCATTATCTTTCTAACATGCTAATGGGTGCTTCATGTGTAACATTTGTTTTATAGGATTAAGTTCTTCCATGGTTATTTGTTTGTTTGCTATTATTATGTGGGCCTTGCCATTTGTTTGGTGTGCATATTTATTTGTTATATACGGCCATTGTAGCCTTGAGTGTCTTGCGACATTGTGAGTGATGTCCCACGTTTGCAACCTAATTTGGTGGTCTATGACTATATTCTTACATGTTTACTTGCTTTCTTGTTTATTCATTGTTTACGTAGCGTACAACTTTGGTCTTTTACATGGATGATTATTTATGTGTGCCTTAGTTTCAACCAATCGCATTACCTTCCCCATTGTAGGGAATAGTTTATGTGACTAGTCCTCTTTTGGGGCAAAATTCTCATTTCAAAGTGACATCATATTCACCCCTAAAGAGTGGGAATCATTGGGGGTTTTACAAAGTACACAACTCTTTATATCGGTACATTTAAATTCAATTTTCCATCCTTGACATTGTGGGTTATATAGAGAGTGGGTTCACACCACTCTACGAACCCCGTACATAGCGTATTTTACATGGTAGGATTTCCTTAGCATTTTGGGGAGCAGTTATAGGTTAGAGGATACAATGGATTTCCTTCCTACACTACTTCAGCCATGGTGCCGGATCACCCAAAAAACCAGGAAGTACAAAGATCTCTTCACACATATTCAGGGAATTAGTTACAGGTTGGAGAATAATGAAAATTTCTCCCTACATGTCTTCGGTAAGGGTGGTGTGAGATCACCCAAAAAACTCTCAATACAGGATATCATTTCTTCACCCCTTTCTATCATCACAGATCAGTGCATGATGTTCCTTTTACATTTTTCATATTTCATATGTCCATTTAATTATTTTCATTACTACATACATGTATTTTTACGCTTAATTACATGTGTATTTGAATAATTTATCATATTCTCCTTACAGATCTAACCGTATAAGAAGAAAGAAGTCAATAACAACAATGACATTTTTTGCTGTAGCACACACCTCATATTAACATGAAGGTACTTCACACATATCTAAAACTACACACACATTTATTCCATAGGTTCATTCTCATCACATTTTTATCTTTTACATCATTAGTCTCCAAGCTCTATTTTTTTCACTCCATGATTTTTCTAGTCCTTTGACACACTTCCTACATCACTCTACATGGACATCAAGTATGCATCTCTATCTACTTTATGTTACCGAGCGTTCTGCTCACCAACATAAAGTGGGGGAAAATGTAGACACAAAATCATGAAATTTAGACATTATTTAGTCCTAGTCTCATATTACTATTCATATGGTTTTGAGTGAAGAAAGTACAAATTAACCCATGTCCTTTGGCCATTTTACTTTTCTTTTTGTTGACACTACCGACCTTCAACATATACTTACCTGACTCTATTTTTGTTTCCATTTTACATCATTCTACCTCGACTAGGTACCCGGCCCGTAATGGGGTACCCTAGGTGTTATTGTCCCATTTGGCACGACACAGGCCTTTTTACACTTTCCCTCCACTTTTTGGGCACTTTCTCTCCCTTTTTCTATCTTTTTTATTGGATAGCCATTTCAAGGTTATTTATGAAATTAGAACAAGAGAACCATATAAATATAAAGTTATGAGACCACAATGAGGGATCAAGCATTAAGCACTACTATCATTACCTAAGGTTACATCCATCACAAAGCTTCATTTACATCCATCTAGCTCCATCACAAGGCACAAGGTTGGTTCATCTACATCTCACTGCATAATAAGGAAGTTTATTCTATTCCATCCATATTTAATTACATTTCTATACATATTTATTTATTTGTACCTTTCAAAAAGTGTGACTCACACAAAGAACTACATTGGGTTTGATATTTAGTGTAATGTTCAGTTAGTAAGTCCACCATTGTGGATGTTGAGGACAATCTAAAACCTTTATATACATACTTTTTAGGGATTTGATGTTCGTCTTGGAGTTTTACAGGTGATTCCTTATTACAGGTATTGCAGTGACATCTCGACGTAATTCAACACAAGCTAGTATGACAAAAAGAGAATAACAATGATTATCTAGTGATGCCTCAAAGGAGGTTTCAAGATATTTCCAAAGACCATGGCACTGCGGATGCCCTTGTCCCTCTCCAAGTGCTAAAACCGAGTTAGAGGGCTTGGATATGCGATTTCTAAAGCTTCACGTGTGATCATTTCCTCCTCTTGTTTTCTTGGTTCATACCGCAACACATTCCAAAGACCTTCGTTAAATCAACTAAGATCTTCGTAACCTTCTTTTCTCATTAGGGTTTCACATTTCTATTTACTTAATTTCTTGGGCGCTTTCTTTACTTACTTAGTAAAGAAAATAGGTACACACATTATGCTTTTCACCCTTAGGGTCACTTCCTCTTTCCTAGCTTAGCTTCCATGCTTATCTTTTATCACTTCACTATTTTATTGTCTCCTCAACATGATTTTTCCATCAATCTACATGGTTATCGGTATGCATGTCTTATCTAATTTATGTTGTCAAGTATTCATTCAAAAACATAAAGAGGGGGGAAATGTAGATACTAAATAACACACTTTGGGTACATATCTAGGTCTTAATCACATAATACTATTCATATGATTCCTAAGCGAGATAACTAGTAATTGACATTTGAATTTGTCATTTTGTTTGTGTTTCATGCTTTCTTTCTAGTCTCTTACACCCCACCGCCTAGTTGATACTTTAGTGTTTCTTCTTTTATCACTTTAGACACTAGCACCCACCAAAATACCGGTTGCCTAGGTGCCCATGTCCCCTCTGGGCACCTCTGAACTCTTTGTGTCTTACTTTCCTATTTTGGGCATCTTTTATCTTTTGGGAATCATGTTTTCTTATGGGCCAGCCTTTTAAATGTCAATTATGAAATTCAACAAAGGGAATAATATAAATATAAAGCTATGTGACCATAATAAAAGACCGAGCTCTAAGCATCTACTACTATCACCCAAGGTTGCATGCAAAGGCATTCAAAGAATGTGAAAGCATCCATATAGCTTCATTCATGGGACAAGGGACTACACTTTTTGCATACACTCATAGGAGGGGAAGTTCATTTTTACATCCACACATGTATCTATATTACTACATCTATGTATCATTTGTTATCAAGTGCATCTTTCACAAGAGCACCTAGGGCACCATTCTTGCACACAAACACACACACACACACACACACACACACACACACACACACACACACACACACACACACACACACACACACACACACACACACACACACACACACACACACACACACACACACACACACACACACACACACACAGAACTACATGGAGTCCAAATGTAGTGCAATGCTCGATCATAAGTGTAATCAGTCGGGTGACCACATGGGCTAGTACGAATCCCCATTTGAATCTTTTTCTTATTAGGATTTGATGTGTTTTGGGTTTTGTAGGTGTTCTTTCTCTGTGTAGGTTACAGGAAAATCATGTGGGCATATTGTAACACATAGAGAGATCAACAAGGAAGGATCGAAAACATCTTGTGACACATCAAAAATTATTTTCTAAGGTTTTTCACAGTCATGAGCACACAAAAGTAGTCATGAGTGTCCCACACACCCATGACCTAATCCAGTGCCCCAGTCTAGCTTGTTTTGAAAGTTGAACACTTTTCTAATCTTGGTTGGGATAGTTTCCACCTCTTGTTCATCATTCTTCTAGTTTGGCACACATTTTTATTAATTGGGAAATCAAATAATTATTATAGCATTTACCTTGTACCTAAGGTTTCATTTTTATCTAGATTATTACTTAGGTCATATATATACTTTATTTCTTCATTTCATGCATGTGAATCTGAAATATTCTAAGATTTTACAAAATTCTAATTTTTGTTAAATCAATTCCTCATGGGTTTTTATGGGAAATGAAATGGGAAAATTAATTTATTTAAAAGTGGTGTGAAATTGGGGTGTCTACATTTTCCCCACTTTGGAAGGGTACTATGAACATAGTGTCCTTTTAAAAAAGTTGATGAATATTCTCTAAGAGATAGGATTTGAGGTTTTGAAGAGATTCTTCTTAAGGAAGGTGTTACTTCAATAATCAATTATTAGAGGAAGAAATGGGAAAGCATTATCTAAGAAAAAATTAGAAAAAACCTTTTCTCATGAGAATAGAAGAAATTAAAGTATGGTCGATGAATGGGGAAGAATTCAATCTAATTTCTAAAATAAAAAGTAGAAGAGACGTTTTTTTGTAAGAAAAGAATGTGGAAGATGATGAATGTTATGGTATCTTCTAAGACAACAACACCATGAAAAGATATGATTGGGAATGAATATGATGATCTTGAGAAGGCTAAAGAGAATAGAAGAGATTCCATAGATATCGAAAGGAGGGAGGTCAATTTTGTGGAGAAGAGTATGATAGTGTGTGTACGAGAATGGAGCAAACATGTTATGCACAAATGGGGAAATAATTTGATCAGCCTTGAATGTTAGGTGTGAAGATGTGCTAAAGTACGTAACGAGTGAGAGTGGAAAGAGAGAAAAAAGGAATGGAGAAAAGTAATGGTTAATTATGAATAGGTGAAGAATGGGAAAAATGAGATAAGGATATATAATATTTCATATCGAGACGGAGGAGGAGAAAAAGGAAATGAAAGAGGTGGAAGAGGATACGCGAGAAGGATGCTAGGGGAAAATAAAATTAGGGAGGACAAATAAGAAAATATATAAAGAAGACAAAATGAAATGAGAGAAAATGGCATAGCAGAGGGTGAAAACATACAAAAGGGGAGAGAGATGCAAAATGAAGGTAGGGGAATAGAAAAGAAAATGTGGAGAGGTATGTATGAGATAAAGGGAGAGAAATGATGGAAAAATGAAGGATATGAGGAAGATGAAGAATTTAAAGAAGATGGAAGAGATGATAGAACAAAGAAAAGGAAGAAACTATAAGAGACCAGGAAGATGTGAAGAAGATCATAGAAAGGAAGAGAAACTAGTACAAAAGGAATGAAAAGTGTACATGTGGTAGAGAAAAGAAGGGGAGGGGAGGAGGAAGGTGAAAATGTTGGGGGAAGAAGAGATGACTGTGAGGATATAGGAGAAGATAGAAGGAACAAGCCATTGTCGAAATAGATATTATAGAATATACCTCATGGAGATGCATGTGGAGGATGAAAGGATAAAAATGAAAAATAGCAAGAAAGAGACATGGTATCTATGGGGAAGTAAGAAGGAATAATTAGGGGAAAATGGGAAGAAGATATAAAGAAAGAGAGACAATAAGGAAGATTTCAAAGTAGGAGAGTAAAAGTGAGGAAATGGTTTAGAAGGAAGGAAGTCCATAATGGGAATATTATGTGGATATTTGGTAGCATCAGGAATGTAGAGGGAAGAAAGAGGAGAGGAATGACACAAAGTGGAAAAACCATGAAGATGCATGAGATGAGGATAAGAATATTACAAAAAAATAAACAAAGGATGTATGATGAAGACAGTAAAGACATTGACAAGGGAGAAGGGAAGATGGAGAGGTATGGAAGAAATGCCAAGAAATGGTGGAGGTGGAGAAATGGTAGAGGAGTAAAGAGAGAATGGATGATAGAAGAGGAAATACAAGTGAAATAAGATTAGGGGAAGACCAACAATAATTATTATTGGTGAAGGATGAGGGGAAAAGTGGAGAAAAATTTGAGAAGGACAAAGAGAGTGAAAAATGAAATGGAGAATGATAATGAGTGACTTTTGGGGGAAACCAAAATAATAATTATTATGAAACATGAGTAGTAGTATGGGGGATGACGAATAAGGATATGGAAAATAATGATGAAATAATGTTAGAGGGAGACAAAAAATAATGACAGTGGGAATAAGGGTGGATATGTTGGATAATTCAACAAGATGGAGTGGAAAGAGTAAAAAAATGGTGAGTGATGACTTTTGAGAAGATGAAGGTGAAGAGAGGATGTATAGGATATGAATGAATGAGATGAAGGAAAATAAATGAAATATTGAAAGTGTGGAAAATATAGGGATGAAGAAAGATAGAATGAGGGGAAATGGGGCATAGGAACATGGTTTAGTAATGGGGGATCAAGTAGAATTCACAAGATGAAGATGGTTGACATACTCTATGATATGATAGGTTGAGAAAGGGTAATGGTAGGAGGAAAATTTGGTTAGTAGGGGAGACCATGAGGAAGTAATGATCAATGAAAGGAATGATGAGTGAGTAGAAGGTGAAGTACATAACAAAAATCCATCTTAAGGGGAACCATTAATTAAGACAGTCATACGGTGGAAGTGATTAAGTAAGATTTCCAAGGAGAGGATGGTGGGATAAAGAGTGGGGAAAATGAGGTGAAGTTGGTGAGAAGGGAAGAGTTGGTGAGAGGATGTGATGATGTGGAATAGATGGAAAAGGTGAAGGGTGAGGATATGTAGTGATAGGGGAGTGAAAGTTGACAACTCATCCTTAAGAGGAACTCTTAAGTAAAATTTCCATGCAACTATGAATGGTTAAGTAAGATTGCCAAAATGATAATGATGATGAATGGGAAAGAAGAGAAAATAATGTATTGTATATGGGGATAGAATAGTCGGTTAGAGTAGATGATGACAATGATGGGATGGACATATAGTATGGGGGAACTTATATGGACAGGGAAGTGCAAGATGAAAAATAATCCTTGAGAGGCACTCTTAAGTAATATAACCATGATGCAGGAATGATTAAGTAGGATCGCTAAGACAAAGATGAAGAAGAAGAGTGATATGAAGAATGTCCAAGAGATAGGA
Organism: Taxus wallichiana var. yunnanensis; assembly: GCA_018340775.1. Lineage (NCBI taxonomy): Eukaryota > Viridiplantae > Streptophyta > Pinopsida > Cupressales > Taxaceae > Taxus > Taxus wallichiana. The sequence continues at coordinate 349,709,523 of CM031235.1, forward strand.
TGTGATGTGAGTGAATGAAGAAGATGGGTGAAGTTCCTATGAAAAGATGGACTGAAGGAGAACCCTTGAGTATATTTTCCATACTACGAGAATGTGTAAGTAAGATTACCAAGAAAAAATGGATACTAGGAATAATGAGAAAAGAGGAAATGGTGTATGTGAGAATGGAACAAGGGGTGAGAGGAGGTGATAACAAGGAAGGAAGGAAACAAAATAGTGTGACATGAATGGATGGAGGAAAATACACGATGGGGAATATGGATTGTGAGGGGAATCACCAATGAGGATTCCCATGTTGTGGGAGTGATGAGGAAAGAATGTCAAGTGGAAAAGGTGGATTGGAAAGATGTATGTGGTGGTGATTTTTTTCTGATGAGATATGTAATGATGGAGAAGTTTTTACAGCGTGATGATCTTAGGAAGAGGGTAGACCTCAAATAATCGCTCCACGTAGTAAGGATGATTAAGTAAGATTGTCAAGATGAAAGCACTAGAATGGAAGGGAAAAACATGAAGAAAGGGAAGGAAGATATGAAAAGTGGTGAAAGGGGAATGAATGGTTATAAGTACGATGTGTGCATAAATGGAGAGAATTTAGAAATTGGGAGGGAGGATGAATGGATAAAATACATGTTGACCATGGTGGGGGATGAGGACTTGCGGGATAATGAAATATGCATGAGAAATATCCTCAAGTAGGACTCAAAAACTAATATAATGATCAAGTGGGATTCCCAAACTATAAAATTTATTATGAAGGGGGAATGGATGTGGTGAAAATTATTTTTCAATCATGCGGGAAGATACTCGTGTGACGAAAACATATTAAATTTAATATAACACCTAACAGATGCATTATGATGACTAGAACGTAATATGTAATAGAGCATAGACATGGGCCATCAGAAATATTTGATTCCTTGTATGATATTCAATAATATAAGATAAGTAGTGATATACAACATATCATATTAGAGTGAAAACTAGGATACAAAAATCATGTGCCCCTATAATATATCAAGACACGAGATAACAAATATTAAACTTGTAACTAATAATGCAACACAAGAACTTTCAAACATGTCCCTAATGTGTTATAGAATGAAGACTAATTAGATGTGCCCCCAAGCAAGGATACAATGATTCAAAATGGGTTGGATCATCGTCCTAAAACAAGGAAACAATGAGAGCCATAATTTTCCCCAAGTGAGGATATACACAAGGGAGAAATGATTTTGGTGTTAAAGTCGTAAAGTGGTTGGAAAATTTAGTGGGGAAAATATTTCAAAGTTCTAATTGTGTTGATTGTTGAGTATTTGAATATTGTATTTAGGATTTCTTTGATTACTTGAATGTTTTTGGGATTTTGTTTTTTTAGATGGTTTGAATTTTTTGGGTTTTTGATATTTTTCATTTTTTTTTTTGGATTTCTTAGAAGGGTAATATACTAGATGGTAAACTTCTTATGAGAGGTGATAAGTAAGGGTATCATCCGTATGTGCATTGTTCCTTATGGTAAATTATGCTTTGATTTATATTAAATTGTTCTCTACATTGGCACAATATGCTTTGGTGATGACATGATGAAAATAATTCCATATTTGTTTTTGACTCCACCTGACAACTAATAAGATGTGAGGGCTCTTCACCAAAAGTCACATACTAGACTTAGACTATTACATGGCCTAATAAGTAATAAGATTTAGGTGAATGGATAGTTTTATCTTCACTTAGGCATCTAAATTACTTCTTTGGGATTTTATAATTGTAAGCACTTTCAGATTTATAAGGTTTTTTATTTTTGTAGTGACGCCCTATGCCTTACCCCATGCCACCAATAAGAGGTAAGGGTTCATCACTAAAGACAAGATGTAAGTGAGTATTAATATTTTTAATTTTAATTACATTTTTTTATGATTTTTTAATTTATGAGTGACCCTCTACAATTTTCCCCATGCAATCAATAAGAGGCAACGTCTCATCACCAATGACAAAACGTAGAAGAGAAAGGGAACTTTCCTCCATTCCTAATCTCACAATACTAATAAGAAGTGTGGGATCAACACCAAAGACTATGAATTAATAGAGGTGCGGTAGTTAATTATTCATAAGTTATATAATTGATTGATTTTTATTATAGTGCTTATTATTTAGGAAGGAAAATTTGCCTCAAATATTAGTCCTACATGACTAGTAGGATGTGAGGATTCAACACAAAATACTAAGATGAGCGGTTGAATAAACTGGGTAAAGAATTTTATATTTTTATGTGTGAAAGAGATCACTTCTTTGGATGGAATATATTACAATAAATAAGCTTCTAGGTATGATCATAGGCTAAAGTACCCGAAATGGGAGAAATTATAAGAAGTACGAGATTCACAAGACTTAATAAGAACTATGTTAACACTTGTCTCATGATGATGAATATGGAGATGTGATTTTTAAAATGGGAATATCTGCTAATGGAGTGAAAAGTTTAAAATTACTTAGAGATTAGTTAGGTGGAATGTACCAATGGTTTCTCCCAGGATAGAGAGGACCTCAGGAATAAAATTTATTTATATAGATTTCATTCATTTGTTTTTCACGTTCTGAATATTTTCAAAGGGGCTGAGTTATAGGATTCGAGCCAAATTTAGTCGTGATTACATAGGGCCCTAGCTAGTTAGGCTCAAATTTCCCTTATTTTTCTCATTCTTTGGTTGTATTATTTTTATTTTCTTTGAGAAAGAGATCACTAACCTACAACTATTTAGGATTTACTTTTTTATAGCTATTTTATAGATGTTTTTGATAGACTTGAAGATGATTGAGAGCATTAAGTCATTTTTGTCGACAAGATTGAGTTCATTAAGTAGTGATTGTCGATATTCATCTTCATTGATTATGTCTTTAAGGGATATTCTAAGGATGGGAGTTCAACCTCAATAGGAAAAATGGCTTCGCAAACATAAACAAGGGAGAACAAGGTGGTTCCCATAGGCATGCGATAAGATGTGTGGTAAGCCAAAATAGGAGGGTAAATTTGGGTGCACTAATTTCTTCCATGTGTGTCAAAAATGTTTTCCATGAGAGATTGTAAAGTCATATTTTTTAAATTTTTCTTGGCCATTACCCTAGATATAGTATGGAGTAGACCATTTAAGTCGATATGGAAATGCCCGTAGGTATTTGTTAGCTATTTTTAAAAATGTTTTCCATTGTTAGTGAAAATGGAATGCCACAATGATAGATAATATTATTAAAAATCAGTTTTGATATTTGGCTTCTAGTAGCATAGGTGAGAGGCATAATGTCTACCCATTTGGCGAAATAATTGGTAGCGATAACGGTGAAATCATGTCCATTGGATGACGTTGGTCTAATTTAACTAATGAGATCAAGCCCCCATTGAGAGAAGGGATAAGGTGTTGCGACTAGTTACATTGTTTGAGAAGGTGCATGGATAAGCTTGCTATGTTTTTGAAAAGCCCGACATCGTTTAAGAAAAAGGCATGCATCATTCTCCATTGTGGACCAATAGTACCCAACACATAATATTATCTTAGCTAAATCAATGCCATTTGTGTGTTCTTTGAAAATAACTGAATGGACTTAAATTAAGACAATAAAGGTCTCCTCCCGATTAAGACATCGTGGTAGAGTAAAATCGTAGCCTCATCTATATAGAGTGTATGCTAAAGTGGTGTAACGGGAATCACATTGTGCTAAAACACATCTATGTATAGTATTCATGTTGGCAGGGAATGTTTTATCATCGATAAAAGTATAAATATCATGGTACCAATTGTTGTTAGGAACCATTATTTTACACACAATAAGGTAAAATATAAGCATGTGTTAAGATATGTTCTATGAGAAATTTCTCCTAGGGTTGATTTGGTGTGATTTCTAATAGAGGTCGTATAGTTTCCATAACATCTATGGATTTATTACAAATTCTAGGGACTTCGTTAAAATTAATCAACCAAAAATAACCTTGAAGGCTATCTACCATGCATTTGTATGGAATAATATTTTCATCTTTGACATGGTATTCATTTGTAGTGCATTCAATGATTAGAAATGAATCAACAAATACAAAAAAATCCTTAAGGTTCCATCTATGAGAGATTCATATTCTTTGATATTATTAGTATACATGAATGCTAGTTAAAATGATTTAGGGATAACATTACCATCGTGTGTGATAAGTAAGATACGACTCTTGATCTATGGATATTACAAGATCCATCAAATAATAAAGTCCAAGATGGCATTATATCTATGTATAAAATAGCTTAATCTAGAAATATGAAGTGGAGAAGTTCTAGGCTAGGAAGAGGTGCCTTAGAAATTTGATTTTTGAGGGCTTGTCCTTTAATTTCTCTTTGATGAATTTTTTTAATGTCAAATTCAATAATTAGGAAGACCCAAGTGGACATTCTTCCTGTGAGAATGGGCCTATACTGGAGATACTTAAGGGGTTATACCTTAACAACCAATTTGGTTGTGTGATTGAGCAGGTAATGACATAGTTCATCGAATGCGAAAGGGACCACTAAGCACACCTTTTCGATTTGGGATTATTTTACCTCATGCTCAATGAGTGTTTGACTAAGGTAATAAACTTCATGTTCTTTTTCCTGATCATTGTGTTGTTTTAATAAGGCTCCTATGGCATATTTAGTGGTAGATGTGTAAAGAAGCATTGGTTTATCTGTGACTGGTGACATAAGGATAGGTGGACTAGAGAGGTATTCTTTTAGTTTGGTGAAAGAGTCTTGACAATCTTGATTCCATTGGAATTGTGCATCTTTCTTAAGCAATTGATTGAAATAATGAAAATTATGAGATAATTGTGATATGAAATGTCGAATGGATTATATTTTTCCCTGAATACTTTGTAGCTGTTTGAGATTCCGTGTAGGAGGCATTTCCATAATGTATTTGACCTTTGTAGGATCAACCTATATACCTCTCTCGGAGATGATGAATCCTAATGCTTTTCTAGAGGTCACACTATATGTACCCAAAATTGTAGGGTACTGCTCCGTTGGAACAATGTTACACGTGCCCCAATGATGATACAGGTCTCCTCACAAGGTGTTCGGGATTCAGAAAAGCTCTCCAAGTGTATGTTAACATCCCGCATGCCCCGCTTTAGCCTACACCTGTGCTTTGTTTTTCTCTTTTCCCATCTTTTCCTTTGCATTTTGGTCTTCATGTGAAACCGCCACCTTGCTGTGCGGCGGTCTCATGACCACCGCCCAAGCAGGTGGTGTAGTCCTTCACGCGCGTTTTCTAGAACCTTCCTTTTATCGCTACTCACGTAAAATTTCAATGTTTACTAGCTTTTTTCACCACCTTTTCTCGTATTTATGATTTTGGTTCCCTAGAATAGTGTTTTTCCATTGTTTATTGTAAAGGAGTTCAATTTGGATTTCACCTTTGGGTAAATGGGAATTCTATAAATAGCTAGTTGGTTTTTAAGCAAATGGCCCCTCAAATTTGTCTCTCATTTTCTCATTTCAATAGCTTAGTCTTTCAACTTTGCTTAGGAATTCAATAGTTTTCATTTGTTGCATGCATAGCTAGTGTTGCTTTCTTAGTTAGAGAGCCACATGATCTTCTTGTTTTAGTGTTATTACTGTTTCATACAATCAATTGAGATAGGATAGTTTCATTTTCAGTCTGAAGCCATTAGAGTTGTAGGTTTTGTTCATCAAGAATAATAGTCTCAGGTTCTGGATGTTTTGTGTTGCATGACTCACAATAAATCCCACTAGGAATTACATAAGCCAATCTCTGTTCTCTTGCACTATCCCTCTCCTACTCGCACTGTATTCAGTCTGCACCCAAAGCTGTCATTGTTCCAATACCTACTTCTATTGATGCTAGCATTACATGATTTTCTGGATTCACGTGAGCACGAAGGAATGAGGAGACCACATTGAGGGGACAAAGCCACACACAATTGGATTCACCACTATTCCAAAATCCAGTTCAAGCTATCAAATTTTTAGTTAAAACATATCAAATAGAGTAGTGAATCATTTCATTTCAGTTAATCTCACTTTTGATATTGCCGGGGAAGCTATGGGGATTGATAGTTTCTGAGAAACTATGATTCATTCCTCACTCCTGAGGTAAGATCGAGGTCTTTCAAATAAATTAGATCAGTTATTTGGTTATTTAAAATAGATTCACAACTGCACAGGTAGGTAGCTATACTCGGCTACTTTGTTTGTTTTGAATTCTGTTATTAGCTTAGTTGTCATTTGCTAGATATTAAATAATTTCTCTTTCAACTCTATTTAAATAGTTGTTATCTTAATTCTGTTAAAATTTTTGTGAAAAATACAAAAATAGAGAGTTCATATATGTTGTAGATATACTTTGCATAATTAGTTTACATTGCTTTAATTAGATTTATATTGTTCCTTTTGTATGACAATCACGGGACCTAGGGAGCCTAGAGAATACATATTCGAGCCAATCGTGCCTCAACCCAACTTTTTGCAGAAATAAATGACATAGACAAAAATCTCAAAATTCAAGTCTTCCGAACAACGACGTACCTACAAGAAATTAGCTCACAGTTAAGAGGATTAAACATAGAAGAAAACTAAGCGCATAAGTTTTGGTCAAACTAGCCAAACTACAGATTACCCTAGATAAATATTCGCATGAATTTAGGACTTGAAAGAGAGAAAACATTCAGTTGTGATCCTTTGGTCCCACACCAGAGCAGGAGATATTCTCACCGACATAGACACCGACTTAAGAATTCAAGTTGCTGACACACTGTAAGATACTCGAGAAGATTACACAAATTTGTTAGTTCTAAATATAGAGGTCGAAAAGGCATATGACTACTGGATACTAGGGATTAGGGATTGATTACGCACATGATCATAGAAGGTCCACAATGACCACGAACTTACGGTTGTGATCCACAGTCCTGTAACCCAACAGGCCCACAGACAATCGGACATTGATCTTGGTTTACACACGTTAGTATTTAGATCCTCTCCACTACGCCCCATTATCACACGCTTATCCTCACTAGATGTAGCAACTAATCAAGCTAAGGATTTTGGACTAGACTAGACAATCACCCATAGAATCCACTATATCCATCATCCATCTTATGACCTTGTCTAGAGACATACACGAAACAATCCTAGGTCATTTTCCACATATCCCACAACCCATAGATCGAATCACGCCAGAGCTCGATATTGATTAAAGCCTTCGAGCAGTCATCCTCACCAACCGATCTATCACACCAGTTCAGGTTAGGAGGGCCTTCTTTGCTTTAGATTCGCAAGTTCCATTAGTGAGCGTCAAAGATATAAGGTTGCCTAACTAGTTTTTCTGCACCCCACGTATATTCCATCCCCACCGGTTGTCTCAGCACGACCTCGGGAGGTTGGGTGCAAGGAAGAGTTACTTGTAGATTTCCATTGTACACATACCAAATACACATTGTTTTCAATTTATTTAGACCTTATACTCACAAAATCTTTAAAACATGTATCAATACACACTTGGATTACTTATCCACATTTTAGATTTGGCTAGTATATCATCAACATAGTCTTCCATGATATCATGAAACATATCATGAAATATAACCATTGTGGCTCGTTGATATGTGGAACCTACATTTTGCAGCCCAAAAGGCATAACCTTATAACAAATGGTGTCCCATTTTGTAGTAAAGGATTTTTGTGATGGTCTTGTTCATCGATGTGTATTTGGTTATAACTACAAAATTTATCCATTAGGAGAGCATTTCAGGGTTTTCCTGAAGTCGATGATCATGTCTATGTTTATTAGAGGAAAGTCATATTCGGACAAGATTTTTAATATCATGGAAATCTATGCATACCCTAAAGTTGGGAGTTTTATTAGATAGAAGAACTATGTTTGATATTCATTCAAAATATTTGATTTGTATTATAAATTTTTCCTCTAATTGTTTTTGGAGTTCATCTTTTACCACGGGGTTCATTAGCTAGGCAATATCCTAGCACGTGGGTTCATATTGAGGTAATTAAAATTAATAAAATTATAGTCAATATACCGATACATATGAGGGGTGAAAGGGTTTAATTTATTAATGTTTTGAATCATGTATTGGGGGTAGGTTAGAGAGGTGGGCCTAAGGAAAGGGAGGTTTAATTCTAATATAAAACTAAAACATTTGAACCCTAGTTTTTAAAAGTAAATACCTTAAAATTGCAAAAGGAGTGTAATCATAAATTAAAATGTAAACTCTTTTTTAATAAAGAAATCTAGATTCTTAACCAAGGATTAATAAGATGGTAGAAAACTAAGATTGAGTATGCTTTTCAACACAAGTGATATTATTTCACCATCTTACTTATTAGAAGAAATATTGATAAATGATTAAAGCTTAACATATATAAGGTGATTTGTAATAGGTATGTGATGCCTTCAAACTATCTTTTGAGAGGAAATGCATACTAAAAAAATTGAGTGAGAAATATAATATATATTTTTTCTAATATAGTAGGGTAGAAATAAAAAAGGGGTAAATAAAATTGTAATTGAAAAATGGGTAAGGTACACAAAAAAAATAGGGGGTATTTTATTTCTAATAATATAACAGGAGGGGGTATTATCAATTGAATAATTAGAGGTAGAAACTAGAATTAAGGGTATTCTTTAATACCTATGAACGCACGTGCTATACCATACTTTTACTAAGTGAACCCCCCGTGTCTTTTACGAGCAATACTACTTTTTGATGCATTTTACACAATTTCGTTTGTGAGACTTTGCATCTAGATGTACTACAAGGTGGTGTAGTATGCAAGACGGGTCTAAGATTAACATATACATTTTTAGGTTGATGTGAAAATGTCTTTAAATTATATAAGGAGTGCCCTGAACTTTATGCATTCCTGGTCGAGACAGACTAATCCCAAGTTGTAAAATATTTTGTTGTTCATGTGTACCGATGTTAATATTTTAGTTTCCTTAACCAACATTTTGGATCTATCCTTTTCTGAAAAAGATGTTATTGGTTGATGGAAATCATCAGCTATGGGCATTTCGAAGAGTTAGGATAAACACATGTTTTCTATTTGTGGTTTTGCATCTTTTTACTTGTATGTTTTTTTTGAATAGTGTGGCGAGAAAGTTTTTATATGGGAAATTTTCTTCTTCTTCTTTTTATTAAAAGTATCATAATGTTGAGGTTTGGGATATTCTAATTCTTCACCAAAGAAGGAAAATTCATTGAGGTCAATATTGAACCCTTTCTTATTATCTCGAGAGGGTAATTGAATCACGATTTCAAAGGAACTCTTTAATGACCTCATCATTTTGACACACTTCCATGGCCACATGATGCAATTGATTGTGATCAATGAGGATTGTGTAAAGAATCTCAAAATAAATGAAATTAATGGATAGATAAATGAAGTGTATATTTTTTCTATAATCTTTTCAAAAAGACTCTACATAGAACCTATGTCATTGTACAAATCAATATCATCATCGGTAATTGAGACTAATATGGTAAAGGTGTTAAATGTTTTGAAACCAAGGCCATGTTTACTGGGATTTTCAATATAAGTGACCAAATATATTAAAAATTGTTCATTCTTACTGAGTCCTTTACCCTCCATCACATCTTTTTCATTATCCGCTAAACTTTTTATAAATTGAGGGGACTCATGACCGAGAAGAGAGTTCGTCATTATATAACCAAGATCATGAGGAACTTGGGATATATTATTCATCAAGATAACCAAACGTTTGCAAAACTGACTTACCCATATTATAAGTGGGAGAGGTTTTGATGTGGGAAGCGTTGGGTTTTCCATAATTTTGTGGGGATGGGAGTGAGTCACTGACATGAAAATAATTCTTAATGTTCTAAAATTGGCACTCACCATAGTCTTTATTGATGATTTTTAACATATGCATTAAGTAACCGTGGGTACTTTGCATGATGTAAAAAGGTAGTTTATTGGTCTTAAAAGATGGAGAAAATGGATTATTGGGAGACTAGGAAAGATTAGAGGAAGAATATTCATTAAAAAGAAGATGATGTTTCAATAGAAGAGGGATTGTTAGATGAGGAGGGTTGATTTAGGTGAAGAATATGGTTGGTTAGCATAAGAGGAGGGTTTTAAGATAAACAGGGGTTAAGTACTAGAAGATGATTTATTAGAAAAAGATGATTGATTAGCATGAAGAGGTTTGATTAGTTGATGATGGTTGATTAACAAATGAGGGTTGATTAAAAAAGTCATGATGATGAATTTTGTACAATTTTAGAATACATTTGGGGAAGTGTATTTGGAATTATATGCATGTTATTAGAGAAAGTGATTACACATGGTGGAGCATATTTTTCCTTTGATGGAGAAAATTTTGTGTATTTATTCAATCCTTTGAGTAATTCCCGCAATACTATAAGGGTTAAGTGTCACGGGCAATGTGAATTATTTATCCAAGTGAGGGAATTTAATACATTAGTGATATGTGAAAAGGAATACTTTTATGGCGTGAGACCATGGTCCATCGAGGAGAATGTTATATGGAAATTCTAAGTCTACCATATAACATAACATGTCTAAGGTGACCAGTCCAACCTAAGTGGCAATGTGATTGCGCATGTGGATTGTCTTTCATTATTATCATATCCACGAATGGTTATGATATCCTTTTGTAATTTTTATTCAGAATATTCAATACATCATAATAGATTCATGGAGAAAAAATTCAATGTTTCTCCATTATTGACTAATACACGCTTAATATTATGGTGTTTTATAAAATATTCTACGTATAAGGATTGATTATTAATGAGGTTAGGGTTGAAAAGGTTAGTGGGACCAAATGATAAGATATGATTGGGTGTTGAAATATTTTTGATCAAACCATGGAACTATTTTGAGTTAATGTCATGTGGAATATGGGTTTCATTCAATGTCGTGTAATAATACATTATTGTGTAGGAGAAGATTTAAGGAAATTCCATGATGGAAATTTGTGATGTAGTTTTCTTCAATTGTTTTATAATGTTGAATGAATTGGACAAAGATGTAGATTAGGAAGTGAAATTTTTGTGGAATTAGATGTTGGATGAGGAGGTGGTATGGGAGAAGAAGTAGAATTTTTTTTTTTGTGGTAGGGATCAAAAATTTCTTCTACATAATTGTTATGACACAATCATCTTTGATATTTATAGTTGAGATGAATGAGGCATACTCAACATTATTGACGATTGACCCTTGTCCTTATTGTGATTTTAATTTTAGTCGTTTTTAGGAAAGGGGTTTTTGAAAAAATTAATTTCTCATTGGTGGTTTTGGTGTCAAAGGTATTTTTAACCTCTATATCACCATGATCAATGAAGTATTGTACATAATGGAAAAATGACATGCATTGATATGTATGATAACCCTTGACATGATAGTATTCATAGTATTAATTTTCTCTAAACCATTGTTGTTTAGGCTTCCCTTCTTCGAATGGTTTTACGATGGGGTACATGATCATGTTGGCACTTGCCAAGTGGTGGAAGACACTAGATAAAATTTATCCAAGCAAAGTGAACTATCTTCACCTGCATTCCTAAGGAGAAGCCTCCTTAATAGGAATGATGATTGGTTGTTTACTAGGGATTATTAGTTTTGGGTGGATTATTTTGGATATTACAAACATACCGAGAATTGATAATTCTATCATTGACTACATTTCTATTCTGATTGAATAATTTTGATTTATCCATATTTTTAGGGATGTCCCTAGGGGGTTGGTCTCTAAAGGGTGTTTTAAGTAAGACCATAAAAATAAGGTCTCTCTCAATTTGTGTCCCTTTTTATATAAATTCTTCAAAATTGGTTAAACAATGCATCTGTATGTGAAATGATAATTCCGTGTTGAGGTTTGGAATGAAGATTCTAACTAATTTTATTTTTGTATAGAGAAAGGGAATATACTTGTGATCCCTCACCAACATTTTAGAAATGATGTGAAGTTTTAATTTTTCATTTTCTTGGTGTTGTAAAGGTTGAGCATGGTCACCTAAGAGCCTAAGTTAAAGGAGAAATGTTTAACAAATTTATTCGATAAATATGTGAAATTTGTAATGAACCCTTTTAGAAGATGGAGGAACCAATCCAAATCATGTCCTCCTAAGCTCTTAGAAAATAAATGTAAAAGACATACATTGTTGTAAGATACTTCTTGGCATTGCATGAAGAATTATTTTACATGTTCACATGGGTCACCCTTTCCTTTATATTTATCAAACTTGGTAGTTATAAAGGATGAAGGGAATAGTAAAAAAACATTTATTTGTCAAATGGATATGGGAAGAGTTCTTTAAAATTGTATTGTTTCAACTATTTTCGTAACCCCTAAATTTTTGCTTTCGTACTTTTTCATTCTTGTGTGAATGGAGAGTTATGTGATGGGCTATCGAGGATATCGTTCTTCGGGTTGTTTTATATTCGATCGTGTGAATTTTCATACTTGGAAGTCGGTTGCTTGAGTGAGTTGTTTTTAAACTCTTGGATTTTGGTGAATAATTATTCATTTGAGGCATTATTCATGACATTTGGTGTTGTGTTGGGTTAACTTTGATTCAAAATTGTCTATAATTTTAGTTAAGTTTTATTTTCTAAAATGAAAAGGTAGCTTCTCTCCCATTGCCGTGGATGTGAAGTAGGTCCTCAATTTTGTTTTTTTCTAATAATTTATCTAAGCGATCTTGTTTTTATTGGCTGAGTTTCGCTTGTGTAACCTCATCATTGTCATTTTCATGACCTAAGTGTCAAGCCAAAATTCTCTTTGACCACACGTAACTACCATGGCTAGATGGGTATATACCGATTAATCTTAAAACAAGATACGCGATTTTTTAAAATTTTATTTAGCATAAGATAGTTGTAGACACTAAATCACACAATTTGGGTAATTATTTAGTCCCGGCCTCATAATACTATTCATATGGTTCTTGAGTGCAAAAGAGTACTAATTAATCCATTTCTTTGGCCATTTTAATTTTATTTTTGTTGTTACTTTCGATCTTTCATCTATATTTTCCTAGTTGGTTCTGTCATACTATGTTTTTCCTACTCTGATAGGGGCACCCGGCCCAGAGTTGGGGTGCCCCAGTCACCCCAGTCCCCTTTGGGGTTCCCTGATCCTCTTTACACTTACTCTCACCTTTTGGGAACTTTCTAGCCATTTGAGATTTCTATCTTTTTGGGGTTAATTACGAAATTAGAATAAGAGAACAATATAAATATATAGTTTTGAGACCATAATGAAGGACCAAACACTAAGCACTGGTATCTCCACGCAAGGTTGCATCCATCAAAGACTTATATTGTTCAATTTGCATCTATCTAGCTCCATCACAAGGGAAAAGGGTTGGTTCATCTACATCACACTTCATAGGAGGGGAGTTAATTCTATTCCAAGAACCATATACTTACATTCTACATCTAGTTATTGCTCGTTACTCATAAAGTGTGACTGGAAAAAGAGCACCTAGGGCACAATTACACACACACGCACATCTATAATTACATTGGGTCCGAGATCTTGTGCGATGCTAAGTGATAAGTCCATCCATTTGGCAATTGAGGATATTCTAGCTACTTCATATGTTTATTTATTTTTTAGGTTTTTAATGATTTTTGTGGTTTTATAGGTATTCCCCTCATCTATGATTTATAACGACATCCAATGAAATTCAACAACATTCGCACTATAGGAAGTGAACACAGTGAAAATTTAGTGACAACTCAAAGGAGGTTTTCTCATCATTTCCTCAAACCAGAGTGCCCGGATCTCAAATTAGGACACCTCGGATGCCCTATCCCTCTCCAGGAACCCCATCGATCGGAGGTTAGATCTACATTGTTCGAGCTCCCGTGTGGTTGTTTCCTCCTCTTGTTTTGCTAGTCTCCACTACAACACAGTCTCGAGACATCTTCGGATCAACTAAGGCCTTCTTAACCCTCTTTGCAAATTAGGGTTTCACATTTGAAATTTTTAGTTTGCTTATGTATATTTACTATATTTTATCATCACTTATTTATTGCGTCTATAACATCTAGATTAGACTAAAATATTCCATTTTAGTTTAATCATTTTGGTGAGCCCATCCTTCAACTCCACCTTTCGTCTAGGGTCATTTATTCTCTTACCATGGCTCAATATTATGGTGATTTTATCGAAGCACATCTTAAAGACCTTAATGATGATATTTTTGAACATCCCCAAGATCTATACTTGCTTTTACATGTTACTCATGAGAAAGATACCAATTTGGAAAATCTTAACACTTATACAACCATCTCTACTTCCATTGCTACTCAACCCCTTGCTTCTAGTCTTCCACCCATTTCTACCATCCTTGTTTCTATTAATACTCATTAAATTCATTTAACACCAACCCTTATCTCTTATACACACATGGTTTCCTCCACTGGCACTCAAGACATAGCCTCTCTCTATCAATACCTCTAAGCACAAATTCTTCAATTACAATAGGCTACTTCTCATACATCTCCATCTTTGGATTCCAATTTATTATTGCATACTCCATTTGCACCCGCCATCTCAATTTATCTGCTTCCTCCTAGTTTTTTCACCTTTAATATTCCCTTTTTAAATGGGCATAGTGACCCAAAATATCATCTTAGAGCATTCCACGTAGCTTGTTTTGATTTTTGGATGATCATATTCTTTTGGATAAAATCTATCCCCGTAGTCTCCGTGATTATGCAATGAATGTGTTCCATGACCTACTTGACCATTTGGTAACCTATTTAATGCATATAGAAAATGATTTTCTCACACACTTCTCTATCAACATCAGCTCTAACATCTCTTATGCTCAACTTGAAAAAATCAAGGACGAGATCTAATGAACACTTAGTGGACTATGTCTTACATTAAAAAAAAAAAACTTAGCTAAGATTTCCAATATGATTTCGTATTCTAAGCTTCAGATTTCTTCATTCGAGTATCTTACCACCTCTCCAAGAGAATGTTCTCTTTGATACCTCTCTTTAATTCGACCAGCTCTGTCAAATTCTTAAGCTTTTGAAACTAAACTTATATCCATATGAAAGCTTAAGTATTAGGAACAAGCATCATCCTCCACTCACTTTCAAAACAAGACAACATTCAATCCATCTACAACTAAACCAATCGATGCCAAAATCACTTTGTCAACGTGGTCACTACTACTAAAGAGATTCAATCACAACCACCTCAACATCCATTCACTAAATTTCCTATGGCCCCACATCTTATCTTGCAGCAGCTTCTTGAGAGAAATCTTATTATACTCCCTCCACCACTTGAATTAGACCCATCGTGACCAAAAGGTAGGAATTATAATGATAACTTTTGATGTGACTATCATAGATGTGTGGGAACTTTACAAATCAATGTTTCAAGATCTGCACCATCATCCAAGATCTTATTTATAATAATAAGCTTGATTTTCCAGAACCTTCAAACTATGCACCAATCACTGAAAATTGTAAGCTCAAACTATCTAATAACTCGATTCCACAACATTAGAAGAAAGTAGTTAAATCTTCAGCTAATCATGAATATCATGTAGTGCCTCCTCCTACATCTGGGGCCCTTGAATTTTTAGTTACACATAATGACAGTTCTCCACCGATCATCTCCTTCTTCGACCATAATTATCATGTGACATTTACATCTAATCACTTACATATCAATGTATCTATTGGACCTGTCTTTATCAATAATACTAAGGTTGATCCGTCTTAGCCCATTAACACATGCTTTATTCCACTTTTCAATGTTATTGGCTATCCACTATAAAAAATTTCATATCCCATGAGAAATTCATATGGTTTCATCAAACTTCATGTTACTGTAGGTCCTCCTACTATGTACTTGTACCCTTCCCCGTCGGACAAGTAGTTGACGGTTATGACATGCTTCTAGGTCTCAACTAGATTTATAGCTCTAAGTATATCATATCTATGAATCATTTATGACTCAAATTCATTAATATCGATTAATTTATTTCTATTGATGGTGTCCCTTTATCTAATCCATGGTCGTCATCTCCTTGAGCACCAGTTAATGCATCTCCTACTTCATCTAGTACATTGCAATCCATGTTATATAAAACAAAATATACCCCCTCTTCACCTAATCATACGCCATCTTTATGGTCACACCACTCTAATAGTCCTAGACATTAGCATAGGCCCATTCCTAGGACATTTACTGCATCTCAACATAAATTACCTCCTCGATTTAATCCACGTCAATGATTGTTACCATCGCTTGCGGCTTCGTATAGATCTCCATCACCTCTGCGCTCGATTCTCATCGGTCTTGATCACCTATACATTTTTTTCACCTACACACTCTTCATATACTCATCCATCACACATGCATAGCATTCACTCACCATGTAGTGTGTCTATCTACTATACTACTACTATTAGCACACGGTCATACAATTTAATCATCCCCAACATCGGATGAGGGACCTTTGTCCTTCACCTTCATTGGTTAGTTCAATCAATCACACATGCTTAGGGGTCATATCATTCACACATACACTCCATATTCGTATCAAAACATCTCATGCATTCACGTTATCATATATCCTACTCCTAGTATAGACATATTCATATACACTTTCATGTCGACATTACCCGATGACACACTCTTGTGCTTTGGTTCACACTTGACTGTTGAGGACTTCCTACACTCATGCACCCCACACACTACATAATAAATGCTACACACTCTACATTACAAATTTCACTTCATACACACCATGTGACACTATCTCATCACCGCATCTACTACACATTTTACATATACACTTGTACATCTTGCACTCATTTCCCAATGACACACTCTAGTCTCATGATCCATACTAGACTATTGAGGGTATACATCAAAAATAGACCTCATCACATGCACACATTCATTATTCAATCCTTTCTACCATACGGCATCCCTAGTTTAGTGATATACACCATAGGTTACATCATCACTTAATATAGCATCATCCTCACTTATTATACTCATCCTTTAGTGACATACACTATAGGATAAATGGTCACCTATTCCACCATCTTGTAGTGGTATACAATTTAGGCTACATCACCACTCCCTCTACTCATCTTGTATTGATATACACTTTAGGATAAATCATCACGTGTATTCATCTCTACATCGCATGTCATCACCACACATGCACATTCACCACAACGGACTACACACAACACATCATTTGACCATTTTCCAATGACGCACTCTCGTTTATGGTTCATTCTTGACTGTTGAGGGGGCATAAACAAATTAACCTCAGGTGCATACAAATCCATTTTCTTTGGGGGCACATGGCTCCTATCATCCATTATGCATTCCATTCCATCCATCCATAACATGTTGCATATCTTGGTCGAATTTACTTTTGCTTACATTTACTTGTACATGTTCATTTTATTACACATGCTAGATAGATTTCTTGTATTTCATTATCTTTACCATACACACATGCATGTTCACATCCTTTTCTATTTGTGATCGTAGATACAAAGCTTCTACACACAACATGGATTATTAGCACACTACTAGTCCCACAATAGCTATCGGAGCATCCACTTTCGTATACTACAAGTGTTATTGTTTCATTTTATTCTTAGCATACTAATCTATCGGTTATACATGCTTTGGACATATGGGTTATTTTTCTAACATGCTAATGGGTGCTTCATGTGTAACATTAGTTTTGTAGGCTTACTTACTACTATGACTATCTCTTTATTTGTACTTGTATGTTACTATTTGTTATTGTATGTGGTCCTTTCCCTTTGTTTGGTGTGTACACTTGTTTATTTTTCTACGGCCACTATTACCTTGAGTGTCTTATGACATTGTGAGTGATATCCCAAGTTTTTCAAAGCTCTTTTTATGGACTATGATTGGTTTCTTATGTGTTTACTTGCATTATAGCTTACACATTGTTTACGTAGCTTAAACTTATTTTCTACATGCATGCTTATTCATATTAAGACTTTTATCTAGCCACTTGTTTTCATGTGCTTTGGTTTCTACCAAGTACATTCTCTTCCCCTTTAGGGTACATTTTTACAATCGGAGTCCTCTTTTGGGGCCGCATTCTCCTATCCACGACATCATATGCACCCCTAAAGAGGGGGCCATATTTTGGTTTATACACACTACACAATAAAGTACCATTACAGTTCAGTTGTTTAGTTTTTTGTCCATGAAACATTGGGTTATATAATGAGTGGGTTCGGACTCACTATAGAACTCCATATAGAACGGTTTTTATAAGGAAGATTTTCCTTAACATTCTCGAACAGCAGATTACAAGTTTGAGGATACAATGGACTTTCCTCCCTTCACTACTTTGGCTAGTGGCATTGGATCACCCAAAAACTAGTCATTAAAGATATCTCTTCGCATTCTTGGGAATTTGTTACAAGTTGGAGAATAAAACAACTTTCTCCCTACACGCGTCTTCGGCCATTGGCATGAGATCGCCAAAAAAACTCGCACTTCATCGACATTTACAGGATCCTTTCTACACCATTTTTATCATCATGGATCAGATGCACATGTTCCTTTTTCATTTTCATATTTTTCATTTTATGCTTTTTACATATATACATATGTCTTTACAAACTTATTTTACACATATACATGCATATTTGACTACTTCATTGTCCTCTCTTTTGCAGGTCCATCTACAAGGGAAATAAACGATCAATAACAACACCGACATCACCCAAAATTTCACACAACATAATAACATGTAGCTCCATCACACACATTGGCATCTACACATGTGTTTCCATCGTATCTTCACTCTAATCACTTTTTACACTTTTACATATTTAGTCTCCATGCTCCATCTTTCTCGTAACTCCACACTTTGTCTAGTCCCTCAACACATTTTCTACATCACTCCACATGGATATCGATACACATCTCTATCTACTTTATGTTACCAAGCATTCTACTCACCAACATAAAGTGGGGGAAAATATAGATACTAAATCATGCACTTTGGGTAATTATTCATTTGTGGTCTCATACTACTATTCATATGGTTCTTGAGTGAAAAAGAGTATTAATTAACCCATGTCTTTAGCCATTTTACTTTTCTTTCTGTTGTTACTTTCGATCTTTCACCCATATTTACCTAGTTGGTTCTATCACACTGTGTTTTTCCTACTCCGACCGGGTGCCCAGCTAGGACTAGAGCATCTCAGTGCCCTTGTCCCCTTTGGGGCACCCTAATACTCTTTAAACTTTACTATCACCTTTTGAGCACATTCTAGCCATTTGAGCTTTATATATTTTTGGTGATCGGCCTTTTCGGGTTAATTACAAAATTAGAACAAGAGAACCATATAAATATAAAGTTATGAGACCATAATGAAGGACCAAGCACTAAGCACTAGTATCTCCTCCTAAGGTTGCATCCATAAAAGGATATTATTGCTCCATTTTCATCCATCTCGCTCCACCACAAGGGAAAAAGGATGGTTCATCTACTTCACTCTTCATAAGAAGGTAGTCTTGATTCTATTCCATGCACCATTTAATTACATTTCACATCTAGTTGTTACTCATTACTCACAAAGTATAACTTGTGCAAGAGCACCTAGGGCACAATTACAAACACACACACACACACACACACACACACACACACACACACACACACACACACACACACACACACTTAAAACTACGTTGGATCTGAGATGTAGTGCATCACTCGATCATAAGTTCATCCATTTGGAAGTTGAGGATAGTTCTACCCCTTAATATACATCTTTAGTTTTTAGGTATTTGATGCTTTGTTTGGGGTTTTGTAGGTATTCCATTCATTTATGATTTGCACCGACATCCAAAAATTTCAAGGACATTCACATGAAAGGAATCGAACATAGGCGATCATTCAATGAAACCTAGGATGAGGTATTTTGGTCATTTCCACATACTAGGGCACCTAGATCTCATACTGGGTTCCCCAGGCACCCCTATCCCTCTCCATGTGCCCCATTCAAGAAAAATAGTTTATATCTTCATTTTCCCAAGCTCTTGTGTGGTCGTTTCCTCCTCTGTTCCACTAGTCTTCACTATGACATAGTCCCGAGACATCTTTAAATCGAGATAAGGCTTTCTTAACCCTCTTTGTACATTAGGGTTTCACATTTGTATTTCTTAGGTTGTTTGGGTCTATTTACCACATTTTATCCTCATTTATTTATTGCTTATATAACATCTAGATTAGATTACAATATTCCATTTTAGTTTAATCAATAGTATGGATTCATTTTAGATTTAGCTTGAATAAGATACTTAGTACTAATGGAAGGTATGAACTCAAACAAGTTAATTCAATATAGGTATGATATAGCTCAAAACAACCTATAAATAATTTATGTTAGATGCATCTTAAACAATTTTGACAATTAATGACATAAAGAATGGACCCAAAAATGCCACTCGATACTAGTTTGATATAGCTCCAAGAAAAATATAAGGGATTCATTAGAAAATGTAGCTTAAATAATCTCAAAACGTGTGGTCATAAGGAGTGATCTTAATCAAGTCAATCGATATAAGTTTGATATAGCTTAAAATAAGCTATTATGACTTTATTGCTAGTGTAAGAGGGTTAATTAGTTGAAATCAATGTAAGGTTTGAGCCTTCTTTGTCTTATTGATTCAATGTTTTGTTTCATGTTGAGGCGTTTAGAAATGTTTTGTGGAAGACAATTAGAAATTAAAATATATGACAAACACATTTGAATAATCCAAGTTTAGTGATAAGAAAAATGATAAACTTACTTGTTTACAAGAAGAAAAGAGTCATGTTTATCTCAAGTTTTGGCTCAAAAGGAAAATCCATCGGGAAAATCATTGTTTTGTAAATCATGCGACAAGAAGTATGTTGTTAAATGGGTTAATACAAGCTCTTATCACTCCATATAGATGCGTCTTACGATATATCCTAGTGCTAATATACCCAAATTTGTACAAGGAAAAAGTGAAATGGGAAACCATTAGGTTACTAGAAGAGACTCACTAATTATTACTAACCTACTTGGATTGAATCACCACATCCAAGGAAATTTTTATGAAAAATATGGAAGGTGATGGGGGTAACGAAAGTGTGTATGGTGTCCTTATTACTCCATAAAGAATTATAGGGATGATTCCTAGACTTTTTTCTTACATTTATTTTAGGTGTTACTCGTAGTAGTCCCAATCACGTAGCATTACCTATAAGCTTGGACTAGAGGTGACGTATATACCGATTGTTGTTTGAGATTAGATCTTAAGTGTAATGAAAATGCAAATGTTCGTGGTGCGTGGTGATGAAGTCCATGTGACCAGGTGTAGCGTAAGTGGTGATGAAATCCACTTCCATTACGTGAAAAGAAAAATGATGATTGGTGATTAACAATAATTTTTTTGCAATATGAAATAAAATCACGAGTAGAAGATGATAGCCTACTTGATCGTGATGATATTTTTTGGTTTTTCAAACTCTGCAATTTTTCTTTGACCAAGGTAATTTTGTGGAAGTGTTAATATTTTTTTTGGTTTGAAAAGGATTTCAAGTGATGTGGTCTTGCGTAAAACATATTAGTAGTTATCCTATATTAGAAGTGTTAGAAGAAAATGATCATGTTCATTTTTACTATCTAGATCACTAGAATGCGTAAGAAAAGAGCATACACAACCACGATCGAAAAAAAATTGTTAGAAATGTAAATAAAATATTACAATGATCAAGATTTCAAAAAAATGAAACGAAATTTGATAAAATGTGGTGATTTAATTAAGTTAATTGTGATGGAATAATTTGTGAACACAAGATATCAATTCAAGTTTTTAATGTGTCTTTGACAAAGGAGTCTTACAATTAGTAGTTTTGACATGGTCTTCGTGATATGTTCTACAAATATTGTTAGTAGTTTTCATAGGTAGACAAAGAGAAAAGAATGAAAAATAAAATAGTCAAGTTTTTTATTCTTAAGATCACTTGTAACAAGTGTGAGAGAAGAGAATACATGTGAAGTGTTGTCATTAACTTCACAAAAACAAAAAATGACAACAAAGCGTTTACAAAATCCACTAGAAAGTGTTAATTGACGTCGCCAAATGATGCTCTGTTAGAGTTAAGTTTGTTTAACTCATTTTTGTGGGACCTTTTCTTTCTTGTTGTGCCTCTCTTGTTTTTCCATTTTGGGCTTTGATCGCCTTATCTTTCGGTTGTACAGGGTTCCTGATCCCTTCAAAATTTGTTTTTTTACCTAATCTAATAAAAAAAATATTGCCAAATGATTAAACAATGATGAAATGGTGAAAAGGTGAAAAAAATTGAACCAAAACCTTGATTAGCCCTATATTAGCCATTTTATGATTAGGTGAAAGTAATGAGAAATTGAAATAAAAGGGGCCAAGGTGAATAGACATGGATAAAATGACGTAAAGAGAAAAAATAAATAGGACATACATCAAATAACCCTGTAAAATAAAGACTCACAATTAGCATATTAAGTGAAAAAGATGAAAATAATAAGAAGTTAATGCTCCTAAGTTAAATAAAAAGGCCTAAAGTAATTAAACTAAGTAATTAAGTGAAAAAAACTAATTAACGAAAGGAGATAGACTAAATTGATCTTATGCAAATTAAATTAAATTATAATTAATTAGGACAAAAAGAGTCAAACTAAACCTAAGGAAAATTATAAAAATTAAGCTAAAACTTAAAGAAGTGAAATAAATAACAAAAAAACTATAAACTAAGGGTTGACCTAATATGATACAAGAAACCTATAAATGAAATGTAAACCCTAACAAAAACTAATTGGGAAAATTCATTTTGTTTGTTTTTTTGTTGTGTTTAGATGTGGAGCTTGTGGGACATGGTGGCAGTGCATGGGGAAATATGGATAAGAGTCCACAAGTGGGGGATTTGGGTTGTATGTTGAGGTGTTGGTGAGGTCAGCGTGAAATTCCTATTGTAGGTTCTACATTTAACTCGCTTTGTGAGGCTAAGTTGGGAGTGTGGGTTAGAGGGGAGCTCAAGGTGATCATTAGGGGGTTTAAAATTGTGGGATCAATGTAAGGCTAAGTGTGGAAGGGATGGATCCATGGTGGTCTCATGCGAGGTGAGTTCATGGGGTGGGGGATAAAGTTTAGGAAATTTGAGTTGGGGACAACCAGAGGTACCTATGGAGTGGGGAAGTGAGTTTAGGTTTATGTAAGATGAGCTCGCATGGGGATATGTCCGAGTCGAGGGTATTAAGTGTGGAGGGGGTCTATATGGCTCGACTCGACAAGTAAGTCATCATCTCGAGTCACAGGGGGGTCATGGGAATCGGGAAAGGTAGCTCTAGGTCCAGGTTGGGGTGAATTAGTGGGGGTAGTAGCAAGTTGAGTAATGAGTGAGGGAGATGTAATGAAGGGGAGCTCGGTGAAACTCGTTGAGATGTGAGCTAATATGGTAGGTATGGAGAGGGTAGGTTAGGAAAAAGCTTAATGAAATTTGATTTTTTTTATTGATTTATTGATTTTTTAGAAGGTTTATAAATTTAAAAAAGCGTAACAAGATACCTTAAAAATAAATAAATTTACTATGGTACAACCAATAAGTAGATAAGAACCCCCACCAAATTAACACAGATTCGCTAAATATAGTAGAACTAAATAACCCACTAAACTTAGTGGAAAAGAACTATTTTTTGTTTTTTTAATTCTAATATAAAACACATTTTATACTATTGAAAACACCTGCAAACAATCATTAAACTAAAAGAAAAATATTTTTTGTTTGAATTTTATAACTAATTGTGGTTTTCTAGAATACCTACAAACAACTATTAAACAAGACAACAATTTTTTTAAATTTTTTTACGGATGTTCTCATAATACCTGCACGAATACATAAACATTAAAACAAAAATGAAATAAAAATTTGTTATGATTTGCAAGTCTTTGATTCTTGTTTTGGATGCTCCCAACACCTGCACAATACACAATAAAGTAATGAAAACAACAAGAACAAGCCAAAAATAAATATTAGACACACAAGAACATGTATGCAAACATTAATAAATGTGGAACATTTGCACTAAAGGATTAATGAGATGTGAAACATGAAGGAATGATAAATGAATGACTCACATCGAGGAGGTTAACGATGGGATAATCATCACACATCCATTGTCACTATAACCTGCATAGACACCACAAGACACCACAAAACAAAAGCACTTCCCATAGTGTAAATGTTAGCCAAAGGAGTCATTAAGGTACAAAAATTGAAATGATAATAGAAGATAATAGTAAGCACAAAATGGATAAAATTACTAATCATGAAACCAAGGGTAACAGAGCGTGGGTAAGTCCCACCCGACGTGCCGAATGTATGCTACATAAATCACGATAAAAAGAAAGTAATGAAACTAAAATTTATACCTTTTTCTTTCCGTCTCCTTCACAAACCTCTTAATGAGAAGTGAATTGATTGGACCAAATTGATTGGGATGTAGGTGCCTTCTCCAACGTGGGCAAGAGCTTCGTTGTACCAAAAATTGATTCACAAATTTACACTAAGGAATGCAAGGATGATGGATTTAGGGATGGAAAAAGTAGGCTTATGCAGACATTAATTAGGGTCAAAGAAAAATTAAATGTCCCACTTTTTTTATTTTTTGTACCTTTATAAACATGAATTTTTAGTTTCATTGATTTTCCAAAGGTAATAGCCACAAAACCGTACACATTCATGAAATTCCATGAACTAACAAAATGTTGTGTTTAGAGTGTAGAATACATGTACATTTTAAATTTTTTTAAAGCAAAAATCTGGTCTTTTTCTTAATTTTATTCATACGTTGTTTCTTATTTTATAATAGAGGAATGATTGGTGAAGAGGTATTTTAAAATGAAAAATGATTTTTTTACCATGGAGTTTTAGATATATGTTCTAAATTCAAGTATCGAGTTCTTGTCAAATTTTTCATATTTTTGGATTTATATTTTTTTATTAATTATTTATTGAAGATATTTTCAAATAAATGGCGTACATATGTCTATGCCAATAAATTTTAAGATTTATATCGAAATTAATTTTTTTATAGCTACGAAGAAGACTTCAACAAATAGTATGTTTAATTTTTTTCAAAATTTTAAAGTATATTTTACTATTTTTCGAATTGTGTTGACTATCTACTATTGATTTTCGTAAAATACCATATTTTGACAAAAAAATAAGTACTAAAACAAATTTTAAAAAATGAAAGTTATATTTTTAGAAAGCTAACAAAAAATTGTATTTGTGTTAAAATTTTGTAATTTTACTAATAAGTTAACCCTAATTACGTGGCACTTAAGTGGCACATTTTGGGAAAAAATTATCCTCCAAATGGATTTTGAGCCAAAATGTGCCGGATAGGGGTTCACGCGAATGGGGGCTTGCACGAACAAGGGTTCACTTGAAGGGGGTTCGCACGAACCCCATGTAATTATTGCCAACCTTCCACCGCCCCGAGTGCCACACCCATGCAATATCGTTCTAAATTCATTTTTTTAATTTAGTTTTAGAAATTCTATTTTGAAATTATAGTTTTAAGGCAACTATAGTTTTTTTATTTAGTTTTAGAAATTCAATTTTTAAAACTATAGTTTTAAAGAAATTATCGTTCATTTTTTTGTTTTTAATAAAAAATATATAATATTTTTATAATTTTAAAATATTAAAAATAAACAACTTTTATTATTTATATATAATAAAATTAACTTTAAAACATATCCAATGAGTAGTGGTGTAACGGTTCTTGAGTCTCCTAGTAATTGGGAGGTTCAAGGTTCAAATCTCGGCTTCATGTTAAGGCGGCCTACTACCGACGGTTTGGATACCCCAGTGATGGGGCACCATGATAATGTGGTTTAATCCGTGGGCTAGCCGAGAGCTTAAAATTCCATCCTTAGATGGTTTGACGATATTTGGTGTTGGTGATGATGCCAAAAATGGCTAGGGCCCTCTCCCTAGATAACTTGAATAAAAAAATTAACTTTAACACATATAGTTATTTTATTTAAAAATATATTACAAAATTAAATAATTGTATATTAGATTTAAATTGTTTTAAAATTAGAAAAGTTCTTTTAAAGCCATAAAAAGTGAAATTAAAAATAACCTAATTTCTATTGAGATTTCTATATAACAAGACTTGCATGTGTATATAGTTTTCTATTGAATTTATTGTTAGATTCAGATCTAGCTCCATTTGTGTGTATAGGTGAAAATTGTTGAATTTGAGGAATCATGGGAAATGAGAAGAATAAAAAATGAATTTATAGCAAAGAAGCGAAAATAGAGAAGAATGTTATAAGATCAATTTGTAGGAAGAAACAAACAAAGAGAGAATACACAAATAGGAAAGAAAAGGCTACAAAAACTAGTACATACATACTACTGAAATCCTTGATAGATCATAATTTTTTTCTATCTAGGGTAAATATGATTATATGTTTTTGGATTGGGTAAAGGTAAGTGTTTTGATAGGATCCCATAACCTAAAACAATAGAAAAAATACGTGAACATAAAGGCTCTAACAAAAACAACCTAAGAACCAACCATACCGAAAAGGCCTCACACAAAAACATCATTAAAAAAACACTAATTGTTGAAATATGAACAAAACATCCACTAATCTCCCTAAATATAAAACATGGTAAAAAAAAATGCACAACCACTCAATAGTATTTGGATCTGGATCTAGCCATCTACTTTGTTTTTGTATTGCTTGTTACTCTAGCACATGGTTGAATTGGTCTCTTAGTTAAATAGGGTTTCTATTTAACATCAAATTCCATCCTTTAACATCCTCTCTCCCCTTTTAGTGAGGCTCTGTTTCAGTACCCACCAACACCTTTCTAACTTAATCCTCATAATTGGGTCGTTCCCAAAAAAAAAGAACCTTTGTATTCCTCCCATCTATCTCTATAGTCAGGGTTTGAGTTTCATTTTGTGTCGAGCTATAGAATGTCACTCCATGGGATCATTGTTTTCCTCTCCTTTGTACTTCTTATCTTGATCTTGATCTTCCATGTTTCGATCTATAACTTAAAAACTAATTCATTCATTCACTTCATAGGTAACTTGTCAACTAATTGGAAATGTGATAGAAATATAAGAAACTAAATTGTCTTCATCTCTAAATAACAAGTAATTTTTTTCCTAAAATATAATAAGATATAGAATTAATAAAATCACCTATAAAGTATGAAGCACACTTAATCAAGAGAAAATTTTCCAATTCAAGTGAAGAGCATATCATGATAAATTAGAGAAAGCATAATCAAGTATCAAGTTTCAAGTATCAAACTTCTCCTTACATTTATGTAGTTACATCCCAACTATTGCACCTCAAATAGGTAATGAACTATGTGAGTTTGATGCCTCTTCAAAGAGGTAATACATAGGTGGAACAAGGATTCCACAAACCAAACCACTAACCTTTTCAAATCAATATCAAATATTAATATTATGTTCCGTTCTATTATTTGTGTTTACTTGGTGTACATAATTTAGTAGAAATTTCACTTTTATTAATGCTTGTATCATGTTTGGATACATTTTTAATGTATAATCATTCAAAATACCCTCCTACGCCTCATCTTATAGATCACTCATTCATCCTTTATTCATGTTAATTACAATGTCAATCTTCCTTGATCTTGTTATGGCTATAATACCTATCACCAGATTCATACTATCGATCAAAGAAAGTTCATGGTAGTTATTGTTGATGATTCTTAATTATGTATAATTTTACAAAAGGAATTTAAATCAAACATTTAAGATATGTTTCTATAGATAAATTAACTCAAAGATGATCTTTTATATCTAAGGAATATAGTCCCTACAATTCTTGGGACTAAAATAGGTTCATGTTAAATACAGGCTAAAATAAAGATCAACTTATACATAATAATACTTTCTCTACAACTCAATATTTATAATAGGGTCTTCCTCCTCCTCTATAGATTCACCTCCCTAGTGTTGATTCTAATCTTGGTTTTCCATGTTACCAAACTCTCCAACCTCAAAAGGGTCGACCTAGAAGCCTAACCCAACTATGTATTTCCTTTATGATTGTGTGATTGGGGTTAAAACCATATTTCTATTTCTTTAAGATATAAGCCTTATTTTTTCCATAAACAAGGGACCTCCCAATAGAGTGCTCACATAATCCTCCCTTTTAGAAAAGGATAGTATAAATTACCCTTTTCCATCTGCAATTTATACATGGCCTTTAGATTTACATTTTCAATTGACCCATTCCCTATAAACATCAATACTACGTCTAGGTCCAAGAAAACTAGATCGATAAGGGAAACTTGAGCTCTATTAAAAATCTTGTTTAGAACTCTCAAGAATAATCCTCCTCCTACTTTAGTTGTGGAAGCAAAGACATGTCCTCTCAAAAATAATCCCTACCCTCTCACCCTCTAAACAAGATTGTTCAAAGTCTTATGTCCTCTTAGTTGGTGAAGTCTTATGATACGAGCTCTATGTAAATATCTTATAATATAATTTTAATCCTAAGAGTTATCCTAGCTTAGATTTCTAACTCATAAGGAATGTAAATAGATAGGCATCACTCCTTCAATATTAGATACTTTTAATTGGCTAAAATAGTCACAACTTGATTCTATAAACACATGTTTTCTTTATAATCTCACTACTTCTTTATGATATTTTAGGATGCTCTTCACTATATTCTATGTGTTCTCCAACATGTCGCAAATACGTGGAATTTACATCAATCTATTTCCAAGTTATAGGGGAGTGTGATGGCATATAAGATGACCCTTAATCCAATTTAATTTTAATGAGATAAATAAACACCATTTATATCAATTCACCATCATTATAATTCCGTCGTGTAAGTCAATAGGGGATTATGCTTTATTTTAAACCATTATGCAAGACTTGAAAAATATTCCTATTTTTCCTTCAAAAGATAAATCCATTTCATTATATTATATTCATTGAAATGAGTTGATAAAGTAAATATTACTACTAGCTGAAGGAAATGCTCATAGACAACATATATTAAAGCACTGATAAACTAAAATCTATGTAGAATAGTAAATACTCCTTTATTTCATGTTGTATAGTTTTTTTGTCCACCAAATATTTCCTTTATATGATAAAATAGTAAATACTCCCTAGACCATGGTTTCAATAACCTTTCATTCAATGGCTATCATGTTTGATTTTGTTATTTTTCTTCTTTTTAAATTGTTTTTAGTGATAATTTGGTTTGGTTGCATTTATATATGTCAAATTGGTGAATCAGAATATGAGTTGGTTGAATGGAAGTAGCTTGTTGTGGTGAATTTATCTTAAAAGGAGGTTGATTATTACCAATTATTATATGGCCTAAAGGTGTGGTAGGCTTGTTAGGAGATGTGTATGTAGTAAATGGAAATTTATTCATATTCCTCAAAGTGTATGTATATCCCTCTAAAATTATGTTTAAAGGCATGTAATTAATCTAGAACTTATTTTTGTTTAGTTAATCCTATCAAGGTTAGGTAAAAAAGAGTATAAAAATCATTTTTGTACTCATATTGGGAGGAATTGAGGAATTAGAAGAGTAGTTTATCTTCTAGATAGTACTATTTATCAACTTAAAATATTTTATATTCATGTTCCTAAACAATCTCTTATATATTTTAAATCATTCATGAATGGTGTAATCACATGTGTATGTTAATTTTTTTACAAATTTTGTTTATGGACACAGATCATGATGCGCAACAATATGCTGATTTGATAACAAAAGTTATGGAATTAATTCCCAAGAAAAATGTCAAACACTTGGTGAAGATGGATTTCAAAAAATTAAAATAATTTTCCCAACAAGAACCACTATCAAGAAAGAAAACAACAAAAAGTGTAGAGAGAATATATGGTGAATTTACTAATTTGACTATAGTTCTTTAGAGCACATTTGTTGGTTACATTCTTGAATCATGTTGATATGAAGGAAACATTAGAATTTTTGGGTGTGGATTTTGGATGGGAAAAGTCACAACGTATGGAAGAAGAATTTTTTGCAAATGTGTATAAAGGAATAAGTTCCTTAGGTGCAAAAACTATGTCTGTATATAAGAGTATTTCTTGTAGAGAAATATTAACTTCAATTGTAAGTGAAGATATGAAAAATAATCGTCATCATAATGCTACTCTTGCAAGGTATTGGGTGTATCTAGAAAAAAAAGTTAGTAGATATGCAAAGAGGAAGAAGACATTGGATAATTCTACTGTGGAAGAAAATTGGGTACTAATGTGTAAAAATCCACATTATGATAAAATTGAGGATAATATTGTGAAGATAGTTTCTGATTTTTGGACTGAGAGGACTCATCCATCTCCAAATGTGAGGTATGTGTTAAAACATAGGATAGCTTGCAATAACTATGATGAACATATTAAACATTGGCTCGAAATAACTCAACATGAGATGTACATAGAGTTTACTAGAAAGAACATCCAGATGTTAAGATAGGACAACAAATTTTTGAGAATTTAAAGCCTTGGTATGTATGAGTTGATAAAGTCGTTAAAACATGTTGTTGCAGCTATCAAGTTGAGTTTGATTATCACTATCGATACACAAAAAAATATTACATATATTGAGGTGTGCTTTCATTTATAGGGTTATTATAAATTTGATTAAATTTATGTATTTCAAAATCTATGTTTTTCAGTGTGTACAAAAAGTTACGAAAGTATCAAATGGTACAAAAATTCCCCCATATAGGTGTGAATGAATTCATAGCTTCTATTCTTTCAACAATATCCGATGATCATGTTGATGATCGTATGACTTGCATCAAATGTGTTTGTGACAAGTGTGGGGACTTGAAATTATTTTTAGAAACAAATGAATAATTGGACATAATTCAAATGGTGGCTTGCAAGAGGTGATTAATAAATAAAGAAAATATATAATTATTTTTAAATTTTGGATGTACATATTTTATTTTGATTTTTATGTTTACTACAAATGAATATAACAAGTTGTCCATTATGTATTGATTTTGTAGGTTCAAATACATAAAATATTCAACACGACTTGGAAAGAATGCAACCATGTTAGATTTGGTAGAAGAGGAAATCCCCATTGCTGCATTCATGCAAAGTTTTCAAAGTTTAATTAGTCCGTACATCAAACATTCTCACTATGCAAAGTGGAAGGCTACATAATTTAAGACCAATAGAGACACATTCCCTATTGGTTCCATATTATCCATGGTTAATTTTGCTAAGAATTACTCATTTTCTCATCAAAAAGAGATTCAAACATAGTATTATCATACGACCGGGTTACCTTCATGGTTAAAGTATTTTATAGGCATGCACAATTAGATTTGGATGAGGTTGAAAGTACAGATGTGAAGTGAGTGATCAAGGAGTATCAATTATATATAAGTGATGACAAGGAACATGAAACCGACTTTGTGCAACATTTTTTTTGGTTGTTCTTTCAATATCTTCATCACCGAGGAGTAAAAATAGATTAAAATTTTGTTTGGTCATATGGTTGCGCATCATAATTCAAATCCTCTCGCCCTTTCTTTGCACTCAATCATTATCATCATCATCAAAAAATTACCTCATTTATGGAGTATTTTTAGAGTTTTCATGGGAAGGGAGAACACAATGGTGTGGGTACATGTATCAAATTTTCTCTCAAAAAAATCTTTGATTATGAGGGAGATTGATTGATTGATGCTCACACCGATGTTGAATGATCTAAGAAATATTTTGTAGTTTAGGCTTCAACCTCATAGGATTCAAATCCACATAGAGTGTTTTTAGAGATAACATGTATGTGCATTTAAAACATATGTATCTTGATTTGAAATTGATTTCAAGTTACAAGTTACAGTTATTTTTTTCTTAATTTTTATGTTTTTTTAAAATTGAACGATTTTTTACATGATTAATTAGGTTTTGATCGAAGGACAAAGCATAGATGTGAAATTATTCCTAATTCTAGGTCTTTTACTCTATGATGACTATGGATAGTAATAACTAGACAATTTGTACAAGATATTATTCTTGTTTCTTTTTATGAATGCATGAAAAAATCATATTTAGAGTGTAATAGTAAAAAACATGGGTATGTAGGTGAGTGGATGAAAGTTCCTTTAGTTATGGATGACACATATGGATCAGATCATGATGATAGTTTTGAACATGTGCCCTTGATTTCACCTGATTATGACCACATATCTCGACTGGTTAAACAAGGTATTTTTGGTTTAAAAGGATTGTATAATTTGATCATTGAATTTATATGTATAATTTATAGTATACATGTAATTGTATAATTTATAGTATGTATGTGATGATTCTTATTACTCCACTTACACTCCTATTACACATGATTACATACACATGTTTCTATTAGTTGAGGTATACAACACACAAATCAATTTTCCCTTAATTGGATTTTAAAACATCTCAAGATACCTTTATGCAAATTCAAATGTTCACCCATAAATTTAACAAAAGGACAATGGAATAAGTTGGGAACATTATACCAAATACATGTAATGAAGCATGGTTGGTTGACTATAGAGTGTCCTACCATATTAATTTTCATAGTTATTAATTAGAAAAATAAATTAGGAGTGTGATAGTGGTAATTTATTTACATATGAGATTATTCTACTCACTAGATTGTGGGTCAAGGAGGTGAAGTTAAGGTTCAAATATGAAACCATCATTATTTTCATAGAGAATAATATGTACTTTAGTATGGAGGATGGGTCATATTTTTGAGAAATAATTATGCACTCCATAATAGAAAGGAATTGTGGACACAAAGGAATCATATAAGGTATACATAGTGTACTATACAATTATATAGTTTCCATTAGAGAAATTTCATTAATCAAGTGTAATATTTTTTTCCTTGTAAAACATATTCTACACAAATATTTATGTCTAAATATTATTTTCGGTCAATTTTTAAATATATAGGTATTAACATAAGTGTTTGAATTGTACGTAATTATTGAGTAAAAAATTAATCTTAATTCCAAATTCAATATTGATATATCCCGTATTCCCAATCACTCCATCAAATTCCATGTTCTAGCACAAATACCTCTATACATTCCACACTTATCCAAAATCTTGAAATGGTTAGCATGAAACTCTTCATAACAGGAAAAATCAAATTATAACACTTTCTCATAGATTTCAAACATCAAGTAATAAGAGGGTCACTTCAAATGAAATACCCTTTTCTACCCATCTTTGTTTCTCTAAAATTTTAACTGTTTAATGAAAAAGAAGATCCTTCACATCATATTGGATCTTTTCACACTTCTTTTATAAAATCATGATGATAACCTATTGTTTAATAATCTCCCTAGAAGCCAAGTAAGGATTATGTTATCGATTGGTTTTATAATCTTCCACATGAATTTATTAATTGTTTAACAAAATTTGAGTTGATGATTTCTTAGCTCATTTTCAAATTAACATTGGCATGAAGGTCACATTTTCTAAATTAGTTGAAACTATGCAAAGTACAAAAGAACATATTAGTGGTCTTATATGTTTAGATTCAAAACAATGGTTATTAAAAATAACTTGTGAGCCATCAAATAGAACAACCATTTTAGAATGTTATTTTGTTGATATTTTCTTTCAATTATTAAAAATAACTTGTGAGCCATCAAATAGTGAGATCCAAAGTCTTTTTGATATTTTCTTTCAATTATTAAAAATTTTTTTTACATTCCTATGTCTCCACATGAGGTTTGCAATGTTATTAGAGAATTCGAAACTAAGCTTGCACAAATGTTCTTAAGTATGGACCCAATATTTTTTATTCTTCCAAATTTCTATATAATTTAAGAATATTATAATATTTTTCCAACTAAGAACGACACTATGAACATAGTAATTTCTATAGAACAACCATTTTAGAATGTTATTTTTTTAATAAAGAGAAATGAGACAATCCAATATGATCAAAGAGAATATGCAACAATTTTTTGAGACATTGATTGATAATGACATGTTTACTTTATTCAAGTGAGATAATTAAATCCTTCAACATTCATCAAGATCTCATTGAGAGAAAACAAATCCAAATAAAAGGAGCACACACTGACACAAACAATGTCAATCAATCAATGACTCCTCCAAATAGATATTTTAATATTTTTGTAGAGCCTCTTCTAAACAACCATGGACAAGAAAACAATGTAAATGTGCATGTGATTGATGATAAATAAAATATTTATGAAAAAAATAGCATTTAGCTACAAATATCATCCCATTAATAACTTTTTGGTACTTTAATCGATGCAAGGATGACTTTTCAAAAGAAGACATCACACTATAATAATCATATCCCATCCTTCTCACAACTTACAATTCCAATCTCTTTCATGAAACCCAAACTTATATTTTTCTCTCCCCTCCCACAACATACTCATTTCTAAGAGAACCTTACAATGAAAGATGCATGAAAAGTGAATAAGAATCATACAAGTAAAACCCATAAGTATACCATCTCTCTTAGCCTCACATTTTTCCTTCATACGTTCAAATTTTAGTAGTTAGCCTCAATCAATGTTTTTAGAAGTAATTATTTGACACTCATAATATGCAAGAGGATAAAAAAGAAGCTAGTAATTCATAGTGAGTAATTGAGATAAAGTAATATTTATTTTGAAATTTACTAGACATTTTTGTTTCCTTAGTTCAATCTTACATTTCTTAATAAAACAACCCTTTCTAATTTAGGAAGTTCCCTCAGAACATGCTTCAATGATATTTGTAATTTTATGCTACATTACATATAAAAATATAAATGTCTAATGAATATATATACACATGTGTCTAAGTCATATATCAAAATATAAAAATCATGTCTAATGAGTATATATACATGTCTAAAATCTCGTGTAAACACATAGATATACATGTACATGATGAAAATACTCATACAACATGTATCATTGAAGTCTCCTCTGTGCAGTAGGGCAAGTACTAGACCCCTCACTAGGCTCTACTATACCCTGCATGTTAATAAAAAGAAATATACACATCAGAAACTATATATAACATACTATATATTAAAATTTATAAGCAAAATTCTACAAAAATTTCTTGATTAATTGAATAAATCATATAACAGATATGTATAATTGATTACCTCAGTATCTATCTCTAGAGTGGATGTTGGGAGTATCTACACTATGTGTAGATCTATGTCCCATAGATCCTGTGAAACAAAATAAATTAAATGTAAGAAGTTCATAAACAAGTTTTTTGAATAAAGTTCATTAATTTCACAAATTTCAATTTAGATTAAATATTAATTCTAAAACACAATAAAAATAGATATATCTCTACATGTATATACCTCTGCGAGAATGTGTCTCCAAATCTATGGGACTGCCAACGAAAACTATTTGATGTTGACCCACGACCTCAACACCAAAAAAATAATGAGCCAAGTGAGCCAAGCTGACTCAAGCCTTGAACATCAAGATCCATGTTGGGCTCATTCAAGAGTTGTGTATATGTCATATGGGGAAATGGTGTGGGTTGTGAAGCACCACACGCTGGAGTAGTAGCCTAAAAATGAACTCCGTATTAATATTAATATTAATAAATTGTAAAGTAATGATGAAATAAAATAAATTCTAATTAAATTAAGGTTTAATTTTCACACATCGTAACATAAATGTGTTGAACATTAGTGTCACGATCCTCCGAATTTGAGGTCCAAATGTAGTAGCTACATTAGAGTAACTTGAATAGAATATACACTATCACATTGATCAATAAAATCTAAAACCCCCAATAGTGGAATGCAACAGTGTCATGCAATCACCTCATATGCACGCATGAAGTTGGAAGCCATGATGCATCCCGAGATGATGTGTCGAGTGGGATATGTGACTACCTCGATGTCATCGGGGAAATCAAAATTTCATGAGCATATGCCTCGCTACGTGCATTGCTACTGCTTACTAGATCTTGAACTTCTAGTACCACATCTCTCAAGGTACTGACCCACATGATTAGAAGAGATCAATTGGGTCTCGCGAAAAATTCTTGCAAGACCCTCTATAACACCCTCATGGGCACTCATAATGATAGGCATTGTGACATCCTGAAATCCTACTAAGAATGGTCATGGCCTCACTACAAGAGGTCGTACGTCAACAACTAGAGGAGCTCCCTCCTGTCGATATGGCTCTCTATGGCTAATACGGCCATGCCCCTACCCGTAATAACTAGGGATGTATAAATAGTTCACCTTTAGGTTTAGGTGAACCTCAACATATAGCATTAGTATGAAATATAATGGTTATTGGTCATTATTCAGAAATTTTCCATGAGAGGCCATAAATTTAGGATAAATCAAGTGTGGACAATGAAGACATGAACATTTTTTACATAATATGCCCTTATTTTATTTTGGCCTACATAACTACTCCAACACAACATCTTAACGAATTCCATATCGGTGAAGTCGTGAATCGAATCTCATTATATCCTACATCTCCGAGAAACTTGATTTTAATGAATCCATAAAAATGTTATTGACTCAGAATCAAAAGGGTTGTATGTTTTCAAGTTTGTTTCTATTCTTCAAAGATCAAGAAATATTTTTTCACAATGGGTTTTATAGTTCCCAACTTTAGTATTGCAAATAGATTGCTATATTAATCAATAAAAATATGACTTGCTCAAATGCAAATGCAAATGAACCTAGGACTAATCTGCTAGGTTCTTAAAAATAGTAATTTCCATCTTAATGAGCATATTGAAAGAAGACAAAAATTTGTGAAGGTTTGTCATGGTACAAGAGATTTAAGTCAAGGTTTAAGTACTGCATAGGTAGTTTTGTTGCCAACATTCAATGCAAAATGAACACTCTGTTCAACCATAATAGATAGGACTACTCTGCTAGGTTCCTAAAAAAAAAAATTTCCAACTTAATAATCACATTGAAAGAAGACCACAACATAATCTAATGCGAAATGAAAACACAAACTTGTGAATCTTGGTCATGATACGTGATATTTAAGTAAATGGGTAAGTATTGGGTAGGTAGTTATGTTTCCAACATTCAATGTAAAATGAACACTTTGTTAAACCATAATAGGTAGGACTACTCTACTAGGTTCCTAAAAATAGTAATTACCAACTTAATAAATTCATTGAAAGAAGACAACAACATACTCTAATGCACAACATGAAAAAACAAACTTTTGAATCCTAGTCATGATACAAGATATTTAAGTAAAGGGGTAAGTACTGTGTAGGTAGTTCTATTGCCAATAATCAATGCAAACCTTACACTTTGTTCAACCATAATAAGTAGGACTTCTATGATAGGTTCCTAAAAATAGTAATTACCAACTTAATAAACACATTGAATGAATACCACAACATACTTGTGATGCACAATGAACACTGAAATTTATGCAGCTTAGTCATGATATAAGAGACTTAAGTAAAGGGGTGAGTACTTGCATAAGTATTTTTGTTGCCAACAACCTAGGGTTTCAATTTTTTAGTTAGTTTTGTTGCCAACAACCTAGGGTCCTCTGTTTTAGAAAACAAATAGTTTAAACATGTGGGTTCTCTTTGCTCACTATGGGCTCGTGTAAGTCAGCTATGGGCTCCTGGTTGGTTATGGTATCCCGCAGAGCTCTCGGCTTTGTTTGTGTTCACGTGAAGGGAGATATGTGGAGGAAAAGTGAGATCCTCCATGCCACCTCCAATATATAGGTTGGGGGTTCGCGTGAAGGTGGTTCACCCGAAAAGGGTTCACGTGAACCCCCATTCACATGAACCCCTTTCCATGCCACATGTGGAAATTTTGTGTGCTACGTGATAATTTGGGTGAAGGGGTTCACACTCTAGTCTAGCTTGTTCTCGAAAGTTGAACAATTTTCTACGATCGGTTGTGACAGCTTTCCTCCTCTTATTCATAATTCTTCAAGTTTGGTACACATTGGGATGAATTGTAAAATAATATAATTATTATATCATTTCCCTTGCACCTAGGGTTTCATTTTTATCTATCTTATTGCTTAGGTTAGATCTCGCACTTCATTTATTGCATGTCAAACTGAAATATTCTAAGGTTTTACAAAATTATAATTTTTGTTAAATCAATTTCTCATGGGTTGTTATGGGAAATGAAATGGGAAAATTAATTTATTTGGAAGGGGTGTGAAATTGGGGTTTCTACATTTCCCCACTTTGGAAGGGTACTATGAATGTAGTGTCCTTTCAAAAAAAGTAGACAAAATGGATGAATATATTCTAGGTGATAGGACTTGAGGTTTTGAAGAGATTGTTCTTAAGGAAGGTGTTTCCTCAATAATAATTTATTAGAGGAAGAAAATAGAAAGCATTCTCTAAGAAAAAATTAGAAAAAACTTTTGCTCATGAGAATAGAAGAAATTAGAGTATGGTTGATGAATGGGGAAGGAATTCAATCTACTTTCTCTAAGAAAAAATTAGAAGATACATTTGTTTGTGAGAATAGAAGGTGGTATATGATGAATGTTATGGTATATTCTAAGATAAAAACACCATGGGAAGATGTGATTAGGGACGAATATGATGATCTTGAGAGGGATGAAGAGAATGGAAGAGATGAAAAAGAACTCGAAAGGAGGAGAGGTCAATGTTGTGAAGAGGAGGATTATAGTGTGTGTGAGAGAATGGAGTATTGTAGTGTGAAAATGGGGAAATAATTTGATCATTCTTGAATGTTAGGTATGAAGATGTGTTAAAGGACATAACGAGTGAAAGTGGAAAGAGAGAAAAAAGGAATGGACAAGAGTAATGGTCAATTATGAATAGGTGAAGAAAGGGAAAAAGAGACAAGGATATGTAATATATCGTACGGAGATGGAGGATGAGAAAAGGGAACGAAAGAGGTGGAAGAGGATAAGAGAGAACGATGCGAGGGGAAAATAAAATTAGGAAGGAAGAAGAAGAAGATAGAAGAAGACAAGATGAGATGAGAGAAGATGATAGATCGTAGGGTGAAATCATACAAAAGGGAGAGAGAGATGCAAAATGAAGGTAGTGGAATAGAAAAGACAATGTGGAGAGGTATGTATAAGATAAAGGGAGATAAATGATGGAAAAATGAAGAATATGAGGAAGATTAAGAATTTAAAGAAGACATAAGAGATGATAGAAAAAGAAAAGGAAGAAACTATAAGAGACCGGGAAGATGTGGAGAATATTGTAGGAAGAAAGAGAAAATAGTACAAGAGGAATGAAAAGTGTACACGTGGTTAAGAAAATAAGGGGAGGTGAAGAGGAAGGTGAAAATGTTGGGGCAAGAAGAGATGACTGGGAGGATACATGGAGAAGATAGAAGAGACCAAGGCATTTTTGGAAATAGATATTATGGAATAGACCTCATGGAGATGCATGTGGAGGATGAAGGGATAAAAAATAATAAATAGCAAGAAAGAGAGACATGGTATTAATAGGGAAGTGAGAAGGAATAATTAGGCAAAAAGAAGAAGAAGATATAAAGAAAGAGAGAGACAATAAGGAAGATTGGGAAGTAGGAGAGAAAAAGAGAGGAAATGTTTTAGAAGGAAGGGAGTCAAGAATGGGAATATTCTGTGGAGATTTGGTAGCATTAGGAATGTAGACGGAAGAAATAGGGGAGGAATGACACAGAGTGGAAAAACCGTGGAGATTAATGAGATGAGAATAAGAAGATTACAAGAAAATAGAATAACGATCTATGATGGAGATAATAAATACATTGACAAGGAGAAGGGAAGATGGAGAGGTATGGAAGAAATGATAAGAAATGGTGGATGTTGAGAAACGGAGGGGTGGAAAGAGAGAATGGATGATAGAAGAGGAAATACCTGTGAAATAAAATTAGGGAAGACCAATAATAATTATTATTAGGGAAGGATGAGGGGAAAAGTGAAGAAAAAGTGGAGAAGGAAAAAGAGAGTGAAAAATGAAATGGAGAATGATGATGAGTGACTTTTACGGGGGACCAAAATAATTACTATTGTGAAACATGAGTGGTAGTATGGGGGATGACGAATAGGAAACAAAAATGATGATGAAAGAATGATAGAGGAGACCAACAATAATGATTGGTGGTATTAGGGGTGGACATGTGGGATAATTCAAGAAGATGGAGTGGAAAGAGTAAAACAAATGGTGAGTGATGATTTGTGACAAGATGAAGGTGCAGAGAGGATGCAAAGGATTAGAATGAATGAGATGAAGGTAAATAAATGAGATATTGAAAGAATGGAAAAGAGAGGGATGAATAAAGATAGAATGATGGTAAAATGGGGAAAGGAACATGGTTGAGTAATGAGGGATCAAGTAGGATTCACAAGTTGAAGATGGTGGACGCACTCTATGATATGATAGGTTGAGAAAGGGTAATGGTAGGAGGAAAATTTTGTTGGTAGGGGAGACTAGGAGGAAGTAATGATCAACGAAAGGAATGATAAGTGAGGATAAGGTGAAGTCCAAAATAAAAAATCTATCTTAAGGGGAACCTTTAAGTAAGAAATTCATGCGGTGGAAGTGATTAAGAAATATTTCCAATGAGAGGATGTTGGGATAAAGAGTGGGGAAAATGAGGTGAATTTGGTGAGAAGGGAAGAGGTGGTGAGAGGATGTGATGATGGGGATTGGCTGGAAAAGGTGAAGGATGAGGATGTGTAGTTATGGGGGAGTGCAAGATGAAAAATCGTCCTTAAGAGGAACTCTTAAGTAAGATTTCCAAAATGACAATGACTATGAATGGGAAAGAAGAGAAAATAAAGTATTGTGCATGGGGATAGAAAAATTTGTTGTAGTATATGATGGGAATGAGGGGAGGGATAAATAGTATGGAGGGAAATTATATGGATAGGGAAGTGAAAGATGAAAAATAATCCTTGAGAATGACTCTTAAGTAAGTTTAATATTATGCACGAATAATTAAGTAGGATTGTTAAGCCAAAGATGAAGAAGAATAGTGATAGGAAGAGGTGATGTGAGTAATTTAAGGAGGTTGGTGAAGGTTGTATGAAAAGATGGACTAAAGGAGAACCCTTGAGTATATTTTCCATACCACGAGAATGTGTAAGTAAAATTATGAAGCAAAAAAATGTATACTAGGAAGAATGAGAAAACAGGAAATGGTGTATGTGAGAATGGAAGAAGGGGTGAGAAGAGGTGATAAAAAGGAAGGAAGGAAACAAAGGAGTGTGACATGAATGAGTGGAGGAAAATATGCGGCGGGAATATGGATTGTGAGGGGAATCCTCAATTAGGATTACCATGTGGTGGGAGTGATGAGGAAATAATGTCAAGTGGAAAAGGTGGAGCGGAAAGATATCTATGGTGGTGATTTTTGTTAGATGAGAGATGTAATAATGGAGAAGTTTCTACGAGTGGGACAATCTCAAGAAGAGGGTAGACCTCAAATAATTGTTCCATGTAGTATGGATGATTAATGAATATTTTCAAGATGAAAGCGCTAGAATGGAAGGGAAAAACATGAAGAAAGGGTAGAAATATACACAAAGTGGTGAATGGGGACATGACTGGTTATAATTACGTTGTGTGAATAAATGGAGAGTGGGTGGAAATGAGGAGGAAAGATGAATGGATAAAATACATGTTGACCATGGTGGGGGATGGGGAGTTGCAGAATAATGAAATATTAATGAGAAAGATCCTCAAGTAGGACTCACAAGCAACAAGAGTGATCAAGTGGGATTCTCAAATTGGAAAATTTATTAGAAAGGGGTAATGGATGTGGTGAAAATTATGTTTTCGATCATGTAGGAAGATACTTTTTGTCTCCAAATCACTTCGATGTAAGAAAGATGGATAACTAGTCCTATGCTAACATTTCATGTGATTTAGGGAAGAATAATACATGGAAATAAAATTTATTCTAGAAGTGGTGATGCACCAAGAAAAGGGGTATTTAAATTTTGGAAGGGTTAATGTGGGTATGATGATTGCACCGTTAGCCACCTTCACCTATTGCAACTTGGAAAGGATATAAAATATCACAGACTAGAAGCACACATTCCTCTGTTAAACCTTAAACATACACAATAGAGGGATCAACTTTGATGTGATACACAGATAATTTATCAAAGGGATAATCACAAGCACATGTCTAGTATTCACTTAAATGATAATAATAATGCAACTCTTGATCAATAAAAGGAAAATATTTTCTCACAACTGATGGGAAGTAATCACACTATTCTTTTCTCAATATGAAATAGATAATCTGAAATAAAGGTAAATTAATCAAATAATGCTAAGGAATCACATTCACAAGGCATGTAATGATTAATCATTCAACACAATAAAATAGATTTTCAAGTGTAAGGAATAAATTTGAATATAATTAAAAGGTTTCAACAAAACTCTGGAAGCACTCTTCCAAGCTTGAAGAGCAACTTTCCTCCAAATCTCTCAAAAAAATATGTATATCTCCCTAAATAATGGAAGCACTCCACTATTTATAAGTTCCTAGGCTAGCCATTATACAATTTGGGCCTTTAACTAACACTTAACTAAAAATAGTAATGTCATTAATAAAAGGAACATGCTCCCATAAAAATAGCAAATTTGTTGCAGAAGGTTGACCAAGTCAAGTCAACCTGCAACTTTGACCATTTCCAGAGCTTGAACCTATCCTTTCATGGCCGCTCAACTTTGGCTTGGTTCATCTTCCTCTCCTTTCTCTGCATATTTTTTTTTCCTTCCTCCCATATGGCCATTCAGTGTCTGTACTCAAAGAAACACTTGAAAATACCCTAAGTTTCTTCATCTCTAGGTCCACACACATAGTGATTCACTACATCCGCTGTTTCGATCTCTTTTGTGATCTTAGCCAGAAACCTTCAAAGCTTACTTATGAATTTCTTTAGTCTCCCTATGAAGTTTTTGACATAGAACTAGTCGATCAATGGAGTCACTATTGAAATTCTTCGTAACATCGTCATCCCGCTTCACTAAATCTTTGAAATTTTCTTTAATCTGGTCCTCGGGAAGAGCATCAATATTCTCATTGAAAAACTTGTAGTGGGCATGTTGTCAAAATCTTTAGAGATATCATTGAGGGCATCCATAATTTCTACCCACTTATCCTCCAATTTCTTAATTAGATCTTGTAGCACCTGACACCGAATTCCATAGCTTTTTGATATTCAAACAATTTAGAGGCATCATCAATTACCTCTTCCTATAAGTAAATCAAAATCTTCTTCTCTAATGTCATTCCATGTTGCCAAAGTTAAATTTAAGTTATTATTATCTTCAGAGAGAGATTCATCCATCTTAGCAATGGTGGCTTTTACAATCTATAAATCAGTATAAATCTCCACGGCTTCCTTAATCAAAGGATTGGCCTCTTGCAAGATCCTTTCCATCCATCCATTCATTGTTCTCCCTTTTTTCCTATTTCTCAAGCTCATGATAAGAGATGTCATCGATTGTAGATGAAACTATCATGGCCATAGTAGTTGAGATGTCAGTGGATGGAGTGGGCTGAGTTACTCTACGTAGCAGTAATGCAAGTGAGCTACTTGACTTTGGCCTTAAGCTCATCCTTGGTGGCCTTGTCTTTGTCATATTTCTCCAAAAGGGCCCCAAGAGTAGTGTGTACATCTTACTTGGCTCCTTCATGAGTAGCCTTCCCCAATGAGAACTTTGAGATCCGGTAGTCTGCTGCTGTGATGGTTTCTTTAGTTTTCCCCTCAATAGGGGTAGCCACTTCTATCACATGCTCTCTTGATGGATTAACCATTAGACTTGATATGGTTCTCGGTCTCTTGGCTTTCCTTTTGGCATGGAATCCAATATACTGAGATCTATCACATCTCCCAGAGAGAACCTTTTTTTTTTTTCTTAGGAGTCTATCTAAACAACCACTCTGGTATGGCTAGAGCTAAGGAAGATGGAGTAGCAGATCCATACATGAAGTACTAGTTAGGGAAAGATCACTAGAAATGCCAGCTGATATCTGAGCAGAGGTGGCAATGATGGAAGGTGTGGGAGTGAGGACAACCATAGGAATTGATAAGGAAATGTTGGGGGTTGAGATCGAAGAAAATGGGAGTGTCAAAGGAAGTGAGGAGGAAATGGGTGACCCAATATTTTCCCAACTAATAAAATTGGAAGTGACAAAAATACCTGGGCCATAGAAGGAGATGGGAAAGAAGAAATGGTGGTAGAAGTGGAGGGAACTGATATTGGGAGTGATAATGGAGGAAGGGGAAGATGGGATGGATCCTAAATGACACTAGGGGAATCACTTACTTCCACAACCTCAGTGACTGGTACTATAGATGTTATAACCCT
This sequence comes from Taxus wallichiana var. yunnanensis, assembly GCA_018340775.1. NCBI lineage: Eukaryota > Viridiplantae > Streptophyta > Pinopsida > Cupressales > Taxaceae > Taxus > Taxus wallichiana. Next base: position 349,754,039 of record CM031235.1, read on the forward strand.
GGGAGCAGCAGACCTAGAAAGAGATGAGCCACCAACCACAAATGAGATCTTCTTTGGAACCATGGGAACCCTTTGAGTCGATCTCTTGCCTTTTGTAGGTGTTGGTTGGTTTACTTGTTGATGTAGACCCTGTATATTTGAAGGTTGATTTTCCCCTTTGGGTGAGATTCCCAAAGTGGCCAACCAACTGAAAGTTCTTTTTAGAATGGGGCCCACCCTTTCTTTGGTATTGTTTGCATTCTTCCACATACCAATCAACCCATGGTAGTGGTTGATTGGCAACATCATCATCCCTGTATGATGCATCTAGGACCTCATCATTATCCTATAAGTCCTTTGGCACATCAGCCAACCCAAATTGCCACACTTCATCAAGGGTTAATCTTTCGTAATCCCTTTGTCACATGATGTATTCATCTCAACAATGGATCCATATGTCTTCTAATTGGGGCATATGAGCACTGGAATTTCTTGTCTCTCCGAACTTACCCCAATAGTCAAAGTTAGTTCATGGATGGAAGGTCCACAGGGTTACCTCATCCATTTCAACATCCACATTTCTTGCCTTGTGGATAGTTGGGAAAGAATACCTACCAATTGTAATAGGGAAATGCATTCCCACCTTGTGACACTTATTTTGGATTTTGTGGTAATCCAACAACTACCGAACCAATTCTAGAAGAACCCACTTGTCAGTGGGGCACCTTGGCAACTTGCTTGGGCACCTATGAAACCTAGAATCCAAGGTAGGTGAATGTGGGAAACTGAAGGTAGATTTCTCCCCATTCTCGCACCTCTTGGAAAGCCTCATCGAAAATCCATCAATTATATAGCTCCTTGTCAAAGCGATAGAGGACAACAACGAAGAAAGCGTCATTGATTCTTTGGAAGTGCTTGCTCCCCTCATCTAGAGTAAGTTGGGGATAAAACTCATATATTTGGGATGTGTTGTGAACACCCCTAGTGTTCAATCTGAGAAATCCCCATGGAAGCAACTGCATATACTAGGAAATATGTCATGTAGAAGGATTTAGTTTCTGCCACCTTTCCCAACTAGTAGCAAATGTTTTACTACTGATATGTTCACCCCATCAGATAAACTCATCATTCTTCTTGATAGTTGTTATGTACAAGAACATCCATTCTTGGAATTCCTTTATAGAAGGAAGACCAGAAACTTTGCTTCTCAAGAGTATAATGAGATCATTGACCTCCTGAATGAAATCTGATCAATGTATAGTCTTGGGAAACTTGGAAAAATTCTTAGTCAGGTAGGACTTCATCATGACCTTTGAGCATACTTCCTACTTTTTATCCTAGTGCTCAACTACTATTTCAGGTGAGATAGTGGCGTAATCTTGTATGTCTGGAAGTTTGAACAAGTCTTCAAAGAAATCCAGGTCCAGACGGATTACCACCTTATCATCGCTATCTCTTATCGACATAGAGTCCTCGTCATAGTGAGGCTGACTATAGCTAGGACAAATTCTAGGCATTACACGGAGGGAAAACCAGCAATAAGGGAAAGACCACTGTCGAAGATGGCCTGCATCCATGGATTTTTATTTGGGGCCTTTAATCTTTCCTAGAACTCGGGAAGATCAATCTTCCCGAGATCGGTGTCCCTGATATTTCCTAAATCAGAGGTTAAGTAGGATTAGGGAGCAACTCCAAGAAATGTGTACTTCATCTTTTCTTTCCCCTTTGAAGTGGAGGTAGACATCAAAACCTATGTTTTGGGAGTTTGAATGTTACAAAAATTCTAAAAACCCGAGAGCAAAAAAATCTGAAATCCCGAACCGAAAAATTCCAAAAGGAATCACTAAAAGAAATCTTCGAAAAAGTTTTTCCAAAGTCAGAAGTCCCAAAAATCCAAAATTCCCGATTCTCTGAAAACCCAAAATCTAAATTCTTTCAAAACTTGAAACTCTAAAAAAGATCTCTAAATCTCTAAATTCCCAAAGTTAAAAGTCTGAAAGAAATCTCCAAAATAAGTTTCTCCAAAATTCCAAAATCGGAAAACTTTGAAGATTTTCACAAAAAGTTTCTCTGAAATAGTTTCCCACCTTGTGATCTTTTGAAGGAATTCTCTGAAATGAATTTTTTAAAAAGAATCTCTCGAAATAGTCTCTAGAGGAACTAAAAAAAAAGAAGTGTTAAGAAGCCAAGATGGATTTTGAGAAATAGGAGGAAGTATGAGGGACCTAGAAAGATCCCCATACTTGAAAACCTAGAGAAAACCTCCACAACAAAACATGGTGAAAAAGAAAGACATTACAAGAAAAATCAAGGGAAAACAAAAAGAAAACCAAATGGGAGAAGGAGGAAAAAACCTAAACCAAAAGAAAAAAAAACCAAAAACATACCTTGAAAAGGATGCCAAAAAGTACGAGAGTGAAATGTCGAGAGAATGTGTCAGGTAAAAATAAAAAGTAAAAATCTACATTTATATAGAAATCCCGACATTAATGGTAAAAATCTGATCCGTATGGAGGTAGGTGAGAATTAATCATGCATAGAACCTCCAAGTTCTAAAACCCGAAAGCCTAAAATTCTAAAATTTTGGATTTCAAACTTTGGAAAAATGGGAAGCAAAAAGATGAATTGGCAACTAAAAGTCCGAAACCCGAAAACCTGAAAGTCCAAAAATTCAGACTTTCGAGTTTTAGACTTCAGAAAAAATCAAGTGAAAATCCTAAAATGACTCAAAGAACTCAAAACCTAAAACCCAAAATCTTGAAATTTTGAGACTTTTGAGTTTTCAGACTTCTGAAAGTCCGAGTCGATTTAAACAAAATGAGCCAAAAAGTTCTAAATTTCTAAAAACCCGAAAGTCTAAAAATTTGGATTTAGAGTTTCAAACTTGGAAAATCTCAAATGCAATTCTGAAATTGAGCTTTAAAAACTCCGAAAGGGAAAAACCCCAAAGTCCAAAATTGAAAATTTTCGATTCTTGGCTTTAGAAAAAATCATCACTATGCAAGGATTTCCTTAAAAACATAAGTCTGACATACAGCCTTCCTCCGGGTAGGTTAAATGGTTAACATTTTTGGTGATCTCCAGGGAAAGCTTTCCTGCTAAGCTTCTAGACCAGTAGCCTTAAGAAAAACATTGGGCAAAGGAGTCTAAAAACCAAGACCCAAAATAGAAAAACACACAAGCAAAAAAAAAAGAAAAATAAAACCATGTGCAGAGCACTTGGAGGAAAAAAAAAAAACTATATAGGGTGAAAAATCCTCAAAAGAAGCTTTGAGGTGTATCCCATTCACATGAATGGGCAATTCTTCTCCATTGAGTCTAGATAGGAAAAATGAATTTGCTTCTTTGCAGCTTGTAATGATATAGGGCCCACTCCAGAGAGCATCAAACTTGGCGTGCTTGCCTAGTTTGGCGTGATCTTCATCCCATTTTAGAACCAAATCCCTTCCCTAAATAACCTATCAGAGGATTTCTTGTCAAAGGATTTCTTAACCTGAGCCTGATGCTTAGTCAACATATTCATGGCAGTATTTTGAATCTCTTCTAGCTCCATGAGTTCTAAAACCTCACTATTAAGGCCTCATCCTCCATAACTTCTAGCCGATAAGCCAAATCCAAGGAAGGAATTTCCAAGGAAAGTGGCAGCTTTTCTTCCCTTCCATATACAAGCATGAAAGGTGAAACCCCAATGGCCTTTTTAGGTGTTATTTGATCTTCCCATAGAGCAACCTTAAGTACGCGTATGCCAGGTCCTTTTGTTGGCCTCCATCGTGCACTTGATGATCCTTATCAAGTTCTTATTGCTAGATTCGGCCAACCCATTTCCCTATGGATAGTAGTTAGATGAAGTCTTGAGATAGACCCCATTCTTGATGGCCCATTCACTTATTTTCATCCCGAGGAATGCCATTGCATTGTCAGAGATAATAGTAAATGGAACACCGAACCTTGTCATGATGTTCTCCAAGAATTCAAGGACCACTTTTTCATTGCTTTCCTTCAAGGCCACCACTTTTGTCCATCGAGTGAAATAATTTGTCACAGTAAGGACCCATTTATGTCCTTCACTAGATGGAGGATTGATCATACCAATAAAATCCAACCCCATTGAACAAAGGGTTGATCCACCTAAACGGGATGTAATGGGAGAGTTGCTAAATTCTATTTTCCTATGAAGAGAGCACACTCCTTACATTTTCTTACCCAAAAATGGGCATCTTTGAACAATTCCAGCTAGTAATAACCAGCCCGCATGATCTTGGTAGTAGTCATTCGTGCCAAGTAATGACCTCCTGATAACCCATTATGGAACTCCTCCAATATCTTGTTCACTTGTTCTGGTTTGATGCAGCGTAAAAGAATGTCGTTCAAATCCTTTCGAAAAAAGAATGCCATCTACCACAACATATGGAATGGACCGGAGATGGAAAGTACATCATTGAATCTTATCCATATTTTGGGGATATACTCCCGAGAGAAGGAAATTTTCCATTTTAGTTAACCAATCAATCTGACCATTTCCTTCCTCAATATTGAAGAGCGTAACATCATTATCATTCTTGGTTTCCATGTTTGTGGCAAACTGCATAACCCCTTGCCTCTGAAAAGTTTAGTGACTTTAATGTGTACATCATACTCCATTACTTTCATGATCCACCCAACACATTTCTCATTCATCTCCTTATTCAACAAGAACTCTTTAATGCTAGGATGAGAGACCATCAAGTGTACCTTGTTGTTAGACAACATATGCCTGAAATTTTTCAGAGCTCGAATGACCACAAAGACCTATTTTTCAACAAAATAATATTTGAGCTCATATTCCTTGAGAGACTAACTGAAGAAGGCAATTGGTTGCTCCATCAAATCATCGTTCTGCTGAGTGAGGATACCTGAAATACTCTCATGCCCTCATGAAAGCATAGAGAATAAAATCCTTATCAAACCGGGATTTACCTACATAGGAGCTTGGGAAATATCATTTTGATGGCCTCAAATCTTTCTCTCCCTTCCTTCATCCATGAGAAAATAATTTTCTTTTTAAGCATGGTCGGTCAAATGGCTTGGCTAACGCTGCAAATTGGGGAATGAATCTCTGAACAAAATTTATAGTTCCCAAGAAACTCTGAGACCCTTCTTGTGACTTGGGAGGGATAGAGACAAAATCAAATGAATCTTGGCTAGGTCAATTGAGAGTCCTTTAGTGGAAACAATATGCCCCAATAGCTTGCCTTCTTAAACTGAAAAAATACATTTTTGGGGTTTAGTGAGATTCCAAACTCTCTACATCTTCGAAAAACTTTCCTTAGATGCACAATATGATCTTCAACATGTTTGGAATAGATAGTTATATCATCAAGGTAAACCAAGATCATATCATTGATGAGTCCTTTAAATGCCATGTCCATGGCTCTTTGAAAAGTAGCCCCTACATTGGAAAATCCAAATGGCATTTTGTTGTACGCATATGTGCCCCACTTAGTAGTGAAAGTTGTTTTGAATTGATCAGATTCTTGGACCAAAATTTGATTATACCCTGAATAGCCATCCAAAGAGAAAAACCTTTGAGCTCCTGCCACTTTTTAGAGGATCTGTTCCATTGATGGAAGAGGGTAGTGATCCTTTAATGAGGCACGGTTCAGATCCCTGAAATCTACGCAAAGTTGGATCTCCTCATTCTTTTTCTTACGGGCACTAGATTAGCTACCCATGATGAATGCTTGATGGGAAAAATTATGCAAGCTTCAATAAGCTTGGTTAGCTCTTTCCTCATTAGTGTCTCAACCTTGGGATTGATTGGCCTTTGTTTTTGATGAACTAGCTTAGAGTTCGGATCTAGTTCAATCGTGTGTTGAGCTAGGCCTAGGTCAAAACCACGCAAGTCTTTATAGCTCCATGTAAAAATATCATGATATTCCTAACACAACTCAATGAAAGCTTCCTTTTCCTGAGTAGTGCATACCTTACCAATCTTTAAACATTTCTTGTTGGCCACCTCGACTTCCTCAAAATCTTCTTCTTTTACCACCATATTTGTGTTTTGCCATTTGGACTGGTCATCCGAATTGAAGATAGATTCAAGTGTGACCAAGCCTTTTGGAATTTTTTTTCCTCTCAACTAAATGACCTGGTCACCATAGGATTCCTGCAATTTACCTTGTTGTTTGGTGATGAACTCTGCTTCTTATTGTAGAAAGAGAATAATTTGCTCATCACTATCAAAACCTACCAACTGCTTACATTATCTGGTACTACGGGACAAACAACCATTTTGACTGTTTGCTTCCTTCCTTCATGATATCCGTAGGTATATCATATTGAGATCCGATAGTGGCAAGCCTATCAACATCTTGATTTTGATTTCTAGGAACCACACAAATTCCAAAGCTTCAAAGTCCTCTATTAGGTCCCAAAATTGATTCTTATATGACCTTAAGAGATCATTATTTGATGCACTATGGGTGTTACTTGATGAACCACCAATTCACTATCACCAAAAGTGATCAGGGATTTGATTCCTCTTTTTTGGGCCAGCTGCAACCCTTGTATAAGAGCTTCATATTCAGTGACATTATTGGTATAGCTGAATTACAATCTAAAAGATGAGAAATATTTATCCCCTCCTGGAGAAATTAACATGACTCCTGCACCAGATCCATTCTTACTCCTTGAACCATCGAAGAAAATCTGCCATAGCCCTTCGAAATCACTAGGCACCTTAATCAACTGAGGTATGGTTATACCTTCTTCATGTATACAATAAGTTCCCAACCCGGTCTCATCCAAAAACAATAGACCAGATTCTTCATTAGCCAATAAATCAGCATACGGGTCATATTGATGGTCTATACTTACTTCATCAAGCACTTTGTATCAGGCACCTCCTCTACAAGAGTAGCTGGTTCATGATCCATGACCTCTTCCTCTGGGTCACAAATGGCATAGTTACCCTCTATGGGTTGGGACGTGTGTAAGGTTCCATGTGTGTAGGAGAAATTGGTTCTACTCTTATAGTTACCTTCATCCCATAACGAGTTCTCAAGATCATATGCGACCAGTATGATGACAAATATCCTCCCATTTTTTGGTGAAATCCCATGATAGGAAGATGGTGAAGAGGGGAGGGAGATCAATGATGGATATATCTTGTGTGAAAGTTAGACTAGGACATGCGTGGATAGTGAGCTGGAGCCCCTTAATGACCCCTACAGTTTGAACTACAGTACCATCCTAGTTGAACAACTCCTCTCGAAATTGGAGCATATGGAATCTATAGTACATCAGCGATTTTCTTAGGCATCATGGAACTACTAGCTCCAGAATCGATCATACAATTGTGCACCAAATGGTCACTAATAATCAGTGAGATATAAAATGGTGGAGGCTTGTTGGTCTTAGCCTACATTTTTGTCTTGGGTTGGCATAAGCTAGTTGCTACTGCTGCTTCCTAGCCTGATGGTTTGCTAGTAGTGCCAAAGTTGTTCAAAGCTTCTCATAGCAAGTTCCTTTGAGAAGGAATCGAAAGTGCATCCCACATTGTGACACTCAAATTGGTCTTCTTCATTTGTTCCACTATGTTGAATGGAATTGCTCCCACTTTGCTAATGCCTTTTGGGACATTGGGGTCTTCCTTTGGGTAATGCTTATTGGGTATCGTAATTCTGATGTCCCATATTTCTTTATATTCTGATCAACAGATATTTCTGGTGATTTCCTTCTCATGCCTTTATCATCTGGTATCTATGTTGGGGCCTGAGAAGTGGATGCTTGATTGAATCTATTGCCTTTTCTTGGAACGTGTGTTATATGTTGTGGTGGAGGAATCAACATTCAAACCACAAAAGTCCTCTACTTGCCAATTTAATAATGCGGTTTCATCAGGAGCTTGATCTTGAATTTCTGAAGTGGATGGTTTAGCAGGTGATTCAGGTGTAGTGGTTATGCTTTGAACCATGAGGGCTTGACTCAAAACTCCATTTGGGTAGAGATTCTGATTATGGGGTTGAGAATAAGGATACCACCATTCATAGTCTTGAATGAGGTTGTTCTGGACCGCGATTATGGCTCTATACGAGTTGGAAGCCGAGGGATTTTGAAAGTTCAAAGGCTTCACATTTGTAGCTCTAGTTATGGCTTGGCTCTGCAGCTGACCGTTTCCTTCCTTGAAATGGAGGATGGTTTCGATATTGAGGTTGAAAGGGGTGAGCATATTGAGGTTGCTGCCTCTTCATGGCTATGAGTTCATTCCTGAAGGTTTGTAGTAGTGATTTTACTTCAGCCAAATCATTGGACACATGCGTAGCTACTGGAGTAGAATCTGTCAAAATTGGTGTGATGACCAGCTGTTGGCCTGTAACCTCTACAAAAATAGGAATGGGAGGTCTAGGAGTAATTTTACTTGCTTGAATTAGGTAATTTTCAGTTCATATAGGCCCATGGATTGAATCATGACAGCGATATCACTATTCAATGCCTGTAAGTAATATAGAAATGTGCTTTCTGGGGATGGCCTTACAAGTGTCGGGATCCGTTTCTAAGTCTTGTCAAAGCGGAGGTTGAAATCACTCATAAAATCTTGGGGAGATCACTTGATAGTATGAAATTTCTCCACAAGTGAAAGATTATCACTTTTATCTTTGAACTGTTTACACAACTTTGTGCCTAAATCGTTCCAATTGGTAACGGATCTAACAACTAGACTCTAGAACCATTGAAGTGCCCTACCTTTGAATGAAGTAGTAAGGATTCAAACCACCATGTTATCTTCTAGTAATACTGTGTACTACGCAGATGCTAGCCACATCTAGTATGTGCTCTCAAGGTGATACATTAGTCTCCCTAGTGAAAAATGGTAAAATTTTCAAGGTCAACTACTGGTATGGCGTCTCTTTGTGCTAAAATAGAAGGGAGTTGAATTTCCTCTCTATGGTAATGGTACTTGAAAGGTTTCTTCCCCTACTTCTTAGGGGAGACAAAGAAAGCTCTAGTATGACAATAATTTTCCCACCTTGAAGAAGATCTTGTGTGAATCCTTCGCATGAGTTGATGTATTGAACTGTGAAATATAGAGAGATGGAGTTGCACCAGTACCTTGTCATCAATGAAATGAGAAGAGAGGTACCAACTCTGTCCCACTAGGTGTGCCAAAAATTGTTGTCTCCAAATCATGCACCCCCGAATGGTCTAATGTGAGTCACAAAATTCGATGTGATTGGGACACATGGATCACCTCTCAAGTGTGGGACTTGGGCTTGAGGTGAACCTTCGGAGAAGGTTGGCTTCCTACTTCCTAAACTAAACACAACACTAATTTTGATGTAAAAATATGGCTAATTAGTCCTATGCTATCATTTCATGGGATTTAGGGAAGAAGAATACAAGGAAATAAAAATTATTCTAGAAGTGGTGATGCACCAAGAAAAGGGGTATTTAGCCTTTGGAAGGGTTAATGTGGATATGAAGATTTCACCGTTAGCCACCTTCACCTATTGCAACTTGGCAAGGATATAAAATATCACAGAATAAAAGCACGCGTTCCTCTATTAAACCTTAAACATACATAATAGAGGGATCAACTTTGATGTGATACAAAAATAATTTATCAAAGGGATAATCACAAGCACATGTCTAGTATTAACTTAAATGATAATAATAATGCAACTCTTGATCAGTAGAAGGAAAATATTTTCTCACAACTGAAAGGAAGTAATAAAACTATTCTTTTCTCAATATGAAACAGATAATCTAAAATAAAGGTAAATTAATCAAATAATGCTAAGGAATCACATTCACAAGGCATGTAATGATTAATATTTCAACACAATAAAATATATTTTCAAGTGCAAGGAATAACTTTGAATATAATAAAAAGGTTTTAACAAAACTCTGAAGCACTCTTCCAAGCTTGAAGAGCAACTTTCCTCTAAATCTCTCCAAAAATATATATCTCCTAAATAATGGAAGCACTCCACTATTTATAAGTTTATAGGATGAGCCATTATAACTGGGCCTTAACTAACACTTAACTAAAAATAGTAATGTCATTAATAAAAGGGAAACAGCTCCCATAAAAATAGAAAATTTGTTGCATAAGGTTGACTAAGTCAACCCTACAACTTTGACCATTTCCAGAGCTTGAACCTATCCTTCCATGGCCACTCAGCTTTGGCTTGGTTCATCTTCTCTTTCTACATCTTTTTGTTTTCCTTTCTCCCATTGGCCTTTTTGTTTGTACTCAAGGAAAAGCTTGACAATACCCTGAGTTTCTTCATCTCCATGTCCACACACATAGTGATTCACTACGTCCGTTGTTTCGATCTCTTTTGTGATCCTAGTCGGCAACCTTCAAAGCTTATTTATGAATTTATTTAGTCTCCTATGAAGTTCGACATAGAACCAGTCGATCAATGGAGTCACTATTGAAAGTCTTCGTAACATCGTTGTCCCGCTTCACTAAATCTTTGAAGTTTTCTTTAATTTGGTCCTCAGGAAGAGCATCGATATTCTCATTGAAAAACTTGCAGTGGGCGTTGTCAAACTCTTCAAAGATATCATTGAGGGAATCCGTAATTTCTACCTACTTATCCTCCAATTTCTTAATTAGATCTTATAGCACCTGACACTGAATTCCATAGCTTTTTGATATTCAAACAATTTAGAGGCATCATCAATTACCTCTTCCTGCAGAAGTAAATAAAAATCTTCTTCTCTAATATCATTTCATGTTGTCAAAGTTAAATTTAAATTATTATTTTCTATGAAAGATTCATCCATATTACCAATGGTGGCTTTTACAACCTATAAATCAATATAAATCTCGATGGATTCGTTAATCAAAGGATTGGCCTCCTGCAAAATCCATTCAATCCATCGATTCACTGTTCCCCCCTTTTGGCCTAGTCTCTCAAGCTCATGATAAGAGATGTCATCGATTGTAGATGAAATTGTCATGGCCATAGTAGTTGAGATGTCAGTGGATGGAGTGGGCTGAGTTAGTCTATGTAGAAGTGTTGTGAGTTGCTCAACTTTGGCCTTAAGCTCATCCTTGGTGGCCTTGTTTTGTCATATTTCTCCAAAAGGGACCCAAGAGAAGTGTGTACATCCTTCTTGGCTCCTTCATGAGTATCCTTCCCCAATAAGAACTTTGAGATCCGGTAGTTACTCGCCGTGATGGTTTCTTTAGTTTTCCCCTCAACAGGGGTAGCCACTTCTATCACAAATTCTCCTGATGGATTAAACGTCGAGACTTGAGACAGGTTCTCGATCTCTTGGATTTCCTTTTGGCATGGACTCTAATATAATGAGATCTATCACATCCCCCAAAGGAATATTTTAATTTTTTCGAGGATTCTATCTAACATCCACTCTGGTATGGCTAGAGCTTAGAGAAGACGGAGTAGCAGATCCGACACCAAAGTACAAGTTAGGGAAAGATCACTAGAAATGCCAGCTGATATCTGAGTAGAGGTGGAAATGATAGAAGGTGTGGGAGTGAGGATAGCCATAGGAATTGATAAGGCAATGTTGGGGGTTAAGATTGAATAGAATGGGAGTGTCAAAGGAAGTGAGGAGGAAATGGATGACCCAATATTTTCCCAGTGATAAAACTGAAAGTGACGAAAATACTTGGGGCATAGAAGGAGATGGGAAAGAAGAAATGGTGGTAGAAGTGGATGGAACTGATATTGGGAGTGGTAATGGAGGAAGGGGAAGATGGGATGGATCCAGAATGACACTACGGGAATCTCTTACTTCCACAACCTTAATGACTGGTACTATAGATGTTGTAACCACAGGGCAAAGAACTAGAAAGAGATGAGCCACCAACCACAAATGAGATCTTCTTTGGAACCGTGGGAACCCTTTGAATCGATCTCTTGCCTTTTGTAGGTGTTGGTTGGTTTACTGATGTGGACCCTATATTTAAAGGTTGATTTTCCCCTTTGGGTGAGATTCCCAAAGTGGCAAACCAACTGAAAGTTCTTTTTAGAATGGGGCCCACCCTTTCTTTGGTATTGTTGCATTCTTCCACATACCAATCAACCCATGGCAGTGGTTGATTGGCAACATCATCATCCCTGTATGATGAATCTAGGACCTCATCATTATCCTATAAGTCCTTTGGCACATCAGCCAACCCAAATCACCACACTTCATCAAGGGTTAATCTTTCGTAATCCCTTTGCCGCATGATGTATTCATCTCGAAAATGAATCCATATGTCTTCTAATTGGGGCATGTGAGCACTTGAATTTTCTCTCTCCCCAAACTTACCCCAATAGTCAAAGTTCATTTGTGGATGGAAGGTCCGCGGGGTTACCTCATCCATTTCAGCATCCACGTTTCTTACCTTGTGGATAGTTGGGCAAGAATACCTACCAATTGTAATAGGGAAATGTATTCCCACCTAGTGATGCTTATTTTGGATTTTGTGGTAATCCAACAACTATCAAACCAATTCTAGAAGAACCCACTTATCAGTGGGGCACCTTGGAAACTTGTTGGGGGCGTCTATAAAACCTGAAATCTGAAGGTAGGTGAATGTGGGAAATTGAAGGTAGATTGCTCCCCATTCTCACACCTCTTGGAAAGCCTCATCAGAAATCCATCGATTATATAGCTCCTTGTCGAAGTGATAGAGGAAAACAACAAAGAAAGCGTCACTAATTCTTTGAAGTGCTTTCTCCCCTCATCCAGAGTAAGCTGGGGATAAAATTGTATATTTGGGATGTGCTGTGAACACCCCTAGTGTTCAATCCTGAGAAATCCCCCATGGCAACAGCTACATGCATATACTAGGAAATATGTCATGTAGAAGGATTTAGTTTCTACCACCTTGCCCAACTGGTAGCGAATGTTGCTACTAATATGTTCACCCCATCGGATAAACTCATCATTCTTCTTGATCGTATGTACAAGAACATCCATTCTTGGAATTCCTTTACAAAAGGAAGACCTAAAAATATGATCAAGAGTATAATGAGATCATTGACCTCCTGAATGAAATCTGATCGATGTATAGTCTTGGGCAACTTGGAAAAATTCTTAGTCAGGTAGGACTTCATCATGACCTTCGAGCATACTTCCTACTTTTTATCCCAGTGCTCAACTACTATTTCAGTGAGATAGCGGTGTAATCTTGTACATCTGGAAGTTTGAAAAGCTCTTCAAAGAATTCCAGGTGTAGACAGATTACTACCTTATCATCACTATCTCTTATCGACATAGAGTCCTCGTTGTAGTGGCTACTGTAGCTAGGAAAAATTCCGGGAATTGCACGGATGCGGGAAAACTAGCGGTAAGGGAAAGACCACTGTCGAAGATGGCCTACATCCATGGATTTTTATTTGGGGCTTTTAATCTTTCCAGAACTCGGGAAGATCAATCCACCCGAGATCGGTGTCCCGATTTCCTAAATCGAGAGGTTAATTAGGATTGGGGAGCAATTCCAAGAAATGTGTACTTCATCTTTTCTTTCCCCTTTTAAGTGGAGGTAGACATCAAAACCTGTGTTTCGGGAGTTTGAATGTTACAGAAATTCTGAAAACCCAAGAGCAAGAAAAATATGAAATCCCGAACTGAAAAATTCCAAAAGGGATCACTGAAAGAAATCTCTGAAATTTTTTTCCGAAGTTAAAGTCCCAAAATATAAAATTCTCGATTCTTCAAAACTTGAAATCTGAATTCTCTAAAAACCCAAAAACTGAAATCTCTGGAAACTTGAAATTGAAATCTCCGAAAACTCGAAACTGAAATCTTTGAAAACCCAAAACTGAAATTTCTGAAATAGTTTCTTGAAGTCGAATTCAAAAGAAATATCCAAAGTATTCTCCGAAATTCTTAAATCAGAAAACTTCAAATATTTTCACCAAAATTTTTCTCTGAAATAGTTTCCTGCCTTTGTATCTTTTGAAGGAATTATTTGAAATGAATTTTTCAAAAAAATCTCTGAAATAGTCTCTGGAGGAACTACAAAAAGGAAGTGTTAAGAAGCTAAGATGGATTTTGAGAAATAGGAGGAAGTATGAGGGACCTAGAAAGATCCCCATACTTGAAAACCTGGAGAAAACCTCCACAGCAAAACATGGTGAAAAAGAAAGACATTACAAGAAAACCAGAGGGAAAACAAAAATAAAACCAAATGGGAGTAGGAGGAGGAAAAAAACCTAAACCAAAAGAAAATAAAACCAAAAACATACCTTGAAAAGGATGCCAAAAAGTATGAGAGTGAAATGTCAGAGTGAATGTGTTAGGTAAAATTAAAAATAAAAATCCACGTTTATATATAAATCCTGACATAAATGGTAAAAATCCGATCCATACAGAGGTAGGTGAGAATTAATCACTCATAGAACCTTCGAAGTTTCAAAACCTGAAAGCCCAAAATTTTGAAAATTTGGGATTTTGGACTTCGGAAAAAATGGGAAGCAAAAAAGATGAATTGGCAACTAAAATTCTAAAACCCAAAACTCGAAAGTCTAAAAATTCGGACTTTCAGAGTTTTAGAATTTAGAAAAATCAAGTGAAAATCCTAAAATGACTCGGAGAACTTTGAAAACTCGAAACTGAAATTTCAGACTTTTAGAGTTTCGAACTTCGGAAGTTTGAGTCGGATTTAAACAAAATGAGCCAAAAATTTCTGAATTTCTAAAAACCCAAAATCCACGAAAATTCGGACTCTTAGAGTTTCGAGACTTCGAAAAAATCAAGTGCGATTCCGAATTGAGATTTTAAAACTTCGAAAGGAAAAAATCCCGAAGTTTGAAAATTGAAATTTTTTAGATTCTTGGCTTTAGCAAAAATCATCATTGTGTGAGGATTTCCTTAAAAACATAAGTCTGACATACAACCTTCCTCGAGGTAGGTTAAATGGTTAACAATAGTCATGTGATGAAAGCATCTTATATTTAATATAACACCTAACAGGATGCATTATGATATAAAATATCATGATGACTAGACTATAATATGGAAGAGATCATAAACATGGGCCATCAAAAGATATGATGCCCTTTTATGATATTTAATCATATAAGAGAAGTAGTGATATACAACAGAAGCATATTAGAGGGAACACCAGGATACATAAAATCAAGATGCCCTATAATATATCAAGACACAAGATAACAAATAGTAAAATTGTAACTAATAATGCAACATAAGAACTTTCAAACATGTACCTAATGTGTTCCACAATGACAACTAATTAGACGTGCCCCCAAGTAGGGATTAAATTATTCGTAATGGGATGGATCATATTCCTCAAACAAGGAAACAATGAGATCCTTAATTTTCCCCAAGCGAGGATACACATGAGGGAGAAATGATTTTGGTGTTAAAGTCGTAAAGTGGTTGGAAAATTTAATGGGGAAAGGAGTTCAAAGTTTTAACTATGTTGATTGTTGAGTATTTGAATATTGTATTTTGGATTTTGTTTGTTTTTGTATTTTTTGAGATTTTTTAATGTTTTTGGTTGTTTGATATTTTTCAAATGTTTTTGGATATTTTAGATGGGTAATATTCTATATGTTAAAATAATTATGAGAGGTGATAAGTCTGGGTATCATCCGTATGTAAATTTTTCCTTGTGGTAAATCATGCTTCAAATAATATTAAATTGTTCTATCCATTGACATGATATGTTGGTGATGACATGATGAAAATATGTCCATCTCTGTTCTTGACTCCACACAACTAGTAAGATGTGAGGGCTCATCACCAAAAGTAAAAAGGGCATGGATTATATACAATGAATAGAGAGGCAAGTGATAATAATGGTCCTTTTGGGAAATTAACACTCAATTCCTCTTAATGTTACATAACCAGCTTCTAAATGAATTTCACTTTATAGGTCATGTACTAGACTTAGATGTTATTGGCCTACGAAGTGGTAGTATTTAGGTGAAAGGATAGTTCTCTCTTCACTTAGGAATCTAAAATACTTATTTGGGATTTCATATTTGTAAGCACTTTCAAATTTATAAGGTTTTTATTTTTGTAGTTACGCCTATGCCTTTCCCCATGCCACCAATAAGAGGTAAGGGTTCATCATGAAGATGAGATGTAAGCGGTATTAATGTTTTTTAAATTATGTTTTTATGATTTTTTAATTTATGAGCGACCCTCTATGATTTTCCCCATACAACCAATAAAAGGTAAGGGCTCATTACCAAAGACAAAACATAGATGAGTAAGTGAAGTTTCCTCCATTCCCGTCTCACTCTACTAGTAAGAAATGTGGGATCAACACTAAAGACTATTAATGATGAGAGGTGTGGTAGTTAATTATCCATAGGTTATATGATTGATTGTTTTTTATTATAGTGCTTATTATTTAGGAAGGAACATCTTCCTCCAATATAAATCTCACGCGACTATTAGGATGTGAGGGTTCAACACCAAAGACTAAAATGATCGGTCAAACAAACCGAGTAAAGAAGTTTAGATTTTTTTGTGTAAGAGATAACTTCTTTGGAGGGAATATATTACCATCAATAAGATTATAAGTATGACCATAGGCCAAAGTACCCAAAATGGGGTAAATTATAAGAATTATGACACTCACAAGACTTAATAGGAGCTATGCTAACACTTTTCTTATGTTGATGAATACGGAGATGTGATTTTTATAATGGGAATATCTGCCAATGGAGTGAAAAGTTTAAAATTATTTAGAAATGAGTTAGATATAAGGAATTTACAAGTGGTTTCTCCCTGGGATAGAGAGGACCTTAAGAATAAAATTTATTTAAAAATATTTCATTAATTTTTTTGTCGAGTTCTGACTATTTTGAGTGGCCAAGTTATAGGCTTAAGAGAAAAATTTATTCGTGATTACATAGGGCCCTAACCTAGAACTATTTAGGCTTTAATTTTTATATAGCTGAGCTATAGCCGGTTTTGATAGACTGAAAGATGATTGAGAGCATTAAGTCATTTTTTGTGGAGAATATCAAGTTCATTAAGTAGTGATTGTTTAGATTCATCTTCATTGATTATGTATTTAAGGGATATTCTTAAGGATGGGAGTTCAACCTCAATAGGACAAATGTCTTCGTAGCCATAAACAAGGGAGAACAAGGTAGATCCTGTAGGAATGTGGTAAGATGTGTGGTAAGCCCAAAGAGTAGGGTAAATTTAGGTGTGCCAATTTCTTCCATGTGTATCGACAATTTTTTCCATGATAGATTTTAAAGTTTTATTTTTTCTTCTACTTGGCCATTACCCTAGGGATAGTATGGAGTAGACCATTTAAGTATGATGTGGAAATGATTAGCTAGGTCTTTGACGAGCTAGTTTTTAAATGATTTTCCATTGTTAGTGAAAATGGAGGATGGAATGCGAAAATGAAAGAAGAGATTATTAAAAATAAATAATATTTGGCTTCAGTAGCATAGGTGAGAGGCATAACATCTACCCATTTGGTGAAATAACCGCTAGCGATAATGATGAAATCATGTCCATTGGGCGACATTAGTCTAATTTTAACAATGAGATCAAGCCCCCATTGTGAGAAGGACCAAGTTTTTGTGATTGGTTACAATGCTTGAGAACATGCATGGATAAGCTTACCATGTTTTTGACAAGCCCGACATCGTTTAACAAAAAGATAGGCATTATTCTCCATGGTGGGCCAATAGTACCCAACACATAATATTATCTTAGATAAATCCATGCCATTTTGTGCACTCGAAAATACCTAAATGGACTTCAATTAAGACAATAAAGGTCTCCTCCCGATTTAGACATCATACTAGAGTGTCATCGTAGCCTTGTCTATATAGATTGTATTATAAAATGGTGTAATGGGAAGTGAATCTATAAATAGTAGTCATGTTGGTAGGGAATGTTTTATCATGGATAAAAGTGTAAATATCATGGTACCAATGGTTGTTAAGACCCACTATTTCACACACCATAGTATTTTCACGTAAAATATAAGCGAGGAGTTAAGAGATGTTCTAAGAGAAATTTTCCTAGGGTTGATTTGATGCAATTTATAACAGATATCCGATAGTTTCCATAGCATTTGCAGACTTATTGCAAATTAAAATTCTTGGGAATTTGGTAAAAATTAATCAACCAAAAATAACCTTGAAGTCTATCTACCATGCATTTTTATGGAATAAGCTTTTCATATTTGACATGGTATTCATTTGTGACGTGTTTAATGATAAGAAATGAGTCACAAAATATAGAAAAATCCTTAATGTTCCATGATATGGTGAGTTTTAATCCAACTATGAGAGCTTCATATTCTATGATATTATTAGTACATGAGAATGCTAGGTGAAATTATTTGGATAACATGTCCATCAGGTGTGATAAGTAAGATACCGGATCCTGATCCATGGAGATTACAAGATCCATCAAAGAATAAAGTCCAAGTTGGTGTTATATCTATGTATAAAATATCTTCATCTAGAAATGTGAAGTGGAGAGGTTCTAGGATAGGAAGATGTGCCTTAACAAGTTGATTTATGAGGGCTTGAACTTTCATTTCGTTTGATGAAAAAAATTGATGTCAAATTCAATACTTAGGATGACCCAGTGGACATTCTTCCTATGATAATGGGCCTAGACAAGAGATACTTAAGGGGGTCTACCTTAACGACATGTTTGGTTATGTGATTGAGCGAGGTAATGGAATTTTTATGGAACACGAAAGGGACCAATAAGCATAAAATTTTGATTTGGGAGTATTTTACCTCACGCTCAATGAGTGTTTGACTAAGGTAATAAACTACGTGTTTTTACCTAATCATTGTGTTGTGTTAATAAGGATCATATGTCATATTTAGTGGCAAATGTGTAAAGAAATATTGGTTTATCTATGACTGGTGACATACAAATAGGTGGACTAGAGTGGTATTATTTTAGTTTAGCGAAAGAGTCTTGAAAATCATGATTCCATTGGAATTGTAAATATTTCTTAAGCAAATGATTGAAATAATGAAACTTATGACCTAATTGTGATATGAAATGTCAAATGGATTATATTTTTCCGTGAAAACTTTGTAGTTTTTTGAGATTCTGTGTAGGAGGCATTTCCATAATGGCTTTGACCTTTGCAGGATCAAATTATATACCTCTCTAGGAGATGATGAATCCAAATAATTTTCCAGAGGTCACACCAAATACACAGTTTTTTGATTAAGTCATACCTTATACTCACGAGAATCTTTCAAAGATTTGTCTCAACACACTTGGATTACTTATCGTATTTTGGATTTGGCTGGTATATCATCAACGTAGTCTTCGTGATATCATGTCACATATCATGAAATATAACCTTTGTGGCTCATTAATATGTGGCACCTACATTTCACAGCCCAAAAGGCATATCCTTATAATAGAAGGTGTCACATGTTGTAGTAAAGGATGTTTTGTGTTGATCTTGTTCAACGATGTGTATTTGGTTATAGGTAGAAAATTTATCCATGAAGGAGAGCATTTCATGGCCTGCCATGAAGTCTACGATCATGTCTATGTTTGGTAGAGGAAAGTCATATTTTGGACAAGATTTATTAATATCATGGAAATCTATTCATACCATAATGTTCATAGTTTTCGTAGATACAAGAAATATTTTTGATATTCATTATAAATAGTTGATTACTATTATAAAGTTATCCTCTAATAGTTTTTGGAGTTCATCTTTTTTTAGCAATGCTACTTTTTGATGCATTTTGCATAATTTCTATTTGATAGGATTCATGTCTAGATGTACTACAAGGTGGTGTAGTATGAGAGACGGGTGTAAAATTAGCATATAAATTTTTAGGTCCATGTGAAAATGTCTTGAAATTCTATAAGGAGAGTTGTGAAATCTATTCATTCTTAGTTAGACAGACTAATACCAAGTTGTAAAATATTTGGTTGTTTGAGTGTAAGCGATGTTAATATTTTTAGTTTTCTTAACCAAGATTTTGGATGTATCCTTTTCTAAAAAAGATTTTATTGGTTGATGTAAATCATTAGTTACGGGCGTTTGAGATGAGTTAGGGTAAACACATTGTTTTTTTTTATGGTTTTACATATTTTTACTGGTATGTTTGTTGAATAGTGTGGCAGAAAGGTTTTTGCTATGGGAAAATTTATTCTTCCTCTTTTATTAAAAGTATCACATTGTTGAGGATTAGGATATTCTAATTCTTCACCAAAGTAGAAAAATTCATCAAGGTTGATATTGAACCCTTTCTTATTATCGAGAGGGGGATTGAATCACGAGTTCCAGGAACTCTTTAATGGCATAATCATTTTGAAACATGTCCATGGCCACATGATGTAATTGATTGTGATCAATGAGGGTTGGGTGAAGAAGCTCGAAATAAATGACATTAATGGATAAATGTTTGAAGAGGATATTTAATTCTATAATATTTTCAAAATATTGTGCATATAACTTATGTCATTTTTAAAATCCATATCATCGTTGATAATTGAGACTAATATAGTATAGGCGTTAAATGTCTTAAAACCAAAGCCATGTTTACTAAGATTTTCAATATAAGTGAACAAATCTAGGAAAAATTGTTCATTCTTACCGACCTTTACCCTTTCGTTGCATATTTTTCATTATCGATAAGATTTGGTAAATTGAGGGGACTCATGACCGAAGCGAGTTTTTCATTGTATAACCAAGATCATGAGGAACTTGGAATATAATTCTTCATCAAGATAACCGAAAATTTTCCAAACCGAATTACTCGTATTATAAGTGGGAGAGGTTTTGATGTGGGAAGTGTTGGGTTTTCCATAATTTTTGGGGATGGGAGGGAGTCACCGACATGAAAATAATTATCAATGTTCTAAAATTGGTACTCACCACAACCTTTATCGATGATTTTGAATGTATGCGTTGAGTAACCGTGGTAATTTGCATGATGTAAAAGGAATTTTAGTTTTCTTAAAAGAAGGAGAAAATGGATTATTTGAAGATGAGGATGGATTAGAGGAAGAATATTCATTAAAAACATAAGATGGTATTTTAATAGAAGAGAGATTGTTTGATGAGGAGGGTTAATTAGGTGAAGAATATGATTGGTTAGCATAAGAGGAGAGTTTTTAGATGAAGAGGGTTGATTAGCGAGAAGATGATTTATTAGCAAAAGCTGATTGATTAGCATGAAGAGGTTTGATTAGTTGATGATGGTTCATTAAGAGATGAGGGTTGATTAATAAAGTCATGATGATGAATTTTGTATGATTTTAGAATATGTTTAGGAAGTGTATTTGGATCAATATATGTGTTGTTAGAGAAAGGTATTACACATGGTGGAGTGGATGTTTCCTTTTATGGATAATTGTTTTTGTTTATACCATCATTCAAGTAATTTTGCAATACTAGAAGGGTTAAGTGTCGGTGTGTAATGTGAATTATTTATCCAAATGAGGGAATTTAATACATTGGTGATATGTGGATGGGACCGCTTTCATGGCATGAACCCATGGTCGAATGAGGAGAATGTTATATGGAACTTCTAATTCTACCACATGAAAAAACAGTTCTAAGGTGACCGGTCCAACCTAAGTGACAATGTGATTATGCATGTGGATTGTCTTTTGTTGTTATCATATCCATGAATGGTTATGATATCCTTTTGTAAGTTTTATTCATAATATTCAAGACATCGTAATATTTTTATGTAAAACACATTCAATGTTGCTCCATTATTGAATAATACATGCTTAATCTTGTGGTGGGTTATAAAAGCTTCTACGTATAAGGACTAATTTTTAATGAGGTTGGGGTTGAGAAGGTCAGTGGGACCGAATGATAAGATAGGATTGGGCGTTGACATATTTGTGATCAAAGCATGGAATTATTTTGATTTAATGTCATTTGGAACATGGGTTTCATTCAATTCCTGTGTAATAATACGTTGCAGTCCGGGAGAAGATTTAAGAAATTCCATGATGGAAATTTGTGATGTAGTTTTCTCCAATTACTTGATAATGTTGAATGAATTGGACGAAGGTGTAGACTAGGAAGTGGAAGTGGTTGTGGAATTAGATGTTGGATGAGGAGGTGGTATGGGAGAAGAAGTAGAATTTTGTTTTGGTAGGGATCCAAAATTTCTTTTCCTAGTTGTTATTACACAATCATCTTTGATATTTATTGTAGCAAACTAGTTTTTGATCATAATTTATAGTTTAAATGATTGAGTCATACTCAAAATTGTTGGATGATTGACCCTTTTCCTTTGTGTGATCTTAAATTTAGTCATGTTTAGGAAAGGGTTTTTGGAAAAATTTAATTTCTCATTGGGGGTTTTGGTGTCAAAGGTATTTTTAACCTCTATATCATTGCGGTAAATCAAGTCTTGTACATAATGGTGAAGTAACATGCATCGATCTATATGATAACCCTTGACATAATGGTATTCATAATATTAATTTTCTCTATACCATTTTATTTTAGGATTCCCTTCATCGAAGGGTTATATGATAGGGTACATGATCATGTTGGCACTCACCAAGTGGTAGAAGACACTAGAAAAAATTTCTCCAAGTGGAGTGAACTATCTTCTCCTACATTCTCGAGAAGAAGCCTCCTTAATAAGATTGATGATTGGTTTTTTATTGGATTTATTAGTTTTGGGTGGATTATTTTGGATACTAATAACTCTATCATTGACTACATTTCTATTCGATTGAATAATTTTTATCTATCCATATTTTGAGGGATGTACATAGGGGATTGGTCTCTAAAGGGTGTTTTAAATAAGACCTTATAAATAAGGTCTCTCTCAATTTGTATCCCTTTTTCAATAACTTCTTCAAAATTGGTTAAACAATACATCTGCATGTGAGATGATAATTCCGTGTTGAGGTTTGGAATGAAGATTCTAACTTAATTTCTTTCTGGTATAGAGAAAGGGAATCTACTTGCGATCCCTCACCAATGTTTTAGAAAGGATGTGATGTTTTCCTTTTTCCTTTTCTTGGTGTTGCAAAGGTTGATCATCGTCACATCAGAGTCTAAGTTAAAGGAGAAATGTTCAACATATTTCTTTGATAAATTTGCAAAGGTTGTGATAAACCCTTTTGGAAGATGGAGAAACCAATCCAAATCCTTTTCTCCTAACCTCTCCGGAAACAAACACAAAAGATATACGTCGTTGTAAGCTACTTCTTGGAATTGCATGAAGAATTCCTTTACATTTTGATGTGGGTCACCCTTTCCTTTATATTTATCAAACTTGGTAATTTCAAGGATGAAGCAAATGGTAAACGTAACATTTCTTTGTCAAATGGATAGGGGTAGAGTTCTTCGAAATTGAATTGTTTTAACTATTTTTGTAACCCCTAAATTGTTGCTTTTATACTTTTCCATTCTTGTGTGAATGGAGATTTATGTGATGGGGTATTGGGGATATCGTTAGTGGGTTGTTTTATATTGTGATAGTGTGAATTTTCAACTTTGGAAGTCACTTGCATGATTTTTTTGTCAACTCTTGGATTTTGGTGAATAATTATTCATTTGAGGCATTATTCATGTCATTTGGTGTTGTGTTGGGTTAACTTTATTCAACACTTTGTCTATAAGTTTAGTTAAGTTTTCTTTCCGAAATTAAAAGGCAACTTCTCTCCCATTACTAGGATGTGAATTAGGTACACATTTTTGTTCTATTCTAATAGTTTATCTAACTAATCTTGTTCTTATTGGCTGAGTTTCAATTGTGTAACCTCATCATCATCATTTTCATGATCCAAGTGATAAGCCAAAAGTTCTCTTTAACCGCACGTAACTACCATGGCTAGATGGGTATATGCCTGATTAAGCTTAAAAGAAGCTAAGAGATTTTGTTAAATGTTATTTAATGTAAGATAGATGTAGATACTAAATCATGGAATTTGGGTAATTATTTAGTCCCAGTCTCATACTACTATTCATATGGTTCTTGAGTGAAAAAGCATACTAATCAACCCATTTCTTTAGCCCTTTCACTTTTCCTTTTTTGTTACTTTCGATCTTTCACCCGTATTTTCCTAAGTGCTTCATGTCACTTTGTGTTTTTCCTACTATGATAGGGGTGCCTAGCCGGGGCTGGGTGCCCAGTCGCTCTGTTCCCCTCTGGGGTTCCCCGATCCTCTATACACTTTACTCTCACCTTTTGGGCACTTTCTAGCAGTTTGAGATTTCTATCTTTTTGGTGGTCGGCCTTTTTGGAGTTAATTATGAAATTAGAACTAGAGAACCATATAAATATATAGTTATGAGACCATAATGAAGGACCAAACACTAAGCACTAGTATCTCCACCTAAGGTTGCATCCATCTAGCTCCATCACAAGGGACAAAGGTTGGTTCATCTGCATCACACTTCGTAAGAGGGGAGTTAATTCTATTCCAAACACGATATACTTACATTATACATCTTGTTATTTCTTTCTACTCATAAAATGTGAATCTTAAAAGAGAATATAGGGCACAATTTACACACAAGCACACTTAGAAATACATTGGGTCGATATGTGGTGCAATGCTAACTGGTAGGTCCATCCATTTGGTAGTTGAGGACATTTTGACCGCTTCATATGCATATTTATTTTTAGGGTTTTAATTCTTTGTCTGTGGTTTTATAGGTATTCTCCTCATATTTGATTTACAACGACATTTAGGGAATTTTAGTGACATTCACATGACAAGACATGAATACAGGTGATCATTCAAAGACACATTAGAGGAGGGTTTTTAGTCATTTCCATAGACTAGAGTGCCATGATCTTAGACTAGGGAACCCTGTACCCCTATCCCTCTCCAAGCACCTTAGTCTTGTTAGAGGGTTTAGATATGCATTCTCCCAAACTCCTATGTGTTTTTTCCTCCTCTTGTTCTCGCGGTCTCAACTGTGACACGATCTGAGATATCTTTGAATCGAGACAAGGCCTTATAAACCCTCTTTTCACATTAGGTTTTCACATTTATATTGCTTAGGTTTCTCGGGTATATTTACGAAATTTTATCATCATTTAATTACTTCTTCTATAACAGAATATTTTAGTTTAATCATTTTGGTGAACCCATCCTTCAACTCCACCTTCCGTCTAGGGTTATTTCTTCTCTTACCATGGCTCAATCTTATGGTGATTTTACTGAAGCACATATTAAATCCCTTAATGATCATATTGTTGAACATCCCCAAGATCTAGACTTTCTTTTACATGTTTCTCATGAGGAAGCTACCAATTTGGAAAAGCTTAACACTTCTACATCCATCTCTACTTCCATTGCTACTTAACCCCTTTCTTTTACTCTTCCACCCATTTCTACCATCCCCGTTTCTATTACTACTCCTAAAAATCATTTCACACCACCTCTTGTCTCTCATACATGATAGGTTTCCTCCATTAGCACTCAAGACTTAGCCTCTCTCTATCAAGACCTCCAAGCATAAATTCACCAATTACAACAGACTACTTCTCATGCATCTCCATCTTTGGATTCCAATTTATTATTGCATACTCCATTCGTATCCACCATATCTAATTATCAACTTCTTCCTAGTTTTATCACCCCTAATCTTCCCATTTTCAATGGGCATAGTGACGCAAAAAGAGCATCTTAGAGCATTCCACGTAATTTGTATTGAATTTTCAGATGATCATATTCTTTTGGATAAAATCTTTCCCCATAGTCTCCATGATTATGTGATGCATTGGTTCTATGACCTACCTGTCCATTCGGTAACCTCTTTCATGCATCTATAAAATGATTTTCTTGCACACTTCTCTATCAACATCGGCTCTAAGATCTCTTATGCCCAACTTTGCAAAATCAAGAATGGATCTAATGAACACGTAGAGGACTATGTATTGTGTTACAAAAACAACTTAGCTAAGATGTCTAATATGCTTACATATTTTAAGATTTAGGAATTATTCATTCAGAGTCTCTTACCACCTCTCCAGGAGAGTGTTCTCTTTAAGACCTCTCCTTCATTCGACCAGATTCTGTCATACTCTTAAGCTTCATGAAACCAAACTTCTATCTATAGGAAATATTAAGTATCAGGAACAAGCATCGTCCTCCACTCATTTTCAAAACAAGAAAAAAATCAAGTCATCTACAACTAAACCAACCGATTCCAAAATCAATGTCAACGTGGCCACTACTACTAAATAGCTTCAATCACAACCACCTCAACATCGATTCACTAAATTTCCTATGGTCCCATATCTTATCTTCTTGAGAGAATTCTCATATTGTTACACTCCCTCAACCACTTGAATTAGACCCATCATGACCAAAAGGTAGGAATTATAACGAGAAATTTTGATGCGACTATCATAGATGTGTGGGACACTCTACAAATTTATGTTTCAATATCCATACCATCATCTAAGATATTATTGATGATAACAAGCCCGAGTTTCGAACCTATAAAATTTGTACCTATCACTTTGAAAAATCATAATCTTACACAATCTAATAACTTGATTCCACAACATGAGAAGAAATCAGTTGAATCTTCAACTAATCATGAATATCATGCAATGCCTCCTCCTGCATCTAGGGCCCTTGAATTTTTAGTTAAGAATATTGAAAATTCTCCACTGATCATCTCCTTCTCTGACCATGATTATCATGTGAATTTTACATCTAATCACTTACATATCAATGCATCTATTGGCTTGGTCTCTATCAATAATACTAAGTCTGATCCATCTTGGCCTATTAGTGCATGCTCTATTCTATTTTCATTGCTATTGGCTATCCACTATCAAAAATTTCATATGCCATGAGAAATTCATATGGTGTCATCAAACTTCACATTACAGTAGGTCATTTTACTATGTTTATACCCTTACTTTTCGAACAAGCAAATAATGGTTGTGACATGCTTCTAGGTATTAACTCGATTCGTAGGTCTAAGTCTATCATCTTTATGAATCATTTGTGACTAAATTCATTCATATGAATCAATTTATTTCTATCGATGGTTTCCCTCTACCTACTCCATGGTCATCATCTCCTTGAGCACCCGATTAATGGATCTCCTAATTCATCTAGTGCATTGCAATCCATATTACTTAAAATGAAATTTACTCCCACTTCACTTACTCTTACATCATCTATGTAGACACACCACTCTGCTAGTCCTACACATTGGCATAGGCCCATTCCTAGGATAGTTGCTGCATCTTAGTGTAAATTACCTCTTTGCTTTATTCCACCAAAATGCTTGTTACCATCGCAAGTGGCCTCACATAGATCTCCATCACCTCTACGCTTGTCTTCTCATCATATTTATCACCTATAAAAATTGATTGTCATGTTCTCATCCATTAAATGCGCATAGACTTTAATCACATGTGTAGTGTCTATCTAATAGATGTCACTATTAGCGCATGGTCCTATGTTTTCATTTCCCCAACATCAAATGAGGGACCTTCATCCTTCATCTTCATTGGTTAGTTCATTCAATCACACATGCTTAGGGGCATATCAATCACACATCCCCCATATTCATATCAACACATTTCCCACATTTGCATTATCATATATCCTACTCCTAGTATCGGCATATTCATCTAAACTTTTGTGAAGACATTACTTGATGACACACTCTTGTGCTTCATTCACACTTAACATGTGAGGGATTCCTAGACACATGAACCCCACACACTGCACATTAGACATTATGCATTGTGTGGCCTACACACCATGTGACATTATCTCATCACTACATCTACTACACATTTTACACATCTACTTGTACATGCTGCGCGCATTACATGTATGATGAACACTCTAGTCTCATAGTCCATATTAGACTGTTGAGGGTATACATCAAAAATTGACCTCATCACATTCACACATTCATTATTCAATCCTTTCTACCATGCAAAATCCCTATTTTAGTAATATACATCATAGGTTACGTCGTCACTTAATATAGCATCATCATCACTTATTCTACTCATCCTTTAGTGACATATGCTATAGCCTAAATGGTCACCTATTCCACCATATTGTAGTGGTATATGCTTTAGGCTACATCACCACTTCCTCTACTCATCTTGTAGTGATATATGCTTTAGGATAAATCATCATGCGTCTTCATCTCTAGGTTGCATGTCATCACCACACATACACATTCACCACAATGCGCTACACACAACACATAGTTTCACCATTTTCCAATGACGCACTCTCATTTATAGTTCATTATTTACTACTAAGGGGGCATAAAAAAATGAACTTCACTACATATAACTCCATTTACTTGGGGGACACATGGATCCTATCATCTATTATGCATTACATTCCATCCATTGACAACATGTGCATATCTTAGTTGCATTTACTTTTGATTATATTTACTCATACATGTTCGTATTATTACACATGCTAGATAGATTTCTTGTATTTAATTATCTTTACCAGACACACATTCATGTTCATGTCCTTTGCACACAACATGGATTCTTTGCACACTACCAGTCCCACAAGAGCTACCTGGGGGCATCCAATTTTGTAAACTATATGTGTTATTGTTTCATTTTATTCTTAGCACACTACTCTATCGGTTATGCATGTTTTGTACATATGGGTTATTTTTATAACATGCTAATGGGTGCTTCATGTGCAACATTTTTTTGAGCTAACTTGCTACCATGACTATTTGTTTGTGTGTACTTACTTATTCTTGTTTGCTTTATTGTATGTCGGCCTTGTCCTTTCTTTGGTGCGTACACTTTTTTTTTTTCTATAGCCATTATGAGCTTGAGTTTCTTGCAACATCGTGAGTGATGTCCCATGTTTGCAACACACTTTTATTGGTCTATGATTGGTTTCTTGTGTGTTTACTTACATTCTAGCTTACACATTTCATGTAGTGTATACTTATTTCTACATGCATGTTTGTTCATACTAACACTTGTCTCTAGCCACTTATTTTTGTGTGCCTTGGTTTCTACCAAGTACATTCCCTTCCCCCTATAAGGTACAATTTTTGTGATCAGTCCTCTTTTTCTACATTCTCCCATCCGTGACATCGTATGCACCCCCAAAAAGGAGGGCATCATTTGGGTTAATACACACTAGATAGTAAAGTACCATTATAGTTTAGTTGCTCAAATTTTTGTTTATAAAACAATGGGTTATACAACGATTGGGTTAAAACCAGTCTATAGAACTCCATACACAGTGGTTTTTACAGGGTATATTATCCTTAACATTCTAAGGAGTAGTTATAGGTTGGAAGATACATCAGAATTTCCTCCCTACATTACTTTGGCCAGTGGCATTGGATCACCCAAAAAACCAAGAAATACATATATCTCTTCACACTCTTGGCAAACAGTTATAGGTTAGAGAATAACACAACTTTCTCCCTACATTTCTTCACCATGGCATGAGATTGCCTAAAAACTTACACTACATTGACATTTACATGATCCTTTCTACACCATTTTTATCATAATGGATCAGATGCACATGTTCCTTTTTACTTTTCATATTTTTAATTACATGATTTTTACATAATTACATGCATCTTTACAGAGACAATTTTTACACATATACATGTGTATTTGACTACTTCATTGACCTTTGCTTTTCAGTCCTGTCCGCATAGGAAGCAAGCAACAACAAAAACGACATCACTTGGCATTCAACACAACATACTAACATGTAGGTACATCACACACATTGGCATATACACATGCATTTCCGCCCTAGGTTCACTCTCATCACTTTTTACACTTTTGCATCTTTAGTCTCCATGCTCCATATTTTTATCACTCCATGCTTTGTCTATTCCTTGGTACATTTTCTACATCACTCTATATGGATATCATGTACGCATCTCTATCTACTTTATGTTACCGAGAATTCTTCTCACCAACATAAAGTGGGCAAAAATATGGACACTAAATCATGTAATTTGGGTAATTATTTAGTCCCAATCTCATACTACTATTCATATGGTTCTTGAGTGAAAAAAGTACTAATCAACCCATGTCTTTGGTCATTCTACTTTGATTTTTGTCACTACTTTCGATCTTTCACCCGTATATTCCCAGATGTCGGTTCTATCACACTTTTCTTTTCCTACTATGACTGGGTGCCCAAATGGGACTAGGGTGCCCCGGTCCCCTTTAGGGCACCTTGATCCTCTTTACATTTTACTATCACATTTTGGGCACTTTCTAGCCATTTGAGCTTTCTATATTTTTTGTGGTCGGCCTTTTTGAGGTTAATTACTAAATTAGACCAAGAGAACTATATAATATAAACTTACGAGACCATAATTAAGGACCAATCACTAAGAACTAGTATCTCCACCTAAGGTTACATCCATTAAAGGTTTTTATTACTTCATTTGCATCCATCTAGCTCCATCACAAGGGATAAAGGCTAGTTCATCTATTTCACACTTCATAGGAGGGGACTTAATTCTATTCCATGCACAATTTACTTACATTTTATATCTATTTATTGCTCACTTTGCTCACAAAGTGTGACTGGCACAAGAGCACCTAGGACATAATTACACACACACACACACCTAGAACTACATTGGGTCTGAGATGTAGTGTAGTTCTTAGTGATAATTCCATCTATTTTGCAGCTAAGAATAGTTTGACCCCTTCAAATTTATCTTTATTTTTTAGGGTTTTGATGCTTTGTCTGGGCTTTTGTAGGTATTTCCTTCATCTATGATTTGTAGTGACATACAACAAAGTTTAGTGACATTCATGCGACAGTTCGGTGAACACAAGTGATCATTAAGCGACTTGAGAGGAGGTTTTCTGGTCATTTCCACATACCAAGGCACCTAGATCTCAGACTAGGGTTCCCCAGAACCCTTATCCCTCTGTAAATGCCCCATTCTGGT
Source organism: Taxus wallichiana var. yunnanensis (assembly GCA_018340775.1). NCBI lineage: Eukaryota > Viridiplantae > Streptophyta > Pinopsida > Cupressales > Taxaceae > Taxus > Taxus wallichiana. Next base: position 349,784,868 of record CM031235.1, read on the forward strand.
TAGATAGTTCAGATCAACATTCTCTTGAGCTCGTGTGTGGTTTTTTCTTCCTCCTATTCCACCGGTCTTCACTGTGACATAATCCTGAGACATCTTTGAATCAAATAAGGCTTTCTTAACCCTCTTTGCACATTAGGGTTTCACATTTATATTTCTTAGGTTGTTTGTGTCTATTTACTACATTTTATCATCATTTATTTCTTGTTTCTATAACATCTATATTAGACTACAATTTTACATTTTAGTTTAATGAATAGTATGGATTTGTTTTAGATTTATCTTAAATAAGATACTTATCATTGATGGAAGGAGTGAACTCAATATAGGTGTGATATAGCTCAAAAAAACCTATAAAGAATTTGTGTTGGATGTATCTTAAACAAGCTTGACGATTGATGACATAGAGAATGAACCCAAACAAGTCACTCGATACCATTTCGATATAGCTCTAAAAAGATATCCGGGATTCGTTTGAGAAGGTAGCTTAAATAAGCTCAAAAAGTGAGGTAATAAGGAGTGATCTTAATCAAGTCACTCGATATAGCTTAAATAAGCTCAAAAGTGAGGTAATAAGGAGTGATCTTAATAAAGTCACTCGATATAACTTTGATATATCTTAAAATAAGCTATTATGACTTTTTTGCTAGCGTAAGAGGGTTAATGAGTTGAAATCAATGTAAGGTTTGAGCCTTCATTATCTTATTAATTCAATGTTTTGTTTCATGTTGAGGAAATTTAGAATTTTTTGTGGAACACAATTAGGACTTGAAATCTACAAAAAACACATTTGAATAATCCAAGTTTAGTGATAAGTAATATGATAAACTAACTTATTTACAAGTAGGAAGAAATCATCGTTATATGATATTTTCACTCAAAAGAAAAATCCGATGGGAAAAAATATTGTTTTTTGGTTCATGTGATAAGAACTATGTTGTTGAATGGGTGAATACGGGCTCTTATTACTCCATATAGATGTGTCTTCCGATATATCCTAGTCATAATATACCCAAATTTGTACAGTATAAAAGTGGTATGGGAAACCATTATGATACTCGAAGAGACTCACTAATTATTATTAACTGTTTTGGAGTGAATCACCAAATCCAAGGAAAGTTTTTGAAAATTTGGAAGGTGATGGGAGTAAGGAAAGTGTGTAAGGTGTCCTTATTACTCCCTAAAGAATTATAGGGATGTTTCCTAGACTTTGTTGTTACTGATTATTTTAGGAGTTACTCGCAGTAGTCCCAATCATGACAATATTACCTATAAACGAGGACCGGGAGGCGAGGTATATACTAAAGGATATTTGAGAATAGGTCTTAAGTGGAATGTAAATACAAACGTTGGTGGTGCATGGTGATGAAGTCCACGTCACCAAAGTGTGTAGCATAAGTGGTGATGAAATACATTTCCACTATGTGAAAATACAAATGATGATTAGTGATTAACGGTAAAATTTGTGCCAATTTGAAATAAAATCATGAGCAAAAAATGATATCGTACACGAATGTGATAAAAAAATTTGTTTTTAGTAGCTTTTGTAATTGTTCTTTGACCAAGGTAATTTTGTTGAAGTGTCAAGAGTTTTTTTTTGGTTTGATAAGGATTTGAGTGATGTGGTCCTACGTAAAACATATTGGTAGTTATCCCACATTAAGTGTTAGAATAAAATGATCATGGTCATTTTTATTATTTAGATCGCTTGAAGGCGAAGAAAAGAGCATACACGAACATGATCGAAAAATAAATTGTTCATAATGTAAATTAAATATAAAGAACAATCAATATTTTAGAAAAATGAAACTGAATCTGGTAAAATGTGGTGATTTAATTAAGTTAACTGTGATGGACTAATTTGTGAACACAATATATAAATTCAAGTTTTAAATGTGACTTTGACCAAGGAGCCTTATAGTTAGTAGTTTTGACGTGGTCTTACGCAATATGGTCATGTAAATAGTTTTTAGTAGTTTTCCAAGCTAGAAAAGAGAAAATGATGAAAAATAACATAATCACATTTCTGATTATTAAGATCGCTTGTAACAAGTGCGAGAGAAGAGAATACATGTGAAGTGTTGTGATTAAAGTCACAAAAAAATGACAACAAATATGTTACAAAATCCACTAGAAAGTGTTAGTTGACATCACCAAACGATTACAAAATGACGAAATGGTGAAACAGTGACAAAAATTGAACCAAAATGTTGATTAGCCCTATATTAGCAATTTTTATGATTAGGCGAAAGTAACGAGAAACTGAAATAAAAGGGGCCAATTCGAATAGACGTGGATCAAACGACCTAAAGAGCAAAAAAATTAGACATACATCCAATAACCTTGTAAAATAAAGAGTCACGATTAGCGTATTAAGTGAAAAAAAGATGAAAATTATAAGAAGTTAATGGTCCTAAGTTAAATTAAAAATGCCTAAAGTAATTAAACTATGTAATAAAATGAAAAAAACTAATTAATGAAAGGAGATAGACTAAGATTATAATTAATTAAGAAAAATAAATTCAAAATAAACCTAAGGACAATTATAAAACTTAAAGAAGTGAAATAAATAACAAAGCTAAACTATAAACCGAGGGTTGACCTAATTTGATAAAAGAAACCTATAAATGAAATGTAAACCCTAATAAAACACTAATTAGACAAAGCAATTTTTGTTGTTGTTGTGTTTAGGTTAGTTTCAAAGTCATACTCATGTGTGAGGTTGAGTTGGGAGGGTGGGTTAGAGGGTAGCTCGGGGTGATTTTCAGGGAAATTTAAAATGGTGGGATCGACATGAGGTGAGTGGGAAAGGGATGGATCTGCGGTGTTCAGTAAGGTGAACTCGTAGAGTTAGGGATAAAGTTTAGGAAATTCAATTTGGGGATGACCGAGGTCCCTATAGAGCTGATAAGTGAATTGAGGGTTATGTGAGGTGAGCTTGCAGGGGATCTATCTAAGCTAAGTGTTGTAATTGTGGAGGGTGTCTATAAGGTTCAAATTGGTGAGTAAATCACCAAGTCGGGGTAGGAGTCATGGGAATTTGGAAAGGTAGGTCTAGTTTAGGTTATGTGAATCGCGGGGGGGGGTAGGAGTTGAGTAAGAAGTGAGGGCGATGCGAGGCGGTGTAGCTCGGTGAGTGGTAGGTAGGGGTTGGGTAAGTTAGGACGGGGCTTAACGAAATTTTATTTTTCTTGAGTTTTTGCTTTTTATTTTTATTTTTTGAAGGTTTATAAAGAAAACAAAGAGTAATGAGATACCTTAAAAATAAAAAAATTTACTTTGTGGTATAACCATAAAGTATATAACAACCCCCCAAATTAACACAGAGACTACTAAATATAGCTATAACTAAATAACCCACTAAACTTAGCGGAAAATTACTAGTTTTTTTCTTCTTTTAATTCTAATATAAAACAAGTTTTATACTACTGAAACACCTGCAAAAAAATCGTTAAAATAAAAGAAAAATATTTTTGTTTAAATTTTATAACTAATTTTGGTTTTCCAAAACACCTATAAACAACTCATTAAACAACACAAGAAAACAATTTTTTTAAATTTTCATATGTTCTTAGAATACATGCACGAATACATAAAAATTAAAAAAACAATGAAATAGAAATTTGTTATGATTTGCAAGTCTTTGATTCTCATTTGGATTATCCCAACACCTGCATACTACATAATAAAGTGATGAGAAAAAAGAACAAGAACACGCCATAAAAATATTAGACACACGAGAACACATATACATGCATTATTAAATGTGGAACATCTACACTAAAGGATTAATGAGATGTGAAACAAAAAGGAATGACAAATGAATGACTCACATTGAGGATTTTAATGATGGGATAAGCATCACACATACATTACCACTATAACTTGCATATAAACCACAAAACACCACATAACAAAATCACTTCCCACAACGTAAATGTTAGCCATACAACTCCATAAGGTGCAAAAAAGGAAATGATAATAACAGATAATAGTAAACACATAATCGATAAAATTACTAATCATGAAACCAAGGATAACAGAGCATAGGTAAGTCCCACCCGACGTGCTAGAATGTATGCTACAAAAATAAGCGATATCAAGAAATTAATGAAACTAAAATGTATGCCTTCTACTTTGCGTGTCCTTCACAAACCTCATAATGGGAAGTGAATTGGATGGGACCAAATTGATTGAGATGTATGTGCCTTCTCCAACGTGGGAAATATCTTTGTCGTGCAAAAATTGATTCACAACTTTGCACTAAGGAATGTAAGGATGATGGATTTAGGTATGGACAAAGTAGGCTTATGCAGACATTAGTACTAGATAGAGGGGATGCTATGTGTAAAAAAATGTAAGAGATCGACGGGATTGTTTCCTTATGTTTGAAGAGGGGGTAGTAAGGATTTATTTATATCCTCAAAGTTAGATTAATTTTGAGGTTTTAGTTAATCATGATTTGAAAAAGTAAGTAGGATTAAGTTAGTGGGGGACACGAAGTATGGATATGAATTAAACATGAATATTTAATTTGAAATATGGAGAACATGGAGAATAATGACACGTGAGGAGAATTAATTAGGAATTTCCAAGGTTTTTTTAGATAAGATAAAAGAGTTTGGTTTTTTACAGGGGACCAAAAAAACCCACACAATAAATCTAGTTTTAATACAAAAAACAACACACATCTATAGAGGTAGAGTCAAAAAGACTTGAGGATAGACCACCAAAAATGAAGCCGGACTACAAAAGAGTCTCATATTAACTGAGTACATTTTTAACAAAAATCAAAAAATAAACACCGAAAGGAAACTGAAAAATCGGGTAGCCAACTTGGCCAACAATTAGTTCTCCATGGCTTTGTTGCGAGCTCTAGTACTCATCCCACCATATTTCCTACCAATAATTTTTTTGATCACCCACTTGGGTCTTTTTTCCTCCACCTCCTCAACTTTGAGTGTGTTTGTTATTCTTAGTGTTGACTTCTTCCTTGTCCTTGGGTGGGTGTTCACCGTAACCATGTCCGAGCTTTAATCGTCTCAAAATCATCACTTTCGGAACTGCTGAGCATGAGCCTCATATTAAGTTTACTCTCATCCTTGGCCACTTGATCTGTAAAATAGAAATCCTATGTTCTGCATCACATAATTTTCTTGAATACCCCCAATTCTCTTTTTTTGGACACCAAGCTTGTGTTGGCACTCCATCGTTCTGTATGATATTCTTGTTAACTTGTAATAATAGTGTCAACATTCGATTCCACACGCAGCAATCTAGCCTCCCAATCCAAAAAATCTCGATCCCTTTTATTGGAACTCTCTCCCACGTTAGGAACCCCCTTTTTGAGATTACACAAGGCATCCACAACCCCACGAAGGATCTTTCTCTTTTCTTTTCTTCATGCGGCGAGGGCGAAGCCAAGGTTTCATGATCCGAGTCGTGTTCAATGTTTTTCCTAGGTCGGGTAGGGATAACGGGCTTGCTTCTTTGGAGAAGTAGTAGGATCAGACCTTGATGGAGTGGAATGTCCACTTTCTTATTTTTGAAGTCCTCAATAGTGGAAAGAAGAGACCTATAAAGGAAGAAGGCCAAGCTCATGGTCTGGTCTCTATGAAAGAAATTGAGAATAGAAAGATGGTGTGTAAATATCTTATGAAACTTCCCCTCTAAGGTCAAATATTTCATAAACACAAGATAGAAATCAGACCATCTCTTAGGAATACAAGTTTGAGGAATACCATCATCATAAGCAACAATATTCTCCCCCACTTTAAAAAAGTCAAATTTTCATTTTTTTATGAGTTTTATCATTGTAAATTTTAAGCCCATCCATTTTCAGACCCGTAATATCCCCTATAGTATTCTCAGAAACCTCAATTCAACCCCCTTGAAAGTGAAACCCCCATCAATCCAAGCATTTCCAAAATCCACAAAGAGAGCATGGTTGTTACCTTTCAGATGAAAAATGTATCTAGTGAATCCCCTTTATGAATCAGTTTCCATAGAGCAATGTCATTTTTTAGGTGAAGGAAAGTGGTATGTTCGGTTCGAGACCTATCACTTCCTCCCATGGTTCCTTCAACTTTTCCTTCTTCGAGCACACGCAAATTCGATGTCAATCTCAAAAAAACTTAATGAAATGCCAAATGAAGTAAAACATGGCCTTTTTCAAAAAAGGAAAGGTCTTTTTAAAATCCCAAGCGTGAGAGTCTTGGGCTTCATCATTATAAGACCTCCTAAAATGTGTCTTCATTAATAAAATTATTAATAAGACCCCAAGCAATATGTGTCCCTGGACAAGTCATTAGATCATCCATGTCATTACCTTTATTAGCCATCATATCCATGGGTTTATTTCCATATCTATAGGTGTGTTGGAAGTCCACTTGGTCAAATGATTGTAATATGCCATGAGCCTCCATGATAGTGTTAATTATCTTCCAACCACACTTACTTTGATCCTTTAGAGAATTAATCACACACATTGAATCTCCTTCAATGATGATAGATTTTAGACCAAGATCTTTGCACATCATAACACCCCATAACATAGCCCTTGCTTCAACATATTTGTTTGTATGATTACCCATAGGGCTTGTGTAGGCACCAATGCATCTTCCCATGAATTCATAGATTAGACCCCCACCACCAATAATGTTTTCCTTAGGCTTAGATGAGAAATCAAAATTAAGCTTGAATCTTCCTTTAGGAGGCTTTACCCATTTGAATACTGGTTAACTCTATTTTACTCACAATGATAGGAATAATTTCCATACTCCTAAGAATGCATTTTTCCCATTATGGATACTCTTTGACCATTTTTAGCTTTAAAATCCTCATATTTTCCTTTAGGGACTATCTCACTTTTTCAATTACCTTCTCCACACTAGCCATCTTATTCTTGAAGATCCTATTATTTCACTCTAGCCATATTCCCATAACATTTGAGGAAGAGAACATTTCCACATTTCTTTAACCAAAGCATTCTGAAAATTGAAGCTCCATTGGTAGGGCAGGAGGACAACTTCCTCAGGAAGGACCATATGCATCTTTAAAATACAAAAATCTCATAAAATATTTGAAATGAAAACAAACATTGAGGAATAAATGTTGAATATACTCTTCATTACCTTTGCATAGGAAACATCAGTTAATGATAATCATTCCTCTTTTTCTAAGCCTATCCATTGTTAAAATATTACCTTTGACAACTTCCCAAAAGAAGATATTAATTTTGGGTATAAGATTCTTATTCCATACCTTCCGTCATAGCTTATTGGGTTTAATGTGTTAAAAATTTAACAGATATCCAGATTTGACCCCATATTCCCCATTGTCCATAGCCCTCCAGATCAGCTCATCATGTGCCCTATCATGAGGGATATGATAATCCTTCAGTCTCTTATTTAGATCATGAAAAGGCCGAGTATCTCCAATAAAGTGAGGGGGAGGGAGGAGGGGGATCCACTTCCTCTCTTCATTCCAGTAATTGCAGACCAAATCTCCCTGTTCTGGATGTAAAAATGCCAAAGCTCATTCCATGGTCCAATTGATTTCAGGACTCCATAAAATCCAAGGATCCTCCCAAAATTTTATATTTAGATCCATCTCCAAGATTCCACTTAAGTCCTTTAATTAGAAAATTCTTGGTTTGACAGAGGTTATTCTAGAAAATAGATCCTCTAGGAAGTTCCAACTCGAAAAGAGAGCCTGAGAACCGCCAAAAGTCTGCAATTATTTCACTTTTAGGATTTTTACCTAGGTACCTTCCTCTTTATGCAGTCTCCAACCCACCTTGGCTATGAGTGCTTGGTTCATGAGTTGTATGTTTTTAATCCCAGGCCACCCCTGTCCTTTGGCTGAGTGAATTTTTCCCATGCCACTAAGGGGATTATGTTCTTTTCCTCATATCCGGTCTAAAGAAACCATTTATGTATTCCTTTAATGGCTTTCTTAACTCTTCCTGGTAAGGTAAAGATAAAGATAGACATAATGTAAACTATAATGCTCTATAAACTTCTTTGAAGAAGCCGAGTTTTCCCAACATGTGAGAGCAAAGATCCTTTCTAAGAGGAAATATTTTATGAAATCTTTCTATTAGTTTATTCCATCCTCCTTCCTCAAAATTTTTCCCACAAAGGGTCAATTCCCAAGTAAGTATCAAGGAGGTTCTTGATGTTGCACTCTAGAATGTTTGCTAATCTATTTTTTTCCTCCCAACATTAATGAAGAAGCATGAGATCTTTCTAAAGTTTATCCTCTGCCCCATAGCTTTTTCATATTGTTTGTAATGCCTTTGATATCCCTAGATTCTTCGAACAACAAATTTTCCCATAAGACCCATGTCATCTAGGCATTGGTTTTCAACACAATTTGCACTTTAATACCTTCCATAGTACCAACCCTCTGAGCTCTAGAGCATAATCTACTCAAAGTTTCAACAACTATGATATATAGGAAAGGTGATAGGGGATCCCATTGTCTTAACCCCCTTTCAAATTTGAAGAAACCATTGGGTTTACCATTGATTATGACATAGAAAATTGATTCTTTAGTACAAGCTTGGATCATTTTAATGAAGTGTGGATGGTATCCCAACCTCATTAAGAGAGAGTACAAGAAGATCCAAGATATTCTATCATAGGCTTTTTTGCATGTCCAACTTCACAATCATAGCCTCCATACCTAAAATCTCCACTTGAGTGTATAGTTTTATGGATAGTAATTATGCTATCTAGGATTTTCCTTCTAGGTACAAAGGCCCCTTGATTAGGGGAGATGAAATTACAAAGAGTTTCCCTAAATCTGAAAGCTAAAATTTTAGAGATAAGATTATACATGGTGTTGAAAAGACTAATAGGTCTGAATTCCCCCAAATTAGTAGCTCCTGGATTTTTGGGGATGAGAGCAAATAAAAGTGTGATTGATTTGTTTAAGCAAACAACCAGACCAGAAAAAATCTTGGATAGCTAAAATCACTTCATCTTTAACAATATCCCATTATATTTGAAAAAAGGAAGCTAGGAAACCATTCGGCCCCGAGATTTTATCCCCTTCCATAGCATCAAGGAGAGATTTGACCTCCTCCTTAGAAGGGATGGCTATGAGCTCCTTATTTTCAGCTTGACTTATAACAGGTTCAAAAAGATTAATGATCTCCTCTCTAGATATTTCATCCTCATGAAGATCTTCAACAAACATATTCATGAAGAAGGAAATAATGGTAGTAGAGATGTCCTCATCCTCTATAGCCATTTCACCATTATCTTTCTTTATTTCCTGAATTCTTCCTTTATTAGCCCTTATGGTAGTAGAGATATGGAAAAATTAGGTATTCCTATCTCCTCTTTAAGCCAAGAAATTCTCGATTTATGTTTCCAATAAATCTCTTCTCTACGCAGATATTGTGGTATTCAACAAGTAGATCCTTCTCTTTTATTTTATCCTCCATGCTCCAGCCTCCTTATTCCATAACTTCTTCCATGGCCCTTAGATCCTCAGCTATTCTATTTTTTTGAAGAAAAATGTTTCCAAAGACCTCTTTATTCCAAAATTTGAGGTTGACTTTAATATTTTTAAGTTTTGTGGCCACTATGTACATATTATTTCCTTTGACTTATAAATTCCACCATTCTTCTATCTTTTCCCCAATTCTAGATGAGTAGTCCACATTTTTTCGAACCTGAAGGGTCGACCAATAGGTTTCTCTATGATGTTTAATTTAAGGATCATGGGATTGTGGTTAGAACCAATGCAAGCAAGATAGGATGAAGTGTATTTTTCTCTCAATCCATTGGAGATTAAAAAGAAAATGGTCCAGTCTTATTTGAATCAGATTGTCCACTTCACGTATGTTGGACCAGGTGAATTTTGAGCCACTCAGATTCAAATCCATCAATCCATTCCACCCCAAGAAGTTTCCCAGATCCTCCATACTTTCGTGAACACATTAACACCTACCTTTTTTTTTCAAGAAGAAGAAGAGGAGTGTTAAAATATCCTCCTATGATCTAGTTTAAATCACTAAACATCCTCCTGAAGGTAGTTAGTTCTTCCCATAGAACCTTCTACTAGTAGTAGTATTAGGAGCATAAATATTTGAGAGAATAAATTGTTTTCTAGAGCTAATTTTAGTAAAACATATGGCTAAATGATGTTGACTATTGATGAGGTGGAATCCTTCCAAGATATTCTTATTCCACATACACAAAAACCACCAAAAGCCCCGATAGAGGGTTGATAAAGGAAACTAGATTATTTCTAGAAGAAAGTATGAAAATATTTCATTTTATCCCCACTCATCTTAGTCTCTTGTAACATTATTATGTCAAGATTCTCCTTCATTTTGAAATCAAATAGAATCCTATGCTTACAGGGCTTGTTTAGGCCCCTTATATTCCATGATAAACAAATAATTTGGGATGGGAGGGTTTATGACTTACTGTCAATGATTTTTGGCATCCTTCCATAATGTCCTTCTTTTTTGCCCTCTCCCTTTTAGCCTTATCATACGATATTATTGGAGATGCTTTATTTTCTCTAACATTCGTCTTTGATCTAGTTATCAAGGTTGGATTATGTTTTGGAGATGGTATACTAATTGTCTCTGGGACCTGGACATCAGTGCAAACCTTAATGGGACTTTCTTTTGCCACTTCTATAACTACATTGTCCTCAATAGGAGTTTCTTATGGAACATTCTGAGCCCTAATGATCCTGTTGGAAGTCCTCCTCCACTTTAGGAATGTCCTCTAGATTGACATCTAAGATCTTGAACATATTGCTTACTAGTAACGATTCATCTAGTCTCTAGGAAAAAAAAAATTCTTCCATAGTGTCCTGAACTATGGATCCAACAATACTATCCTCCTGAAAATCTTCAAAAACCATTATATCCTCATCCTTTTCAAATTCTTGAGTTGTTTCCATCTTTTTGGCCTTTACCCGACCTACTACAACTTTTTCTTCTTATATTTTGTTCTAGGTCCTCTAGGATCTGGTCCTTTATTTCCAACGACTTATTTTTATTTCTCCATGAAGGATTAACATTCGATGGTCCACTCCGATTTTTCTTCATGATTCCCTTTCCTTTCAAATCATCCTTATTGATGCCATTGTTTTTCTTTAGCAAGGCTTTTTGGGTATCCTCCTCTTTTGCTTTTTGGCACAATTTAATATTGTTGCCTACCTTAAGCACGAGAAGCACATAAATGGTGCAAATTCATAGTCACTCTTACTGTATAAAGCCCCCATGATGCCTTAATCTCAATGCTTATGGGTAAAGTAGTCTCGGGGACTACATTGATGTAGAAATGCGCAAAAAGAAGTTTGGTTTTGTACAGGTAATCGGATCAATAATAACCAAAGCCCCAATGGCTTTTGTAATCCCCTGTAGGATGTCTATATCCCATTACTCCAAAGGTAAACCCGACAAGTGGACCCGGATAGGATATTCCTTAATGAATGTTTCCAAAGGGTTGAAACACTTGCGATTTTGGACCAAAACCACCACTTTGCCCATGAACCATGGTCCTCCAAAGAAGAATTTTTAGAAAATATTCCTCCGAGGTTAAATTTATCACAAAATAGGCATTAGCATATGTTGTTATTTCCATCAAACCTTTGGCATCTAATTCCTATTTTCCCATTTTTCGAACTCCTCAATGTTAGGCCTGCTTCTAGGAATCTTGGCTAGAATGGTATTACACATTAAAGTTCTTACCCGGTTGGCTATTTGTTCCAGTATTTCCAAGAAAAGACCATTTTCATTGCAAAAAGACCGATATTAATGGATAATACCTGTTTGACTGCTTTTCCACCCACCCACCTCGCCTACGTGATTGGGGGACCCTTGTCTAGCTCCACCTTGTCCCTTTTGTTATGAACTGTGTATCCTTCCCGCCATCCTCGTAGATTCTCCCCGTGAACCGATGCATCGTTCTCCCTCACATTTTCCCACCGAAAACCAATTTCAAAATAGCTCACTCCAACCATTCTCAACCTAAAACCGATGCAATCATAATGTTTGACTAATGTCAATTAATTCCTTGTGGGTTTTTATGGGAAATGGAATGGGAAATTAATTTATTTAAGAGGGTGTGAAATTAAGGTGTCTACGTTTACAATGAGGGACTTTAGAATCATCTCAAGACTGCTTTATAATAGTAGGTTATACATGAATTGTTGGACATGAATTCCAACAAACACTTGGTAATAAGTCATTTTGTGAAACACGTTCTGCAAACAATCATTTTGTCCAACACAATGAAAATATAAAGCTTCTCGTAGCATTCCTTCGAATCTAAAGGTGACCAAAGACAACAATGAGTAGTCTCAGTAATCTCGATGCCCAACCACTTCACTTTCATTCCTTGCTCTATCCATTGTCAAATCTAACACAAATGTCTTGTTGTATGCTACCATTGTTGTCATCCAACCATTCTCACACTAGTCTTTAAAAATTCTTACACTAATCTTTAGTTTTAGAAATTAAATGCTTGTGCAACATTTAGTAAAATTATATGGTCCTCAACCTCTCTATTGTTTCTTAGTAACTATATATATTATGTTTCCTTTTTCCTTAATCCTTTTAAGTGGTCTCTTGGTTTAAATGTTTTCATTTCTTGTTTTTATATTCGTACTTTTTGAATGTTGGAATTTAATTTCTAATATACACGTATTAGAAAAGAAAACAATTTGTAAGTGCAAAATTCACATTATAATATTTGAACCATAAATATTAGTACATTATCAAAGACAAATTTAAAATAATTATACAATTCTTTAATTTGCTAAACACCTTAAAACATATTCTATTTTTGTTTAATTTTAAAATATTACTAAATAATTTTTTAAAAAATGTTAACAATTAAAATAAATCATTTACTACGCCGAAGGCATTCCCCTATGGGAAAGGCCTTTGTGGACATTTCTACGACTATGTTAAATTTGACGGTTTGATGGCCGTCTTGACGTTTGTGTTTTTTCTCCCTATTTTAGCTTTTCTCTACTATTTTTAATAATTTTGTTTTTAATAATTAACAATTTTAGCTTTTTTTTAATTAACAATAGTTATAGCTTTTCTTTTTAATTAACAATTTAATATTTTAATAATTTTTGTTTTTAATAATTAAGAATTTTAGCTTTTGTTTTTAATTAACAATTTTAGATTTTAAGAATTTTTGTTTTTAATAATTAACAATTTTATCTTTGGTTTTAATTAACAATAAGTGCGATTAAGATAGGTGTTTGACGGTTTGATCGACCGTCTTGACGTTTGTGTTTTTCCTCCCTATTTTAGCTTTTATCTACTATTTTTAATTATTTTGTTTTTAATAATTAACAATTTTAGCTTTTGTTTTTAATTAACAACAATTTTAGCTTTTGTTTTTAATTAACAATTTAATATTTTAATAATTTTTTTTTAATAATTAACAATTTTAGCTTTTGTTTTTAATTAAAAATTTTAGATTTTAAGAATTTTTGTTTTTAATAATTAACAATTTTAGCTTTTGTTTTTAATTAACAATAAGTGCAGTTAAGATAGTTGTTTGAGCTAGAAATAGAAAATCACTAAGCCGTCCAAGCCCATATATACCATGGTCAAAATGAATCCGCTATTACAGATACACTAGAGATAGCACAAAAATTGAGGGCATGCAAGTGATGAACAAAACCAAGAAGTCAGATTGATGTTTCAGACACTTCTTCTGGATGGGTAAGTAATGCTCCAGATGCCTTTACACAGTTCATTTAAGAATTTGCGGATGATACAGTTAGGGTTTAATTTTTGTTTTTTGTATGCACTGGTCTAGCACCATATTGTATCTGTAGCGTAGGTGAATATGAAGGGGCTTGCTCTGCTTTGGTTATGAATGGTTTGGACAATGATGAACTTGTTCACGATTCAATAAATTTACATTTACAACAAATATGGATGTGAATTAGCTTATCTCAATTATTTCTATTTTATAGGGAAAAATTAGCTTATCTTATTATTTCTATTTACTAGGTGCTCTCAGGCGTTTAATAGTGCTCAATCTAAAAAATAACTTGCTTTCTGGACAAATTCCCAATTCTCTGAATAACTACACAAAACTGCATCACTTTTCGTTGTCTAATAATATGCTTGAGGGACCAATTCCATTTGAGATATTAACAACATTGACCAGATTAGAACATCTACTTCTAAATTCCAACAAACTCAATGGTAGTATCCTGGAAGAGATTGGTCAATTATGGAAACTGAGAGAGCTCAAGTTGAAGAACAATATCCTTATAGTGGCATTCCCAAGGCTAGGAAACTATTCTTTCATGGAGGAGTTAAATATATCTTCTAATTCCTTGTATGGCTATATTCCACAAGAATTGGGTTCACTTTCCCAACTACAAGAACTGTCACTAGATAATAACAACCTAGGAGGATCCATTCTATATTCTCTCATGAATTGTATAGAATTGAAAAATTTGAACCCATATCACAACAAGTTTGTGGGGACAATTCCAGAGGATGTAGGCCATAAGCTAGCCAAATTGTGACTGATGGACCTGTCCATCAATCATCTAAATGAAGCATCCCAAAATCCATAGGAAATATTTCGGTGCTTAATTTTCTTCAAATAGAAGACAGCCAATTAAGCAGAATGGTACCTAAGGAATTGGGAATGTTGGGTTGCCTACAACAACTGATGTTTGGCAATAAAAATATGAAGGGAGATGTTTTTTCCTTTCTCTTGAACTATACAAATTTGCAAACCATTGGGTTGGAATTCAACCAGTTTTTGGGCTCTGTTCCGGCATAAATTGGCTTCAAGCTCACCAAGCTACAAGAACTTGCTACAATACGTAATCGATTTAGTGGGAGGATCCCAAAGTCTCTGGGAAATTGTTCTTAGCTCTCACATCTTGATTTGGGTAACAACCAGTTAAGTGGTGTGGTGCCTCAAGAATTGGGAATGCTAAGTACTTTCAGCAAAGACTGAAGCTTTCCAAAAATAAATTATCTAGCTCCAGATGCCTTTACACAATTCCTTTAAGAATTTTTGGAAGATACTATTAGGGTTTAATATTTTTTGTTTAAAATAATTTGTTTTTTTCATGCATGACTTTGGTATGACGTCATACTTCAGATCTCAGTAGTATAGGTGAATATTCAAGGACATGATCTCGCTTTGGGTATGAATTTTTTGGACAATGATGAACTTTTTTTGTGGGTCAATGGAATTTACATTTACAACAAATATGGATGTGAATTAGCTTATCTCAATTATTTCTATTTTATAGGGAATATAAGCTTGATAGTTATGTTAATTTGAAGCACACAAGCATGCTCGAAACCTCAACAAGATATTTGTGTTGTAACAGTAGGCTTCTATGCTTGATACAACCACTCCAGAAAAAAGGGATTTTTGTTGGCTATAAGAAAACCATTTAATTATTTAGTGCTTACTAGCTTTAACCATACTATGATCTCACATAAGTCGTAGCCTATAACTTGGACCATAAGAACACATGCAAAGTAAGACAAGTGATTTCCCACTTCAACCTGAGTAAGCACCTTTATTGCTCTTTGAACACGGAAGCAGAACATTGTCACACATTCCAACCACATTTCATGCTCCTCAAAACCATGGGGACTTTGGGTGTGACATAGAACACATGGTTTCCTCATCTACCAAAAAGAAAAGAGCACAAAAAGCAAAAACTATAGAAACCCCAAATCTCTCAGAATAAAACTCCAATAAAATCCCCTTTTTAATTTGGGAGAGGTGGATCTAATATAGCGCATATCCATGAGATATCAGGAGCAAAAGTGAAGCTGCATGATTTAAATCCTGGTGGTATGGATAGGATTGTTGAAATTTCTGGTACTCCAAAATAGAACAAAAAACATAGTTAGAAGAACTCCAGGCTATTGATAGATCTTATCAACAATGAATATAAATTTCTTACAAAAAAACCCTTTCTATTATGCTTTGATACATGTTTAGCAGGGCACTGGAAACTACATCATCTGACAAAAAACCCCTTTCTATTATGCTTTGATGAATGTTCATACCCTGTTCCAAACCTCTTATTTTGGTACAGGATGGGAGTATGCTGGAAAAAGTGAACTGATCGGGTGGAACACCTATTTGTTGCATTTTCTGAAACAGTGTCAATGCTTCGTGAGGATACTCATGTCTACTGTAAGCTACAATTATGATGTTCCATGAGAAGAGGTCTTGTTCAGTCATTTGGACAAATAGATGGCGAGATGAATATGGTAAAACATCTGTATCAGATCAGTATTGAACACAATCACGAGTCAGTAAAATTTTAAACATAGACATCCTTTCCACCCAAATTTTCTACATAAGGAGATGGACCAAATCATCATTCACAATATCATCTACGCGTGGAAATGGTTTCTTTGTATATTCCTGTAATCTATTTTTATTATTTATGAATACCCAAAGACTCAAAATTTCCAAACCCTCTAACACCTACGACATGCATGAGATATTTTAAAACTATACCTTACAAGCTACATAATCTAATATCAATATGTGATAACAATTGTTTATTAATTATCTAACTTACAAGCTATGCAATCTAATATCAATAGTAGCTCATGCACGAGTTCAATTAGGGTTCTTTTGCTTTGTACATTATATCACTTTTTTCATATTAAATTGTTAAAGGGTTAGAATTCATGATTGCACTTTTTAGAAAATATAAAATAATAAGGAAGCCAACTTTAAAGGTTCTCATTCTTTACAAATGCATGCTTTCCCGAACACATCCTTCATTTCATGATTGATTGGCCTACAAGTTTACATCTTCCACCATATATTTGTACAATTCCCACTATCTCGAGCATTTTTTAGTTTCCATGGAAATAAATTTCACACACGAAGGCATTTCTCAATTGATTGAGGGTGGTTCCAATGTTGACCCCACATTTCGAGATCTTGCACTTGTCCTTCCTAAGGTCCATTATCAACACTTGGTGCCCAACATCGTGTTGAACTTTCGATGGGATACATTTTCAGACAACACTTCTACCCTCAAAATTTGCAAGTCGTGTAACCGAAAAATCAATACAAGAAGGCTACATTGTGTGCTTACACAAATCCCTGGTTAGAATGATCAAAAGTGAACTGTAAGCTTCATCTCCTACTTAATTACCAATGTACATAACTCCCTATATTAATTATAATTTCTTTCTAAATTTGTTTTTTTGATTCGTTGCTCAGTTCTAATTCTATCCCGATTTCCTTTTCCATTGCAGGATTGTTCTTATCATTGAAATGGATGTTGTTGTCGAAACACATTTGGTAATCGGTGTTCAAATCCGACTACCAACAAGTGCTCTCAAACACAGTCGGTTCCTACGAATAGATGAAAGTGCAAACCGGGTTAACAAATATTTTGTGAGAACACCAATGAAAATAAGTGCTTTGAATACATTTATGCGCATGTGGTCCATAGAGGATCATGCCCTAGAAAAAAAAACCCTTCGCGAATATCACAATGCAAGGGGAGAGGGTTCTTTGTTTGGGTTTGATTTTGTAGATCAGGAAAGAGGGGAAATTCACGTCACCTATTTCAATGAGGTTGTTGAAGCATTCTATGAGAATATTGAAAATGGGAATCTATATACAATTTCTAATGGGAGGATTGCAAGGATTCCTTATGCAAAGCTATGTTACAGCCATTTGAACAATGCTTTGGAGATTTTCCTGCAAGCGTCCTCAACCATAACTCCACTCATAGAAAATGAGGATACAATACCTTCCCATCACTTTCATTTCACAAAAATTAAGGACATACCTATAACCGATGACCATTCTAAAGTTGATTTGATTGGAATTGTTCTTGCGATGTCACCATGCTCAATGATTCATGTAGGCATGACAAGTCAGAGACTAAGAGGAGAAATCTACAATTAAAGGACATGTTGGGATTCAATGTAAGTGTCACATTGTGGGGACATCACTTAGATGAGATAAGAAAATAAATTGATGACATGCTTTATATACCACCTCTCCTGGTACTTGTCTTGAAATATTCTCACATCTCCAGTTTCAATGGGAGATTAGTCAACATTGTTTCAAGTACCAAATGTTATGTCAACCCTCAAATTTTAGAAACCAATACACTTCATAGTTGGGTAGATTCTCGATGACTAATACCTTCCGAACCCTCTATCACAAGCCAATTTATGGGCCCTCCAAAATCTTGACCTCACTGTAACAATGATTTCAAGATTTGGAGGTACTAAATATGGGGAACACCGAGAGAAATGAATGGGCTATGGTTACTTCAGAAATCATGAATATCAGCATGGACAACTATTTTTACAAGGCATGTCCTCTTTAAAAAGGTGAAAAATAATGAAGGAAAAAGGTGAGAGAGAATGGTAATGGTTCATGGTTATGTTCGAGTTGCAACATACAAGTTCAAAACTATGATTATAGATATGCACTGAGGATTGTTCTAAAGGACCCGACAGGATAACTTCAATCAATTTCCACTTTTGATGAGACAACTGAGTTAATCATGGGTGTAGTAGCTAGGGACCTCCATATATTATCTATAGATGAAGATGTGACTAGTGAAATTATAAGTAATGTCATCAGCAAGCGAATACTTTGCTTCATAATTTCACCGAAAAGAGACATATTGGAAAGAACAGATTGAAATGTGTCATCCTCGCCTCAAAGAAAGCATAAAACAAAGCAAATCCTTTGTAAATTTTACGCAAGGATTTCCAACCCATATGTCCCTTCAAACATTACACCCTCAGCCATCCCATTCTATACTTTGAACTATCACCACTATGTTTCTTATTTCATATCTATGTTTCACTTTTTTTCCTGCTTCAAAAGAAAACTATTGTATTCCCTTATACATTGACATACTATTATCTCCTACTAGTATGTGGATTGTTAGTACTTTTAAGAAAAAAATAAAAATACACGCACTTTTGTTAGGTAATTATTTGCATCCTTGTGTACTATGTGAACACACTATATGTTTCTATATATCTAATACTCTTTTCCTTAAGAAAAAATGTAGTTTCTCAATACTCAAATTGTTACCTCTTACACATAATTCCCATTGAAATCGACATGAATTACAATTGTATTTAGTTTTATATTTTGACTTATTTCTACATTTGTATGTCATCAAACAATGTATCATTACTTGCTAACCCGCATGATTGTTTTTCAATAGGTGGTACTCCATAACCCTTTGACCTCACAATCATGTTGACTCTTGCCAAACGAGCCCAACAAAGAGAGAACTACGCAAAAAATAAAGTGCACTTAACTTTTGAGAAATGACGTCATAAATTAGAGCATAGAAAAACAAAAATCTCTAATATATTTCAACTTATAAAGACTAACAACCTACGATTCCCCAACATTCCAATCTTTCCATCAAATACAACTATTGAAAAATTACCAACCAACATTCCGCATGTAACTTCCATGGAAACAAAATTTCACGAGCATACCGATTCCTTCCGTATGAACCCATCATCGCTAACAACTGCCACTTTCCCCAAATGTTTGGGTTGCCACATGAAACTGTCTCAAGTACTGACCTTTCTTCAGTTTATCACACATATACAACCAGTTTCTCCTCTCCTTTAGACTTCTTTCAACCTTGTATTCCACAAACGAATGAAACAAAACACCACACCCCTTCCAATACAAAAATATTTCCCATATTCTTGCCCTCTTTACTAAATTTAGAAGCCCAACATTAGTTTTGCAAAAGAATATATTTGTTAGAAAACATCCAAACTTGCTCAATATGTTTGGAAAATTACCTTGGAATTAAAACAATTTCCTTTGAAGGTTTTCCCTCCTGTAACAGATGTAAAACTGAAAAACAAGGCTGCCGCTTCTCTTCATGGAACAACATGGGCCCTTAAAAGCAGCCTATCATTCTTGCACCTTTAACCCAAATTGAGGAGATGTTTATCGCATGAGTTAATCCATTCCTACAAGTCACCCAAGTACGTGGTAGGCAATACAAATACTTAGGACACACCATAAGTTTCTTGCAAAACATTACTTCAATAGCAAAGACCCTACCCCACCGCCTTGGAGATTTGGACATAGTTCTCATACAAAGGGAAGGATCTAATTTTAAAAAGTATGATTTCTATGTCAGTAGATCTCATGTTTGGGCAGCCTTGCAATATAAAATCCAACACGATCCCTATTACAAAGATGTCTTAATCGATGAATGATGCCCTTTCCTCTCTACCATCTAAGTCATCAAATGTTTCCTCCTCTCTTAACACAACCACAATGGAACTGCCCCAAATGCAAAGTGCCTCTATAGCTCATGGTATTGATGTTCCCACTCACTTTGATGAAACATATGAACACTCATCGTCTTTCATGCCAACACCTCACAATACAGGAACAGAAGAAGAGGAAATCGAACAGTTCCTGCTCAACCATGATGGTAACACTCCATTTACCATGTCATGGCTAGAGCTTGGCCTCTTGCCAATAAATGAATACAATATGAGGGCCCTGTTCTCAATGGCTTTCCCAACTTTATTTCCGATAGGAAAAGCAATGTGGTAACATCCCCGCATAAAATAAGTTACAATGTAGGAATACACACTTCATTTGATGTGTTACCATGATGGGCGCTTTAGTTCCCACCCAAGATTTCGTTACTTCCTTCTAAACCTCATAATGTGACACAAAAGCTAGTCCACAATGAAGTAGTTTTTATGAAACAAAACATAGAATATGGAATCCCTCCGACAATTAGAGATCTGAAGACAACTATTTGGAATGCCCCAAAAACAACCTCCCAAAACACTTAATGCGCTTTGATCGAGCCTTTGAGGGAAACGTTCATTCCGGGAAAAAATTAGAAGCAAGATTTCAGATATGTTGAAATAATTGGGGACACCAACCTTATTCTTCACTCTAAATGTTGCAGATTATAAATGGCTAGATCTCCACAATATTATGCTTGGGTGAATGCCCAAATAATCCTCGAGCCGTACAACGTTGGAGAACACTTAAGATTTTCTTTAACCCTCATCGAGTATCATCATACCTAATAAATTCACAATATTTCGTGAAGAAATATTATAGAAAGAACTTGGAGCAAGACTTTTGGTACATGTAATCAAATCTACTTATTACAATTTTTTTCCAAACTACATAGCTAATATTTATGTTCCCTCATCTCACAGGTATGAATGGCAACATAGAGGCTCCACACATGTCCATGATTAATTATGGCTCGAGAATGTGCCTAAAGTTGATTTAAATGGACTTGGGAGGATACAACAATAATTGAGGCCACAAAACAATACTTAATAAGTTCATGTCCCCGCCTAGATTCCCTCTCGGCTTACAACCACTTGGATTTTGTTCACGGTCACTCCTAGATGACCCTTGCTTGCTAGATAAAACAAAAATTCTATCCTCCTCCCCACATGCAGACCGGTAAGAATTGCTTAATCAAGTTCATTGCCACACTAAATGTTCGAGCAGCAAACATGCCTACATATAAAGCAATCACAACCGCATTGTGAGGTACAACGCCCCCGGGCCACGCACCTACTTCTTCCTTGCATATTGAAAGTGATTGGAAAATTAATTACCTCCCTTCTAGAAACGATGACAGATTAAACATCCACAATCGAACAATGATATACATATGGAGAGCAAATGTTGATTACTAATCGGTACTTTCCCGCCATGTTGTTCTTAAGTATATTGCAAAATATGCTTCGAAAGCCGAGCAATGTTCATAAACATACTACCAAATGCTATCCAGATTTTTAAGAGACGCAGACGTAGATTCTCCAGCACATATCACAATCCGTAAAATGCTCATAGAAAGCATTGTTAAACATGACATAAGCGCACAAGAAACATGCCACATGCTGTAAATAATTTCACTTGTTATGTGCAACAGTTCATTTGTATCATTAAATGTTGGAAAAAATTTATGAGACATGTCGTTGAAAGTGACGCCGATGCACAACAAACAACCACTTTCTTGGATGCATATAAAGTTCATCCAACAACCATGGAACACCTACCACTTATTCAAGTTGCTCGAGATTGGAGCTACAACAAGAACTGTAAAGGTGATAAATGGAAAAAGCAACCGACACAAGCAATTGTTTGGGTCCACCCAAGATTTGTGGATGTCCCACTCGATTCAACATCATATGACATTTTCTGTTGGTCAGAACTCCTTTTATACAAGCCTTTTAGAAATATTGCCTCTAAATTTGGCTCAACCCACATGACATCAATGGCACTTGGGACATGTTCAAGCACAACTATAGACCGTGGCATGTTTTACACACTACCGCAAACATAGGACTGTTATCGATGTTAGTTACTGTCTCGGATCCCGAATGTAGTATTCAACACGAACCATTGTAAGAATGGCAAGTCTTCGTACAACTTTACCCGAGAAAAACACGGGTCTCGATAGTCTTGACATGTTGGGAAATGAGATTTCAATGTACACAATAATTAGAACTTACATGACGTTTCACTTGATTTGTAGATAATCTGGTTCATCATTCATCGAGAGAGAGAGGTAGACATAATTAACAACAACATGCAGGCTACACCACCACACTTCCTTTATACCATACTACACCATTCAATAAACAAACAAAACCCTTCTACCTCCACAAAGATTGATAATTCAAGGAATGGATGGCACATAAAAATCATTTCGATAAATAAAATTCACAATTCATTCACATCAACAACCACATATCCCTCTCCTCTACTTGTGCTCACCCCTACCAAGTGTTTCAACATTCAACATCTTCGCATCCACAATCTATGTAGCCCTGCGTATTCCAATCAAAGAACTCAAACCCCTTGAAGGTAGTGCATTATCGTCTTTTCAAGAGTCGTTGAAACATATAGAATATGTTCTTATTGATGAAATGAGTTTCATCGGCACAAAGTTACTAAGTAAAATTGACATTAGGCTCCATGAAGCTTTACCACACTCAAGAACATTTGAATTTGGGAATAGATTAGTCATCCTCCTCGTTGACCTCGACCATTACCGCCGGTTTTGGACAAACCTCTTTATGCAAGTAATTCCTACAAAGCAACCCTTTGGAAGGGATTTTAGACTTCCATTACATTGCAAACAATATTTCGCAACAAAGAACAACCAATGCACGGGTTTCATTCCAATTTACTTGCTCCACATGCGAGATTCAACCCCTCTAATTGAGGATTGGGAAATCGTAATGTCTCGCACGCAGACACATGCCTAACTCAACAAGAGCTCAACAATTTTAAGGACGCACCACATTTTTTTGCAAAAAATGATCAGGTGGACTCCCATAACTTACAAATATTGAAGCCATTGAATGTTTTGATTGCCCAATCCATTTTGAAAGTAACAAGTGGATCGACAAGGAAATCCCGATGATGATCACTTGGAACAAAAAGTTTTTGTCTGCAAATAACAAAAATCATACTTATTGCAAATCTATGAGTTGACATAGGCCTCGTGAAAGGTGTCACAGAACAATCACCGACATTGTCTACGACACATCATGCAACCACCAACATTACTTTTATTTGTTGTTGTCAAATTTGATAGATACAACACCCCATGTTGAGATCCCTCCAGCCTGTTACATATTCCCATACCACCTATTCCGAGAGGGAATCGAAAACAATTGCCGATTAAAATGGCCTGGGGATTAACTATCCACAAGTTGGAGGGACTTACTTTACACATAGCAACCATCGACATTGGAACCATTGAACGGAAGGGTCTGACATTCACAACTTTCTCCAGAGTTCCCTCCCTTACAAATCTGTGTATTTCACTTGCTTTTTCATTCGAGAGATACTCAAATATGGCGCACGTACCAACACTTGGAGAAATAAGAAAGGAGGAAGCAATACTACTATCACTCAACCCATCATAAATAATACCCTCTTCTTTGATAGCACCTCCGCTACTACTATACTCAACACTTCTTCTATCCAAAGCGACATTGTTGTACAAGGGGTATCAAATGTAATCATATTTATTGAAACTAACATTACCCACTAAAGGCTACCTTTCATGATATAAATACTGTAAATGTATACATGTCTCATTATGTGCACATAGATCTACATTTATTTGATGTTTTGAAATATGATATGCAACTTTAAATGTACGAATCTGTAACAGAATTAAATGTACACATACAACATTTCAATGTAATGTTTCAACTAAATTCCTATAACACTACAACTATCAATCACACACATTATCAACAAGACAATAAATATTTTTCCAACAAAACACCAACCGAACAACGATGTACAACTAATAAACACGAATTAAATACATACAACATCAACTATAAAATAAATTAACTATCGAAAACGGTATCAAATGTATTCATGTACGAATTTTCAACAAGTTTGAAATGTAGAAACAACCTTAAAATTAATTGGCCCATCTATATTTCTACACTTACGAAATCAATCACACCCCTTTCAACATCAACTACAAAAGTAATAACTATACCTCTAAAACAAATAACATATACCGTTCGACATTCACATCACATGAAACACATGCGATTGCTAGTAAATAAAACTATACATATTCTGAAACATAACTAATAAATATCACTTAAAATTATAGTGAGTAAAATCTTCTTTATCATCTCTTCACGCTAATTCCAAAATGATTAATAAAAACAATAGAATATTGGTATGGCCTAGCTATGCACTTAACAACATATTATATTACACTACCATAAACGAATCTTTACCTTTAATCGCACAAGTAAAGTTTTCAAGCATCTTAATTATACAAGTTTCCATCTGCTATTCTTAGAAATTATATTTATTTGCTATTGTTAGAGAATATACATGTAATTAAGTATTAATTTTATATTTGAAAAGTTATGATAAGTCTGGTTCTCTATAACCCATCCAAAAGAAATATATTTTTAATGTAAGATTAAAACAACTAATTTTAGATGATAATACAGGCGGCTGTAAGATCCAAAACTTGTATGCACTTCTTTATTTTTTTAAAGATACACGGGAATTAATGACCCAACATTGTTACAAAACCTTACTTCCATGGCGGGTATATCTTGCTCCTGCAACTGCACATCCACCTCTGCGGATAGTAATCAGACAGTAGACTGTTATTAACTGAATGAGAACTTCTCTTATCATGCCTTGCTATAACTAAAATGGGTGTGCAGGGATTGCATCCACTGCATCTGTTCGTACAAATAGGAGGTCTTGAACCCAGTAATATTGCTGCGCCCCTCTCATTTTTCAAACGCTTCGCCATCTTTTTCTGCTGATACTCTGGACAAAAATCAATTAGGTTTTATTAAAATACTTTCTATAGCCCAAACTAAGGAAAAACATTGTAAATAATTTTATTCCATTGTATATATGACTAGGGTATTTATCTTACATAAATCTATATAAAATATGCAGAGAGGTATAATTCTGTTTATGATAACAAAAGTGGAATAGATGACTGGAAAATGAAAGTATGCAAATATCATCTGAAAGAGTTGCATTTTATATGGGAAAAAACACTGTAAATAATTTTATTCCACTATATATATGATCAACACATACCAGGAAAAACTGCCTGGGCTCTTTAAATTTCAAGTGTCTTCCTCAACATCTACACAATTATAATTCCAATCTGTCTCAATTCTCCATAAAACTTCAAAATGCAACACAAAATGATTAGCATAAAAATCAATAAACAGAAGGTAAGATTACCTTCAAAGCCTTTCAAATCCCACATGCTTAAAAGCAGAAGAAAAACAACCATCCTCGGCAGCCTGAAATTCAATCCAGTTTCCATTCGGCGCGGGAAATCATTTTCCTTGTCAGATTACTGCACAATCCAATAAACTCACTTTCGCATAATCCAAAATGCATACCATTAAGTTTTTTTGTTTAAAAAGAAATAAAAATTCCTCTGTAATACATACCAAATTTATCAGTCCTAAAAGCTTTGGGTTTTTTTGTTGAAAACCATCGTCAAACAGTTAAAATCCAAATATAACTAATCTGTCTCCTAGTTAATGACATCTACTTGGCGTTCCAGCCAATGAAAACTCAAGAAAAACTGTGATGGTGGCGACATGCAGTGAAAATATTGAACTGGTGATTAACACAGGCTAAGTGCCGCTTAAGTTGAACATTGTATGGAATTTCAGTTTTATATTAGTTTTATTAGTAGTTGCATGAAGCGGTTTTAGAGGCCTGGAATTTGACGGTCACCCTTGCCTGTCAAAAGGAAATTTTGTGACGGTTTAGCTCTTTCAGGTGGTTGTAAATTCCAGAAATTTTTATAGATATTTCTATAATTTGTTCATATATATAGAAATAGGTATTACATTTTTTTAGAAACTACAAAAATTTACGGTTTTTAAATTTTAAACATGTCATTGTCTATGGTTTCTAAAAATTTTCAACTGTAATATACGGTTAAAATCACGAAAAACGGCCTACAGCTTTTCAATTTCCAGGCTTTACATGCTCTCGGGATTTTGTGCTCCGTTATACGAACATGATAATCATTTCTGGAATACCATTTTCCACAGTCCTTGGTAGCCACGACTTGTCTATTATCATTCTTGAATTTGTCAACCCAAAAGAAGGAAAATGTATACATATGTTTACACTTTGTTACAAAGAAAACTCAATCAACGTTACACGGGGATGCGTCCCCAAAATTTGGTGACGTTATCTCCGACGTTTTGGGGACTTGGAGGTGATGTCCCTAATTTTTAAAAAATCTTTCAAAAGTTTTATGATGTTTTTATTTTGAAAAGACAAGAACGTCAAATTATAATTTTGAAAGTACCTAAAATACATTAAATACAATTTAAATCCCTAAATGTCATTTAAAAAGTTAAAATATTGATATATTAATTTTTAT
The DNA here is from genome assembly GCA_018340775.1 of Taxus wallichiana var. yunnanensis. NCBI lineage: Eukaryota > Viridiplantae > Streptophyta > Pinopsida > Cupressales > Taxaceae > Taxus > Taxus wallichiana. The sequence goes on from CM031235.1 coordinate 349,811,823, forward strand.
GTATTATTTTAAAAGTCCTCCCCTGCCATCCCAAAAATTTGGAAATTTTTTATCATCCTGGAAACCCCGTCCCTCCTTACCCCTGTTCCAAGACTTAGGTAACTATGAACTCGAATCATTCACCTTCTCTCTACTTGAGAAAATCGAGTAATACTCCTTGAGTTATATAGTGGAAAAACTTATGTAAAGGCTTGTCGTGTATGAGAGCCGAACTATGCAATTGAGTAGGCAATGTCATCCTCGTAAATGGAAAAATTTCTACTTAATATTTTAAAACATTTAATATATTATTTCTTCAAAAATAGAATGCGCTATGATAAAATTATTTAATTCATTTGTACACTATATACAACAACTTTGGCAAGGTCAATTAGTCGTAGTCTCATCTCTTCTTTATTGGTATCTTTTGGTATTTGTATCGTCGTAAACGACTAGATAACACTTTTATATCATCATACATACCTTTGAACTAGAACCCATTTGATATAAAAATTCAAAATTTTAATATATAATGAAGGAATAAAATTATAAACCGTATTTAATAATTACATGAATTTTATAGAGAGTTGTATACAATTGGATTATTAAATTTTTCCTTAAATTAGTATATTCCTTAAAAAAGAGCGAATTTCTTCCATGTTAAAACATATTGTACCTAAAATTCATACTCATCCCCAAATTAAACAACCATTATATATTAGGTATGTCATTTCTATTATGCCATCACCCCAATTAGCATGAGGATCGTTGTATATCAAGGGGGTTTATGTGTTTCCCAATTAATTTCAATTTTTTTTTTTTTAATAAATGAGTATTTTCAAGAGATAGAAACAATTACAAGACATAGAGAATGTGCAAATTGATTTTAGGGAATTTTTGTTATTACAAAGCCATAGAAAGAGGAGAGTTGAAGATGAAATGAGAATACATACCCAACCCACAAGATCTCATTAACCATTGTAACTATATTAGGAAATTTTAGATGCACTAAAGAAGAGTAATACAATTAGTATATATATGCATGCATCTAGAGGAAATTAAATAGGATTGTTTGGGATTTTGAAACTATATAAGAGGAGATGGAAAGAAAATCAAGGAAACAAGATCATACAATAATCAACCAACAATTATGTTAGTTAGAAGGCCCCATCCATTGTGATGTTATCCCTATTGTACACAAAGATCATGATATATTAGTTTATATGTTGTTGCGGAAAAAAATGATTTAAAAGAAATTGAATAAATGCTAACATTGAGGTTATAAATAGGTTGCGTATATTTAGGTTTATTAATTAAACAATAAATATAGAAATCGTAATATAGTTCCAAGTAATAAATGATGTAAACGATACGATGAAAGATACTTGAGTTATAAGAATTGTGTACACATATAGTTGATACAAAGGTACATGAGGTAATTTGGATGTGTAGACCAATAAAATCATGGAAATGTTTCATCTCATATTAGAACCGAAAGACGACATTGGACAAGGTTGTATAGGTTGGGACTGTATTGAGTACGGTGTGGTCCATTTCTCTTTGGTTTTGAACCGTATTGTGCTAGTGTTCTTCAAATTTTGTTGTTATTTCATGGTGTGTATCTATACTTTGTTATAATATATTAAGGTTTGTAAAAATGTGAAAATGCTTGTAATGACCTAGAACAAATAGAAAACCCTAAATAATTGTAAAAAAATTCATACAACTATTAGATAACAAAAGGATAAATTTATCTATGCTGAGGTTGGATTGACATTGATGATTAACCCCCACTAAACTGGTCCTAGTGGTGCACTACATCCGCTCATGTGGGAGTAAACCTCACCTAGTTCTCTAAGTGTAAGTGCAAGTGTGCATGTAATTATAATCCACCTCCCCAATGTTACCTTTAGTATCTTGATCTAGAGATAACAGGTGTAGCACTATATAGTTAAGAATGTACCATTCACGATTGTATCTAGTGTTAGTGTATACAAATTTTGACGGAACAATTTTGACCCTTTTGATTATTTAGAAAGTTGCAACCTTATCTTGACCTTGACTATGGATTCACTCATAGAGATGGAGGTTATAATATTTGACGTAGTTGAGTTCTTCATACTTGATGTGTATTTCTCTCGAAGGATGTGTTATTGATGTACATAGAGAGAGGATATCTTCGAGTGCATTCTAATAATATTTGCAAGAGTGTCTCTTCAAAGTGTCAAGTTAGTTCAAATAGTGAAGTATACTTTCTTATGTAGGTGTCCATGATTAATAAATCATAAAAAATCTAACCTAGGGGATACGAAAAAATCAATAAACATATCAAATTGAGAAAATAACCATTAGATACGAAAGGAAAAGGTCAAAAGGGTTGTCTCATGTTGTAGTATAACACGTGTTGGGGTTAGCACAAGGTTCTACAGATAATATATTAGATCTAAGCATACATGTAATAAAAACATATATTCTACTAGAAGAAATATACAAAACAAGAGATATAAAGCAACACAAAATTTAATGTGGTTCACCCAGTGTGGGCTACATCCACCAAGAAACAAGCCAATATATTATCCAAAGCTTTCATAAGATATACAATTGAAGATCTACAATCTTCCACACCTCTCATGATGTATAATACTTTCTTTCTCTCAAGAGGTGTGTGGAAGGTGGTAATGAGTCTAAAACATGTCCACATGGTCTGATTTTTTTCTTTTAGGTCATTCCTTTGCATTTTCATGAAGCATGATGGTGGTGTCCTAAGGAATCTTGTCATATTCTAAAGGAGATAGCACTTGGACAAGCACATTGGTGACTAGTATGGACTCCATAAGTAGATATCATGTTCCAAGGAATGTATACAAAGCATGTGAATGGTCTCATGGTGAAATCCAAGCCAGAATAGAAGCCAACATTGGAATTCAACTCATTTAGGACTAGCTCAAAGGCAAATTTCAAGCATGGCTCAATATGTGATGAAATAAAAAGAAAATACAGGTAATTCCCAAAGGATGGAACATAAAATTACATATAATAGATCACATTGGGTAATACAAGCCTCTATTCATACATTTGAGACAAGATGGAGGTCATATGGAGCAAGTTCAAGTCATCTCACAAGAAAACAAGGCATGATAGATGGACACAAGGTATGATGATGAAAAAAAAGTGTGGTAGGAGCATGGTATGATGACATATGATGTTTACAAGGATCAAAAAGTGAGTGTTGAGGCTATTTAGGAACTTTTATAGCTCATCATAATACACCTACCGAGAATCAGAGACTAAAGGGCACATAGATGAGATAGGATGGAAATATTCAGGATGAACCAGAGAAAAAAAAAACTTGGAGATGTTATAGCGATGCATCCCTGAGGTGTGAGAAAAAATTCAGAAGATAAGGATGAATATTTTGCAAGTTGTGCAAGTTTTTCCAAAACAAGTTTTTCAAAGTATGAAAATTGAGCACCAAACTTCTTAGCAATCAAAAAAAATTTGGATCCTCCTTCATACAAGTGATAAGAGAAATAAATAGATTAAATTTGAATAAAATTATTTTTCAAAAATTATTTCAGTTATTGGTTGAGTATTTTAGAAGTTCCATCCATTTTTGTGAGCATGTTTGTAACCCTCCAAACCCCAATTTGGACCAATTTTGGAAAATTGAGTTGGGTAGGTGTCTTAACTCAATTTTTTTGCTTGGAAATATATTTTAACATGTATATGACTCCTTAAGGTACATTTCCATGATATTTTTAGTTCATGTTGCTTGGTGGGCCCCATTGGAAAACTAGGTGTTTTGTGAATATTTCAGTGCATAGACAAATCTTGCAAAGGAATAAATGCTCAAATTTATTGTGGATGATGCATAGGAGGTGATCTTGAGGTCCATGAATCTATTTTGATCACTCCTTTGAGAAATTTTCAATATATAACCTAGTTTTGGCCCTACCATTCAAACTAGCAAGCTTGTGTGACTAGTTTTGATGATTTGAAGGCTTAATGATGCAAATGCTCATTATTGGAGTGTAAGAAATATGTGATCACCCTATATAGGTCTATTGTGAGGTTTTCTAAAAATTATTTCATCTATGAAATGTGCTTCCTTGCTTGAAGATGAATGAGCCAAATCTTCCATATTAGGCTTATTGAGAAGCCTGTCTGGAATGAGGATGAAGGTGAGAATTTATCCATTTGACCTATGGGTCTGAATGCTTGATCATGTTTTATAAATCCTAGTTGAATTTTTAGAGTTGATAGGGATCTCTTAAAAACATTGAAGGTGTTTGACCACATTGTATGGAAGACTAATTTTTGTGTCTTCAAGACCATCCAAACCAACTGTAGAGATCCAAGATTTTAGAAGTTTTATGCAATGAATTGGAGCAGTATGATAAGTGGATGAGATAGTATACTTCATGATATTTCCATTGATATTTTACTTTCCTCGTGATGAAGATATTTGAGGTATGTATCAGCTTAATTCTTGAAGACCAAATTCAAAGATGTTGAAACCAACCAAGAAAGTCTTGCAAAGTGGTGTTTCTTGATGTGTTAAGTATTGAGTTGGATCTTTATAGTAAATTTTAATGAAATTAGACATCCTAATATTCATTTTTATATATTACTTTGATCATTAAGAGGTGTGGAAGTTTTCTACTTAGATGATTTTTCAAAACCGTGTTTTGTAGAGAGCTGATTTAAGCGCACCTAAGGAGCCTAAATGAATATCTTGGGTAATGTGGTGAGTTTCTAAGAATACAAGAGAATTATTTGGTTTGGTGGGATGATTTGTCATGTTAATGAAAACTGGAATGTTTTTGGATAGGTTTGAGATCTAGAAAACAAAACCGAGTGAATTGAAGAGTCATGGTAGATGAAAGGTCAAAGGTCATGTCTAGGAGTTATATTTATTTATATAAGCTCATTATTGAGATGAATGTAGTTGTTGAAGGAAGATGTTTTTTTTGTTGTTGAAAGGTTACAAAGCTGATTGCAAATCTTGAGAAAGAGGAGAAGATAAGTGAACTAAAATAGAGATCACATCAGGTTGATGTAAGCAACCAGGTGAAGAAGGTGATCAACTATTTGTTGTATAATGTAGTCTAAGTTATTGCTCATCAGTTTAGGAGTGGGTGCTTCCTAGAAAATGGATGCTTTCCAAATTTCTCAAGTGGGTGATTCAAGGTGAGTGGGTGCTCACAACACGGTGAAACTATTTTAACTTTATAGGAAAATTGTCCAAGTTGTTCTCTAGTTCCAGTGGGTTTTTGTATCTTGATGGGTTTCCCATGTTAAATCTTGTATCCTCATGTGTTCATGTGTGTTTCCTTCTCTTTCTCTTTTATGTTTAGATGCTCATTTATCTCATGGTTAACATAGTTAAGTTTGGTTAATTGAATCATTGAAAATTGCATCAAATTTTAATAAGCATTGATTCACCCACCACCCCTCTCGGTGCTTGGAATTTATGACAAATAGAGGGTATACTAGGATTATCTATGGATATTTTAACACCAAATCTTACAATAGTCAATCTTTTATGTACAATGGTATTTGGTTCAAAATCTAATAGCCATCCTAGGGATTTCAAAATCCCCCACAAAGACATCCCTATCCCAAAACTTTAGTGGTAAAGCAAGTAAGTTTACCGAAAAATAGAAGGAAGATGCTAGATCCAGTTGTAAGGCCCTAGGAAACCACCTAGCCAAATATATAATAGCTTCTCCATAGAACCATAGTGCCCTATAACATCATGTAAATATTTAATTCAAACATGAATAGGAACAAAAATTGTCCATTCACTAATGTCAATTACCTCCATATTGGTTTGTGGTTCCCATTTGTGCTTAATCGAAACCCATTAAAAATCAAGGTTAGGTATTATCCCTATAAATCTTCTAGTCAAGATTTTTTCAAATATTTTCAAGGATTGTTCTGCTATACTATATTAAACCTCGGAAAGGGAACTACATTAGTGCATGATCGAGACACAAGAACTAGATCTTACCATTTATGGATGAGAGGGATAAATGGTAAGATCCATCGCTGGGAATTTTACCTCGCTAAGGGGAATTCTAACTAGTACTACTAGAATTGCCAAGATGACGAAAGACCCCACCATGAGTATCTAGTTGAGAGTGAGGAGATAACTGTGTGGCAAGGAAAACGTATGTGAAACCCTAGCCCTAGGAATGAGGAGGAAATAGGTGTAGACAAAGTAGAGAGCAGCAATGGCCATGATAATTTGGAGGAATGTGACTAACTACACATGAGGTGGTGGCCAAGTGGTCAAGAAAGTGTTTGAAGTGATCAACCTTCATCCAATATTTATTAGTGTAGTTCTTAATCTAGAGCATCATCATGGAAATAACAACCACTTTATTAGTAACAAAAAAAATTCTATCCATAGGAACATCATTAAAAATGGCATTATTTATGTCTTTCCAAAGATGAAAAATAATATCGATTAAAATGTGTCAAATTTATTGTAAATGATAGGTAACAAGGCCAATTCCTCAAAGTGAATAATTTTCTAGGAAAGAAATATGGAGAAAAGGGTTGAAAAATGGAATGAATCCACTTCCATTATGATTGAGCATGAAGTAAAAACCATAAAATTTTCTTAATAGAATTTGGTTGATGGAAAACTATGAAAGTGGAGTTAAGAACCATATACTTGAGTCGATCCCACCAAAGCCCATGGTGTAAAATACACCACAAAAATGAGAATTTTTGGGTTCGACAAGAACATTCCAAACCCTCTAAAACTAATGTTTCCAAACATTCCTATGAGGAAATATTGACAAAGCTGATGATTATATTTTTACTCATCCTAGAGGATGCATTTGGAAGTGTGACTCAAACATTAGAATTTGTAATAAACGTCTACACAAGATATTCCAAATACATTTTGGCACAATGTTGAATTGTGTAAATCTCATAATAATAATGATTAAGAGTGTCAATGGACACCAATTGAGGGGCCAATAAGGAGTATTACCCAAATGGATATTGTAATGGCAGAAATGTGTACTAGTTGAAGACACTAAATTGTGCACTTGGGTAAATTTCTAGGTCCTAATCACATACTTGCATTCATATGATTCATAAGAAAGAAAATTACTAATTGACTATTTATCTTTGGCCTTTTTTCTTTCTTTCTAGTTACCTTCTTTGTGTTACATATCCCACTACCCATTCTAACCTTTGTCACTTCAGTTTTTGAGTTTGGACACCAACACCTAGCCAAGACGCTAGTTCCCTCATCCCTTCTAGAAGCCCCCAATCTCTTTATACCTTACTCATCTCTTTTGGGCCTCTTCTAGCTATTAGGAATATTTATTTCTTACGGGTCATCCTTTTAGTGGTTAATTATGAAATTCAACAAAGGGAATCATATAAATATAGTCCTATGTGATCAAATTAAATGACCAAGTTCTAAGCATCTACTATCATCACCTAAGGTTGCATCAAAAGGCATTACTAAGAGAATCAAAGAATCTGCTAGCTTAATTCAAGTGATAAGGGATTGTATTTTCTACATACACTTCATAGGAGGGGAAGCTCATTTTACCATACACACATCTATTTACATTTTACTACATATAGCTATTTTCTCTCTATTAAGTTCATCTTACACAAGAGCCTCTTAGGGAATGACTCTTTCACACACACACACACATAAGAATTACATGGAGTTTGAAATGTAGTGCAGCACCTGGATCATAAGTTCACTCAGTCAAGTGACCTTTGATGTCAGTCTTACTACCCATTTGCATATTTTATTTTTAGGATTTGATGTGTTTTGGGTTTTTGTAGAATTTGTTTTGTTTTGCAGGTTACAGGTGAATTCTACGGGCATAGTTTGACATATAGACGATCAATAGCAAAGACTAGTGACACTTATTCGACACTACAAATATAGATTTATGAGATTCTGAGCAATCATAGGCACCTAAACAGGGTTTCTAGTGCTTAGGCACCCCATTACCATCTCATACGCCTTATTCCCAACATATCCGAGAGATATTAAATTTTCTAGGTTTGGTTGTGACATTTTTTTCTCCATTTTCATCATTTTTCCAACCCAACACTCTTTGGGATTATTGTGAAATCAGCTAAGTCTTATTTCCTCCCTTTTGCACTTAGGGTTTTGATTATTTCTTGTTTCATATATTTACTTTACTATTTTATCTATTGCATGTGACTCTGAAATATCCTCTAGGGTTTTACAAATTCTATATTTGTTAAATCATTTCGTGAACCTATCTCTCTCGAATACTTTTGGGCTTTTATTTCATCACTTCTTTCAGTTGTGTAGGATCCTCTCATCATGGATATCTCTATTCATGATTTATTGCTTTCCAATCCTCGCTCTCATACTAAAATAATTACTCTCTTGGCTAATACTCATATTCCTTTTACTACTAATCTAGACATAGTATATCATACATTCGTAGATGTGCTTTCTCAACAACTTACTTTTCCATCTGATATAGTTTCCAATATTTCTATTTGGTATAATAATCCTCCCCTATAGATAGAAATAGGCATCAATAACATGGGTATTAAGAGAAATTTATTCGATAATGGATCTGATCTCAATCTTTGTACTTTATCATTCATTCGAATATTGGCCTTTCTTTCACTTGTCTTAGCCCAACATCTATTTCTCTCTGAGCATATGATTCTTCTACACGTTTATGCATAGGCATTATTACTTTTCCTATCACCATTGGGCCAAAAACAATTCTTACAAAGATTCTTTGTTATCAATGTATCCCTATTCAAGATAATTGCTTACATGGTAGGTCATGGCTTCACATCATGCAAGAAGTTCCCTCTACAATTCACCAAGTTGTTAAATTATTACATGAGGGCTTTTAATATACCATTTTCACCGATCATAACCCATTCTAATATTGCCTCCATGATCCAAAAACTACATTACCTAGTCCCATTTCGATACTATGCATCTTATTGTTTATCCGTAACTGTGGAATTTCCACACAAATTTCCTCCACCGAAGAAACTATTTGTTCATTAGACATCATCCCATTCGTATTATACTCACCCCCTCATACTACTACTTCTATGGTAATTTATCAAGGGTCTATCCATACATATGATGGTGATCAACCTTCCTCATCTTCTCATAAGCAACCAACATCAATGCTTCCACCTTTTACATGCAATCTATTCATGAATAACTCCATTTGATCCTACTTTCTCCGACATCAGTATACACACATGTTAGCTTAGCTCGACTAGGATTCACATTGGATGATCTCATCCCCCTGCCTCACTCTCCTCAACTTTATCATGTCTATGTTCACATTACATGTCTATGGTCTTTGTGTCTTCCATCTCTCGATTTATGGAATGGGCTTCTCAAAATTTTCCACTCACACTGGCAATATTGGATTAACTACATTGGGGGAACTATGTATCCTAATCACATTGATATATCATTTCCCATTCCCTTCGGTTGTGTTTTTATTTGAAATAATTCATTTCTTGTCTATTCACAAAATCTTACTTGCTAGTATACACATGGTTTTCCATTACCACCTTTCACTGATGAAAATATACTATGGACATGTACAATTTATGCTACAATGGCTCCTTATATGATCAATCACATCTATTGCTTAATGTATCTCGACTCATCACCATTTGGCTTCGATCATGACACTGATGATCTTTTAGACAATGTTACTTTATTATTCTTCACATCATACACTTGGGGGAATCACGCTTACTCTGTCCCCCTTATAGAACTATCAAGTATGTTAACTTTATATTATTTCACATCATGCTTCACATCCGGTCTTCCTCATTCATCTTACACACATTGATATACACAACTTGTATCATCATTACCAGATGATGCAATCTCGTGCTAAGGTTCACACTTAACTATTGAGGTCATACTACATACATGAACCTCACCACATTCACTCACACTCTTTGTGCTCTGTAAATTATTGATCATATATTTCTAGCACATACAATACAAACCATTTTCTGATGACGCGCTCTTAATCTTTGATTCATTCTTGACTTCTAAGGGCTATTTTATAAATGAACCTCATTTCATTCATACTCATTAACATATAATTGGGGGGAATGATGATCTATCACATGCACATTGCATACCACTCCATCTCACTCACTCACATCTTATTGCATATCTTAGTTGCACATTGTTCTTGCTTACTTATACTCACACAAGTACACTTTTCTTATTATGCTAGTTAGATAATTTGTATGTCATTATATTTTCTATATAAACATGTGTGTTCAATTTCTCTTGATTTTTGAATGCATACATCTTATAGATATTAACAAGCATCATAGATGTTTGGCATTGTACCTCTTACTAGTCCCACCGAGGCTCCCGGGATCATCTACATTCAAACACATCATAGGTGTTATTATTTTATTACATGCTAATTTTCACTTTTACTAGCACCCTAATCTATCGATATATACATGTCTTGACATAATTTTTATCTTGCTACCATGCTAACATGTGGTTCATGTCAAAATTTGTTCTGTAGGAACTATTCTCCACCATATTTATCGATACTTTGTTTTTACTATTTTTCATTATGTGCAGGCTTTGCCCTATATGTATTTCTTATTCATTGCGTGTATGCTTTTGGATGATTTGGCCTTGGTTGTCTTATAACATTATAACTGATGTCCCATAGTTGTAACCCTCTTTTTGTAGTTTGCGTTGTCTTCTTTCTTTGCTAGATTACACATTGTCTTTTACATGCATATTTTCCTTATTTATACTAACACATGTTTTCCAACCACTTTCTTACATGTGCCTTAGTTTATACCAAATATATTCCCTCCCCTATAGGGTATCGCTTTCATATCAAAGCATACGGTCCTCTCCCTTTAGGTTGCATTCTCCTAGTGACGTTGTATACACACCAAACAAGGGGGGAAGAATTTGGGTGAAACAATCACCCCATTCAACAACACATAGTCACAGCTTAGACCTACACAAGATAGGAATAGAGAATTGTTTAGTTATAGAAACGGCCCGAATCCGACTTGGGTACTCAAGACAAGATAAAAACTAGCACTGGGTGCTCCTAACCTTTCTTAGGATCCTATGACTAGGGGCGCATTACGGTGGTTTTCTCATATTGGCACAATTTACATTAGTTTACACAACAATTTTCTTAGAATAGGCATAGTCCTCTAGCAATTAGTATGCATGTTATCTCTTTTTTATTTTTGTGTTGGGTTAAACTGAATAAAGTAGGATCACACCATCTATAGTGGAGTATAAATTTTGGGAAGTGATCAAGGATGGAGAATAATACTAGACCTTTCTACCTAACACTTCTTCTATCGTTGTATGAGATCACCCCAAAAAAATTCTCTTGGTGTGAGAGCACCAAAAAAATTTCCTTCTATAGTAGTAAGACACTTTCTATACTTTTCACTCATAAAATATCAGATGCACATGTTACTTTTTACATACTTGGATCAAATTTTACATATACACATATTTGACTACTCTTGCGCTCTTCTCTTTCTAGGTCCGTACTTATGGGAAGAAACAGTCATATATCATCAACTACATCATGCATGAAAAAAAAAAAAAAAAGGTAAACACGACACATCGCATATGCTTCACCCCTAAGGGAAATTCCACTTCCTTAGTTTCCATGCATCATTTGTTATCACTTCATGCTTTTCTTGTCTCTTTGGCATGCTTTTTCCATTGATCTACAAGGTTATCATGTACACATCCATGTACACATCTCTTATCTACTTTATGTTATCAAGTATTCACTCAACAACATAAAGTGGGGGAAATATAAACACTAAATCATGCACTTGGGTAAATTTCTAGGTCCTAATCACATACTTTCATTCATATGATTCCTAAGTAAGAAAATTACAAATTAAATATTGTCTTTGGCCTCTTTGCTTTCTTTCTATTTTCCTTCTTGGTCTTACACACCCCACTACCAGTTGACCTTTGTCACTTCAATTTATTTGAGTCTGACACCAACGCCCAAAAAGAACGCCAACGCCTAGGTGCCCTCCTCCCCTCTTTCCACCCCCAACTTATTTGTATCTTACTCACCTCTTTTGGGCCTCTTCTAGTTATTGGGCATCTTGATTTATTATGGGTTGACCTTTTAGTGGTTAATTATGAAATTCAAACAAGGGAATCATATAAATACAATGTTATGTGATCAAATTAAAGGACCAAGCTCTAAGCATCTACTATCATCACCTAAGGTTGTATCCAAAGGAATTACTAAGAGCATCAAAGCATCCATCTAGCTTCATTCAAGGGACAAGGGACTACATTTTCTACATACACTTCATAGGAGGGGAAGTTCATTTTTCCATACACACATCTATTTACATTGCTACATCTAGTTATTTTCTCTCTATCAAGTGCATATTGCACAAGAGCCTCCTAGGCCACGATTATTGCACACACATCAGAACTACATGGATTCTGAAATGTATTTCAACACCCAAATCATAAGTTCACTCAATCAAGCGATTGTCGAGGTCGATCGACTCCCCATTTGAATTTTTTTCTTTTAGGATTTGATGTGTTTTGGGTTTTACATTATTTATTTTATTTTGTAGGTTACAAGTGAATTCTTTTGTCATAGTGTGACACATAGGTGATCAATAAAAAGACTAGTGAAACACTTGCGATACTAGAAAAACCAATTTTTGAGCTTCTAAGCATTCAAAGGTGCCTAAAAATGGTCTCCGATGCCTAGGCGTCCCAGTACCATCCCAGGCGCCCTAGTCCTAGCATATTTGATAGTTTTGCAATTTTCTAGTTTTCGTTGTGATAGTATGTCCTCTATTTCCATCATTTTTCTAGCCCATCACTCTTCAGGATTATTGAAAAATTAGCTAAGTATTATTTCCTTCCTCTTGCACTTAGGGTTTCAATTTATACTTGCTTATTTCTTATGTCATATCTATGCTTTACTATTTATTCTATTGCATGTGACTCTGAAACATCCTCTAGGGTTTTACAAATTCCATATTTATTAAATCACCAAAGGATAGTTCCCGCCTCACCACCACAAAACACTAGAGGTGATGCTAATATTCAACATGTTCATCGGGCATGTAAACAAATATTTTTTTAATTAGTTATACATCTTGATGTTGAATATTTACTTTAGTGGCAAGTGCACCCTAGAAAGCCAAGATCTAGAGTGTCTATAAAATAAATCACCCAAAACCCTGGATTTATTTTCTTAAAATCTATATCGATTCATCCTAAAGAGCCAATGTAAGAGGGAAATCATGAAAATTTGGAATAGAAGACCACCAGAGAGAGTGGGAGTTAATAGATAGAAAAATCTAAAACCATCTCCCTTTCAAACTAGGTGTGGCTTAAGAAACTCCTAAGATTTCCAAATACCTTGGGTATTGAAGGTGTCCCCAATTTTAACTAAAATAGGTAAAGAAAAAGGGTTGGAAGTTGAGAACTTTAAAGGTGTGCCTACCCAAAGGAGATCCTTGAAAATGCAAAGGTCGAGAAAAATACTTCAAGCCATGTTACCTTCAAGGATAAAATTAACCACTTAACACGTAAAGCATTTCCTTATAGTTTGACGTTAATAAAACCACTACCGCCACTACTTCTTTACGATGATAGAGGATATCCTAAGCAACCCCGGAATCGCTTATGCCCTCAAATTTATCCCATAGAAATTCCTACATCATCTGCTCAAATTTCAAATAAGTAGTGTAAGATAGAGCCCAACAAGAAGAATAATAGACATGAGTAGTAGTTAAAACCTTGGAGATAATTTGAAACTTTCCAACCAAATAAGGGGGTTTAAATCCAAAAGGAAATCTTACTCTCAACCCCTTGAATCACATAATTCCATAGTTGTGCATAAGTATCTTAGAATGAAAATGGAATGCCATAAAAATTGAATCTGAACACCTAGTTGAATCCAACTCCATCTCCTGTCTTATAACTAGGGAGAAATAAGAGACTTTGACTCTCGATAACACCACATTTTCTCCCATCGAATGGAAGAGCCGAACAAAATATTCCAAATAATTTTGAACAAAATATTCCTCCTCCAGAGTGTGAGAAAATAATAATTCACAAATTTTCCATTGATGAGCTATTGATCCAAGGTAGGAAGAGATATCCCTTTACTCAAAAATTGAGAATCATCAGGGTTAGCAGATAACTAAACCCTTCAGATGTAAGAAAATAAAGTGAGGGTGCTAAAGGACACCCTATTAAAATGGATCTGAACAAACCAAACTTATAATATTGATCCTTATTAATTGATATGTAAGCCCCAACATTGTTAAAGAGCATGTGCACAATGTGAACAAATCTCATCCCAAATCCAAGATCTTGAAGCACAAACAAAATGAAAGACCATTCAATTTGATCATAATCTTTGGCATATTTAATTTTGATAAATAATGTTTGTTGGTTAATTATTTGATCCCATTTCATCCCTCCCTAAACAACAATAATATTATCTAAGATGTACCTATGCTTGATGATACCAATGTTCTTGATTCTAAAAATAAGAGGAAAGAGATTGGAAACATTGTTAGAAAAATTCTTAGCAATAATTTTGCAAGACATATTAAGTAGAGTGATGGATTTCCAATTAGAAATGTGTCGAAGGTCTCCACAGTTGAGGATAAACTTGATGTTTTCTTGGTTAATTGGTTCACCCAATGAATTAGAATCTAAATCTTCAAGGTAAGCATGATGAAAATCATACCCCAAAGTGTCCCATAAGGTCTGGTATAATTCATAGGGAAATCCATCAATACGTGGATCTTTGTCAAGATCCATTTGAAAGGATACTTTCTTAAGGTATGCAACAAATAAATTCCTATCATATGTTACTCATTGAGGGTGTGTGACTTTGCAAAGAAAACTTGGAGGCATTTTCAAAGAGTCTCTTCCTAGCAAGGGTAATAGGTTAACATGAATAAATCCCATAATATTGATGGAAAATATCTTGGAGGATATCCAACAGAGTAGTGTACCATACATTCCCTTGAAAAATTTCTTTATTTTTTTAGAAGAATGCTTAGGCGTGAAAAATAAAAATAACTCTTTGGAAGCTTTGTCACTGAATTTGATCCAATGTAAGCAATCGAACATAGATCACCTCGTTCTTTATAATCTTCCTCTACCTTAAGTTTTTACTTCCAATGGTCAGCTTGGAGTTATAAGGTTTCTCAAGGAGAGGCATTAAGTTCTTCTAAGATGCATTGAAACTCATGATATGAAGCCTCATGAGAAGCCTACCGAAAGAGATTATTTGTTTCCCATAGATGTGATGGAAGTTATTCATTCTTTTGATGAGATCATTCCACCAAGAAATGAAGCCCTCCCATCTAGTAGGATAAGGAACCAAGTTCCAAATACGTTAGATATGAAGCAGTCTCGATATTTTTAAGAAGTGTAATGATTAAGTAAAATTGAGAGATAACCATGTATTTTTTCCATTTTTGCGCAAAATAATGTCAAATAAAATGGCGAAATGATTGGATAAGATAACATTGTCAAACAACTACAACAAAATTTCCTAGAATGGGAAAAAGATAAAAGAATTTCAGACTCATCTTAAGGGTATGATCCATTCTTTGCACAATCCTATCTTTACCTTGTTGAAAATTGGACTAAGTGAACCGGGCATAATTTGAGCTCTCGTTATAGGGGATGTTGGGCTAAAAAATTCCAAGCTTGTGCCTCAGATATAACTAAGAATCCCACTCTCCTACACACAAACACATGGGAAAATGAGAAACCTTTTCTTGCAAGTATTCAACCATATTAAAATCACCACAAATAATCCAAAGAGCATTAGGTAAAGAGTTAGTAATTCATCGATAGAATAGATTTATCTCAAACTCATCATTAGAGACATAAATATTGGCTAAACCCAGTATACACCCATCAAAATTAAATAAATTCCAAACCACTCGGCGAGTGGGATCATATCCCCATCGAGAGCATGTTGGATAAATTTTTTTCAATAAATACAATATATATATATATATATATAACTTAGAGGGAAGATTGTAATTAAGGATTCATATCTTTGATGAGAATATCAAGAATTGGATAATTATTTTCTCAATAAATACAATATTTCTATATACATAACATAGAGGTAACATGGTAATTAAGTATTCATATATTTAAATTAGGTTATCATCTTATCTATTTTGGTAAGTCGCATATTAGATCATGTGATATTTTTGAGAAATATTGAAAAGAGAAAGGGGTGTGATGCATAAATCCTTGAGGAAACATACTTTTGAGATAACTTAAAAAAATTCCCTTGTCATGTAATACTACTAATGTGTAGGCTAAGATTTCCACTCATAGTGTTGTTATTAATCTATGGTTTGAAAATGTGACCAACCATTGTTTTTACATTTTCTCATTTCTCAGTGAAAATCGTGACTTTTTAAACCTTTCTCCCATCTGAGAATTTTACCTAGGAACTTAAAATTCTAAATCCATATGGTTTTTCTTATGAAAATGAAGCAATAAAGGGTTTAGAAGAAATATTAACATGATTCCTATATTTCATGTTTCCTTTATTTCTCACATTTATATTATCATTGTAACAAGGGATTATTTACACATGAATTTGACAAAGGCTTAGGTTGCATCTATAGTGAAGGACATATGTAAAATTCTTTAATGTTTAGATCAATAGTCCACATACCTTTTACAATCATTCTTCCTTCTAACAATAGATGAGAAAAATAGATTCACTATTAATATGGTTATTCCCGATACCATTTTCCACTCGATATGGAACCTAAAATTGTATGGAGTTGTATCTAATATATATGACTTGAAATTATATAGAGAAGGTTTTCCAATGTGGTACCTCAAGTCATATGATAGGATTTTTCCATACTAATAGCATTTCCGTATATTTTTCGATAACAAGAATGTTTTTTTACTTCTTTGGTGATGCTAGAATATAACAAATGCTAATACTCATGTTTGGCCTCACAATTTTTTTTGAAGTTGACAGAGAAATAAGTGAAAAATTATCTTAGAATTTTCAATCTTGTGGAAACAAATTCATGAAAAAAGGCATAAGAATTTCGATCATAGATTTTCTTTCTAATGAAGCCTCGTGCATGGCATGAGGTGTGAACAATGCAAGTTTTTTTGAATGAAATTCAATAGGTGAAGTAAAGGGATATTTCCAACATTATGTTTATTGAATATTAAATCTATCATAATATCTTCCAAACTAAAAATCTTTACTCTTTAATTTGATTTTGCAAGTTTTTGGGATTAGGTTGTTACATTGTTTTTTTAAATAATAGTAGTGTTAAACATCGATAACAATATGTTAACACGATAAAGATTAAAAATAATTTAGAACCAAAAATGGTATACTAACAATAAATTTTAACATATATTGTAAGGTAAAAAAATTATAACTTGAAATATTATTAATAAAATATATTTGGGATACATTGGATCATTGGAGATATTAAATTTCGACACACATCAAATCAAAAATTATCTACCTAATGTAGAAGTGAAAAATCCAAATAATTTTTTTACAAAATTTAAGTTTTAGTTTTGCTCAAAGGTTTAGAAGGATAAACATGTGTACATATATTCACCAAACCAAAATAAATAGAGATACATATTTTTCCCTAGTGCTAAAAAAGAGTGGTATCCTTATGATGGGAACAACATGAAGTAAGAATACATCATCATACATTATAGCTAGAAATCCTTACATTGTTTCCCATAACATCCACATTCTCCCCATTATCTTGAAACTATACATGTGAATGGAAAATCTACATGTCATGAATAATAAGTCACATGTTGATCATGGTAATTTTTCCCCATGGAACACAAACATTCCATCCTCCACATTGGTGGCTTGTGGATGGGATGCATTCATAGAGTCCCACTAGCCACCACCTACAGATAATGAAGATTACATATGTATAAATTAGTCACACTTTTTCCCTTTCCCATATTTCCCTTTGACTCTTCATATACCTTACATTGCACTTAAAATATCAAAATGTTTTCTAACTTGGCACAAATTATCTGTAGTTATTTCAAATATATTACTTGAAATATCAATTCATAAAACCCATTAAAATCCAAACACACCTACGAAATTAAATTTATAACAAAATAATTGAAAAAAATTATTGAGGAAAGGAAAAAAATAAGTTGTACCCATAGAACATAGATCATGTCGTCCATCATGTTTATCATCTTCATTAAGAGACAACAAACTTTGAAAAATGAGAATCAATATTATCTTCATATTTATGGATGTCCATATAAATGATTCACTTCTCCTCGATGATATTTCTCACGATTGGGACGAGGCACACAAAATGTGATTGTATTTGAAGGGGAACCAAAATGAACTACTTTTACTTATTATTTTACTTGGGTTGAACTCTAATAATTTTTTATGTCCACACCATTAATTCATTTATCCATTTTTATATTTTTCACAAAGCCTCTTATGGTTCATATAAGATGTGCAAAACAAAATTGTGTTTGAAGTGGAACCCTGTGAGACTACTTCTACTTGGGATGAATTCAATTTTCTAGTGATGGTTTCCTATTTATATGCAACTAGATTTTCCCTTTCCCCAACATTAGTGATCTTTGTAAAAGAAGATAAGATATGTATATAGAATGATTTTATGGGAATTTATATGACCTCAAGTAAACCAAATAGTCTATATTATTGGTAAATTTGAAAAGATGTCGATATATGTGTTGGCACTCAATCCAGTCCCTTGTATCGATTCAATCTATTTCATGAACTCCCCTATGTATTTAACTATTTTTGTGTGCTTCATATTGTCCCTCGTGTTGTAAAGATCGAGTCTAAGTCAAGAAGGAGCTTCGGTTTGTGATAAATCTTGTTCCTTAGCAAAATAAATGAGAAGATTCAACAAAAATGTTGGGGGACTGATTTAGTGGTCTAATTATTCAAATAAATATTCTCAAAAAGATAGGTGAAAGGGGATATGCTTACATATTTTATATGATCTTGTAGTCAACACTAAATGATCCAAACTACTCCAAGAATCTGAAGCTCTGAAGTTCTAAAATCATACAACCCATCCATGAAGTAAAAATCTATAGGACTAATTCAAAACTTGGTTAAAATGTACTTAACCATTTTAAAGAAGACTGAAATGTTCATATGGTCATCAAATCTAACACTAAGTATCATCGGGGCCATGTGGCATAAGATCGATAGTAAATGCAGTGACACATTTCACCATTCTAGCTCTCCTCAAAGATTTTGTATTTTGTGGACTTCAAGTCCATGGAATAAGCTACATTTCATAAAGTTTCAAGTCTGGGATTGGGTCAAGGAAATTTGAAGGACACATGGAGGGTGGAGGTGATGATATATGGCAGTAGATAAACAACAAGGAAAGACATGTGTCACCAAGTACCATATTAGTTTGAGTATATGGGCTCCGATGGACCTCAAGTCCACGAAATCAACCATGTTTCAAATATTTTAGGTCTCGGGACTCGTTCAATGAAGGTCAACAAGGAAACATGACGAAGCTAGGGATGAAAATTGGTGCAAGATAAATGCCCTGTAGGGGACACCTGAGATCATTTCATCACAACTTTAGGTGATGGGCTCTCGCAGATGTAGAGTCCCCAGAGAGAGTTGCGTTTAAATGAATTTCAAGTCCGCCTAACCCCGCATCCAATGAAAGGATTCTATGTTGCAAGGTTCGGAGGAAACAAACAATAGAAGATCAATGGTGTCAAGGTGGACACATGGTGTCATTCCGCCACAATTTAGGGTGATGGACTCCCGCGGACGTAAAGTCTATGGAATGAACAAAAATTGATAAAAGGCGTCGGAGTGCCGAAGAGGAAAAGAAAAGAAAACTAAGTAAATCCCAACCCAAAAACCAACCAAAGACTGACATGTGGCAAAGGAAAATTAATGTACACATTGGAAGATTCAATCTCCAATACCAATCAATGTTTGCCACGTGTCAAGCTCATGTTCATCCCAACATGCAAAACTTCAGAGGGCCATATCTTTTGATCCATAGCTCCAAATCTTGAAAATATATATCGTTTGAAAGGTCTTTTCTATCCCTTCACTTTGGAATCATCAGATTCATAAATTGATGATAATTAGTGGGATAAAAACAAAAAAACATCTTTTGCATTCAAGTTCTAGTCCCAGTGTTGGTCAACCACACAAATTTATGAAGTACGGTGTCTGTTTCTTCTCTAAACATGTAAGATAGAAGGAATGAATGAGTTTGGATGGTAGCCCATGCTCCTTTGCAGGATTTTAAAAAAAAATTGGTGGGTGAAGAGGGAAATCATATTTTTCTTCTTTATCTCTCTCCCTCTCTCATTTTCTATATATTGTAATAGTCTACCATTTGGTGCAAAGAGGTGGATTAGGGGTAGTAAAATTTTTGATCAAGTTCAATTTTTAGTTCTAGTTTCTAGTTTCTTGTAATATTATATGTGTCTAAGTATGTAAGGAAGAGCTAAAGTGGTTGCACCGTTGTTGTCCATTCAAAATTCCCCTTGCTCTTAAGGAGGTGAAAATTTAAAATTTTAAGGTTAAGTGTCTTCTCTGTTATCCTGGTAATGTTAAAAGTCGAGAAATTGAGAAAATCTACGTTTTTGGGTCATTTTGCGTGTTTTTCGGGCCTGTCGGATATTTTTGTCCCGCGTGTCCCAAGTTCAATTGGACCCTTTGTTCCCCGATCAGCCGGTTTACCCGAAGTCTGTTCTTTTCGGGCCCGTCAACTTTTTGTCCCAAATGTCCCAAGTTCACCCGGACCAGTTGTTCCATTTTCGTCTGATTCGCCGATTCGCGTATTTCGCGCTTTCGCGTCCCACATGTCCCAAATGAACCAAGTGCCATTCGTGCTAATTTTTCCCACTCTACTAGAATATCTTGCTTATTTAATTTGGTAGGTATGTATTGAATGTGCATTCATTGCCTTTCTCTCTCCTAAACAGCTATATAACGAGCGAACCCCCTATGCTTTATACACTACTTTCCTGCTATCTTTTGCTCGAACCCTTGCAATCTAAATTCCTGCGCGCATATCCATTTCCCTCTGCAATTCCTTCCCGAGTCTAGCTTGCAGCTCTGCCCTCCGAATTACCATCAACATGAAGATCAAATTTCAGGGGCAAGAACAAATCTCACCACTAGAGTCTGCCGTTCCCGATATCGGGGACAGTGAAGTTTGCCATCTTGACTTTAGTGATTTTTGGTCGAGGATGATAGATGCTAACCCTACACCAATGGCACAGATGATTCATGACAATGGTTTGGCTTTCACTGGTGGTTTCCCAATCTCTGTGCAATGTGCAGATACAGTGCTTTCATGCGGAGCTCATTTCAACCCTGATTCGAGTGAATTGACCAATATACACGGGGAGCTCATTGCCAAACTTGATGCTGCCACCATTGGCACTGCACTGAGGATTCCAGAAATGGATAATGCCATAGTTGTCTCCCAGAATCAAGCACAGGCCCTGTTCAATCAAGACAAAGGACAACTATAAGGCATGGGTGGCTAAGTCCTGGCTCAAAACCCTAAGAAGGGAGCATCTCATCTATCCAAGACCCTTTTTGGGTAGATTTCAATGAAGAATTGTCAGATTTCATAATCTTATTGGCTCGGGTTATGGGCTTACCCTCCACTAATGAGTTCCATTTCTGGATGTGCCCGCTCATCAACATGGTGTGCGAGGGAACTCAAAATATCAACTGGGCAGAAATCATCAGCATGAACCTAGCGGAGCAGCTGTCCAATGTGCAGCAAATGAAGAAATTCTATATGACTTCGTACCTGATGTACACTCTGGCGGCATCAAGGCAATGGTTTGGATTCTCTTACATTGATGCTCACAAGGCTGATCCTGTGTATGCCTACTGCCCACAGTTCACCCTAGAGACCAGCAATCGCAACTTCCGAAGGGTGAATGATGCCTTCACCATGTACATGGTCAGACTTCTTGAGGGTGACACTGCTAGAAGATTTTCTGATGAAGCCATGAATCTAATATCGCACTACGGTGCCTATTTTATTCAATTCAGAAAATTTTCTTATATCAGGCTAGCTGGCTATGAGAGCACCCCTCTGAGGCTTCCTATGTTCTGCAGTGACAAGATGGCTCTGATAGAAGTATGCAGAAATTAGATAAATTGCATAGAACCTGCAGAGACAAGAAAATTACCGGTTTGCACTTCCCCATCTCTTTGGGAAACTACACTTGTAAAACAGCCCTGGACGCACAGAATATAGAAAGAGCCCTGGCTCCCATCACTGTCCATTTCTTCAAGCCAAGAACTTGCTTCGACTTGAAGAAGTTCATTGAGCAGAACATTAAGATAACATATCATCATAGGGTAGATACAGAGGACTATTGGGCTGACTGTGCCGATGATTTTGAGGCTAGAAGGAGACATTATGGCAGGTTCTCTCTACAATTGATCCAAGAACTCGGCTTATACCAAGTTCCTGAAGGACTGAAGGATGAAAACTCTGATCTATACTCATATGAGTATGAAAATGTGGTTAAGCACACTCCCTTGGAGGACTTGGATTGGTTTAAAAAGAGAAAGATGATTTGGCCGAGATCCTGGCTCCAGTCTTAGTCAGGACTAAGATCTGGTTTGACAAGAAAGTTTGAGAGCTTAGGAGGCACTCAGGGGAATCCTCCTCCAAGGATGTTTCAACTCCAAGGAGGGAAGCATCGACTCCAAGATCAGACACACCTGTGCAAACCCCTCCTGCCTCGTCAACTCAAGGACCTGTAGTTTCTACTCCTTCTTCATCCACCCAGGTATACCAGAAGAAACTCAAAGAGGTTAAGAAGGAGCCTGTGGAAGAAGATCCCCAGAGAAAGCAGGTAGAATTGCCTTTGGGACCAGAGAACATCATTGTTCTCAGTGAAAGTGAGGAAAGTGAAGTGCCAGTCCCTGCAAGCACCCTGAAGCTCCGACGGATAAAGACAAAGAGGTACAGAGTGCTGAGCTTCCAAGTACTATTGATTCCTCCGCACCAGTTGTCTCAAGCACCCCACTCATGTCTCAACTTGAGACAACAGCTGTGCAAACCTTGAGCACCATGAGTTCTCTGTCTCTTGGTCCTCTTGCCCCTCCTGCTTCTTCCTCCTCCTCTTTTGCATGGGTGCAACCTCTCGTTGACAGTAGGAAGAGAAAGCCTTCCTCTCGGAGCTCAGGGCCAAATTTTGATGTTGTGGCAGCCTTGTTAGGCACTACTCCTCCTTCCCGCGCCAAAAATCCAAAATCACCTCCAGGATAGTGTCTGATGCTCAGGGCCAGCAATTCCTGGAGATTGCTAAGCCTACAGTAGATAAATCAGAGCAGGATTTGCAGGCATCTGACCTAGAGCTCTCAAGGATTCCTATGGGAGAGTCTACCCCTGAAGGTGAGATCCACAACCTCTAGGAAATGGTCACAAGAGTCATTGGGAGGGTAGAAAAAGGGTAGCAAACTATAGAACAGTTGGAAGAACAAGCCCAGATTCTCACAGGTTTTATCAAATCTCTTTTGTCCAAGGAAAAAGTTTTGGACCCTACCCCATTGACTACTCTTCCACCACCTGTGATTTTGAGCCAAGATGAGGTACAGAGTATCAAAGACATGCACAAGTATTCCGTCTATGGCAGAGCTATGGAGGCCATGGTGGAAGATATGCTTGTTGCTGGATTAAACTTCATCGATGAAGCTTTCAAACTCCATGGAAAAGTGAACAACTTGCAACAAAAGCTCTCTTCCACTATTGGGATCATAGATAAAGAGCTTAAACTTTGGAGCAGTTGCATAGTGGACCTCCGCCTCATGGGACAGACCGATGAAAACATTCTTTTGGCGAGTAAGGTTTTTGATGATGCAAAGGATAATCTGTCAAAATCCTGGGTCTACAGAGTGGAGTGGAAGATCAAGGTCCTGGAGGAGGCTTCGGAGAATTGAAGAATAGTTGGCAGAAGGGAGAGGCTTTCAAAACACTAGTTGTATCTGCTTTCAAAGATATACATTGTCATCTTCAGGATGAAACTTCTGGTGTGTCTCTCTCCCTACAAGAAATCAAAGCTCAATTCAGAGCTTTTGTCAAAGGAAATCTGTTCAAGGAAAGCTCCATTTCCAAAGAGAAAATGAAGGAGATCTGCTCTCTTCAATCTGCTATTGAAGAAGCAAATAAAGACTATCATACTCATGTCAAGTTTGATAAGGAAATGGAGAAGTGCCTCAAATTTTGGACCCAATCTACAGCCAACACGTCAGTCCCTCGTGGCAGAGATATAGCCGAGGTGTTGAAGAGATTCAGATAGCGGATTTTAAAATCAGTGGGTCCCTCCCAGGCATAAGCACCTGTCTTCCCTTCCTAATTCTTCTCTTCTCTTCCAATTCTTTCTCTCGGATTTATTGTAATAAGTTGAGGTATTGTGATTGGCAATCCTTAACTAATCATTAGTTAAAAGAAGTAGTTACCAAGAGTAACTAATTTGTAAACTATATAATGGCCTCTCCTCGCCATTTTGCAAAAAGGAAGAACTTGGCTTATTTTCTGAAAGTGTAAATAAATCATAAAGAAATCAATACAGAAGGGCTTTTCATTCTTCATCTATCTGATCTCTTTTATCCCTAAGATTTTCATTTAATCTTGTTAAGATCATTTGTCTGTGTTATGATAAGAAGCTTTGTATTCTTGCAGATGTTATTTATAGAACTTTGTGTCTTTTAAATTTCATCTTACTAAGTATGATACAAATGATCTTGTTTCAATTCACTGTAACTTCGCATACATAAAGAATTACTCTGTCATCTATAATTCTGAGTGTTGCCTTTCTGCTCATTCTCGTATTCTCATTCCTCAGTCCTTTTGTAATTGATGATCCTTATAGAAAACACTTTCATAATATCCAAGTTCAACAAAGAAAATCATGTTTTGTATATTTGTAAATAGGTTCGTTTCTGAATAAGGGAACCTCTCCCATTAAAGAGGAGGGACTTCTTGTCCCCTGACTGTTGCTCTTCGTAAATTCCTATTTGACAACCAACAACTATACAACCATAAGCGGGTTTTAAGGCATTTATTATGTCCCCTAGCCAAAACTTACATGAATAGATTATGATTGTTTTGATTAAGTTATACTTTTTTGTTTCTTATGTTTTAAATGAATGAATGAGGCAATATAGTTATGTTATTATCTTGCATTAGCTTTACATTTTCAAGTACACAAGGGTCTTTCTTGGTTACTGCATTCTTCTAGTCACTGTGGGCATTGTAGAATAGTGTATATCTAGCGATGGTTCAAATTAGTTGTAAAATTCTATAGGCAACATCACTTTTGAAGAACTATTATATTTCCCTTAAGGGTATTTTGGGTGTATAAGAAAAATACAAGTTCTTTATCTCATCTCTAACTCCATGATTTGTAGTTAGGATTGTGAAGATTGTAGATGACTTTTGTGCACATTGAGTATCAATGAATGCAAATGTTATTTCACATATTGTGTTAACTTGATTTTTCTTTCCAATCATTTCAGTTAAGGATGGATTCATTCCATGGGAACATTAAGACACTAAGGTCATAAAAGAAACTACCCTCCCCCTTCAAATCTCAATAACAAACAACCAAAGTGATCTTCATACCTGCCAAGAATATCATATTTGAAAAAATACACATGCTTATTCTAAAAGCTGAGCTTCAAAGTTATCCATTACCAGTAAGCTTTGCCAAAAATCCCACCAATTCTATACTATAATATTATTTAAAGCACCCTTTTTCAAAAATGTTATGTAAATGCAATATCTCGAATATTTTTTGTTATATGCCTTTGGATCTGTGTTTGATTGTCAAGTGCTTACAATAAATCAAGTGATAACTCTTTTGAGAGAATTATTGTATCTGTGGCTGCACTTGCTTCAAATTTATTTACACAAACCATAAAGGAAATCGAGCCTTGAAATCCTTTCCTTTATTCAAATCCCCCAACTAGGTCCTTTACCTTGGTCAAGTCAAAGCTAGAAGTAACAAGGTAAATCAATCCCCTTTATGAAGGTGCCTCTTGATCACCTCCTTGATTTGAGTTTTGAAAGAATCCCCACTATCAATGATAAATAACTTTTCATTGTTCATAATCCTCTCAAAGTCACCACTCATGTTAGTTTCTCATCTCGCAAGGGTGCTATTTTGAGATCCAATAATGTGAGTACCAATGAAAATACCATGCAATGGTTGTTGGTCGATTTTCATTTATGGAAACAAATTTTCCGTAAAGATGATAAGTTTTATTTAAAAATAAGATTTATTTTAAAATCATATTATCAAATATTAAAATAATAAACATTTTGAGAGAGTTTATGTAGTTCCCTACTCAGCTATGCATGGTTGGAAAACCGTTGTAAGGTCATTAGGTTTGTTAATGATTTCATTATAGAAATTTTTGGGAACATTAATCGACTAATCATCATATTACCTTATCGTCCGCCATGCATGTATTGTTCCTTCTCAAGATGTCATCATGAGTTTTCTAGGAGCCTCATCTTGTTGCTTCTTTCGAGCATGTACCTCAATTCTTCACTTGTTCTATGCCAAGAATTCTTTCGTCGATTGGGTAAGGAACATTAGTATATGGAAATAAATAATAGTATTGTTACTAAATTATAAATTTTAATACATATGATAATACCAAATAAAACTATAAATAATGACAATTGTAATGAGATTTAGAATAATGGAATTTAATATTTTAAAACCATTAAATAGTAAAATCAAATCAAAATAAAACAAAGATAGTAAAGACAATGTGTAGGGGTGTAATTCCAATGGTTGGGAGCAATGTTGGATTTTGACATTCAATGTTACATGTCACAATAAAATTATTTGATGGTCTAGAAAATTATATGGATGTCATTTGGCATTCAAAATTTAATATGCATGTCAAAAAAAATTTATAATAACTATTACAAAATATATAAATTAAGTTAAATTTTATATGGATGTTGTTCTTTATAATATTCTCCCATAGTTATATGACTTTTATTTAATTCCGGTGCAATAGATTGACTAGTCAATTTAATGCTTTTCACAAATTCATCTTTTCCCATAAAAATAATGTTGCACTAACTAACTTGAAGATCCATAAACATCATTAAAGTTTATTAGAATATAAAAAAAAATTACAATTTAAAAATAGATATTAAAGAAAATAAGATAAATGACTTGCTCATAATCACCGTGCAAACTTATTGTTCTATAAAAATGAGTTCCATCTTCCAACTTCTAGGCATGCAAGTTCAATCTTCAAATTTCACCTTTCTTGCAAAATCTCAAATCCAATGCATCTAGTCCACTATCCAATCTTTATTTGTAA
Organism: Taxus wallichiana var. yunnanensis; assembly: GCA_018340775.1. Classification (NCBI taxonomy): domain Eukaryota; kingdom Viridiplantae; phylum Streptophyta; class Pinopsida; order Cupressales; family Taxaceae; genus Taxus; species Taxus wallichiana. The sequence continues at coordinate 349,839,266 of CM031235.1, forward strand.
GAAATCAAACAAATAAAAATTAAAAAATCAAACATTTGAAACTAATTAAAAATCAAAAGTAATAGATGTTTTTATATTATCGATATAATATGAAAATACGTATATTTCATTAATAATATATTAAGATAATTCTATTATTTTTATTTTCTTTACATTCTAAAGTTTTCATTTTCATTTATGTTATATTTTTCATGAGTCTCAAAAAAATTATAATGTGTAGTGCTTGTGTAATATTTAATTTATTTACTTTCTTATCTATGTCTGAGGGCCTTTTGTCATGCCTCACTTAACACAAGTTCCAAAAAACATTAAAATACAACCCAATATCCAAATCAAGAGATGGAAAAAGTAATAAAGTGGTTTTATTTAAAATTGAACTTCGCAAAAGTTAATTAACTAATCCCTCGAGCATTTGGTATAGAAACCGAGCTATGATACCGGATGTCGAGACTCACTCACGATATATAAGAATAGAGGAGAGTTTTGAATTCATAAACCCTTGAGCTTGAATCATTCCCTGCAAAAACAAAAAAAATCAAAGAGACCCGAATGAAATTGGAGAAGGAGAAGAAATGAAATGAAATAAACTTAGGTTTTGGAAATTATATCCCCTCTTTTGGGATTTTAGAGTTTCTTTAATCTTATAGTGGAGATTAATCTGATCTAAGGGTTGTGTTTGAGTGTGCAAAGCTTAAGTTTTTTGGGCACCTTTAACAATTATTAAGATGTTTTCATGTGGTTTTATTAATTAAGTGACTTTGGTTATTTTTGGGTAAATTTAACCTTAATTGTTCAACTAAATTTAAAGAGCTTAAATTTATATATTTTTAACTTAGCTTATAATTGTGGAATTCCCTTAGCGGGATAATTAAATAAATTAAAATGGTCATTAATCTGCATACCCTTACTTGAGGGCATGGGTCCATTTCGTAGACAAAATGGAACCCATGACCCTTTTAATTTAATTGTGACTTTCCGCCACTCGAAAATAAATATTAATAAGTATATATATTAATTGTTCTCGAATGATTATTAACCTTGACGTTGTCACGGTTTAGTATCATCGACGTTTAAGAAATAATATAATAATAACAATAATAACTCTAAATATCTAAAGTGTAGATGCGATGTTAAGCCAACTTCTTTTCCCTCATGTCGTTATTGCAATATTTTTTTAACGATGTGAAAATTGTTATAATCCTCCAAGTTTTTTGTAATTACAGATTAGTTCTGCTTCATCGTATTTTGTGACTTAGTCAAGTTACCTTTGTAATGAGAAATCTTAACCATCATATAATTATTTATCCTTTAAAAAAAATATTACCACTTTATTACTTTTTCCATCTGCTGATCGGGATATTGGGTTGTATTTTAATGTGTTTGGTAACTCATTTTGAGTGAGGCATGACACCCTTGGTCTGTTAGTGTTGATGTATGGATTTCAATGATCCCACCAAGGATCAATTCTTATTGAGTGATAGGCCTTGAGATACCTGAAATGGAGAGTCAAATGGTTAAGGTCGGGATCGTACACTTAGGTGATTTTATCGGTGTCGATGCTCTTGACCTGTGAATCGCTTAGTTTGAAAGTGTTCATTGGCTTAGTTTGTTTGATTACTTTGCATTGTTGGATCTATATGTTCCCTCTAGAATTTAGGCAGAGAGGTCATCAAACTATGTAATCTAATGCCTAATTGTACAACACTACTTTATATATATAGGTCAAATTTTGAATATGCATGTCATTTTGATGTTTAAAATAAATATATTTACCTATTAATTATGACATTCTTCTTTCAAAAGTGGTTGTATTTTGACATCTAAAATGACTAAAACATGTAAATGCCTTGTAAAATCTAGCACTCGTTGGGATAGTAAATGGTTGTGACATCCACCAAAGGATAATAGGAAAGCACAGTCTCCAGTCTAACTAGTTCACTCTTGCACACATTCTCCTTTCCCCATTTGCAAACCTTATCTCTATTGTATGGAAATTGGTTTGGAAAAAGGAATTAAAAAAGTGTAGAATTTTCTCTCATCCACTTCCTTTGCTCCATGGCACAAAATCCTATATACATGATGATAAAATCTGAGAAAATTTTATTTGAAGGGTGTTGGGAATGAGGAAAAGGTGTCAAACCTATTTTTTTCTTGTGGATGCCACAAAGCAATAAAAATTAGAGCTTCTTTTGATTTAAGTGTCAAACAAAACATAGGGCACACAGCTTTGTTTTCCAAAATGCATGGTAGTTTTGGGGTTCCTTTACTTGTCATAGTTGTAGGATATTCACTCAATGGTTTGTTGAAAAGGTGTTGAAGGCCTTAGGAAAATGTAATTGATAGGTGACAATCTGACTCCATAATATTTACAACACTCATCCAAGGCTGAATTTTCATAGTGTTGTGAGATTGAGATTGGTTTGGATGGCATGGCCATTATATAATTTTTGTTACAACATAAAAGGGGTCCAATGCTTAAGAAATTTGGTCCACAACCTATAATGATTTCTTGTGGTTATAAATGGTAAGTTAAATGTGGCACCCAAAGAATAAATCCACTCATATAAGAAAATTTTGAAATCATGCACCAACAAGAGCTAAAAAGGATATGTGGAACCAATACAAGGCACGTGGAATGATTGGTAGAATTCCTTGAAAGAATGTGATTATGTCGACTATTTTTTTGTTTAAAAGGAGATGCCTAAGGGAATAATAACTTGACCTCTGCGCCCATCATGTGATATGTTTGATAAAATTATTAAAAGAAGGTGGTTTTTGGGATAACAATGATTGTTGGAGGCACACAAAATGGATCTATTAAAAGGCATTGGTAAATGTTAAGAATATACAACCTACATGTTAAGCACATAACATATTTGTTGAAATGGATTTGGGAACTTCAAGAAAACTATTGACATGTGTAAATCCAAACTCCATAACCTCTGTCAACATCCTCTCTACCAATGTCAAAATTGGGAGCTTGTAAAATATGTTTAGATGCCCCATCAAAGCGCGGTGCAGAAAGTGAGGTCAACTATCTTAGTTGTGTGTGCTCGGAAGCATAGTATGGAGGCATATGTCTAAGACTTGAATTTTTGGCAAAATGGGCCGAGAGACATGTGGGTACTTGGATGGATGGGAAAAATTGGAACATTGTAGAGAAGATTAGTTGGTCCCTATACAAGGATTGAGAGTTGTTTTCTTGCATATAGGTTTGAAAAATTCTTTCATAAGTTTTATTTTTGGGTTATGATAGTTATGAAAGAAAAATATGGAAGCAAGTTTTGGTGTTGGCTATGGAGACTTTTCGTGAGTTATGGGTTTCATGGGGTAGTGTGAAGAGTCTTTCCCCATTGCATGGTTAGGAGGTCAATGTCACCTCCACCTCTTTTTTGGTGTATTTAAACATGATTTTGGTTAGTGGAAGAGGTCAAGGGAAAGTGATTAAACTAAAATAGAATATTTTAGTGTAATCTAATGTTATAGGAACAATAAAATAATTGAATAAATGAAGTAATAAAATATGGAAATATTACCCAAGCAATCTAAGCAATGAAATATAAAACTCTAATATGTAAAGAGGGTTAAGAAGAGATTATTTGATTTGATGATGTCACAAGATTGTGTCGAAGTGGAGAAAAGATGAACAGGAGGAGAAAACCTTCACATAAGAGCTTGGAAAAGTACATATTTGGACTGTCTAGCTAGACTGGGGCACCTAGAGAGGGATAGGGGCACCCGTGAGTGCCACGTATGAGATCTTGGCGCCTTGGGTTGCGTAAATGACCAAAACCATCCTTTGACGTATCATTGAGTGTTCACATGTGTTCTCTTCTTTTAAAGTGAATTTATTTGTATGATCGCCAATTTTTTTTAGACCTACAATGAAGAATCACCTACAAAACCCCAAAAAAGCATAAAAACCCTAAAAAAGAAAGATGCATATGAAGGGGTCTGACTATCCTCAACTACTAACTAGATGGACTTATCACCGATTTTTTCACTACATCTTATACCCAATGTATTTCTAGGTGTGTGTGTGTGTGTGTGTGTGTGTGTGTGTGTGTGTGTGTGTGTGTGTGTGTGTGTGTGTGAATATTGTGTGCTAGGTGCTCTTGTGTCAATCACACTTTGTGAAGTAGCAAGTAAGAAACTAAATGTAGAATGTAATAAATGTGTGCATGAAAACAATAAACTCCCCTTGTATGAAGTGTGATGTAGATGAACTAACCTTGTGTGCTTTGTGATGAATCTAGATGGATGTAAAATTAGTTATAGATGTCTTTGATGAATGTAACCTTAGGTGGTGATAGTAGGTGCTTAGTGCTTGGTCCCCATTATGGTCTCATAACTTTATATTTATATGGTTCTCTTTCTTGAATTTCATAATTAACCATGAAAATGTCGACTAATAAAAATATATGAATTTTAAATCGTTATAAAGTTCCCAAAAAGTGAGAGGAAGGTGTAAAGAGGATTAGGGTGGCTAGAGGGGACCAGGGGAACCCGAGGCGCCCAATCGAATAGGAAAAATGCAATATGAGAGTACAGACTAGAAAATTATGGGTGCAAGATCGAAAGTAGAAACAAAATATAATGTAAAATATCCAAAGACATGGGTTGATTATTACTCTTTTCACTTAAAAACCATATGAATAGTACTATGAGACTAGGACTAGATAATGATTTAAAGTGCCTAATTTTGTGTCTACATTTTCCCCCACTTTATGTTGGTGAGAAGAATGCTTGGTAACATAAATTAGATAGAGATGCATACCTGATATCCATTTAGAGTGATGTATAATTTGAAGGACTAGACAAAGCGTGGAGTGATAAAAAAAACTTGGATCGTGGAGACTAAACATGCAAAAGTGTAAAAGGTGATGGGAGTGGACCTAGGGCCGAAACACATGTGTAGATGCTAATGTGTGTGGTGTACCTACAAAGTTAATATTGTGTGTTTGATGTACCCACTATGTGTGTTTTGTTAACTGGTTTCTTCCCATATAGATGAACTCGCAAAAGAGAAGACAAGCAAGTAGTCAAATATGCACAGATATGTGAATTGTGTAAAAACACATGTAAATATGTAAAAAGAATGTAAATAAAGTATGAAAATGAAAAAGGAACATGTGCACATAATTCGTGATGAGAAAAAGGGTGTAGAAAGGATCATGTCGATGTCATGTGAGTTTTTTTGGTAATCTCATGCCACTAGCCAAAGAAGTGTAGGGAGGAAAGTCTAATTTATCCTCCAACCTATAACTACTTCTCAAGGGTGAAGAAATATCTATACTATCTAGGTTTTTGGGAAATATGATGTCATGGTGGTGTAGAGAGGAAGGTCTGGTTTATATTATATCATTTAACCATTCCCAAATGTGCTAAGGACACCCTATCCTATAAAATCTGCTCTGTATGGAGTTATATAGATAGTGTTGAACCCACTCGTTGTGTAACCCATTGTATCATGGAAAAAAACTCAATATTCAATTGAACCGCTACTGTGTGTAAACCCAAATGATGCCCCCTCTTTGGGGGTGCATGTGAAATTGTGGATAGGATAATGTGGCCCAAAAGAGGACCGATTGCAGAATCTTCAAATTGTGCCCTACAAGGGAGGAGGGAATGTGCTTGGTAGGAACCAAGGCACAAGCAAACAAGGTAGCTAGAAAACTAGTATTAGTATAAAAACATGCTTGTAGAGAATAAGTATAAGCTACTAAGACAATGTGTAAGCCAAATAATGTGTAAGATAGTACACAAACGATATTGTAGACTACACAAAGTTTGTTGCATACATGGGACATCACTCACAATGGTGTAAGACACTCAAGGCAAGAATCATCGCAAACAAAAAAGTGTGCATATAAGAAAAAGGAAAAGCCCAAAGAATAGGACAAGAAAGAGTAGACAATATAATAAACAAGTATGTAATCAAATATCCATGCATGAAAAAAAGTTTCACGTAAAGCACCTATTAGCATGTTAGAAATATAAAACGTATGTCAAAATGCGTGTAAACCAAAATAGTATGTTATGAGAAAAAATGAAACAATAACACCTATATCGTACAAATGTGGATGCCTCTAGGATTTGTTGTGGATGGCAGTCAAACATCCCTACCGCATGTAGTATCCATGTATAGTTTTCGATCACAACTAGAAAGAAACTAAAAATTCATGTGTGTATGATAATGATAATGGCATACAAGATATATATCTAGCATGTGTAATAAAAGCTGTACATGTGAAAAAGGAAGTTCAAACAAGAGTAAATACAACCATGAAATCTAGTATGTTGTGGGTGGATAGAATGTAATGCAACGTGAGTGATAGAGTTCGTGTTCCCTAGTGAATGGAATTGTATGGAATGAGGTTAATTTAGTATGCCCCCTTTGTTAGAGTATGTATTTACCTTAGCTCATGTTCACCTAGGTAATTTATTTACTTTTTTATTTATCCTCACCCACTTATGTGTGTGGATATTTCTTTTATTTTATTTAAATATTAGGGGATATTATCTAGTTGTTAGGTATAGTTATTTCCTGTATCTATAGTATTCACTAGCTCCTTGATGTCTAGTTCTTTCCTAAATCTATGGTCTTGACTAGTTATTTCCTTGATTTATGGCATGATCTATGACCTTGACTGGTTCTTAGATTTGTATTCCTTACCTCTATAAGTGAGGATCATTCTCATTGTATTTCATTGAATTTCATAATACTATATGATATTGCTTATCATTTGTTTGCAAAGGTTTATGTAAAGTTATTCTGGTGAATTTCTTTCATCTTATTGATCGTGGTGTTTAATTAAAATTTGATTTCTTGGCTTGGTACTATCTGGTTATCATTCCTTTTATGGTATCAGAGCAAGAGATTGTTATTGACATCCATCTGTAAGTTTCATTTTACAAACATTTTGTTTTTGTATATTCATATATTTGGGATTTGTTTGTATTTTTTCATACATTTTTATGGTAAAAGAGATCATTCCATTAGATTCGTAAGGTGGAAAAACCCTAAGATCAACTGTAAACTTGACCATTTCTAGAGACAATAAATTTTTGGGTTATTTTGTTGTTGCGAGAGACACAGATGTTCGTCTTAGAATCCACATCAATTAGAGAAAAACCTAGAAAATCATTTTCAATTTTTGGGGGTTTTCAAGATCTGAACTAGGTTTTTTCATCCGTGTTGCATCATTCTTGGTTGGCATGCAACAAGTTTTTTTGGAAAGATATTTCTTTCCTTTTTTGGCAGGTTTGAGGGTTGTTGTGCACGCTTTACCAATTCTAGAAATTTCATCTACACAAATCCCAGAATAGCAGTTTTACCAAAAGAAGTAGGTTGGATGTGACAACCTCAAAAACAAGCGGTACCACACACCCATTGAAATTCTTAGCCCCCAGTCATATGATATGGTCATATGATGGATTAAAGCTTGTGATTCATACTAGTAGGTTCTTAATTCCAGCCCCCTTTCATTTTATTTTTGTGGTGAAGCCAAGAGCATTTTATTCTGTTTTAGTGGCAACTAAAATAAATAGTAGAGCATTATATTGAAAATCTTGTATCTTTTGATCGGTAATTCAGATTTGAGTGCTATTTTTTTGAAAAAGTGTTTGTTTTTTCAAGTTATTTCCATTACAATATTTATTTTGAGAATCACACAATAATTTTAAAGTTTCATATTGTAACACGCACTCATTATAAAGTGTCAAAATCTGGGGGGATCTTGTTGCATTACTTGGGGCTCTTGTTTCATTGCTTCATTCTTGCATTTCTTTTGGTGATTTTTTGAGAATGGTGTCTTTATCTACTTCTACATTAGATCATGTTAGGCCATTAAAAAATATAATTACCACACATGGAAACCAAGAATGGAAACAATAATTATGCGAGAAGGATTATGGGCTTTAACTTCTTCAAAACAACCAAAGTGTTCACTAGAGAATATAAGAAATTTAAGTACCGGTGCAAATTTGATGAATGAATGGGTTTGATAGGAACTTATGTAAGTGGCGTATTTTGTTTCATTTGGAAATATGTGACTCTCCTTACAAAATATGGGAGAAATTGGAGGGTTTATTTAGTAAAGAGGGTCACATGAGATCCATGAAACTTGAAATTTAGATCACTTCTATTAATCTTGAATATTTTCCAAAAATTATAGACTATCTTACCAAGTTCAAGCCTTTGTTGCACTATTGAAGGGGAGAGGAAGAGATAATAAATATGAAGAGTGTGTTTACTTGATTATATCTAGGTTGAGAGGACCATTTCAAATATTCTCTTCTAATTTTTTCTCTAGCATGGATGCCTTAGGTGACACATTCAAAATGCTCAACTTAGAAATATTTTTGAAATACTTACTAGGAATAATCCAAATTGTCTATCCTCGAGTCTTCCACCTCTCAAAAGGCATTAGTTGTATCTAATCAGGTAAGAACAAGAGAAAACCAAAAGTAAAACCAAATCCACCCCTTCTCCATCTCAAAATTCTCCTAAACCCAAATAAAACAACTCTAAACCCAAGGAGTATTCTAAATCCAAGAATAAGTCTATCCTTTTATGCTCTTTTGTTGGGGTAGTGGTCATGAAGAACATAGGTGTTATAAGTTAATGCAAACCTTAGAGGATGCAGTAAATAAACACAAAATTTCTATTTCCACTCCACCTCCTTCTAATCAACATGGAAAAGCACTTAATGTTGTTGGGAGATCTTAGTCACCACTTGCAGATAGTTGGGTTATAGATTATGGTGCTTCTCATCACATGACTTCTTCCAAGGAGTCTTTTGTTTCTCTAGGTTTGAGTTCTACTTCCAAAATTGAGGTTGGATATTCTTCCTTTATTTTTGTTAAAGGAAAATGTGACATACACCTTGATGGTGGTAGTATCCAAGATGCATTATATATTCCTAACATCACCACAAATTTTCTTTCTGTATATCAAATTTACCATTTTGGTCAAGGAAACATAATAACTTTTACACCACATGGAGTAGAAGTATGAACTTTGTTGGAGCCTCATTCACTTGTTTCTCAAGGTATTATTGATGATAGTTCTAGACTATATCACTTTGAGGGTTTTGATGAAACTTCCTCTATAGGGACAGGATTAGTTTCTCATGCAGATTCGAAAGTAAGATTTGGCATGAAAATTTTGGACATCTAAATTATAGATATTTGAAGGAGTTGAGCACTCATGGTATGGTTGATGGTCTTCTTAGAGTTCCTTGTCTTGAGGATTTTTCATGGTTTTACATTAGGTAAACAACACCAAGATCCATTTTCTAAGAATTTTTAAAGAGAGATTCTTCACCACTTGATCTTGTTCATAGTACTGACTTGAAGGTTTTCCTACCCCCTCTTTCAATGGAGTTAAGTATGCACTTACCTTTATTGATAATTTCTCAAGGTGTACTTGGGTTTATTTTCCTAAGTTCAAAAGTAATTTCTTTTCACACATCAAATTCTTCAATGCTTTGGTTGAGAAACAATCTTCTAGTTGCATAAAGAATCTTCACACTTGATAATGGGGGTATTACTTCAACAATGATTTTTTTGAGTTTTTGGAAACTCATGGCATTATTCACTAGGATCTCATTCCTCATACTCAACAACATAATGGCTTTGCATAAATGAAGAATAGAAATTTGAAGGAAATGGCTAATTGTATGATGCACTCTAGATATTTACCTCCTATCTACTGGGTAGAAACAATTAATTGTGTTAACTACATTCAGAATCACACACCACACCTATCACTTGAGAATTTGACTCCAGAGGAAGCTTGGTCCAACACTAAGCTAGATGTCTCATTTTTTCAAGTCTTTGGGAGCCATGTTTGGGCCTTTGTGCCAAATAAGAAAAGGAAATATTTGGATAATAAGAGAAAACCCTTGATCTTTATAGGGTATTGTGAGGACATGAGAGCTTATCAATTTTTATATCCTGATACTCATGACATTATTTTTCGAACACATGTTCAGTTTCATGAATGCTTCACTCCTCATGATTCTTCATCTTCTTCCATGCCTCCTTCTTCTTCATCTCATCTTGAGGATCCTTTCTTTGAGGAGGTTGATGAGGAGGTTATAGATGCCAATGAGGATCTTATTCCCATTGATGTTATCACTATGCCTAAGTGGGCTCATACTATAGTTTTTGAGGCAAGTACCTTTCATACGGATCTTCCACCCATTAGGCACATCACACACATTTTACACTTTTTGGACTTTTGTTTCGGGTAGTTTCTAAGGATCCACAATCTTTTTCAAAGGCTTATAGGATATAGGAGTGGGATGATGTGATGGCAGCTGAGTATTCTTCTTTGATGAAGAATCATACTTAGGATTTGGTATCTCTTCCTAAAGGAAGAAAGATGGCTAGGTATAAGTGGGTATACTTGAACCAAATACACAATTTATGGGTCCATTAACAAGTATAAGGCTTGTCTTGTTGCAAATAGTTTTTCACAAGTTAAAGGTATTTATTACTCGAGACTTTTGCACTCATTTCCAAGATGGATTTTTATGCCTTGTACTTGTTATTGTTGCATCACAGGGGTGGCTCGTATACTAGATGGACGTAAAGAGTCCCTTCTTACATGGATATTTATAAGAGGAAATATACATGGAACAACCTACTAGATTTGTTCAAGATTCTTCTCTCTTTTTAGGCTTTGAAGTTTTCTCTACGGTCTCAAACAAGCCCCTCAAGCTTGGTATGAGAAGATGGATTATTTTCTTCTATCTACTAGTTTTTTTCATTTCCACTCTGATCATACAATATATCTCCAACATGTTGGTGTGGATATTGTGATACTTGTCTTGTATGGTCATGATCTCATTCTTTGAAATATATTCTTCCCACATTTAGATAATTCAGAGGCTCTTTCTACACAATTTGACATGACAGATCTTGGGTTATTGAATTATTTCCTTGGATTACAGATTTCTCAAAAAATCGGGATTCATTTGAGTTAGCAAAATTACAGACATGATCTTCTTCAGCGCTTTGATATGGTTGATTGCAATCCAATTCCATCTCCTTTTTAGTTTGTGGTTACTCTTACTTCCACATGTACCACTACTTTTTTATCCTACTTTGTATGAGAAGTTTGTTGTAAGTCGCATGTACTTGATCCATACTTGCCCTGATATTTCATTTGTAGTAGGGCTTGTATCTTGGTTTGCACATTCTCCTCATAGTAGTCACTGGCAGGATGCTAAAAGTATTTCACACTATATGCAAGGGAATTCCCACTTTGGCCTACACTACACTAGGGGTTCTACTCATTTGGTTGGATATACATATTCAGATTGGGAAGGGTCTATTGATGACATGTATTCCTCTTTTGGCTATCTTTTTGTCTTGGTTCTTCTCCAGTTGCTTGGGTATGTAAAAATGAATAGGCTATTGCACTTTCATCTTCAGAGGAAGATTATAGGGCAACAATTATAGTGAATCAACAAATTATTTGGCTTCAACAGTTATTGATAGAGTTTGGATTCCCATAGGATTAATTGATTGTACTTTGGTGTGACAACCAAAGTGCAATTCACATTTCTCACAACCTAGTTGAGAACCACTAGACCAAGCATATTGAGATACTCATCCACTTCATTCAAATCGAGCACATTAAAGATGGATTTCTTCACTTAGAATACATTCCGACTCAACAAAATGTTGTGGACATCTTTACGAATCCTTTTACATTACCTCACTACCTTGAGTTGCATGACATGCTTTGGGGTTTTGGAATTTGTTCTTGGGGTGTGTTCATGAGAACATATTCCTTCTTCTTCTTCTTATTTCTCTTTCCTTATTTTGGTTAGATATTTCTTCATGGATATATTATACATGAGTACTTGATCGAGCCTAGTTATCAGGGACCCATACTATGGATATGCCAATTTTATTTTGGGCCCCTAGCTCCACTTGAGAGGGGGTGTTAGAGTAGGTATTTACCTTAGCTCATGCTCACTTAGGTACTTTATTTACCTTTATTGTATTTATCCTCACCCACTTATGTGTGTGGATATTTATTTTGTTTATTTAGATATTAGGGGATGTTATCTAGTTGTTAGGTATAGTTCTTTCCTTGATATATGGTATTGACTAGTTATTTCCTTGATTTATGGCTTGATCTATGACCTTGACTGGTTCTTAGATTGATATTCCTTTCCTATAAAAGCAAGGATCATCCTCATTTTATTTCATTGAGTTCCATATTAATATATGATATTGTTGTTTATTTGTTTGAAAAGGTTTATATAAAGTTATTCAAGAGAATTTCTTTCATCTTATTGATCACGGTTTTTATTAGCATCTTAGTTATTAGCTTCACACATCTCTTTATCATTCCTTTTAACCTTAGGATTCAAGAATGAACCATAAATGATATGGATTCATCGAGAAATAGTCAAACTATGTGTTGTGTGCAACACAAAGTGTGATGAGTTCGTAGTGATGATATGTGACATAGATGAGTTGTGTGTGACATTTTAGCCTAATCGTATATCATGACAAGATGATCGAAGTAGTGGTGGGTTATCCTAAAATGTATACCACTAAATGATGAAAATGAAAGTAATGATTTAGCCTATCGTGAGATGATGATGGTAAAGAAGTGACCTTGTATCCTAAACTGTATATCACTTAATATATTTATGTCACATGAGAAAATATTGAATGGTGAACATGTAAGGGTGATGAGGTCTATTTTTTATGTATACCCTCAATAGTCCAGTATGGACCACAAGACTAGAGTGTGTCATTGGGTAGTGAGTGTAACGCATAGAAGAGAATGTGAAAAATGTGTAATGTGCATAGTAGGGTGTATGGTATGTAATGCAAGATGTGTAGATGACCTAATATGTGTAGATGCATAGTAGATGTAAGACACAAGATGTAATATGTAAGGTGTAGGATGTAAAATGTAAGATGACATGTATGATGTGTGAAAATGCACAATATGTAGTGGCTATGGTGTAGTATGTGAGGCATGAGTAGAATGTGTATGATGTATGTAGGAAAATATGTAGGATGCAAAGTGTAGAATGTATGAAGACGCACAATGTTTATAGTGCAGTGTGTGGGGTTCATGTGTATAGAATGCCCTCAATAGTCAAGTGTGAACCAAAGCACAATATTTTGTCATTGGGTAATGTTGATGTTAGCATGTGCTAATAGGTGTGTGTTGTCGATTAGGGGAGGAATAAGCAATATGCCCCCCAAGTGTTCCAATGATGGATATTTATGCAATGACGTGAGAGGTACCATGCCATTGTGGGAGAGCATTATCTATGTCATGATAAGAGTGAGGGCCAACACAATGGTAGGCCGAAGCAACAGTAGGACCATGCGATGGTGGAGGAATTTGAAATGTGTCTTTACCATCAGTAGGAGTAGTTTATTTGACAAAAGTTATTGGTTGGAGCTTATGTGGGATTGATGACACTACAGAAGACTTGATAGGAGAAGAAGGTGGACTAATTTTGAGAGGTGGTTACATATTTTGACTTGGTAATGTTTTGGATGACTTGAGAGGAAGGGGTGTTGAACTAATTTTTAAAGGAGGCTTCTTACATTGACTTGATAGTGTCATAAATGCCTTGATAGGAGGGAAATTGATACTCATTTTCAAAGGTGGTTTCTTAAGTTAAGTAGATTGCATAGGTAACACTTGATTGACGGAAGAAGAAACATTATAAGTGATGATTGGATTCTCATTAGACATAAACGAATCATATTTAGGAACCCATTGAGATGTAATAAGTGGAGAGGACCATGTAACAGAACATTGTGCAGTGAATGAGATAAAACCTTGATGCTCAAGATGTTTGATTCTTCATTGTAAAGCATAGAAATAATTTTCATTATGTCCATTGATTTTATGATAATTGCAATATGGAAGACCTTGATATTTTGTAAGCCGATAAGGAGGATAACAATGAGTAGATGACAAGATGATTAATTGATGAGTTATGAGTTTCAGAAGAATATCTTGTTTCTTAGCATTGATTTCAAACTTGAGAGGCATAGGGAGTGGAAAGATTTGAGGTTCACTAATATGAGTACATGTAGAAGACACGAGAATAAAGATGAGATGTAGAAAGATAAAAACATGAGCCTCGAGAAGTGTCCTTAAGATGTTGGATTTAAGATTTGAGAGATGTAATCGTGGATTCCATAGCCTTGAATTTTCTTGAAATAAATAATGGAAAACTTAAATTTACTCCAACATGGGTTGATTAGATGGAGGATCAAGAAGACTAGGGTCATCAAATAAATGATCAAAAATAGCACTCACTTAATGTGATGGCATATTGCTAAGGAGATACATTATTTTTAGGGATTTCTTAAGAACATCTTGGCAATTAGGATGCATCTTAAGAAAATCAGACAAATAAATTTGAGGAATTTTAGAAGCCATGATAGAGGGAAAATGAGGATCCTAAGCATGAAAGTGTTCGGGTTCACCAAAATGATTAAGCTAAATGGAATAATATAGTGTAATCTAATGTTATAGGAGTGGTAAAATAACTGAATAGATGAAGTAATTAAATACTGAAATAGTACCCAAGAAATCTAAGCAATGAAATGTAAAAACCTAATATGTAAAGAGGGTTAAGAAGGCCTTAGATGATTCGATGATGTCGCAAGACTGTGTCGCAGTGGAAACCAGATGAATAGGAGGAGGAAACCTTCGCATAGAAGCCTCGGAAAGTGTAGATTTGGACTGTTTGGCTAGACTGGAGCACCTAGAGAGGGATAGGGGCACACGTGGGCACCTTGTTCTAAGATCTAGGTGCCCTAGTGTATGGAAATGACTAGAAAACCTCCTCTGAGGTGTCATTGAGTGTTCTCCTATATTTTCTTCCTATTGTGTGAATGTATTTGTATGATCACCAATGTCACTATAGACCTATAATGAAGAATCACCTACAAAACCCCAGACAAATCATCAAAACCATAAAAAAATATGCATATGAATGGGTTAGATTGTCCTCAGTTGCCAAATTGATGGACTTATCACTGATTGTTGCACTATATCTTAGACCCAATGTAGTTCTAGGTGTGTGTGTGTGTGTGTGTGTGTGTGTGTGTGTGTGTGAATATTGTTCCCTAGGTGCTCTTGTGTCATTGTTGTACATTTTGAAGTAGTGAGAAAGTAACTATATGTAGAATGTAATAAATGTGCATGGAAAAAAACTCCCTCCTACGAAGTGTGATGCGAGATGAACTAGCCTTTTGTGCTTTATGATGGAGCTAGATGAATGTAAATGTAGCTATATATTCCTTTGATGGATGTAACTATAGGTGGTGATAGTAAGTGCTTAGTGTTTAGTCTGACATTATGGTCACATAACTTTATATTTATATGGTTCTCTTGCTTTAATTTTGTAATTAACCCCGAAAGGACAACCACCAAAAATATAAAAATCTCAAATAGCTAAAAAGTGCCCAAAAGTGAGAGGAAAGTGTAAAGAGGAACAGGGCACCCAGAGGGGACCAGGGGCCGAGTGCCACAATTAGAAATAGGAAAACCATAGTATGAGAGTATAGAATGGGAAAGTACGTGTGCAAGATTGAAACTAGAAATACGATACAATGTAAAATGGCCAAAGACATGGGTTGATTATTACTCTTTTCACTTGAGACCCATATGAATATGAGTATGAGACCAAGACTAGATAATGAATCAAAGTGCGTGATTTTGTGTCTACAAAAAGGACAATCTTGTATATATTTTATGTATCTTGTTGCATGGAATCAAGTTTTGTGTTTGAAATCAAGTTATAATACAATTGAATGTTATGTATTCAAAGTGTATACTTGATCATTTCATTGTGACTCAAATGATACCAAAGGTTTAAAATGTATTATTTCAAAGAGAAAGGAAATTCATAAATGAATTAGTGTTACTATATAGAATTTAATCTTACTACAATAAAGAGGAATGTATTTGTTTGGGAATTGGTAAAATGAATCAAATAATATTGTGAGTTTTGGTTATTTCTCTTTGTCCAATTTTTTTGCATTGTGGGTTGTTAATTTCATAAAAGTTAAAAATATTGTTGTATTGTTTATTGGAGCATTTTGAAAGTTTCATTTAGGAAAGGATGATGATAAAGATAATAAGATAAACTGTTAAGCAAATACCTTAATTAAGATTTTAGTTCATTTAAGAAGATTATACGAATTTTGTTGTCCTTTCTTCCATAACTCATTCATAGAAATTTGATTTAAAAAAATATGTTTTTTGTTTGGTCAAAATTGGGTTGCAAGGGAAGTCCTTATAACTTGATATTTATAAGCCATGTTTGTGTTATTTAAATCAATTTAAAATCTATTCATTAAATTCTACCTTACATCGTAGGTCAATTATAGTATACCTATACTAACTAAGGTAATAAGTTAGTAGTGATTCACACACACACACACACACACACACACACACACACACACACACACACACACACACACACACAATGTATATAGTTACACTTATATGGAATATCTTATATTATATAACTTTATTTATTAAACTATATAAAGAAGTTTTAATATAGTTACACTTATATGTAATATCTTGTATAATATAACTTTATTGATTAAACTATATACAAAAGTTTTAATATAGTTAAACTTACATGGAATATCTTATATTGTATAAATTTATTGATTAAACTATATAAAAAGTTTTAATATATGTACACACACACACACACAAAATAATAAAATAAAATGGATTGGGATGGGAGGGCTCATCCCTACCCATCCCTTGTGGTGATTTGTTTATTAATAAAAAACATAAGTTAATTATTTTATAACTTAAATTATAATACAAAAATTATAGTTTTAAACTAAATATTAAAAAAATTGGGAATGTAAGGGCTCGGCCCAACCCATTCCCCACTAAGAATTTTATTTTATACAAAATAAAAAATAAAAAATGATTTATGAGGGCCACACTGTCTGAGGCATGACACCCCCTCCCTCTCCTTAGGATTTATGGGACAGCCAAATATTCCCATACCACTACCCCATACAACTATCACCCTTTCCCTTCGCACCCTCCCCGTCCACTTTGCCATTTCTTTCTGTTTCGGCCACTTGACCTCCTATGCACTATGCACTAAGTATAGTCGAGTCTCTTCCCTCATTAAACTCCTTTAAGCACTAAGACAAACCCCCAAACAATATATATATATACATACATATATAAAAAAATTACACATACCAAGTTCAAACCTTCATATAGTTTTAGCTCCTTCCATTAGAATTGAAATGCAAGAGAAAAAAATTGGATGAAAATGGAAATGAAAATGAGGACGAGAGGAGAAGAAAGGAGATGTTTTAGATGGTTTAAGTCTTCTAGATGTTGTAGATCCAAGGATGAGGGTGGCCCCATCTAAGAGCTCATTTTTTATCCTCCTCTTCATTTGGGGTAAGTTAACCAAGTTTAATGATAGGTTCCATCTAGGTTTATTAACCTAATATTTAATTACTTTTGGAACTAGGAGCCTAATATAAAGGATTCTCAATATAATAATAAGTGTTATCATATTTCTAACTTAGGGTTAAGATTTTAGTATTCTAGATCTTGGGTTATAATGTGGGTTATCCCACCTACTTTTAAGATAGTTTCAAAGTAAAGAGAACCTTGCGGAATAATTAGTCTATCGAACTCAATAAACCATTTTAACCCTTTGATTAAATTAAAATAAGGGAAAACATATGGGTATATATGTCAAATTGATTGATTGTAAATTTATTTTAAGAGACTAAAGTAATGTGGGATAAAGGTGTAAATATTAGGGGATAAAGTGCACTTAAGTAAGAATTGGTATAAATCAATCAGTATGCTAAAGTATGATTATTTATGTAAAATTATATTAGAAGAATAACTCAGCATCTTCTTTGCAACCACTCATAGTTGCCTTATGAAACCAATACTCTTGCATGGTTATTGACTTTACCAATTTAATCGTCTACATCTTTGACATCATTGCATCACATGAGGCAGGTTTTCATTCACCCAATGATGTCAAAATATTTTGGTAACAAAGACTTGTGACACTTCCCATTAATTATTTCTAAAACTATAGACACAAAATTATGCACTTGGGTACATTTCTATCTCTTAAACACAGTCTATCACTCATATGATTCCTAAGCAAGAAAACTAGTTATAGATTACTATCTTTGGCCTCTTTTTCTATTTTCCGGTTTTCTATTTGGTCTTACACACCCTACAACCTAGTTGGTATTTTACTTATTTATCTTTTATGGCTCCATAAACCAACGTCGAGCCAAGACAACGGTGCACGTGCATTCTCGTCCCCTTTGGGCACCCCATAACCTTTCTTACCTTACTCGCTTCTTTTGGGTCTCTTTTATATTTTGGGCATCTTTTTTACTTATGGGTCAGCCTTCCAATTTTCAATTACGAAATTCAAACAAGGGAATCATATAAATACATAGACATGTGTTCAAAATAAATGAACAAGATTTATGAATTACTACTATCACCTAAGCTTGAATACAAAATGAACCTAAAGCACTTCAAATCATCCATTTGACATTCTTTCAAGGGACAAAGGACTTCATTTTCTACATACACTGCATAGAAAAGAGAAGTTCATTCTATTCCATCCACATGAGTTATAGATTGTTACATTTTAGAGCTATCCCGCTATCAAGTGCAACTTACACTAGGGAATCCTAGAGAACAATACTTACACACACTCATAAGAACTACATGGAGTCTAAGATGTAGTGCAATGCTCAAAGATAACTTCACTCTATCGGGTGATAGCCGGTAAGTACAAAAAGGCACGTGGGCATGCAAAGCATAGTTAAAGAAGGGCGTGCAAGGTGAAAGCACAAGGATGGGGTTCTAGGAGGGTTTAATAGAACAAGTGGCATGTGCACAAGGAAAAAAAGGTTTCAGGACTTAGCCATATTTGACACATCAGGAAGAACACGAGAAAAGTATGACCCGACTTGCACATGCGGAGTGGATAAGGTGCCAGCCTGGAACTTGATTTGACACTTGGTGATGGATCTGAAGCCACAAAAGGCAAAGTTGGTGATTCAAGAGGCCTATATATATAAAGCACCACGAGGAGAAGATATATAGATAGATATATAGATTAGTAGAGAGTGGAGCTCTGTAGATATACTGCAAGGAACTCTATAGGGTTGGGTAGAGATCTATAGGAAAAGGATGTAATAAGGGGTTGGGATTGTAAATTTTCTCTTGAGAACTGAGGGGTATAAATCCAGCTATGATGTATGACTTCGGTCTACACATAGTTGTGGTAGTCTGTAATGGATCCAATGGATGTAATGAGGTTACCAAACTTGATTGAATATGATTATTAATGATTCTGGTCCATATTTATAGCTTACAGTTCTGATTCATGAATGTTTATGGAATAAATATAAATCCTTATGCATTTCCTTTTTGTTTTGGTTCCTATCTATAATCTGTTAAGTACCATTTGGTCTAGGATGACTACATTTGTCTAGAAGCCATTCTGAGTTCTATGATAAATGTATGTCTCATTTCCACTCACTCTTTTTAAGTTCCTATCATAGATGATGTTTCCCACTTAACTCACATAAAAGAGAGACTCGGCACTGCCCACGCGTGCCTCGGGTGAGCACCCAGCACCCACTGGGTGATAGGCCGATGCACATGGGATTCCCTTGTTCTTTGGTGGGTGTAAAAATGACTACATCTTGGTTCCATTTCCAGGGACCTCTTTTCAAAGTTGTAGTGGGAAATGGCATACATCATGATCTGTGCAATGAGTGATGATAAAATGTCTAACTCTAGAAAGTGTTGAATCATGGTTCAAGAGCACGGAGGAAGAATTTTCTCAGAGATTCAACATTGGGCCTAAGTTTGATGCATGTAGATGGGTAGAAGAGAACCTCTACCATGAGTTGTATGAAACTTTCTTCTGTTGCTTCCCAATAGAGCTGTATGAATGGCTCTCAACATATGCATCCAGATCAAGCTGGTATTATAGATCATGTGTGGACCCAAGAAGAGTACCAGAGGCTGCAAGATGTAGATCTGACATGGACTCATGTTGTGGATCATTGGTGGAAAGGAGTACTAGCTAGCTACACTCTGGAATATGCTATTTCTACATATTCTTGTCCTGAAAGTCATTTGAGTTTGAGTTTTTGGGAGCCCAGAGGATCATTTCTATGTGTTATTCCTTTGGTGATGAAGATCTTGATCATTACCTTGAGTTTAGAGGCATTTACGATGGCAGCTAAACCTTTCTGAGCATTGGGTGAAAGGAAGCTAGGGTGGAGGAAGATGGAGAATTGCATTGATGAGAAAGAAAGGGAAGAGAGAGATGACTCAAGTATAGTGAAGCATGAAAGGGAGATTGCTAGACAATGTGAGGTTGCAAGTGTGATGGATCTATGGAGGTAGACATTGTGGGAAGGAGTTGAGGTTCACGTGAGAGGATGGAACCTAGAGCAGTTTGTGCTACCCCATCTTGGAAAGCATGGGAGAGAGACCCCTTCAACTTCTTGATGAGATTTCATCATGTGGAGAGAGAAGAGTCATTGGCATGCATCATCTAAACCCACCTAGTGACCAAACCTTGGCACTTGGTTTTCTAGATCAAGGGAGAAGTATTGTTAACCCAGTTGGTATCGGTGGAGGTGACCAATCTACACCCAGGAGATATAATTTCTCATTTGTTTGGGACTTCTATGGCTGCACACACTCTATTCCAGTGTTTGGAGGAATTTTTGGACAAGGTGTAAATACACAAGGTTTGGGTAACATGTCGGGGAGTGGCATGGGGCATACATCTGGTAGTGGAAAATCTCATAGACCATTGGCACAGTTCAGTGGGACATTGGGGACACTAGGCATGACCACTTCAGGCCCATTGTTGGCCGCGGGAGGATCTGAGGTGGAACTGGTGGATCTCGGTGGGGCACATAGGACTGGTGGATCTAGTGGATCCGGTGGTGGAGGAAACACCGGAGGAACCAAGGATCTGGATCAGGAGGACAAGGGCCTCAACCCCCTCCTCAGGTATTTTTGAAATGTCTTTACACTTTCCAGATTACAGAGGTATAGAAGATGTTGTGAGCATGTGCATAAATGTGAGTTGCTATGGCACACGAAAGGGATCACTACCCCAGAAAAAGGCAAAGCTCAATTTGTAATGATGTTGCAAGGGCGCACATATATAGTGGTATAAAAATATGACCCTCATCAGATGGTGGTGGATTATACTACATTAAAAAATGCCTTCTTAGCAGAATTCCACATCCCTGAGTTTGAGCAGAAGAGCATCAACACTCTAAAGGAAATCCAACAGGGAATGGCAGAGAGTGTGTGGGAGTATGATGCATGGTTCAAAACTCTCTGTCAAAATTTTCATATGACATTCACCCTTCACAACATGCTCAATGGTTTGTTGGAGGGTTGATAACACCATTTAGAAGAGCATTATCTCATAAGACTTTCACAGACCCACGTGAGGTGCTAGAAGCTTCTCTGCATGCTTTGAAGCTGTTGGAAGCATTGATACTTGGTGTTAGCCCATTTCTGGAAGCTCAAATCACTGCTTATGGCTAAGCAGCTTGGAGAATTTATCTATGAACTCAGCCCATGAGACTCACAGTGGTATGTGGTGTACAGAACTGTGAAGTGGAGGGGCATGCAAAGGATAGCTTCCCTCGGAAGTTGGTATGTGTCTATAGCTATGGGATTGTGAAATTTTCCATGGGGACCATGATGCAAGTAGGTGCCCTCTACTATAGCATGCAATCCATAAGAATGTGTCTTGCTATTGCAAGATCTACATCTACATCACATGATACTAAAGACTATAGGCTGATTGATCAGATTCATGATGCTATTGATCTTGGTGTGCACCAGACTAGTCTTGCAAGTAGTTCTAAGGGTGATGACCACCATTATGAGGAGTGTGCGCAGATGGAGGCACATGTGGAAGGGTTCACGGAGGATTTTGTGGTCATGGTAACCATGGAGGAGGAAGAAGTGAGTTCCCATGTGGAACCTATTTTAATTGTGGGTCTACAAACACTACAAACGTGAGTGCCCAGAGCTATTATAGTGCTCATGGTGTGGGAAGAAGCACAAGTATGAGGAGTGCCTGAGTTGTTTGAGCACATGAGTCAACAACAAAAAAAGACAAGGGCACTGCAATGGTGAGCATAAAGAAGGATGACACACAATGGATGCCATGGGTAATGCATGAGTCAGGGTTGGAACTTGTTTTGGTAACAACACGAGTAGAAGTGGCACATGCCAAGGAAATACCAAAGCAGAGGACCCTAGTTTCAAGAGAAGAAGTGGTACATGGGAAGTACCCAGACCCTACTCATCAGAAGGAGGTATATCAAGAAACCATGGATGTCATTCGAGTTTACAAGGAGAAATCCAGTGTCTAAAAGAGCAGTCCAGGAAGGAGGAGCAAAGGAGGAATGTCGAGGCCCCAAAAGATGACCTGGATGAGGTCAAGGAAGTATGTAAAATGCTAAGGCAAGAGAATATTATTCCCTTGCTAGGAGCATGGTTATGGGAGAAGGTACCACGTGCTGGAGAGCAGAGCATGAGAGAGGTAGGTCTTGCATGTAAACCTTCCCCCTCACAACCTTGACTATGATAAGGAGATCACCTTAAATGCAGTCGTTGATGGGTGGCTTCTTAGTAATATCCTCATTGACACATAGAGAGCGAGGTCAATGTTCTCACCTTGGATGCATGGCATCAAATGGGAAGACCTGCATTACAACCATCTTCAATGTGTTGTATATGGAAAAAGATGAAGGAAATGCCCATCGGTGTCTTAAAAGATGTGGCTATCACCATTCAAGGGGCCAAGTTTACTTGGGGACTTTGAGGTCTTGGCACTCACTGAGGTGGAAAACTTTCCAACATTGCTTGGGTGCCCCAGGTTTACCAAAATAATGTTGACCTATGGTTCAATAAGGGATACATCAGCTTTGAAAATAAGGAGGAATGGGTCATTATACCCCTGGCTGATGGGAAATCAACACCCTATACCGAACCCTTGGGAGAAGAAGTCCTTGATAGAATATATGTGCGCTCAATCAGGGATCCTAAGAGATAATTCATCCCATAGAGGGAGTTATCTAGTTTGAGGATGCTCAGTCCATAAGTGACACTACTAGTATAGCATGTGATAATTGGGCATGGGACCTATGAGTTGATCGGATGACATTTAAGAGGATCGGTAACCAAGGTGAAAAAGGCATGTGCACATGCGGTGCACCTAGGAGGAAGAAAACTACCAAGTTACTCGGGAGGGGCTAATCCGGAAGATTTCTTGTGAGAAATGGAGGCCCATTGGAGAAATGAGAAGGAAAGGAGGAAAATGTTTAACTAAACCTACTCAGAACTACTACGGCACGCTGGTGGTGGGGGAAACACATCGGAGAACCTCTTGGAATGGCGTGAGGTGAGAATTTCCTTCTCTATAAGGTTTTGGAGCAACACCCACGGCTATAAAATACTACCATGGTAAAGAGACCACTTCCTTCCATATCCAAGCATGTGAGACATCCTAGATGGGAAGCGCAAAAGCATTTCCACCTTCATTATGGGTTCACAAGTTGTACTCCACCTCTACAAGGTTGTGCGCATGCATGGTATATCCACTCAGAGATGCATCATCAAACTGGTAATTGGAAAGAATTGATGGCTGATCTCATTCAAGTGTTTGAGTATCGAGTGTAAAAGCCATCAATGGATAAAGGCATTGCAAGTTGTCAAGCACCTTACAACAGGAGATAGTGCTATGGCGGAGGACAAAATACAAGAATTTCTAGGTGAACCTAGCCTAGAGGGCACTGCTTTGAAGAAGAAAAAAAGAGATATAACTTGAGTGCATGTGTGTATGGAAAAAGAAAAAGGGAAGATGGTGTATGTTATTGATGGGGAAGAGGTGGAAAGCTTGGATGTTAACCATTCTAGTAGGACGTGAAAAGTCATAGATAGTGTTGATGAATGGGCATGCACCTACCATGAACCTTTAAAGATGAAAAAGGTTAACATCAGCTCAGAAGTAGAACCCAAGGAGGCTATCATTGGAGACTATTGGTCGAGAGAAAGAAGTCTCTAAAATCATTGATCTTATTATGAATTCCAAGATTTGTTCCCATGGGGTACCATGAGCTTAAAGGCATCCACCATTCCTTGGGGGAGATGAGGATAAAGTTGAAGGAAGGTGTGTGCCCAATCAGGAAGAGACCATACTATGAATCCCAATTTACGTAAAAGGTCAAGGAGGAAATAGAAAAATGATAGCATCGGTATCATTGAGGTTGTGGAAGAGTCGAATGGATAAGTCCAATGGTGATTAGTATCAAGAAGGATGGGAGGATAAGGATCTATGTTGATTATAGGGACCCTTGAATGTAGTATGTGTCATTGATCCTTTCCCAACCCCATTTACTGAAGAAATCTTAGAGGGAGTGGCAGGACGCGAGGTCTACTCTTTCACAGATGGATTCTCGGGCTATCACTAGGTAAGGATTGCAAAGGAGGACCAGAGGAAGATGAATTTCACCACTTGAGTGGGGAAGTTTTTCCTATACGGTCATGCCTTTTGGTTGAAGAATGCACTGCCTGTTGTGTTCTCACGCATTGTGGTGCAAGATTTTCAGACTTCATCCATAAATTTCTTCAAGTTTACCTAGGATGATTGGATAGTATATGGGTTAGTGAAGGACCATTGTGACAACTTAAGGTTGATGTTTGAAAGGTGTCGGCAATTGAGGATATCCCTCAACATTAAGAAGTGTGTCTTTGCTACCCCATTTGGAACCTTGTTGGGACATATCATATGTAAAGAAGGCTTGTTAGTAGATCCTACCAAGGTTGCAGTAATTGTGGGATTGGGGGAGCCTACTAGTCAAAGCATAGTGTGTGGATTCCTTGGACACATGGGTTACTACAGGAAGTTCATCAAGATATACCAAGATCACCACCTTTAGAAGAGTTACTTAGACACAAGAGTGCCTTCCTTTGGGGAGAGGCACAACAAAAGGCATTTGACACTTTAAAGGATAGGCTTGTCACCACGCCCATACTATGATTCCCCTCTTGGGATAAGCCCTTCCATGTTCATGTGGATGCCTCGGAACCGCCATTGGAGTAGTACTTGCACATACTTAGTGAAGGGATTGTTGATCATCCTTTGTGCTTTGCAAGTAGGAAGTTGACACCAGTGGAGCAAAATTATACTACAACGAGTGCGAGGCATTGTCAATGATCTACGTGCTTCACAAGTTTAGAAAATATCTCTTTGGAAACCCCTTTTATATTTTACACTGACCATATGGCATTGAAATATTTAGTGAACAAGCCCATTCTACAAGGGCACATATGTCGGTGGGTACTATTGTTCCAAGAATTCAGTTCACGGTGGTTGTCAAACTAGGAAAAAGTAATTCCAGACCTGATCATTTGTCTAGAATTGATTCAGGGGAGGACACACAAAGCATTGAGGATACCATGCCAGATGCACAACTATTTAGGTTGTGGCACACACCCTCAGACTTAGAAGATATTGCAGTATTTCTCAAGACAGGTGTAGCACTGGAAGGAATGAAGGCATTGGATAAAAAGTAGTTAGCTATACGCACTGCACACCCCTACATGTTGATTAGTGGGGATTTATACAAATTAGGACGTGATGAGATTCTTGCCGGTGTGTGCTAGAACATGAGCACCTAGCCATCATAGAAGAGGCACACGGAGGTAGTGCAGGTGGGCACTATGCAGGTGATGCCACTGCACAGATATTGATGGTTGGATTATGGTGGGAGACCCTGTATCAAGACTACAAGGAGTATTGCAAGGCATGTGATCATTGTCAACACATTGGAAAACTAGGGTGAAGAGATGAAATGCCTTTGCACCCTATTCCCATTCCTAGTGCTTGAGCCATTCAAAAGTGGGCTATAGACTTCGTAGGCCCTATTACACCAGCCACGCGTAGGATTGGGTCACATTATATAATCACTTGCATAGATTACTTGACAAGGTGGGTAGAAGCAACACCTACTAAGGATTGTACAACAACTACTGCAACAAGGTTTCTATGGGAAAACATTATTACAAGGTATGGGTGCCCTTTGAGTTTGACTAGTGATAGGGGTACACATTTCTTAAATGAGACAATAATAAGGATTCTATTAGTAGAAATTCATGGTGGCTCATCACAAGACTACCCCTTACCATCCACAAGAAAATGGAACCATGGAGGCATTTAACAAAATACTAAGTCATACCCTAACCAAAATTTGTGACATTGGTAGACAAGATTGGGATGACAAAGTATCAGCCATTCTTTGGGCATATAGGACAACCTACAAGAGGTTAAATAAGGCCACACCATTTCAATTAGTGTTTGGCATGGAGGCTATCCTACCAGTTGAATTCATGTTACCTTCTCTCATATAGCGTGCAGGAGGATTGGCCGATGAACAAGCATTGGAGGAAAGAATTGATAAGTTAATGAAGTTGGATGAAAGATGATCACTTACCAGGTGGAGTCAGAAGACTAAAAAAGAAAAACAAAAGGCATGGCATGATCATCACATTAAGAACAAAAAGTTTGAGGTTGGGAAGATGGTGTTACTATATGATTCCAAGTTTTTGCCATCTGGGAAGTTAAAAGTCCATTGGTTGGGTCCCTACATCATCTCGTACATCCTTGATTCAGTGCGTGCCAATTACAAGCATGCTGGATGGGATGAGATTTCTAGGACACTTCAATGGGAGTAGGTTGAAGCCCTACTATAAATAAGTCTTCTTGGTGTTTGTAATAAGGCAATATTGCCAGATAGTTTAGGATTTCCTTTAATGCATTTTTTTTTCTTGTGTTTCCCTTTCTTGTTGTTTTTTGTTTGTTGCACCTTGGGCACCAGTAACCTCATTACTTTTTAAAGGTTGTGAATGCATGCAGAGGACCACATCATTTTTTAGTGTGGGGTGGAATAATGTGAAAGAAAGTGCAAGATGTGAAGTGCCAGAAGGATTGCATTGGAAATCCTGGTTGAATGGCCCTATGGAAGGAAGCACATGGAAAAAAAGGTGAATGAGGATGGTTGGTGTCAGGATAAGACTACATCTTGGTTCCACATACAAGGGAGGAAGAAGTACCTTTGGTGTTGGTAACACACACGTAAGAGTCTTCTTCAGATAGATTGTTTGCATGCGCCAGAAGGTTGTAGGATTATCCATGCGCAAGGTTGGGCATGTGAGTGGGGGCACTAGAGTCCATAGCTTAGTGGAAAAATCCATGAATAAGTGTTGAAGTATGGTGGTAGGTGAAGTAGCATTTAATGCTAAAAATAAGGAAAACTATAAATAGGAGGTTGGGCACTTCATTATTGACATTGTGAATATGAAAAAAAAAAGCTCTTGCGGACTAGGGTTTCCAGAGTTGATCTGTGTGAAGAAAGTTTGAGGAATTAAGGCATGAGTGACTAGATTTGATCTACAAAACTAGAAGGAAAGAAGTTCACGGGTAGAAAAAAAAATTGTGGAGAAGCATCATCTTGTGAAAGAGGTTATTCCAGTTAGGGTTTGGTAGCTAGGGCATGGGATGAAAAGGGTTTCTTCACAAGTTTGAGGTCTTGAGCTTGGAGAGGGTAGAAAAGTAGAGAAAGTAAGAGAAGTTGAAGTGCTAAGATAACCTAAACCATGGCACCTAAGAAACCAACTATATCACCTAAGAAGCTAAAGGGCAAGGGAAGGGCAAAGGGAAAAAACTAACCAAAAACCCCATAAGCATGAATGAAGAATGGTACATAGAGATGCTAGTACCGGATGGGGTTTTTCTCGGGAAGGAATGGGAGTCCCACTTAAGAAAAATGATGGTGAGTGATTACAACCATCACACAAACATGACAGAAAAGGAAATGGCGCTTGGAGTTAGTGCACCCAAAAACAAGAGGACACCAGAGGGTTTACCTATCTATAGTGATGAGGTAAAAGTAAAGTTGGAGAAGGTGGGATTGTTGCAACTCTATGAGTTTCCTTATTTTGGAAAACCTGAGCACCTCTATCAATGGTTAATGTCACGCATGTACATGAGGACCACTTTTACTTCACGGGGTGCAAGATGCATAACTCCTCAGCTGATTTCAAAATTCACAGGCCTCATCTATGAAGGAGAGAGTATAGATGATGACCTGAGTGACAAGGAAGCCATCAAAGAACCATCATCCACATATGATTATAAGAAGGGGTCATGGTACTTTGATATCATGGAGATCCCAGACCTTGTCATGAGAATGGCCACACACCTAGTGACAAAGCTAAATGACCAAGAAAGGTGGACATAGTAAATAAGGCCTAGTTAAATGTGTGTAGGAAAATATCAGAAGGCACCATCTACAACTTGTCTGCCTTCATCATAGATGAAATTATCAGTAGTGCACGTAGGAAGGAGACAAGATACTCTTTGGCAATGTCCTCTTGACAATTGTGTTTTCAGAAATCAGAGT
The DNA here is from genome assembly GCA_018340775.1 of Taxus wallichiana var. yunnanensis. Taxonomy (NCBI): domain Eukaryota; kingdom Viridiplantae; phylum Streptophyta; class Pinopsida; order Cupressales; family Taxaceae; genus Taxus; species Taxus wallichiana. The sequence goes on from CM031235.1 coordinate 349,867,838, forward strand.
GCGATGTGGAAGATAAGTTTGTTTGGGAATATCCAGAGGAAGACCCCTCACCCATGAAAATATTCACAAAGTACACTTGTGACAACATGATGGCTGCTCACAAGGCACACCTGGAGAGAAATGGTATAAGCACTTAAGGGATGCATTTGGGGTGGAGTGGAGGATCCCAAAACAACTACCAACACTTACAGAGGGAGAAGCTGAATTTGTAATATACCAACACTTCTACATTAGCAGGTTCAAGTTGGTAGATGAAACCATGAGCCCATGGTGTAAACTCCCCTTTTCCTTCACCGCTCAATACTTCCAAGTGGGAGTAAACAGATTCAAGGAATCTAAGAAACTAAGGTTTGACCTTAGTGAAGTGGATCAGACCACAGGAGATGCGCAGAAGTTGGTCTACCCCAAGAAGTGTGCATACATGGAAAATGTATGTGTCACTGAAGTTCAAATGATGAGACCCCTACTCTTCCAATTGCGGGAGGACCATGACGCGTGTATATCTTCACATAAGGCCAAAATTTGAGAAGGGCACATATCTAGAAAATGATGTCTCCATACCTAAACCCCCACAGGAAGAAGGAAGCCCACACCAAAAAAAGAAAGGAAGAGAAGAGGTGCAAGGGAAAAAGGCACCAAGTGTCCAAGATACACCAATGGTGGGCACCCCAGGACAAGCACTAGGACTAGTACTTACACACACGGAAGAGGTCTCCAGTCAAGAGAGAAGTGCCAAAACAAGAAAAAATCCTATCACAAAAGAGAAGTCACCAGAGAAGGAAGAAGAAAGAGTAGAATCTCCTATACTGGAATCCCCAGTTAGGAAGAAATAGAAGGTGATGGAGGAGGCTGATTCGGAGGACACGAGAGAGCTTGGAGGCCTACAGAGGTGAGAGGGATGATGATGAAGAAGATGAACCTGAAGGATCCCAGGGACCACCAGTGTTTGAGGTGCATGATTCAGAGGAAGGGAAAGAAGAGGAAAATGACTTTCTCTTCATGCGGAGGAAGGGTAGCCAGGAGGAGGAAGGCACCCAAGATAAGGGAGAAAGTGAAGAAGTGAGTATGAAAAATCAGACTCCAAGCCTCACGTAGGAGTAGATAAATGAGGCGCAGAAAAAGAAGTGGTGAAAATCATTGAAGCCTTGGTAGTACAAGAGTTGGAGCACAACACTTGAATTAATAATGAATGAAGATAAAGAAGAAAGTGTGGGAAAAGATCACGACAACATAGGAGGAGGCCCCAATTTGATGGTATGTATTCCTAAGGGCACACACACAGGAGGAAGGCACATGGAGATCCAGAGACCAAGAATGAACTATGTTGATGATCCAAACAAGGTGTTGCACGCACATTTCCAAAGCACCATTCCAACAGAGAAACTCTTGGCCATGACATCATTTGATGTGGAAGGTGCATACCCATGGACAAGGAAAATGCTTTCATGGGCATTTGAGTCCCACCTCGATGAGCCAGTTTGAAGTGAGCCAAGGGGATTGATGCAAATGTTAGAGTCTAAAGGAACCAACCCCTTGGTGAATACCCAACAACTTTCGGATGAGAAGATCTGCAATGCACTCAACAAAGTCTCGGTTGAGGTAGAAGCTAGGATTTTTGGGAGAAATGACAGAGTGAAGGATCTAGAGGCAGAGTTGAGAAGAAGGATGAGGAGCTCCTAGAAAGAGCTAAGGAGTTAAAACATGAAGAATTAGTCAGTGCTCAGCTAAAGCGTGAACTAAGGGATGAGAAGGAAAGGGTGCGTGAGGTATACAAGAAGGTAGAATCAATCACAGGTGCCATTATTTTGAAGCATCTAGACCTAGCACCACCCACCAAAAAAAGTATGGATCTACCCTGAGTGCTAGAGGACTTAACACATCCTCACCATGGAAAGGCAACCACTTTGGCCTTAGAATCCATGGAAGAAGTATCAACACGCTAGAAAAGAAGGAAGACAAACTGAAGGTTGTAGCAATCATCACCGAGTACAACAAGGTTCTTTCCAAAGTAAAAATTTCTACCCAAACTACTGAGGCCACGTATGAAAACTATGCAGATAGGGATAGAGTGGTGAGCATTCTGGTCACCACTCACTGAGGGCAGAGCTCAAAGAATTCCAAGAAAAGAACAAAGGGAATAGAGTGGAGTGGGATAGGATCTTAGCCGAGGTTGAAAAGAAGTTCAAAAGCCATTGAAGCCTTACGAGGTTCAATCAAAAACTAGATGAAGGAGTTGTACCCACAAATCACAAGGGGGATGGATGCGCTTGAGGATGTGGGCAAGCAACTGGAAGGAGTGGTTGAAATGATGGATACTCAAGGAGATGGACTGGGTTTTGAGGAGGTAAGCACCTAGTTGGGTGACCTCTTTCAAAAGAGCACAAAATGAAGTCAATGCTTGGAATAAGTTGGAGGCCGACTTGAAGAAAGATTTTCCTCTCCTGTTGCAGCAGTAACAACACTTCCCCATTCTTTCATTCTTCCCAATTCTTCATTCCCTTATTCTTTTTCCAAATCATTAATTCTTCTAGAATCTATTGTAATTCCTTATTCATTGAAGAGGTGTTCCCAGGGATGAGAAACAAGGTGTGTGTGGGGTGATGTTGGGCCCTAAAATATTGGCTAAGTACAAAAAGGCGTGTGGGCATGCAAAGCATAGTTAAAGAAGGGCGCGCAAGGAGAAAAAGCACAGGACAGGGGTTCTAGGAGGGTTTAATAGAACAAGTGGCACATGTGCAAGGTAGAAAAAAGGTTTTAAGACTTAGCCATATTTGACACATCAGGAGAACACGAGAAAAGCATGACCCACTGCGCATGCATGGAGTGGATAAGGTGCCATCCTGAGCAACTTGAGGCCCATGAAAGGAATATACCTCGCAATAGAAGATTCCAGAAGACCATCATTGCAAGGAGTGGAGAGCTCGGGCCTAAAGGAGCATGCCCCCATGGAGGACCACATTTGACACTTGGCGATGGATCTGAAGCCACAAAAAGGAAAGTTGGTGATTCAAGAGGCCTATATATACAAGTGCCCACCGAGGAGAAGAGATATATAGATAAATATAGATTAGTAGAGAGCGGAGCTCTGCAGATATACTACAAGGAACTCTATAGGGTTGGGTAGAGATCTATAGGAAAAGGATGTAATAAGGGGTTGGGATTGTAAATTTTCTCTTGAGAACTGAGGGGTATAAATCCAGCTATGATGTATGACTTTGGTCTGCACATAGTTGTGGTAGTACTAAATGGATCCAATGGATGTAATGAGGTTACCAAACTTGATTGAATATGATTATTAATGATTCTGGTCCATATTTATAGCTTACAAGTTCTGATTCATGAATGTTTATGGAATAAATATAAATCCTTATGCATTTCCTTTCTATTTGGTTCCTATCTATAATCTGTTAAGTACCATTCGATCTGGGATGACTGCATTTGTCTAGAAGCATTCTGAGTTCTATGATAAATGTATGTCTCGTTTCCACTCACTCTTTTTAAGTTCCTATCATAGATGATGTTTCCCACTTAACTCATTCCAACATCTTCACATTCCTACCTCTATTCCTACCTCCATTCCTACTTCCATTCCTATTTCTATTGCTCCTCTCCTTCAACCCAATGCTTCTAATGCACAACCTAGTTCTTCTTCAAACACTCCTGACCTATCTTCTTTATATCAAGATCTACAAACTCAAATCCATCAACTTCAGCTAGCTACTTCCCGTGCATCTCCATCTCCTAACTCCTCCTCGCTTCTTTAAACTCCTTTTACACCCGCCATTTCATCCTATCCACTTGCTCCTAACTTCATGTTGCCACCCTCAAAATCTCACCCTCATTTTAAAGTCAAATTCAAAAAATTTGAGCTCACACCCTCCATAACTGTTCAAGTAAAGTTGGAAGTCCGAAAAGATAGAGAAATACATGCTTTGAAGTTGTTGAATACTCTTTAGTCTACATGTTTTGATTAATTTTCCGTTTTCTTGTCTATATGCGTGAAAATTTTATTGTTGTCCTCATTTGAATGAATTTATCAATCTTTCTATGGCCATGGATTGTTGAACCTTGTATTATTTTCAATTCCTTGGTTCGCGAAAGAAATTTGAAAATCAGGCGCAAAATGGTGGATTTTTCTTCTTCTCTACATTTTTCCACAGTCGTGAATAACGGGCTTATCTTCCTCGTCAAATTTTGGCCCCATTATCCATGTGTATGTGGATATATCTAATTGGATGCAACATGGCCAATTTCGAGCAACATTAGAAGCCTCCACATGTCCAAATGACATAACTCTAAGGGTAGGGCCCAATGGATAGTCCACAAATAAGCGCGAGGATTTCCATGTGTCCAGTGGTCAAAATTGAAGATAAAACAAGGCCAAATCAGCTAAATATGGAAGGGTCAAATGAGATGGCGCCATGTGCTTCATCGACACAATTTCAAGGGTCGAAGCTAGGGGTAGTTCTCAAACTTGTGGCAATCCTCCACGTGTCCTAGGTCCAAAAAGGGACAAAGACGATTGCTTAAATTGACTAAGTATGAGCGGGTTGGTGGAAGCCTCAACAACATAATTTTAGTAATGAAACCAAAGATCCAATCTTCAAATGAGTGTCAGTTCTTGACATGTGTATAGGTCAACATAATTCAAGAGGGAGTAAGTCCGAATCAGCTAAGTATAAAAGAACTGGTGGATCTCTCCACGTGTTAGCCAGCGACGTAACTTCAAAGGCAAAATCTAAAGGCAGGTTCCAAATGAGCGCCAAATCTCCACGTGTCGGGTCAGATATATGGCCCCACCAAAAAAGGGAGAAAGTCAAATATTAAGCCCAAATAGAAAGTCAAGGCGGGGAAGTGGGCCATTGAGGAGATTTGAGAATTTGAGCCATGTTTTCATTAAAGGGGCTTAAAGTTAAAAAGTGACCCACAGCCCCACCCACACTAAGGAAAAAGTAAAATATGAATCCTGCGCATGAAAATACTCAAAGTGGGGAGGTGGATTGTCGATCCTTTTGAGTTTTTTGAATTATTTCCAAGAGGGAAAAAGTCAAATGTTGAGCCGGCACCAAAAGAGTTAAAGCGGGAAGCGGTCGACGGAGAACTTTGAGGTTTTGAGCCTTTTTGTAAAAAGTTCTAAAATTCATAAATCGAGGCATGATTCCTTCACTAATCAAGTGAAGCCACATGTCGAGCTTATATCAAAAGCAAAAGGCGGACGCACTGAAATGTAAAAAATGCCAAATCTCTATAAAGTCACAAAATGCAAAAGGCATCCTCCACTCCCGCTCTAGTAAATTTCTCCCACGTGGATGACTCTAGTTTAAAGTTTCAAAGGCAAGATGAACAGTTCAAATTCAAAGTTACAAAATAATTGCCTTTGGGTGTATAATGAAAAGTCTAGTTTTTCTCACCATTGGTGTTTCTTCACGAATCAAGAATCTGAATGGATGTAAATGATTAAAAAGATTGTAAACCATTTCTTACTAACAAAGAAGAAGTTGTAACCATTTCTTACAAGATATTTAATGGCTTCTTCATGCCATTGTAAAGGGGTTGATAATTGATCTTATAGAATCACGAGTGCATTTTACTTAGAGAAATCAAAAGAGATAGCCATTTTCTTCTACTTTCCTCCATTCTCAAATTTCTTCCGTTCCCACATTTTGTACAACTTCTATTTAAGCATCAATACAAGAAGAAGGATTTTTTAGCCTCTTTGATGATGATATTTTAGAAACATTGAGTTCAGAATCTTATCTCGTCTTGTTGCCGTTTGCGAGTTGTTTCTTCTCACGAATGCATGTGTTGAAGTTTCTCACTAGTGCATGTAGGAATTTGATTTTCTACCTACAACATTAGTTCTCCTACCTCTTTTCTCACTCCCTTTCCCACCTTCATATAAAATTCCCCTTGCGAGATAATCGCAAGCATTTTCCACGGGGTCGGTGGAGTGCCTGTTGGATCCTTAGTCGAAATCCCACCACAAAAATCCACATTTTATCGTGCATGCATATACAAAAGCTGCACCATTTAAGTAGAGGGACTTAGATTCCCAAAGCGTTGGCAAGGATTTCAAAATTTATTTTCCCGAAAATTGTCTCACCAACATTTTTTTGGCACCCACCATGGGGCGATTGCAACATCTCGCACTGAATGCCACCACAAGGTCAAAAAATTCAAAAAAGAGAGAATTTTTTTTTGGAATTTAAATGGCTATATGAGTGACATGGATTCAAATCATGACTATTTTGGGAAACCCTCCTATTGAAAGACCCAAATTTATCTTCCACATCCAAGAAGATGTTGCTTCAGATTTGAGGGAAGCTATCTAACATAATAGACAAAGTGCCAATCACTACTTCATTGCCATGAGAATTCTGGACCTTGAAGAAGAATGCGTTGTTGAATTGGAGAGGCAAAGACAAATTCCAGCACCACAAAGAAGAGCATAGATTTTCAAGATGGTGGATAGAAGATACACATGGAAACAGAGACAAGGAGGACAAACTAATCCCATTTTTGAGGAACATAAAAAGAGAGACAAGAGCTACTCGGAATCCAAAGGCTTCCTTTTCAAGAAACCGGTCACGTTGGGAACTTGAGTGTTACCAATCCTTTGGATGGTGAATTTCCATACATCAATGAGAACCTTGTATACTTCACTGACATGGAGACCAAAGAAGAAGCTAGAGAAAGAGAGGCGAGAGCTGAAGAAGAAATAAGATCTCAAATCAAAGAAATCGAGAGACTTCAAGCCGAGGTAGAAAAAAGAGTAGCGAGAAGAAGCCGTATACTTAGCAAGGTTGGAAGCTAGAAATAGAAATAGAATAGGGAATCTTGATTATGAGTGTGAACATGATCGTGAGGACCGTAGGCCTAACATACCATGGGGAGGAAACACCTATCCACTAGCTCTTACTCAACCACTCCATGAGCTACCGATAGGATTGAGAAAAACTTCCCAAAATTTAGAGGGGATGGTTCTCAACTCCCTGAAGAGCATATAGAAGCATTTATCACTTTGGTTGTGGTGTGTTGGGTGTTGAGGATGAAGATGTGTCGGTCCGACTCTTTCTACAATCACTTCAAGAGAAAGCTTCTTAATGGTTCTACATTCTACCATTGAGTTCACACTGTTAGAAGGATATAAGAAGTGCATTCGAACATTGGTTCAAGAACATAGAAGATTGTCAGGATCTTTTGGTCCAATTGGTATAAATGAATAAAGAAACCTCTGATTCAATGAGGGACTTCGTAGCAAGATATGATAGAGTGATAAGAAGGATCCCTGAAGATGTGGTGCCTCCTAAAAATAATTTGAAGAGGTTTTCATCAGTGCTTTGCCATCAGAAACAATTTTCTTCCTCAAAAGAGCCCAACCAAGAACATTGAGGGAAGCCCAAGACTATGCAATAGAAACTGATGATGATCTAATCCTTTTCAAAAAAGTGAAAGGCCCCAATGGAAAGAAAAAGGGTCAGAATTCAAACTCTGTCACCATAGATCCAATGTTCCAAAAAATGGCAAATGACTTGGTTTCCTTAAAGAAGCAGCTATCTCATATCACAATATGAAATGCTTCAAAGAAACTAAACCCTCTAGATAGGCCAAGGATTTCTCCACCTCCTCATCAGCTTGCTCTTGAAGCACCACCAGTCAATGCCATCTGTGACACCAAAGAGCCGAGAGGAGGAAGTAGAAATTGATGAAACTGAAGAAGAAAATATGGAAGACTATGAAAACTATCTTGAGGTCGAGGAAGTTGATATGCACAATGGCCTAATTAAGTACGTTGATGATGAAGATGAGGATAATGAAGAAGCTCCAAGTTTCTCATGTGTTGTTTTCACTCATGCAAAATCTAGGAAAGGTGCTTCATCTTCAATTGTTACAGTAAAGGATAAGAAGAATAAAGAAGATTCTCCTCCAGAGGTCACACAAAATAAAATCATCAGTAGAGTATCATCATTACCACCTTCTATGGAGTCAGCCAAAGAAAAACCAAACTCACTGGTTATCAGGGATCATGCTACTATGCCAAGTAAGTCATCTAATTCTTCTCCCAACTCAAAAGTTGCTAAGAACAATTCTCCTTTAAATGTTGTTCTGAAAAAACATCTACAGCTCAATCAAAAGCTACACCTCAACCCCTTCCAAGAAAATTTCTACACCCAAAAGGAGAATTCAACATGGAAAGTAACAAATCCTCTACCATATAAATCTTCCTCCATTTCTGGAACCTCTTCCTCACTCACCATAACCCCATTTGACTTTGTGGAACATGCAAGAAAAACCAAAGTCCAGCTCTTAAAAATAGAATACCTACAAACACACCACCTGCCCGGTTTGTGAGGTTTATTAATGTAGTTCGTGGTGGTAACCCTGTATCCTCAAGTCCTAACTCTAAAGGATTATTTCCCACACCATCCACACCACCTTCCCAAAACATGCTAGCCCTCAGTTCTTCCAAAACCAACAGGGTTGAACCTTTCTAAATGTCACTCCTCATTAAAGGCTTCCAAATTAAATAATTGTATCATAGATTTGGAGCCTCAAAAATGTGATGCCAGCTAAAGTTGTAAATGCTCTAGGCCTCACCTTGACCTAGGTAAATGGAACTTACTACTTAATGGAATCCAAACAAGTGCCATTGGTAGGAAGAATCAAATATGCACATGTAGCACTAGCTGATTTTCCAGACAAGAAGGTAGTCATTTTTACACCCACCAGAAGAACAAGGTAATCCCATGCGCACCATCCTATCACCCACTTGGAACTAGGTGCTCACCTAAGGCACGCATAGGCACCGAGTCTCTCTTTTATGTGAGTTAAGTGGAAACCATCATCTAAATTAGGAACTTAATGAATAATGGTGGCAATGAGACATACATTCATCATAGGACTCAGAGCGGCCTCTAGACAAATGTGTTCATTCCAAATAGAGTATTTTCAGATAATAGATAACTACAATAGAAAGGAAAATACATAAGAGCTTACATCTACTTCATAACTTCCATGAACATAAATGAAATGACATAGATATGGATTGAATCAATTGCATTCATGCTCATTTATGTTTGTAACCTCATTACATTCATACTCATTACAATCAATGAATCCATTTAGACTACCACACTTGATCAAACTGAAGTCATACATCACAACAGGGATCATGTCCTTCATCCATACAAAGAAAATTTATATCCCAGCCCCTTAATACATTAATCCATCATATAACCTCTACCCAATCCCATAGAGTTCTTGCAATATATCTATAGAGCTCTACTCTCTCTATTCTCAAACTATGTCATCCTTTTAATTCTCTAATCCTTCTATTATCTATCATGTTCTCTCTTCATGGATGCTCATATATATAGGCATCTTACAGGTACCAACACCTTCTTCGTGGCCTCTGATCTGTTGCCAAGCGTCTATATGGGCTCTCCATGGGGACATGTTCCTTTAGGTATGGGCTCTTCCACATTCTACCATGATGGTCTCCTAGTGCGCCTACTCTCCAGCATGGGCTCTGCACGTTCTGACATGATGGTCTCCCATGTGCACCTCCATCGTTAATAATATTCCTTTTTGGGCCTCACATGGCCAATCTAACACCTTATTCGCTTCACACGTGCGGTCAGGTCCTTCTTCCCTGTGTCCTACCCTAAACGCAAAATGTGGCTAAGCTCAAACATGAGCACTTTTCATGCGCACGCCATGGGTTTCCTTAAACCCTTCCTTAACCCCCCGCCCTTTGTGCCTTATCTTGTGTGCCCTTCTTCTACTAGGCCTTGCATGCTTTCTTCTTGTGCGCCCATCCTTCAATTAAGCTTTGTGCGCCTACGTGCCTTGGTGCACTTAGTCGATATTTTAGGGGCCCAACATCACCCCACACTACACCTGTTCTCCATCCATGGGAACACTTCTTCACTGGATAAGGAAACAAGATGTAGAATTACATTCTAAAAAAAAGAATAAGGGGATGAGAAATGTGGGAGAGAAGAAAGAATGGGGAAGGGATGGCATTAGCTCAGCAAGCTAGGAAAATCCTTTTGCAAGTCAGCCTCCAACTTGTTCCATGCGTTGACCTCACTCGTGATTTCGTCAGAAGTCACCAAATAGGGCGCTTACCTCCTCAAAACTTAGTCCATTTCCCTAGGCACCCAAAGTGTCAACAACCTTCTCTAGCTCCTTGCCCAGGTCTTCAAGCACGTCCATCCTCCTAGTGATTTATGGGTATAGTTCCTTCAACCAAATTTTGATTGAACCCCTTAAGGTTTCAATGGCCTCATACTTCTTTTCAACCTTGGCCAGGACTCTGTCCCTTTCCGACCTTTTCCTTTATTTCTCCCATAACTCCTTCACTCTACTTCATGAGTGGTGACCAGGGTGTTTGTTACCCTATCCCTATCTCGCATAATTATCATATGCGGCCTCAAAAAATTGGGAAGCAATCTTAACACCCACTAACACCTTGCTATACTCAACAATGAGTACTACCACATTCAACTTGTCCTCTTTCTCCATGCGCACTGCCACTTCTTCTGCAGACTCCAGGCCAATGGTTGTCTCTCCATGGTGAGGATACGTGTCAGATCTTGTAAGCACTCAAGAGTGGACCAGTACTTTTGTGTGGGTGGCACTAGGTCTGGATGCTTCAAAATAATGGCACTTTTGATAGACTCCACCTTTTTGTATACATAGGCAGCGATGGTTTCCTTGACTGCCTCTTTTTCACCTAAGTCATCCTTTAAAATATCTCCTTCACATATTAGGCCTATGAAATGTGAAATGAGCTAAGGAGTAATGTGCATCTTTCTCCTACGAAGTGGAAGTAGTCTTCATGAACCCACGACATCATCCATTGGTATAGGTACTCAGGCTTCCCAAAGTAGGGCAACTCAAAGAGTTGTAATAACCCTACCTTTTCCATCTTGACCTTCACATCATCATTATAGATGGGCAAACCCTCTGGTGTCCTTTTATTTTTTGGGTGCACTAACTCCAGTGCCATCTCCTTCTCAATTGTGTTTGTACGATGATTGTATTCATTTACAGACATGTTTCTCAAATGGGACTCCCACTCCTTTCCTAAAGAATACTCCATCCGGTTATTGTATTTCTGCATACCACTCTTCGTTTGTACTTGTGTCAATTTCTTGTTGCTTGGCCTTGCCCTTTCCCTTTCCTTTCTTAGGTGTGCTAACTGGTTTCTTGGGTGCCATTGTCTAGGTCCTCTTATCACTTTAATCACTCCTTGTTACTCTGCTCTTCCACTTCTTCCAACCTTAGATCTCAAACCTGTGAGAAAAACCTCTTAAACTCAGTGCCCTATTTTGTCAAACCCTAACTGGGATACTCCTTTCACAATACGGCACCTTCTCATGACTTCCCTTACACCCATGAAACCCCTTCCTTCTAGTTCGCAAATCCAAACTAGTTACTCACACTCACCCTCTTCAGATTTTTCTTCACACGGATTGGTTCTGGAAGCCCTAGTTTGCAAGGATGTAAAAACACTTCTTTCTTCTTGTTCACAAAGTGAAAATGAAATGCCTTGACCCCTTTATTTATAGCTTTTCCTTCTTTGTAACATTAAATGCTACCTTACCTACCACTGTACATTAACACTTAATGCGGATTTTTCAAACAAGCCCAACTTTCATGCCTTAACTCACACGCCTAACCTTGCGTGGACAATTTTCCACCCTTCCTCGTGCAAGCCCGACTTTCACACTTTTTCTTATGTACCCAACCTTATGCGGACCATTCTCCAGCTTCAGTGCGCAAAACAAATCATCTAGACATGAGACTCTTACACGTGCGTACCTGTGTGGAACTTCTTCTGTCCTAATTTTTACTCTCGCCTACCTCGTGTTACTTATGCGCTTCTTTTTATCTTGTACGTGGATCCCAAATGTAGCATCTTATTGAAACCCACCATTCTTTTTCACCTTTCGTTGCATGTACTTTCTTCACTGGGTCATTCAACGAGGCTTTGCAATCCAATCCTTCCTGGCAGTTCATACTTCAATTTCTTCCACCTTACTCCACCCCACACTAAACTGATGTGCGGTCCTTTGTGCATATACAACTTCACTAGAGAGTAATGAGATTACTGCAGCCAAGGTGCAACAAAAATAACAATGAGAAAGGGAAACAAAAAAAGGAAACTACTCGAGAAAATCCTAAACTAGCCGCAACACTACCTTATCGACAAACACCAAGAAGACTTATTTATAGTAGGGCTTCACCTACTCCCATTGAAGTGTCTTGGTAATTTTTTTCCATCCAGTAGCTTGTAGCGCACGCGCTTTGAATCAAGGATGTACTAGATTTTATCAGACCTTACCAATGGACCTTCAACTTCCCTAGATGGTGTAAAACCTTAGAATCATACAATAAGATCATCTCGCCCAACCGTAAACTTCGTGTTCTGATGTGGCAATCATGCCATGCTTTCTCATTTGTTTTTTCTATTATTTGGCTCCATCTAGCTAGTGATCTTCTTTCATCCACTTCATTATTTCATCAATTCTTTCTTCTAATGCTTGCTCATTAACCAGCTCTCATGTGCGTGTTATATGTAGAGAAGGTAACATGAATTCGACCGGGACAGCTTAGTGCAAACACCAATTAAAATGGTGTGGCTTTGTTCACCTATTATCGGTTGTCCTATAAGCCCATAACATGGTGATGACTTGTAATCCCAATCCCATCTCTCGACATCACATATCTTAGTCAATGTGTGACTAAGTATTTTTTAAATGCCTCAACGGTTCCATTTGCTTGAGGGTGGTCGGGAGTAGTTTTGTGATGCCACCATGAACTCTGCTAACAGGATCCTCAAGGTCTCATTCAAGAATTATGTACCCCTCTCATTTGGTTAAAATTAAAGGGCGTACATACCTTGTGATAATGTTCTCCCACAAAAATATTTTTGTTGTAGCTGGTGTAGAGTCCTTAGTTGGGGCTGCCTCTACCCACCTTGTCAAATAGTCTGTGCTAGTGATCACATAGCGTGATCCAGTCCTATGTGTTACTGGTACAATAGGGCCTATAAAGTCTATTACCCATTTCTCAAAGGGTTCAACACTAGGGATGGGGCGTAAGGGAATTTCATCCCTCTATCCTGCATGCCAATGCACTGAAAATGGTCACATGCTTTACAATACTCCTTACAATCCTTAAACACGTGTCTCCCACCATAATCCTTCCATTAATATCTTGTGCGCGGTGGCATCGCTTGCATAATTCCCACCTGCACTTCCTCCGTGCACTTCCTCTCTAATGGTGAGGTGCTCATGCTCTAAAGATCTGAGACCTACACAAAACTTCATCATGCTCTAGTTTTTATAAGTCCCCATTGATCAACATGTAGGCACAAAGTGCGTATGACTAGTTGTTTTCTCTCTAATGTATTTATCCCTTTTGACACCATACTTGTCTTAAGGAACACAACAATATCCTCCAAGTCTTAGGGTGGGTGTCATGCAACCTAAAAAGATGTGCATCTGGCATGGTATCTTCAATGCTCTACGTGTCCTCCCCTGAATCAATCCTAGACAAATGGTCAGGTCCGGAATTACTCTTGCCTAGTTTGACCACTACGGTGAACTCAAATTCTTGGAATAGCAACACCCACCGACATATGCACCCTTGTAGGATGGGCTTGTTCACCAAATATTTTAATGCCATGTGGTCAGTGTAGAAGATAAAGGGAGTTACGAGAAAATACTTGCTGAGCTTATGAAGCGCATAAATAATAGACAATGCCTCGCACTCGGTTATAGTATAATTTTGTTCTGTTGGTGTTAACTACCCGATTTCAAAGTATATGGGGTGATCAAAAATTCCTTCACTAGGATGTGCCAAAGACCATTTGCCCTAATGGCCATTCCAAAGGCATCCACATGAACATGGAAGGACTTGTCCCAAGAGGGAAAACATAATATAGGCATGGTGACAAGCCTATCCTTCAATGTGTCAAATGCCTTCTATTGCTCCTCTCCCCAGTGTAAGGAACTTTTATGCCCGAGAAAATCCTCTAAAGCTATAGATATCTTGGTATACCCCTTGATGAAGTTTCGATAGTATCTCATGTGTCCAAGAAATCCACGCAATGTGCTTTGACTAGTTGGTTCCCCAATCCCACAATCACCGCAATTTTGGTAGGATATACCAAAAACCTTCTTTGCATATGATGTGTTTATAGGAAAGAAGGGATAAAATATGCGGAATAATCCCTCACGGAATCACAACATTAGAAACTAATATGCAGAAAATGTTACAGATCTCAAATAAAATTGCAGAATAAAATAACACAACACAAAGAGACAGTATTTAACATGGTTCACCCAATTTGGGCTACATCCACCAAGAATCACTTGCTCGATTTTATTACAAGCCACTTCTCTCTCAATACAATACCCGATTTGTTTGGAGCTATACTCAACAAACTCTCTGAAATTCACACCCTAATTCAAAGCACATCTATAATGTTTTCATTATATCTACCATATGCACAAAACCATATAAATAGACAACTACTTAAGCAGTTTTACAAAACCACGGGGTATCAAAACCATGGGCCAAAACCATCCCATAAACCTATGGGTCAAAAAACCCACCCATATGAGAAAATCATGTTTCTTGATATATCGGACACGTTTTAAGCCCCAAAATCAAATGGCGCGCCTCCAAACCCATGAACCCCAGTGAGACAACTATGAAAAGTGTAAACTACTCTTAGTGTACAGTATTCAACACTTTCTCACATGAAAACAAGCTCTACAACCTAACAATCTCCCACTTGGAGACTATTTTTCCTCTGAGCAAGCTTCTCAACCCTTCACTAGTTTCTGTGAAGACCAACCAAAGTCAAGAAAACTTCAGCTTTTCCCTTGTGACCACCTTGGTCATCATGTCTGCAAGATTTTTACTATTATGAATCTTCTCAAGCTTCAACTTCTCTTCCTCCAAATATATCCTGATGAAATGGTACCTTCACTTTATATGCTTATTCCTAGAGTGGAAAGCAAAGTTATTAGCTAGGTGTATAAACTCTGACTATCACTATGCAACTTTCCTTCCTCCCGCTTATGCCCCGACTCCTCAAGTAATTGTTGTAACAAAATTATTTCCTTTCTTTCCTATATGGCAGCAACATACTCACCTCCATGGTTGATAAAGCCACCAACTTCTATAGTCGTGAAATCGAGCTTTGTTTGTTGTGCCACCTACAGGTGTAAACATAACCTATTGTGCTCCTCCTCATTTGTTTACATCTCCACCATATTTAAATCTACATAACCACAAAAAGTGGTGTTTGATCCACTATAGCAACAAATTGTCCCCATGGTCCTCTCAAATACCAAAGAATCCACTTTACTTCCTGCCAGGATCTCTACATGGATCACTCACAAATCTAATCACTTCTCCCCTTTGCATGGGAAATATCAGACTTGTTGCACACCATGACATACATCAAATAGCCAACTGCTGATCGAGTAAGGTACCTTGACATCTAGTTTCTCTCTTACTCTGTCTTGGGACACTGTTCCTTTGATAACTTGAAATGGCACGACAAAGGAGTCCCAACCAGAGTTTATCATCTTGCATATTAAACCTCTCTAAGACCTTCTTAATGTACTCTTCCTGAGATAAAGTCAACTTCCATTCCTTCCTATCCTGAGATATCCTCATACCAAGGATTTTTTTGGCTGCCCCCAAATCCTTCAGTAGAAAAGGATTCACTTAGTTGTTTTTGAGTACTTTGATTTCCTACATGTTTTTAGGCTGCGCAACCAACATGTCATCCACATATAGACAAAGGATAATATAACTGTCATCCTCAAATTTCTTTGTATACATGTAATGGTCAAAATGACATATAATATAACCTTGCTCCATGATGAAGCTATCAAATGTCTTATACCATTGACGTGGAGCTTGTTTCAAGCCATACAAACTCTTCTTCGGTTTGCACACCATCTCCTTATTACCTTTGACCTCATAGCCCTCTGGATGTTGTATATATAGTTCCTCCTCCAAATCACCATGGAGAAATGTAGTATTTACATCAAGTTGTTCTAAGTGCAAGTCTTCTCTATTACAACTATTCCTAGAATAGTTCTAATAGAAGTCATTTTACTATAGGAGAAAAAAATCTCATCAAAATCTATACCTTTTTTCTCATGCAAACCCCTTGACCACCAACCGGTCCTTATATCTTTTCTTTCCTCCTTCCTCTTTCACTTCGAATACCCACTTGTTCTATAATGCTCTTTTTCCCTCGAGTAACTTCACCAAATCCCATGTTTGGTTCTCCATGAGAGCCTAATGCTCCTCATCCATGGCTTTCTCCCACTTGTTTCTCGCATCTACATGCATTGCTTCATCAAATATCTCTAGCTATCCACTATCGGTGAGTAATAAATAATTAAGAGAAGGAGAAAAACGTTCGACTTATCTTCTTACCCTAAGACCTCCTCAATATACGAGTTTGGGGTTCTGTTGAGGGGGTTCTGAATTGGTTCATGTGTCACTCTCCCATCCGGAAAATCCTTTCTTTACCGCTGCATATCCTTTCTTGGATTCTTCCATGTTTTCCTACAAACTGCTGCTTATACATGACTTTCTCATTAAAGACCACATCCCTAGATCGATTTTTTTTTTTCCTTAATACTCCAACATTTATATCCAAATTCATCACCACCATAACCAATGAAAGTACATTGTTGATTTAGCCTCTAGCTTGGTCCTATCATCCTTGTCTATATGGAAAAACACCTCACATCCAAGAAATCTAAGAAATGAATAATAAACTTTATTACCATGCCAAGCCTCCTCGGAATGCCTCCATCAAAGGCACTTAAGGGCCCTCTGTTTATCAAGTACACAGGTTGTGCTCACTTCTTTCTACCCAAAAAGAAAGAGGTAGTCCCGCATGTAACCTCATGCTCCTAGCACATTTCATTATTGATCTGTTCATCCTTTCGACACCCCATTTTGTAGCGGAGTTCCCAGGAACCGTATTTTTCTATGGATTCCATTCTTAGAAAAATAATCATTAAATTCATTGCTGCAATACTCCCTCCATTATCTTACCTAAGAAATTTTAGCTTAAGCCATATTTCATTCTCTACCGAGGCTTTTCATTTAACAAAAGTGTCAAATACATCATATTTTTTTCTAATACAATAAACCCAAACTTTCATTGTTGCATCATCAACAAAAGTAACATAATAACTTAAACCCCAAGAGATGATACATGAGCCGGCCCCACACATCGAATGCACCATCTCTAACTACTCTCTTTCTTTGTAGGTCCAACCTTGAGAAACCTTACTCACTTTTGTTTCCCATATATGTAGTCCTCCTCACGTAACTCCAAACCTATTTCTATATATCTAGGAAAATCCTTCTTTATGATCTCCATGCCCTTATGGCCCATATGACCAAGCCTATAGTGCCACAAAGATTACAAACATTAGTGCTATAAGTGGTTAAATACAAGGTTCCAACATTATTACCTCTTGCCACCACAACAACACCCTTGGTAACCTTCCAAGAGTCCACTTTGTAAATATCACAATACAACTATCACCTCCCAAATGCCCCGAGGGCACATGTCGACATCCTTCAATAGTCAAGTATTCCCATTCTACATCTTAACTGAACAAAACCTTTTCCAACTATGTCGTAAGGCTCATCATCACCAAGAAAAACATGCCCAAAATCTTCTTGAACATAATCAACAAAATAATTTCTATGTGGAGTAGCATGGAAAGAAGCCCCGAATCTAAAACTCAAGATTAAGTAATGTTATGCAAAGAAAGAATCAAAGCATCCAGGACATACATTACCCATTACCACATTTTCCTCCTTGTTTTCTTCATGTTGTTTCTTCTTGTCACATAGCTCCCAACATTTCTTATTTACATGCCCAGACTTTCCACAAGTGCCAACATACTATCTTTCTTTTGGATTTTGAGCTTGCCCGATCCTTTGATTTTCCATAGATTCCTCTATTCTTCTCTCCCTCTAGTTTTCATTGTCAAAGCATTCCCTGAAGTAGAAGATTCCTCAAAGGTTTTTTCTTCACATTTCCTCGCTTATAATCACCCCTACAACATCCTCAAAATTCAACTTTGAGTTAGCTGGAACCGAGTTGCTTACCACATTACCAGGCTATTCTAACTCCCGGGTAAAGAGCACAAAACTAATAAAGTACTACCTTCTTCATCAATTTCTATTGTAACTAAATCTAGCATATTTACAACCGTATTAAAATAATTTAAATGATTTGCTTCTTGAACCATTCTCGAAATCTTCATATTAACAACTTTTTCATTAAAAATATCTTATTTGAGGCAAAGGGTTTTTCTTACAACTTCCTAATGCATTCATCATTTCTTTTGTAGTCTTTTCCTTTGAAACATTAAATAATATCGAAGATGCAATACACAACCAGATTGTCCCAAGTGCCTTCCTATCTAGCAAATCCCATTCCGCATCCATTATGTTGGAGGGTTTGTTCACCTTCTTAGACAATGGAATATAAAGACCCTTCTGATAAAGGTAATCTTCCATCTGCATCTTCCAAAGATTGAAGTTCTTCCCATTGAATTTATTAACCCTAGATATTCCATCATCTACCATAGCTCCCACTCAAGATAAAACTTTCCCTATAATTCAAAACTTCAGTAAACCAAACCAAAATCTGATACTAATTGTTAGGAAATAAAGGATAAAATATGTGGAATAATCCCTCATAGAATATGTAGAAACTAATATGCGAGAAAATATTACAGATCTCAAATAAAATTGTAAAACAAAATAACACAACACAAAGAGACAGTATTTTAATGTGGTTCACCCAATTTAGGCTACATCCAACAAGAATCACTTGCTTATATTTTATTACAAGCCACTTCTCTCTCAATACAATACCTAGATCTATTTGGAGCTATGCTCAAAAAACTCTACAGAATTCATATCCCGAATTCAAAACACATCTGTAATGTTTTCATTATATCTACCATATGCACAAAACCATATAAATAGACAACTACTTAAGTAGTTTTACAAAACCATGGGTATCAAAACCATGGGCCAAAACCATCGTCCCATAAACCTATGGGTCAAAAAACCCACCCATATGAGAAAATCACGTTTCTGATATATCGGACACATATTAAGGCCCAAAAAAAATTTCGGGGGCTACACCACCAAACCCACAAACCCCGACAAGACAACTACGGAAAGTGTACAATACTCTTAGTGTATATTTTTCAACACTTTCTCACATGAGAATATGCTCCACAACCTAACAATCTCCCACTTGGAGACTAGTTTTCTTCTGAGCAAGCTTCTCAACCCTTCACTAGTTTATATGAAGACCAACCAAAGCTGAACACAACTTCAGTTTTTCCCTTATGACCACCTTGGTCATCATGTCTACAGGATTTTTACTAGTATGAATCTTCTCCAGCTTCAACTTCTCTTCCTCCAAATCTATCCCGAGGAAATGGTACCTTAACTATATACTTTTTCCTAGAGTGGAAAGCGAGTTCTTAGCTCAGTGTATAACACTCGACTATAACTATGTAACTTTCCTTCCTCCCCGTGTTTATGCCCCAACTCCTCAAGTAATTATTATAACCAAACCATTTCCTTGCTTGCCTATATGGCAACAACATACTCAACCTTTGTGGTTGACAAAGCCACCAACTTCTATAGTCATGAAATATAGCTTACTATTGTCCCACCTACAGTGTAAACATAACCTATTGTGCTCCTCCTGCTATCTACATCTCTAGCCATATTTGAATCTACATAACCACACAAAGTGGTGTTTGATCCACTGTAGCACAAAATTTTCCCCATGGTCCCTCTCAAATACCAAAGGATTCACTTTACTACCTGTCAGTGATCTCTACCCAAATCACTCATAAATCTACTCACCACTCCTACTTTGGATGGGCAATATCAGAGCCTAGTGCACACCATGGCAATCATCAAACTGCCAACCGCTAATGAGTAAGGTACCTTGGACATTTAGTTTCTCTCCTACTTTGTCTTGGGACACAGTTCCTTTGATAACTTGAAATGGCCGCCAAAGGAGTCACAACTAGGTTTATCATCCCGCATATTAAACCTCTCCAAGAACTTCTTAATGTATTCTTCTGAGATAAAGTAAGCTTTTGTTCCTTCTTATCTTGAGATATCCTCATACCAAGGATTTTTTTGGCTGCCCCAAATCCTTCGTAGAAAAGGATTCAATTAGTGCTTTCTTAAGTAATTTTATTTCTGCATTTTTTTACCTGCAACCAACATGTCATCCACATACAGACAAAGGATAATATAACTCCCATCCTAAAAAAAATTTGTATACATGCAATGGTTAGATTGACATATAATATAACCTTGATACATCATGAAGCTATAAAATTTCTTATACCATTGACGTGGAGCTTATTTCAAGCCATACAAACTCTTCTTTAGTTTACACACCATATCCTCTTTACCTTTGACCTCATAGCACTGGTCAGCTTTGCATATATAGTTCCTCCTCCAAATCACCATGGAGAAATGTAGTATTTACATCAAGTTGTTATAAGTGCAAGTCTTATTCTATAACTATTCCTAGAACAGTTCTAATAGAAATCATTTTTACTACAAGAGAAAAAAATATCATCAAAATCTATACATTTTTTCTATGCAACCCCTTGACCACCAACCGTGCCTTGTATCTTTTCTTTCATCCTTCTTCCTCTTTCACTCTGAACACCAACTCATTCTATAATGCTCTTTTTCCTTGGGTAGCTTCACCAAATCCCATTTCTGGTTCTCCATGAGAGCCTAATGCTCCTCATCCATGGATTTCTCCTACTTCTTCCTGCATCTACATGCATTGCTTCATCAAAGCTCTCTAACTATCCACTATCAATGAGTAATAAATAATAAAGAGAAGGAGGAAAACATTCGGTTATCTTCTTACCCTAGAAGACCTCCTCAATATAGGAGTTTTTGGTTCTTGTTGAGGGGGTTCCTGAACTAATTCATGTGTCACTTTCCCATCTGGAAGATCCTCTACTTTGCAACATATTCATTCTTGGATTCTTCCCTATTTTCCTACAATCTGCTTCTTATACATGAATTTCTCATTAAAGACCACATTCCTAGATTGAATGATTTTCTTGTCCTTAATACTCCAACATTTATATCCAAAGTCATCACCACCATAACCAATGAAAGTACATTTTTCAGATTTAGCCTCTAGCTTGGTCCTATCATCCTTTTCTATATGGAAAAACACCTCACATCCAAAGACTCTATGAAATGAATAATCAACTTTCTTACCATGCCAAGCCTCCTCGGATATGCCTCCATCCAAGGAACTTGAGGGCCCTCTGTTTATCAAGTACACAACACTCACCACTTCTACCCAAAAAGAAAGAGGTAGTCCCGCATGTAACCTCATGCTCCTAGCACTTTCCATTATTGTTCGATTCATCCTTTCGACACCCCATTCTCGTAGGGAGTTCTGGAACCTGTATTTTTCCTATGGATTCCATTCTTAGAAAAATAATCATCAAATTCATTGCCGCAAAACACCCCTCCATTATCTTACCGAGACATTTTAGCTTAAGACTGTTTCATTCTCTATCGAGTCTTTCCATTTAACAAAAGTGTCAAATGCATCATATTTTTTTCTAATATAATAAACCCAAACTTTCCTTGTTACATCATCAATAAAAGTAACATGATAACTTGAACCCCTAAGATATGATACATGAGCCGGCCCCACACATCAAAATGCACCAGCTCTAACTTACTCTCTTTCTTTGTAGGTCCAACCTTGAGAAACCTTACTCACTTTTGTTTCCCATATATGCAGTCCTCACAGAACTCCAAACCTATTTCTGTATATCCAGGAAAATCCTTCTTTATGATCTCCATGCCCTTATGGCTCATATGATTGAGCCTATAGTGCCATAATGTTGTATCTACTTCTATAGCCACAAGATTACAAACATTAGTGCTATAAGTGGTTATAGATAAGGTTCCAACCTTCTTACCTCTTTCCACCACAAGAGCACCCTTGGTAACCTTCCAAGAGTCCACTATAAATATCACAATACAACCATCACTTCCCAACTGCCCTACCAATATCAAATTTCATCTTAATGTAGGCACATGTCTGACATCCTTCAATAGCCAAGTATTCCCATTCTACATCTTAACCTGAATAGAACCTTTTCCAACTATGTTGTAAGGCTCATCATCACCAAGAAAAACATGCCCAAATCTCCTTGAACATAATCAAAAAAATAATGTCTATGTGGAGTAGCATGGAAAGAAGCCCTCGAATCTAAAACCCAAGATTAAATAATATGTACAAAGAAAGAATCAAAGCATCCTGACATATATTACCCGTTGCCACATTTGCCTCCTTGTTTTCTTCATATTGTTTCTTCTTGTCCCGAAGCTCCCAATATTTCTTCTTTACATGCCCAAACTTTCCACAAGTACCGGCATATTATCTTACTTTTGGATTTTGACCTTGCCCAATCCTTTGATTTTCCACGGCTTCCTCTATTCTTTTGTCTCCCTCTAGTTTCCATTATCAAAGCATTCCCTGAAGTAGAATATTCCTTAGAGATTTTTCTTTGCATTTCCTCACTTAGAATGACCCCTACAACATCCTCAAACTTCAACTTTGAGTTAGCTGGAACCAAGTTGCTTATCTTGTTATTACCAAGTTATTCCAACTCTCAGGTAAAGAGCACATAACTAATAAAGCCCTAACTTCTTCATCAAATTCTATTATAGCCAAAGCTAGCATGTTTACAACCATATTAAAATAATTTAAATGATTTTCTACTTGAACCATTCTCATACATCTTCGTATTAAACAACTTTTTCATTAAAAATATCTTATTTGAGGCAGAGGGTTTTTCATAAAACTTCCCTAATGCATCCATCAGTTCTTTTGTAGTCTTTTCCTTTGAAACATTAAATAATACCAAAGATGCAAAACACAGGCCAGATCTGTCCCAAGTACCTTCCTATCCAGCCAAATCTCATTCCACATCCATCATCCTGGAGGGTTTTTTTACCTTCTCAAACAACGAAATATAAAGATCCTTCGATAAAGGTAATCTTCCATATGCATCTTCCAAAGACTGAAGTTCTTCCTGTTGAATTTATCAACCCTAGATCTTCCATCATCTACCATAGCTCCCACTCAAGATAAAACTTTCCCTACGATTCAAAACTTAAGCAAACCAAACCAGACTCTGATACCAATTGTTAAGAAATAAGGGATAAAATATGCGGAATAATCCCTCACGAATATGTAGAAACTAATATGCAAAAATATTACATATCTCAAATAAAATTACAAAATAAAATAACACAACACAAAGAGACAATATTTAACGTGTTTCACCCAACTTGGGCTACATCCACCAAGAATCACTTTCTCAAATTTTATTACAAATCACCGCTCTCTCTCAATACAATACCCAAATCTATTTGGAGCTATGCTCAACAAACTCTACAAAATTCACACCCGAATTCAAAACACATCTGCAATGTTTTCATTATATCTACCATATGCACAAAACCATATAAATAGACAATTGCTTAAGCAATTTTACAAAACCATGGGTATCAAAACCATGGGCCAAAACTGTCCCATAAACCTATGGGTCAAAAACCCACCCATATGAGAAAATCATGTTTCTCGATATATCGGGCACATTTTAAGGCCCAAAAAAAAATTCAGGGGCTACGCCACCGATCCCAAGAACCCCAGTGAGACAATTGTGGAAAGTGTACAGTACTCTTAGTGTATAGTCTTAATACTTTCTCATATGAAAAAAGGCTCCACAACCTAACATGTGCCCCAATAGGGTTCTCGAATGGGGTAGCAAATACACAATTCTTAATGTTAAGGGATATCCTCAACTCGCCGACACCTTTCAAACATCAACCGCAGTTATCACAATGGTCCTTGATCAGTCCATACATGGTCCAATCATCAAGGTATACCTGGAGGAAATTGTGGATGAAGTTATGGAAATCCTGTACTACAATGTGCGAAAATACAATAGGCGCATTCTTCAATCCAAAAGGCATGACCGTATAGGAGAAACTTCCCCACTCGGTGGCAAAATATTTCTTCCTCTGGTCTTCCTTTGCAATCCTCACCTAGTGATAGCTTGAGAACCCATCCATGAAAGAGTAGGCTTTGCGCCCTGCCACTCCCTCTAGGATATCTTTAGTAAATGGGGTTGGAAATGGATCAATGATACATACTACGTTCAAATCCCTATAATCAACACATATAATTATCCTCCCATCCTTCTTGATACTAATCACCATCGGGCTTATCCATTCTGAATCCTCCATAGATTCTATGATCCCTGACGCTATCATCTTTTCTATTTCCTCGTTGACCTTTATACATAGATTAGGATTCATCCGGTAGGGTCTTTTCCTGATCAGGTGTGCACCTTCCTTCAAATTTATCCTCATCTCCCCAAAGAGTGGTGAACGCCTTTGAGCTCATGATACCCACACGGGAACAAATCCTCAAACTCATGTAAAAGATCAATGATCTTAGAGACTTCCTTATCCGACTAATAATCTCCAATGATAGCTTCCTTAGGTTCAATCTCTGACCCAATATTAACCTTATTTATCTTTAATGGCTCATGATAGGCGTGCGTCATCTCATCAACACTATCCATTACTTTGCGCGAGCCTAGAGAATGGTTAACCTCCAAATTTTCCATCTCTTCACCATCTATGACATAGACCATCTTGCCTTTTTCTTTCATTGTGCATGCACGCTCCAATTGTACCTCATCAGACTCATCTTCGCCAAATTTCCCACCCAAACATGGCTCTCCTAGTATTTCGCAAGCCTATCTTCTGCTTGGCACTATCCCCCATCGTAAGGCACTTGACCTCCTATAATGACATATCAACCAATGGTTTTGTGCTTCGATAATCAAATGTTTGGATGAGGTCAGCCGCTAGTTCTTTCCAATTCCTTATTTGGTGGCATGTCTCAGAGTGGATGTACCATGTGCATGCGCAACCTTGCAATGTAGAATACAGTTTATGGATCCAAAGGGATGGTGGTAAAGCTTCTGCACCTTCTCTCCATACTCTCTCATAGGATTGGATGTGGAAAGAGGTGGGCTCACTACCATGGTAATCTTTGATGGTGGTGGGCACATTACTTCTAGAGAACCAGATAGAGAGGGAAATTCTCACCTCGCACCACTCCAGAAGGTTATC
Source organism: Taxus wallichiana var. yunnanensis (assembly GCA_018340775.1). Classification (NCBI taxonomy): domain Eukaryota; kingdom Viridiplantae; phylum Streptophyta; class Pinopsida; order Cupressales; family Taxaceae; genus Taxus; species Taxus wallichiana. Next base: position 349,893,158 of record CM031235.1, read on the forward strand.
TCGATGCATTACCCACCAATGCGCAACAGTTCCTAGTAGGATGTAACTTAGCATCCCTCTTTGCTCCTTTTCCTCCTTCCATTAAGCTTCCATCTTCTGTATAAAGATCTTAGGGAAGGCTCCTCTTGAGTACTTAGGTAGCTCCTTTCCTCCTAGTCATCGAATAATGTGCGCCTTTGTTACCCTTTTCACTGATCCTCTCAAGTGTTGTCTAATTAACTCATAGGTTCCATGCACCCAATTATCACATGCTATACTGGTGGTGTCACTCACCAACTGAGCATCCTCAAACTGGATAACCCGTTGGTAGGATGGATTATCTCTGGATCACTGATTGAGTGCACATATATCCTATCCAAGACTTCTTCTCCCAAAGGTTCAGTATAGGGTGTTGACTTCCCATCAGCTAGGGGTATGATGATACGTTCCTCCTCATTTTCAAATCTGATGTACCCCTTGTTAAACTGAAGATCTACATTGTTCTTATAACACCATGGGCACCCAAGTAGTGCTGGGAAATTTTCTACCTCAGCGAGTGCTAAGACTTCGAAGTCCCCAGTAAACTTGGCTCCCTGAATGGTGATAGCTACATCCTTTAAGACACCTATGGGCATTGCCTTTGTTTTGTTTTCCATATACAACACATTTGAAGATGGCTATAATGTAGGCCTTCCCATCTGATGCCAAGCATCCAAAGTGAGAACATTGACCTCCGCACTTGTGTCAATGAGGATATTGCTAAGGAGCCATCCATCCACGACCACATTTAATGTGATCTCCTTATCATAGTTGACACTATAAGGGGGAAGGTTTGCATGTAAGACTTGCCTTTCAAAATATTCTCCCGCATGTGGTAACTTCTCTCTCAACCATGCTCCTAGCAAGGGAATAATATTCTCTTGGCTTAGCCTTCATGCTCTTCTCTCTGGATTACTCCTTTAGACACTAGATTTCTTCTTGTAAACTTTAAATTACATCCATGGTATCTTGATATAATTCTTTTTGATGCGTAGGTTCTAGTTACCTCCCATGTACCACTTCTTCCCTTGAAACCAGGTTCTTCGCCTTGGCATTTCTCTTGCATACATTGCCTCTGCTCTTATGGTTACCAAAACAAGTTCCAAGCCTTCATCACATGCTACCCAGGGCATCCATTGGGTGTCTACCTTCTTAATGCTTATCATTGTAGCACCCTTTTCCTTCTAGTGCTACTGACTCATATGCTCAAACAACTCAGGGAACTCCTCATACTTGTGCTTCTTTCCGCACCATGAGCACCTTTGCAACAAATATGGGCACTCGTGCTTGTAGTGGTATGTTGACCCAAAATTGAAACATGTTCCATGCGAGAAATCACTTCTTCCTCCTCCAAAGTTACCACAGACCGCAGAATCCTTCACAAAATCCTCTTCCGCGTGCACCTTCATGTGTGTGCTCCTCATAAAGTTGATCATCACCTTTAGAACTACTAGAAATGCTAGTATGGCGCACCCCATGATCAATGGCTTCATGGATCTAGTCAATGATTCTATAATCCTTAGTATCATGGGTTGTAGATCTATAAATTTTACAAGATAGCAGGACACATTCTTCTCGCATCATGCATTGTAACAAGGGACATCTACTAGCATCATGGTCCCCATGAAAAATATCACAATCTCCATTGCCATGGTGTGTACTATCCTCTAAGGGGAAATCATCCTTGAAAAGCCCCTCTGCTTCACAATTTTGTACACCATAACCCACTATGAATCTCATGCGTTGAGCTTGAAGACAACTTCTCCAACTGCTTAGCCATAGCTGTGATTTGAGCCTCCAAAAATGGGCTAACACCAATATCAACACTTCCAATAGCCTCAGGCGCACAGAGCGGCCTCCAATGCTTCATGTGGGTCTGTGAAATTTTTATGAGATATCTTCTAAAAGGTGTTATCAACCCTCCAACAAACCATTGAGCATGTTGTGAAGGGTGAATTTCATATGACAATTTTGATAGGAGAGTCTTAAACCATGCATCATACTCTCACACACTCTCTGCCATTCCTTGTTAAATCTCCTTCAGGGTGCTGATGCTCTTCTATTCAAACTCGGGAATGTGGAATTCTACTAGGAAGGCATTCTTTAAAGTAGTATAATCCACCACCATTTGATGAGGATCATATTTCCTATACCAGCTATGCCTCGCCCTTATAGCATCATTGTAAACTCACTTACCTTCCACTCTGGGCTAGTGATCCCTTTCACGCTCCATAGAACTCACACTTGTGAACATGCTATACAACATCTTCAATACCTCTGTAATCTAAAAATGTAATGACATCTCAAAGAAGACTTGAGGGGGTTACTGGGGTCCTTGTCCTCCTGAGCCAGATCCTTGGTTTCCTTCAAGTGTTTCCTCCACCTCCCGGATCCACCAGGCTCACCAGTCTTATTCCTCTTGATACACCCAATCCACAGGTCCACCAGGTCATGTTCCACCAGATCCACTTTGGATCCACTAGGTCTACCAGGTCCTATAGTAGTCATGCTAAGGGTCCCCATAGTCCCATTGAACTACATGCCGACAGATCCAGTGATGATGCCCCACTACCAATAGTAGTGTACCCCGCACCACCCCAGACATGAGACCGAAGGTTGGTGTGCTTGCTCCTTGTCCAAAAATCCCTCCAAAACTAGAATATGCATAGCCATAGAAGTTCGAATGAGAAATTATATCTCCGGGTGCAGATTAGTCACTCCCACCAATACCAACTTGGCCAACAATATTCTCCCCTTGATCTAGAAATCCAAGCACCAAGGTTTGGTCACTAGGTGGGTTTAGATATGTGCCAATAGATCTTCTCTCTCCGCATGACAAAATTGCATCAAAAGCCGAAGGGGTCTCTCTTACGCGCTTGTTAAGATGGGGTAGCAAGAAAGACTCGCTCAGGTTCCACGTCCTCTACATGAACCTCAAATCCTTCTTGCCACGTCTGTCTCCATATATCCATCACACCTATAGCCTCACATCCTCTAGCAATCTCCCTTTCACGTGCTTCACTATACCTGAGTCATCTCTCCGCTCTTTCCTTTTCTCGCCACAAAATCTGCCATCTTCCCCACCCTAGCTTCCTCACCCAATGCTCAGAATGGTTTAGCCGACCATTATAAATGCCTCTAAACCCAATGTAACAATCAAAATCTTCATTGCCAATGGGATAACACCTAGAAATGATCCTCTGGGCTCCTGCAGAAACTCAAACTCAGTAACTTTGGACAAGAGTATGTAGAAATAGTGTACTCCAAAGTGTAGCTAGCCAACACACCTTTCCACCAATGATCCACAGCATGGGTCCACATCATATATGCATCTTACGGTCTCTAGTATTCTTCTTGGGTCCAGTGCATGATCTAAAATACCATCTTGATCTAGATGTATATGTTGAGAGCCATTCATACAGTTCTACTGGGAAGCAACAGAAAAATGTTTCATACAACTCATGGTAGAGGTTCTCTTCTACCCAACTACGTGCATCAAAATCAGACCCAGTGTTGAATCTCTAAGAAAATTCATGCTTAGTGCCCTTGAACCATGATTCAACACTTTCCAAAGTTAAACACTCTATCAATACTCTTAACATAGACCAAGGTGCATGCCGTTTCCCACTATAACTTCAAAAAGAGGTCCCGGCAATGGAACTAAGATGTAGTCATTTTTACACCCACCAGAAGAACAAGGGAATCCCATGCACACGGCCTATCACCCAGTGGGAACTAGGCACTCACCTAAGGCACGCGTAGGTGTTGAGTCTCTCTTTTATGTGAGTTAAGTGGGAAACCATCATCTAGATCAGGAACTTAATGAATAATGGTGGTAATGAGACATACATTCATCATAGGACTCAGAGCAGCCTCTAGACAAATGTGTTCATTCCAAATAGAGTATTTACAAATAACAGATAACTACAACAGAAAGGAAAATACATAAGACCTTACATCTACTTCATAACTTCCATGAACAAAAATGAAATGACATAGATAGGGATTGAATCAATTGCACTCATGCTCATTTATGTTTGTAACCTCATTACATTCATACTCATTACAATCAATGGATCCATTTAGACTACCACAACTTGATCGGAGAAAAGTCATACATCCTAGCAGGATCATGTCCTTCATCCATACAAATAAAATTCATTTTCCAGCCCCTTCATACATTAATCCATCATATAACCTCTACCCAATCCCATAGAGTTCTTACAATATATCTACAAAGCTCTGCTCTCTCTATTCGTAAACTATGTCATCCTTTTAATTCTCTGATCCTTCTATCATATGTCTTCTTCTCTCTTTTGCAGATGCTCATATATATAGGCATCCTGTGGTGCCAATGCCTCCTTCTACGGCCTTAGATCTGTTGCCAAGCATCCGTATGGGCTCTTCCACATTCTGCCATGATGGTCTCCTAGGTGCGCCTACTCTCCAACATGGGCTTTGCATGTTCTGACATGATGGTCTCCCATGTGCACCTCCATCGCTAAGCATATTCCTTTTGTGGGCCCCACGTAGCCAATATGACACCTTATTTTCTTCACATGCGTGGTCGGGTCCTGCTTCCCTGTGTCTGTCTTAGACGCAAAATGTGGCTAAGCCCCAAAACCCGATCCTATCTGCGCACACACCATGGATTTCCTTAAACCCTTCCTTAACCCCTGCCTTACATGCCTTATCCTACGCGCCCTTCTTCTCCGCTTGCCTTGTGCACTTTCTTCTTACACACCCATCCTTTAACTAAGCTTTGTGCACCTATGCGCCTTGGTAAAATTAGTTGATATTTTAGGGCCCAACACATAGGTAGCACTAGCTGATTTTCCAGACAAGAAGGTGCTCCTAACCATACTAGTAGGAGACATCCTAACATCCTTTAGTATGTTATTGAGTAGGAGTTTCTGCAGAGACACAGGTGGAGAGATAAAAATGGTTGGTCATCCGCAACTATACCAGGTAAAAGTTGAGATGAAGAAGTTACTACTAGTAAGAAAGATGAAGTTCACAGTATGAAAGTCCAATGATCTGAAAGAAAACGTTCTCTTTCAAGATTGTGAGCTAGGAAACTACTTCCTCACATCAAGAAAAGAGGAGAACTTTCCACTTCTCATGGAGGAAGATGAAGATCAAATTTGATAAATGGAATTTGATGGCAATCATTCTAGTGTAGGCTCGAGAGCTGGTGTAGTATTATACTCTCCTTCCAATGAGTTATACCCATTTTCCTAAAAGCTACAATTTAATAATACAAATAACACTGCAGAGTATGAAGCAGTAGTCTTAGGCATGAGTGTAGCAGAGGACATGGGAATCAAGAAACTAAGATACCAAGGTGATGCAGAGGTTGTAGTAAAGCAGGTCCGCCAACAATATCAAGTGAAGAATCTAAGACTCGGCATTACAGAAATAGAGTGTGGGACTGCATTGAATATTTTGATGCATTTTCCATTGAAGCTATTCCAAGGGAACATAATGAAAATGTTGATTCTCTTGCAGTGTCAACTTCCCTAGTGACACCTCATCCTTCTTTTGGTAAAGACAAAGTGACCATTGAAATGGTATTCATGCCTAGTGTACCAGACAATGCAAATCATTAGCAAGTCTTCAATGATGATAACCAAATTCTAGCCTTTTTAGAGAAAAGGGATAATTTCAATAATCTCTTCTTCGAAGGAGGTGAAAATCCACACCGAGAAGTAGTCCCCAAAGAAGAGAAAGAAGGAATTGAAGGGATTAATGATGAGGGAGTAATCAAATTGAAAGGGAACAAAATTCTCAAAGGCCTAGTCTCTTTAGAAGACCTCTTTGACAAACATGACATATTCATTCAAGAGAAAGAAAAGAAATCTTCTCGGTGCCCAAATGATTTTGATAAAGAAAAATTGGTACCCAGGAGGAGCCAGGATGGTCAATATTGGAAAATGTTGCTCTTTGAAGAAAAAGAAGGGTTTTTACATTACTCAATAAATACTCGATGTCTTGGCCTACTCTTATGATGAACTCAAATCCTTCCAGCCAAAGGAAATGCATCACTCAATTCCTTTAAAGCGGTGCTAATCCCTTTAGGAAGAAACAAAGGCCATACAACCCAAAGATTACTTATACCATCAAGGAGGAGGTAACGAAGATGCTTAATGCAACAATCATCTTTCTCATCCACCATTCAACTTGGGTGGCTAACATTGTTCCAATGTGGAAGAAGAATGGTGGAATAAGGATGTGTAGATTTTTGCAACACTGAACCAGCATCACTAAAGGAAAATTATCCTCTTCCTATCATTGACCATATCCTGCAAGCAATCACTGGATCTAAAATTATTTCATTAGTTGATGGATTCTCGGGATATAATCAAATCAAAGTGGTAGAGGAGGACCACACCAAGACAACCTTTACAACACTTTAGGGAACTTTTTCCTACAATAGAATGCATTTTGGCCTAATCAATGCAGGAGCTACATTCCAAAGGGCCACATTTGACCTTCAAAGATATGAAGCATTGCATTGTCATATATCTTGATGATCTCACAATATTTTCAAAGAAGAGGGAGATCATATCTATCACTGGAACAAGTACTTGTAAGGTGTAGGAAACATGGCATATCATTAAATCCAAAAAGCACATTTTTGGAGTCATAGAAGGCAAGGTATTGGGAAACATTGTGAACAAACATGGAGCACACATTGATCCTGAGAGGATTAGATCCATTCAAGCATTATCCCTACCCACAAGCAAGAAAGGAGTTCATTCATTCTTCGGAAAGGTGAATTTTCTTCTTTGTTTTTGCCCGAGTTTGCTTTGAGTTGACGAAGCACATCACTTCCATGATGAAACTACAAGAAAACTTCAAATGGAACAATGAAGGGAAGGCAACATTTGAAGAGATCAATAAATCCATTACCAAGGCTTCGACTCTTGTATCTCTAGATTTTAACAAAGAATTCATCATGTATTGTTATGCATCAAAACATACACTCTCTTCGTTCTCGTTCAGAAAAATGATGAAGGCATTGAAGCATCTATTGCTTTCATGATTTTTCCTTTGAAAAATCATAAGATAAAATACAACCAATTGGAGAAGCATGCCTATGAAGTGGTCAAGGCTGTAAAAAAATTCAAGTTTTACATCCTCAATTTCCACATAGTGGTGATGGTCCCCGATTGTGAAATCAAGTCCATCTTGACACAGCAGGATCCCAGAGCTAAAAGAGGAAATTAGATTGCAAAGACTCAAGAATATGACTTGGAGATTTGACCCTCCACTCTAGTAAGGGGAAATGGCTTGTGCAAGTTGATTGCTAAAGATGAAACACTCAAAGTTCAACATGGAGAAGAAAATTGTGCTTTCTCAACTTGTTGAGAAGGCATTACAGGTTCTCTTTATAACCACTTGATGAGTGGTATGCTGATATTGCCTATTACCTGACTTATGGAGAATGTCATCCCCATCTTGATTATAAGCAAAGGAGAAAACTCAAGCTAAAGGTAGCTAAATTTGTAATTTGGAATCATGTGCTTTACAAAAGAGGCCTAGATGGTTGTTTCCTCAAGTGCGTAGATAAAGAGCAACAAGAAAATTTGCTTAAAGCATACCATGACCAAGCATGTGGTGGACATTTTTCAGCAATGGTCATTGCACACAAGATCCTTTGAGGAAGGTATTATTGGCCCACCATCTTTACAGACACTCAATATTGGGTTTCTAAATGCAAAGCATGCCAACAGTTTGTTGGAAGACCACAACTCGTTGCATTACCACTCAGGCATGTGGTTATTGAAGAACCATTTCAACAGTGGGGGCTGGAATTCATTGGTGTTCTAAACCCTCACTCAAGCACATGGCACACCTATGTACTCATAGAAACAGACTACTTCACCAAATGGGTGGAAGCCATTTTGGCCAAACAAGCCAACACTGAAACAATATGTAACTTCATCAAGGAGAATATTATAGTCCATTTCGGAGTGCCACAAAGATTGTAGTAGATAATGCTACCTATTTCTCTTCAAGAGAGTTGACTAAGTTTTTCTATAGCTATGGAATCTCCCTATCTCATTCTTCTGACTACTATCCACAAGGAAACAGACAGGCCGAATCACGAACGCCTTGAATTTTTGTAAGCTAGCATGGTAATCAATTTTCATGATTTTGTAACAGCCGAAATGAAGATAAATATGTTAAGACATATATTTTGATCTTAAAAGCAATGTGTTACTAATCTGACCCTTGTTGGCTGTAATTTGTTTACTTGGGATAGAGGTTATTATTGCTTGTGTGTTGCTAATGAGACAATAGACTTGTCGTATGCTTGATGAACTCTTTTCGCTGATTGACAGCACACCTTGAATCAATTCCATTGATCCAAGGTATGTTGTGGCCTTCTTGTGATCGCTTTGTCGATTTACTTCTAAACCAGAATGAAGTCTGAAACCAGACTAAAGGTTGATATAAAGGTTGCAGCACCTGATTACAGGTATGAATATCTGGTACATAGATGCCAATGAAAAAGGTTCGATTCTTGAACCACACACCGTTGTAACGCTAGACAACGTAAGACAATAAGGGCCTGGATGCGAGTGGCACAGGTATGTGAAACATAGGACGAAACGTCCTGCATAGTGTTGAATATGAATGCCAGTCAGAAAGACTTGATTGGAAACTATTAATTAAAAACTATGGGATTAAACCCTAACCTACCCCTAAGTTTTATCCTATACCCTAACTACTACCCTATATGGATTTTTGAATTTCATAAGGATGAAAATAGATGTAAATTCTATTAACCTATGAACTAGGCGAATAACCTAGATATGGACTATTAAAAATCCTAAACTATTCCTAACTTATGGAAGGGGACGTATGGACCCATGTGAATGGAAATGGATAAGAAGGGAAGGTTGGAAATTTATTAGGACAATAAATGACGTCCTTACAAGTTGCAGCGCCAAGTTTGGCGGGAACATGGAAAAGTTGGAGGCATCCAACTAGCTATGAAGCTAAACTATGATTGCAAGAAAATTTAAAAAAGAAAACTCACCAACCTGAGTCGGCGGTGGCGTGAGGAATGAGGAAAGGTAATGCATTCAATGCATTCAATTACCTTGGTCTTAGCAACCAGCTCGCCTTGGAAAGAGGATTGAGAAAGAATTGTTTGTTGTTGTGTGCATCGGGTTTTTAGTTGCTCTGCATTTTGTTCTTCCATGGTTCTATCGAACCTACTATATTTTGGTTATTATCTCTGTTCTTGGAGAAGCAAAGGCTATTTTTGAGCCTGTGGAAGTTAGTGGACTGGTTGGAAAGCCTGGCTGAGGATGTCGTGGAGAGAAACAACTCCAGTGGACGCGGTTTTCTTTGAACCACAAAAAAATATACATGCATGTTAAGCCCTTCTCCTTAAACCGCTTTCTTTTGCTTAATCATCTCATTAAAACAACCCTGCTCTTATGATGGGGGTTTTGGTTATTTGATTTTGCTGTTATGTTGAGGTGATTTTTGGTTGAGTCATTTTCTTTTGCTGTATGTGACTTGAGCATTTCTTTGCATAATGATTGAGTTGAATATACCCATGCTGTGTGGGTTCGTTTCGACAGTGTTGGGTATTCATTTTTTTATTTTATGAGTTTGTGCTTATGAATACATTAGCTATGCGTGTATCAATTCTGAGTTCTGTGCATTCTTGTGAAAATGGAAGGATGAGATGATTTTGTATGTCTGGTTGAACTGTCATTATAAGGATGAATACGACTTGGGTATTCTTGTGCGTTTTGAAGAAAATGAGTGTTTTTCTTACTAAAACTATTAATGAATTAAGTTTTCTCTTTTGCTGTTGGAAATCTGAAGGTAATGGTAAGTGGATTTTATTGTGCATTATGGATTCGGTCTTATGTAAATAATACTGATATGGAGATTGTTTTCTGAATTCTGTGCGTGAATGGTTTTTGAAGAACCGTGAGAATGATAGATGGAACTGTTGGGTGAGTTATTTTCTCTGAGGGTATACAACGCATAGAATATAAATTCTTGGAACAGTGGGCTTGTTTCATCGTTTTACTCTCACTTCCTTTTAAAACGATTAAAAGCCTCCGTGTTTGGTTGAAATCCATGAAAGATTTTGTTTAAAAGAATTATTTCCTGATTCTGGAACTGAGTATCTGGATATTTACCAGATAGATTAGAGTTTACTATTTCAGTCTTCTTTGGATTGGATGATGAATTATTTGCATATATATGAATGTATACCTATATGAACTGCCCTTTTAGACTTCTTGCTTTTTTCATCAAGACTAAACTGAAGTGGAATTCTTACTTTGAATGTTTGGAAAATGATTCTTTTACTATTATGATGAAACTCATGATTTCGTAGCTAGCTGTACATTCTTGTTGTTCAGGTCTAGCTGAAATGCTTGTTTTTGATGAAACGTTGCTGATAAAACTAGCTGTACATTCTTGCTTGTTTATATCTAGACGTGAATGTCTGTAGAGTGAAATATTTAAAAGGAAATGATTGTGTTTAGAGGTTCTTTTGGTACTGATGCTTATGGACCAGTTGCAATGAACTCTGGTCAACTTTTTGGAAAGGTAATAGTAGTTTTTGAATACTGAAATATACTATTCAGAATGAATTATACTATTGGAATATGTCTGTTCTAAATAATGGATATTTGGTTAGACAGTGAGAAGAGGTAATATGATCCTTCTCCCTTTTATTCGATTATTGATTTCATTTATTTCTCTTTGGACTGTTATCATTGATTGATATCATGTTTGGATTAAAATTCCCAGTACAGTTATGATGAAAGGAAAGAGAGTGTGGATGGATAATTTGAATTAATGTTCGTTTCTTCTCTCATACAGTTGGAAATCTATAATTATTATGGAATGAATTTTGTACTACTTTGGTTTAAGCATCTGCATTTAATTGCTGTTTACTTTTCTCTTCAGCGTTTGATTGTTTGAAATCCGATGAGTTGTATGAAAGCAAAGGAAAGTAGTTCGGTTGAATTTTCAGTTAAACTCTATCTTTTGAAATTACAACTATTGTAAGGAATGGAAATTACAGCATTTATATTGGGACAACAGTATGCATAATTGTGTTTTAGTTCTTACAGATGTTAATTCTGGAACTATTTGAAGGAAATTACTTCTTGTAGTAATTATTGGGAAAAAGGGCCAGTAATCCTATCTTTTCTGATTGGGAGGGTAATTAGATGATTGAGTTGTTATGTTGTTCATCCTTATCGGTACTTAATTCTTGGATGATGTTCATTTTAACATTTCATAAAAGCAAGGTTCTTTTATTGAGACAGTTAATTAAAAGCACCTCATTTTAATGACAAGTGCTTAATATGCTCAGTTCAATGAACTGACCCATGCAAGTAATTTTGCAGATGGAACTTGAGTATAAACGAAGACATGGTTGTTTTTGATACTTCTTTTGATTAACTGAGGATGGATTGTATTTGATAGCTATTATTCCTCTACGAGGGAATGAGAGAGGAAGAAATTACATTCTTCTATCTTTATGAGTTGTAATGTAGTTTGATATAAACAAAGTCTAGTCGTTTGGACTGGAAAATGTATAGATTGTAAAACTTATGGATGAATACAAGGAAAAGTGTGATATTTTAATGGCTGTATCAATTTGATATTGTTGAATAAGATTGAGAATATAATATTATTCCTTGATTTGGAATTATTCAAATGATAGTGGATAGATTTAAAAGGAAATAACATCTATTCTTTACCTGAATGCAACTTTTACGTTGGAATGTGCAATTAGTTCATACTTGGGTTAAGATGAATTTTAAATTGACATTAAAATGGATTCAGGTGAATATGAACTCTTAATTGAAAGGTATTCGGGATTAGCTTGTAAACTAAGGAATATCAAATAACATAGGAGTAACTGAACCTTGTATTCGGACTCCGTTAATATCCTCGAATGTTCAAATTCAGAAAATATAGATATGGGAAAACATATCTATTGTTAACAGACCTTAACTAAAGTAAGGTTATGGAGAATAAATGAATAAATTCATTTAGAATTAGACCTCATTTAAATGATGTCTAATAAGATGGAATTCTGAATTTGTTTACAGTTGTGGGTAAAACTTGGTTAAGTTTAATAGGTTAAACTTATTACGTTTATCTGTAATGGACTGATTAGTCCGAAGATTAAAGAAAGGAACCAAGAAGAGAATATGCAACCCTTCGGTATGAAGGAGAGGATGTATATTAAGCTAGAAGACAAATTAAGTCTCTCTTAGCTACATACAACTGTAACGAGAACGAGGTTAAAGGATCAGCATGGCTGCTGAAAGTTGATCTTAAATATTAAGATTATAATCAAATCACACTCGAGCTAGATGTGTACTATTGATGAGAGGATTCCGTAGGACATTGGCATACGCCAGCTACAATATGGTGTCTTCATGAAGGCGGGGCCTTCATGACGACACAATGTTATAGCTGACATATTACAATGCCCTCCCGAATCAAATCATCAAGTTTACATGAGTTGGATACTAAGTTCCTAGATGGGGGATAGGAATGCGAACGCGTATATGGAGTGGCTCTAGAGGACTAAAGGTAACTAGACACATGGAGTCACCTAGGGACGACACCATATGTCTGCGTACCTTTAGTTACCATGAGTAACTTCCTATACTCGTTCATATTGCTAGTTGGGGTTAGAGTTTGACCTTAAACGGAAGGACTGGCAGAGACCAGGAAAGACCATTCTAGATAACAGACAAAGTGAGGTGAAGGACGTATTCCAATGATGTGTATCACATCTAGGAATATGATCATGCAAAGCATGTGAAAATCTTTGGCCAAAGTATCGCAAGTGCTGGTTGCGTTGTCCTAATCACCTAGTTTAAGATGCAGGATGTCAGATGAATATCAGTAACAGATATTCAGATAGGCTTCTTAAATGGATCACTTCGATAACTAGAAATGGTAAAAGAACCCGGTATATTTATTATACATTGCATGGATTAACATGAAGGATCGGTAAGTCGCCGAGTCATGAAATGAGAGATCGCTGAAACTCCGAGCCATAAAATGGGAGATCGGTAGTTCTTCGAGTCATTTACAACAGCATATGGTATCTATTATATGATTGAATGGCATGAATGTGTGTTCCATATTGCAAATATGTGAACAAAGAACATTGGTTTTAAAAAGAAATTGTGTGATCCAAATTACATTAATTGGATAGAGAACAATTATTAAAACTTGAACGTGTGTTTGAATTATATAATTCAAAACAGAGAACGTTGTATATAAAAAAATAAAAATAAAAATTTCCCTTGTTCTAGTATCTTAAAATGGGGATGTTACGAATCAAGCAACAAGAACATTGTAACCATTTTCCGCAAGCTTGTAAACGAGAATCAAAGGAATTGGCACAAAAGGTTGTACGACGCATTGTGGGTGGATAAGATCACTCCTAATAAGGAAATAGGTATGTCACAATTCCAACTGTTGTATGGAGTCGAAGCAGAAATTCCTCTCACAATTGAGATTCCATATATCAAGCTGCTACAGGTAATAGAAGATGGTTAGTACAAGGATTCCATTGACAAGAGGATCCTCTTTCTTGAGAAGTTGGAAGAAAATAGACTCCAAGTGGTGGATCGCATTAAGGAGCACCAATTGAAAGTAAGAAGATTTTTATAAGAAAGCCAAGGCAAGAGAATTCAAAGTTGGATACTTCATGCTTTGCTAGGAGACAAGAGAAGAGAACCAAAAACCAGCCATGGAAAGTTCAATTTATTATGGCTCACCCATTCCAGTTAATGAAGCTTGCGAGAAAGCTTTTCTTATCTCATATTTGGATGGAACGCCACTAGAATTTCCTCGGAGTGGGCAATACTTGAAATTGTATCATCAGTGAAAGCGGGTTGTTCCACCACCTTGTACCATAGTTGTGTTTCCTTTGTATTTTGTGGTTTTGTTTCACCTCCTGTTTGTTGTGTGTTGTGTGTTCCCTTCCCATTGTGTGCTTGTGTGTTTCCTTATTCTCGATATTTATTTCTCAATAATTTTACATGACTCTGCAAGGTCCATTGGATAAGGCATTGGTCAATGAATTACGGTCTAGAGATTGAGATTCTGGATTCCCATGTCATGTCCCCAATGCTAGAGTCATGTCCCCAAGCTATTGTCGCTGTCACCCTCAAAATCCCCCTCATTTTTTAAGTCAAATTTGAAAATTTTGATCTCATGCCCTCTAGAAGTGTTCAAGTAAAGTTGGAAGTCCGAAAAGATAGATAAATTCATGCTTTGAAGTTGTTTAAACTCTCCAGTCTGCATGTTTTGATAAATTTTCTATTTTCCTATCTGGACGCGTGAAAATTTTATTGTTGTCCTCATTTGAATGAAATTTTAAATCTTTCTATGGCCATGGATCATCAAACCTTGTATTGTTTTCAATTCCTTGGTTCACGAAAGAAATTTGAAAATCAGGTGCAAAATGGTGGAGTTTTCTTCTTCTCTGCATTTTTCCACAATCGTGTGATCGATGGCCATATCTTCCCCATCAAATTTTGGCCCCATTATCCACGAGTACGTGGATATCTCTGATTGGATGCAGCATGGCCATGTTTCAAGAAACAACGGAAGCCTCCACATGTCCAAATGGTGCAACTCCAAGGGCAGGGCCCAAGGGACAATCCATAAATAAGCGTAGGATTTCCACATGTCTAGGGTCCAAAATGAAGACAAAACAAGCCCAAATCAGCTAAGTATGGAAGGTTCAACAAATGGCACCACGTGCTTCATTAGTGTAATTTCAAGGGTCGAAGCTAGGGGTAATTCTCAAACTTGCACCAATCCTCCACGTGTCCCAGGTCTAAAAAAGGGGACAAAGCCGATTGCTTAAATTGACTAAGTATGAGCGGGTCAGTGGAAGCCTCCACATGCCTCAATGATGCAATTTCAGTAATGAAACCAAAGGGCCAATCTTCAAATGAGTGTTAATTCTCCACGTGTCTAGAGGTCAACATAATTCAAGTGGGAAGTAATCCTGAATCGGCTAAGTACACAAGAATTGGCAGATCTCTCCAGTGCCCAAAGATGGTGTAACTTCAAAGGAAAAATCCAAAGGTAGGTTCCAAATGAGCGCCAGCTCTCCACGTGTCCAAGGTCAGATATACGGCCTGCCAAACAAAAGGGATAAATTCAAATATTAATCTTGAATAGAAAGTCAAGGCAAGGAAGTGGGCCATTGGGGATATTTGAGAATTTGAGCCTTATTTTCATTAAAGGGGCTTAAAGTTAAAAAGTGACCCGCAGCCCCACCCACGCCAAGGAAAAAGTCAAATATTAAGCCCGCATCAAAAGAGTCAAAGTGGGAGGTGGATCGTCAAACCCTTTTGAGTTTTTGGGAATTGTTTTCAAGAAGGAAAAATTCAAATGTTGAGCTCCCATCAAAAGATTCAAAGCGGGAAGTGGTTCAGTGGAGAATTTTGAGGTTTTGAGCCTTTTTGTAAAAAGGGCTAAAAGTCATAAAGCAAGCTGCAATTCCTTCGCCAATCAAGTGAAGCCATGTGTCAGGCTTATATCAAAAGCGGAAGGGTGGACCAAAAATGTAAAAAATGCCAAATCTCTATAAAGTCACAAAATGCAAAAGGCATCCTCCACGCCCACTCCAATAAATTTCTCCCACGTGGATGACTCTGGTTTAAAGTTTCAAAGGCAAGATGAACAATTCAAATTCAAAGTTACAAAATGAGTGTAATGGCTGCATTATGAAAAGTCTGGTTTTTCTCGCCATTGGCATTTCTTCACGAATCAAGAATCTGAATGGACGTGAATGATTGAAAATATTGTAAACCGTTTCTTGCTAACAAAGAAGAATTTGTAACCATTTCTTGCAATATATTTAATGGATTCTTCACACCATTATAAATGGGTTGGCAATTGATCTTATAGACTCACGAGTGCATTGTACTTAGAGAAAGGAAAGGAGAGCCATTTTCTTCTACTTTCCTCCATTCTAAAATTTCTTCCATTCCCACATTATGTACAACTTTTGTTTAAGCATCAATACAAGAAGTATTTTGTAGCCTCTTTGATGAGGATATTTTAGAAACTTTGAGTTCGCAATCTTATTTTGTCTTGTTTCCATTTACAAAGTTGTTTCTTCTCACGAATGCATGTGTTGAAGTTTCTAACTAGTGCGTGCAAGAATCTGATTTTCTACCTGCAACATTAGCTCTCCTACCTCTTTTATCACTCCCTTTCCCACCTTCATAGAAAATTCCCCCTTGTAGGTAACTCGAAGCATTTATCGCAGGATCGCTGGAGTGCCCTCGTTAGATCCCCAAAAAAACCACCACATAAACCCACATTTTATCGTGCATGCATATACGACAGATTGCACTAGTTAAGTAGAGGGACTTAGATTCCCAGAGCATTGGTAAGGAATTCACAAATTTGTTCACCCAAAAAATTTCCTTGCCAACACTTTGTCACCCCTAAGCTACCCACCTTCAATGGCCATGGTGACCCTCAATATCATCTTATATCTTTTCATGTATCATGTCTTGATTATGTGGATGATAATAATTTACTAGCCAAGTTATTTACTAGGAGCTTACAAGATTATGTCATGATTTCATTTTACAATCTACTGTTCACTTGGTAATGTATTTTATGTATTTAGCCAATGTTTTTCTTGCACATTTTTCAATCAACATCAGTTCTAAAATATCCTATGCTCAACTTGCACAAATTAAACAAGGATCTAATGAGCATGTAGTTAGATATGTGTTTTGTTATAAGAACAATCTATCTATATTAATAATGTACTTGTTGATTTTGAATTACAAGATCTTTTTTTACAAATTCTCTTATCTCCATTAAGAGAGTGTTATCTTTGAAACCTCTCCCTCATTTGATCAACTATGTCATATGCTTAAGTTACGTGAAATAAAACTCTTATCAATGGGAAAAATGAAGTATCACAATCATTCCTCATCTTAATTTTCAAGGAAAATCTAATTTCAATCCATCTCCTAATCCCATTGAAGAAAAATCTATTGTTAACATTGTTTCTACTCCTGAAAAGCTTCAATGGCAACCTCCAAAGTGTACATTTACAAAATTTATTTATTCTCCTCACCTTCTACTACCACAACTTATCAAAAACAATCTTAATATGCTTCCACCACCACTCAATATTAATACATCTCACCTTCATGGTTGCAATTATGATGAAAATGCTAGATGTGACTATCATCAATGTGTTGGGCATTCCATTGATTGATGTTTCAAACTTAAGCATCTTATTCAAGATCTTATCGATAACAATGCAATTGAACTCCTCGAGCCATAAACATCTAATCCAGGTAATGAAAATAACAAGCTAAAAATATTTAATAATCCATTTCCTAAGAATGAAAAGCAAGATGATGATTCTTCTACTAATCATACATATCACATTGTTCCTCCTCCTTCATCGGGACCTATTTATTTTCTAGTTGTTATTGTTGATGCATCTCCACCGCTGATTTAATTCTCATATATTGATTATAATGCTACATTTTCTTTTGATTCATTACACATCAATGCTTCTATTGGATCAAATCCTTGTAATAACACGATGATCTATCCATCGGATCTTATTAGTGTGTTCTCTATTGCACTCTTTGTAGCTATCAAATTTCCACTCTCTAATATTTCATATCCAATTCCCAAATTTTATGGCTATATCAAGCTTCTAGTTATAGTTGGGCCTCTCACCATGATTTTTACATTCATTGTGGTACCTTCAATTCAAGGTTGTTACATGTTCTTAGGTCTTCCTTGGCTCTACACTTCCCAAGTCATCCCCTCCATGAATCATTTGTGCCTCAAGTTTACCCACAATCAACAAGTTATCACTCTCAAAGGAGTTCTACCATGCACATCATTTCCTCGGCTTCCTCTTGAGGATTTCCTTTCACTAGTTTCAGCCTCTACACAACATGGGCCTCTCAAATCTAAGGAATTTTCTACACCTATCTCTCCTATTCACACATGACCTACTTGTCTTGATCGATCCACTATTCAATATCATCGGCCTAATACCCCTACTCAAGAAGCCCCTTTACATATGTGTTCACCTTCTAGGTATCCTTCACATAGGTTCTCATCACCTCCTCTCTGTCTCCTTCACATAATTTCTCATCACCTCCTAGGTCTCCTTCATATATGTGTTCACAACCTCTCTTGGCACATAGGTTTCATTCACCAATACATCGTCACTTTCATACACCAGCGATCTTAGAGAATTTTCACATGCCTCTATCTCCTCATACATTGGGTGGAGGACCCTTTCCCTTCACTCTCATCAAATAGCTTATATTTCATCACACACCTAAGGGAATCATACTTAATCCCCCTCTAATATCATCAATTTTCTATCCCTCCTACTATTACACTTTTTGTTTCATACTTTCTATTTCTTATAACTCTTACACAACTTGATACACATTATGTATCATCATTACCCTATGCCACACTCTATCCCCATAGTTCACACTTGACTGATGAGGGTCTACATCTAAAATGAACCTCACCGCATTTACTCTTTACGCTCTGTACTTCATGATCTATCTTTCTAGTGCACACTTTCAAACCATTTCCCGATGACACACTCTTGTTCTATGGTTCATTATTAACTATTGAGGGGTCTTTTATAAATGAACCTCATCTCATACACATCCACTGGGGGCATGTTGCTCCTACCATCACACTCACACATTACATACCATTCCATTCCACTCATTCATTGTATTTTCATATCTTGGTTGCATCTACTTTTTCTAGCTTATTCTACTTACATGTTGCACTTTGTACACTATGGTAGTTTGATACTCAATATGTCATTATCTTTCTATATAAACATGAGCATTCACTTGGTCTTTAGTGGTGAATGCAAATCTTACAAGTTCATACAAACTACAATGATATTTGGCACTTTACCTTTTACCAGCCCCATCAAGGCTCTGGGGCATGTACTTACTCTCATACATGACAGATGATATAGTTTCATTATTTAATACTAATTTTTATAGCACATTAACTTCTATTGATCCATATACACTTTAACATACTTTATATCTTTATAACATGATAATGGGTGCTTCATGTGTAGCATTGGCATTGCAGGACTATTTTCTACAATGGTTGACTAATAGATTCTTCTTACCACTATTTGTTATTGTATGAAATTATTTGTGGGCTATGCCCTATATCTTGTTTGATCACCGCTTGTATGGTTTTGGTCGCTTCATCCCTAATTCTCTTGTGACATTTTGAGTGATGTCCCATGTATTCAACCCACTTTTCCTAGTACACTTTGTTTGCACATTTGCACATTTGATTGTTACATTGTTTTTCTATGACAACATTTCTTCTTTTTTACTAACACATGTATCTATCCAATTTGTTTGCATGTGCTTTGGTTTCTACCATGCACATCTCCCTATAGGAGTCTATTTCAGCACAACATTAGGTCTTCTGCTTTGGGCTACACACTCCTCCATTCATTGTATAACCCCAAATGAGGGGGGCATACATTAGGTGAACAAATCACCCCATATAGTAGCTCAAAGCTACAACACAACACAATACAACATAGAATTGGAATAGGTTACAATCACAACATTGGCTTATTATCGGACTTGAGTTAGAATCATAGCTCGAGACACCATCGCCCAACATCGGACAACAGCTCTTGGGTGCCTATGTCCTCCTCGGGAAATTATGTCCCGGTGGCACATACATTCATTCCATCATATCAACACAATTCAAATAAGCCTTCAAATAAATTTTTACATTACATGCACAATCCTCCATCAGTAGAATGAATTCTATCTTCTTCAATTGGTACAATTTGTAACTAATTCGGAACAATCAGGACAATAGGAACAAAATAAGGATGTACCATCTGTAGTGGTACTCATTAGGTAGAGTCATGGAAGGAGAGTAACACTAGACCTCTCTCCCAAACACTTGCTCATTAGCATGAGATTGCCCAAAAAACTAGTACTTGGCGTGAGATAGCCCAAAAAACTTTCCTCTAGCATGAGTCTCCCAAAAAACTATCTCTTGGCATGAGATCACCCAAAAAACACATTCTTCACAGAATTTCAAGACACATTTCTATCCTTTACACTCTTCCATATCAACTAACCACTTTCCTTTTACACACTTTTACATATTTTTCCATACTTTACTCAAATTTCTCATAGACACTATGTTGACTACTCTTTCTCTCTTCTTTTATATATGTATGTCATTAATACACAACAAGAAGAATCTCTACAATATAAGCATAACAACATGTACAACCAATGAATACTCTTCAACCCTAGGGTGACTCTCCTTTCTAGTCTCCGCACTTCATTTTGCACTCATTCCACACTTCACTTATCTCTTTAGCATGCTATCGGCATCACACTCATAGGAACAAAACATACGCATCTTCTAACTACTTTATGTTATTGACTATTCACTCAAAAACATAAAGTGGGGGAAAATTTAGACACTAAATCATGCACTTGGGTACATTTCTAAATCCTAAACACATACTAGCATTCATATGATTCCTAAGCAAGAAAATTAGTAATTAACGACTGTCTTTGGCCTCTTTTCTATGTTTTTGGTTTTCTATTTAGTATTACACACCCTATAGCCCAGTCATTATTTTTCTTATTTATCTTTTATGGCTCCGTAAACCAATGCCCAAAGAGACAACAACACCCAGTGTGCTCTTATTCCTTTTAAGAACCCCCGATCAAGTTTTTATCTTACTTCCTTCTTTTGAGTCTCTTTTATCTTTTACTCATCTTTTCTACTTATGGTTCAGCCTTTTAGTTATAAATTACAAAATTCAAACAAGGGAATCATATAAATACATAGTTATGTGTTAAAAATAAAGGATCAAGCTCTAAGAATTACTAAGTTATCACGTAATCCTACATCCAAAAGGTACCTACAAAAATTCAAAGCATCCATTTGACATTCACTTAAGGGAAAAGGGACTACATTTTATGCATACACTACATAGGAAGGGGAAGTTCATTCTATTCCATCCACACATGTTATACATTGTTACATTTTAAATCTAGCCCACTATCAAGTGTAACTTGCACTAGGGCATCCTAGGGAACAATCCTTACACACACTCACAAGAACTACATGGAGTCTGAGATGTAGTACAACACTTGGTTGTAAGTTCACTCTTTCGGTTAACCATTGGGGTCAGTCTGAATCCCCATATTGCATCTTTCTTTTTGGATTTGATGTGGTTTTGTGGGTTTTATAGGTGAACTTCTATTTTGCTTATTACATGTATCTTCTGCGATCAAAGTGGAAAGACATGGACAATTAACAAGAATCATTTACAACACTTTTGTGACACTTTGTAATAATCATATTCTGATAATTTTCTCACCACGAGCACCCAAAGTAGTAGTCTCAAATGCCTAGGCACCCCTTCCTAATCTAGGCACCCATGTCCATCTTGATCCATGAGTTTCAATAGTCATCCTAAGCATTGGCGACATTGTTCACCTTCTGTTCATTAGTTTTCTTAGTTTTTACAAGTCCCGGATCAAGCGTAAATCAACTAAGTCATCTTTCCTATATCCCTTTCTTAGGGTATTGTACTTTAATTTCTTATTTCTTGTGTCATATTACATCTAGTAATTGTATAGCATTGTTTACATTCGGTTACTCTACAATTAGGGTTTTACAAAAATTTATTGTTGTTAAATAAAAACTAACCAAAAAATATTCTAGAATTTTTACCTCTAAGCTTAGTTCTTTTTGTGTGTTTAATTTTGGGGCGTCATAAGGAACCCCAAGCCGAGTGTTATATCTGATTATGGTTCCCGGTGAAGACAAAACCATTAATGTTGTAGAATTCTTTGGAGAATGTAACACCCACATTTTTCCCACACAAAACCCAAGATAAAACCCAATAATTAGTTAGGAAACTTTACGAAATAAAGTATTTATTTTGTTTAAACAGTGGTGTAACGGATAACCTCTAACTAGATTTAATTATTTAACAACTAATAAATCATTCATTTTAATTAACAATTAAATATAATTATTTTTATTCCATCATTTCTCGGCTTAAATCCTCCTAGGGTTACCCGTTAATTCTCATTAATTAACTCATATAAGTCATTAGTTCAGATACCCTTGTTACAAAATTTATTTAATTTAGTATTATATTTCTAATGTCATTTATTGACTTAATATTCTATGGCTAAGGTCAAACTTACCCTAACCCTATAATTTAGTTCAATAAATTTAATCCCTATAATAACACTATCTAGTTATCCATTTATAAAATTAGTTTAATAAATTCCTAAGGTCAAGTCCTTCTAATAGTCTCTAAACTAAAACAATAAAGATCACATTTTAATCCTACATCCTAACACCCCTTTAGTGGCCCCATTCACAAGTTACACATACATTTAATTTAAAAACATATTCCCACCAAAATATCCTCACCTAACTTTTGTAGGGTTGAATCACAACCATTAGATGGATTCATTTAGAGCCCTTAGATCTTAGGTAATCAAACTAACCCTAATCATCCTTATGAAGTGCTCTTATTCATTTCTTTTACCCTATTTTCTTATTTTCATTTTACAGGTTTGGGAGAAGAAGAAGAATGGAGGACATGGAAGTATGCTCAAGCTTAGAATGGATATTTTTATTTTTTTTCGCTTATTCAATTTGTAACCCTCTCCTAAGGGTTGTTCATATTGTTATTAGCTATTGTGTATTTTATTTACATTTTCCCTATTTAGATATGGGCATTTTGCCCTATTTTTTTAGATCTGGTTTAATGGTATATATACACAAGTTATTTGGGTGTGTGTGTGTGTGTGTGTGTGTGTGTGTGTATTGTGGTTTTTTTAAACCGTGGCTTTTTAATACCACATTGTGTTTTTTCCTTATTTGTACCACGATATTTATTATTTATATCGTATTTTTCCTTATATGAAACCACTATTTTTGTTTATATAAACAAAAATTAGCGACCTAAATAAGGAAAAACACAATGTATAGTATTAAAAAGCCATGGTTTGAATAAAACACATATCATAATGTATTTGGGTGTTTTAGTTTTAATATTAAGTGGGCATAGTTTATATATTAGTGGGGGGATTCACCCACCCCATCCCATATTTATATGGGGAGGGATGTGTTCGTGACCTGACCTCCCCCTCCCCAACTATAATACCCAAATAAAAATGCAACCATAGTTAGCTTAACACACACACACACACACACACACACACACATGTTACATATATATATATATATATATATATATATATATATATATATATATATATATATATATATATATATATGTATATATATATATGTACATATATTATATATATATATATATATATATTATATATATATGTATATGTACATATATAATGGATGATATGTATATATTTCTATATATTATATATATATATATATATATATATATATATATATATATATATTACATACATATATAAATACATATATATATATATATGTATATATATATATATATATATATATATATATATATATATATATATATATATATATATATATATATATATATACGTATATGTGTGTGTGTACATATGTGTATACACACACATATATATATATTCACCTGATGTAACTAATTAATTATTATATATAATATATTTGTAGTTATAAGGCATAAAATTGACATAAGGCAAAGTACAAGGTAAGTACTATTATTTTCTACCTCTTTATATGAGAGTAAATTGAAAAATTAATATTAAGTAATAGTTTATATATTAGTGGGGGGATTCACCCATACCCATATATTTATATAGGGAGGGGATGTGTTCACCAACCTCCCCTCTCCCCACTATAATACCCAAAAAATGCATACCATGCGGTATATACACACACACACACACACACACATTCACACACATCACACACCCACATACATATATATATATATATATATATATATATATATATATATATATATATATATATATATATATATATATATAATATATATATAAATGAAAGCAAATGTACATATATATATGTATATATACATACATATATATATATATGTATATGTACATACATATATATATATATATATATATATATATATATATATATATGTACATATATATATATATATATATATATATATATATATATATATATATATACATATATATGTGTGTGTGTGTGTGTGTGTGTGTGTGTGTGTTTATATTATTGAGAATGATAAAATTGAGTTATAAGGCAAAGTAAAATACAAGGTAAGTACTATTATTTTCTACCTCTTTGTATGAGAGTAAAATTGAGAAAACTAATAAAATTTCATGTTCAACCTAATATAATTTGCAAGGAGAAGATTTTTCCTTATTCAAATTTTAAACAACTATTTTATTTCTTTTTCTTAACATAAAATATGAGATGTAGCTATAATTTCAATATTTTCAATATGCTTACTTTTGTTTTAATCAAAAGGAAAATGTATCTCTTTCCTTTTCAAACAAGAATGACATCTATTTCAATAAGTAAAACTAAGTATCACTTAAAAATTTCTTTTAATTCCAACTCAACCATTTCACTAAAGGAAAACACAAGCAAGTATGAATTTATTTTCAGTTTTGAGAGAATATATTTTCCATTTGAATACAACTTTCAAGTTCTTCTTTCCAACCATTACAATATTACAACTATAACTAGATAACAATACAATCTTTTCTCAAGAACTTGGTTCATTCTTTACAATATAATAGTCCCTTTCTTTTAACAAATATAAGAGAATAAATTACAAGCTCTCCACTTTCATTTTACAACAAAGGGTTAACATTACAAATTTTATAAGTAGAATATCCAAGAACTTCTCTTTTAAAATGCAATTTTACAAGCCTTCCACTTTAAGTGGAAACAACATGGAACAATATTACAAAGGTAGGATCTCTTCATTTTCTTCAAAGTGAAACTATGACCAAATATTCACTTGAGCTCCACCATCTTCTCTAAAATCCAAACACAACAAAAAAATAGGGAGTAGGAAACACTCTCCACCCAACCAATAATCCAATGAGGAAGAGAAGCCTTCTTCCTCATTGGCCCCTAAGCCCCAAAAATGAAACAATAAGGGTATAAGACAACCAAGGAAACTTTACATGGCTTCCACAATCAACATTCAAACAAACATTCAACATAATAAACACAATACCAAAATCACAACAAACATGCAAGTTCCCAAGCACAAAGGCTCAATACTCAAGCCAAGAAAGAGAAAAGAAACATGGGGATCTACTTATGCCTCCCAAGGGTTTGGGTGCCCACCTTAAAGCCTCCAAGAAACTCAATCACATACCCACAAGACTCTTATGCCTCCCTCAAAAAAAAAACTCTTATGTTTCCCTCAACTCTTATGCCTCCTCAATAAAACATACAAGATAAGCACAAATTTCACTTATCTACAAGGTGGGACACCCCAACCCAACTCCTCCTAAAATACACAATAATAATCTTATGCCTCCCTCAAAATATCCCCATTTCCATTTTCTCCTACAAACTAAAGGCCATTCTATTTCCAAAATCACACAAACATACAACAATCATCCATTCACAATCATTTACACAACAAAATAGCAATAAGAATACATGGGTGAAGTCCCTACCTTTCCATTGCAAGAGTATCCAATCCACAAGAACAAGATCCAAGCCTTTCCAAGTCCAAAGCAAAGCACAAGCCAACTCCAAAGCTTCAAACAAGCACTCCAAAAGCAAAGCCCTCCAAAAATGCAAGAGTCCAAATAAAACAAGTAACCCCAAAATCATCAAACAAACTTGAATAAATAGAAAAGAGAGGAGAGAGAGGTGATGTGGCTCCATGTAGGATGCCACATCATTCCTCCTCCACTCCACATCACATGGTCAAACCCCAAACCCAAAGCTCAATAAATTGGTGGTTGAGGAAATGACAACCCTCTTACACACAAACTCAAACCCACACCTCTAAAGGACAAAATTAAAAATTATGTAAGAAAGTGCAATAAATAGCACCTTTTTTCTTACAAATCACATAATGGGGTCTATTTTTGACCCCTTAACCCATAGGGGTAGTTGGTAGGTGAAATTAAGAGGTGTGGGACAAGCTTAACTTGTCCCACAAACCTCCAAAAATGGCCCTTAAGCCCAAATCCGAATTTGACATGCAAGGTTGAGTACACAACACTCAAAAGTAATAAAATCCTTTCAAATCCAACATAAATCAAGAACCACCTACCAACATTAAATACCCCCCTTTGGTCACATCTCAAATTACACTAATTAATCAAGTTTAATCAACTTAAATGGAGCACTTTAACTAACAATAATAAAGGTGACTCACAATACTAAAATAATTCAAATACTCACAAAATAAATAAAACAAAAAGGGAAACAACACATTTACCCAAGGTCACATTTGAGGCCACCCCCAATGGGGACCTCCTAACAATCTAACAAAAAAAACAACATATAAATACACAAGTTGCCAAGGTGACATGTTGCCAATACCCCAAATTCCTTCACTATTGGTCTCCTATCCCCTTTTGTTTGTTGTGTTACAATTTCCTACAAAAATCAAAACAATACCTTTTTTCCTTATGGCCATATTAACG
Source organism: Taxus wallichiana var. yunnanensis (assembly GCA_018340775.1). Taxonomy (NCBI): domain Eukaryota; kingdom Viridiplantae; phylum Streptophyta; class Pinopsida; order Cupressales; family Taxaceae; genus Taxus; species Taxus wallichiana. The sequence goes on from CM031235.1 coordinate 349,919,899, forward strand.
ACATCGAGATAATAAAACACACATATATACATATCAATTCACATCATCAAATATCATAACTAAACCATCACTAAAATCAAGTAATTCACCAATTGTTCACAATTTCAAATATTTTGATTCTATCAATTTCATCAATTAGCAATAAGATCACAAAACCAACTAAATCATCTAACAAAATCTATATATCAAATCCAATGTGTCAGTATATATATAAAGTAGTAACTCTAGATCATCAAATATTGATATGTCAATCCATGCATATAATCCATCATATAAGTCACATCATGTCAAAAGTCTAAAACATCCATATTGTCTATCAAATAGGCTAATCAAATATAGTAATGTCCATCTATCAATGTCTAAAGATCAAATATGATAACAATGTCTATGGATCCAATCCAAAGTAAGAAAATCATAGTAATATCAATGTCAAGAGGAGTGGGCACTACATCCCCTCCCCTTAGACTCAACTTCCTCCTGAAGTCACTGGAACAAGTGTGGGAACTGTGCTCTCAAAGGTGTGGCATCCTCCCATGTAGTTGTTGTCTCATCATATCATCCCACTGGATGACATGAACTTGATCAATCTCTCTACCTCAAAGGCCCAGGGTCTCTGCACTCTAAAATGTGCATGGGCTCCACCATCACCTACCCTTGATCTTGTACCTACAATGTGGTCCAATCCAATACATGAGAAGGATCTAGAATGTACCTCCTAAGAACATAAACATGAAATACATCGTGGATGAGACAAGTTGGGTGGAAATGCTAGATGGTAGGCCAAAGGACCGATCCGCTCTCCAAGATCTCAAAGGGACCCATAAACCTAGGAGCTAAGCTTAGAGCCTTTTTTCATAATGGATAGGGCTCTTATGAGGCTTGACATGAAGAAACACCTTCATGTGCCCACCTCAAAACTATGATCTGTCCTCCTTAATCTGCATACTTCTTCTTTCTATCCTGAGCCTCCTACAATCTCTATCTAATCATGACAACCTACTTGCTCCATATCCTATAATAAAGATTTTCCCAAGAGATACCTTGTCCTCTAACTTATCCCAACTCAGTGGTGTCCTACTCCTACCATACAATGTCTTGAAATGGAGCCATACCAATCAAACTCTAAAAATTGTTGTTGTAAAAACTCCACCAAGTAAAAATACTCCTCCCACCTCGACTGATGGTCCATGACATACATCCAAAGCATGTCCTCTAAGATCTGATTCACCCACTCTGTCTGTCCATCTGTCTCAGGGTGATAGGTTATACTGAATTTGATCTTCATCCCAGAGCATACTACATGGTAGTCCAAAAGTGAGAGGTGTACAAGGGATCACGGTCACAAATGATCTTCCATGGAAATCCCATGTAGTCTAAAAATCTCATCCAGATATACTTGTGCCACTACACTAGTTATATAGGTGGTCTTCACTGAGAAAAATGAGCCACTTTCATCAATCTATCCACCGTGACCATAATGGCATCATGGTGGTATCTCAACGTAGGTAGCCCTATAATGAAATCCATGGAAATGGTGTCCCATTTCCACTCCGGTATGGCATGAGGATATAGAAGGCCAACTGGATGTTGATGCTCGACCTTCACCTTCTAGAACACTCTAAACAATGAGACACAAAATGAGCTACGTCTCTCTATAGCCCTCTCTCAAATGGTACAACTATCTCAAAGTGGCATGCATCTTCTTCACCCCTGGATGGGATGAATAGGGTGCATGATGTGCCTCAACAAGGATATCCTGCCTCAATCCTCCATCTCTGGTACATATATCCGACCTCTGTGCCAAAGAAGACCATCTTCCTCTAATGAAAATCCATCAAACTTCCCCTCAAGGGGTCTCTAAGACTCGATCTCTACTCTAACTAAAAGGTAGAAGCTGTCATGTGGAAGCTGTTGCAAAATCCTGGTCCTCAAGTCTATACCAACTATTGTAGCCATAACCAAATGTCTCCGATGACTCAAGGCATTTACTAACCACATTCTCCTTCCCCTTTCACATGCTCTATCTCCATGTCATACTCACAAAGAAACTCCATCCAACACCATTGATGAGCGTTGAGATTGGGTTGTGTGAAGAGGTGATGAAGACTCAAGTGATCTATCCTGAGAATGAACCTCCTACCTAAAAGGAAATGTCTCCATCAAACCAAAGCATGCACAAATGTTACAAGCTCAAGGTCATGAGTTGGATAATTGAGCTCATAATCCTTGAGTTTGTGAGACTCAAAGGCTACTACACGACCCCTCTCATCAATACACCTCCTAATCCTACCAAAGAAGCATCTGTGCATACGAAGAAATCTCCCTGTGGATCTGGCTACTAGAATGGGTGTTGTCATAAGGCATTCCTTCAGTGTCCTGAAAGGCCTGCTCACATCTATCTAACCAAACAAACTTCTTCCCTTTCCACTAAAGGAAGTGATGGGATGCACAATACGAGAGAAATCCTAAACAAACCTCTTGTAATAACCTGCCAATCCCATGAAACTACACACCTTGGTCACACTAGTAGGTGTTGGCCAATCCATAATAGCTCTAATCTTGGAAGGATCAACTACTACAATACCTTCCCCAAAAATAATGTGGCCTAAATACTGAACCTCTGATCTGAAAAAATGCACACTTCTCTAGGTTCCCATATAGTTGTTGCTCTCAAAGACACTAGAAACTGTGAAAAGGTGCTCCTCATGCTCCTCACATGTATACGTGAGTAGATCAAAATATCATCAAGGAACATGAGTACAAAAATGTGTCTAAAAATTCTAAACACCCCATTCATCAAACTCATGAACACTCATGAACACTACAGGGGATTCATTAGACAAACAAATGGCACAATTGTGAACTCATAGTAGTGGCCATATCTCATACGGAAAGTTGTCTTGTGGATATCTACCTCTGTAATCCTCAGTTGATGGTAACCAAAACTTAAGATCTATCTTGGAAAACATTGTATCCCCCTTCATCTGATCAAAAAATCATCGATGCGAGGAAGGGGTAATGATTCTTGATCGTTACTTTGTTCAATTGTTTGTAGTCCACACACAAACACAAGGATCCATCCTTCTTCTTCACAAAAATCATTAGTGCACCCCAAGGAGATACACTAGGATGGATTAGGCCTTTCTCAAGAAGGCCCTCTAACTACAACTTGAGCTCACATAGCTCAAGGGTGGTCATCCTATATGGAGCATGAGATAGGCTCTGCTCCCAGAACCAAATCAATATGAAATCTATCTCATGTGGGGAGGTAACCCTAGTAACTCACTTGGAAAAACATCTGAAAAATCCCCCAAAATGGGGTGATCATCAAGTGAAGGTCCACTAGCCTCATCCTCCACCTATCACTAACTATAATAGCATACAACTGACACCCACACACACACCGCTTAAGCTACATAGCGAAAATAGTGTGAATAGAGATGGGTCTCCTAACTCCAACTATCACCAACTCAACTCCCAAATCATCTACACAAGATATAACCTTGTATGTAATAATCAACTCTAGCTCTATGTGTAGATAACCAATCCATGCCCAAGATAACTCCATAAGAACCCAAAGGAAGGATACGAAGATCCAAGGTAGTGGTGAAGGGTCCTAGGTCCACTACGCACTCCTTGACTAAGGAGTCTACTTGAGAGCTTTGGCTCCAAAAGCCATCTCAACATCCCAACTAAGGCCCTACCTAACTACCACTAGCCTACATCACTCTACTAAATGGTGCAATAAAAGAATCAGAAGAGCCAAAATCAAACAATATAGAGGTAGGGATACCACCAATGCTACATGTAGTCTCTATCATCTGCCCTGATGCTCTTCCTAGCAGTTCTCAACCACTACATAAATCTGATGGCTACGTCCCATGTCACCAATTGTAGGCTCTAAAATAGGTTCCTTTACCCTTGTTATTAGGGTTATGTGGGCACTCTCTCCAATGGTGTCCAAGTACACCACATCCATAACAACTACCTGGTCCCCTCCAATGAGATGTGGCTCCAATAGGTACTCTAGTGGTTGTCATGGATCCTGATGATGATCCTGCCATGGACTATTGTGGTCACTTGTTGACTTGATGAGCTCTCTACTTGACTAAGCTCTCTAGGTGCTCCATGTGTCCTGATGGGTCCTCTAGGAGGAGGCCCCATACTCCATCCTCTCTGAGTATCAAATCTCTGGAGGTCTAAATGGTGGATGAGTCTGTTTTGTTGTTGTTTGGTGGCTGGTGGTATTGTGGTGGCTTGAAAGAAGACTTTGTTGAACCATGTCCACCAGGAGGAGGAGTTGACCCCCTCGACCTACTATCTTGCATCTTGTTAATATCTCCTCACTCTATCTCTAGCTTATGTTCTTCCCCCCTAGTCTCCTCTATAATGTAGGCCTTCTCAATGGCCTCAACTAAGGTCTACGGACAATGAATGCATACTACACCTCCCAAATCCAAGTTCAGGCCCCTGATGAACCTGTGAATCCTAACCTTCTCATCCTGTATGTAGTTGACATACTAAGCAAGTCTAGAAACCGAACTCTCATACTCTATCTACTATCATGGATGCCTGATGCATAGGTCATGAAACTCATCTATCCTCTACTGGATAAAACCTCCTTGGATATGTATCTACTCTGAACCACTCCTCAAAGAGCTCCCAAGTAATTTTCTTCTCTAGTCTACATGGAGCTTCTTCTCCTCATTCCTCCACCAAACACTTGCTCCATCCCTCAAAAGATGAATCGCAACACGAGCCTTCATGTTGCTAGTACATGGGAAAAGCTTGAAGCATCCACTCAAGCTCACTAACCAAGCCTCTTCTTGAAAAACCCTCTTATATCACCAACATAATGAGATGGGCATAGCTTCAAGATCTCCTGATATGATCTATAATGATGATTGTCAACCCCTAGTCTCTCTACATGCTCATCCCTCACCTAGGGGCCTAGATCTATCTCTTTTGTCCTAAAACCCTATCTCCATGTCCCCTATGAGGTGAATCTTCTCTAGCTGACTCCACATGGGAGTTTCTCTTCCCTATGCTCATCATTGTGTCTCAAAGGGTGTTGAGCCTCATGTGATGGCTCCCTATCATGTTGGCTAGGTCATGCCCCTCTACCTCCACCTCATATATATTGCATTGACATCCTGTAATGTCTATAGTATCTTGTGTAGTATATAGTGGAAACTTCCTATTCTCTAGAGGTGGTATATCTAACTCCACACAAAAATCCCCTCATCTCTAGTTTGCGCCTCCTACACAAACCAAGATGGGAGTTAGTTTATCATCATCTAGGTTTTGTTTCAGTTTTTTCTAGGTTTTCTACGTTTTTAAAATATCATGCAATGTTGTGTGATCTAGTTGTAGGTTGTATTAGGTTATCTATTTTTGTTTTCAAGTGTGCCCAAGGGTCCAAGCATTGAACCCATGGCTCTGATACCAAGTGTAATGCCCACATTTTTCCCACACAAAAACCCAAGATAAAACCCAATAATTAGTTAGGAAAATTTACGGAATAATTTTTTTTTTTTTTAAATGGTTGCAACGGGATAACCTCTTCAACTAGATTTAATTATTTCATTAATTAATAAATCCTTCATTTTAATTAACAATTAATTATTATTATTTTAATTCAATCATTTTGGGCTTAAATCCCCTCCTAGGGTTCCCATTAATTCTCATTAATTAACTCTTATAAGCCATTAGTTAAGATACCCTATTACAAAATTTATTTAATTTAGTATTATATTTCTAATGTCATTTATTGATTTAATATTCTATGGCTAAGGTCTAACTTACCCTAACCCTAATGATTAAGTTCAATAAATTTTAATCCCTATAATAAACATATCTAGTTATCCATTTATAAAATTAATTTAATTAATTTCAAAATTCAAGTCCTTTATAAAAGTCACTAAACTAAAACAATAAAGGTCACATTTTAATCCTAACATCCTAACACCCCTTTAGTGGCCCCATTCACAAGTTACACATATACATTTATTTAAAAACATATTCCCACCAAAATATCCTCACCTAAATTTTGTAGGGTTGATTCTCAACCATTAGATGGATTCATTTAGAGCCCTTGGATCTTAGGTATTCAATCTAACCCTAATCATCCTTATGAAGTGCTCTTATTCATTTCTTTTACCCTATTTTCTCATTTTCATTTTACAGGTTTGGGAGAAAAGAGAGAATGGAGGCCATGGAAAGTTTTCAAGCTCAAGGATGGATATACACATTTTTTTTTTATTGTTTATTCCATTTTTGTAACCCTCTCCTAGGGTTTGTTCATATTGTTATTTGTTATTGTGTATTTTATTTGCATTTTCCCTATTTGGGTATGGGCATTTTTGCCCCATTTTTAGATCTAGTTTAAATGGTGATATATATACAAATGATTTGGGTGTATATATATATATATATATATATATATATATATATATATATATATATATATATATATATATATATATATATATATGTATATATGTATATATATATATATATATATATATATATATATATATATATAATATATATTTTTATATATATATATATATATATATGCATTATATATATATATAATATGATAATAAAAAAATGTGTTTTTAAAAAATAATGATATTTATATATATATACATGTGGCCCCATTTATTAAATATATTTAAAAGTGGTGGTTTAATGTTTGGTGGGGATTATATAAATGGGGGTGGGGACCCACCCACCCCCCCCCATTATATATATATGGGTGTGGGGGGGGTGGTGGCTTTGTCCCCCCCCCCCCATATATATATAATATATATATATATATATAAATATATATATTTATATTATATTTTTATATATTTAATATTTATTAAATTATTTTATTATATTATATATTATATATATATATATATATATATATATATATATTATATATATATATATATATATATATATATATATATATATATATATATATATATATATATATATATATATTATATATATATATATATATATTGTATTATATATATATATATATATGATATATTTAGTTATATATGTAGTAAATATAAGAATAGTAATACAATATAAATATAATTTTCTACCTCTTATATAGAGTAAAATTGAGAAAACTAATAAAATTTCTTATTCAACCTAATATAATTTGCAAGAAGAAGATTTTTCCTTATTTTTAAATTCTAAAAAATGTAACTATTTTTTTTTTTTATAATAATAATATGATTTAACTATAATTTCAATATTTTCAATATGCTTTTTTTTTATAAAAACAAAATATATCATTTTCTTTCTTTTCAATAGAATAAATGACATCCATTTCAAGAAAAAGTAAGTTTCATTTTCAAAAAAAACAATCTTTTTAAATTCCAACATATTACATTTTTTTCAAAGGAAAATTTAAGTTGAATATATTTTTAGATTTGAGAGAACTTCATTTTCATTTCAAAACCATTTCAAGTTCCTTACTTCATCATTAAATAATACAACTATAACTTTGATAGTTTCATTTTTTTTTACAAGAACTAACCTATTTAAAATACAAGTTTTCATTCAATACACTCTTGGTAAAGTATACAAGTTGAAGGGATTATCAAATAACAAATACAATTTCTTTTTCCTACTTTCTAAATATACATACATTTTGAAAGCTTAATACAAATCAACCTTTCACAACACATTTACAAGAAGTTGAAAATCTTTAAAATGCAAGTTACAAGCCCTCCACTTAAGTGGAGACAACATGGAAAATATTTTACAAAAGTAGGATCTCTCTTTATTTTCTTCAAAGTGCAACTATGACCAAATCTTCACTTGAGCTCCACCATCTTCTCCAAAATCCAAACACAACAACAAAATAGGGGAGTAGGCAACACTCTCCACCCAACCAATAATCCAATGAGGAAGAGAAGCCTTCTTCCTCATTGGCCCCGAGCCCCAACAATGAAACAATAAGGGGTATAAGACAACCAAGGAAACTTTACATGGCTTCCACAATCAACATTCAAACAAAACTTCAACACAATAAAAACAATACCAAAAAATCACAACAAACATGCAAGTTTCCCAAGCACAAAGGCTCAATACTCAAGCCAAGAAAGAGAAAAGAAACATGGGGATCTACTTATGCCTCCCAAAGGGTTTGGGTGCCCACCTTAAAGCCTCCAAGAAACTCAATCACATACCAACAAGACTCTTATGCCTCCCTCCAAAAAAAAAAAAATAACTCTTATGTCTCCCTCAACTCTTATGCCTCCCTCAATAAAACATACAAGATAAGCAAAATTTCACTTATCTACAAAGTGGGACACCCCAACCCAACTCCCTCCCAAAATACAAAAATAATACTCTTATGCCTCCCTCCAAAATATCCCCATTTCCATTTTCTCCTACACAACCTAAAGGCCATTCTATTTCCCAAAATCACAAACATACAACAATCATCCATTCACAATCATTTGCACAACAAAATAGCAATAAAAAAACATGGGTGAAGTCCCTACCTTGCCATTGCAAGAGTATCCAATCCACAAGCACAAGCTCCAAGCCTTTCCAAGTCCAAAGCAAGCACAAACCAACTCCAAAGCTTCAAACAAGCACTCCAAAAGCAAGCTCCTCCAAAAATGCAAGAGTCCAAATAAAACAAGTAACCCCAAAATCATCAAACAAACTTGAATAAATAGAAAAGAGAGAGAGAGAGGTGATGTGGCTCCATGTAGGATGCCACATCATTCCTCCTCCACTCCACATCACATGGTCAAACCCCAAACCCAAAGCTCAATAAATTGGTGGTTGAGGAAATGACAACCCTCTTACACACACAAACTCTTAAAACCCACACCTCTAAAGGACAAAATTAAAAACTCATGTAAGAAAGTGCAATAAATATCACCTTTTTTCTTACAAATCACATAATGGGGTCTATTTTTTGACCCCTTAACCCATAGGGGTAGTTGGTAGGTGAAATTAAGAGGTGTGGGACAAGCTTAACTTGTCCCACAAGCCTCCAAAAATGGCCCTTAAGCCCAAATCCGAATTTGACATGCAAGGTTGAGTACACAACACTCAAAAGTAATAAAATCCTTTCAAATCCAACATAAATCAAGAACCACCTACCACATTAAATACCCCCCTTTGGTCACATCTCAAATTACACTAATTAATCAAGTTTAATCAACTTAAATGGAGCACTTTAACTAACAATAATAAAGGTGACTCACAATACTAAAATAATTCAAATACTCACAAAATAAATAAAACAAAAAGGAAAAAAAACACATTTACCCAAGGTCACATTTGAGGCCACCCCCAATGGGGACCTCCTAACAATCTAACAACAAACAAAACAACATACAATTACACAAGTTTCCAAGGTGACCTATTGCCAATACCCCAAATTCCTTCATTGTTGGTCTCCTATCCCCTTTTGTTTGTTGTGTTACAATTTCCTACAAAATCAAAACAATACCTTTCTAGCCTCATGGCCATATTAACAACATCGAGACAATAAAACACACATATATACATATCAATTCACATCATCAAATATCATAACTAAACCATCACTAAAATCAAGTAATTCACCAATTGTTCACAATTTCAAATATTTTGATTCTATCAATTCATCAATTAGCAATAAGATCACAAAACCAACTAAATCATCTAACAAAATCTATATAAAATCCAATGTCCAAGATAAAATCATATATATATATAAATCCATATATAAGTCATCATAGATAAAACATCTATATCATATCAAATATAATCAATATGTCAATCCATGCATAATAATCATCATATAAGTCACATCATGTCAAAAGTCTAAAACATCATCATATTGTTTTCTATCAAATAGGCTAATCACCATAATTTTTACCTCTAAGCTTAGTTGTTGTGTGTTTAATTTTGGGGTGTCACAAGGAACCCCAAGGGAGTGTTATATCTGATTTTTATTCTTGGTGAATATAAAACCATTAATGATGTAGAATTATTTGGATAACACGTGTTACAATTATAGGAATAAGTGAGAGAGAAACTGAAAGATAGTAATGCAAAATATAAAGTGGTTGTAGATGTAAGTAAGAGAGTAAATTCATTTGAAGAAGGAGATATGGTGATTGTTCATCTCCAAAAGGAAAGGTTTCCCAAAGTGACTTATAATAAACTAAAGTATAAGAAGATAGGGACATACAATATTGTGAAAGAAATGAGTAATGATTCCTACAAGGTGGAGATACCTGACAACTTTGCTATTTCACCAATTTTTAATGTTTCTAATTTGTGCAAGTTTCAATTTCATGATGAAATGTCGAGAAATAAAAATAATTCAATTGGGAGCAACAAATACCAAAGATAGAAAAGGAGAGTGCAATGTTTTTCTTGGACAAAAATACGGTCACTACTAGGCATGGGAGCTACAACAGATATTTGGCATAGAGGGAAGGTTTGAGACAAGAAGAAAACACTTGGATTGTTGAGTGGGAGTTGAAAAATATTGAAAGTGGAAAATTGGATGAATTCCATTAACTTAATTCATAGGGAAAGAATTCATTCCAATCAAGGGAGAATGATGAGGGAGCATAACTTTCCGAGACCATAACTTCTTATATGACTTTCGGATCATCTTGAAATTTTCTAGGGTGTTAGATCTTAAATAGTAATATGCCATGACCAAATTTTTACAAAGGTTGGTTTCTAGTTAGGCATATTTTTCGAGCTTAATTCCTTCGTCTAGTGGTATAAAATTGACTTCAAACCTTTTTTAGGCTTTGTCTAAAAGATAGAGTTTTAATATCTTTTTCTCTTCTTTTTTGAATAAGTCAATATTTGGTGCAAGCCTTCATTTATGAAGGTATATTTTGTATGCAAAATTTGGGTCCCATATGAGGTGTTTTACTAGTAGGCATTTTTGTGTTTTAAGGTTTCTTAGAATTTTAGGGTTTTTTAGAGATAATGGAAAATAAAAGGAAGATTATAATGTTGTAAAAGATTAGTGTGGATTCAGGAATGAAAAAAACCATTTTGAAGCTTCTAGAGTTTTTGCAAAATCGTGTGTGTGTTTTGGAGGTATTTTGACCTCTTGTAGTTGGATCCACATCATTGACTATTATTTTTATCATCGTAACCATTATACCTCCATTTTGTACAACTTTTAGTATCTACTAGTACATATATCTAAAAATGTAGATTGATAGCAATCTCAAAGATCTTATTTTTATTTTTATTACACCATGATTATTAATAATTTTATTACTTATATTTATCTTTTTCTTGTAACTTAAAATCTAAGTTACATTTTATATACTTTACAATTAATAAAACTAAAACATTCTTATTATTAAAATCCAATGTAATTCACCTATTCATTTATTTTTTAATATTAATTTTTTTATTTCATAATAATGAGAAACTAAATAAAATCTAGTTTTAGTTTGTACCTCTTATTATCTATGTATTATCAAATAGAATAAAGAAAAACGTCTGTAGACATAATATTCAAATATCTATTTGATTAATCAATATATGAGAAAATTTAAAAGGGGCTTTTTTTTTTTCTTAACTTTGTTATTTCTTTAGCACTTTCTGCTTTTTTCCATGGTTCTTCCTCTTGATTTTTTCAATTTTTTTCTTTTTCTTTTCTTGTTTGTATTTATTTGTTTGCATTTGCTATTTATATGTTTAATTTTTCATACATTTAATTACGCCTAATTCTTTACTCCTATGGGAAAAGGATTTGTGGACATTCATGGGACTATGTCAAATTTGACGGCTTAAATGACAGTTTTGTAATTTTTAACAATTTTACTTTTGCTATTTTTAACAATTTTGCTTTTCTGATTTTGCATGTTTCTTTGGCTTTACTATTTTAAATTTTTTTATAGTTTTTGCATGCATTAACCTTTAAATACTAGTCACTAACACTATAATTTCATTCTTCAGGCTCTCCAAGTTCCATTCAATTCCCTGCGTTAAATTAAATTATACAGTATGTATTTAAATTTTGTTTATACTTGTATGTGTGCAGAAGTAGAATATCTTGCTGTAAAATATGGTCCTTGTGTGACTGGTCAAAGTAAAATATAATGATAGAACTGGGTTATGAAAGATCACGGATACTTGAGGAATAAATAAAATTTCTAAAACCAAGAATCGAGAAAAGTTAATTTACATTCTCACGTTATTTTCTTAGAACAACATATACAAATTTGTTTTAGACATGTACAATATTCATGTTATAGTAACACATGAGATATGGGTATATTTATAGTTTTATATTATCTTCTTGGTATGAATTTGAATTTTGACTTGCAGTCATCAGTCAAAACCTGCTTTGTTTCTAAATCTCAATTAGTATTATTTGTTATCAAGGAAGGAAATTTCTCGGGTTTATTGCATAAGAAAGGAAGTGACTGAATCTCAATTAGTATTATTTGTTATCAAGGAAGGAAATTTCTCGGGTTTATTGCATAAGAAAGGAAGTGAAATTTTTGGGGTGTATGCTATTTAGTTTGGTTTCTCCATGCTTAGAATTTAAAACTTTGTTTCTGAATTACAACTGGACCAGTTTGTTTGTTGGTTAATTAAGGATTCTTTGGGAGATTTTTCATATCATCATGAAGTAATGCATATCATTTTTTTACTACCCCATCAAGTCCTTTGTCACATACTTCTATCATAAATATGGATGTGTGATTCTAGGTGGTGGTCATTTGTCGGTTATGTACAATACATTATGATTATATATCTTCTTACTGAAAATTTCAGTCATAAACTGTTAAACTCAATTTCAAATGATAGGTTGGGCACTATGTAATGGACAACATTATGGATTTCCTATTAAGGTTTCTCGGATGCCAAGGGAGGGTCCACATAAAAAGGGAGCGACTTGTAATTAGATTGGATGACAAGCCATGCTTGGGAGGAATTATCAAGTTTTTATGTTAGTGCAAGTGTTGTGATGGAGGATGTCAAGTGTATGAAATTATGTTTTCTGTTATCTATCTGCATGATCTATCTTTGGATCTGTATGGAAACAATAATGACTTCTGAACTAGGGTTTTAGTTCTCTCTGATAAGTGGGAGTGACTCTTGACATCAAGGAGCAAGTGAGTTTTCCTGAGTAAGAAATTTTGGAGTTTGATATTGTAAGCATGGCAGATCCTGCACTTCTAGGCACCGCACCCTCAAATAATACAACTACAAATTCAGCTTCAAATGTCTCAGAAATTTCAAAGAATGAAACTTCTCCATCCTTTTTGCGATCACCCTATTTTAAGTGTTCAGAGCCTCCGAGTGCATTCTTTTGTGGAAAGTGGTAGCAAAATTGAGCTGAATTGCTTTAGCATGAGACTCATTGACACTGAAGAAAAAGACAAAGACACCGATAAAGGTACCATTACCAAAAGAAACAAATGGTAGCATGTCAAAGGATAGGAAAAAGAGATGGTCATCAAGTAAAAATTTAGAAGAGAAGAGAACTTTAGATATTGGAAATGCAATGATGGAAAATGATATTTCAGAAGTCATGCCTGTGAGATTGTTCAATTTTCAGTGAGGAAAATTTCAAACGATCCTAATAATTCATGTTTAGCTATTAATCAATCAGGGAACCATCTCCTAATATATCCTCTATTCCACCTAGATCAAAAAAACATTCTTTTTCACCATATAGAAATAGTGAACTTACAATTGAAGGAAAAACACAGAACAACAAGACATGATGTGCATCTATAAGGTGGTTTTTCACTCTCATTCCTGACCATGTTCAGCGCCAAATCAACTACATGGTCATAATTTTTGAGGAAGGGAAGCTACTTCTCCCTGCCTGTCACAAGTTTTACTTGAGCACCCCTTGCCTCTAGTTAGTTTAGGTTAGTTTAGGTTTGCTTTCAGTAACACAAGTGTTTGTGCACACTCTGCATGTTCCATTTGGGACATGAATGATTTTTCAACTTTTGTATAGTGTTGTGATTCTATTTTGGCGTGCTCCTCTGCGGCACCTTTCCTTTTCTATTACACCTAGGCACCCCTTTTGTTGCTTCCTAGGATGATAGTTCAATTTTAGCATAGGTAGTTCCAACGGCGTTGCATAGCTTTCAATCTCATCAATTCAATTCAGAATATTTTCATATGAGAGCAACAGTTCAGTTCAGAGTTCAGATAGAACTTCAAGTGACTCCAGGGTGTTCTTCAAGTTCTGAGACCAGGTCTTCAAAATTAAGCACCCGACTCCATGCCCAATGGACTTCTAAGGCTACTGGTCTCTTCATCTAGCAGTAAATGGCCCCGAAATTCACCAAAACTATTATCCAAATAACTCTCCTAGTTATCTAGATAACTTATATTTTCATCCTGACTCTGGTGTTTCACATTTTAGGTTGTCTCGCACTCAAGATTGTTCTTTTGACACCTTGGCACAGTTGTAGTTCCTCTGCGTGCCCTTGCACACCTTCCTTCTCCCCTTTGCATTCTTTTATCTCCTTCATTTTTCCCTTCCCGCACGCCACACACTTACTTTTATCAGCTAAGTCATTGGACCTTCGTGCGCCGCACCCATTACCTTGTAATAATTACACCTTAACCATACATTCTGCTCACTAGCTTGCCTTGTCTCCTACATGTATCGTGTATGCTCCTCTGTGCCTCCCCTTTGTTTCCCTTTCACATGCTTGTTTCTCGCTCCCGCACCTTGCGCCTTCCTTTGTGCCCTTCATGCCAAGTCATATTTTTTCAGACTTGAGTGTGTCATGCGTAACCAATCAAAGTGCGCCAACAGGGCACCAAATATAAACAATCAACTAATGCATGAAACGTGGTAGAAAAGAAAAAACAAATGAACAATTGGCCATCATTTCGAGACAACTGCGCGTGCCATGTGTTTTTTTCATGTGACGACGGCTCGACATCTTTTAACAGCCGTATCTTTTGCTTCTGAGAGCTCGATCAGCATGCACCTAGACTTGTTAGAGAACTACTAACACAAGCTACACATTGGACTATTCAAATTCAAATTTTGGTAGGGTTTTGTTAGGTGAAAACAAGGAAATGTCTCTCAGCTCATCAATGCACATCTAATCGACCTCAACTACCATATTTCATCAAATCTTTCCTTCTTCCTTCTTCTACATGCCAAATAGACATGGGGAAGTACATCTAACAACCTTGCAGGTGGATTTGCAGGAATTTATCACTGGTTGTTGGTAGTTGAAGATTTGAATCCGAGTTTCCTCCCTTTCTCCTTCTTCTCTCATTCTTCTTCTATAAATAGCAGAGTTTTACTTTGTAAAAATATCCCTCCTTGTTGTAACGGCACCATGCCAAAATGGTGGCTAACTTCCCATGGGTCTTAGACCTTGGTGTGGTCTCTACAATTTTTTCTCACCTCCTATCGTGAATGTAAATTATTGTGCATCCCTTAAGCAATAAAATCATGTTTTGTGGAACTCTTTTCTTCCCTCTCTTGTTTTCATTGCATCTCGCCTCTTTGTTTGTGTTTTCTGGCATGTTGTGCGTACTCCTATGCTTGCAGTCCCCATGTTCATGTGTTGTGCATGCTCGAAGGTCGATCCCATGTGTTGATCTTTGGTGTGCGTTGTCCGCTCTCTTCTCCCGCGCTTGCCATGCTTTCATTCTCCGCTCGTGGAGAGATATCGACCCTTTCTTTCTAGTGTTATCACCTTCCTTAGCTTAGGATTTCCCCTTTCTGCACATCCTTCTATCCATGGTCCCTTGGCATGTTTAATCTAAGATTTTCTTTCAACATTAGGAGTAGCAGTAGCATTAGAGATAAATAGAGGAACCGGCCTTCTCCGAAGATCCATCCCAAGCTCGTAAGGTCCCACAACTTGGGGATGGTTCCATTATGGTCTTAGACACCTCGGTCCCTTTTTAGAGACCCGATATATGGGTGCACATTTGAGCAACCAACAATAACACTACTAGGTGTTGAATGAGTTGTTACAAATAGTACCAAGTGAATTGCATCAAGTGAACTTAGATGATTTCTCATTCTTAGAAACATGGTGCTCTATATAAATATCATCCCCTCACCTTTCTTAGCTCTAAAAGCATCCTTTCATGGAATCAAATTCATGATTCTCATACTTTTTTTGCTCATATGTCTCTTATGGAGACAAACGATGCCTTAATAATTCACAAATAATGGTCCTTGATAGCTTAGTGACATGACTAGCTCATTTTAGCTTGTTCTGAAGGGTGTTCAACTAACTACAGAATGGCCAAAAATGCCTTTTTAGGCCTTCAAAGGAAGTAGTCTCTCATCAAAACTAAATTATTCAATCGATCACCTTAAACACTATTCCCTACACACTGAAACACACTAAATTATATTTTTAGGACTTTCCTTTAGGTGAGGGTTTATGATTTAGGGTTTAGGGTTTAGGGCTCAAGATTTAGGACTCAGGTTTAAAGTTTAGGGTTTAAGGTTTAGTGTTTAAGGCTCATAGTGTAGATTTTAGGGTTTATGGTTTAGGGCGTAGGGTTTATGGTTTAGGGTTTAGAGTTTAGGGTTTATGGTTGGTTAAGGATTAAGGGTTTAGGGTTTAGGGGTCAAGATTGCGGGTTTAGGGTTTATGGCTCAAGGTTCAAGGTTTAGGGATCGGGGTTGAGGTTTTAGGGTTTAGGTTTAAGAGTTGATGGTTTAGTGTTTAGGTCTTAGGGTTTAGGGTTAAGGGTTTATGTTTGAGGGTTAAAGTTTTAGGTTTTTACTTAGGTCTTAAGGCTTAGGGCCTAGGGTTCATGGCTTAGGATTTAGGGTTTAGGGCTTAGGGTTTAGGTTTTAGGGTTTAGGGTTTAGGGTTTAGGATTTAGGGCTTAGAGTTTAGGGTTTAGGGCTTATGGTTTATGGTATAGGGTTTAGGGTTTAGGGCTCAGGGTTTAAGGTTTAGGGTTGAGGATTTAGGGTTTACGGTTTAGGGTTTAGGAGTTAGGGTTTAAGGTTTAAAGGTCAAGGTTCAGGGTTTAGGGAAAAGGGTTCAGGGTTTAGGTTTAAGGCTCAAGGTTTAAGGTTTAGGGGTTAGGGGTTAGGGTTTAGGGTTCAAGATTTAAGGCTCATGGATTAGGCTCACCCATTTAGTCACAATAATGTTCTATGTCTTACCCATTCTTATAAGTATTAACAAAGAGTATTCAACTAAAAGGGTTCATCTACTTCATAGGCAGAACATTCAAGGGAGTCATCACAATTTGATGCCTTTCATCTACTGATATTTTAAAGGAGGGAAATGCCCATTACATGCAAACTATTTCACTCACTGTAATGTTTTGTGTCTTACCCATTCTTATTAGTATTGATAGAGAGTATTCAACTGAAAAAGGGTTCATCGACTTCATAGGAACAAAACTCAAAGAGATTCATCAAAATTTAGGGTTTAGGGACCTTTAGGATTTAACATTTAGGGCTTAAGGTTTAGGGTTTACTGTTTAGGGCTCATGGCTCAGGGTTTAGGGATTAGGGTGTATGGTTTAGGGTTTATGACTCAGGGTTCGAGGTTCAAAGTTACGGGTTTAAGGTTTAGGGGTTAGAGACGTAGTTTTTAGGTTTAGGTTTAGAGGGACCTTTAATTTAACATTTAGGGCTTAAGGTTTAGGTTCTAAATTTAGGGTTTAGGGCTCAAGGTTTAAGGTTTAGTGTTAAGGGCTCAAGGATTAGGGTGTAGGGTTCAAGGCTTAAGATTTAGGGTTTATAGTTTAGGGATTAGGGTTTATGATTCATGGATCATGGTTTATGGCTTAAGGTTTAGGGTTCAAAGTTACTAGTTTAAGGTTTGGGGGTTAGAGCTAGGGGCTCTGGATATAGTATTTAGGGTTTAGGGCTTAGGGCTCAGGGTTTAGGGTTTAGGGTCTAGGGTCAAGGGTTTAGGGTTTAGGGTTAAGGGTTTAGTGTTTAGGTTTTAGGGTTTAGGATTTATTGCTTTGGTTTTAGGGTTTATGGTTTATAGTTTAGGGTTTAGGTCTCATGGTTCAGGGTTAAGGGTTTAGGTCACAGAGTTCAGGGTTTAGGGTTTAGTGTTTAGGATTTAGGGCTTATGGTTTAGGGTTTAGGGCTTGTGGTTTAGGGTTTAGGGCTCAGGATTTAGGGTTTAGGATTCAATATTTAGGGTTTAGGGTTTATGGGTTATGTTTTAGGGTTTAACATTTAAGGCTCATGGTTCATGGTTTAGGGCTCATGCGTAAGGTCTGAATATTTAATGATTAGGGTTTAGGTCTTAAGATTTAGGATTTAAGGTTTATGGTTTAGGTTTTAGGGTTTAGGGATCATGGTTTAGGGTTTAGGGTTTAGGTTTATGGCCTTGAGTTTAGGGTTTAGGGTTTCAATTGTAGAATTTAAATGCTAAAAGATTTAGGTTGAATGTTGAAAGCCTAAAAATTACCTATGTACTGACCAGATTATACTATAAAAACTATCTCCTAAACTGTGACTAATGGAGTTGTGAGACTAGTTCCATAAGGTGCAGAGTGACCCTAATTTCTTATATTTACATAAATAAATTTAAAGTATAAAAATAATAAAATATAAATAATAATAATTTATTTTTGTAAATAGAAGCATGTCAAGAACATATACAATGTTCATACTATACAGAACACGTACGTGTTTTGTGTTTTCTCTTTTTCCAAGCCATGCCTCAAGGCTTGGGATTCGGTTTGGATCCCCAACCCTAGGCATGGACCTGCACAAACACAACAAACAATGTGTTTTTGCAAGAAAATGTAAAAAATGCCACTTCCTTTATGATAAATCAAAATAAAACAATCGATCCATTTGAAAAACTTTATACCATGACATAGAGTAGATTTCTTTTTTCTATAAAAATATAATTTTTCAAATTTTATGACTAATATAAGGTTTCCATATTATTTATTTTCTAACTATGCCTTTTTATAGCTATTTTTTGAAGTTTAAATATGTCTATCTTTCATCATGTATCTTTTGTTTGGGTCATCAAATTGACAAAAAAATTATACTAGCACAAACTAGGCATAATTCTATACATATTAAAAAAACATCTAATTTTCAATATTTTTGAGGTAGTTAGGGAGGCATGGTCGAAGCTCCGTTATTTTTCAAAACATAAAATTTCTATACTAGAAAAATCATAAATAAAAAAATAATCGTTAAAAAAATCTAAAAAAATTCTAACACAAACTAGATGCTCCTAGATATCTTTCTACCAAAGGGTTTTCAAAAATACTCAATGGTGCTCAAAAAATAGTGGGGGCACAAAAGTCACTCTATTATGTTTTTTAATAAAAACAGAGCACCTGTTGGTATTTTAGTTGTTTGACCCACTTAAACTTATCTATTTTCAATAAACTTTAGTAGCTTAGAAACTAGACTCAAAATGATACGATTCATATTTCTACAACATCTTCCAATTTTGAGTGAAACTATTTCAAAAAACTCGTACAAGTTGAAGTTTTTTATTTTTCAGAAAAATGCATCCACTTAACACCCCCTTTTGCTCCCCCAACTTGGTGCACTTACGCTGTTGTAGACTCTGATAAAGAGAGGTGTGTAGGGATAGGGAATTCACATCCATTTTATCAGTCAGATATTAAAGTTTCAAGAGGAGGATTAACAGTGAAGTCTGAAATGTTTCATAATGTGTCAAGTGCAACCACTAATCCCTTGATGAATCTTGTAACACCATCAGATAACATTCAGGAAACCTTATGAGGATCTAATGGACAAGACAGGTCATTGCATCAACAAGACATTTTAGCAATTAGTAATAATAACATGAAGAAAATCTTGGGAAGTCAAGGAAACAGTGAAAGTGATAACAAAAATGGCTTAAGGTTAGATCACAAAAGGAAATCCTTTCAAGGAAATAGTTTTTTTGAAGAAGAGGATAAAGGCATTCAGAGTTAACTATTACTAAGTCATTGTGCAGTAATGACGGGGCTGCTCTGCAGGTAACTAAAGGAATTTTGTAAAACAGATCAGTCTTTTGTCAACAACATCTATCCCCATAAATCATGGGCATGATCCTTCTCAATCACATGTAATCTCCTTAGGTGAGCAGGTGTCTGGAAATATTGCTAAGTCTTCAGATCAGAGTTTTCTTCATTTCAATTCATCAAAGACTAATCATTTCTGGCATGATAGAGAATCCAGCAGTCAAGTCTCATCAACCGAGACATCAAAATTCAATGTTTCAATGAAAAAAACTAGTTCCATTCTTGCTCATTCTCTTCAAAATATTGTTGAAATACAAGTCCAAGCTTCTAGAGCATCCACCACTACATATATAATTCATTTAAAATATTTTAAAATTACCTCTATATTAATTTGTACCTTTGAAAATTGGTGCTCATCTATACTTTGATCAATTTATAATCTCGTTGAAAATAGGGTTGTTTTTTATGTAACTAATTGAATAAGTATAGATATATTTAGTTTTATTAACTTCTTTTTTCACTTTTTTGTAGGGTATTATTTATTATCATTCTCCCATAGTAAAGAAGAGAGTGTCATCTCTAAACGAACTTCAAGTGGGTTTGAATATTGATTGAAGTATTTATTCATTTGTTTTGTTTATTACATGTTATGGATTAAAAAACTACTGTAGAGTGTTTTCATGTTATTTGCTTTTGATTATTACATTTATATTTAGACACCAATCCTTTTTCCGAAGTGACATGTGGGGGCATGTGCCTTCGTTAATGACAAGATTCATTATGTGCTAAGGGGCTTGTTCCCCAATGAGACCATTTCAAAGCTTCCCAAGTTGGACATTAGAATAATCATTGACAAGGCTTTTTAAGCGTCTTGTCATACCTAAAAACATATTCTAGAACTAACATACTTCTTTTCCATCTCCATCTTAATATGATGTAGACTAGAAACACAATTCCCCTCCCTACAACGGGATTGACATTAACTACGCCTCGTTTGCAGAGGGAATAAGATTTTAAACGTCTTCAATGTGTTGTTAATGTGAGGCATTTCTCAATTGATTGAGGGGCGGTTCCATTGTTGACCCCACATTTCAAATATTGCACTTGTCCTCTCTAAGGTCCATTCTCAACACGGCTGCCCAACATCATGTTAACCTTTCAGATGGGAAACATTTTCAAATAACACTTCTACCCTCAAAATTTGTAAGCCCTATAACCGATAAATCAATACAAGAAGGCTCCATTGTGTGCTTACACAAATCCCGCATTAGAATAATTAAAAGTGAATTGTAAGCTTCATCTCCTTCTCAATTACCAATGTATATGAACTCCCTATATTAATTATAATTTCTTTATGTTTTTATTTCATCTGTTGCTCAATTCTAATTCTATCATGATTTTATTTTCCACTACAGGATTGTTCTTATCATTGAAATGGATGTTCTTGTCAAAAAACATTTGATAATTGGTGCTTCAACCCGACTACCAACAAATGCTCTCCAAGACAGTCAATTTCCTCAAACAGGTGCATTTTTCAATCAGGTTAACAAATATTTTGTGAGAACACCAACTAAAATAAGTGGATTGAATACATCTATGCACATGTGGTCTATAGAGGGTCGTGCCCTAGAAAAAATAAGCCTTCGTGAATATCACAATGCAAGGGGAGACGGTTCCATGTTTGGGTTTGATTTTGTGGATAAGAAAGGAGGGGAAATCCACATCACCTATTTTAATGAGGTTGTGGAAGCATTCTATGAGTAGATTGAAAATGGGAAGCTATATACAATTTTCAATGGGAGGATTGATGATGGAAAACTATATTTTCAATGGAGGATCCATGATGGAAAATCTATGTTACATCATTTCACTTCACCAAAATTTTTAGCGATTTTTCAAGAAAGTGGATAATAATGCAACTCCTCTATAACCTTCTTTACACAAATACTTCCAATGTATACATCCCTTCAAACTTTACATACCCTCTCACCCATCCCATTCTATACTTTCGAACTATCACCCAACCTCTGTTTTCATCAAATTTAATTCTGATTTACTATCTTGACCTATGTAGCAATGATTTCCTTATTATATGAGGAACAATGAATGGGCCACTAAATATCAACATGGAAAACCTTTTTACTTTAAAAATGTGACAAACAATAAGAAAAAGGTGAAGAGAGAATACTTCACTTTTAGTATACTATCATTTTCTATGATTATTATGTTGCTTACTATTTTCCCTAAAGAACTATCTATGTTTATTTCATATCTTTATAATTTATACATCCCTTTTCCCCTCACTTCAAAAGAGAATCACCCCTTTTGTACTTCCTTATAAACTAACATACTATTGTCATACTATTGTCACTACTATGTGGATTGTAAGTAATTTTAAGAAAAGAAATGCATTTAACTTGCACTTTTAATATGTACATATTTTCATCCTTGTATAGTATTAAAACGTATTGTATCTTTTCATATAACAAAAATATTTTCCTTAGGCAACACATAAAAGTTTTTTTGCTCAAATTGTTACCTCTTATGATTAGTTCCCATTAGAACTCCACATGCATTTCAAATGTATATAGTTTATTGATTCTGACATACTATTACCTCCTACTACTATGTGGATTGAAATATCTTTTAAGAAAATAAATGATAATTACTTGCACTTATATTATGAACGTATTTACATCATTGTAAACTATTGGAACATATTGTATCTTTCCATATAACTAATATTATTTTCCTTTAGCAAAAAATGTAGATTTTTAATCCTCGAAATGATACCTCTTATAGGTAGTTCCAATTGGAATTCCACATGCATTACAATTGTATATAGTTTACTGTATAAGGTTTTTTTGTATGTCAACAAACAATGCATCGTCCATTAGTGACTGACACATTTATTTCCCAACAAGTGGTACTCCATAGGTGTGTCACTTCACAATTATGTCAACTCTTGCAAAACGAGCACAACGAAGAGAGAACTACGCAAAAAATAAAGTTTACATAAATTCTAAGTAGAGACGTCGTCACCTAGAGCGTAGAATAACGGAAATCTCAAATATCTGTCAACTTACATCGACCAACACCTACCATTCCCTATCATTCCAAACTTGCCATCAAATACAACTACTGAAGGATTTCCAAGCAACATTCCGCAAGTAACTTCCATGGAAACAAATTTGCATGACCATACCAATTCCTTCCATACGAATCCATATTTGCTAACTACTTCCACGCCTCCTATTTTCTTGTGTCACCACAAGAAACTATCTCAAGTACTAACTTTGCTTTGGTTCCTCGCACATGTACAATCAATCCCTCCTCTCCTTATGTCTACTTTCCACCTTACAATCCACAATCGACCCAAACAAAACACCCCACCCCCTCCCATACACAGAGACTTCCCATATTTCCGCCCTCATCATAGACTATTGAAACCCAACATCGGTTTCGCAAAAGAATAGATTTTTTGGAAAACATCCAAACTTTCTCAATCTATTTGAAAAATTACCATGGAATTAAAACAATTTCCTTTAAAGGCTTTCCCTCCTATAGCAGATTCAAATATGAAAAACACGGCCATCGCTTCTCTTCGTGGAACAACATGGAGCCTGGAAAGCAACCTACCATTTTTGGGTCTTTAACCCAAATAGAGGAGATGCTTATCGCACGAGTCAATCCATTACTACAGGTCACCCAAGTACATAGAGGACAATACAAATACTCAAGACACACCATAAGTTTCCCACAAAACATTACTTCAATAGCAAAAGTACCTACCACATCGCCTTATAGTTGTTTTCATCCAAAGCTTTGTACATTATATCACTTTTTTGCATTTTGAATAGTTTAAAGGGTAACACCTCATGTTTGCACTTTTTAAATGAAGTGAATCATCTATATTTCTACACATACAAAATCAGTCACCCATAGTTTAAACAAACCCAACAACAAAAGTAAAAACTATCCCTGTAACACAAATAACGTATACCGTTTTTTTGTTTGTAAAATGCCTCAAAGAAATGTGGTCTCATGGAATGCTATTATTGTAAGATATGCACAAAATATCTCTAACAATGATGCTCTCAAACACGTTGAGGTAATAAAGAAATTTGGAATGTACCATAACCATTTCAGATTTGTTTATATATAATTGCATATTCTGTCTCATTTTAGTTTCATGGAGAGATAATATGCTAAAGCACTTAGTCATTCTTTCAATCTACTTTGACAACAACACTTCACATTCACTACATTCTTGAGAGTGAGTATTAGCAAACTTACATGTCTCACTTGCATTTGTATTCAATTATTACACAACTAACTATTATCTAATGATCTAACATCCCTTTTAATGTATTTCACAACATTTAATCCGGCTTTAATAGAAAATCAGTATTGTCAATCACATCCCTTATCAACATCAACTACAAAAGTAATAATTGTCTTTCTAAATCTAATAACATATACCATTCGACGTTCACATTGCATTGTACACATGCGATTGCTAGTTCTAGTTCTATTTTATACTCTCTTTTTTTTTGTTATGTGGGTATTAAAAGTGAATACATTCATTCCATTATAGCCTTTGAATTCCCTCCAATATCATTTTAGGAATGTCTCTAGATGTAATAAACTAGATAATTAAAATTGTCAAAAATAAAAATAAATATAAGAAAACCACTAACTACTTTAATGAATAAGTCATTAATTTCTCAAAAAAATATTAGCATGTTATTTAATAAGTAAAGTGGATATTTCTAATTAAATATTTTTATTTTTCTCCCTAAGAAAGTTATTAAATTTAAATCAGTAGAATTAAAATAATATATTAAATAAAACGTTAAATTTTAATGTCCAACAATAATAACTTACGATAGCCTATTAACTACAAATAAAAATATTATTTAAAGAATGGAAGACAAATCAACCTCTTATAAAATAATTACTTATAAAAAAAATTAAAAGAAAAGTATAGAAACAAATAAAACATATCTTAAAAAATCGAAATGAAAAGGAAAGGAAATTAGAAATCCATAAAATGAAAGGCAAAATTTAAAGGAATATGGAAAGAAAGTAAATAAAGATTGAAAAATTAAAATAAATTTAATTTGAAAACACTTGGGAAATCGTTAATTTGAAAAAAACTTGGGAAATCGTTAATTTGACATCGTTAATTTAAAAAACCTTGGGAAATCGTAAACATCTCCTATTTTTATTCACCTAAAAAAGGTAAAAAAACTATCAGAAAATGTATATATACACTTCTTGTTGAAGAATTCAATCAAACTGTCTTCTGTGATTTCTCGTTTCTCGGAATTCTTTTGATAATCTCGTTTGTTCTTACTGCAGTAGGTTTCTAATCTCACTGCTTCTTCTGTTGTGAATAATTAGAGAAACTTGAACAATAATTATTTAGATTCGTAGGTTTAATATATGGAGTTGATGGAATGAATTAGTAAATTTGTTGGTTGCAGTTTTCTGAGCAAGCAATGGCGTATGTATTCAAAGCTCCCAAGATGATGATGATCTTTCTCCTCGTATTGGGCACATTATGTTTTCATGGTACATTTTTTTTATCCTAAGTCTTAATATTGTTGACAGCAAACTATAGTAGTTTGGATATTATGATTTTTCTGTATTGAAGTAAATATGACTGTGAATATGATAATGCAGGTGTTGTTGAGGGAAGAAGATCAAAACTGCACGAATACAGTCATACCCACCTGGTTTGTCTTTATAATATTTATAGTTAGAATAGTTTATCTGATCCAGACACCATTGTTTATTCTCATGTTTGTGGATGAATGTCTTGAAGGTGAAAGAAATGGAGGAGTGTGGGAAGGGCGATAGATCATCATGCAGCAGCACGTACTCAATGGACTCCAGACCCCCGACTTGTTTAAACAAATGTAAAAGGTGTAATCCCTGTAAACCCAAATTAGTCCCTGTTTCACCCAACGATTCACAAGCACCTTACTATCCTCAAAGGTGGATGTGCAGTTGTGGAAATAATTTGTATGATCCATTCGGCCATTAGAGTTGCAACATGCCCATTCTCATAAATTTCTGATTACCCTCCATACTCTTCAAATAATTTTTGGATTCAACTCATTCCAATGCATTTCTACTTATTTATTACCGATGATATACTTGGATTATATTGGTTTGCATATCCATTGTTCTATGTTCTATGTTTTATAGTGGAATCTTCCTCATAAGGATTAGTTCTTCAAAGTTTTATAATTTAATGTTAGTTCTTTTGGGAATTGGATTTATTCTGAACGTTTATCAAAGAATGTAGATAGTGTGTATTCAAATTTACTTTACTAGGTTAAAGTATATATGGTAGTGGTCAAAGTATATATGGTAGTGGTTTCCTTCACATAATGAGGAGGAAATTTAGAAATTTGATATTATGAAATAGTCATTTTATTAATATTATTAAAGAGTTATTTTTGGAAAAATGGAATAGTCAATTTATTAATAATTAGTAAAGAGTTATTTTTGGGAATTGTAAAAACAAATATAGAAAAACACATCAATATGAATAGAAGAATGTATATAATATGTGGAAAATGGGATAGCCAATCTATTAATATTTACCAAAGAGTTGTTATAGTCAATCTATTAATATGTACCAAAGAGTTATTTTATGGGAATGGAAAAGTCTATTTATATATATATTGAGTTGAGGAGTCTGAAGCCGTGTAAATAAAAAGAATCCATGTAAATAAAAACCAATTGTTTTATTAATAATAGCAAATAAATGTACTAAGTGAAATGGGCATAAATAGGTAAATTTAATTTCTTTTATTAATTATTGATAGGGTGAAATGGGTATTACATGGTAATAAAAATAAATGTGCTAAATTTAATCTCTTTTATTAATTATTGATAGGGTGAAATGGGTATTACGCAGTAAATGGGTAAATTTAATTTCTTTTATTAATTGATTTCTTTGGTTGACATAATAAAGGGTATGGTATTTTATTAATTAATGATAAGGTGAAATGGGTATTTCAAAGTAAAGGGTATTACACAGTAAATTTAATTGTATTTTATTAATTAATGATAAAGTGAAATGAATGAGTATTACATGGTAAATTTAATTTCTTTTATTAATTAATGATAGGGTGAAATGGGTATTAAAGGGTATGGTATTTTATTAATTAATGATAGGGTAAAATGGGTATTTCAAAGTAAAGGTTCAATTGTATTTTATTAATTAATGATAAGGTGAAATGAATGGATATTACATTAGTATTTAATTTAATTTTTGTAGTTGATGTTGATAAGGGGTGTGATTGACAATACTTATTTTCAATTAAAGCCCGAACAAATATCAATATTTTTGCTACTTTTATTGAAAAGAACAAGATATCACAAAAACTTGAAATAAGATATAAAAATTTATTTAATAGATATGTATTCTACATATTCATTTATTTCTAAATTGTATTTATTAGTAAATTGTAATTATTAACAAACTTACCTAAGTTGAATTGTAAAAGAAGAAATTAAATTTCTACATATATTTTTAGCAAAATTCCTAAGATTTGGGCCTTTATTATTTTGTATTTTAGAGCAATTAATGATATGGTGAATCAATAGGTTTATTTCGGGCAAGGGAAGAAATCTTGGATATTTAATGTCCAACAGATGGCAACAAATTTAAAGAATCTGATTTGCTGATTTTTTAATCGTCTCTCATGTTTCAAAGCCATCCTTTTTATAAGTATTTTTAAAAGATTGGTTATGTTTATGAACCGTATTTTTTCCCATATTTTATGTCTACAATACTCGTTATTACCGTCTAGAATAAACTTTATTGCTAATAAACTATGTATTGAAATGTTTGCAAGGGTCATATGGAGCAAAATTCACCATACAAAACTTGTGCCCATTCGCAGTGTGGCCTCAAGTTTCAATCTCCCAAAGAAGGGCATTATGCTTCCCTAAAACAAATAATTTTAATCGTCCCAAAGAGGCCCAACAGCCGGAAGAATTATTTTTTGATTTAATAGTAGAAAATGCACAACTGGGGACTGTGGGGGCTTATATCAATGTCGAGGGACAAAGGAGGTCCCTGCTAGTTTGGTGGAATTTAGCCTGAATACAGGAGCTCAGAACCTGGATTTCTATTACATGCAGGTTTTACAAAAATAAAAGAGTAGCACATGCAATATTTTATACTTATCTAAAACCATTTAATACGCATTACAAGATTCTCCTCAACATTTCATTTCACTTCGTATATTTCATATTTAATAGTGTTCTGACATTTGACTAATATCAATTGGAACTGAAATCAAGACTTGAAATAAAACAAAATATTAACAACTACCTTTTGTAATTATTGTAATATTTTAAGAGCACCCGGCTTAGTCAAGTTGAACGCCTACATACTAAATACTTTAATGCAAATGAGTGTTGTATGCAGTTGATCGCAGGAAGACTGAACAAGGATATGCAGGTTTGAATCAGACAGAGATTTCATGTGTTGTAAAACTAATAACTATTTGCAGCTTGGAAAATCTTCTTCCTAATAAGGGCTGAGGTTGAAACGCACATTGGCTTTTGCACAGATTTCACACTATGAGCAGTTGTAAGTATTCAATCCAGATGATGCACAAGACAAGTCATGAAATTAGAGATCCAATAGATGGGGACCAACGTTAAGTCTAATTCTAAACTTGTGCAATACAGCAATCAATGCAAAAGCATTCAAAATAGCCAGGCGTTGACATGAACCCAATGAAAAATGATACAATGATGAATGTCTATGCAATGTTATGCTAAATGGAAAATGAGAACATTCTCTTAATTTGTGCGCATTGGTCAAGACTAATAGATATCAAATATTTTTTCTTTTCTCCAATAAACGTTGTCTGCAATTGACACGGATATATCGACTTATCAAAACCCGTTAAAAAGCAAAAACATGCCAAAACTTTTATTCACGCAAAAAAAACATCTAGATGGCAAAACCGGTAAATTCAAGATAGATTAAACGTCTCAAATGTGCCTTTATTTTATTAATTAATGATAAGGTGAAATGAATGGATATTACATGGTAAATTTAATTTTTAAATTAATTAATGATAGGGTGAAATGGGTATTAAAGGGTACGGTATTTTACTAATTAATGATAGGACGAAATGTGTATTTCAAAGTAAAGGGTATTACACACTAAATTCAATTGTATTTTATTAATTAATGATAAGGTGAAATAGGTATTATATAGTAAAGGGTATTACACCATAAATTTGATTTCTTTTATTAATACATATGAATAAAATTAATTGAATAAATTTATTATACATATAAGTTCACTTTTTAATTAAAAATATATTATAAGAACAGTTACAAAACTATCCCGCACCCAAATGTTTTAGGCATGTGCTTCCCTTACTTTTCTTCTCTCTTTTGTGGACTCTCATAAAGGTAAGTAGCCTTATTTTAACCTTATTTAATAGTATGCCTACATATTCGTTAACTGGCATGTGCATGGGTATTAATTAATGATAGGGTGAAATGGGTATAGGGTATTACAAGTAAATCAATGATAAGGTGAGAAAATAACATACATGTGCTTAATATAGTACATTCAAAATAGAAATGTCAATTTATGTAAAAAATAAACATGAACATGTTCACAAACATTACAACAAACCAAAAACTATATCAATTAATCTCTTTTATTTATTTTATTAATTGATCTCTTTTTACAAAGTAAAGGGTATGGTATTTTATTAATTAATGATAGGGTACTTTATAGTTAATGCCGATATAAATATTGGAAGAATTCAATTTTAGGCTTCTGTGTGAATTTTATAAGTAATGTCTTCTTTACTGTAATATGAAATTTTGAATGTCATTCTGCTTTTAAATATTAGATGAATCGGAATATCATGGTGCCTTTTAATATTAGATAGATCTATATACAGATCATTCATGATTTGTATTTATTACATTTTGGAAATAATTCTCTAAAATTGCCAGACCATTTACACAAGAAGCTACAGACATTTGTCCAACTTAGAATCCAGCGTTGCATATGCCTTTTTCGATACCAGAGACAAGATTTTTTAATGGGATATTTCCCTTTTAAACTCTCCTAGCATGTTCAAATTTGGACCTCAACTTGTGTTTTTGAAAAGGATTTTAAAGAAACGTAACGAGGGTGCCCCTAATGTATGTTAAACTTGTCCATTTTGGGACCATGTAATTTATTTAGAAGTCTCGCAATTAATTTTTTGATTTTTTTTGTAACAAAACCATGTCCAATTTGTGTAGAATTGTTTTGTATGTTGACTCCTAATATTTAAAAAATTGATATTATATGATTGTTGTCTATTACATGTATGTGAAATTTTTAGTTATATAAATAATTAGAAATTTTCATATGATAATACTTTATAGGTATGGCTCGACCAAGATTAAATTTTGAAAATGAAGAAGAAAGAAAATCTTATCAAAGAGAATATCAAAGACAATATCGCATAAGAAGACAACAAGAAATGACAGATGCACAACGAGAGGAACAAAGGAAAAATCAAAATGATAATGATAGATAAAGACTTGCAAGATAGAGAAATGAATTAAAAAATGAAGAATTACGAAGATTAAATTTTGAAAATGAAGAACAAAGAAGAGGATATCAAAGAGTATATTAAAGAGAATATCACATAAGAAGAAAACAAGAAATGATAGAGGTACAACGAGAGGAACAAAGAAAACATCAAAATGATAATGATGGACAAAGATTTGTAGAACAGAGGAATGAATTAACAAATGAAGAAGAGGGAAGAGCATATCGAAGAGAATATCAAAGACAATATCGTAGAAGAAGACAACAAGAAATGATAGATGCACAACGAGAGGAACAAAGGAAACATTGAAATGATGACGATAGACAAATATTTGTAGAATTGAGGAATGAATTGACAAATGATGCATTAGATGTAGAAAGACAACAACATGTAGATAAGATGATAACAATTTGTGCACGCTCATCTCAAGATGACTCACATGTATCAAGAACAAAGATACAAAGACATATTCATTCAGAGTAGTTGTGAGAAGAAGAAAGAATTCGAAGACAAGAACTTCATCCCGAAGCATCTCAAAGGCACTATCATAGATTGGTTGGTAATGATGAATTCAATTTTGGGGGAGGAAATTCAACATCAATGAATCGCGTGCTCCAAACACCTGAAAACTTGGGCCAAGATACAATGGATGTCGATGTTAGAGATAAAGTAGATAATAATGGTGTGTAGGAGGAGACAACATTACAAAAAACACGAGCAACGAGAAGAAGAAGAATGCAGAATAATCATTTACAGGAGGCATCAACAAACAAACCTAGAAGAAGAAGAAGAATGCAAAACTCGCATATTGAGATAGAACAAATTATATTTGATCCCAATGGAATGGTTGGGAGAGATTTGAATAATGTCCAAATGATTTTTCAGCGCAGTCTTGATAACCTTGCTTCGCTTATATTTATCAAGAATGCTACCTTGGAATAAAAGTTTCTCGAACACTTGAAGGACCTATGTGTACTAGATGTTGACAAGAGAAAGGTCATCATTGATTTTTAGCATCAAACAATATGGATCCCGAGACAACAACCACCAAAACTTGCAAACTTAACTCTTGAGTTGAGGAAATGTTGATAGCCCGTGTCAACCCAATCCTGCAAGTGACACATGTGACAAGAGGTCAATATAAATATAAAGGTCACATGATAAGTTTTCCTCAAGAAGTAAAATAAATCACTAATATTTTCCACATAGATTGAAATATTTTCCATGATTATTGTTCGGAGGAGAGATCAGCGTGGAACAAATTACAACTTTATAGTCAATAGAGAGTGAGTTTACAATGCACTAAAATATAAAATAGAACATGATAAGTTCTATTCAGATGTTTAGATCGATGAAAATTCTCTGAATGAACTTCCAACTCATTATGGGGTAAGTGCACAAAGTTGGTGGACAATTTCATGGACATAAAAACATAAAATTTAGGAACCGCGATCGCGGTTTTTAAACTGCGATCACGGTTCCTGAATTTCAGGTTCGGCAATTACCGAACCTAAAACCGTGATCACGGTTTAGAACTGCGAGCACGGTTATAAACCACGATCGTGGAACTCTGAGACAAAAATTAGCAGTCCCGCGACTCCTTATTTTCCCCATTTTTCATTTCAAACCACGATTTCTCCTAGACGTTTTTCACTCGAGCTTTGAATACCACCTCAAAATTGCTCATCGACTTCTGGATCATGATAGATTCAACCATGCCACCAAGATGAGGAGGTAAGCCCCCGATTTTAATCATTTTTTTGCATTTTAGGTTTTTTTTTTTGCATTTTCATGGGTTTTTTGAAATGTTTGTTTATGTATACAATTTTCTTGTTTTATCAGTTGGTCAGCAAGCTCAAAATCATGCAAACCATCAAAACATTCCTCAAAACCCTCCTCCAAACATAGATCTGCCTCCTGTGGCTCCTTCTGTCCCCACTGAGCCAGCAAGAACACAAGATAATATCATTGGAAGAATCCGAGAAAATAAAATTGTCATTGAGAACCTAATTCAGACTATAAGACAAAATCATGCCACAAATCCATCCCGCATGACTTTAGCCAATACATTGCAAACATTGATTGGCAAATTTGAGTCCGCAACCAACCAAATACATATATGGAATACCTTTAGAGGTGATTGTAGGTGGTGGTATGCGGATAAACTATCCATGCGGCTGTAAAAGACAAAAAAATGGAAAAGACCTCATTTGTGCATTATTTACCAACCCTAGAACCAATCCCCCCCCCCCCAATTACTTGCAAACGGTTCCCAATCCATTAGTGCCACGATGACCGAATCAAAAATAATTTTTGGGACCGATGGTGGATGGTTTTTGATTATCCACCATGTAACAACAATGAGGTTCCTCTTTATTTTTTGAAGAAATTATATTGCGAGTTCGTGCTCAATGAGGTCCCGAATTATTTTGACTTTTCTGAATTTTTTGGTCGAGGAGGTGGCTCTGCACAGAGTAGACCTGGTGCACACATAGGTCAACCTAGGATCCCCATGCCCCAAAACCCCCACTGCCTTCAGTTATCCCTCCTACAGTGAAGGAGGTTGTGGAGATTGATACACTGCATGCATTGAGGGAGTTCACTGACACTCTGACCCAAGCATAGTGACCAAATTGCATCTGGTGATGTTGGTGGAGGTGCCAGTTCTAGTGCACCACACCACTGTGGATCATGTGGTGTTGTATGCACTGCGGGTGAGACATCATTTACTGGTTCACAAGATTTCTTTTTTATAGATGAGATGCTGGGGAATATTTTTGGAACTGGTGCCACTGATATTGGTCTTTCACAGGTAAATTTCAAATAAATATAAATAATATATATATATACAATATTTTAATTCACATGTTTGAGATTTTAATATATATGTATTTGATTGTACGTCATGTACATACATGTAAAAAACTAATTTTTTATTTTATTTTAAATAGCAAGAGCCGGTGAAGGAAACATCCAGCGTCGACATGCTAGCTACTACAATGGGTGTTTCAAATGTAAGTTTCAAGTTGTACAAACTTACATTTTTAATTTCATTTGATTGCACTAGATTATTATTATAATGTTTCACGTGTATGTTGTACATATTAATATGTTTGTCTTTTATACACAGGAGCCTAGCGGGTCATCATCTACTCTAGGAACTGAGGCTACTGGCATGCCTCACATGAGTTTTACGCAGGTTAGTAAATCTCTTTACACTTTGTTTCTAATTACTGGAAGTTCACGTGGATTACATGCTTTGGACCTCTATTATGTGGTGCACAGTCATGTAGATTTTAATATTGATTTGTACATGTTTTTTGTATAGCTTATGACTGCTAGAGAGACTCCTCCATATATGCAGACTGTGGAGGTTACTGTAGATACTGTCATAGCATCTGCAGATCCACTAACTGAGGTACAATTTTTCAAATTTGTTAAATTTTGGAGGTTCATTATTTCTTATTACTTAAATCTACAATATCAAATTTTGTATGTATGTGAAATATTTAATTTGAAAATTAATTATTTGTATGTAGCTTACCCCTCGAGAGTCTATTGTTATCCATGCGATGCATCAACAACAAATTGATAGGGATCATGACATTGCGGTAAGATTTCACATGCATTTTAACTAAAGTGTACAAGTTTCTAAATTTTGAATGTATTTTAAAATTTTGGGTGTTAAAAACTTGTTGTTTATGAATGTGCAGGTTAGGTTGCAGCATGCTTAGAGACACCTAAGACCACACGGATGAAATCCGTAGTGGCATTTCCCTCCACTACATCCCCAGGTCGTGGACGTGCTACTTCTAGCAGGGCGAAGAGAGGGAAGATGTTTCATGAGTAGATTCATAGTCCACCTGGATGTACATAGATATATATATGGGCCATCTGGTCCTAGTGAACATGTTTCTTCATATAGTCCATTGTATATATATAGCCTTTTGCGACCGCATGTGGTCCTATATACATTATGACACACTTAGTTTGAGATGTACACATACATTATGAACTTACATATATTTTCAAAGATGTGCATCTGGAGCACACTTTTTTTGATTCTTATATATCCATGTGTGTTGGTTTTCATAATGATAAATCTGAACTATATGTTTGATTTGATTTCATTGCATGTATGATATCCTTCTATGTATGTTTTCATAACCATTTAAATTAGTTCTAGATATGTATGTTTGATTTAAAATTAAAAAACCATGTCCCGAGCACTACATGGTACAATTGTTAAGCAAACCTATTCCATTAAGCAAAACCATGCTAGGTGAACTACAAAAGGGAAAATTTACATACAATTACTTTTTTTTAAAGCTAACACTCAATCTGTTGCATATCAACTAATGCGAACATTGATAGAAATAAGCGAGGTAGAGTTCATCTTGAACTATATATGAATATTTAACGTTACTTATGGTGCAACATTGAAGATTTTACAATTTTCCCGATTTTCAAGTTTTACAATTTTCATATTTCTAGAATTGAAGATTACACAGAGGTTTCAATTTTTTTCTTTGTTATCAAAACTTATTATTTTTAGTAAGGCTCATATGCCAATTTAATAATAAATATTTAATCATCTCTTCTTTTATTTGGATTGAGATGAAATTTTTTCATTAGATTAGGTATTTTCATATGGTTTCCTGCTTCAAATTTCAAGTGTTTTCGATGTCTAGAATTGCAAGGATCTAAAAAGGCAAGTTTTTTCTCTAAAATTTTAAATGGGATGCTATAAAAATTAGGGTACCAATGGAAAATATTTTTAGATCATCTTCAAGGAGTTCATGAGTAGAAGTTACGGGTAAAATTCTAGGGGAAATGGAGCAAAAATGAAGGAGATATGAGCAAAAATGTGATTTTTGCAATAGGGTTTCTTGAAAATGTAGTAGCATAACTAAATATTAGCAGCAATGAAGGAAAAGGAAATATTAAAAAGGGATTAAAAATGGCTGAGTGTATGTTTATACTCACCTCTTAACATTAACCTAGCTAACTCACCTTCTAACTCATCCTTGACCATTCTGGATTAACTCGGGTTACATGGCATGACAGGGTAGGGTTACAAGCCTTAAGTGACAAAGGGACTTAAAGGGGTGATAATGTGTGAAGGGGTTAAGTATTCATGAGAGGGGGCAACATAATCAAGTTGGGGTGCTGAGGAATTGAATACCTAGTGAGAATGTTACAAGCCTTAAGTGACGAAAGGGAGAGATTTCATGTGGTGGTGCATTCTGATGTCCCAAGTTGAAAAGGGTAAAAATTTGACAGTAAGCCCTTATTAGTATTCTTAGGTTCCACCCATCACATGAAGAATCCTCCTCTAATGAAGAATCAACTCATGTCTTCCTCCGCGGAAGATCTTGAATGATGAGGCTTTTCCATAGACCATCTTGTTGAATCTGGAAACTACAAATGAAACTTTCTCATCTTCCAAGATGTTCACATGCTCCAATGTGTTGAGTCAATTCTCAGGAATGGCATTGATATTTCCACATTGACTAAAATATTTTTCATTTAACTCTTCATAGGATTCTAGAGATATAACCTATGATCTCTACAAGGACTTCTAAAGTATTGACTATTGAAGGAAAGGGTCACAAATGTGGAATTATTCTCCCTGAGAGGAGTACCAAGCTCATGCATTCTTGTGCCAAGATCTTCCAAAAAATTTGATACATTCTCCTCATGGGATTCAAAATCAAAATGGCTTCTTTTAGAGCATCAAACCTCTAGGTGATGGTATGGGACAAAATGTCATACAAGTTCTCTAAGTCAGATGAAAACACACCTGAGCTCACCAAGGAATGAGAATCAAAATTATTCATCTCACTCGCAAATGGGAGATTATTTTCCCAATGGAATTTCTCTTTCTTGATCTCAACTCTATTCCTATTGATTTTCAAAATATGACCAAGAATAATCTAAACAAAGAGATAATCTTAGGAAATAGATCATGTTCCCTTTTTCAAGGATCATGCTCACCCAATGGTCACATGTACTTCTTTGCAGTATGAATGCTTGATCTTGCTTGATGGACTGGGGGGTTGAAGTTTCAGATGGGAGACATTGCTTCAATTTGAGGTAGAGATGATTAATCTCATGCAATCAATGATGGCACTTATGAATAAAAGGTCCTCACACATGTGTTCCT
Source organism: Taxus wallichiana var. yunnanensis (assembly GCA_018340775.1). Lineage (NCBI taxonomy): Eukaryota > Viridiplantae > Streptophyta > Pinopsida > Cupressales > Taxaceae > Taxus > Taxus wallichiana. Next base: position 349,956,613 of record CM031235.1, read on the forward strand.
TAATTGTTTGATGATTTACTTATACTCCTAATTATGTGTAGTGATATGTGATGAAGAATCCTATTACAATGCAAAAATAATGAGCATGTAAGCACATAGCTGGGGCAACAGAAGATGGAGAGAGATCACAACAACAACATAGCTCAAGAGAGCAAAGCAAGGATAGTGATGAAGCACCTAAGAGGAAAGAGGCAAGTCCAAAGAGAACAAGAGAGATGGAAGGTAAACAAGTGACATTGAATGTTTTGAGTCCTAGGAAATGAACGGAGGCGAGGAGTGAGAAGTCATGCCTCGGGACGTCGTGGCACTAAATCGAATGTACCGGCATGTTTGGGTGGCCAAGTGAATCCTAGGAGAGGTGGTGTTTTGGTGCGCGACAAGGTCGTTGCTTCCGGGCTACTTTGTTTGGCGTAGTCCCTTAAGAGCCCTGAGACCAAAATATCGTTCAACTTCGATGGGTGACTACTCGGACTCCGTGGCACCTAGAGATGCCTCATCTGATCTGACACCTCAGTGTAGGGACCCTCTAAAATAGTCTCTCTCAGTTTTTTCCTTCTCATATCGGTGCTCTCGCTGCCCTATTGCTTGCAAACGTGTGAAATAGTACAGTTGGAGCCAGTGTAAGTTGTCAAACGCTATATTTTGCAAACGGTGGGTCGTGGCACCAAACGGACTGCACTACACATCTGGGTGGCCAGGTGAACACTAGAGGAGGTGGTGTTTTGGTGCACGACAAGGTCGTTGCTTCCGGCTACTTCGTTCGGCGTAGTCCCTTAAGACCCCTGAGACCAAAATATCGTTCAACTTCGACGGTGACTACTCGAACTCCGTGGCACCTAGAGAGGCCTCGTCTAATTTGAAACCTCGGTGTAGGGACCCTCTACAAAATCCTCTCTTAGTTTTTTCCTTCTCATTTTGGTGCTCTCGCTGCCCTATTGTTTGCAAACGTGCGAAATAGTGTAGTTGGAGCCAGTGTAAGGTTGTCAAACGCTATATTTTGCAAATGGTGGGTCGTGGCACCGAACGGACTACACTGAAAAGTCTAGGTGGCTAGGTGAACACTATAGGAGGTGGTGTTTCAATGCACGACAAGGTTGTTGCTTCTGGGCTACTTCGTTCGAGCGTAGTCCCTTAAGAGCCTTGAGACCAAAATATCGTTCAACTTTGACGGTGACTACTCAAACTCCGTGGCACCTAGAGAGGCCTCGTCTAATCTGAAACCTCAGCGTAGGGACCCTCTACAATAGCCTCTTTCAGTTTTTTCCTTCTCATTTTGGTGCTCTCACTGCCCTATTGTTTGCGAGCGCGAAATAGTGCAGTTTAAGCCAATGTAAGGTTATCAAACGCTATATTTTGCAAACGGTGGGTCGTGGCACCAAACCGACTACGCCAACACATTTGGGTGGCTAGGTGAATGCTAGAGGAGGTGGTGTTTTGGTGCATGACAAGGTCATTGCTTCCGGTTACTTTGTTCGGGCGTAATCCCTTAAGAGCCCTGAGACCAAAATATCATTCAAATTCGACGGCTGACTACTCGGACTCCATGGCACCTAGATTTTTCTCATCTGATCCAAAACCTAGCATAGGGACCCTCTATAATAGCCTCTCTCAGTTTTTTCCTTCTCATTTCGGTGCTCTCGCTGCCCTATTGTTTGCAAACGCGTGAAATAGTGCAGTTTGAGCCAGTGTAAGGTTGTCAAACGCTATATTTTGCAAACGGTGGGTCGTGGCACTGAACCGAATACACCGACATGTCCGGATGGCCAGGTGAACGCTATAGGAGGCTATGTTTTGGTGCACAACAAGGTCATTTCTTCCAAGCTACTTCGTTCGAGCGTAGTCCCTTAAAAGCCCTGAGACCAAAATATCATTCAACTTCAACGGGTGACTACTCAAACTCCGTGGCACCTAGAGATGCCTCGTCTAATCCAACACCTTGGCATAGGGACCCTCTACAAAATTATCTCTCAATTTTTTCCTTCTCATTTCGGTGCTCTTACTACCCTATTGTTTGCAAACGCGTGAAATAGTGCAGTTGGAGCCAGTGTAAGGTTTTCAAACGCTATATTTTGCAAACGATGGGTCATGGCACCGAACCAACTGTTTCGATACATCTAGGTGGCAAGGTGAACACTAGAGGAGGCATTTTTTTGGTGCGTGACAAGGTCCTTGCTTCCAAGCTACTTCGTTTGGGTGTAGTCCCTTAAGAGCCCTGAGACAAAAATATCGTTCAACTTCGACGGGTGACTACTCGGACTCATGGCACCTAGAGATGCCTTATCTGATCTGAAACCTTAGCATAGGGACATTCTACAATAGCCTCTCTCAATTTTTTTCCTTCTCATTTCGGTGCTCTCGCTACCCTATTGTTTGCAAATGCGTGAAATAGTGTAGTTTGAGCCAATGTAAGGTTGTCAAACACTATATTTTGCAAACGGTGGGTCGTGGCACCGAACCGACTACGCCAAAATGTCTGGGTGGCTAGGTGAATGCTAGAGGAGGTGGTTTTTTGGTGCGTGACAAGGTCGTTGCTTCCGAGGCTACTTCATTCGAGTGTAGTCCCTTAAGAGCCCTAAGACCAAAATATCGTTCAACTTCGACGGGTGACTACTCGGACTTCGTGGCACCTAGAGATTCCTTGTCTGATCTAACACCTCAGCATAGGGACCCTCTACAATAGCCTCTCTTAGTTTTTTCCTTCTCATTTCGGTGCTCTCGCTGCCCTATTGTTTGCAAACACACGAAATAGTGCAGTTTGAGCTAGTGTAAGGTTGTCAAACGCTATATTTTGCAAACGGTGGGTCATGGCACCAAACCAACTACACTAACACATCTAGGTGGCCAAGTGAACACTAGAGGAGGATGTGTTTCGGTGCGCGACAAGGTCGTTGCTTCCAAGCTACTTCGTTCGAGCGTAGTCCCTTAAGAGCCATGAGACAAACATATCGTTCAACTTCAACGGGTGACTACTCGGACTCTGTGGCACCTAGAGATTCCTCGTCTAATCTAACACCTCTACGTAGGGACCCTCTACAAAATCCTCTCTTGATTTTTTCCTTCTCATTTCGGTGCTCTCGCTGCCCTATTGTTTGCAAACGCATGAAATAGTGCAGTTAGAGCCAGTGTAAGGTTGTCAAACGCTATATTTTGTAAACGGTCGGTCGTGGTACCAAACCGACTATGTCGACACATCCAGGTTGGCAAGGTGAATGCTAGAGGAGGCATTTTTTGGTGCGTGAAAAGGTCCTTGCTGGCTACTTCGTTTGGGCGTAGTCCCTTAAGAGCCCTGAGACAAAAATATCATTCAACTTCGACGGGTGACTACTCAGAATCCATGGCACCTAGAGACACCTCGTCTAATCCAACACCTCGGTGTAGGGACCCTCTACAATAGCCTCTCTCAGTTTTTTCCTTCTCATTTCGGTGCTCTCGCTGCCCTATTGTTTGCAAATGCGTGAAATAGTGCAGTTTGAGCCAGTGTAAGGTTGTCAAACGCTATATTTTACAAACGGTGGGTCATGGCACCGAACCGACTACGCCAAAACATCCGGGTGGCCAGTTGAACACTAGAGGAGGTGGTGTTTTTGTGCATGACAAGGTCGTTGCTTCCGGCTACTTCATTCGGGTGTAGTCCCTTAAGAGCCCTGAGACCAAAATATCGTTCAACTTCGACGGGTGACTATTCAGACTCGTGGCACCTAGAGATGCCTCGTCTGATCCAAAACCTCGGCGTAGTGACCATCTACAATAGCCTCTCTCAGATTTTTCCTTCCCAGATCAATGCACACGCATAGGTATGGTCTTGTAAACACTTGGGGAGGAGTTGTTTTCAAAATTTACAACTTTTTCAAAATTTACAACATTTTCAAAATTTACAACACTTTCAAAATTTACAACTTCTTGAAAATTTACAACATTTTCAAAATTTACAACTTTTTCAAAATTTACAACTTTTTCAAAATTTACAACTTTTTCAAAATTTACAACATTTTATTGGTTGGATATTTTTTCAACCCAAAATATGAGGTTCAACCACAGTATATGGGATTAAATCCCTCCTCAAAGACAGGTGAGGCTTCCTGTTTGCTACTAATCTAAAACACAGAAAAACAATATATATAGTATTCACACTAATCTAACCATTGGGGGTTGGGATAGAATCCCGAAATCCGCATTCACACGATTCAAAGGTATTGCTTCCATAAATGAATGGGGTTAGAAACTATTACAATGAAAGAAGCACAATGGAAAGGAAATGAGAGAAACGTATTTTCTTTCGAGTAAACGCAGAGCACGAAATAATCATACGAGCTTTAGATCATAAATATAATGTCTGAGATAATTAGAAACAATAAGATACTATGCAAAGAATAGCTTAAGATCATGAACGTAAGAACAATGTCTTAAGAAAGATATATCCCACAACACAAAGTTTGCGAAATAATATCAACTCCTATTCTTTGAAATGATTGAACGAAAACACAAAGTTTTTCTTCTTTCCAATAGCTCTGAATATTACAAAAAAATCTCGACCCTTTGGAATGCATAAGCATCCCTTATTTATAATAAAAGGGAACGAGAGAAAATAGGATAAATCCTAGAAAATAGTGTTCTTTAAAAAGAGTTCTATTTTGCTTGACTCTCACGCAGGAGACCAAGTCAAAATTTGCTTCCTATATGACGAAACAGAAATGAAAAAGACATGTCAATTTCAAGATTGAAATGACATGAAACATCAAGAATTAATCTAAATCATCATCTTTCGCTCCTTCATCTTTCTCTTCCTCCAGCTGCACCTGTTTGTTCCGAAATTCTTGGAACCTTCGAATTATGCCTTGCATTTCATTTTCGTCAGGTGCAGTAGAATGATCATTCCAAATTTCACAAGTTTCATGGATATCACTAGCACCGTCGGAAGCTTTTTCAATCTTTTGCTGAGCTTTCTCAAGGCCTCAAAAGAATGTTCAATTCTTACAAATCGATCAATGATCTCAATACCAAATCCGTGCGTTGGTTCATGCTGAACAGACTCTTGGACTTGTTTGAAAAGATCATCTGCTGATAGGACACCTGAGTTTCCAACTGACACCTTTGGACAAATCTTCAGCAACTCTTCTTCCAAATCACTTTTTCCATCAATCAATTTATCCCTTGATTCTCTCAACTTAGCGCAGGCTTCGTTGAGAATCCTCACCCTGAACCTGATGGCTTTAGTCAGCTGAAAATGCTTATCCGTATGTGGGATAACGCCTTCTTCTACCAAGAGATGTGCTGGTATTTGCTTTAATACTTGGAGAGCTTCATAAGTCAAATCAAGATGTCCAATTTCTTGAGAAAACTCATCATCCATCTTCTCTCCATCCTTCTGAATATCCCCCACAGATTGATGAACTTTCACAACGTCTTGTATCACCTCCTTCCCCTGTTGGAGTAACCTTTGGATCCATTCATCGACCACTCTTCCTTTTTTAGCAATCTTCTCAATTGTAGGTACTGATGAGAAATCAAATTCACAGGGATAGAAGAAGATGGTATGGATTCAAGGGGTTTTGAGAGTTTAAGAAAAACCTCAGTCAACTGCTCCACTTTTCCTTTAAGCTCATCTCTGCTATCTTTTGTTTCTTTCAACTTCTGGCACAACACGTTTGTGGCATCCCGTGCATCTTGTTGCGCCCCTTCTGCTGTCACTCTTCCTAGAGCCACCCTAGTTATCTGATAATCAGAGGCTGTTATGTCCTCTTTAGTTTTGTCAGTCGCGGGAGTGGCTATCTCTGCGAACTTATCTCCTGAAGCGTCCACCAAAACCCTTGAAACTGTTTTGGGTTTATTACCTGATTTAGCAGTAGGAGCCTTGAGTGAGCTGAAATCAAAGGCTGGTAGGGGCACAATCACCTTCCTCTTCCTCAAAGTTTGCTCGAGTAGCCATTGCGGCGTATCGGAGGAGTTGCCACGGTTGTAGAAGCTGGTATCATACTCTCAAGGGGAAAGATTCTACTAGTGAAGGGGAATAGTTACCAACGTGGTAGTAGATCCAATAAAAAGAGGCACAGAGGAGGCGTGTTGGTGATCACTTGGGTCCCAAAGAGAGAGGGGTGAAAGTCCGGAAAAATACGCCATTACTAAGAATTTGATGGAGAATAAGGAGGTAGGAGTGGTTGTGAGGAAAGAGGCACAGATTCAGACTCCAAAGCCTTGGATGCAAGAGATAAGGTCTCTTCAGTTGAGCAATCAGCAAATGGTGAAACCAGAGGCTGGTTTCCTCCTCCTTCCAAAGTAATTTCTCCTATTTCTGTGTTGGTGATTCTGGCACATTCACCGTTTCAACTGGAGAAACAATTGAAGAGATTTCTCTTTCTTTCCTCTTTTTGACAATCTTGACCTTTATAGGCCCCCTAGAAGATTTTCTGTCCTTTTCCTCTTTGGAGGGCCCCGCCTCGATGCGCAGCCAACTCTGAAAACTTATCATCTTTAAAACTCATTCCCCAAGAGGAGAGCCATGCTTTGGTGCGTGCAAGAATCTGAGCCGACCTATCTGTGATGGAGGATTTTTCACTGATTGACCAATCAATAGGTGGGAAAACATATTGATCTTCATTTAGTCCATCATAGGAAAGATCCAAAACACTTTCATTGTCACTAGTACCTTCTGGTAAATCAGCAAGCTCAAGTGTTTGAATCTCAGCAATTGTCAATCTGCTATGATCCTTCCTACGAACAACAACCTCATCACGCAGATCAATCCAAATGTCCTCTATGCTTGGCCTGTGTAGGTGCAGGGTTCCATACGCCCTGAGGACTCGAATGTCAAACCCATCTCGGGGTTTCATATGCTTCCTCAACTTGTCCTGAAGCTCATGGATAACATTTTTAGCTTTTACCACTATTGAACAAGTGTATCTCCCAATAGAAATTGGCAAGGATACAGCAGCCTTATGTTTACTTTGTTGGAATTTATGGAAATCCAACAGTTTCCTAACCAATTCCATCAATATCGGTTTCTCCCGGATATCGGGCGCATAGACAGAAAGGGTCCCCCAAGTACATAACCACCCGAAGATATGTGAACTTCTTGAATTGTAAGAAGACACATCCCCATTTGGAAACTTCACCCGAGCCTCATCTCGAGACTCTTGTCTTCCTCAACTCGGGTTTAGCTTGAGATGTTTTCATAAAAGAAGGCATCATTCACCCTCCTAAATTGGTCTTGGGATCCCTTCCTTGTCGGTTGAGGAAGTATTGATACACATGGCTCCCCTCGTCCTGCTTCCCTTGGTATCCAACCCGGATAGTTCCTCATCCCTTTTTTCATGTGTGACATATGAAGACATATAAAATTTCCCCGTGGACAAGATATTGTCGGGTGAGAATCTATCTCATTACTAATGAGAGTGCCCCAGTCAATCCCTTGTTGATTCTTCTTGATGGTGATCATGAATTGATACATCCACCCTTGGAACACATTTGATTCGGGTAAACCGAAAACCCGACTCAACAAAGTGATGATGTCATTGATCTCCTGGATGAAATCACTCCTGGGGATCAGTCTTGGGAATCTAGAGACAGCCGGTTTGGCCTTGATCAGGAACTTCTTATTTACATGCTTGATACAATTTTCCTGATCATTATCCCAGGCTTTCTAAGCTGACTTGATGTCCAACTCTCCATACTCTTCAAAATTGGGCAGTTTGAGGAGGTCATCAAAGTAACCTCCATCCAATTTGATCACTACTTCTCCTACCTGACTCCTCACAGAACGAGAAGTCGAGTCATAACTAGAGGCACAGGCCAAAATGAATTCAGGGCACTGAGCGGCCATGGGAAAACCCGCTGCAAGGGGTAAGCCACTATCGGCTATCGCTTTCATCCACAGAGTTTGGGAGGAACTCCTTACCCTACTCCAGAAATCTTTAATATCTATATTCCCGAGCTCTGTATCTCGGATGTCATAATTGCAATCGATATATGACGGAGACTCCACCTTTCTGAACTTGTATTTCATTCTTCCTGATTTCTCATCCTTTTCTTGCAATGGACCAGGGTCCGACATGAAGGATGTTGAAGGAAGAGAGTTTCGAGAGATCAGGAGATGTTGCACACTATGGAAAATCCGACCTACTGGAGATGCCGGAAGAACGGAAGAGTCCGACACACTGAAGAGTATGTCGGGGAATCCTGAAAACCCGATGCGCTAAAGATGTCGAAACTTGAGAAAGCCCGACACGCCAAATCTTTTGATATACTTCGGGTCTTCAATACTGCACAGCACCTTTCAAAACCCGAAAAGGAGGAACAGGGTTTTGGTTGAATTTAAAACATGTAAATTCTTTTTACCATTCATATACCAAACATATCTTAATTCCAACAACAAAATTCTGGGGAAAAATCACAAAGTGGTAATTCCAAAGAAATAAACCCTAAAACATAAACCTTGTTTGGAAAACAACCCCAAAAGGAAAAAGAATAAAAACCCCACAAACCTGGTAAGGGAATGGGAAGAAGTTCATCCATAATCAATCCATAAAAACCAAGAACAAAGAATGGAGAGAGAAATACCTTCATCGAGCGAAAAAGATCGCCGGGTGATTCAATCGGGCACAGGTGAGTTTCGAGTTTCGAGGTTGGAGAAGCATGCGTGAAAATCCACGAGTTAAAAACACGTCTAGTAAAAATGACGTGTAAATCCACATATTTATAAGAAAATTTGCAATTAATACACCTCGGCTGGCACGTGCCAACTCACCCGACAACTCAACATTAACGCCATGTCAGCATGCTCGGGAGGTCCGAAAACCCGACACAAAGGTGTGTAGAGTAATTCGGGTTTCGGGTCGCGGGAAACAATTGACACAAAGCATGAGATGTTTAGATGCTTCAAAGTTCAAAACTTTCAAAAGGACTAAATCGGACTTTGGGTATCGGAAGACAAAGCGACACAAAACATGTTCCATAAGTCATGTCCCGATGCTCAAGGTCTCAAAATTTCACTTGAACGGGTTTTTTCGGGAAACACAAGACATAAAGCATTCAAAACACATGTTGACTGTTGGTGAAACCCGAAAATTTTCTCTAATAAAGGTAATTTTGCAAAACCAGCTTTAAAATTTCAGGGGTTATCGGCGAATTTAAAGCGAGATAACACATTTTCAAAATTTACAACATTTTCAAAATTTACAAATTTTTCAAAATTTACAACTTTTTCAAAATTTACAACATTTTCAAAATTTACAACTTTTTCAAAATTTACAACTTTTTCAAAATTTACAACATTTTCAAAATTTACAACTTTTTCAAAATTTACAACTTTTTCAAATAATGAAAGCTTCTCTTAGCTTCAAGAATTTAAAATTCTCTACTAACAGTGCCAACCACGTGAAGGTGGAAGCTTTTCTAGCACCACTAACCTAAACATAAAAGTGTTAGTCAAAGAAATTTAAGTTTCAAATCAAAACCATATACTATCTATATATACAAAATACACAAATTTAAAATAAAATATATTCAAACTTAAATCTAGATCTTTAAACAAAAAAATATATATATATATCAAAGAAATTATATATACCAGACATGAGCATTGTAAATTCATTCCATTAAACCATCAGGATCAGATCTACTCTGAGTAGTAGACAAGATTGCTTCATGATCTGACTCTCGAACCTTCCAAAGAATCTTGTTATTAGGCCTTCCTCGATATCTATACAATTGAATATTTGTCGCTAGAACTAGATGTGAATATAAGAGTATTTTCCTGTGTGTCTCAAAGTCTTCAAACACCCAAACAAAGGAGTTTTTAATGGATACCATCGAAGCCAAGTTCTAGTAACTACCACTAACCCTGTAGGATACTCAATATCTTCACCATCTATAATAGGAGAAGTCAACTTCTTTCTTTCCTCGATGCAACGACATAAGAAATAGTCTGTTCCTTCTTCATTGTCTTCTGTCGCAATTACTGCAAACACATGTCCTACAAAAATAAAGGTTGAACAACTCAAATTTAAATTACATATTAAAATTTCAATGGACATAACTCAATACAAAAATTAAATAAATAATCATAAATACCTTGTCGCACCAAAATCAAAATTTCGTCAAATTCCTTGGATGTTGCAACTTCATATGCAGAAACAAGTCGTAATGCTTGTGGAGGTTGATAACTAGGAAGCGGAGTTAGAGGCCTACAAATCCATCCATCCACCCATTCTTGTGAATCACACTCAGCAGTGACAAATTTGATACAAGATGCACAAAAACATGTCAACTTTCTTGTCCATATGGCCCACAAAGTAGCATCTGAGCTATTAAATGAGTGTATATCACTGGACCCAGTGAGTTTCATACAATCCTCGTAGTAAGCAAGTTGTTGTTCTCTATCAACCAAAAATATCTGCGAACTGTGGAATTTTCTTGAGAACCTCGGGCCATGTTGTCAATACACCATTCCACTATGCTCTTTGTATCTTTTAATTTAGCACCATCTTTGTACTTCAACTCTTCTCTTGCAAGAGCTTTTTTCACACATGCCCCTACACCATCATGCTCTCCTTTTCCATGTCCAACATTAGTGAAACTCCAAATATGTTGCACACCCATCTTGATGTACATTCTTCTCATCCAATAAAACATTCGTGCATTCTTAAACTGAGACGTGCAATTATCTGACCATATATAATGTTGTTTGAAGTGGATGTCCCTATCAGACAAGTTTCCATAAAATAACTAGAAACACCCTTGCACAAATTCAGTAGAATGAGTACGATCATCATTGATATAAAAGTGGTACTCTCTTAAAATTTGATCATTCTCTTGTCTGTCAGAGAATGTAGAAATTCTATATGCACAAAAATGGTAACTTGTACTGAGTTGTAATATTGCGATTGAACCTCCATTTGTGGTTGCAATGTGTAATTCTCTACAAAATTGACCACTGAAACAATAGTACCAATAGGAAATGTGTCTTTGCATAGCTTGAATTGTTCATCCAACCATCGAGCTCTATGTGTATGCCTAGCATACTCATAAACAATTTCATCCTTAAATTTTCTCAAAAATTAGAAAACATGCATTTGTTTTGTAACTAGCTCACACCGTTTAGACTCTTTTCCATCTTTCAACTGGTATGTAACTGATTTATATTTATTAAAATCAACTAAATTATGTCCTATTGTACCTTCAATTTGCTCATGGATGCAACTTTCTAGTTTAGGTAATCCGCCGCATGTACTACAACTTCCATCTAAACAATCCTGACTATAAAAAAATTGTCCAACTTCTTTTTCACAAAATATAGTAGGAATGAAATCCCTGGAAGATATTGGTGGAACTTGAACACCACATTCCAATAACATAGTTTCAGAATGAAAATTAGAATGAATACGTAAAAATTTAGCATAATGCATCACGAATTCAACATGTTGCCTACAACAACAAGTGATGCAAGCGTGGTTGATTTTCACATAGAATGGTTTCAACATTTCAAAAAAATGTTGACTAATTTTAATTTCCAGATTCTCTTGTTCAAACTTACAAAAAAATTGAGTTTGAGTCATATATAAGAAATGCTTTGGATGTGGTTCACGATTAGTAGAACCAACTCTCTGTTTTATAACATCTCTTGTATTACGTGAAACTCTAGTGTTATCATGCCAAAATTTAATAACAACTTCTCTTATAGCATCAGAATTATTTTTGTCCTTACGCGGTGCTCTAGCAGAAAATGCCCAAAAATCGGCGTTATTGAGTGATTGAAGGATATTACGTCTTTCAATTGCTTTTATTAGAGTTTTTCGATTAACTTGCAACATTCAACTTGTTTGTGTAATCAAACGTTGTTTTTTTATTGATTCACTCACAACACTAGTAGCAAGTACATGATGCATAATATTACTATCCTTAGTGCATCTCTTGACACCAACAGTGTGATATGCATCATGAAGGTTTTCAAAAATTGTAGAGGTTTGACCACGTATATTAGATGTTGTCAATCCTAAGGTGTTTAATGTAGGTCTCATTTTAATCAATTTCATCAAACTAACCAACAACTGACATATTTGGAATCATTTAAAATTTCAAACTGATTATCCCAAATTTCAATGGCTTTTCTTCTAATTTGTCATTCAGAAAATTTTTCAAACATTGGTTTCAAAATATTTTCATCAATTTCAATAAAAAAATTAGGTTTCTTCAGTAAAATCCTAGGAGTTTTTTTTGTCAAATTTTGTCTATCTACAGTTTCAACATGAATTTCCTTATTCACATTTTCATTGTCTTCTTCAATTTCAACATTTGCTACATCATGAGTATTTAATTCTTCTTCAATATTGATAGTAAAAACATCTTCATCACGAGTATTTAATTCAACTTCAACATTGATAGTAGAAACATTACCTGGTTCTTCATTGCTTACAATAGTTGGGGTTGAAGATGAACCTCTTCTTGATTCACGAAGTTTCCGCATTCGCTCAGCATTTTGAAATTTTTTGGCCTCTAATTCGTTTGGTGATTTTTACTTAATGACTTCCTTTTTTGACTTCGTTTCTTGTCTCCCATGATGTTTTGCTTCCGGTGATAAGAAAAACATGTAAAAAAAGATAGAATTTCACAGTAATTCATATGGTAAGGTCAGAGAGTAAAAATCACATGGTAATTCAGACATTGGGATGTGTGTAAATATGATTTATGAACCGTGAGCGCGCTTTATAAACTGCAATCGTGGTTTATAAAGCGCACTCATGGTTTGTGTTAAAAAACCGTGATCGTGCTTTATAAACCGCGATTGTGGATCTATCTACCGAACCTAAGCCTCGGGAATCTTTTTTTTTTCTCAACCAAACCTATGGAAGGTCATTATGAAGTGTAAAAGGTAAAAAAACCTCAAAACAAAAACCGCGAGTGCGCTTTATAAACCGCGATTGTGGATCTATCTACCGAACCTAAGCCTCGGGAATCTTTTTTTTTCCTCAACCAAACCTATGGAAGGTCATTATGAAGTGTAAAAGGTCAAAAACCTCAAATCTGCTCTTCCCTTGAACCATGCTAAAAAACTGAAAACATTTCACAAAAAAATGGTGCCATCGCATAGGGGAGACTGTTAGCTTCATAGAAATATTGATTTTAAAGTGAATAGAATAAGATAAATATCATTTTATAATTTTTTACTAACAATAGGTCTTTAAGACATTTTTTCCCGTGAATGTTCATGTCTACGTTTAAGACTATAACTTTTGATTCTCTTATCAAAATGTGATAAAACTTATACCATCCCAAGCATGGAAAAATTCTATACACGTTAAAAATATATATTTTATTTCAATATTTTTTGATATAGTTATGGTGGGCAAACGGAAAGCGCTCTGTTTTCTAAATATTTTCAGACCACTTTCACGGAAAAAATCATTAAAAAAAAATATTGCTCAAAAAAATACAAAATAAAATCCATCCCAAGATAGACAACTACATCTAACGTTTCACCAAAGGAAAAAAACAAATAACAAGATTTGGTCATCCAAAATGCGGGCAAACGGACTACAATCTTATAAGTTTTTTTTAAAAAAACTAAGTCATATAATTTTAAGTGTTTAATATAGCTAAACTTGTCTGTTTTTTTTTTAAATTAGTATTTTAGAAACTAGATTCCAAATTCTATGATTCATATTTATATAATTTTTTCTAATTTTGAGTGTGCGTATAGCTAATAATCCCTACAAGTTGATATTTCACTATTTTTTGCAATATGACGTCCACTGATGACCCTATATTTGTCCATCAACTTCCTACACTTACCCTATGATGAAAATGTATTTGAGGAGTTAACTCAGTGCATATGGAGTTTGATTCTGATGCAAACGAAGTTGTATTTGTTGGTCTGACCATGGAGACAGATGAAGGAAATATAATTATTCATACGAAATCAGTGGTGTCTAAACCACCCAATGCCCTAAGGGAGATGGAATTAATCCATGCATGGGTGAATAACCCTCACACGGACCCTGGAGCACTAATTGATTGGCCAGGGATAGGATCATCTCCTATCAATGAGTATGTGACAGTAGGATTACTTGATATGACATTCCCTACATTGTTTCTCGATGGAAAATGTACTAGATATAACCACGGTTAAGACGAGTACGTCTCCATGAATTTGTAAAACATTTAATTTGATATAGGGATGACCGATCTGGATGACATCTATGATTCAGGTATTACATGATGAACATGAACATGAGACATCGTGCATAAAACCTGTCTGCAATGTTTGTTAAGAAAAACCTCCAAGATATGCCAATCACCATTAATGAGTTACGTGAGCATATGCAAAATGTTCCCATTCCAATCTGGTTGATCGTTTGATGCGGTTTGGAACATCTTTGAGGGGTATGAGGTCTTATTCGGAAAAATATCGTTGTGAATTGATGGAGATGTTACATCAAATCGGATCACCTGCCATTTTTTTCACATTGAGCACAACTGATATGTATTGGCCTGGAATGCATTAATGTCTGGAATGCCACCAGATTATCCACGGAAAGCACAAAATTGGTGAAGGAAAAATATCATTGAATATCCACATATAGTGGCACATTATATGCACCTGCGACATAAACTTTTTTGAAATGAGATATTACAAAATAGAATGAAAGTCAAATATTATTGGTCTAGATATGAATGGCAACATAGAGGTTCATAGCATGTGCATGGATTCATATGGTTAAATGAGAGGCATCTTCATTTATATATATTGAAGTTGAGGATTCTGATGTCATGCTCGTGTAAATAATTATTTGTGTAAATAAAATGAATCTGTGTAAATAAAAATCAATTCTTTTATTAATAATAGCAAATAAATGTGCTAAGTGAAATGAGTATTTCAAGGTAAATGGGTAAATTTAATTTCTATTATTAATTAATGATAGGGTGAAATAGGTATTACATGGTAATAAAAATAATTGTGCTAAGTGAAATGGGTATCATGCGGTAAATGGGTAAATTTAATTTCTTTTATTAATTAATGATATGGTGAAATAGGTATTACATGGTAATAAAAATAAATGTGTTAAGTGAAATGGGTATTACGTTGTAAATGGGTAAATTTAGTTTCCTTTATTAATTGATCTCTTTGGTTTACACAATAAAGGGTATAATATTTTATTAATTAATGATAGGGTGAAATGGGTATTTCAAAGTAAAGGGTATTACATAGTAAATTCAATTGTATTTTATTAATTAATGATAAGGTGAAATGAATGGGTATTACATGATAAATTTAATTTCTTTTATTAATTAATGATAGGGTGAAATATGTATTTCAAAGTAAAGGGTATTACACACTAAATTCAATTGTATTTTATTAATTAATGATAAAGCGGAATGGGTATTACACAGTAAAGGGTATTACACCATAAATTTGATTTTTTTATTAATACATATGAATAAAATTAATTGAATAAAGTTATTGTAATGCCAACTAAAACGAGCACTCGAGACCCAAGAACAACCTAGGTTTAGATAGAAAAATTATGAATTTTTTTTTTTTTTTTGAAAAGCGTGACCATTGTTGGTGCTCAAATTAGTCTCGCCCCATTTGTCATTGAAATCCCTCAGTTTGCGGCCTTTGTCACATTTTTGTCTCCCCGTCTTGGTGCTTGAAGGCTCTATCCTCCATTCGGTTGTCATGGTCAATTCCTTTCTTGGCTGAGGATCACTTAAAACACCCAAAATTTGTTTTTGTTCATCTAACCATATGAAAGAGTCTATTACTTGGTCGTAAAACTCGGGCTTTTCCTTTCCCTCCATTTTCCATAGTCACGTTTTGTTGTCCCTGTCTTTTGTGTCCCAAATACCTTAGGAAACATGAGTGGATGTAGCTCGGAGGATCAAGTTTGAACCTTGTAACATTTCCAAATTCTCTGTCCTTGAAGAAAATTTCATCTCTGGCTCAAATGGTGGTTTCCTTGCATTTTTACGGTTTGACAGGTGTGTTTTTCCCCATCAAATTTACATCTATGCATCAGTGGAAATGTGGCTCTTTTTGGTTGGATGCGGCTCAATGGGGCACTCTAAAAACTCTATGGCTTGCTTCAACCAAAAACTTATCCACGTGGAGGAACGGTGCTCGTTTGAAAATTCACCTTTTGGTTTGGCCTTGGAGTTGTGCTAGGAGGACACGTGGAGGATTCCACTACTTTTTCCGGACTTAGACAAATTTTTCATGTAGTCGATAGCTTTTGGCGGGTCATGGACACGTGGTGAACCCACGCTTATTCAGGGTCTCCGCTCTTGGGGACTATCTTAAAGTTGCGTGATGAGGACACGTGGAGGTTTTCACCAGGCCTTCCCTTACTTAGACTTTTCAAATAAGTTTCTAAAGGGTCTGGGACACGTGGAGGGACCGCACATGTTTTTGGACCAGTCCCTCGGTTTTATTTTGAAGAAGTGCCAGGAGGAAAATTGGAGGCTTCCGCTCACTCTGCCCTTTGCTCAGACTTTTCAACAGCCAAAGGAGACTACCTCAAACCCTAGACACATGGCGCCTTCCGCTAAACATTCAAATTTTTAATAGAATCTGCTGACTAGACACGTGTTGAGCCTAGCAATTGTTTGGGGTCTCTACTTTTGGGGACCATCTCAAGATGTGCCATTGAGATAAGTGGCAGTTTGAAAAATCAAAAGGCGGGGAGGTAGGATTCTGGGGAAATTTGGAAAATTTTACTTTTGTGAAAAAAGGGGTTAAAGTGTAAAAAGGAAGCACATTTCCACTAGGATCCACATTGGGACACGTGTCAAGCCCATTTTCAAGGCGAAGAGAGGTAAAGCAAAATGAGAAATTTTGCATTTTTCCCAAAATTTGTAAAAAGTAAAAAGGAACCCCCATGCCCATTTTAACTCGGATCTCCCATGTGGACGGTCCAAATTCAAAAAGGAAATCGATGGCAACTGTGCATTTGTATCTAATTTTCTGCCATTTTTCTCCAAAGCTCCTGGGATGTGAATTTTTATGGTTTTTTTAATCATTTCTTGACATCTCCTACACGCTAAATGAAGAGGAGAATTAATTTGATATCTTGATTTGGTAGGGAATATCTGAAAATGTCTTTTACCATTAAGATGTGATCTGACTATCGGGTTCAATCTGATTTTCCGATCTTTCCTTCCTTGGCACATAAAAACTAGATTTGATGGATTAGAGGAGGAAGTAGTTGGCACGTGAGATGAAGAGTGATTTACTAGATGAAAGAATTGAATGCTTTGGAAATATTTGAAGATATTTTCCCTCTGAGCGCCTGACAAATTTTTTGTAAATCTGATTCTGGGAATCACGATCAAAATCACAACAAGCAATGGTGCTTTGAATGTTTTTATTTTTGGGGGAAAACTCTGTTGTAGAAAAATGTTATAAATTTCATGAACTTGTCATGCAAATGGTTGGAGTGTTAGAGGTCGGGAGTTATTTTCCTAAGATAAAAGTTTGACAGAGCCTATCTTTCTGAGAAACCATCTGAGGAACCTGTTTATTTCTTTTGTGTTAAATTTGATCATGTCAAGGTGGTTACAAGTGTACAACCATTGACAAGCTCTGAGATTATTCTAGAAACTTTCCCTTGTTGATGAATTTAATCAAATTTGAGTTAATTTGTGTTGATTTTGGGAAAAATTATGTCTTCTTCATTTCTGAATGTCTGCAAATAGTTTTTCTTGTTCCCATTGCAATCTTACATTGAAATCTTTGTGAATCACACAAGATCTTATCCTTGTGATAGTTTGGTGGCATTTGCAATTTCATTTATCAGAAGAGATTTCATTTGATAGTGAAATAAACAAATTTAAAATCACTTTACTCCTAGCATGATGATAAGATTATTTGTTAGCCTTTGAGGGTATCTTAGGCATGATAAAACAGAGGTTGATAATGTTCAATTAAGTTATTCAATTTGAGCCTTCATTTTGGATTCTTAAATTTTGTATGAAAACGTGTTAATCTGGGCCTCCATTGAAGCACACCTTCTAGTTAAAGGAACATTTTAGTTGTTATGAAGCATTTTGTTGATTAAGCCTTCCATTTTTTTGTAAAATCTCTCAAAGATATAGCAAATCAAGTTCATTCTACCTCACCTCCCACCAAAAATTCATTTAAAAACAACCAATCTTACCCATACGACCCTTGTTTGTCTTGTGTGTGTACAAATGCATGAATTCTATTACCAAAACATGCAGAAGCAATCAATTTTTCATTGTATTTAGTAGCCTGAACCTTTCTTAGAAAATATCTCCATTATCTAGGGTGACAACTTGTGAGAGTTAGGTTTTTATTGTATTGATCATATTTTATTCAAGGTCTTCTTAATAAATTTACAAGAAATGACATCTGTATCTC
This sequence comes from Taxus wallichiana var. yunnanensis, assembly GCA_018340775.1. Taxonomy (NCBI): domain Eukaryota; kingdom Viridiplantae; phylum Streptophyta; class Pinopsida; order Cupressales; family Taxaceae; genus Taxus; species Taxus wallichiana. The sequence continues at coordinate 349,974,983 of CM031235.1, forward strand.
CTCCACAAACAATAGGCTACAAAAAGATCCTATAACCCTGGTTGAAAGGCACAACCATAAAGTAGTGAGGATAAATCAAATCCTCTTGAGGGTGTTATCCATTTCTCCACATCTGAGTGAAAAAGAGCAAGCTACATTTCTTCCCCGGCTAGAAAATGACACACAACATGATCTGCTTGTCTCTAAGCTTCCTGTCAAATATGTGATGTTGCTTAGTTTCTGAGGGAGAATCAATTTGGGTACCAACAACCACTACCAGGATTTAAGCAACAATTGTCACAACAAAGATTCAAAGTCAATTATAATTAATAAATAAAATTTTCCCGTTATAAAAATATTAAATCCACATCACAAAATTAATGAGTGTAATTAATCCAATATAGTTAAATTTCTCTTAGGTGTTAATTTAATAAATAATTAAATTAACACTATATTTAAATGTTCCTTAATTAATTTTAGAGGGTCAAAGGGGCCAAAACAATTAAATGCCCAAGGTATTTAATTTTACTAGGTCTAAACAATAACCAAGGTCCTATTTACATGGGTTAGAAAAAAACATTCTCTTATCCCCTAGCGTGACCCTTCAAAAAGGTCAACCCATGCTCTAGAGTTACTCATGTAAGTTAAAAAGGGGTAATTTCCCACTTACCCACTCTCAGACTCATCTTTGCACTTCAACCTGATTTTTCACATATTTAACGCACTTAAGGTTTCCAGAAAACATTTCCATTAGATAGGAAATTTCTTCCCTTTCCAATGATATAAATAAGTCCTCCTAACTCTTCATATTTCTTAAGTTACAGTCGGCGGACCTGGGGAGGAAATTTTTCCCAAAGGCGGGCTTGCAGGCCTAGGGAAGAAAATTTTCCCAAAGGCGGGCTAGCGGGGAGACTTAAGATTTTTGCCCTTTTTCAAAAATGTAGAGTTTGAAGGTGCGGGCCCGCGAACATGCGGAAGTAGTATTTTTTTTTCAAAAGCGAAGGATGCGGGGCCGCGGAGGAACTCGTAACTTTTTGCATTCTTGCAAAAATTATCCTAAGTAATTTTCGGGCCCGCAGATCTGATTTGCAAAATTTTCCTCTTTTTTTTTATAATTAGTTTTTTTAAAATCAATCAAAGTAAAAAACTTCAGAAGGCCATAACTTTCGATTGGAAGCTCTGATTTGGGAAAATGAGGACTTTTTGGAAATGGCTGGAACTCCACTTTGCATGGGGAACTTCAAAATTCATTTTCATCAAACTTAGATGGGTGAATTTTAAGAAAACGTCTTTCTTGCCATAAAAATATGAACTGAACTTTTTCAACTACCAAAATTGGTCTAATTCACTATTCTTTCTCCTTCAACACCCCAAATAGGTGTGGAGAAACGTACTTGAAATATTTCTAATGGATTGCAAGGATTAATTGATTATTGTTGAGATTTCAATATGAATTTATTTTATTTTATGTGAAATGGCATTATTATGCCTCTTGCCCAATTACTGGAGTTCTGAATAAATTACTAGGGAAATGCAATTGTTTTATGATGTGCTTTATTCATCCTCCAAGAGGCATATATATATATATATATATATATATATATATATATATATATATATATATATATATATATATATATATATATATATATATTGAGTTGAGGAGTCTAATGTCGTGCCCGTGTAAATAATTATTTGTGTAAATAAAAATAATTTGTGTAAATAAAAACCATTTCATGCCCGTGTAAATAATTATTTGTGTAAATAAAAAGAATCTGTGTAACTAAAAACCAATTCTTTTATTAATAATAGCAAATAAATGTGCTAAGTGAAATGGATATTACGTGGTAAATGAGTAAATTTAATTTCTTTATTAATTAATGATAGGGTGAAATGGGTATTACATGGTAATAAAAATAAATGTGCTAAGTGAAATGAGCATTACGCGGTAAATGGATAAATTTAATTTCTTTTATTAATTAATGATAGGGTGAAATGGGTATTACATGGTAATAAGAATAAATATGCTAAGTGAAATGTGTATTACGCGGTAAATAGGTAAATTTAATTTCTTTTATTAATTGATCTCTTTCTTTACACAATAAAGGGTATGGTATTTTATTAATTAATGATAGGGTGAAATGGGTATTTCAAAGTAAAGGGTATTACACAGTAAATTCAATTGTATTTTATTAATTAATGATAAGGTGAAATGAATCTCCAATGGAATCTCCAACAACACGTGACATGTTTCTTTTATGCTAATGTCTCTTTCAATAATTGTTTCACTTAGAAGTCTCCTATATGCTCTTGTTTCCATTTCATCTGGGTTTTCAATGTTTGTAATCTACATCAACATTTCATGATAAGTTTCAAAAATCTTCTCTACTTTTGCTGCATACCATGCAATGTAGTTGATTACAACATGTTTGGAAAGAACAGGTTTCCAATCTATGATTTCTCTCCACAATCGTAATATGTAACGATTGTGTGTATTTACTCTTTCATCATTTCTCACAGCTCAAACTTTTTATCTCCTGTCTCTGAGTCTTGATATAACTTTGATCCCTTGAGATTCAATGGCCATGATGCATTATATGTGTAAAAGATAATAATCCATTATTAGTTCTTCCACACACACACACACATATATATATATATATATATATATATATATATATATTATATATATTTAATTTTAATTTTCAAAAAATTTAACATCTTACCTACAAACCATTCTTCATCTTTTCTTATGTAGGTAGGCACCCTCTTTACACATTATATGTCACTCTACAGAATTGAGAATCTCTTCGTAGTCATGTTTCATATCCACTTGTGTAAGTTGTCTCATATTTTAAAGATGTTGTTAGGAAATAAGGGATAAAATATGTGGAATAATCCCTCACAGAATCGCAACAGTAGAAACTAATATGCAGAAATTATTACAGATCTCAAATAAAATTATAGAATAAAAATAATGCAACACAAAGAGACAATATTTAACATGGTTCACCCAATTTGGGCTACATCCACCAAAAATCACTTGCTCAGATTTTATTACAAGCCACCACTCTCTCAATACAATACCCAGATCCATTTGGAGCTATGCTCAACAAACTCTACAAAATTCACAGCCAAATTCAAAGCACATCTGCAATGTTTTTCATTTTTTTATCCTACCATATAAGTAGGAAACTGCTTAAGCAGTTTTACAATACCATGGGTATCAAAACCATGGGCCAAAACCAACCCAAAAACCTATGGGTCAAAAATCTAGCCCATATGAGAAGAGCACATTTCCCGATATGTCGGTGCATTTTTTCGAGGCCAAAAAAATAATTTACGCCCCAAAAAAAATTGGGGTTGTGCCCCGAACCCCGATGAGGATACATAAAAAGTGTACAGTCTTCAACACTTTCACACATGAAAACAGGCTCCACAACCTAACAATCTCCCACTTGAGACTAGTTTTCCTCTGAGCAAGCTTCTCAACCCTTCACTAGTTTCTATGTGAAGACCAACCAAAGCTAAACACAACTTCATTTTTTCCCTTGTGACCACCTTGGTCATCATGTCTGCAGGATTCTGACTGGTATGAATCTTCTCCAGCTTCAACTTTTCTTCCTCCAAAGTTGTCTTGATGAAATGGTACCTTAACTGTATATGCTTCATCCTAGAGTGGAAAGCAAAGTTCTTAGCTAGGTGTATAGCACTTTGACTATCACTATGCAGCTTTCCTTCCTCCTACTTATGCCCGACTCCTCAAGCAATTGTTGTAACCAAATCATTTCTTTTCTTGCTTCTATGGCAGCAACATACTTAGCCTCCATGGTTGACAAAGCCACCAACTTCTGTAGTCATGAAATCCATCTTACTATTGTTCCACCTACAGTGTAAACATAACCTGTTGTGCTCCTCCTATTGTCTACATCTACAGCCATATCTAAATCTACATAACCACACAAAAAGTGGTGTTTGATCCACTATAGCACAAAATTGTCCCCATGGTCCCTCGTAAATACTGAAGGATCCACTCTACAGCCTACCAGTGATCTCTGCTTGGATCACTCATAAATCTACTCACCGCTCCCACTGCATGGGCAATATCAGGCCTAGTGCACACCATGACATACATCAAACTACCAACCACTGATGAGTAAGGTACCTTGGACATTTGGTTTCTCTCCTACTCTTTCTTGGGACACTTGCTCCTTTGATAACTTGAAATGGCATGCCAAAGGAGTCCCAACCGGTTTAGCATCCTGCATATTAAACCTCTCCAAGACTTTCTTAATGTACTCTTCCTAAGATAAATTCATCTTCCGTTCCTTCCTATCCCGAGATATCCTCATACCAAGGATTTTTTGGCTGCCCCCAAATCCTTCATAGCAAAGGATTCACTTAGTTGCTTCTTGAGTACTTTTATTTCCTGCATGTTTTTACCTGCAACCAACATGTCATCCACATACAAACAAAGGATAATATAACTTCCATCCTCAAATTTCTTTGTATACACGCAATGGTCAGAATGACATCTAATATAACCTTGCTCCATCATGAAGCTATCAAATTTCTTATACCATTGACGTGGAGCTTGTTTCAAGCCATACAAGCTCTTCTTCAGTTTGCACACCATCTCCTCTTTACCTTTGACCTCATAGCCCTCTGGTTGCTGCATATATAGTTCCTCCTCCAAATCACCATGGAGAAATGCAGTCTTTACATCAAGCTTCTCTAAGTGCAAGTCTTCTGCTACAACTATTCCTAGAACAGTTCTAATAGAAGTCATTTTTACTACAGAGAGAAAAATCTCATCAAAATCTATACCTTTTTTCTATGTAAACCCCTTGACCACCAACCGGGCCTTGTATCTTTTCTTGCCTCCTTCTTCCTCTTTGAATCTGAACACCCACTTGTTCTTGTAATGCTATTTTTCCTTCGGGTAGCTTTACCAAATCCCATGTCTAGTTCTCCATGAGAGCCTGATGCTCCTCATCCATGGCTTGCTCCCACTTCTTCCTAGCATCTACCTGCATTGCTTCATCAAAGCTCTCTGGCTCTCCACTATCAGTGAGTAATAAATAATAAAGAGAAGGAGAAAATATTTCAAGTTCTCTTCTTACCCTAGAATACCTCCTCAATATAGGAGTTTGGGGTTCCTGTTGAGGGGGTTCCTGAACTGATTCATGTGTCACTTTCCCATCCGGAAGATCCTCTACCGCTGCATATTCTTTCTTGGATTCTTCCTTGTTTTCCTGCAACTACTACTTATACATGACTTTCTCATTAAAGACCACATCCCTAGATCAAATGATTTTCTTGTCCTTAATACTCCAACATTTATATCCAAAGTCATCACCACCATAACCAATGAAAGTACATTTTTCTAATTTAGCCTCTAGCTTGGTCCTATCATCCTTTTCTATATGAACAAACACCTCACATCCAAAGACTCTAAGAAATGAATAATCAACTTTCTTACCATACCAAGCCTCCTCAGGTATGCCTCCATCCAAGGCACTTGAGGGTCCTCTGTTTATCAAGTACACAATTGTGCTCACCGCTTCTACCCAAAAAGAAAGAGGCAGTCCTGCATGTATCCTCATGCTCCTAGCACGTTCCATTATTGTTCTGTTCATCCTTTCTGATACCCCATTCTACTACGGAGTTCCTGGAACCGTCTTTTGCCTATAGATTCCATTCTTAGAACAGTAATCATCAAATTCATTGCTGCAATACTCCCCTCCATTATCTGACCTAAGACATTTTAGCTTAAGACCTGTTTCATTCTCTACCAAGGCTTTCCATTTAACAAAAGTGTCAAATACATCAGATTTGTTTCTAATACAATAAACCCAAACTTTCCTTGTTGCATCATCAATAAAAGTAACATAATAACTTGAACCCCCAAGAGATGATACTTGAGCCGGCCCCCACACATCAGAATGCACCATCTCTAACTTACTCTCTTTCTTTGTAGGTCCAACCTTGAGAAACCTTACTCACTTTTGTTTCCCATATATGCAGTTCTCACAGAACTCCAAACCTATTTCTGTATATCTAGGAAAATCCTTCTTTATGACCTCCATGCCCTTATGGCTCATATGACCGAGCCTATAGTGCCACAATGTTGTATCTACTTCTGAAGCCACAAGATTACAAACATTAGTGTTGTAAGTGGTTAAATACAAGGTTCCAACCTTCTTACCTCTTGCCACCACAAGAGCACCCTTGGTAACCTTCCAAGAGTCCGCAGTAAATATCACAGTACAACCATCACTTCCCAACTGCCCTGCTGATATCAAATTTTGTCTTAATGTAGGCACATGTCTGACATCCTTCAATAGCCGAGTATTCCCATTCAGCATATTAACCTGAACATAACCTTTTCCAACTATGATACAAGGCTCATCATCACCAAGAAAAACATGCCCAAAATCTCCTTGAACATAATCAACAAAATAATGCCTGTGTGGAGAAGCATGGAAAGAAGCCCCCGAATCTAAAACCCAAGATTCAGTAATATTTTGCAAAGAAAGAATCAAAGCTTCCTGACATACATTACCCATTGCCACATTTGCCTCCTTGTTTTCTTCCTGTTGTTTCCTCTTGTCCCAAAGCTCCCAAAATCCTTCTTTGCATGCCCGAGACTTCCCACAAGCCAAAGATACTATCTTGCTTTTGGATTTTGACCTTGCCCAATCCTTTGATTTTCCACGGTTTCCTCTATTCTTCTATCTCCCTCTAGTTTCCACTGTCAAAGCATTCCCTGAATTAGAAGATTCACCAGAGCTTTTTCTTTACATTTCCTCACTTAGAATCACCCCTACAACATCCTCAAACTTCAACTTTGAGTTAGCAGGAACCGAGTTGCTTACCGCCATTACTAGGCTATTCCAACTCTCAGGAAAAGAGCACAGAACTAATAAATCCCTAACTTCTTCATCAAATTCTATTGTAACCGAAACTAGCATATTTACAACTATATTAAAATCATTTAGATGATCTACTACTTGAACCATTCTCGACATCTTCATATGAAACAAATTTTTCATTAAAAATATCTTATTAGAGGCAAAGGGTTTTTCATACAACTTCCCTGATGCATCCATCAATTCTTTTGTAGTCTTTTCCTTTGAAACATTAAATAATACCAAAGATGCAAGACACATCTGGATTGTCCCAAGTGCCTTCCTATCCAACAAATCCCATTCCGCATCTTTCATCATGCTCGAGGGTTTGTTCACCTTCTCAGACAACGGAGTATAAAGATCCTTCTGATAAAGGTAATCTTCCATCTGCATCTTCCAAAGACTAAAATTCTGCCCGTTGAATTTATCAACCCTAGATCTTCCATCATCTGCCATAGCTCCCACTCAAGATAAAAAATTTCCCTACGATTCAACACTTCAGCAAACCAAACCAGGCTCTGATACCAATTGTTAGGAAATAAGGGATAAAATATGTGGAATAATCCCTCACAAAATCGCAACAGTAGAAACTAATATGCAGAACTTATTACAGATCTCAAATAAAATTACAGAATAAAAATAACGCAACATAAAGAAACAGTATTTAATGTGGTTCACCCAATTTGGGCTACGTCCACCAAGAATCACTTGCTCAAATTTTATTACAAGTCACCGCTCTCTCAATACAATACCTAGATCTGTTTGGAGCTATGCTCAACAAACTCTACAAAATTCACAGCCAAATTCAAAGCACATCTGCAATGTTTTTCATTTTTTTATCCTACCATATAAGTAGGCAAACTGCTTAAGCAGTTTTATAATACCGTGGGTATCAAAACCATGGGCCAAAACTAGCCCAAAAACCTATGGGTCAAAAATCTCACCCATATGAGAAGAGCACATTTCCCGATATGTCGGTGCATTTTTTTGAGGCCAAAAAAACAATTTACACCCAAAAAAAAATTGGCGAGGATACATGAAAAGTGTACAGTACTCTTAGTGTACAGTCTTCAACACTTTCACACATGAAAATAGGCTCCACAACCTAACAGATGTGGATGTTGTGTAAAATTTTGGTAGACCTGTAATTCATAACACATAAGACTATATCATATATTTTGAGAATGTAAGAATTCTATGTATATTACCTGTATGTTTCATTGGTGTGCGTCCTCCCAAGGATTCCATGTATGGAAAATAAAATGGAAGTATTTTTCATCATTTTATGTAGAAAATCATCAGTCCAATCAAGGTTGTCTATATTTGGTGCTGCTTCTAACCATATAAATTCATGCATAGGTAGCAAACCTCTATGTTTTCATTCATATCTAGACCAATATTCTTTAACTCTCATTCCTTTTTGCAATATCTCCTTTTGGAAAAGTGTATTTCAAAGGTGCATGTAGTGTTCCACTATATGAGGATATTGGACGATATTCTACCTTCACCAATTTTGCGCTTCTCATAGATTATCCAATGCTTTTCCAGGCATTAATGCGTGTAGATTAAGCCAATACATATCCATTGCATTTAATGTGAAAAAATGGTAGGTGATCCAATTTGATGCAACATGTCAATCAATTAACCATGACATTTTTCCCAATAAGACCTTATACCCTTAAGGATGTTCCAAACCGCATCAAACGATCATCCAAATGTGAATGGGGTACATTTTCCATATGCTCGTGTAACTAATTGATGATGATTGGAAAATCTTGGAGGTTTTTCTTGACAAACACTGCAAATGAATTTTGTGCACGATGTCTCATGGTCATTTTTGACATGTAATACCTGAATCGGGATTTCATCCAAACATGTGATCCCTACATCGAATTAAATGTTTTACAAATTCATGGAGATGTACTTGTTTTAACCATGGTTCTAACCAATCACATTTTCCATTAGGAAACAAAGTAGGGAATGCCATATCAAGTAATCCTAGTGTCACATACTCATTGATAGGAGATGATCCTATCCCCAGCCAATCAATCACTATTGTAGGGTCCGCATGAGGGTTATTTACCCATGGCATGGATTGATTCCATCTCCCTTGGGGCATTGGGTGGTTTAGAGGCCATAGATGTTGTGTGACTAATGACATTTCTTTCATCTATCTCAATGGTTGGACCTATAAATACAATTTCATTTGCATTAGAATCAAACTCCATATGGACAGAGTTCAACTACTCGAATACATTTTCATCATAATGATGTGGAAGTTCATTTAGAGAATTTTCATCAATCTGAACATCTGAATAGAACTTATCATGTTCTATTTTATATTTTAGTGACGTTATAAACTCGGTCTCTATTGATTGTAAAATTGTAATTTATTCCATGTTGATCTCTCCTTTGAACAAAAATCATTGGCAAATCGTTCAATCTATGTGGAAAAATTCTAGAAATTTCTTTTAGAAAAAATATCGTGTGACCTTTATATTTGTATTTACCTCTAGTTGTATGTGTCACTTGTAGGATTGGGTTGACATGGGCTATCTACATTTCCTCAACTTCAGTTAAGTTTACAAGTTTTGGCAGTTGTGGCCCATGATCCATATTGTTTTATAATGAAAATAGGTGATGACCTTTCTCTTGTCGACATCTAGTACACACAGGTCCTTCAGGTGTTCGAGAAATTTGTATTCCAATATAACACATGGTTGGTGAAGCAAGGTTATCAAGACCATGTAGAAAAACCATTTGGAAGGTGTTCAAATCTCTCCAAAGCATTCAATTGGGATCAAATTTATTTTTTTCTCTCAATATGCGAGCCTTGCATTCTTCTTCTTCTTCTTCTTCTTCTTCCAGGTTTTATTGTTGACTCCTCTTGTAATTAATTATTTTGCATTCTTATTATTCTCATTATCTATATTGGTTGTAATGTTATTTCCTCTTGCATGCCATTATTCTATACATTATTTCTAACATCGACATCCATTATACCATGGGCCAAGTTTTCTAGTGTTTCGAGCACGTGATCCACCGATGTTGAATTTTCTCCCCAAAATTTACTTCAACATTACCAACCAATCTATGATAATGCCTTTGAGATACTTCCCGATGAAGTTCTTATCTATGTAGTCTTTCTTCCTTTGGTAATTGATTTGAAGGAATCCGTATTTGTAACATTGTTCTTAATACATGTGGTTCTTCTTGAGATGATCGTGCATGAATTGTTATCATGTTATTTGCATGTTGTCTTCTTTCAACATCTATTTCTTCATTTGTTAATTCATCCCTCTATTTTGTAAATTTTTGTATATCGTTATCATTTTGACTTTTCCTTTGTTCCTCTCATTATGCATCTGTCATTTCTTTTTTCTTCTTTTGTGATATTGTCTTTTATATTCTCTTTGATATGTTCTTCTTTCATCTTAGTTTTCCAAATTTAATCTTGGTCAAGCCATACCTACAAAGTATTTTCAAAAAATTGTCTAATTATTTATATAACTAAAAACTCCACGTACATGTAATAGACAACAATCATATAATATCCAGTTCTAAAAATTAGCAACACTAGTCAAAGAATGATATGAAATAAAGAGAATAAGAGATTAGAAAAAGGGGTTATTTTGCCATATTTATGACCTTCTATTTTATTTTTAATATTTTTTCAACAACATACTCAAAAAACTATGCAATTCATAAAATCATTTACATAAATAATGTAATCAAATATTTACATTTCTTACTTTCTTCCTCAGGAAACTAATTTGAACAAATAAAATTATGTAGCCTTGTTCTTGAAACATGTGAGTCATCTTGAGATGATTGTGCACAAATTGTTATCATGTTATTTGCATGTTTTCATATTTTTGCATCTAATTCTTCATTTTTAATTCAACCCTATGTTCGGAAAATCTTTGTCTATCATTATCATTTCAACGTTTCCTTTGTTCCTCTCATTGTGCATCTGTCATTTATTGTTTTCTTCTTCTTTGATATTGTCTTTGATATGCTCTTCTTTCCTCTTCATTTTCAAAATTTAATCTAGGTCGAGCCATACCTATAAAACATTTTACAAAAATCACAACTTATAGATATTAATAACATAACATGTCATCCACACATCAAAATGAAAATAAATTACATGATGGAATTGTAGTTTACGAGAACATATACAAAAACATTATGCCAATGATATATAAAATACAATGTCAGTATTATTTATATATTTAACATAAAAAAATACAATGTCAGTATTATTTATATGTTTAACATAAAAAAATGCATCGTCACAAGATGCATATGTTTAACATACATTGGAGGGTCCTCATTACGTTGCTTTAAAAACCTTATTGAGAACACTGTCCAATGTCCAAATTTGGACATTCTAGGAGAGCATTAATAGGAAATATCCCATTTGCAAATCCTAGCTCCTGGTATCAAAGAAGGCACGTGTAACACTAAATTCCGAGTTGGACAAATGTCTGCACATGTTCCCCAATGTGAATAAGGAAAAGATATATAAACACATACAAACATACAAATAGAATAATGTTGACATTAACAATTTATAAAAATCACAAATTAATGTACCATTTGTGACAATATATAAAATCCAACATTATTCCTTATGTATCTATGATAAATTTGTGAGTATTTTGTAAATAATATTGATTTACTCAATTAACTAAATAATATTTTTTTGGAAATAAAAGATGAGGGTGAGGTTGTATAGAACACAATATCGTTGTTCCACGAATTAGAAATCTTTGCGAGACTATTTTGGCCTGCACTACTTGAATGAAATGGTCCAAGTTCAGTAAATGCTTCGCCTCCAATCAAAGAATAACTGTGACTTATCAACAACAAAAAAAGAGCTATTACATGAATATGCTCTCAGTTCAATCAACATTATTAATGTATGGTACATCCTAACTGATAAATTCAAATCGTCACCAGGATAGTAATTCATTAGTCAAATTCAACATCCTACGTTATTAAGTTCACAATTGTCTAATTAGTTTAATTCTAGTAACTTTGAACCTTGTATAACTTTGAATATAAAGACTTTGTTAATTACTTTGTATATGTCTCTTGGCATAATAACATATTGGTGACACTTTTGACACACTAAATGTAAAAAAATGAAAAATTATTATACACTCGACTAATGTTAACCTGATAAACTAAAAAAATTAATTTTGAACCAAACCACTTTAGAAGAGCTATGAAAAATTGACCACAACTTAAGAATAAATATAATTTTTTAAAAATTTCCATAATATCATGCTTTCCTAATCTACATATATGACCAATATGCTTTTAAACATATACAAAACATTAAAGAAAGAAGAAAGAATTGGGTGCAAATAAATTATACCCCTAAAATACAGATTCTCCATTATATTTCTATTATAGTAAGACATTTCTATGAGAATAGTACCAAACACAAACGAAAGATTAATTCCCAAATGTAATTATGTTCTCCAATAGTTTTATGAGAGTAGATTTTTTTTTGGGTGGAATAAAAATAAACGTGTATAACATGCATATATTATTTATAAGCCGAAGATCTAGTGCACGGCCCACCCAGGTTCAACTCTAGTGGTTGCGGCCATGTTTGTTTGATTGTGGGGTTTTAGGCATTTTTTGCGTGCGAGGGAAAACAATATTATACATCTAAATTTATGGAAACCATTCCACAAAAATTTCTGCACAATAATTTACAGCTAGATAATCGTTGAAGTAACGTAATATGACATGATTTTAGGGAGTTGTTCTAACCAAATACTTTATTGAGGTGTAGTTTATATATAAATTTATATGTTAAAAATCTCAACTTCATATCTCAAAGCGTTAGCATTTCTAAATCTGAAAGAATTCCTGCTAAAATTCTCAAAGGGGTATCGAAAAAGACAAAAAGAAAACACAAGTCTTGCTTAAAAAAAGAGTGTTAAGTACCTTAACCAATGGAGTCATGAATCCCTTTCCCTTTAGCGTGGCCAAATCCTTTCTGTTGTTGATATTAGAAGAGTTTGGAGTGTCCCTGTGCCAATATTTTCACTACAGACTGTTTCAATAAGGGTTTCAACCACAAAATATAAATTCCCTAAAATCTATTTTATCAAAGGGTTTCCAAGGTGAAAGATGTAACGTAACTAGTGGTTGCTCCTAAAGGAGCAAGTCTATGCTGGCAGGGTGTGGCAGAAGTGTTGTCTAATTAATTTTTAGTTTTTTGGAAGTGAAATATCATAATATTATACACTAAATATGGAATTTTTTTTTACTATCTAATATTTAGTGTTGTTATTTGTAATATGCATTTGTATGCTTTGATGAATGCCAAACGTCATATGCAAAGTATTATGGAGTGCCCTCTAGGAAAATTCTTGAGCCCTGAACCTAAACCCTGCGCTAATGGCAGTGGCGGCGGTGCTAAGCAAACCCGACTGGTGGATCAATGGGGTTCGTGCACTGTGGAGTGTGGTTTTTGCCCTCCAAGAAAATTTTGAGCCCTATACCTAAACCCTGTGCTAATGGCAGCGGCGGTGGTGCAAAGCAAACCAAACTAGTGGATCAAGGGGGTTCGCGCACTATGGAGTCTGGTTTTGCAGATCCGATCCCATTTATTGGGCAGTTCCCACAAAAGGTTACTGGTCTCCAAAGGAACGTGGGTCTGCTTCAGAGGGTTAGATGGAGGCTTAGGTTTTGCTTTTAAACCTATTTCAGCCTCCCCTTCTCCTGGTCATTCCCTTGTTCAAGTGGGTGTTTCAGTTTGCCGTTGGAGAGGTTCGACTACTAATCTGGGTGGCTGTAAAATCTTTCTTGAGGTCACAAAATCTATTTGTGCCCAATCAAACCAATGAAACATGCAATGTCTTCTCCCAGTGTTTTTTGTGGAGCGGATGTTTTGAAATCTGAGACATATTTTAAGGAGAAAGGAATCATCTACAGATTCAACAATATATGCCCGGCCTACCTGCTCTCCATGAATGGATCTCCCTTTCATGGAAACCGCTTATGGAAGGTAAAGTCGACATCTACCCCACAACTAGAGGTTTCTTCATTGTTGTCTTTGATATCACAGCTGATAGAGATCTAATTTTTGATAGATTGTGGGATTATCAAAGTCATTTTTTTCTTATGAAGCCATGGTTCCCTCTTTTCAACCTTATTACTGAAACTTTCCAAACCCGACCTATGTGGATCAGGCTGCCTTATCTTCCTCTCTAGTTTTGGGGGAGAAATGTTTAGCTTCTATTGGGGATTCTTTAGGCAAAACCCTGGCTATTGACACAAAGACAACCTGGTACGAATATACAACGTATGCTCACATCTTGGTCGATCTGAACACCTCAAAGGATTTCCCTACTTCTGTTCACCTACATGTTGAGGATAGGATATGGACTCAAAACATTGACTATGAAGGCTTTCTCTTCATATGTCGATTTTCTTTTCCCTTGGCCATTTAGCGGTGGATTGTAAGTGTGGGAAGAAAAATACCAATAATCGATTTTCGTGGTGGAAGAATGTTGATTCTAGTCATCGATTGTGTGATCACTCTGATTCAGAGTTAGAAAAGGGATCTGAGGATGTGGAAGTGGAGGCTCCTATGGAGTCTGTCGAGAAGGAATCTTCTCCTTGTGTTGGTTTGGAGTCCTTTTCCCTCCCTCCTTCTTCGGGATCCTCAATCAGATGGGTGAAAATAATTTTGAAATTTGTATACCAGTTCACTCAAATGAAAATGTTAATCCAAATATCGGTGACAATTGGTCTACTATGAATAGAAGAAAGAAAGGGAAGGGTAATGACTCCCTTAAGATGTGTCTTCGTTCCCATGGGAAGAAGTCTCATGGTTAATGTTTCTTTGAAATTATTTTTTTGTTTGTTGGACTTCTGGTTGTTTGTTTCTCTATGCCTCTGGAAGAGGCAGCCCTTCATGTTCCTCATTGTTATATTTTATCTCCACTTTCTCTCATTGTAATGGGGCAGGGTCCCCTCAACCCTTTTTTTACACCTAATCAAAAAATAATAATAATAATTAAGAGCATAGTTAAATGTATGTAATGATTATACAAAGTAACATCTTATCTCACTCAAATATATAAATATTTATAAAGTCAAATTATAAACCAGTTCGGAAAACATAAGGCCCGTGGGATAGAATTGATAAGCATTAGTAATGATCTTCTTTATAAGGTGACACTTTAAACCAATTGTCAATTTCTCAAGGAGCAAGTCTATTCGGAAAGGTTCTTTGGTTGAGGGGATGTTGCGGTATACACATATCTAACAACCTCATTATTAGCTATGTAAATAATACAAAGTAGCATCTAAGAAAAATTATGGAAACCTTGATGTGCTAGTTCAGGCCTTTGATATGTGTCACTCATAGTTACAAGTGATTTGAAAAGGGATTTCCCATTAGACATGTTTATGAAATTTAAGGAATGAAGAGGCACCTAGGCAAATGTTAAGCATTGCATTCATGTTTTTAATTGTTTTGAAAATTTCATTGATATTGAGAATGCAGTGTATCTATAACATATACCCACACATATACAAAGTTAATGGCGTAAAGCATCCTTTGGAATCTTATTTTGTTTTTTTTTTCACTGTACCATGTGTAAATATTTTGTGGTGTTCAAGGAAAGGACAAAGGTATGATGGAATGTACACTAAGTCCTATCTAAGTTAAGGGTTACGTGGAGCGGCGGTTGAGAGATAGTTAATATATATTGATTAGATCAATATTTAGTTGGAGAAGATACTGAGACCATTAGATTGAGATGGAGAAGCTTATTATTCATAATAAATCCACCCGTTTCTTTATTTGTATAGATTGGGGATAGGACCAACCTACTATTTCAAAATCCACATATCACCACCGACATCGCCATAAATAAATCTCGTGGGAGAAGTGTGAGATGTTATTGAAACATTATATAGTTTATGATTACCACCAATAATTTGATGTCCAAGTTGTGTCGATTCCATATGCATTGGTACTAAGAAGCCGCACTCAAACCTACGTGTATTTTTTACGTGGTGTTCCGTTGTAGTTTTTCCTTTCATCATGATTTTTCCTAGGTAGACTACATGCTATTGTAGACACCAAGTTTTGGTATCACTACCCTTATTTCCCATGTTCACTTCTTTCACCATGGTCCTATCTAGACCACCTTTAATTTAATTCATGTTCATATTTTAATTCTCATATTTCCTATATATTGACCTATCAACTTTGCTTAACCTTCATTTAATCATTTTCTAATCCTCATCTCATTAGCTAATTACCTCTAATTAGCTTTCATTTCTCCTCCCTAGGTTGTTTATTATCCCTAACTACCTAGTTCCATATCCCTATGCTTTTTCTATCTTTTATTTAATCCATCTTTATCTCCCACCTACCATGACACTTCCTTAGAAACCATAACCCACCTATATGCTTTAAAACATGCATCCTAATCCATAAAATCCTCATATCTCGAATAAATAACCCATCCACCATCCAAAGGGATGGTTCCCCATAGTTCACGAAACCCACCTAGGTCGTCATCAAACCCTATAAAGTTGGTTTCACCCCATTTCAAACAAGGCATAATCGAGTTGTCTTGCGTTGTGTGAACTTATCTTTCATCTTGAGCATCCTTTCAGCTATGTCAACCTTCTTTGAGTACATTTGAGCTTTCTTATTATTTCTATTATATTTCAGGTACTAATGTTTTGAAGGTTAAGTTATTATCAGATTTTAATATTCTTCTATTCTTCTTGTAATTTTATAGGTTGTCCATTCAACTCATCCATCCTCAACGTTATCTTGCATTTCCCAGGTTGTTATTGCTCCACCCAGATCGTCATCGATCCAACCTTGTGTCATCACTGATTTTGTCTTCCAAATCTTCATCAGTGTGTTTCTTTGTTTAGTTATCATACCCAGCTCTCATATCTCTCATCCTACCTCTCTATTAGTCCAAAACTATTTGCATTTCTCATACCCAGTTCTCATATCTCTCACACTCAAAAGGCCATAACTTTTGCATTTCTCAACAAAATCACACAAAATTGGTACCGTTGGAATCTTGGATCTGAGCACAACACACAAAATCAAGAAATTCTAGATTTGATGAGGGATCAATGGATATTTTCCTGAAAATGTGGCCAAGTTCATAATAGTGTTTTATTTGGTAGTTGGACGCATTCAATGAAGCATGGGCTGCCATATTTCACTGTTGCAAGTCATGGGACAATATGGGGATCCTTTTACAAGTAAAAAAACATCATTTCACTCCATTTAATACCTCTTACAAGTGGTTGAAGGATAGATTTCGGGATTTCCTCTCTCTCTCTCTCTTCTTATTTTTCTATAAATTGGGGTATTGGGCTCATTGTAGAGGGAAGTAGTTTTTGTTGTCGAAAAGCTCTATCAAAATTGATTTGTGAAGCCAATATGTAGAAGGCCCTTGTAGTGGAATCCTTGCATGGTGATACAAGCCCTTATCTTGTAATAGATTGAATTGTGCATATCATGAATCAATAAAATACAAGTTTGTGGATGCATCTTCCCATGTTGTGTTTTTTTACACTCTTCTTGCCCTTTCAACCTTTCGTTACAAGAATATAATGTCTATTTTTATGCTCTTGCAAGGACTCATTATTATTGTGCATGTATGAAATATTGTTGTGAATGCTTTCTCTTCATATGTTAGATTTTCTTTTCCCTTGGCCATTTAGCGGCGGATTGTAAGTGTGGGAAGAAAAATACCAATAATCGATTTTCGTGGTGAAAGAATGTTGATTCTAGTCATCTGATTGTAAACAGTCACTCTGATTTAGAGTCAGAAGAGGGATCTAAGGATGTGGAAGTGGAGGCTCATGTGGAGTCTATCGAAAAGGAATCTTCTCCCTGTGTTGGTTTGGCATCCTTTTCCTTCCCTCCTTCTTCGGGGATTCTCAATCAGATGGGTGAAAATAATTTTGAAATTTGTATACCAGTTCACTCAAATGAAAATGTTAATCCAAATATCGGTGACAATTGGTCTACTATGAATAGAAGAAAGAAAGGGAAGGGTAATGACTCCCTTAAGATGTGTCTTCGTTCCCATGGGAAGAAGTCTCATGGTTAGTGTTTCTTCTGTATTTGTTTTTGTTGTTAGTTGGACTTCTAGTTGTTTGTTTCTCTATGCCGCTGGAAGAGGCAGCCCTTCATGTTCCTCATTGTTATATTTTATCTCCACTTTCTCTCATTGTAATGGGGTAGGGTCCCCTCAACCCTTTTTTACCCCTAATCAAAAAATAATAATTAAGAGCATAGTTAAATGTATGTAATGATTATACAAAGTAACATCTTATCTCACTCAAATATATAGATATTTATAAAGTCATATTATAAACCAGTTCAGGAAAACATAACGCCCGTGGGATAGAATTGATAAGCATTAGTAATGATCTTCTTTATAAGGTGACACTTTAAACTAATTGTCAATTTCTCAAGGAGCAAGTCTATTAGGAAAGGTTCTTTGGTTGAGGGGATGTTGCAGTATACGCATATCTAACAACCTCATTATTAGCTATGTAAATAATACAAAGTAGCATCTAAGCAACAATTATGGAAACCTTGATGTGCTATTCCAAGCCTTTGATATGTGTCACTCATAGTTACAAGTGATTTGAAAAGGGATTGCCCATTAGACATGTTTATGGAATTTAAGGAATGAAGAGGCACCTAGGAAAATGTTAAGCATTGCATTCATGTTTTTAATTTTGTGAAAATTTCATTGATATTGAGAATACAGGTGTATCTATAACATCTACCGACACATATACAAAGTTAATGGCAGTAAAGCATCCTTTGGAATCCTATTTTATTTGGTTTTCACCGTACCATGTGTAAATATTTCATGTTGTTCAAGGAAAGGACAAAGGTATGATGGAATGTACACTAAGTCCTATCTAAGTTAATGGTTGTGGAGCGGCAGTTGGAGAGATACTTAATATCTATTGATTAGATCAATATTTAGTTGGAGAAGATACCAGACCGTTAGATTGAGATAGAGAAGCTTATTATTCATAATAAATCCACCCATTTCTTTATTTGTATAAATTGGGGATATGACCAACCTACTATTTCCAAAATCCAGCTATCATCGCCGACATCGCCATAAATAAATCTCGTGGGAGAAGTGTGAGATGTTATTGAAACATTATATAGTTTATGATTACCACCAATAATTTGATGTCCAAATTGTGTCGATTCCATATGCATTGGTACTAAGAAGCCACACTCAAACCTACGAGTATTTTTTACGTGGTGTTCCGTTGTAGTTTTTCCTTTCATCATGATTTTTCCTAGGTAGACTACATGCTATTGTAGACACCAAGTTTTGGTATTGCTACCCTTATTTCCCATGTTCACTTCTTTCACCATGGTCCTATCTACACCACCTTTAATTTAATTCATGTTCATATTTTAATTCTCATATTTCCTATATATTGACCTATCAACTTTGCTTAACCTTCATTTAATCATTTTCTAATCCTCATCTCATTAGCTAATTACCTCTAATTAGCTTTCATTTCTCCTCCCTAGGTTGTTTATTATCCCTAACTACCTAGTTCCATATCCCTATGTTTTTTCTAGCCTTTATTTAATCCATCTTTATCTCCCACCTACCCATGACACTTCCCTAGGAAACCCTAACCCACCTATATGCTTTAAAACATTCATCCTAATCCATAAAAGCCTCATATCTCGAATAAATAACCCATCCACCATCTAAAGGGATGGTTCCCCATAGTTCACGGAAACCCACCTAGGTCGTCATCAACCCTATAAAGTTGGTTTCACCCCCTTTCGAAACAACGCATAATCAGAGTTGTCTTGTGTTGTGTGAACTTATCTTCAAGCTTGAGCATCCTTTCAGCTATGTCAACCTTCTTAGAGTACATTTGAGATTTCTTATTATTTCTATTATATTTCCGGTACTAACATTTTGAAGGTTAAGTTATCATCAAATTCTAATCTTCTGTCTCTTCTTCTAGTAATTTTGTTTATAGGTTGTCCATTCAACTCATCCATCCTCAACGTTATCTTGCATTACCAAGGTTGTTGTCGCTCCACCCAGATCGTCATTGATCCAACCTTGTGCCATCACTCATTTTGTCTTCCAGATCTTCATCAGTGTGTTTCTTTGTTTAGTTATCATACCCAGTTATCATATCTCTCATCCTACCTCTCTATCAGTCCAAAACTATTATTTTTGTCTCTAGTCGCTTCTAACTCGGCCCACCCGCCATTGACCTGAGGCCTATTTCCATCCAATCCATACAAATATTTGTTTTCTTGCATCCTTTTTGTTCCCTTTCCTCAGATCTTCCTCTGTAAGTTCATGTCAGTGTTCTCAGGCCTCTTTGATCATATTATTTGCATTCAGATCCTGTCAGATTTGTATTTCTAGGTTGATGTCTAGAATCATCTGCTCAGTTTGTCGTCAACCTGCATTCTACAGCCTGGGTCATTGTCGACCTAGCCAAGTATACTTTAATATATATCAATCTAGATCAGATTTTTATGTGCCTTACATTTTTGCATTTTCAGTTTTTGGGTGCCTCAGATTCTAGCATATTATCTTGTTCATTATTATTGCTTTTTTCATCTCTTATCAAACACAGGGGTTGGCATCCGCTAAGGAACTTAACACTTCTTGGAACCGACTTCATCGGGAAACACCCTCATCTACCATCTAATCCATTTTCTTTCTAGCTACCTTTGTTGTGCATGTTCATTGAGTTTGCAGTGAGGTTATCTATTTTACGCCTGTCTATTTGCATCCATCAAGGTACCTTAAACCCTTGCATTTTTTAGTGTCTTAGTTTTCTTTAGTATCTACTTCACTAATCTGAACAGGAAAGAGAAAATTTGATCAACAGTTATGTTGCACAGAATTAACCAAATGACAATTATATTATTAGAGACTTGGCTACATCAACTACAAATATCTCAACACATTCTTTTGGTATGGCATGTTGAGAGGATTTCCACATCTCAAGAAGGACAAATATAAATTTTGACATTGTTTGGTAGGTAAACAACATCAAGCATCATGCCCAAGAATCACATTTTAGGATTGAGGTAAGCTTGATCTAGTGCATACCAATCTCTACAGACCCATGAGACCTAATCATCACGGATTCATGAACATTGCAGTGGACCTTATACAAATGTTAAACAACAATCTCTTAAAGGTGACTCAAAATGAAGAGGGAAATGAATAGGAGAAATGGAAGTTTTGCCTTAGAATTTATCGGGGCTAGTGGGCCCTATCAATATATATAGAGGGACATTACATGCGATCACATTCCTTATGGATGTATGGCATTGAGGTCACTATCATGTCATAGATCTAGTTTAGTGCCAATATAATTGGCTTCCAGGGAGTGCAGATCAGTACAATAAAGGTTATAAATAACGAATTACCTCCTTCATGGATTTTGCATGTGATGTTGGATCCCGCTACGCTATATATTGGTAATGATTTTTTATTTTTTTGAGTGTGGTCTCCACCATGGCGACACCAACATCTCTTATGGTTTCCACTCTCTCTACCATCTTGCCCATATTCAAATGATGGGTTCTGTCTCCAAGTTCGACAAAGTATAAAAATACTCGCATGCAAAAGAGTATGCTCTTTGAATATTTTTATAATATTTGTATGAATCATTTTTTATTTGTTTTATCCATATTTGACTTTAAAAATTGTTCTTCGAAGAAAGTTTGGATTCTCCATATTTATGCAGTGACAGGCAATGTAGGAGGTTGGTTATGCAGTAGTTTTTGGAGAGTAGGCCATCTAGTCTAAGCACCACTTAGGGTGAAGAATAATGTTTATGCGCTTGCCTGAGTGACCATATCTGAAAGTTCATTTTTACAATGTGCCCAATCAAAGTGGGTACCTCTTAGTTTGGTAAGCAGGCGCATGAGTTGATTTACTATTTCCTCATTTGGAAGTTGTTCCAATAAGGTGAGTAGGGCCTTAAAAATTGTAGGTGAGTTGTCTTCAATGTTGTGCTTAGAAAATATAGATGAAAAATTGTGACTTGTATGTCGTAGTATAAGGTTTAGTAGGAAATAACAAAACCATGGGAAGTTGGAGTACAAATTTACGTTAAATGAGTGATTTCTATCATTTTTCTCAATAATAATTTTTGTAAATTGTAATTTGAAATTTTGTTTTAATATTCTTATAAACTTTAAGGATGTTTATGAATGTTGAAATTAATTCGTGTAATATTATTTTTTATGAAAAAATAATATATGAAAACATATGAAAGTGATTAGTCCAATCTATTATCCAGAATTAAACAAAGGTCACACAAGTATGAGAATGCTACATATAGTAATGTGTTGTTCTTTACTACGAACTCAACAAACAACCTGTGGCTGAATATTGTGGGCCAACTTCAAGATATACAAGAAATGTTGTCATGACACGAGTGTCTTGTAATCAGGGTTTCAATTCGACAGTCATGTATGCCAGTTAGAAGAGATTATGACATCTCCTTCTGTCTCGATTTATTCATCCTCTATGTTTGGACCTTTACTATTAAAGAGATACTAAAACATCTGCAGTGGCAACCATATTTCCCTACGATCCTGCCATCTGAAAATTACGTGAACTATAAAGAGGCCATTTTCCTGATACTGGAGGTGCAGTTAACAACAACATCAATGGAAGGCTTACAACCATTTGATGAACTCAATGGAAACAGTATTCTCCAGCCTTTTGATCTATGATTCCCTTCAACCACCTTGTATTATTTGATGGACATCGATTTTCATGGGAAAATCAAACCTCCCTTCTCTATTTCGCCGAGCTTTGAGCTCTCATCGTAATTACATGAAGTCGATCGCTCAAGAATTGAGTCTTCCAGGACATTGTTGTTGAGATTCCTGTGTTTGAGACGTAAATAGTCGAGCTTCATTGAAGAAGGTTTTATTAACCCCAGGGTGAAAAATTGATGCCATTTCAGAGACATTTTAGTACTCGAGGGTTGAAACTTTGAAGGCATACGATTTGGTTTGGATTTAGATCTACTAAAGGGAGGGGTGGATTTACCAGAGCTATAAAAATTTTCTATGAACCTTCAGAATTACCTCTACTGCAGTAACTCGACTGCAAGTGCGAGTCCAACAATTCAATTCTCCATGCCTGCATCTTCTCTATCAACAGACTGTGACTTTCACTACAGAAATTTGATAGACAGTAAGAATTTTGTCCATTGGGTTCACTCCAACATCTGTGGAGGGTGAAAGGAAGGAGCCGGCCCCAGTAGAACAGATCATCGGTGGGAATGTTAGGAATTCCATTGAGCTGGTGCGCCTCAAGTCGAAATTAAAATCCTCCTCGGGCTCTGAACAACCAGCATTCAAACCCTGTAACGTATTCTCCCATTTTTCGTTGTTGTTGTGAAGGGGCAGGTCACAAAAGGACATAGAAAGATAAGGGAAAATAAACTAGGCAGATCGAGTCATTGCCATGTTCTCATGGATAATCGTTACAAAGATGCATCCGCAATATTGTTAAGTATTGCATTCGAGGGGAGGTGTCATGGTGGAAAAGCGTTGTGCCTATCCCTCGTGTAAGTTCGCAGGGAGGGGTGATGTGGCCTGTTGTTTACATGGACGTTGACCAACTACCTCCATTTGTTTCCATCTCCATATGCATCTGTCTCCGTCTGTCAATTTCTGTCCAACACAGTGGGCCATCTTATCAGTCAAATCATTACCTGTCCGGTAATAAATTTCTAATTCAAATTTTAAGTTTTGGTGCTAGTCCTGCATTCCATTTGGCTGATATCCCGCTCATAGCTTTAGTTTCCCTTATTTTGCTACATCTGAACATACTCTGATTCATAAACCCAGAAGAGGAAGACGTGTTTTTGAAAGAATTGTTGGTGTTGCCTCCGAGATATTATTTAATGGTGTAGGAGAAGTGCTTCCCACTCGTTCATTCCATCTCTGAAACCTTTCCTTTCTATGTTGTTCATAACTTCATTTTCCCCTATTTTTCTGCAAGGCGTCCAACTGAATATAGGTAGTCGATTCACAAAGAGGAAGACAGGTTTATCATAGCACTAGCATTACTGTGTCCACTTTTTAATTTGTTTCTCCTGCATATTGTGCTTTGCTGATTTTACTGTTTATAGTGGTGTAATGATTTTATTCAATATTATACGCAAAAATATCATGTCTTTTCCAAATTTTAATTTCTTGTTTTGACTAAACTAAGTAGGTTTTGAAAAAAATTCAGGATATATATATATAAATTTAAGATGATGTCTACCATATCTTCAGATTTTCAAATCTCTGCCTAGTTTTCCTTGGGCATATTTAAATAAATGTTAATTTTTTATGTTTAGTTTTCCTTGACCATATTTAAATTTAAAAAGGGTCCTGGTTCTTTATTTATAGGGCCTATTTCCGTTACAAATTGTGATGTCAAAGTTTCGTGATTATACAAGATATATATCAAAGTAGTTTATTGTTCCACGTACTACGTTGTTACCTAAAAAACATGCATTTTCAATGCTTGTTTTGTAATACATAGTTTGATGACCTTATTCAACTGATGTCATTCTATTATTTTTAATAATTTCCAATTGATTCCCACCTCCTTCGATTACAACAATTCAACAACGTATTTTGTTGTCTCTCCTAATAATGACAATCTAACACATTGCTCTTATAGAAGATACTCAATGTACTATATAAAACTAGAATGTCAAATCTTAGTGTGTCTACAATATCTATATCAAAGTAGGTTGTATCTCAACGTAATACGTTGTTTCTTCGACGACCTACATTTTTAATGTTTATTTTGCACTGCATAATATATTCAAAGTTGTTTCATTCAATTATTTTGATATATTTTTCAATTCATTCCCTCCTACTTTACTTACAATAGTTCAACAATGTATTGCATTATCACCCATAATGCATCTTGAAAATTATCAAGTTTTTTGAGTTCATGGTGTTAGTTTTATTGCAAGTGATAATATTTTGCTAGAACATGAACTACTTAGGATTTCGTGTTGGTTTTATTTCGATTATATATATATATATATATATATATATATATATATATATATATATATATATATATATATATATATATTCAACACACTATTTTCAAACCTCTATGATAATAAAAGAGGAATAATGTAAGTTCCACAACACATGATCACACATATTTCACATTTTTACAAAGCATTCTTGGAAAATTCGGGTCATTTAAATTAGAGAAGTTTCCTATATATTTACCACATAATTTTTGTATAATAATTTATATTGCTAGATTTATTGAGTAGACAAATAACTATATCAATTAAATCTTCACTTTTTCCCATAATTAAATCCATTTATAGTGTCATCTAATAATTTTGAAAGATATAGCATTCCTTCAACAAATGTTTCCCTTATCAAAAACCATATTGTTATATTAGTAATTGTCACTTATAAAGACATGATAAGAATTGTGATATCAAATTCATCGTCTTGAAATATTTTAATCAACATATTGAGCTCACCTAATATTTATTATTGGCAAAACAAAACTACACTGAGTAAATTTGTGTCTTATATATCACAATGAGTTGCTTCATTCATTCTTCCATGAAATTGATTTTTTTGGCATAAGATTTACGAACGTTTGAATGAACTCTCCCCTAGATTATCATATAACTCTATGTGTTTGTAAAATACTAATAACATCAATTTGGATGACCTTAAGTGATGACTATAATCCATAATTGTTTTTGGATAATTGTGTACACATGAATATACATTATTTGCATCCATTTCCATGTATAGCACCTTAGGAAACCTCTTTGAAGAATTTTATGCTACCAACTCTTAGTGAGCTACAAAATGAATTATGATAGGATTTGTGGCATATGTCCTTTAACATGAAACAAACCATTTTCATCCTCTATAATTATTGATGCCTCGTCTATAGAAACAAAAATTAGCCTCTTCAAGGAAAAAAATTATGTCATTTATTACTTCAAGGATAGTATCATATATTGTTTTTGTAATGCCCACAAAAACAACGTTCTAGAAACACATTGAAATGCTAAACACTTATCCCGAAAGTTGCGACAATTTTGTTTTCTTTGTTTAAGTTATAAGAAGGTTACAAGGGTGACAACCCCTATGGTACATTAAAATAACTTACACCGATATTCTCAACCTTACGGTTGGGGAACCAGGTCTAGTTCAAAGATTAAATATTTTTAATTTTATCCCTAAAGTCAATTAATTAACATTCATCCAGGAAGGTACCATAATTTACTTTGCTTGGTTAAATTATTTCTTCTCTTTAATAAATGGTCAATTTTATACTTAGTCATTTTGTTTCATCATCCCATTAGCTTTAATATCCCATATATCATTAATTTAATAAAACATATTAGGAGCTAGGAAATAGACTTGCACATTAAGGTAATTAAATGGCCCCATTCATTCATTTACACATACCCTTAAATTTTAAATAAAAATATTTATAAAAATTTAATCCCGCCAACAAAGGTAGGGTTGATCCTCAACCCTTAGATCAAACCAATCTTGGCCATTAGATACTAGGGTTCCAACTAACCCTAAAAATCCTTATGAATTCTTATTAAAACCTTTCCTTTATTCTAAAATCATCATTTGGTCTATTTTCTTTTGTTAAAATTACAGGTTGGAGAGAGAAGGAAGCCATGGGAGCAAGAGAGGAAGAACTATGGAGGATTTTCTTCAAGATCAAGTTTAGATTTGTTTATATTGTAGTTTTATTGTTGTAATCTATTTCATTCAAGAATAGAAGGAGGTTTTCCTTTTCAAACTATTTTTATTTCAAGCCATTTGTATTTGGGGTTCTCCATTTGGGGAAAACCCTTCCTCCATTGTTATAAATGAAAAGAATTTTTAATCCACCATTTGGAGGTTTTTATTGCCCAACCCAAGGTATTTACTCATTGTTTGGTTACCGGTAGTTATTAGTTAAATTTTACAACTTATAAATTAGGATAAGCCAGTTAAAAATTTTACACAGGCGCGGTTCCGAGGAGTTTTATCGTAAGTGGCAAACCACCACCCAGAGCAGATCGGAGGTCCTGGGACCACCACCCTACCTAGGTGAAAAAACATGGACTGCCGCCTTACTGAGCGGTGGTTTTAGGACTGCCGCCTTAGCCTGAGCGACGGTTACGGGACCGCCGCTTTGCACAAGGTGGCGGTCTTGTTTCTGAAAAAATAGAATCTTAAAATATGAGAATTTTCCAAAAACAAAAGTTACTACAATGTTCCAAATTACATTCTAAACTTGATTTTATGCACCTAAAGTTTTAAGTTTTGAGATTTCATTCCATTTGATCATTTCTTAGTTTAAAATATTCATTTTAAAATATTTTCTATTTCAATAGTAGCAACAACAATGAATCATTTTGTTCAACTAATTTTCTTTGAATTCCAAGGGTGAAATGAAAGATTTACATCTGCTTCTACATGGTGATTTTCCTAATACAAAATGTATCCATTCCCTATCTCAAATTTGTTGTCTCTTTCATTTACACTCACTCTCATGTATTCAAAATAACTACAACCACTTTATTAAACATTTCAATTTACTATGTATACATTTTAACATCTCACAATTTTTCTATTTCTACTTTCT